>CM062816.1:803552553-804837049 GCA_031772625.1 Pinus tabuliformis
CATATTCTAGGTAAAAGCTTGTACAACTATTTTTTAATTGTGACTATCACATGTGCCACAACTATGAAGGTTTCATGCTCAAAAAGGAATCTATAAGGTTTTCGTAGATGTCTGGATATTGGGATCTTGATGGATCCTAGTTCCCACTTTCGTCACTTGACATATTTTGGATTCTTGTTTGCTACACTTGATAGATCCATATTATGCATTATCAACATATCTTGGTGTTTGGATTCTCCAAGACTTAAGAGATATTAGTTATCTACTTCCATCACTTAACATATCCCACTAGCAGTCCTTCCAAACTTATGCCCCTTTCTCTAGCAGATAATCATGGCTCTTGTCATACCATATGACTAGGTTCTATGGAAAAACACTCCAATCCAAAAATTTATAAACTTAGCCCCAAATTTTCTAAGTTAATTGTAGGCTTCTGATTGATTTTATTAGTATATTTTAGGGATTGATTTTTGATCTCAATAAGGAAAAAAATTTCCAAAATGACTTTTGATCGTACAAAAACCATCACTAGCCTATGAAGGCATCCAAAAATCCTTGACTCAACCATTTACTAGTACTTAATTTAATGGAGTCAAAATATTTAATTGTTCATAGTTTGCTCTCACCCTCTCCTAAACCAAATAAAAACAGGCTTGTAGCCCCAATACAATACCAATTAAAAGCCAACATCAGTGCCTACCTTCACAAGGAACATAATCTTTCTAAGGTACAAATATCAAAAGACCTATAAATATTCTTAACCTAGAATAGGGATACCTTTCAATAGTTCAACCATACAATACTCCAAACAAGGATACAATACAATTTTTCAATCCCACAACTGGCTTAGTAAAGGAAAAGCACAATCACCACTAGCCCACCTCTAACATTTCAAGAGAATTTCCACCATTTAAGATCTCTTCAATGAGCTCTTTAACACCTCACATACAATGTTCTCTAAAGGGTATTTCCTCAAAATATCCACTTTAAAGTCAAGGATTTCAATCTTAGGTCTAGGTCCACATCATCAATAGGACCCTTTGATAATAAAAAATATATTTAGATATTCTTTAGCCTATCTATAGTAAACCAAGATCCCAGGTTTGAGATTCACTAAGATTCCTTCACAACCAACCAACCATCTTGTTTGTCCAAGAAGTTGAGGGGATAACATCCCTTGTATTATTAGTCATAACATCTTACTTGAAAAAAGGTATATTAGAATGATAAAAATTCAAATAATCAATACTAAGTATCTCTTAGTCCCATGCTCAAAATCATGAAAAACACATCATAAAATCACATCAAGATCACCAAGTAGGCATATAAATATTACATAGTCATCACAACAAATTTACCACTTCATACCAAGATCCTACATCACATAGACCAAAATTCGATTCAACAGCTAAGCACATAAATATACACAGTTTATCAAATTCATTTATATTTCCACGAATATGATTTATGCCACAAATTTACAGTAAGAAAAGGGAACTTATCTAATCAATATTGAATGATGCCTACAACTGACAAAGAGTGAGCCATGTTCCACCCCGCCATCAGCTCAATTGTTTATTATATCCTTTGAAACTGACCATCCTTGAGCTAGACCATGAAGCCATGAGGGAATTTCTCACTTATTGATTATAGGGTGGAGTCATGAAAGGAAATCTCCTTCATCCACATATAAATTATTATATTGTATTGTAACCTATAGACACACAACCTACTATCATTCACCATGTTTCCATGATGGGATTTCACAAGACAAAGGGAGTCCTCTTATTCAGACGTTCCTCAATACTTCCCCCTTTTCATTTCTTTTTTCAGTTGTATAATAAAAATTCCTTAGAAATATCTAGCCTCTAGTTCATGTTAAAGACTTTAACACTAAATTATCTCACCAAATCAAGTGATTCATAGTTAAACACAAGTTTTTTTGTCTCACAAGGTTTTTTTCTACCTTTTATTAAGAGCCACAATCTTTGAACCCTTTTGTGGTCGAGTTTCTATTTCCATGGGTTTCTCTAGTTCACACTTTTCCTTTCTCTACAAGAGCCTCCTCCACCCATGCTCCTATATGTACACCTTATTCTCTCTTTGTCTCTCAACCAACCACCCTTACTTTTGAATGCTTTTCCCTTTCACTTTCCTTCATAAGTTTCATCTTTTTTTATGGATTTTGTGTCATATTTTCCAATTGTAGTTAGATTAGAAAAAAATTTCAGACCCTAGAAGTATTTTAATTGCATTATTCCCATACCTTGAATAAGACAGTTTGGGTACAATATAAATATTTGCATAAATATGGAAGTTACTGCCACATCCTCCCCATTAGATATTTTCTTTGGAACATTGACAGTTGACCCAGAACCTCTGATTTACCAGAATTATCCAAGATATTTTCTTCATGTGATGTTGGTAGAATTGCATGAAAGAGCATGTAAAAACCATTTATGCAAACACTTAAATAAGAAACAACATAAAGGAGACCATAAATAAAATGCACACAATGCTTGATAATGGAGTTCGTCCAATGTGGACTACATCTCTGGGCCTTGTTTCAGTAATGGGAGGCCGCTTCATTCATCTCATAAAAAAGAAAGGAAAGTTACTACATGGAAAAATACATAATTATACCTCTATTCCTGGGACTGATTTGAAATTTGACTACTCAAATGACAACAATCACAACAATAACAAGTTCCTCTCATCCTCTTGAGACTTTTGACTCTAAACATGACCTACTCCTAAAAGGCACATTCTTGTCTCGAACTTTGTGCCCAACAATTAATGAAGAAGGTGAGTTGATGCAATGAACCATGAAATATAATGCTCGGATACAAAAACTGACTGCACCAGTGCAATCCTTGCAAATTTCTGAGCAAAATGAGTATAAACTCAACTATATTCCACCACCATCATCTCTGGACCCCTAGAGAATATTCAAGATTCCACAAAAATGAGAATATACTTAAAATAATCCATTAAAATATTCTTTAACATATGATTTAAGAATATTCCTAGAATATTCTTGAGATTCATGTTTGTATTGGCTTGCATGCACCCTCCTCTCTCATGTGTTCTCCCTGGTTCCCCTCGAACCATCTGAATAACAATTTATAGAAAAAGTGTGAGAGTGAATAAGATAAATTGTGTGTTTGGCATAATGGTAGCAACGATCATATTAAGATATTTGTTGTTGGGGAGGTTTTAGGTTCAAAACCCACGAACTCCCAATTTTGGCTTTAATATATTTTTAAAGCCTAATTTTGGTTTTAATATAGTTTTCAAACCATATAATATATGGTAAATGTATGTCCACATTGTAACGACACCCCAAACCATGCAAATGAAACAAAAATGAAGGGTGCACCATTCCAAGGCCACTTGGGCCTAATTTCAGATGCCATGTGGCACCATGTGATTGGGCCATGTGGCAGGTTCTCATTGGTCCACATCATATGCCACCTTCACCACCTACTTTCCATGTGTCAACTTGTGGTGATGCCACGTCGCTTTCTTGTGGGTCCACATGGTTTATTGACTGGGATGCCACATAATTTTTGTGGATCCTACCTGGCCTACTGAATTTAATGCCACATGGAAGCCTATGGGAGTTCCACGTGGAACCCTAGGTTGACATTGATTTTTGCCTAGTTTGACCAAAACCTTGACTAGCCATAACTTTGTCATACAAACTCAAATTGAGGTTTTGTTTGCATTGTTGGAATTGACTCGCTGAGATATACAAACTGGTATTGGTTTCACTGTGATTCAAATACTTTTATTTTTTAGGCTTTCCAGAGCCACCTAGATCATTCCTCCCCAAAAAAGGACTTTTATTCCTCCAAAAGTATAAACAATACTGCAATCATGATATGCATGACAAATGTCTCTGAAAGGCCACACTTTCTTCTCCTTCACTTTTGTACTTCAGAATTTAGAGTGATGAAATCAGCACCTATATCCATATGCCAAGATGTAGATGCCAATACATCTACCAACTTTGAAAGATTCCAAATAAGACTATACTTGCCAAGAGTTTATAGCACACTCATGGTCAAGTCTCACTGCAAAATCCATACCGTATGCTATCCAACTAAAGGCAAAAATATCATGATGCAACATTCATAAGTGATGTTATATTCTTCATCATTTTTAAAAACATTTTCGAAACATGTTGTAGTGTCCTATCTAGGGTGCTAGATTAGGCTATATTTATTATCGACCAGGATAAGTAGACTTCGAGGCATGCGTCTACAATCTATAGACATAAAGGATTCCTAACTAAGTGTTCATGATGGTAGGTTACAGAACTTCTTTACGGAAGGTTGAGGTATGCTCCCTATCACCTGGACACTCAGGTCACTCAATTCATCTACCTATTCTAAAAAAAACATTGTGCATTACTTAAACCAAGATTTCAATCCCCTTACGAGGATGTTGTGCATAAAACCCTTGTTCAGTGAATACTCAGCATTCAATGTTTATCATTCATGAAAGATTGAAACATACTGAAATCATAAGCACACTTAAAATTCAAATACATGAGAAACAGGGTTCATGAAGCTGCTTTTAAAAATAACGAAAGATCACATCCCTTACAGGATACAGTTCAACGATCTCAGCGATGAATCCTTCAAGCCACCATCATAAACTTCACTCATACGAATTGCTAATTAAATCAACGAAAGCATAAACCAAACTCTAATCACTGTGCATACAGAAGTTGCTAATAAAATAAAATGACAGTATACCCATTCCACGCAGGGCCCGTCCATGTTTCAAAGGTATACTGGACTGCGCTCAAGCAACTATAGAATCAACGCAATAACAAAATCGTGACTGCAACTGAGTTCTGGTATTAAGTTCAAAAGCTCTGTTTTTCAAAACGACACAGATAACAACTAACCAACAACACATAAATGTGTTTACATATGTCTTTTAAAAAAACTAACACCGTTTACATTTTGGAATGAATGTACATTCGTTATACGGCTGTTGCCGCTTTTGTTATGGAATAGTTTTTAAGTTGTTTCCGTTCTGAACCGATTTCAAAAAGGAACAAAACTAAATCGGTTTAGAACCCTATGTTGTTGCTGCTTTTGTCGCCAACATGTTGTGCTTTGACCATCATTGACCGGGCATTCAGGAGTGTTGGTTCTGCTGTAGGATAGGTGTTCGTCCATGCTTGTACATTCTATTTTTCATCCCTACCCTTTGCTTTAGCTTAGCTGTCATGCCATATGTCAAACAATAAACCAATTACAAGATGTTGTAGCTTCCTGTAGTCTTTTTATCAAAAATCCCTAATTCTTTAACATAAAACTCATAAATCAAATTTAATGCATCTAACAACTATAATACTGTTAACTAATCAATTTCAAGGGGTCTAAGAGATGTATGAAGGAAAAAGGTAGGCAAACGATATGTTTCAAGAGGAAAAAGGAGGTCATGGAATGGTACCAACACATGTGATTTACAATGGTTGTCATGCTCAACTACTTAAAAAGGCTACCCATCTCTTACCTAACCAGGCTAATGGGATTTATTCCTTCATAGGTACTTTCATATGCTTCCTATTCTTCTTTGGGTGTAACTTTGGATGGAGCTTCCAACATGTGGCTCCTTGATGTCCACCCTTGTTGCAATGGTTTGCAATGGTTATTCTTTCTCAAGGTTTTCTCCAGAATATGTCAAAAGATGTGATAGGTGTCAAAGAATGAGAAGGCCCATTCAATCATATGAGATGCAAGTACATCCTCAAGTACTCATATATCCTTTTGAAAAATTGTCTCTAGACTTTGTTAGTCCAATCAATCCTATTTCCAAACAAAATAAGTGCATTCTTGTTTGCACATATTATGTTACAAAATGGGTAGAAGCTAAGCCACTTCCTTTTGCTACTGAAAATATGTAGTTACATTTCTTTTTGAGGATATTTTCACTCATTTTGGTGTCCCAAGGGAATTGTGACAGATTAAGCTACTTAATTCACATCTAATTTGGTGTGGAAAATTATGGTAAAATAAAAAATCAAGCATCGAAAATCCATTCCATGCCATCCACAAGCCAATAGGTAGGTGGAATATACCAATGAGGTACTCAAAGCTATACTTACCAAGACTATACACTTACACAGAAGAGACTAGGAAGAAAGGCTTCCAAAGGCATACCACACCACATTGAGAAACACTACTTGACATACTCGCTATGAGGTTTTCCATGGGAAGCAAGTCTTGCTTCCAATTGAATTCCAAGTGGATACCTTTAAAATAAGAACAAAGTTGGCGCTTAATCTATCTAAAGCTCAAAAATAGACATTTGCAAAGCTAAATGAGCTAGATGAGAAGCAATAAGATGCCATACAATGAAGAAACATAATCCAACAACAAAGAACCAAGTGGCATGACAAATTCATCAAAGTAAAGAAATTCGAGCCAGGTGATTAGGCTCTTCTTTTTTATTGTAAATTCAAATATTTTCGAGGGAAATTTCAGACACATTGGCTTGGTCCCTATCAAAAATACATTATTTTTTATAACGTGGTAGTTATAATTAGGACTATTGATGAAGAAAATACCACCTTCCTTGTTAATGGGCATAGGCTGAAATTATATCATAATCCATTTACAAGAGAGGAATTTGTTAAACATATGCAAGATAATTCTGATTTGGAGTTGGTAAAAAAATGAGATTCTCCTTCCCTACCATCAAAATAATTGTAATTTCTTTTTCTCAAAAGGAAAACAAATAAAACAAAAGAGAAAAAAACTAAATAATAATAATAATAATAAAACATAGGTATGAAAACCAACATTGTTGGCATTCCTATACAGAAAACCTTAGCTGAAAACTAGGGGACGCTTGGCAAGTTTGATTCTCAAATTTCCCTTTTCTTTTCCCCATTTTTCCTTTGCTCCACTTTCTTTCTTTGAGGTTCTAATAAAATTTTGAAGAATTTGTTTCTCTTTTAGAAAAACATAACTCTCAACATTCATCAACATCATAAAAAAAGATCATCATCAACAACCTTTAAGAAAATAATAAAGAAGTTGTAGAATCTACAACATTTTGTTGCTAATTTTACATTTTGCAGCCAATGACAATATTGCAAGCATTTTTTACTAGCAAGCATTCACAAGGCATCATGAACTTGCAAAGAAGGAAAACTTAAGTACATCAAAGGTACGCACATAGGATATTAAGTCAATTTTCATTAAATAAATTAATAGATCTATGAGTTTATCGAATGTTTATGATACATATTTTAAAATGATGACCCAAATCATGACCTTACACATAACTTCCATCACATGTGAATCATTCAAAATATCCTGACTTATAATGTTCCTACAAAATTGGATTTGTTGAATAGTAGGAGATCATTAATAAAAGAGGAAGAGTTTCACCAAAATTTAACCACCACTTTTACAACCCATTTCACTCCAACGCTACCATCACCAAACCATTGCATTCATACATTTATCCATTCATCCCTGTCAAAAGAGGCAATTCGGGGACACAATGTCTCTACCAAAATGTGTTATTTTTTATTTGAGACGAATGGAACAAATTTCCTCAGCACTTACCCACAAGTTAAAGATCAATTGCATAGGTGGGGTGGCTTAAATTCTTTGAGAAGTTTGATGGTTATGAAGCTCAAGCCACCAAAACATTTTCCAGAGTGTTTGATGGAGTGGAAGATGAGATTGGAGATATAACATTGAAAATCACAAAATCCTTCATAACATAGGTGATAAAGCTCCCAACATATGGTGAAAGTTGGTTTAAGAATCAAAGACGTAAGTATGAACAATGGAATACCTTCTTTCACAATCTAGGTATGGACACTTTGTTAGGAAAAATACTGAGAGGGGCGAGGGGGAGTGAATCAATTTTTTAATCCACTTTAACTTTTCATTTCATATTCTAAATTATGTACATGTTCTTTCTACAACTAGTGTATGTTTGTGACTTTAGTAAAGGAAAATAACATATATCCAGTTTATTTAAATTTCATAACTTCCATCAGTGAGTTAAATTAACCATTGCATTATTAATTCATTAACCATCTAGTATGGAGTAAAGAACATATAAATCGAAACACACATAGAACACCAATATTTTAGGTGGAAACCTAATGTGGGAGAAAACCACCACTGTCATAAGTTCTTACCATCTCTCAGGCACCCACCTGCAGGAGGCTACAACCTCCACTCAACACCCATTGGAAAGGAGCCACAACCCCCTAAACTCATTTATTGACTCCTACACGGAGGGAGATCCTACCCCCACACTGAAGGTTGCAATCCTCGACACCTTTCATGGACCACATTCCATAATATTTCATACTGAATCCACTTGACTCAAAACATCAAAACATGTAGGCCACCTTTCATAAAATTTTCACATTGGACCCACATCCAACATTAAGCCCAATATCAAGTAATAAATCTGAAACCAAATAATGAATCAATACTCCAATCACTGTACCAACTGAATCACTATACCATCAACAAACCAATCACTAAATCCCATCAACTGTCATTAACTAGTAGCAGTAAAAAACGTGACTAGATTTAACTTCAAATTGTATACGCTACTATTTATAATAAAGCACACATATATACCTGTTTCCTCTATCTAATCCTATGTACAAATATCAAATTACTGACTACTAAAATCTCTGTCAAATTAAATCATTGTGTTAGTCATTGAATACTAAATCACAACAGATACTTCAATACTGACTGATTGAAAAACCCAATCATAATGCAACATCATCACTAATACCAAGTCACAATCTAATCAACCAATCAACATTGGCAGAAAACATGATCAAGACATCATTGATAGACAACAACAAATAAAACAAAACTGATCAAATGTCATCACTTAGCAGCACTGCAAAACCTAACTCATATACGCGACTACAATAAGACAAATCAACATATGTATGCACTTACCATGCACAACACCCATGTATATATTTCAACATTCTGAATAAATTATCACAAAAATTATACACGATAGTTTTGAACCAAATTTGCATATGTATGCAGCTATTCAGAAACAAACATGCATACATATATGAAACTTTTCACTGCAAACACAATTCCGATTCTATAAACCTTACTGTTGTAACTATAGACTTTTGAATAATTCATTTAGATTAGAACATCACTTTAATCACAGATCCATCATTATTAGTTACTTTGACATTTGCAACAAGTAAATCAATCAAGCATATATGTCAACATATTTTCTGATCTTCCAGATATGAGTCTTCTCCTTGCTCCCTGGTGCACACCTATTCCAGATCAAATCATACATGAATAAACCATTTATTTTCACACCTAGCACCTTGATCTCCATCTCCTTATATATTTTTTTCCTTATCCAATACCTTAGGTAAATCCTTTAGTAATGTCATTAGTATTCCTTGACGAGATCAAATGAATTTTGTCGCTACAATTACTATGGGTCAATACCATGCTAAGACCCCTGGTATCCAGAATTCCATGGTTTGGATTTTGCACATGAATTTTACTCACAGGTTCTGTGTATGTAGCCAACCCTTCTTCATAGGAACTGTGTATACTTTCACAAACTTTAATTTTTTCATTCATCTATCACTGAATTGTCATTTCTCTATCCATAACCTCTGTAGTATTTGTACCAATCTGCATGAGTATCATATTATCATAATGTTGAAATAAAATACATATTTATGAATCAAGTTTCCATCAAGGAACACATTAGCCATAATGCCAACAATCTCCCCCTTTGGACATGATGGAAACCACTTTGGTTTTTGGACACCACCTACAAATACACATGCAAACACCAAGTCTTCTCTCAAAACACACCAAGATTCTCTTGAAGCATTGTCTTCCAAACACTAAGCTTTTATCCCCATTTGACATCAAGGGAAAAGGGGTGATCTAGGCTTAATGAAGTTTTTCCCTCGTAGTGCTAATTGTAGTAGTTTTGATCGGCTAAATATGAATCATGAATGTTGCATATTGATCATGCTCCCCTTGAGAATATGTTGAACCTTATGAAGATATTCAATAGAGTACAATACTTTATGACTTTACCAAATATGACCTTTCTTATAACCAATGACTCATGATTACATCAAACACCCATCATATTTGGTTTACATATTGGACCCAAATTTTACATCAATGTCCCAAAATAATGGGATTATATACATAGCATGACTTGATCTCAATATCCATACATGACTGAATTTTACAATTATTACAACATGGGTCTTTTCATGACCTTTACATCAAGAGACATATATGAAACTTATAACCAAAACTAGGGACCTCAATAATGAGGTAACAAAGACCATGATAGTCATCAACAACCAGCATGCACCATATAAGAATCTACAACACAAACATCTGATTTCAGCAACATAGATGTCATAGTGAACATCCTCATCATCAACATGTAAGGTAAGATAGTGTAGGCATCAATCTCTCCAATATCATCAACATGTGTCCAAGTATGCAATGTTTCTAAGCATGACCAATCAACTGTAGCATAGGATTGTGCAATCAAGCTTTGTCATAAACGCATCCCCTTGACCTCATGCCATCAAGGTCAACATGCTCTCTCCACATATAAGAAGATCCATAATCCATAAGTAGCATATACATCATCATAGATAGCATATACATCATAGGTAACATATTCATGCATCAACAACATGTGAGCAAACAATGAGAAATTCTAATATCATCAAGCAACATATTTAGTGATCATACATATCTTCCTTATCAATATAATAATAAGACACCATTAATAGCTTCACCAAAATTTAACTCAAGTGGCATATACGTATCATCCATAACGTTACCACATGCAACACATGCATCATTGATGACATAATGACAACAACATATAAATATTCTCATCAATGTCAACAAACAGTAAGTCATGAACTCATCATCATCAACCAATGTCAGATACGCAAAGCCTAATAGAGACCATAATGCCAACAATGAATGATTAGAAGTATAAAATATTCTCCCCCTGAACTTGTGCCAACTCTTCATCATCAATTCTGATATTATACCCATCTCATCAATAAGCAAAAGCATCAAAGAACCATTTAAACAACAATAATATATGATTTTGCAACTACTCATAAACTCATCATGAACAAATGATCATTTCTAAGCAGCATATGGGCACTATTAACAAACTATAGTAAACCAATGTCAGTGTCAGAGTGCCAATAATCAACTGATAAAAACTCATGAGAAGCTCCCCTTGAATTTGTGCCATTGTTTATTCATCACAAAGAAACATACACGACTGTCTAGACCAAAAACTGTGTATATATGTGACTGTTTTTCATAAGATATGTGTACAAAATATAAACTGTTGATTCTTTTAGCCACACCTCCCCCTAAACATGTCATGTTTGTTCTTGTTCATTGTTACTTCATCAGGATTAATGTCAATAATACACATCATCAAAAGAATATCAAAACAACATAGGGAATCATCAAGATACGCATGTACAACTCCCTTTGAGATCATAAACCACTGATCCTATGGACCTGATAATCATCACCTATTCTTCATGAGGTTATGTACCTCACATTCACTTCTGCAGTCACTGTTAGATGTATGCTTTATGAGCAATGGACTACAATAGGGACAATCTTACCAACGTCTCTGATTGATGTTATTTCTTCCTCCAAATCTACTTGCAATTTCTAATCATGTGATGGAATTATCCCATCTTCTACTTCCATTCCAAATGCTTGACCTACAATCAATGACCTTATGCCAAAATGAGTTACAAGAAAAACAGTGTCCACGAAACCATCCTTTATGCCTAGGGATTGGTCTTGACTTTGATCTCGAGATTTTCTTTCATATGTGTGACTTGATTTAGGTTTCTTTTGAACAACATTATGCTGGTTATTTTCATGACTTTGTGTACCTGAATCCATGTGACTGTATCCAATGTCTATCTTTATTAGAGGAGAGAGTTATTAATTGATAATCTTGTCTAGAGATTCAGATGCCTTTACCCATTTGTTGATTTTCTCATAATCTTCCCTTAGAGTCACAACTTCATATTCTAATTTTTCACAATGCTTTTCCTTTTCTTGAAGTTGTTTTGCTAAGACTTATGTTCTTCTATTGGTTGCTTCCAATTGCATTCTTAACATGTTTATTTCCTTGACCATACTACTTTATTTTATTTCCAGTTCTTTGTTTTCATTCCTAAGTCTATCAATTTCATTTAATGTTTCCAATAAATCATATTCTTTACAACTATCTAATTCACTAATTGATTGATCTTCAAGAGCCATAAATATCTAGTATCAACTATTAGAATCTGAATCTGAACCTTCTTGATTATCTGATGTGCTTTGACTATCTTCATTAGAGTAAAAAAAATCTTGGCATAAAACTTCTATTTGGCATTTTTCTTGTCAACATCCTTTCCATTTTCATGATTTTCTTTATATGGACATTTGGATGCATAGTGACCTATTCTTCTAGAAGAAAAACATTTAAAGGGAAGCTTAACTTTGAATTTACTAGTTCCCACTTGCAACTTTCTCACGAAATTTTCTTCTTCCTCATCTAAAATGTAGCTTGTATCGTTAGGATTTTATTTTTCTTTCCCTTTTTGTGTGGCTTTGAATGTTGCTTCTATAACACATGATGTATCCCATTTTCTCATCTCAAAAGTTTTCAATATTCCATGGAGATATTCCATAGAGAGATTCTTCAAATCCTACATTTCTTCAATGGAAGAGACTTTGGAATTAAACATTAGTGTTAGGATATAAAAATATTTTCAACAACAATAACATCATTTATTTCATCACCAAGATTTTTCATTGAGTTAACAATCTTGTCTACTATAAGGAAAAAGCTAGCAATGATTTCATCATCATGCATTATAAGAGTCTCATACTGAATTCTATATGTTTGAAGTTTAACACATTTTACCTTAGTGTCACCTTCATAGCTTTAATCAAGCTTATTCCATATTTCCTTTGCAATGTTTAGCTGCATGGCTTTCACAAACTCAGATTCTCCCAAACTTCTCAAGATAACATTAACAACCTTTGCATTGATCTCATATTGCTTATTTCCTACAATATTTGTGGGAATAGAGGTTGGGTATTGATATCCACCTTCAACAATTTCCCATACATCAGCTCCTAGTGCCTGCAAATATGCTCTCATTCTAACTTTCCAAAATACAAAGTTAGTTCCATTAAACAAGGATGGCCTGATAAAAGATACTCCCTCTTTACTATTCATATTAATGGATCTCCCTTTAAGTGATCAAGCTTCTTCAAAGGGACCTGCTCTAATTCCAATTGCTAGGAAAAATATTGGGGGGGAGGGTGAATCAATACTTTAATCCACTTTAGATTTTCATTTCATATTTCGAATTATGTACACTATTGTTTTTTATGCAAGTAACATATTTACACTACTTCAATAAAGAAAAAAAACATATATCGGGTTTATTTAAATTTCATAACTTCCATCACTGACCTAACCTAACCATTGAATTATTAATTTATTAACCATCTAGTATGCAATAAAGAACAGATAAATCACAACACATAAGCAACACACTGTTGACAGTGCTAGACCCACCAACATGTCAGGGGATCTCCTTGGTAAGAAGTCCCAACTAGACCTCAGACTGTTTGGATCAGTAGTCCCAGCAGTGGATAGTATGGTATTTCCTTGACTGCGGTTGCACGCAGAGGTAAGTAAGATGTCCTTGTTGGAAGCAAGGGTGCGACCTTACAGGAAGCCACGAAAGGTGCATGAAAGGCTCCAACACACGGAACAGGAGAGGAGTGTGCTCCTTGGAAGATTGTGATAACATGAAACTTGAAAGCGAACACACGAGATGGAAAGCGGGATAGCCAACGATCTAAAGTGATGAGTTATACCAACAACACGCTTCGATAATATTCATACAAACACATACGAAATAGTCCATACGTACATGTGTAAATTACAACTACATAAATCATTAGAGTAACCAGGATATCCGAACTACAATAAAAATTCATGCATGAAACGTGTTGGCTCTGTTATATTAAAAGAGTGAAAGATCCAATCATACATACAACCATGACAGCCATTAGACCCGATAGCGAACCGTTACAATCGTTGTCACCTGCTCCTCTAAAGAGATGTACTTGCTATGCACTATGGAGAAGCCAAGGATTGTTACAATAAACTCCAAGATTTCTCTAAGTTATACCTATCAGAAGCTTGGCTCCCAAAAGCCTGCATGTGATCGACAACATTTTGTATGCCTATCAAAATGTCTGCTCTCCTAGCACAGCGTTGTTTCCAACCATTAAGATGGACAATTGACTTATGCACGATGATGAACCTAAAGTACAACTTCTGCATGACTGTCTCGAGAGATGATAGTCCATCAAGTATCACTTTCTTCAACTCTACTCTCATGGATGTTGTAGCTTGCTTTTCTCCCTACTTGGCTGCTTGTATCTCCTTAGCCATTCACTCGTTCTCAGCTATCAAGAATCTCACATGTGAACTGGTGGCTTTGGCATATGCCTTTGTAGAATCGGCCAATGCAACTAGATGTCTGTGCACATTGACACGATCACTCATTTTGAAAAATGTGTAGGAGATGCATGGACATCCGAAGTTGGCACTCTGTGCGACTGCACAACTCTGTGTTGTGACTCGTCAAAGGATATGCTGTGTACATCTGCTTCCAGATTGTCCTAGAGGATTTCGGTGTCTCCTTGATCACTTGGGACTTGTTTTGCTCCCGGGTCATGTGAAGAAAGAGGAGTGACCTCTTGTTCTTTGGGCATGAGGTCTATGTCTTGATCTTGCTATGGTTGAACCACATTCGTGTCCATCTATTCCAACATTTGTTCAAACTCTTGAGTGAAGTCCTACTCCGGTGACAACTCACCTCGATTGTTATCTGCCATATGTTCTGATGAATCAATATCCTGTATTGGTGCAGTTTCATCAATGTGTGCATGTTTCACTTCCTATTGTTCTTGTTCATGCTGCGCTTCCTTCTCTCTTCTGTGCAGCTCTTGTTCTTCCCTTAGTTGTTGCTTCACCTCCTACAACTTCTTCTATGTGTCTTCTAGTTTCTGCTTCTCCCTTTGTCTTTGTGAATCCTTTTGTTGTGTTGTCACATCTTTTCCTCAATGTCCAAAGCTTATCTTAATACAAGTGGATCTGCTTTGAACTTGAAGCTTTGCTCAACCTCTGCGCTATCGACAACTTTCCTCTTGCCTTTGTCATGCGTGGGTCTGCTTCCCTCCATTGTTGTTGATGTTGTTGCTATCTGAGATGTTGTTTCCTTATGCACTGCTAACCATTTTATAGCCACTCTGATGGGTTCATTGGGCCTTGAGGATTTGTATCAATATCTCCATGGGTCTTCCTTAGGCCAATGAGATGCCCCGTGGATCCAAGGATGATACACTCTCACATAATGGTCATCTAATAAGCAATGTGGGTCATATGGACTGAAATTTTTTGTGTTGAAGGCGAATCTCTTAAATTCATCCATCTTAGCCTTAGCATGCTTGAGATTTTCAATCTCCTACAATCCGATCCACAAAGGAAGAGAGAACCAAGGTGCCTTCTTCTTCCTATGCAGCTTGGTTGACAACCCTGTCAAGATGTGGTATGAAACCTCTTGCATGACCAGCTTGTCCATGCCAATCTTCGGTAACACATGTGGAGCCTTCTCCATGTTATACACTTGGATGAAGGTGCCAAGGGGTGAGGCATACCAATATTCTATGCTAACTAATGCCTCCATTGTGGCTTGTGACATGCAATTCAGATCCTGCTCAAAGATCATCATGTACACTGGGGTGACGAAGTGGTCTGATAGATGTAGTATAACTCCATAGAAACTGCAATTGGAGAAAAAAATGAAATAGGTGTGTACAAAGGTTTCTAAAGGTGTCCATGCCCAACCCAAACCAGGGAACTGCTAATGGGCACATATTGCATCAAGGTTGTAAGTGGACATGAAAAGCTTTACTTGCTGACCCTTGGGCGGATGTCGGGAATTTGTTACTTGCCCCTTCAGCTGGAAATCCAACATGTTGTACCAATTAAAAGGCCTTCCTTCATTTGCTAGTTGATCCAACACAATCACCCAACTCTGCGTGAAGGTCTTTGTGCTCTCTTGGTTGTATAAGTGACATGTGAAGATGAACAAGAACTGATAGGCCTTATAAAATGTCTTTGTCTTCTATACTTGGTTGGGTGTTGTCCTAAAATTATATGGCTCTCTCACCCAACTCTTCAAGATGTCTCTTGAGTTAGCATTATTGCTGGGACTAGTGAAGAGTGCATCTGTTGTTTTCACTTGTTGCGGCAAGTGATACATCTCCTGAAAGTCTTCTACCCCGAAGGTAGAAAGTTCTGTTCCACTCACACTGCTCAAGACCATTGTCTCTGGATCAATATGTGAGACAATCTAGTGGATCATGTCCGCGCATGGAAACATAGGATACCTGCATGCAACCTGGTACAAGGCTAACTTGCTTATGTTGACATAGACTCCGCGGTCCTCCAGATTCTCCTCAAAGGTGCCTAAGAAGATGTCATTGATGTCCTTCCATTTAATCTTGATCTCTGTCTTTATGAAAAACTTAGTGTCTTCATAGATGGGCAAGCTCATAGAGACTTTCTCGTCCACATCTCCAGTGGTGCTCTCAATAGTGTCCTTTGACCCTGCTCTCTTGGAATCCATTGAAGTTGTACTATTGAGAGACTAATGAACACCTGTGATACCTGGAGACAAAGCAAAACTCATGGCAAGAAATCTATCAGTTGAAAACCAAAAGAAACTTGAGGACTAACGTGGAACACACCTGGGTGACTGGGAAATTTGCGCAATTTTCCTTGGGAGGTTGGGAGACTGGCTGCCAGAACTGCACAGAGCATAGTCTAGACTTCTAGTGAGCTAACTAATTGTTGAAACTATGTAGATCACAATCAAACTTGGCCTATTGAGGACTGAAACTACACAATGCGTAGTTTGAGTCAGCATGACTGTAACCCGAGAAATTGCACTATGCAATTCCGGGGGCCAACAGAGGCAATGGATCTCAGAATTGAACAAAGCACACTTTGGGAGGCTAGTGTGAGGCAAGATTTGCACAATTTCTCAGAGCAAGGAAAGGCCTTCCATCCCAGAAATGCACAGTGCAAGCCGGATAACGCAAGGTCTGAGCCAAGGCAACTCAGACCCGCTGACGGGTGACTGAAAATAGTAAGGACTGAATGAATGTGCGAAGCTGGGTGAAAACATGATTGAATGAACATGCATGAAATCAGTAAGTGCAGTATTCAATAAGATGGTAAAACAACTAACAGTGTGAAGCGAGTCGCCGCAACGACGACCGTTAGTGCGAAAACAATGTCATGCATGCAATAACAAGGAGATGCAATGGAAAAACTGAAACAGTCCTTCTACACGTTAACATGAATTAAAATGACAAAAAGTGTTCAACAAAACTAAGAAAACAACACTCGCACAAACCAAAATACAAAATGTGACAGAAAAGCAGAAAAAGACATGAAAAGTGGACTTACCTGGAAAACACTATGTTGAGTGTACCGAAGTTTCCTAGATGCGATGGGAATGCCAAAGCTCCAAGATCTAGGTGAAGAATGAGCTCTGAGGCATCAAATAAATTGTTTTGACAAGATCGAGGCTTACAATGCGCATGCCAAAAATCTAAGAAAAACGACACTTGGTGGGAGGTTTCTAAAATGGCTTTTGCATGTAACCCCCAACTGCTAAAAATAGATCCCTAAAATCTAGGGATTCTTTTGCTTTGGAAAAGTTTCCCATGCATGGAAGGTAATATTTTTCAGTCCTGGAGGGAACCAGTCAACTTGTGAGTACATGCAACAAACAATAAGCCTCAGGATGACTTCTGTGTAGTTTCTGGGTTGAGTGTCTTTGGCTGCCTCCCAAGCTCTACGCAATTTCTGGACTGAAGCCAAGGTTTCCAGCCAGAACTATACAAATTCTAAGATCAAGACCAATGATGGTCTACTCTACGCAATTTTCAAGGGGAAGGCAGCATGCATGCTCTGCGCAATTTTGGAGAGCAGCTGGCTGCATAGATACTCTGTGTAATTCTAGAGAGAACAACTGGTTGCCGTCCAGTTTTGTGCAATTATCCAAGCCAGCACAAGAACCAGTTGAAGACCAAGTCTCAGGAAGTCATCCTTCGGGTGAAAGGAAAACAAGTTAGTGAAAAAAAATTGATAAGCCAAAGAAAATCAAATGAAAGCATAAGTAACTGGGTAGTGTAAGACATGCCACAAATGATGGTTGGTAGGGAGGCTCTAAAACAAAGATAAAGAAAAGTTTTGGAGGATGGTTTTAGTTGCTACAACATTGGCGACACACCTGTAAAACTCTAGCTCACTGAAAGGACCTTGTTTCATGAAATGCAAGTCTAATTCCTCTGGAAGTATTGTTCGATTCCTTGATCAGCATGGTTTCCACACTAGCTTGAGTGAAAGATGTATCACCTACCATTCTCTTGATCGTTTAGAACACATTCCAAGCCAAGTCAACTTAGTTGTTTCGATTGGGGATGAGGGGTATATTGGTGCATAAGTAATATGGTTGTCAGAGTTTAAGTTTCATCTCTGGTGTTGCTTCGCTGCCAGTAGGCCTAGATAGTACTCGACAGAGTCACGCAGGAACACAAACATCACTTCACTGCCATCAAGCCTGGTTAGTACCTTGGCGAAGTTACCTGCATCACCTCTTTGCACACGAATCCTTTCTCTTCTTTCACCTTATTCCTTTTTTTCAAAATTTTCAAATTTTCATTTTTCATTTTTTCAAAGAACTGTGCATAGGCACTTATTTATTTCAGTTGAAGAAGAGGTATCCCAACTTATTGAGAGCAGAAGAGGTTGTTCCTTCATAGAATTATGTTATGTATACCTCTGACATACTTGTTAAGGTTTTCCCCCTCACCTTACTCTACTTGATTGAGTTGAGAAGGGTTAACCCAAAAACAACCAACTAGAGTAGGTGGTACTAGTTAAAGTGCAAGTGTTGTCTTTTCACCAAGATTCACTTCGAATAGAACGTATTTTCCATTGGTGTATCATTGACTAAAGAAAACAAGTTCTACATAAAGAGAGAAGACAATAAATAACCAAGTGTTGATAGTTGTGCAATTCCTCTTGTATTTTACCCTGCTTGTCTTAAGAGTTGCACATAGTTTCATGCGAAACTAGCCTATGGATGTAAACAAGCAAACAAAAAAATAAAGAAAATAGAAGAAGAAAATGCGAAAGCAAAGAAAGTAAGAAAAGAAAACAAATAAACAAACAAATAAAACATGTGTGGAAGCAAACAAGACATACATAAAACACTACTCCTACTCCTAAGCTAACGGTGCATGGGTTTGCTCACGTGAAGTGATATTTCTAATCCAACCATCGGCACATTGGTTGGCTCATGTTGGTGAAGGCATGATTCACGAACAAGATAGTCATGTGAACCAACAAACATGAAATATATAACAATGAAGACCAACACACTCTGAGTTTAAACGCATCCACAGAAAATAAAAGAATGAAAGTGTAGGACAAACACTCTGCAGACTTAACATGGTGCTATGACACATTACATGCAGATGATAAGCATGCAAACTCTCTTGACTGTGACAAACAAGCAAACATGAGATAAATTACGTCTTGCAAGTGTGCTTGATGCATATGATTCCTCCAATGCATGAGCGATGGGATCATGTGATTTAGGTGGAGGAAGTGAAATCTATGTATTGGATTGACCTTCAATGCATACAGATGAGTGATGAGGAGCCTTGGGTGGTTCAAAAATTTCTTGATTAGAAGTGAAACTAACCTCAAGACAGTGATGTCCTGACATAACCATCAGCTCGAGTTGAAGTGCCTCGACATCCTACGGGGTTTTGAATTCATCGATATATAGATCATCATAAACATGTGGCTTTGAAAGATCAACAACGATTGAATCAACATCGTGATCGAATACAGGAGTAAAGAGATCACGAAAACTACGATCAGAAAAATCAATGAGTTCATCGACATCCTTATGATCTGATGAATCATATAGAGGGTAGATGAGAAGCAAGAATATTCACCCTCTACGTTTCCGGAAAAAGAAGATGACATTTCAAGTCGATTTTCAATTAAATATTTGTCCTCTCTACTATCAAATGATGGACTGACATTGGGTGTGTTCTGTGAATGATCGAGAGTAGATGAATCTGGGATTGAATTTACACAAGGAAAATCAAAGATAGCAGAATCACCAAATATGTCAGGAAAAAGTGGAGGAGGCACAGACAGAAGGATATCATCCTTCACCTCGGGTTCATGCTCAGATTTCCAATCATCAGGGAAAATTTTAAGAAATACCCTAAATTTATATGTATAATAAATGGGTGAATCCCCATGATACATAGGAAAAATGGGAGGCGAATTTATCAATAATATAATATGTATATATAATTTTTTTGGCAAATCTCTCACCAGATTATATTATCTTGTAAAGTCATGGCTAATCTTTCACTGAATTATAAAATCATGTAAGATCTTGGAAAATATTTCACTGAATGATAAAACATTGTGAAGTCTTGGCGAATGTTTTGTTAAAGTATGAAACCATATATGATAATAGGAAAACATATTCATTAAATTGTAATATATTAACATACATGTTTGGAAAAAAGAAACATAATTTTCTCTTCCTACAAACAATGTTGCAAGTTTCAGTGGTCGTGTTTGTCAAGGTTCTTATTGTACACTCTTTCATATCCTTCTATTAGCTTTGATAATATTCCACAACAAAGTTCTTGTAGGTGTTGATCTTGACCACTAGTTCTATCAAGGTAGGAGAGATTAATCTTTTCTCTACCACTTTTGTTAAGCTATGAGATATTAATGTTTGTACAAATTTTGTTTTACTTTTCTCCCAACTTTTTTTTTCCTTGAGTGTTTCCATCACTACCTTGTTGATTCCATATCAAACCAATTTCTCAAATGCCAGCCTAACTGTGACAAAGGACTTTCTTGCTTCGATAAATTTGTAGCCTCCTTGTAAGGAGAAGTTGTTATATTTACAGGGACAATTTATAAACACTTTCATTCGCTCTTTGGTTAGTTTTTAACTCATCGACCTTCAGGTGGTTCATCCTTCCATATGATATTTGGTCATTACACTCTTTTCCTCAAGAAATATATAAGTTATGAAAGTCATTCTACCATGTCATGAAGTGTTGAATCGAGGGAATCCCACACCCATTAAACTTACTTGTGGTCTTACGATGCAATCTTCCATTTTGAGTCATTGTGTTAAAGTCCCTCCCCTTCAAGCAGGCTTTATGAAAGTAGGAAAATGAAACAGGGCCCCCTTGCTTACAGACCTTCCTTTCTCTTACCTAAATAGTTGTATCTTACCCAACCAACAAATGGTTCCTACCTTGAATTATGGAGTTTAATAGACCAAGAATGAAAGATTTATGTAACTCTGGTCCCCACCACCTGAACACCTTATGGCCCAACACGAATGAACACATGTTAAGGATTTCTTCATTAGTCTTCATAAAGATCATTTCAATTCATATTCATCATGGCTTCTACTAACCACTCATGTATAGTCACTTGGCTTGGGAATGAAAATTTCTCATTAATACTTCCCATCACTCGACCACCTTCAATCATATTCATTTCAACAATTTCATTTTGATTATCATTTGTAAAAATTGTATGTGGTTTTTGTCATCAGCAACTACTATTTTTTCTTGAATTGCTCCATCATATTCTTAAGTAGTTTCCATGTTCATCATCATCACCTACTAGATGATAACATCCTTGAGGTAGACTCAACATGTTTATAAAAACTTTTTCATCTTTATCACTAGGTATTTCAAAAACTTGGCTACAAGCCTCATCGATAAGAGCATCATAATTGAGCACCTGAAACAAGAGCTATCCTCTGTGCCCACTTCAAAATGGAAAAAATAATCAAATATCGGGAGACAGGTGAATCCGGAACTTGATGTATTGTGGGTAATTCTCTGGCAGAGGTAGACATGAAAGACACCAAAAGTAGCACCAGCTCGAATTTTCCTCCTGCACATTGCTGACTTGGGTTCGAATCACAGAGAATATACAAATCAAGAATATCACACATGCAGGAGCAGCTAACTTGGCTTCGAATAGTAGATAATATATAGAACAAGAATATCACACATATTCACAGATAATTTATAAAACAATAATATCACCTTAGCAAGCACCAACAAAGAAGGGCCATGGATAAGTTTTATCAACCTCCAGATTGCAACCCACCTTGGAACTTTAACCTTTGGAGTCATTTTTATGCCTTCATATAGGTATTTTATTTGATGATGTACTTGAAAAGGATGGATCTCCTTATCTACAAAATTTTTATTCCCTCTTTCCTGTCCAAATGGCTCTAGAGGCAATCGGGGGCAATGATCTATGTTATTTGAGTGCTCTATCATCAAACAGTCCAACAAGGAAGCCTCCTGCCAAGTACCCTATCCTCAAATAAGGGGAGAATAACACCCCATACCTCCTGAGAAAAAATACAAATGAACACCAGCACGTGGTCTATTGTTTCCCCTTCACATTTGCATAGAGTACAAATTCCAAGACCCTACCTTGCCCTATTTTGTAGAACATCTCACGTCAAAACATTATTCATTAGATCCAACCACATAAAAATCATGGATTTCATTGAAGATTTAACTTTCCAAATATTCCCCACCACCAAGCTACTACTACTGCTTCATCATCAAAGATAGCCTTGTACCGCAAGCTAGCTGTCAATAGTCATATGGCAGGATTGTTGGACCATACAACTTTCTTGCGTGAAGAAGACATGGAGACAACTTTTTGCTCCTAAATGCAACCAATGTTGAGTTTTAAAAAAAATTGCATGATTTTGTACTAAGAAACAACAAAATATACAAAATTTCCTTGTGACAGAGTTGAGGGGATCTAATGGAAAGAAGTGACCGTTGTCAGAAGCCTTCTAATCAATATATAAATATATAAATGTAGATTTATTATTATTTTAATTGGAAATCTTCAATTAAATAATAAAATTTAATTGTCACTCCCAATCTAAATTGCTCATTAGCATAATTCACTACCTTCATAGCTCTTGCATTTTTTAACAATGTTGTAACATGTGGATTAATTTCCTTTTTGGTGCACAATCTCCGCATTTTAGGACGACGAACTAAGAATAACATAGAAGATGAAAGGTTGTACAAACCAACATATTTTTCAAACAACTAATCCAACATCATTACCTTAAATTTTTTATGAATATCATATTGAGAAGGTTTGAAAAATGGTGGGAAATCTGGGCAGCCACTATCTCTCTTCTGCGAGGATGATGCTCAAAGAGTGATAAGATTTCACTATTTCGAATACCAATATTAATGGAGATATTGGTATTTTTTATTAAATTTTGTGAAGTGACTAGATGTAGCTTTAACCATTCACCTTAAGATGTTTTTTACAATATAATTTCCTAAGTCTATTTAATATCTTCATTATCATAAAAAACAACCTATATCCATCTTAACTCCACATCTACCACTCTTAGAGTGATGAAACCTATTTATCCCTCTCAGCACTTGGTAGACCCGGAATTAAGATGGATATAAGCTGATAGAATTTTCCCTTTAAATAGTCTATGCTCACATGAATACCATGGGTTATCATAAACCTGGAGCTTAAAAACTACTATTAGTAATTTAAAAAAATTAAAAAAATTAATAATTGATTTTTATTTTATTTATTTTTTTATTTTCACCGAGTTAAAATGTTTAAGTGACATTAAATTACAAGATCCATTTTTACTCTTCATCTACCAAACCCCAAGAGGGATCAAATATTTTTTCACTCTATGCTAGTTTTCATATCACGATATTTGATCCCTCTCATTGCTTAGTAGATCCAGAGTAAAGATGGATCTATGCTGGTTTAGTTCCCCCCCTTTAAATACGCTACATTCATGTGAATACCATGGGTCAATACCATGTGCCATCTTTATTTTTATCAATACTAATATTAGGGTTAATAATGTTTTTTTTGCATGGTATTAATAATAATTTGGCCCATTGTATTTGGCCCATAAGCTTCACCTAAATATAAAGCATTTTTTGAGTGTTCGTAAATATAAGGTGACTTATGGAGTAAATATAAAAAAAATGTTTTATTTATTTACCATACCTCTTGTTTATTTAACTTTTTATTAATTTACCATACCTCTTTTATAAATATGGTATTTGTCCCATAGGATTCACTTAAATAAAACCTTCCTTCTTAAATAGAAAGAGGGTTATGGACTAGATATAAAAAGAGGTTTTATTTATTTACGATACCCTTAGTTTAATTATATTTTTTATTTATTTAGCATGCCTTTGGAGTAAGTATAAAAATAGGTTTTATTTATTTACCATACCTCCACTTTATTTATATTTTTATTTATTTACACCCTTGCGTGTTCTTAAATATAAGGTGACCTATGGAGTAAATATGAAAAAATGTTTAATTTATTTACCATACCTCTCGTTTATTTATATTTTTATTAATTTACCATACCTCTTTTATAAATATGGTATTTTTCCCATAGGATTCACTTAAATAAAACTTGTTTTTTGAGTCTTCTTAAGTAGAAAGAGGATTATGGACTAAATATAAAACAGGTTTTATTTATTTACCATACCTATAGTTTATTTATATTTTTATTTATTTACCATACATTTGGAGTAAGTATAAAAAGAGGTTTTATTTATTTACCACATCTCCACTTTATTTATATTTTTATTATTTACACCCTTGCCATCGATTAAAACCAGAGGGATTCGTTCACAAAAGAAATCAATCAAGGCTATTGAGACCAAATACAACCTCCCAAACCAAAAAATCGGCGATTGCAAATGAATTGAACAAGAAAATCGGGCAATTGTAATGGAATATAACCTCCCAAACTAGGTGAATAGGGTCAAATGAGTCTTTCATAGTTTATCAGCCACTTTATTTGGACTGAAAACAAAATTATTTTTTAAATAAAAGTTGGTCTAAATATATGAAATGGGTGTTTTATAAAAATGTCTCCCCTCTAAAATGAAAAACCCCTTAAATTTCGCCCTTGGGCTAAAATTCGCCCCTAAAATTTACCATGACAGTCATACTCATCGTAAATGACAGCGCAGGTTAGTTGTGCAATATCAACTCTAACGATAGCTTGATCCTCGTTCACAACAAGTGTAGAGTTCAGAACGGAAAAACACAAGATAGTACAATCTGAAGGATTAGCAGAACGTGGGGACAAAGGTTGAGGTAAAAAGTGCATATGACAACCCATGGGCTTCCTAACCAAATTTGCGCAGAAATTAAGAGTAGTGAGGGTGGGAGGGTGTGACAGTTGAACAGACTTGTGTGCACGCTCTCCCACATCACTCTGTGGTGATGGAGTTGTTTGATGAGGGGAAGGTGGATAGTCACTTTTGATAGAGACTGTGTCCACTTGAGATTGCGCAGCTCCATCACTGACATATGATGAGCGGGGTTTGAGATTTTTCTTCACTTTGGGACAAAGTGATTTGGTACAGGCATACTCATATATTTCCATAAGAACTTGGAATTTCATCTGGCTTTTTGTAGCTTCAAAAGAGAGTAGACGAAAGCACTACCAAAATTCCATTAAATATTCATGTGGGGTCTTTCGTTATTATAACATTTTCTTATCAAGTGCTTCAAGATCAAAATGATGAAAAATAGATTCTATTAGATCAGTGAACTATTTGAATGAGTGCACGCAATGAAGAGGCAGCGTGCGACACCATAGCAATGGGTATTCACGAAGTGTGTGTGTGAGTTGCATATAGACCTCTAATTCATTAAAAACTTCCACATTATCCATGAATGCATGGAAGTCATCTAAGTGCCCAGGCCAGGCCACTTCACCTTCACCATCATACGTGAGTTCAGAAAAGTCATCAAAGAAGCCCCTAACAACTTCAAAGGGATGTCCATTGGAAAAACCTTGCAGAGGGCTAACTATAAAAATATCCATGATAAATGTGCGAAGATCCAAAATAGGATGTGAGGACTCAACTTGTCGTCTGGCCCTCCTTCTAGTGCCAGAAATGTTGATGATGTTGGTCTTTCCAACATGTCAGGTGATCTCCCCAGTAAGAAGTCCCAACTAGGCCTTAGACTATTTAGAGTAGGAGTTCCAGCAATGGGTAGTATGGTATTGCCTTGATTGCGGTTGCGGGCAAAGGTAAGTAAGATGTCCTTGTTGGAAGCAAGGGTGTGACCTTGCAGGAAGTTAGGGAAGGTGCATGGAAGGCTTTAACACACGAAAGGGGAGAGGAGTGTGCCCCTTAGAATCTTGTGATAGCATGTAGCTTGAAAGGGAACACACGAGCTGAAAGACATCATGAGATGGAAATAACGATAGCCAACGATCCAAAATGATGAGTTATACCAACAACACACTTTGATAAGATTCATACAAACACATACAGAACAATCCATACATACATGCGTAAATTACAACTACATACATCATTAGAGTAACCAGGATAGTCGAATTACAATAACCATATATGCATGAAACGTGTTGGATCTGTTATATTAAAAGAGTGAAAGATCTACTCATACATAAAACCATGATAGCCACTAGCCCCAATAGCAGAACGTTACAGTCACTGTCACCTTCTCCTCCAAAGAGATGCACTCACTCTGCATTGTGGAGAAGCCAAGGCTCATTACAATACACTCCAAGCTTTCTCTAAGTTATACCTATCAGAAGATTGGTTCCAAAAATCTTGCATTTGATCGGCAGTAGTGTGTATGTTTTTCAAAATGCGTGCTCTCCTAGCACATCGCTACTTCCAACCATTAAGATGGAAAATTGACTTATGCACGTTCACAAACCTAAAGTACAAATTCTGCATGACTGTCTCGATAGACGATACTCCATTGAGTATTGCTTTCTTCAACTCTTCTCTCGTGGATGTTGTAACTTGCTCTTCTCCCTGCTTCGCCACTTGTAGCTCCTTAGCCATGCACTTGTTCTCATCTATCAAGAATCTCACACTTGAACTGGTGGCTTTAGCATATTCCTTTGTAGCATTGTCCAATGCAGCTAGATGTCTGTGCATATCGGACATGATCACTCGTTCTAAAAAATGTACAGTGTTATGAAACCAGCTCAAGAAAAGATAGATCAACGCCTTAGAATTCAGCCTCTTCGAGGGGGCAACCTCCTTTACATTACATAAATGAACAATTCTTCGATGATTCAAATGACAAAACCTCCTTTCTATATATAGGAGTCTAAGGAGTCACAATATAATCCAGCCGACCTAACAATAATAATATAAAGCCACAAAAATAACAATAGAGGGATTCGATGGGGCACATAAATAACAATATGGGGGTAATAGGGGCACAACAATATAAATAAGGGGTATAACTATAATAGTAATGGGGTAATCACTAGTATTATAGGGACCCAACATGCCCCTCTCCTTCAAAAAAGTGTTGTCCTCAACGCTTGCGTAGTTCTGGATACTTCTGCATAAAATTCTCATCCTCCCATGTGGAATCTTCAGCGGATAAGTTCTTCCACTTGATAAGATACTCTGAAATTGATCGATTTCGTAGCTGTCGAGTTCTTGTTTATGTGACTGCTTCCAGTTCCAATATAATTTTTCCTTCCTCGTCAAGTTCTGGCAATATTGTTTGAACTGGGAGCTTGTCGCCTATAACCTTCTTTAAACATGAAACATGGAAAACTGGGTGCAATCGAGAAGCTGCAGGAAGCTCCAATTTGTATGCCATAGTACCAATCTTTTGCAACACCTTGTACGGACCATAATACTTTGGTGATAATTTATTATCCTTCTTAGCTTACTTTAGGGACATTTGCTTATATGGTTGTAGCCGAAGGAATACCCAACCACCTACATCAAAACTTCTTTCACTGCGATGTTGATCTGCCTGTTGTTTCATTCTATTTTGTGCCAACACGAGGTTATCCTTTAAGAGTTGGAGGACTTGTTGTTGATGTTCGATGTGATGTTCCACTGCCTGAACCTTAGAATTTTCTCTTAAATATGATGTGATGGATGGTGGTTGATACCCATAAAGTTCCATAAATGGGGTCATTTTTGTTGTTGTATGGAAGGAAGTGTTATACCACCATTCAGCTGGAGGCAACCATTTGACCCATTGTGTCTGTTTATCAGATACAAAGCAACGAAGATATCCTTCCAAACATTTGTTTACTATCTCAGTTTGCCCATCAGATTGAGGATGATAAGATGAGCTATGAGCTAACTGAGTACCAAGACAAGAAAATAATTCTGTCCAAAAATTTCCAGTGAAAATAGGATCTCTGTCACTTACAATAATCTTTGGGTTTCCATGTAGCTTTTGAATTGTTTCCATAAATGCAGTAGAAACTGTACTGGCTTTAAATGGATGTGATAATGCACAAAAGTGTGCATACTTAGTAAGTCTGTCAACTACCACCATGATGACACTCTTTCCCTCATAATTGGGTAAACCTGTGATAAAATCCATTGAAACCTCCTCCCAATGTTGGCTTGGAATGGATAAAGGTTGTAATAGACCTGGTGTCTTAATTGTTTCAACTTTATTTTGTTGGCAAACCAAACATTCTGCCAAAAACTTTTGAATATCTGATTTAAGGCCATCCCAAAAAAAATCCTTCTTAACCTTGTGGTAAGTTTTTAAAAATCCTGAGTGCCCTCCTAAGGGAGAAGTGTGCAATTCCATAAGAATCTTTTGTTTTAGCTGGGAATTCTTACAGAGGTATAAGCGATCTTTGTACCATAACGAATCATTTTGCCAGCTAAATGTATCAGACGTACTGGAATCTTGTTGTAGCTTTCGAATAAGTGCCCACACTTCTTCGTCATTCTTCCATTCCTCCCTTGCTTCGTTTATCCAATCTGGTTGGATAATAGAAATGGCGCACAACAATGCTTCCACATCCTCGTCCTTGCTTGAGAGTGCATCTGCCACCACATTTTGCTTCCCTTTTTTGTAGATGATTTCAAAGTCATAACCCAACATCTTTGTGACCCACTTTTGTTGCTCTTCAGAGGATAATCTTTGTTCTAAAAGGTATTTAAGGCTATCATGATCCGTTTTTACCTTGAAGTGTCTTCCCATTAGGTAGGGTCGCGATTTCTTAAGTGCATGGAGTATTGCCAACATTTCCTTCTCATAAATAGCTTTGCTTAAAAACTTTCCCTTGATTGGACGACTTTCAAAAGCAATGGGTCTTTCATCTTGCATTAGAACAACACCAATTCCATTTACTGAAGCATCACATTCCACAATAAAGGTTTTTGTGAAGTCCGGTGTAGCTAAGACCGGTGCTTGGCACATTGCCTCTTTAAGATGTTCAAAGGCCTTTGTTGCTTCCGGAGTCCATGAAAGTGCATCTTTCTACAATAATGTTGTTAGAGGTGCTGCTATTCTCCCATAATTCTTAACAAACTTGCGATAATACCTTGTCAACCCAAGAAATCCTCGCAGATGCTTTATGGATGTGGGGATTTTTCATTCCTTAATGGCTTTAATTTTGCTAGGGTCTACCTTAACTCCTTCATGAGATACAATATGACCCAAATATTCCACCTCCTGGACTCCAAAGAAACATTTGGATCTTTTTGCATATAATTGTTTCTCCTCCAATAGTTGTAGCACCCTGTCAACATGTTCAACATGATCCTTCCAAGACTTGCTGTAGATTAGTATATCATCAAAAAATACTAACACAAATTTTCTAAGGAATGGTTTGAAAATTGAATTCATCAAACCTTGAAATTTTGAAGGTGCATTGGTAAGGCCAAAAGGCATGACCAAAAATTCATAATGACCCTCATGAGTTCTAAATGCCGTTTTCGGAATGTCTTCAATCTTCATTCTGATTTGATGATAGCCCAAACGAAGATCCAACTTGGTGAAGTAAATTGATCCATGCAATTCATCCAGTAATTCATCAATGACAGGAATGGGGAACTTATCTTTAATAGTGACCTTGTTGAGCTCCCTATAATCCAGACACATGCGCCATGATCCATCCTTCTTGTGCACCAATACTACTGGAGCAGAGAAAGAACTTTGACTCGGTTGAATTATACCAGCCTCTAGCATTTCTGCAACCATATGTTCAATTTCACTTTTTGGACATAGGGATATCTGTACGGCCTGATGTTTGGAGGAACACTTCCTAGAATCAGATGAATAGCATGATCATGATCATGCATAGGTGGGAGACCTTTGGGAGTCTCAAATACCTTGGAATGATTTTCCAGGGCCTTTTCGAGATCTGGAGAAATAGATGATTCCGATGTGGAAACATCTATCGAACATAATTGTGCAATTACACCTCTTTGCTCCTTTTTTAGAAGATTTGTCATACCATTAGAGCTGATTATCTTTCTTGGTTTCCCTGTGATACCCCTTAATTCAACATCCTTTCCTTCCGTAGAAAATTTGATGAAAAGTTCTTGAAAATTAAAAGCTATTGTACCCAAGGATTGTAGCCATTAGACTCCTAGTACAACATCAGCACCTCCCATTGGAATGGAAAGCATTGGGCTAGTCAATACATATTCTCCCATGGATAGCTTGATATTATGGCACTTTCCAGAGCAATTTATTGTTCCTCCATTTGCAATCATCACTTGACACTCTGGTGCGGGATATAGGAAGCAGTTCAATTCTTTTGCTACCCTACAATGAATAAAATTGTGGGTGCTTCCTGAATCAATCAACACTATTACCTTTTTCTTCTTGATTTTTCCTTCTATCTTGATGCTTTGAGGAGTGGTAATTCCCGCCAATGCATTACAAGGTATGGTCAAATTTATTTGTTCTTCATCTAGGCTTTGTTCCTGGAGCATATCCTCTTATTTTGACCTTTCTTGCTCCTTTTCTTCTTCCTCTTCACAATCTATGTAGAATAATTTCTTCTCAGCACACTTATGACCTTTAGTGTATTTTCTATCACAACTATAACAAATCCCTTTTGCTCTTTTTTCTTCCAATTGTTGTGGTGTCAACCTTATAGGTTGTGGAAGACTAGGGGAAACTGCACTTCCGTCTTTATAGTTGTGAGTGGTATGCTTCCTGGTTGCCATAATTTTGCTTTCCAACTTTCTTGCTAACCTGAATGCCTTCTCTAATGAATAAGGTTCCCAAAGGCGAACATCATGTTGGATATTATCCTTTAAAGACCCTATGAACACATCAATCCTATGCTCCTCTGGAATATCTTTTACCCTTATGTTCAATTTTTGGAACTCCTCAATGTGCTCCATTATTGAACCCTTTTGTTTGAGACTTATCAATTGGCTAAAAAAAGTGTTTCTTTTTGTATCCTCATAATGTGTTATCAATTCTTCCGTAAAAATTTCCCAAGTGATAAATTGTTTACGAGAACAAAGCCATTGATACCATACAAACTGATTTGGTTCCAAATATACAGTTTCCATATGTACCTTTTGTGTGTTTTGCACATTATTGAGATCGAAGAACTGCTCCATCTGTAATATCCATGTGGCAGGATCCTTGCCATCAAACTTCCTCATATCGAGTTTTGGAATATGGTGAGTCTTCGATCCAACAATAGAGTCTATGGAATCATGATTAACATTTCTTTGGTTCACATCATGAGTTTCCTTTACAACCTTTCCACCATTAGTATGTATTTCATGTAGAAATTTTGTCAAATCTGTCTTCAAATCTGCCATGTCTGTCTTCAAATCTATCTTCAAGTCATCCATCTTAGCTTCCATGCCCTTTATCTTAGATTCCATGCCATTTATCTTAGATTCCACGCCATTTATCTTAGCTTCTGTTAGCTTTTGTGAGCGTGACATTTGTTGCACTTGTTCTTGTAATTTTGATATATCATGTAGCATTTCTTCCTCTTCTTCATGAGTCATGCTAGAGCTTTCAGGTTCCTTACTAGGTGTTTGAATTTTATTTCCTCGGGGCATCAGTTACCGATAATAATTCTTTACTATTCCCTTTGAATTCCTTCCAACCAAGCTTACACAAAAATAAAAAATAAAAAACTACACACCTTTTTTCACTTTGTAGAAGCCTGATATTGAATTTGATGTATCTCTGTAATTTTGGATCATCAAGTTCTGAAATTGCAACATGTGGTATCCTTCTATGTCCTCTTTCCAATGCCACAAGTTTGACCCAAATTGGTTTCTCCAAGGAAGAGTTATGCGAAATCTCCCACAGTGACTTGATTATAGACTATTTCAGTAGAGAAAACTTGTACGACGTGCCACGAGTCACTGTTTCAACCTATGGATCTGAAAAATGCCTGCAAGAAACTGCAGTCCGTCCTATTTTTGTACCTTCTTACAAAATTTCAAACCGATCCCCAGAGAGAAAGTTATGACGATTTTCCCCAAGTCACCTGTTTTGAATGTAATTCAGGAGTCTGCAAAAAGACCAACTTTCTTAGATCATATCTCCGCAAATATCACACTGAAAGCTCTGAAATTCAGACCCAAGGTTCAACGCAATTTATTCTCGAATGGGTTTTTTTGCGACTTCTGAAACGTCACAGAAAAAAATTTATAGCGAAAATGCCACAATGACCTGTTTGGAGCAGCGAAACCCTAGAATCCAAAGCTCTGATACCAAATGTTATGAAACCAGCTCAAGAAAATATAGAAAAGATAGATCAACGCCTTAGAATTCAGCCTCTTCGAGGGGGCAACCTCCTTTACATTACATAAATGAACAATTCTTCGATGATTCAAATGACAAAACCTCCTTTCTATATATAGGAGTCTAAGGAATCACAATATAATCCAGCCGACCTAACAATAATAATATAAAGCCACAAAAATAACAATAGAGGGATTCTATGGGGCACAGAAATAACAATATGGGGGTAATAGGGGCACAACAATATAAATAAGGGGTATAACTACAATATTAATGGGGTAATCACTAGTATTATAGGGACCCAACACACAGGAGATGCATGGAGATTTGGAGTGGACACTCTGCGTAACTGGACAACTCTGTGTTATGACTCATCAAAGGATATGTTATGCACATCTTCTTTTGGATTGTCCTCAAGGATTTCAGTGTCTCCTTGATCACTTGGGACTTGCTCTACTCTCGAATTTGGTGAAGTCGGTGGAGTGACCTCTTGGTTTTTGGGCATGAGGTTTGTATCGTGATCTTGTTTTGGCTGAACCACATCTATGTCCATATGTTCCAACATTTTTTCAATCTCTTGAGCGAAGTCCTGTTCCTACGACTGCTCACCCCGTTTTCTACCTGCCAGCTATTCTAATGAATCAATAACCTGTATTAGCACAGTTTCATCAATGTGTACACTTTTCACCTCTTGTTGTTCTTTTTCCTGTTACGCTTCCTTCTCTCTTCTGCACAGCGCTTGTTCTTCCCTTAGTTGTTGCTTCACCTCCTGCAACTTCTTCTCTACATCTTCCAGTTTCTGCTTCTCCCTCTATCTTTACACAATCCTTTTGTTGCGTGTCGCATCTTTGCCTCAATCTCTAAAGTTTCTCTTAATACAAGTGGATATTCTTTGAACTTGCAGCTTTACTCTACCTCTGCGTAGTTGGCAACTTTCCTCTTACCTTTGTCATGCGTAGGTCTGCTACCCTCTGTTGCTGCTCTCTGAGATGTTGTTGCCTTGTGCATTGTTAACCATTCTATAGCTACTCTGACTAGTTCATTGAGCATTGAGGAGTTGTAGAAATATATCCATGGGTCTTCCTCATGCCAATGACATGCCCCATGGATCCAAGGATAATACACTCTAACAAAACGGTCCTCCATTAAGTGATGCGGGTCATATGGATTGAAAATTCTGGTGCCAAAGTTGAATCTCTTGAATTCCTCTGTCTCGGCCTTAGTATGCTTAAGATTTTGGATCTCATATAACCTGATCTGCAAAGGAAGAGCGGGCCAAGGTGCCTTATTCTTCCTATGCAGCCTTGCTGACAACCCTGTTGAGATGTGGTATGAAACCTCTTTCATGACCAACTTGTCCATGGAAAACTTCGGTAACACATGCAGAGCCTTCTTCGCGCTATACACTCGAATGAAGGTGCCAGGGGGTGATGTATACCAATATGCTATGTTAACCATTGCTTCTGTGACATGCAAGGCGAATCTTGCTCAAAGATCATCTAGTACACTGGGGTGACGAAGTGGTCTGATAGATGTAGTATAACTACATAGAAACTACATTCAGGGAACAACCTACAATATGTGTGTACATAGGTTTATGAAGGTGTCCATGCCCAACCCAAGCCAAGGAGCTACTAACGGGAAAATATTGCATCAAGTATGTAAGTGGACATGAAAATCTTTGCTTGCTGACCCTTGGGAAGATGTTGGGCATTTGTTACTTTCCCCTTCAACTAGAGAGCCAACATGTCAGACCAATTGAAAGGTCTTCCTTCGTTCACCAGCTGATCCAACACAATCACCCAACTCTGTGGGAAGGTTTCTATGCTCTCTTGGTTGTATAAGTGACATGTGAAGATGACCAAGAACTGATAAGACTTCCACAATGTCTTTGTCTTGTATACTTGGTTGGGTGTTGTCTTGAACTTAAATGGCTCTCTCGCCTAGCTCTTCAAGATGTCTCTTGAGTTAGCATTGGTGCTGGGAGTAGTGAAGAGTGCATCCATTGTGTTCACTGGTTACAGCAAGTGATACATCTTCTGAAAGTCTTCTACCCTAAAGGTGGCAAGTTTTGTAACAATGGCACTACTCAACACCATTGTCTCTCGATCAATATGCAAGACAATCTAGTGGATCATGTCCGCGCATGGAAACGCGGGATACCTGCATGCAACTCGGTACAATCTTGACTTGTGTATGTTGAAATAGACTCTGCGGTACTCGAAATTCTCCTCAAAGGTGCCTGAGAAGATGTCATCAATGTCCTGCCATTTAATCTTGGTCTCCTTGTCTGTGAATGACTTAGTGTCTTCATAGATGGGCAAGCTCATAGAGACTTGCTCAACCACATCTCTAGTTTCACTCTCAATGGTGTCCTTTGACCCTACTCTCTTGGAAGCCATTAAAGTTGTACTACTGAGATACTAATGAAAACCTGTGATACTTGGAGACAGAGAAACACTCATGGAAAGCAATCTGGAAATTGAAAACCAAAAGAAACTTGAGGACTGACACGCAACACCCTTGGGTGATTAACTCGGAAATTTGCATAATTTTCACCGGGAAGCTAGGACAATGGCTACCAGAAATCTACAAAGCACAGCCCAAACTGCTAGTGAGTTGATTGACTGCTAAAATTGCACAGAGAATAGTCCAACTTGGCCTGATGAGGATTGAAACTATGCAATGCGCAATTTCAGTTAGCATGATTGCAACCCGGGAAAGTGCACTACACAATTATGGGGGCCAACTGAGGCACTGCATCTTAGAATTGCATAGAGCACCCTCTGGGAGGCCAGTGCGAGGCAAGCTCAGCATAATTTCTGGGAGCAAGGCAAGGCCTTCCATCCCAGAAATTCACAGTGCAAGCCAGGCAAAGAAAGGTCCAGGCCAAGGTAGCTCAGACCCACCGACGGGCAACTGAAACCAGTAAGGACTGAATGCATGTGCGAATTTGGGTGTAGACATGAGTGAATGAACATGCGTGAAATCAGTAACTGCAAGATTTAGTAAGATGGGAAAACAACTAAGTGTGTGAAGCTAGTCACCGCAACAGCGACCATTAGTGCAAAAACAATGTCATGCATGCGACAACAAGGAGATGTAATGGAAAACTTGAAACAATGCTTCTACAAGATAACATGCATTAAAACAACAACAAGTGTTCAACAAAACCAAGCAAACAACACTCACACAAACCAAAATATAAAAAGCGACAAAAAAGAAGCAAAAGACATGAAAAGCAGACTTGCCTGGAAAACGTTGTGTTGAGTGTGTCGAAGTCTCCTAGATGTGATGGGAATGCCAGAGCTCCAAGATCGAAGTGAAGAATGAGCTCCGAGGCATCAAATAAATATTTTTGGCAAGATCGAGGCTTATGACGCGCATGCCACAAATCTAGGAAAAAGAAACACTTGGCGGGAGGTTTCTAAAGCGGCTTTTGCATGTAACCCCCGGTTGCTAAAAATAGATCCCTAAAATCTAGGGATGCTTTTTATTTTTTATTTTTTGCTTTTCCAGGAAAACTTTCCCACGCATGCAAGGAAATATTGCTCATTCCTAGAGGGAATCGGTCAACTTGTGAGTACATGCAATGGACAACAAGCCTTAGGATGACTTCTACGCAGTTTCTAGGTTGAGTGGCTCTAGCTGCCCATCAAGCTTTGTGCAATTTCTGGACTGGAGCCAAGGCTTCCAGCCAAAACTACACAAATTCTGAGAGCAAGCTTGGTGATGGTCTTCTCTGTGAAATTTTCAAGGGGAAGGCAGCCTGCACGCTCTGTGCAATTTTAGAGAGCAACTGGCTGCCTAGATACTTTGCACAATTCTAGAGAGAAAGGTTGGTTTCCCTCCAGTTCTATGCAATTCTCCAAGCCAACACAAGAACTAGTTGAACACCAAGTTTCAGGAAGTCATCTTGCGGGTGAAAGGCAAACAAGTTAGTGAACACAAGCTGATAAGCCAAAGAAACTAAATTGAAAGCATAAGTACCTGGGCATCGCAAGACATGCTGCTAAGGATGGTTGGTAGGGAGGCTCCAAAACGAAGCTAAGGAAAAATTTTGGAGGATGGTTTTAGCCACTAAAACACACACATAGAACACCAATATTTTATGTAAAATACCAATGTGGGAGAAAACCACCGTTGTCATTGTCTTTGTCTTCTTTCTTATTATATAAAGAAAATATTCTTACAACCTTGTACTAGCACAGATTCTTATCAGCACGTGGGCACCCACCTACAGGAGGCTACTCCATCGCTCACTGGAAGGGAGCCACAACCCCCTAAACTCGTTTATTGGTTCCTACCAGAAGGGAGCTCCTACCCCCACATTGAAGGCTACAGCCCTAAGCACCTTTCATGGACCATGTTTCATAATATTTCATACTAGATCCACCTGACTCAAAACATTGAAACCTGTAGGCCACCTTTCTTCAAATTTTCACATTAGACCCACATCCAACATTAAACCCAATATCAATTAACAGCTATGAAACCAAATAATGAATCAAATTATCCAATCATTGAACCAACAGAATCATTGTAACATTAACAAACCAATCAATGAATCCCACCAATTGTTATCAACTAGCAGCACTAAAAACCCTGACCAAATTTAACTTCAAATCATATATGCTCTTATTTAGAATAAAACCCACATATATATGCACTTACTCTGTCTAAGACCTATGTACCAATCTCAAATTATTGACTACTCAAATCTCTGTCAAACTGAATCACTGTGTTAGTCATTGAATATTGAATCACAACAAATACATCAATACTAACTCACTAAAAACCTAATCATAATGCAACATCATCACTGATCAATATACCAAGCCACAATCCAATCAACCTAATCAACATTTCCAGAAAACATGATTAAGACATCATCAATAAACTATATCAAACATAATAGAACTGATCAAATGTCATCACTTAGCAGCACTGCAAATCATAGTTGATATACGTGAGTACTACATGATAGATCAACATATGTACATGCTTACCATGCACAACACCCACATATATATTTCAACATTCTGAATAAATTATCAAAAAAATTATATGCAATAGTACTGAACCACATCTGCGTATGTACATGACTATTTAGAAACAAACTTACGTACAGATCTAAAAAATTCCACTTCAAACACAATTCCCATTCTGCAAAACCTTACTGTTATAACTAGAAACTTTTGAATAATTCATTTAGATCACAAGATCACTATAATCACAGAGCCATCATTATTATTTACTTTGACATTTGCAACAAGTAAATCAATCAAGTATATATGTCAACATATTTTCAAATCTTTCAGATCCGAGTCTTCTCCTTGCTCCCTGGTGCACACTTGTTCCAGATCAAACCATACATGAATAAACCATTTATTTTCACACCTAGCACCTTGATATCCATCGCCTTATATATTTTTTGCCTTAGCCAATACCTTAGGTAAATCCTTTGGTAATGTCGTTAGTATTCCTTAACGAGATTAAATGAACATTGTCACTTCAATTACTATGGGCTAATACCATGGTAATGACCCCTGGTATCTGGAATTCCATGGTTCAAATTCTGCACACGACTTTTACTCACATGAGCTATGTATGTACGTGACCCTTCTTCACAGGAACCACATACTTTGTCAAACTTTACTTTTGTCATTCATCTGTCATTGAAATATCATTTCTTTATCCATAACCTTTGTAGTATCTATGCCAATATGCATGAGTATCATATTATCATAATTTTGACATCAAGTACATCTTTATCAATCAGGTTTCCATTAATAACAACACATTAGCCATAAGGCCAACACACTTCAACTTTCAAGAAAGGAATTCCACTAACAACACTCAAATCTAAATGGAGAAACTTGTTATTAGTGATTCATAATTTCTTTCTTGTAAAGGTAGATTTGGGATCCTACTCTTTTACCATGCTAGATTTTTAATGCATTTTATTAAGGGGAAGGAGTTAAATCTTCCATATTACTTGATGTGGAGCCTTACAAATATGGCTTTTAATATACAGAGAGACTCTAGGAATATTGATAGGGCTTTGTGTCACTATTGATTGGTAAATAATCTTGTTCAGGCACACTTGAAGACCATTGGTGATAATTGGTAGGATTTTTTGGTTAGAAATCATTTTATAGAAGTTTTAGAAGAAGAGGAATGACCAAAGACTGAAAGAAGTTTATGCATGGTTCCTCACCCTAACCCTAAACCTGCAACAACTGAAGTTGAGGGTTTGACAGTGGATGAACCAATAGAAATAAATACTCAACACAATGAGGTTGAAGATGATGTCCCCTCATTCAATTTATGAATTAAGCTAAAAATAAAAACAAAAGATAAAATGCTAGAAGAAAGAAAGCTAGTGAAGTTGCAGAACAACCAGAGATAGTGAAGGAGAACCAAAGAGAAATGAAGAAACAAAGCAATAAAAGGAAAATTATATAATTAAAAAATGGAGCCCAAACAAAAACTAAGGAGAAGAAAAATGATTTCTAAGCATTCAGATGAGAAGAAAATTCAAGGACGTCTAGAGACCGTCAATCTGGATGAAGGAGACAATGTTGAGACAAAGGTTATAACATAACCTCCATCTTATCAAAGTCCAACAAGAAAGACTCTTGAGATCGATATTGCTCAACAACAGGTCTATGATTACTGGGAGACTCTAGAATAAAGGACACAACAAAAGGTAAATTCTCCTATAGAAACTAAGTTTTATGAAGATCCTTTACATGATGATGTTCCTATGATTGATCCTAGTACTTCTCATAAAGACCAAAACATTGTTGATGCCTTAAAACAAGAAGTTTATGAACTGGAGTTGTTGAATAGACACATCAAAAATGAAAATGAAGTTTTGAAAGCTCAAAATGAGACCATGTTGCTAAGGATGTGTTACTAGTATAAAAAGAACCAAAAACTTAAGGCAAATAACAAGGGTCTTAAACAAAAAGTTAAATGGTTACAAGGAAAGATTTTGATGAGGAATCCCCGTTGGTCATTGAATGTATAGAGCAAAAGGACATCAACAAACTTGGATGTTTTGATCCAAGCATCAAAGACGGTTCATTGATAAGACATCCCTTCAGTTTTTACAATTTTGTGCATGAGGACAAGCAACATCTTTAGCAACATTTCCAACGTGGGGGAATGTTGGATCCCCGAATTTACCTCATTTTGACACCATTTTTCCCTTTCTTTTCACTTATTACATATATGTTTTTGCTATATCTACAAGTTATAAGGTCATCTAGGTCATCCTCAACCATAAAATAAGGTATCATTCATTCATAACTCATAATTTGTTATTTCTTTGTGAAGTTGAATGAAATATTCTTGTAGTTATCGAAATATACTTTTTCTGTAGCTTATCAAAATTTCTATAGCCAAGTCCAAGGTTGAACAAGTTCTAAAGAGTTTGAATACAAACAAGATAAATGGATAAGTGCCAAATTTCCAATGCAAGATATCCATCTATTACGCTTACCTAGAAGATCATAGAATTCAAGAATTTGATTAGTCAAATCAAAATTCAAACCTAGTTTGTTTTCATGCAGGGCTTCAAGGGAAATAATTTCATCAACAAATGAGTGTGGAATCAAGCGAGCGAGAGTTGAGATACGAAGATGATGATGTGTTGATATTTGTTGATTGAGAACCTTCATGATTTTCTCTCCTTGTAGAAAATCATGAAGAACAGTCTTTTTGTTTAACTAGTAAACTTAAGTGTCGATTGAGGAACTTGCCTCTTGGCGTTGCTTTCTTAGAAATTGTTGGATAAAGAATAGTATAAATTGCATTGATTTAAAGCAAAGAAAATCAAATTTTTACCTTTGTAATCATTGTTACTTTCTGATGCTTTATTCCAGTGAATACAATTACTTTGTTCTTGTACACATGTGTTAGTTATCTAATTTATTGATTTGAGGTTTCACGCCTCGCGCTCACCAGGAGGGCCCCCTGATGAGTTGTGAGATAGTCTAGTATTATTTGATTTCATTCTTATTTGGTAATTCTTTTAATCTGGTTTTCAATTGCATAGATTCCTTTTAATTTGGTTGATGCTCTGTTTTCATGCATAGTTTACTCATTATCGTTTTCATTGCAATAGGTTGAGCACTCAACATTAAAGATAAAAACACCAAAAACATTTCTTTTATTAGTATGTTTATTTAAATTCCTCGCTTAGTCTCAGATTTAATGTAATGTTTGGATTAGTTTTCATTAAATATGAACACAAGAGTAATTTATAAATACTTCTAGTTTAGATCACTTCTTTTTAATTCAATTATTTCCTTTCAAGTTAGTTTCAATTCCACTTCATAGTTAGATTTCCTTATGCATTCTTAGAATAGAATTGGTTTCAAAGAACTTAAGGTAGTTTCATTTCAAGTAGAATAGATTTATTTCAAGTCAAATAACATAGAATTTCAATTATGTTCAATATAATAGCCTTCAATTTAGTTCAATAACATAAATTCTCAATTCTGCTCAATATAATAGCTTTTCAATTCTTTCCCATGGAATAGTTTTCTTTGATTACTTTCATTCTACCATAAGTTGTTTTCAGGTTTATCTCAATTCAGCAGGTCTTATAGAAAGAACATGTGATTACACTCCATAAGAATTAGCCTGGAATAAATTAAGATTTAAAAGTCGCATTTACATTTCATATTTTTATTAAAAACAAAATCCTAGCATATATTGTGCACATACACTTCACAAGTACACAAACCCTTTTCGATAATTTAATGAAGTAATTTAATCAACAATTACCCAACATACTTCCCCAGGCACTAAGGAACCTCAGGAAAAATCAATTCGGAAACTTGAAAAAAGATATGGCTTTTCATTAATTTAGAAAACTATCATTACATAAAATGGAAATGTAAATATGCAAAGTAACAATATGACTTTCTTCTCCACAAAAAGTAGACATCCTTTATAGAATTTTCTCTTTTACAAAAAATGTGAGGGAGCAACCTCCTCAATATGAGGTCTATATTTCCCTCCAAAATCTCTAGAATCATGGTGACTGTCCCCCAGGGCTTGTTGCACCACTAACTTTCATTTAACTGTTGATAACTTCAATTTTGTAGTGATCTTGTAGGTTCATATTGATAGCTGATGGGATAGGGCCCCTACCTTCATGATAGGCTACTAAAGGAACACTTTTGCCTTCAAAAACCTATCCACAATAGGATGCTAAGGCTTCCAAAGGTCACAAAATTCATCAGCATGGTTAAATCCCTTAGGCACACATTTTAACATAAGGAACAACATGTAAAGTAGCAAAATGCAAAATTTTCAAGGTTAGAAGTACATGTATTCCTAGGTGACAAAGGTTATAGATGGGCCTTTAAAGGTGTAATTCAAGGGCCCATCAAATATGCTAGGACTTATATGTTGGGCATTGTCTACCGAGGCTACAAATTCGCATAGAAAGTTATTTTTCACCAGAATTTGACGATTTTTTTTTCAAAAAATCTGATTATAAGAGTGTTTGAATTATTTTTTTGATGGTGGAAATAGATTCAATACCATCAAAAACTCCTTGGGCACCCAAAATCCTAAATTTTGACAGTTGTAACCTAGATTTCCCAAAACTTCAACCAGATTTTGGCAAAAATCATGTCGGAGTTTCTATCTAATCCACTGTCATAGTAGGAAATTTCCCCCATTGATATAAGGATCATAATATGTTAAAACTTACACATTATTACAAATCAATGTTAGAAAAGAAAATAAAAATTACAATTGCATTAATAATTATAAAACTAATTATTATTCAACACACATACATCCACAACCCATAAAGTAATATGTAAACCATGATATTCAAGGTTCAAATCCTACGAGTGAAACCAAGGTTCAAATCCTTGTGAGTTAAGCCAACTTAAAAAAGACACATACATCCACATAATCAATGATGAAAGAAGTCAATGTCCCAAAAGCATTTATACTCACCTTACACAAAAAATAATCATTATATTAGAAAACATCACTCTTTTATAAACGTGCTATATTATAAAGTTGTAAAAGTTGTAAAAATAAAGACAATAATTGATAAAGTATTTTTTCGTATTATAAAGTTCTAAAATTATAAAGTGACTTTAAAACAATTAAGGTGGACTATATAAGAAAGTGGATATAATGAATCGCATTTCAAAGTTTTAAAACAAGTGTTACATAGTATCTATCTCTTAGTTTAAATATAGCTAAATTCAAGTAAAAATGCTAAATTTAAGTTAGTTTTAATATTTAGACTTAAGTTAATTTAGGTTTTACCTATTGGTAAATTGAGGTATTTGTTAATTGCAATACTACATTGTGGCATGGACAATAATTTTATGGCTTGAATTTTACCTAGTGGTAAATTGAGGTATTTGTTAATTGTAATTCTACATTATGGCATGGAGAATAATTTTATGGTTTGAATTATTTTTCACTTAATTATTAATGAGTTTATCCTATTATATTTGTTTATGAATAAATTTATTTGATTCAACTAATAAAATTTTAAACTAGTTAATTAGCAATATTTATTTGAACATGTTAATCGATAATACTTATTATAAAAAGAATTTAAATATTATAAAATAATTAAGTTGTATTTTAATTAATTAATAGTTAATAAAATCTCATTTTGTTATTATTAGTCCTTGTTAAGATAGGACTTTAATAATCGGTTTGCTTGTTAACATAATAAGACCTAAACCATCATATTGCAGATAAATAATTTTTAATATTAATAATAAATAATAAAATTCAATCCAAAATGTTAGATTATGGAAAAACTACAAATTTTCTTTGGTAAAAAATCAAATAATACCTAGTCAAAAGAAAAGTTGAATGCCTAAACACATATAATAATGTTAATTTAGATATCCCTCACAAAATTATATACTTTCTTTAGTAAAAAAAATCAAATAATACCGAATAAAAAAAAATTGAAGAACTAATACATACTTACAACACATATAATAAAATGAATTTAGATCTCCCTCGAAAATTTTGTATATGATACAATGTTATTATAATTTTGTTATTAACAATATAACTTTCTTGTATTTATAAAGTTTGGTTATATTAAACAAAATTGTTAGTATGGTACAATTTCAACTATTAACTACCGATGCCGTAGTTAACTTAATGACTATCGTTGTGCTTATTGGATGAAGTTATTTATGTTAATCTTTTATATGAGCAATCACCTATTTCATGATTACCTACTTCAATAGTGGTAGAAAATGAATCGTTCGGAAGGCTTGTAAACGCTAATGGTAGTAGGTGGGTGCATTAATCAATTAAGAGGATGTGGAGCATGGGAATTGGTTCACGATCACATTTTCCAATTATTAAAGTTGTAGATTTACATAGCGATGTGATGGCACTTAAACCCCACCTTTGGCATTGATAAATGCCAATACTAAGAGATAATAGACCTTTAGTCAACACCATGAATAGTAGAGAGGTGCATTCATCAAACTTTTAGTATGTTTAAATGCGGATAGATATTGCAGTATAAAATCACTTTAATTATCTTTATAATTGGTTTTTCACTTTTATTTTGATGCAGGAGCATCCAGCGCAGGGTAAATAGGAAGACAGGTGTTTGTTTTACAGGTTGCAGGTTGGTTGGTTAACAGGTTATAGCATTTGGATTTATTTTATTTTTTCTAAGAATTTTTATCATTTAGGGCCCAATAGTCGTTTACATTTTGTAATTTCATTTTCATTTTTCTTTCAAGTTAATATTTAGGAATTAGTTTGATAAGTTAGAAGAACAGTTGAGAATGTAACTAAAACTAATTGTTGGCAGTTTCACAAACTGTTTCATACAGTAGTACAAAATAGGAAAGAAAACATTCTGTAAGGGTTGATTCCCACCATAGTAGAAGAGCAATAAAGAACGTAGAAGTGTTATTTTACAGCGATCCGATTTCCATGTGCAATTAGTTCTTTTCCTGTTTCTAAACAAATTCATTGAGTGCATTTCCAAACAAAATATTGATTACATCTCCAAGACAGAAGCAAACATTCTTATGCTGGAATACACTGTGACAGATTATAAGGACAAGCAAAGATAACAAGGACCGAGAGACGAGGACCCGAGAGCATTGTTGGCAACAACCCAAACAGAACGAGCGCACAAGCAGCAAACCAGAGGGTTTCATAACCGCTAATTACAGAGACTAGAAACACGAAGACCGCGCGCTTGCCAGGTAACAAGTAAACTAGTCAAATACAAAACTACTTTTCTTTTCACAAGTGCAAAATTCGCTATTAAGCTACAGGCTACATAGTAAGCAAATCCAAGAAATAAATTAAGATAAGTTACGATTCATATTCAAGGAGAACAGAGAGTTGGGTTCGAAACCCCAAATATATACATAAATAAATCAACTAGACAGTGTCACAACAAAGGTCAAGTATCTGGGTTCAAACCCTGTAAACATACTTGAGTTACAAAACCTTGAATTCATTTACAGAGCTGGACCCTAGCCAAAATTCACAATAATTGGAATCTATAGTAAAGCAACCTAAACAACTAAAACATTGAGTCGAGAACATGCTACACAACAGAACAACAGTCGATGAACAACAATACCATGGAGAGACCCTACCCAGTCTAGTGGAGTGCCGAAGGAGCCGAGACCATTGTCCAGCGCTCACCCTCCACCTACAGTCATCATCCACAGAGAGTTAGATAATAGAAACCAACTCCGAGGAGAAGAAGTAAAGAAAAAAACATATAAAAGGGATTTTGCTTACCAGAGAGAGAGGTTGTTGTACGCGGAGAAGCAACAACAACAGGCAACAGATTTGCAAGGGACCCTGACCACAAGGGAGCATACCGGTCAGCGTCGGAAGGAAAAGTGAAATAGCATTGAAGCTTAGAGAGAAAGCTTACCTATAAATTGGCGAGCTGAGGCCGAGAACGGGGTCACCTCATGGCCGCCACCTGAGCGTGCAAACAACCAAACAACCAGATGAATAGCAGAGCCAACAAACCATAACCACAGGTACAAAAGTTTAGACATTAAGAGCTATCAAAGGAGTACAAAAACACTGGGTTACAGATACCCACCAAATACAGTCGCAGAGTGTTGGAAAACAAACCAGGGCCATCAAACGGCCAACAAACAAACAGAGGACTCATCGAAAAATACAAACAGAGCATACAGAGTTTACCATCGAGCGAGTCATAGTCCAGAGGACCAGCAGCGTGCTGGAACGACGAGTTCATAACCCTCAAGGAAGAACCAGACCAGAGCACAGTCACACAGAACTCTTCTCTTGCCAAACGAAAAATGACCAAGTCGAATAGAGGTTAGGGTTACACATTGAGCGGGAGGACGAAAAACGAGGATGGGACAGGTGTTCTGCTCTAGAGTGTAATCATACGTGGTCACATGTAGAACCTCCTCCTTCAGTACTTTAAAGTCGGATAAGAAATCATACATTTAATTATTGTAATAAAACAAAACAACCTTTTGTCCAAGTCAGCATGAGGGCTGGGCCACCAAATTTTGGTATCAGAGCAAGATTTGGAGTTTTCCTAAGAAATGGAAGTTGGAAGACAAGGTCATGGAAGAGGTTCTCGGAGAGTAGCAGAGGAAGGATTGCGGGAGGAAATTAGGATCCTTACTACCCATTTGGAGGCAGTTGAAGCAAGAAGGAGAAGGGATCCAGAGGTAGGAGATGACAGCGACAAAGAAGCTATAGTTGCAACAGATGGATCAGATGAGGAAGGACCGGAAATTAGATTGTTGAGGTCGGTCCTATTGGCTAGCAGCAAGCCTAAGCCAGAAATTCCAAACTACGATGGTAGCTTGTCCACAGAAGTTGTGTTGGACTGGATTAGCGAATTGGACAAGTATTTCGAATGCGAAGAGGTCAGCGAAGATCAGAGAGTTAAATTCACTGCAACCAAGTTGAAGGGGCACGCAGCCTTATGGTGGGATAGTGTCCAAGCAGAGAGAAGAAGGATGAACAAGTTGCCATTCAAGAAATGGCCAAGGATGGTGGCCAAGATGAAGGGCAGATTTTTGCCCAAAGATTACCAAATTGCACTGCATCGGCAAGTGCAGAATTTGAAGCAAAAAGGAATGACAGTGAGAGAATATACTGAAGAATTCTACTGGGTAAATTTAAGAGCTAGTTACATGGAGGATACCCCGAAAAAAACAGCAAGGTATGTAAATGGTCTGAGATTGGAAATATTGGATGAGATAAGCATTCTTTCCCCAAAAAATATAGAGGAAGCTTACTAGAGTGCCATGAAGGCAGAGGAGAAGATCACCAGAAAACAGAATGCTAGGAGAGGATGGGGAACTGACAGAGGAAGAGGACAATCCTATGGCAGAGGACGAACTGCCAACAATAGTGAAGAGGGCAGCAATTCTAAAACTTCAGGGACAGCGGAAAAAGGAGACAACACTAGAGGAGGAAGGCCATATCAGAGAGGCAGGGGAAATGGCCGAGGCAGGGGGGCTACCTATCAGTGCTACAGGTGCCACAAGTGGGGGCACAGGTCTTTTGAGTGTCCTGAAGTGGAACAAGCTGGTCAAAGAGGAGTGTATGTTGCACAGCCAAAGGAAGCAGAGGCACCACCCCAGGAAGTCGAAAATATGCCGGAAATAGGGGAAGCCTTAGTTTTGAATAAAGTACTTTTGAAACCAGCAAAGGAGACAGCTGAACAAACTCAAAGGAAGGAATTATTCCAGACAGTTTGTAAGTCGCACGGAAAATACTACAAGTTGATTATCGACAGTGGGAGCACGGATAATATGGTTGCCACAGAGATGGTAGAGAAGTTGGGTTTGAAGCGGTTGAAGCATCCCACTCCATACAAGGTATCGTGGTAGCTGTGTGAAGTTGAGTTCCATATTATAAGGACAAGGTTGTTTGCGACATTATGCCAATGGACGTATGTCATATACTGCTAGGAAGGCCATGACAGTATGACAGGAAGGTAGTGCATGATGGAAAGACAAACTGTTACAAGTTTTTCAAGGATGGGATTAAGCACACGCTTGTGCCCATCAAGGAGGAAGAAATGACAGAAACGAGTGGAGTAAAAGCATTACTGGTGGGAGGAAAGGAATTCTTAAAGCAGATCGAAGACAACGAAGTGAATTATGCTGTAGTAAGGAGGCCAAAGACAATGTTACTACACACTGAAATTTTAGATTTACCAGAAGAAATTCAGGAGATGTTGCAGGAGTTTAGTGATATCGTAGTGGATGATCTACCAGATAAACTGCCTCCTAAGAGGAGTATCAGTCATCACATTGACTTTATACCTGGAGAAAGTCTATCGAACAAGGCAGCATATCGGATGAGCCCCAAAGATAACGAGGAGATCAGAAAACAGGTGTAGTAATTGCTGGATAAAGGGCTGATAAGGGAGAGTTTGAGCCCTTGTGCAGTTCTGACAGTTCTCGCTCCCAAGAAAGGAGGAGAATGGCAAATGTGCATGGATTCGAGGGCCATCAACAAGATTACCATTAGGTACAGGTTTCCACTGCCACGGATGGACGATATGATGGACTACCTGAGCGGGGCAACATACTTCTCGAAGATCGATCTGAAGAGCGGTTATCACCAGATCCAGATCAGGGAAGGGGATGAATGGAAAACAACATTCAAGACTAATGAAGGGTTGTATGAGTGGTTGGTAATGCCATTCGGATTAAGTAATGCCCCTAGTACCTTTATGTGACTGATGAATGAAATGCTGAAAGAGTTCATTGGAAAGTTTGTGATAGTGTATCTTGATGATATATTAATTTTCAGCAAGACTAAGGAGGAACACTTTCGACATGTTCGAAGTGTGTTGGAGAAATTGCAGCAGAATAAGCTACTGATAAATCTAAAAAAATGTACTTTTCTTCAAAGAGAACTGGTTTATCTGGGTTTTGTGATTGCAGAGAACGAGTTGAAGATGGACCCAGAAAAAGTTGCAGCTATTATTAGCTGGCCATCCCCAAAGAGCCTATTTGAGGTTCGTAGTTTTCATGGGTTGGCAAGTTTTTATCGTAAATTTATCAGAGATTTTAGTGGAATCTGCGTGCCTATGTTGGATACTATTAAGAAGGTGAGTCAGCCTTTCTGTTGGACTGAAGCAGTAGAGAGGAGCTTCCAGTTATTGAAGAAAAAAATCACTAAGAGGCCAATCCTAAGATTGCCTGATTTTAATAAGCTCTTCCAAGTCTATTGTGATGCAAGCAGTATGGCCATTGGAGTTGTCCTTAGCCAGGAAGATAAACCTGTTGCTTATTTCAGCGAAAAACTGAACGAAAGCAGGTAGAAGTACTCATCTTATGACAAGGAATTCTATGCTATCGTCCAAGCATTGAAGCATTGGAGACACTATTTGTTGGGGAATGAATTTGTTTTGTTTTCTGATAATTCTGCATTACAGTACATGATGCAGCAGCATAAGCTGAACCACAAACATGCAAAGTGGGTTGAGTACTTGCAGAGTTTCACGTTTGTCTTGAAGCACATTAGTGGACAGGCCAACAAGGTAGCAGATGCATTGAGCAGAAGAGCTTTGCTCTTACAGGAGAGCACGGTACAAGTGTTGGGATTCAAACATTTGACAGACTTGTATCAGACAGATGTGGATTTCAAGGAGGCTTATGAAGCTTGTCAAAATCCTTTAGTGAGGAAAAATAGTCCGTGGTTGGACTATAATTTACAGGAGAAGCTGTTGCTTAAAGGGGGACAACTATGCATTCCCAATTGTTCAATGAGGGAGAACATCATCAAGGAGAAGCACAGCGGAGGTCTAGCCAGACATTTCGACATTGATAAGACCTTAGATCATCTCAACCATTTTTATTATTGGCCAAGGATGCGAAGGGATGTACAGAGATTTGTAACTAGATGCAAAGTGTGTCAGTTGGCGAAAGGACACAGTCAGAATATGGGACTCTACACACCACTACCCATTTCGAGTAGACCGTGGGACTTAGTCAGCTTGGACTTTGTCTTGGGTCTACCAAGGATGCAGCGGGGTTATGATTTTGTGATGGTAGTAGTAGACCGGTTCTCAAAAATGGCACATTTCATCCCTTGTAAAAAAACCAGCGATGCCACTCACGTGGCCCACTTATTTTTCACAGAGATCGTCAGGCTACACGGCCTGCCTAAGTCCATTATTTCTGATAGGGACGTGAAATTTACAGGGCACTTTTGGCGCACCTTGTGGAAAAATATGGACACACAATTAAGTTTCAGCTCTGCTTATCACCCACAGACCGACGGGCAAACAGAGGTGGTAAACAGGAGCTTGGGAAACCTGCTACGAAGTTTGATCGGAGAAAATTCATGGATGTGGGATCATGTACTTGCCCAGGTGGAGTTCGCTTACAACGACTCACCAAATCGCAGCACAGGATACAGTCCTTTTTAGATCTTATATGGCATGCATCCTCGCAAAGTTCATGAGCTAAGAGATCTAGGACAGCAGGAAAGTCGGAGTGCTGATGGGGAAGATTTCACCAAAGCAATGAATGACCTACATGAGCAGGTCAAGATGAAGTTGCAGGATATCAGTTAAAAGTATAAGTAGCGGGTAGATTTGAAACGATGAGAGGTATAGTTTAATGTGGGGGATGAAGTCCTCGCGCATTTACGCAAAGAACAATTTCCTAAGGGCGAATATAACAAGCTGAAATACAAGAAGATTGGCCCCTGCAAAATTCTTTGCAAATTCTCTGCCAATGCCTATGAATTACAACTGCCACCAGGGATAGGCATATCGCCCATCTTCAATGTGGCAGATCTGTTTCCATTTACTGCCAGTCCTGAAGACGACAGTGCAGCACGGCCAGAACGGGACACCCAGATTGAGAATGGTTCTTGGATGAGGCAAATGCCTACGGTTCAGCCCCTTGAGATCGAGAGAATTCTCGACACACAGGTGGCCAAACGCACTCGTAGGAAAGAGTACCTTCAGTACCTTGTCAAGTGGAAGAACTGTCCCATTGAGGACAGTTCGTGGCTTGATGTGGCACAGATACAGCGAGCAGGCTATTCTGTTGAGGAACTCATGGAATGGAGCCATGACTTTTTGTTACCCCGGGAGCCTGATGCAGGAGCATCCAGCTCAGGGTAAACAGGAAGACAAGTGTTTGTCTTACAGGTTATAGGTTGGTTGGTTGACAGGTCATAGCACCTGGGTTCATTTTATTTTTTCTAAGAATTTTTATCATTTAGGGCCCAATAGTCGTTTACATTTTGTAATTTCATTTTCATTTTTATTTCAAGTTAATATTTAGGAATTAGTTTGATAAGTTAGAAGAACAGTTGAGAATGTAACTAAAACTAACTGTTGGCAGTTTCACAAACTGTTTCATACAATAGTACAAAATAGGAAAGAAAACATTCTGTAAGGGTTGATTCCCACCATAGTAGAAGAGAAATAAAGAACGTAGAAGTGTTATTTTACAGCGATCTGATTTCCATGTGCAATTAGTTCTTTTCCTATTTCTAAACAAATTCATTGAGTGCATTTCCAAACAAAATATTGATTACATCTCCAAGACAGAAGCAAACATTCGTATGCTGGAATATACTGTGACAGACTGTAAGGACAAGAAAAGATAACAAGGACCGAGAGACGAGGACCCGAGAGCATTGTTGGAAACAACCCAAACAGAACGAGCGCACAAGCAGCAAACCAAAGGGTTTCATTACCACTAATCACAGAGACTAGAAACACGAAGACCGTGCGCTTGCGAGGTAACAAGTAAACTAGTCAAATACAAAACTACTTTTCTTTTCACAAGTGCAAAATTCGCTATTAAGCTACAGGCTACATAGTAAGCAAATCCAAGAAATAAATTAAGATAAGTTACGATTCATATTCAAGGAGAACAGAGAGTTGGGTTCGAAACCCCAAATATATACATATATAAATCAACTAGACAGCATCACAACAAAGGTCGAGTATCCGGGTTCAAACCCTGGAAACATACTCGAGTTACAAAACCTTGAATTCATTTACAGAACTGGACCCTAGCCAAAATTCACAGTAACCGGAATCTACAGTAAAGCAACCTAAACAACTAAAAGACTGAGTCCAGAACGTGCTACACAACAAAACAATAGTCGATGAACAGCAATACCATGGAGAGACCCTACCCGGTCTAGTGGAGTGTCGAGGGAGCTGAGACCAGTGTCCAGCACTCGCCCTCCACCTATAGTCATCATCCACAAAGAGTTAGATAACAGAAACCAACTCCGAGGAGAAGAAGTAAAGAAAAATACATATAAAAGGGATTTTGCTTACCAGAGAGAGAGAGTTTGATGTATGCGGAGAAGAAACAACAACAGGAAACAGATTTGCAAGGGACCCTAACCACAAGGGAGCATACTGGTCAGCATCGAAAGGAAAAGTGAAATAGCATTGAAGCTCAGAGAGAAAGCTTACCTGTAAATTGGCGAGTTGAGGTCAAGAACGGGGTCATCTCGTGGCTACCACCTAAGCATGTAAACAACCAAAAAACCAGATGAATAGCAGATCCAACAAACCATAACCACAGGTACAAACGTTTAGACATTAAGAGCTATCAAAGGAGTACAAAAACACCGGGTTACAGATACCCACCAAATACAGTCGCAGAGTGTTGGAAAACAAACCAGTGCCATCAAACAACCAACAAACAAATAGAGGAATCATCAAAAAATACAAACATAGCATACAAAGTTTACCATCGCGCGAGTCACATTCTAGAGGACCAGCAGCGTGCCAAAATGACGAGTTCATAACCCTCAAGGAAGAACTAGACCAGAGCACAGTCACACAAACGAAAAATGACCAAGTCGAATAGAGGTTCGGGTTACACATTGAGCGGGAGGACGCAAAACGAGGACGGGACAGGTGTTCTGCTCCAGAGTGTAATCGTACACGGTCACATGCAGAACCTCCTCCTCCAGTACTTTAAAGTCAGATAAGAAATCATACATTTAATTATTGTAATAAAACAAAACAACCTTTCGCCCAAGTCAGCACGAGGGCTGGGCCACCACATTTGCTATGGACTGGAGAGTGTAGAGTATGCTTTATTAATTAAATTAATGGAATACATTGAAACCTTCCCTGGTTATCATTACATAATAACATTGGAAAGATTTGAACCAAAGAAAAAGTAATATTAAGTAAATGCAAAACTAAATGTGTAATATTTTGAGATAGGTATAATAATACTATATAATGGTCTTTGTTTTTTGTTTTAACTTTTTTGAAATGGGAAAAGGTTTTATGTATTTCTAAAAGTGCGTAGCTTTTTCATTTTAGTTCAAGGGTGAGGAGAGGGTTGAGGAAAATTTAATTGGTAAGCTCTGTGAAAATGAAGTATTATGTACTAAAGAAATTTGAGCTTCAAATTTTCTTGACTTACATATGTTTGTAGAAGGGGTATAAGTAGGCATCTAAGAGTTATAGTGGTAGTGGTCGGAATCTATCCCATGTCATGTGAGTACAAAACCAATTGAATTGTCAAATCTTTTAATCACAAAAAACAAAAAAAAAAACCTTCCACTTTTAAAGAAAAATATACATTTTAAGTTATCACAACAAGCCATATACTCTAAAAATAACACCATTAGAACAATGTGGTAGTGTTTGGATGTGGTCAATATTAATATTAATATTCATATTAAATGGAAGAATGGTTTATTTAATTATAAGATGTTTGTATAAAAAGATTGTGAGAAACTTTGATAAGTTTGGATGATGTTTCCCATTCACTCTCACCTTTAACCCTGTCACTAATTTATTATATTAGTAAGATATATTTATTGATTGAATACTTAATTCCAACACTAATCTATTACATTCATAACATATACTCATGCAAACCAAAAACACTTATAAATTTATAAGTAATATCATATAATATATTAGTGATATATACCATTATAAATAAAAAAACACTTTTGAATTTATAATTAGTATCAAGTGTAGTCTAATTAATAGATTAAATAGCATTTTTCTATGCAACTTATTTGGTCAATTTTCTCAATAAATTTAAGTTGTTTAATCTGGGAAGTTCGAATACCTCAAGGTTTTAGAGTTTTGAACTCATTTATACATTCAAAATTGCATTTTAAACAACAAAAAATCACTATCTTGCTCAAATTATATCTATTTTGTCTATTAGTTAGACTGCCCTATTAGCATTTGTCTTTTTCTCAATTAGATACTAATTGTGGTTGTATTTGTCATGACTAAAGCAAACTTTGACTCTAAAGCAAGGTGTCTTTTCATATATGTTATATAGTGAAAAAACCTATTATAACTTAATTGCCAAATCAAAAATGAGAATAGTCATTATTAATTGCTATATATAAAACTGATTTATCACCCTTATTAAAAAAAACTATACTACCTAAAATAACCCATTGTTAATCCATAAAAACTTTTATCAAATACCTTTCCATCCTAAGATATTTCCCTCGCCTAAAAAAACCTCTTTACTGATCCAAATTTCCAATGAGGTACAAGTGGAAAGCAAAACACAATCAACGACCATCAAAACGCAAACGTCAATCTTTCTACTCAACGACCATCAAAACGCAAAAGTCAATCTTTCTACTCGTGATCTGCCACGCTTTACACGCGGATCTCTCACGGCTTACACATGGTTTGAATCTCAAGCTTTACGCATGGCTACACAAATATCTCTCGCCTTTTAAACAAGGCTTACCGCGCCTTCCACACGGCCCACAGACCAGAGCTGTTCACTTTCTGTGTATAAAACCCGAGGAGAAATACACTTTCTCTCCAGCAAATTGTGGAAATGAAAATGGACTCCAGTGGAATCTAATGCCAACCATGGGATTCGATATGAAAGCGGCCATGAATTGTTTTGCCGCTCCACTTTCTCCAACAAATCTGTAAATGGACTCCAGTGAAAACCAAAGTCAACTATGGGATTCGGATTCGATATGGAAGCGGCCGTGGTTGGTTTTGCAGAGTTACAGTGTGCCTTTCTCCAACAAATCTGTAAATGGACCCCAGTGAAAACCAAAGTCAACTATGGGATTCGGATTCGATACGGAAGCGGCCGTGGTTGGTTTTGCAGCGTTACAGTGTGCAGGTGGAAGGAATGGGGAGAAAATAAATCATCAACGAGATATCAGAGAAAAGAGTTGAAACGACTAATTCTCTTAGCATTTGAGGCCGACAAGGACTGGTATTAATTTGTAACATTCTCTAGTTTTTATTAACAGTTTACAGCTCGTTATGTGCGCTCTGGTTGCAAGTTTCAGAGAAAGAAATGTTCAGACAAATGCATCCTCACGCCTTTTTTGATCCCAATTGGCTTCGCACAAGGTCTCTCCATAGGAAGAGAGGAGCGATGGCTAAACAACCAATAGTTCACCAATTGCCTCCATTGTAACATCTTCCGAGTCCTCGAAGGATGATAATATCGCTATCAAGCGATGGGACATATTGGTGATATTAAATCCCGAACATATTGATGTATTAATATCGCCATGCCATCGTTACAGGGGCATGAAAGCATCATGACGCCTTTTTTAATCCCAATTGGCTTCCACACAGAAGAGAGCGATGGGTAAACATCGAATGGTTTTCATAATGCCATTTAAATGTAATCAGTATTCTCTGACTAAGCCCTCGATAGAATAAATAAATATAGTATGGGACATAATTGCTTCTAGGTTTGAGTTTACAGCCGAAATGTAGGGCATATTTCGGTCAATGATTGGTTTAATGCTTTTTCATCTGGTTCATTGGATATTATTTTATGACTTATGACTTATTTGTATGGAAAAAAAGTTGGTTATGATTAGATTCAATGGGTTTATATTATCAACTCAATGAACACACTAACTTGATTTTAAGTGTTAATAAATAATGCATTAAATAACATATTAAGTTGGTTATGTTGCATATTAGTGTGATTTTAGTCTGATTAATGGCATACGAAGTGGTTATGCATATTAGTGTGATTTTAAATTTTATTAATTGACACATTAAGTTGCCATGGATAATAACATTTTGAAAGGTGTATTCAGTTGGTCATAGATCACATAATAATGTGATTAAACAACTCAATAAATTGGTCTACACGAAGTTATTTGCAAGTGTAGTTGCAATTGCAGTAAGTAATCTTCAAACAACATTTAGGGTGAAAGACAAGTCTGGCATAACCTTGGATACTTATAAAATATTTGGTGGCCAAACATTAATATGATAAAAAGGTAATTCATTGTGATAAGGGATAGTTTTTGCAACATGTGAGAGATTTTTGGTTGCCTATTTGTTTGACAATAATTTTTGCATATAATCATCTATATGTAAAAGTCTTATGTGATTCAAAGTTTTTTTTTTATGCTCATGATAACTTTCTAATCTCCCCTCATTGTCCCTCATTGTCTTGTGTAATTCATAGTTTTGATATTATGGTCATGGTAACTCTCTAGTCTTCCCTCGACTTCGAAAGTATATTTGAAAATGCATTTTAACATTTTTTATGATAGGAAATAATATATTGGTAATACACATTTCTTCTCCATATCTTAATTATGTCAAGATCTTATTTGTTCAAGGTAAAATAAGAGACAAAATAAAAATAGAAATCACCTAATAAAACATTTTTTTATAGATACTACTATCGCATGTATGATCATCAATGATTCATTCTTCTACCAAATTAGACACTCGAATCCCCAAGAAATAATCAATTAACTTAGTTGCTTCTTAGGTTGACCCCTTCATACCAAATCTTCTTAATGAAATGCCACACCCACTAGTACATCCACTAGTTTAAGCTTTCATGGCTAAAGAAAGCTCTCAACTACCATAATTTTATCGCAACTAACTCATTCCCCCAATTCCTAGCAAAGCCTTTCAATTTAAAGAAAAAGTTGAACCACCATAATATTATTTCACACCCACCATCCAATTTTTGGGTTTCATGATCATGACATAGCCATTAATGGAAAATTAATCTTTGTTTTCATTTCCTTTTTTTGTTGTTATATATATATATATATGTTTTTATTTATTTAATTATGTAAATTATGTGTTATAATTATAAGCATATTTAATATATAAGAATATTTTTTGGATCATGGCATGTTACCATTAAGCTAGGTGGTGAAATGTGGGTTGGATCAAGTTGCAATTTAGTATGATACAGCAAATGATTATATTGTACATTTTATAATTGAGTGTGGTACCATGAAGCATAATCGATACATCCATGGATATTGCAAAATTAAATTAAATATAAAAAATCATGAACATCATAAAGGAAGTTAAATGAATACACTACTAAATTAACTCACTTACATATAAGGCATAAGAAATGCTACTAATTTATACTCATACTTATTATCTATTTATATATGCTTATTCTGGATCTATATTAGTAGTTTAAGTTAGTCATTTATAACTATGTCAGTTGCAATTTCTCAAATTTCCTATTATTTAGCTTATAACAAATGTCGTGTTTAACTTTTTTGGTTGCATAAGCACAAACTTATCATTAAGGAATGCACCAATTGTAACATGTAATGGCAACTACCCTAGCCTATAGGAATGCGTAGGAATTTGTAGGGCCCTTTATCTCTCATCTACTTCTTTTACCAAAACGACTACATATTGGTTTGCTTTCTCATGTTATATAATTGTCTTGCAAATATTAATATGGGTTTTATTCTTCTACAACCCTATCCATGGATTTCACATTAATATGGGCATTATTCTCCTACAATCTTATCTTGTGTTTTACAACCCCTTCCTAATCCTAATATTAAGAAACCCCATTATAACAATATCAGTTTATGTATTTACTTTAAACTATATATATATATATATATATATATATATATATATATAGCCAATGAATTTCTAAATTTCTCTAAAGGTGAATTTCATGAATTCTTTGTAGATGCCCTATTCAACCTTGAATTCATATTTTGTTATTAAGAAGCATCCATGTTGGGAATATATACCCAAGAGAATCATCAAATTATAACAAATATAAAATATATATAAGCATTAAATAAATAATAATAATAATAATAATAAACTAAAAGACACTCTTTGCCTTTACGACTAGTCAATACTTAGGTGTATATCATCATAAGGTTTGATATAACGCCATTTAACGATTATCAATTATATATTGTTTATGTTATATGTATTTTGAATATGTTTTGTTATCATGTTGGATATTTCATACAGGAACAATTGTTCATTTCATTGGTATCAAAACTCTTTTTAAGGAACTTGTATTATGGTCTTTGGTAATAATTCTTAGAGTTCATTTTATTCAAGATTCTTAACCACAAACTAACCTTCCACCATTTTAAATTTAGATTTTTCGTTGAAGAAATATTATCTACAGTACAAATATTTGAAAAGAAAATGAGAATCATGCTAATATAAATAAAAAATACCATTGAGGATTAAATCAAACAACATTACAATGTTCTCATTAACATATTGTGCAAATAAGACAAAGAAAGGGGATCACATATTCTAGGTAAAATCCTGTACAACTATTTTGTAATTGTGACTATCACATGTGCCACAACTATGAACGTTTCCTGCCCAAAAAGTAATCTATAAGGTTTTCATAGATGTCTGGATAATGGGATCTTGATGGATCCAAATGCCCACTTCTGTCACTTGACATATTTTGGATTCTTTTTTGCTACACTTGACAGATCCATATTATGAATTATCGACATATCTTGGTGCTTGGATTCTCAGAGACTTAAGATATATTAGGTATCTACCTCCATCACTTAACATATTTCACTAGCAATCCTTCTATAATTATGCCCCTTTTCTCAAGTGGACAATCATGGATCTTGTCTTACCATATGACTAGGTTTTGGGGAAAAACACTCCAATCCAAAAGTTTACAAACTTAGCCCCAAAATTTCTAAGGAAATTATAGGCTTGTGATTGATTTTATTAGTCTATTTCAAGGATTGATTTTTGATCTCGATAGGGAAAAAAAATCCAAAATGACTTTTGATGGTACAAAAACCATCACTAGCCTGTGAAGGCATCCAAAAATCCTTCACTCATCCATTTACATGTATTTTATTCAAGGAGTCAAAATATGTCTTTGTTAATAGCTTGCTCTCACCCTCTCCTAAACCGAATAAACATAGGCTTGTAGCCCTAGTACAATACCAATTAAAAGGCCACATCATGGCCTGCCTTCACAAGGAACATAATCTTTCTAAGGTACAAATATCAAAAGACCTACAAGTATGCTTAACCTAGTACAAGGATACCTGTCAATAGTTCAACTATACAATAGTCCAAACAAGGATCTAATATAATTTTTCAATCCCACAACTGGATTAGTAAAGGAAAAACACAATCACTTAAAAGGCCACACTAGCCCACCTCTAGCATTTCAAGAGAGTTTCCACCATTCAAGATATCTTCAATGATCTCTTTAACACATTACATTCAATGTTCTCTAAAGGGTCTTTCCTAAAAATCTCCAATTTAAAGTCCAGGATTTTAATCTTACATCTAGGTCCACATCATCAATAGAACCCTTTGATAATAAAAAATAGACTTAGAGATTTTTTAGCCTATATAGAGTAAACCAATCACCTTGGTTGAGATTCACTAAGATTCCTTCACAACCAACCAACCATCTTGTTTGTCCAAGAAGCTGAGGGGTTAACATCCCTTGTATTATTAGCCATAACATCTTACATGACAAAAGGTATGAACGATAAAAATTAAAATAATCGAGACTAAGTATCTCTTAGTCCCATGCTCAAAATTATGAAAAACATATCATTAAAGCATAAAAAAATCAATAGGTATCCATATAAATATTACATAGTCATCACAACAAATTTACCACTTCATACCAAGATCCTATATCACATACACCAAAATTTCCATTCAAAAGCGAAGCACATAAATATACAAAGTTTATCAACATCATTTCTATTTCCATGATTATGATTTATGCCACAAATTTACAGTCGAAAAGGGAACTTATCTAATCAATATTGAATGACGCTTACAACTGACAAAGCATGAGCATTGTTCCACCCCACCATCAGCTCAATTGTCTATTCTATCCTTTGAAATTGGTCATCCTCGAACCAGACCATGAAGCCAGGAGGGAAGTTCTCACTTATTCATTATAGGGTGGAGTCATGAAAGCCATTCTCCTTCATCCATATAGAAATTAGTATATTGTATTGTAATCTATAGACCCAAGGCCTACTATCATTCATTGTGTTTCCATGATGGGATTTCACAACACAAAGAGCATTCTCTTATTTAGTCGTTCCTCAAAACTTCCCCCTTTTTTAGTTCTTTTTGTGGTTATATAATAAAAATTCCTTAGCAATTCTCACCAAATCAAATGATTCATAGTTAAACACAAGTTATTTTGTCTCAGAAGGTTTTTTTCTTCCTTCTATTAAGAGCCACAATCTTTGAACCATTATGTGGTCAAGTTTCTATCTTTGTGGGTTTCTCTAGTTCACAATTTTCCTTTCCATACAAGAGCCTCCTCCACCCTTGATCCTATATGTACATCTTACTCTCTCTTTGTCTCTCACCCACCCACTTGTTGTAGCAGTTGCAACACCCTCCAAAATTTTGGCCTGCATCCAAATTTTAGAGCCTTCCATTGTTTTCCCCTTGATGATTGCAAACACTCGGGCTCATCACATGAGCTCTTTTCAAGTCTTTACACCCTTTTTGCTTGATTGGCCACTAGTCATCTTTTGGAATGTTGATTACTATGCCATGCTTGCGAGTTTGTTCTGGAAATTTTGAAGGTTTTTCTTTGTGTGTATGAGTTGTTTTCGCCCTGTGAACATAGATCGTACTCACACACAAAGTTGTAACTAGTCTTGTGTGAGTGTCGTCACAGTTGTTCGAAGATCTATCTCAACTGTCACATTTGTCGCTCTTAACCTTTGAGTCATTCTCCCTAAGAACATGTTTGTCTTGTTGGTTTGAGGTGTCATGTCATCGAATCGTGCTATGTGTGTGATCACAATGTCGCATATGCACAAGTTCACTTGCTTTCACACTTAGTCATTTTTCCTGAAAATTTGTCGACCGGACAACCCTCCTTCAACCGGACCTCGATCTCACTGACCTTGCTCTGCTGCCAAGAATTGCACAGAGCTTGAGGCTTCCCTCCGGGTAGCCTACATCTGCAATCCTTGAAGTGAGCCAACCAACTATCTCCCAGAACTATGCAGAAGTTGTCCTGGAGTCCAATCCACTCCATTCTTCCCACAATGTCACTCATCTAGCCTCCCTCTAGTCTTTCGGAAAATCTGAATTGCACTGTCACTGGGGCTGCACTGCTCCTAAAAAATACACAGAAGTTTCCCAGCTGCCTGCCCTACACTGTCTAAAAAAACTACGCATATCTTGTGAGTCAGGCTTTTGCTTCCTGTCACTGCATTGTTCTTGAAAATTGCACAAGATCTGACTGGCAGGCCCCCCTGCTGGCTTGCTCTGCTCTCCCTCTAAAAATTGCGTAGTGTTGACTGGAAACCTCTCTACTGCCCCGCTTTGCACTAATCTTGGAAACTGTGTAGCTCTGACTACCCATCACTGTCTCTCAGAAATGTGCAATTCTGACCGAAAGCTCCCTGTAGCCCGATCCGGCCCTATTCTTGAAAACTGCGCAGAAATGTCTACCAATGCCTCCTGCTATTCACTTTTTCCTCCTTGGATAAACTGCACAAATCCCCATCTGGACCCTCGGATGACTTGCCCAGTCGTCACCTTGAAAAATGCATAGACTTGTCAAGCAGTTCCCCAACACCCTGCTTGGTCTTCCTCCCGGAAATTGCGCAATTCTGCCTCCCATCTGGGTCTTGCCTTGCAAATGTCACTGTTGTCTCGGAATGTGAAAATCTGTCTCCTAGTGACATCTGTGTAGTTTTTCTCGACAGTGCTCCGGAGTCTCGCATCCCGGCCTGAGTTGTTCTCTGCGTAGTTTCAATGCCTTATCCCTCTCCCGGCCACCTGCACCAAAACATAAAATAATGCATCATGTTAGACTAGGAGATTTATGGATTTGGTGTCATCTCATCATGAGTGATTGTAGGAACATGTACATTGATGAAACATGGTGCGACGACGAATGAGATGGAGAAGGAGTGCATGCTAGAAGACTTTCTCGTAGTTGAATGAACACATGAAGCACATCGAGCAGCAAGCGAAAGGGACACATACACATGCACCATCAAGAAAAGACCAAGACCATCGAAGACCCCACACACTTTTCCATGCAAAGATGAAGACATGTTACATCGAGAGCATACCCATCACTCAGAAACACAACAGCTTGACATGAACACCACAGTCAGCCAGTACATGTCAGCAGTGTCATGTCGTGTTGTGTCATGGGTTGTCTCGACCACATCACTACTATGGGCCATACTTGTTGTAATAAAATGTAATGTAATGTGAAAGTCCAAGAGATGCACATTTGAAGTTGAAGAGTCACGTAAGTTGAAAAGTCATAGGAAGTCAAACAGTCATGAGGGAAGTCAAAGAGTCACAAGGGGCAGTTACCCCCTTGGCTATATATACTCCCTAATTGTATGATCAAATGACTTTTCACCTTGGCTCCTCCCACATATCTTTGAGAATCTATAGTCTGTTCTTTGAGGAGCAATGAGTGGCTCCAATGTCCCACTATTGGGGCTAGTGATGTATGGTGTACATATGTGTCTTGTAACTTTTTCTTAATTCAGAAGCCTATCTTAGGCCATCACGTTTTCACGCATGTTTTGTAAGACTACTCTTTAAATGTTTGTAATGCATGTTTCTTTAACCTGTACTAAGATAGTTGAACTACTTCGGTTGTTTTAGTACTTACATTGTTGAATATTTGTTATATTGTTTATCACTGTTGTCTCGCCCATGTGGACTACTCTATCAGACACTAGATAGACCATTTTGTGTTTTCTTGGATTTAATGACCATCACCCCCGTGTGGACTACTTCGATGGAAGGTGTACGTGTTATCCCTTGAAATTTTGTTTTCATGACTACCGCATCCGCCGTAGACTACTTCGCTAGATGCTAGACAGACCCTTGTTGTTGTTCGCGTGTGTTTCTTCCTGGGTTGGGACTATTCCCTCTCATCAAGAGGCTCACTTCATTTTCCCTTTTGATAGTAAGAGAATCTAGACACAAAGTTACATTACGCACTCACCAGGCATACTCACCTCGCTTTCTTGAAGTTACAAGCATAACACTCTCATGTGTTGAACAACAATAGCTAAGGAAAATCTCTAAGATAATGGAAACTAGGCCATCATACCAGATGGCACTCCTACACCAAATGATGTGAGGTCTAGTTGGGACTTCATATCAGGGAGATACCCTGAATGTTGGCAGGTCCAGCACCGTTAACATTTCTGGCGCTAGAAGGAAGGCTGCCAGTGGTTTATGGATGAATGTCCTCTCAACCCCACGTATCCATCATCTGGTCAAGGTAGTAACATGAACTCCCTCTCTCCCACGTGCAACTTTGAAGTTGGTTACTCCTCACCTCCCAGACCCGAACAAGAAATTTCATATCATCACCTTTGTGTTGTTCGTCCCGTCACCCATTAATTTTCCGAAGCTGTTGGACTGATTCCAGGAGTACACAGTCTTCCCTCTCTGCAAAGGAAGAAAAATACTACACCCACAAGAGTGGTAGTTTCATCTATTGAAGAAGTATTCCTTGCCACTCTTGAGGAGATGGCAGAAGTTGTTGAGAATGAAGAGGAACCTCCTGTTTTCTTAGAAGGAGAAGAAGTTAACAATGTACTTTTTGGCTCAGGGTTCGGTGGAGGTAACATAGGGGAAGGCAGCGGAGGAGGCGGAGGTGGAGATGAACCAATAGATTCGAAGGTTGAACCGTCTGATTCAAAATAAGAGGAGGAGTACAAAGAAGAGGACAATATGGTTGATCAAAATTTGGAATGGATGACACAGGGCCCATCGACACTCCAAGGTGTCTTGCACAAGATGCCAAGGCACACAGAGAATCTATTAAAGAAGTATGATCTTAACAGAGCAGTGAAGGCAGAAGACCATCTAGACACGTTCTAGCTACATCTGCAGACACTCAAGGTACGTTACGATGATGTTGCATGTAGACTGTTCCATGTACCTTTGATGGAAGAGAAGTTGTATGGTTCCATAGCCTTCCTGTCAACTCCATTCAGAACTTGGGGATGTTCAAGATAATTTCCCTTGAGAAATTATCTCATGACAAAACCCATGCCATGTTGTTGAAATAATTGGGTAGTCTTAAGATGGAGCAGAAAGAGAAAGTGAAATACTTTAACCGGAGGTTTAACTGTATTTTGAATAAGTTTAGTGTAGACACTAAACCTCATGACTCCATCACATTCGACTACTATACGTCTGCACTGCTGACTAGCATTACGTAGTTGTCAAGCGAGTCGCGAAACCAACTCTTTCAGAAAATTTCCAAGAATAAATTGATGTGGAGAAAGACCTGCACGCGATTGGAGTCATTGTAGATGATGAACCAATGAAGGACTCCAAAGACACAGGCAGGAGATCTCAAACTGCTATGAGTAAGGTAAGGGGAAAAGAAACAAGTGAAATTCAGACCCTTACTCATCTCCTCAAGTCCTTGACAACCAAAGTAGCAGAACTTAAGCAACAGACAACCGAGACAACAGTAAGTAGCAGACCTCTCAGTTTTGTGTGAAGGAAGAATGTGGCATCAGGTAGTAGTAGTGGTCACACAACTAAATCTGTGTAGAGCTCCAATTTTGTGTTCCAAGTGGATCAGTTCATGAAGGATAACTTCTGCACGATCCATGAAGAACGACATTTAGAGAAGACTTGTCCATATTAGAACTGAATTATGAGCACCATGGCTTCAAGGATGAACGATCATTTTAACGCCAGTGAGCAAGTTCAGCCAAAAGATGAAGATGATGAAGAGGATGTTGCATCTAATGAAGCTCCAAGTTTTGGGCATGTGGTTAACATGTATCAATGTCTTAATGTTGCACAGAAGAAAACAACCACCATGAAGGAGCCCCCAAAACAGAACAGTCGATACAACTTGAGAAGTCAAGAGGATCCTGTTCTGATTGAGTTATTGAAAGATAAATTCAAACAAATGCTTAGAACAATTGATCCACTGGAATCCTCAACACATAAAACACAAAGAAAGTCTGGGAAGATAGCCACAACGAAAGATACATCCATAAGCAGAAAACTCCAAAACATTCCACCAGACAGTACAAACACAAGTTTTCCCTTCGACAACTCGATGAGTCTTCCCGTTTTGGATTACAATATTGTTGAAGACATGAAGAAGACTCATGCAAACATCTCTCTATACAAGTTAACCAAGCTCACGGGTCAGTGGGATATTCTTTTTCCCGCACTGGGGCAAACCTCCATAGACAATGTTGCCTCTTCCAGCAAGGGACCAAATAATTCTCCCGGATCACTTGCATCTGTACTCAATGCACTTCACATGGAAGAAGAGAACTTGATCTGCCCACCATTTTTGTTATCATTCGAAATATTCAACTTCAATGTCCACAACTATTTGGTTGACTCTAGCGCATCAGTCAATGTCATGCCACTCTCCATTGCTAAACATATCAATGCGCAATGGAGCAGTACAACTGCGTAGATCATCCAACTTTACTGAACATGTGTACCAACCATTGGTGAACTCCGAGATGTGATCATCCAGTTATCGTCTAACGAACTATTTCACCAGTGCATTAACATTGTGATCGTGGACATCCCGGAAGCATATGGATTATTGTTCAGTAGAGACTAGTCCAGTAAATTGCAAGGATATTTTGCTATAGAATGGTCAAACTTGTGGCTTCCATACCATGGAAGAAACAACCAAATTCGAGTGTTGTTGGAAATATACATGAAACACAACGTTACTCCCTTGAATGGTCAGAATGAACCGTTGGCTTTCGCAGAACTTCTGTTCAACAATTGCTTTCTGGAAACACAACTAGGGTGTTATCTTGCACAGCCAAGCCCCACCCCACTAGATACACAATTGGATCTCCTTCCTTTCCCAACTGGTGCAAATGAAACTTGTATAGTACATTGTAACAATAGTAGCAGAAGTATTAGTAGTACTAGCGCAGCAAGCGGTCAATGTACATACGACTTGTGGACCTTGTATTTTGATGGATCCAAAACACAGGATGGCTCTGGAGCTGGGTGTGTTTTGATTGACCCAAGGAAAATAAAGCACTTAGTCTCAAGCTGCTTGGACTTTAAGTGCACGAAAAATACTGCCGAATATGAAGCACTCATCTTGGTTTTACAGAAAGCCCTTAGCCTCAACGTTGCTATGTTGAAAGTGGTAGGTGATTCAGAGATTGTGGTACGACAGGTACGTAATACCATACATTGTGTCTCACCTCATATTAAGAGTTAACAACAAGAGGTATGGTGGCTAATCTCTAATTTCCAAGATTTTAATATCATATCTGTACCAAGAATGCACAATTCAGTTGCAAATTCTCTAGCAAATGCAACTACTAAGATGACACCGCTTAGGGATAGGTTTACTGTTGAAAATTTGTATAAGCCATATATCCCTGACAACATCACTAATTTTGCGTGTTTTTGATGATGATTAACAAATACTGCATTTCATGGCCAACGTTGATGTCGTCAAGGATGCAACGATAGATGAAGACGTGCATGAGCGGTCTCTGCTAGACACAACTGATGACAGCAAAGGAAACCTCATACCCAAGGGTGTGGTTTCACTCGAGAAGCTTTATCATTTGTAGAACCACTTCAAAGGATCCAGGAACACCAAAATCCATAGTTCTATACTGATGCATGAACAAATTAACTTGGGAACAGAAAGAGATCTGAAGTTTGTAAATATTGGTAAGTGTTGCACACCAGAAGAGTGGAAATCTTTTGTCCGCCTGTTCAGATAGTACCGTGATGTATTCGCATGAACATATGATGACTTGAAAACATATGAAACGTGAATAATCCAACACATCATTCTGATCAAGCAAGGGGTCAAGCCTTTTCAGCAGAAGCTCAGAAAAGTCCATCCGTCACTTGAACCCCTCATATAGAAAGAATTGACTAAGTTGTTGGATGCTTGGATCATTTACAAGGTTCATCATACTACTTGGGTTTCAAACTTAGTTCTTGTAAGAAATAATTCTGGGGAGATTCACCTATGTGTAGATTTCGTAAATTGGAATCGGGCCTCGGACAAAGTCAACTATGTCCTTGTGCCGTCTATGAAGCACATCTTGTAGACAGTATCTGGAGCAGAAATGTTTTTTCTCATTGACAATTTTTTGGGATATAACTAGGTTCTGGCAGTAGAACTTGATAGACTTAAAACTACATTATGTACCAAGTGGGGTATGCTCATTAACTGAAGAAGTCCATTTGTGCTAGTAAACATAGGTGCAACCTTTTAGTGCACTATGGAAATCACCTTCCGTGGGCTCATTGGATAAAGCATGGTGATTTACCTTGATTATGTGACAATCTTTTCCAGAAAATGGTTAGACCACCTACTCCATCTTAAGAAGATCTTTGAGCAATGTCGAAAGTACAGGATATCCTTCAATCCCAAGAAGAGCATATTTGTAGTGTTTGAGGGGAACCTCCTTGGGCATATCATCGCCAAGAGGGGGATCAAGGATGATCCAGACCAAGTTCAGACTATCACATGGATTCGTCACCCAGTCAACAAGAAAGCTACGTGCAGACTGTGTGCATATTGTTAAACCTATCCAAGACATGATCAAGAAGGATGCAGTTTACAACTGGGGGAAGAAAGAAAAGGATGCATTTGCCTGTATCAAGTAGGAAATAACAAATGCACCTGTGCTATACAACCCATATTTCAACAAAAAATTCTTTCTTTATACTTTCGCTTCTGACAATTCACTCGATGCAGTGCTCACACAAAAGGATGAGCTGAACAATGAACGTCCCATCTCCTTCATGAGCTCGAGCATGCAGGTACCCGAGCTCAACTATCCCACCATGGATAAACAAGTATATGTTGTATACAAGGTTGTGAAACTTTTCAGACAATACCTACTGAAAATTCATTGCATAGTCTTTGTTCCACACCTAGCAGTAGGATCGCTGCTTGTTCAACAAGTGCTGGGTGAAAGACATGTGAACCAGATGACAGGACTACAAGAGTATGATCTTGAAATCAAGCCAATTCACACTGTCAAGGGTCACAGTCTCTACAGACTTATAGTATAAGTGATACATGCGCAAGAGGAAGAAGAAGAGCTTGTCGGTTGGGAGCAATAAATCGACATGTACAATGTAGAGTGAGCACCACTCACTTCACATGGAAACTCATAGTAAAAAGAAGTGCACCAATACCTTGAGCACAGAACCATGCCCCCTCAATTTTCAATGTGGAAAAAGAGGGTACTTCACCTCAAAGCCTTACCTTACCAGTTGGTGCATAGAATCCTTTACAGAAAGCACAACAATGGAATTTTTCTTAGGTGCCTAGAGGCGCAAGATTCAGAGAGAGTGTTACATGATATGCATGACAGACTAGTCAGAGATCACTTCGCGGGTAACACAACTGCACACAAAGTCATGAGAGCCAATTTCTACTTGCCCGCATTTTTTAAAGATGCACATGCTTATGTCCGCAAGTGCCCGGTCTATCAACGATGCGCCGAAAAAACATGAAGGTCAACAACCTTGTTGTAGCCTGTTGTAATGGATGAACCATTCCAATAGTGGGGCTTAGACATCATTGGGGATATCTTCCCACATTCATCAGACCAACACCGCTACATCCTGACTGCTATAGGTCACTTCACACGGTGGACAGAAGTAGTTCTGCTCAAACAAGTGAACGAATAGGAAGTCATTAGCTTCCTTCAGCAGAACATTATTTCGAGGTTTGGTGTTCCAGTATCACTTGTTTTTGACAGTGCAGCTTACTTCTCTTTATTGAAAATGTATGATTTTTCATTGCAATATGGTATTGTGCTTAAACATTAAGCTAACTACTATCCACAGGGAAATGTTCTTGCTGAATCTACAAACAAGAATCTAATTCGCATCATAAAAAAGTCCATTTACTCTGAGCAGTGAAACTGGAATTCTTCTCTAGTGAATGCACTTTGGGCTGACCAAGTTACACCCAATCCCTCTCTGAACACATCTCCATACTTCCTTTTATATGGAAAAGAAGCCATCCTTCCACCCAATATCTACTTGCCTTCTCTCCAGCTATCCCAAGAATCTTGAGGCAAGTCATGTCTATTGGTTCAGTGTAGGATGGACACATTACATAAGTTACAGGAAGAATGGATGAAAGAAAAAGAAAAAATTTCACTCCACCAGAACCGTATCAAGAGATGGTTCGATCAAAAGTCTGCAGGGAATGCCAGCTTCGTTGTGGGTGACTTAGTCTTGAAGTGGGATAAACCCCACGAAGACAAAGGAAAACACACGAAGTTCCAGTCCCTGTGGATTGGTTCATACATGGTTCACGAAAATATTAACCAACACATGTATCACTTACAATCACTTGACGGGAGGATTGCCAACCTTCCTGTCAATGGCCAAGATTTAAAATGTTATTTTCAATGATCTGGGGCTGTGCCCCACCCTACATACATAGTATGATAATTTTGTTTTGTTTTTTTACTTTACTGTTGTTGCTTCACTTCGCTTTGCTTTGTTTTGATTGTCTTGTCTTTTTGTTTTGTAAATAAGTGTTGTCCTATATTGTGTCCTGGATTTTGAATAAGTATGTGGCTAAATTTAAAGAGCCTTGTGACACTGCAACACTTGGCCAGTCCTGTGTCCATCTTCTTTGTGCTTCGCTGTAACTTTTGGCCAAGGAAACCTGGACGGAAAATATGATCCATCTGTAAGGGGAGATTTAGTCAAACCATGAACCTGTGTCAACCTGGGAAACCCCATGCATGTACTCAGTGTTCTGCTCTATGTATTCAAGCTTATCCAACTAGTAGAAACAAAGAAGGGGAGAAAATCTAAACGAGAAAACCTAAATCAGAGGTCTTACATGCTTTTTTGAAGGAACAACCTCTTCTGCTCTCAATAAGTTAGGATCCATCTTCTGCCCCAAAAATAAATAAGTTCCTATGCATAGTCCTCTTTCAAAAAAATACAAAGGTGAAAGAAGAGAAAGGCTTCCTGTGCATAGAAGTGAAGCAAGCAACTCCACTGGGCTACTGTCCACTCTCGTTGGTTGTGGAGGAATGCTTGTGTCCCTGCGTGACTATGCCGAGGTATTATCCAAGCCTACTAGTAGCGGAGCAACACCATAGATGAAAACTTATACTCTTCAAATCTTAATCTCATGAACCAAACTACCCTTCTCGATTTTGAAACATTGTGATCTACCTCAAAATTTTGTTGTGTTTGACTGAGTTGGTACAAGGTCAACCATGTTTATCCATGGGGTAAGTGGGGAAGCCAAATTAACTTGCACAACGAATCAATACTCTCTGAAAGGCCAAGTCCCTGTGATGTAAATGAACCGAAAAGAGAAGCTGGTATTCAACCAGTGCGTCGCCAAGTGTTGTAGCAAAAGAAACACCCTCCAAAATTTTGGTCTGCATCCAAATTTTGAGCCTTCCTTGGTTTTCCCCTTGATGATTTTAAACACTCGGGCTCATCGCATGATCTCTTGTCGAGTCTTTACACCCCTTTTTCTTGATTGACCACCGGTTGTCTTTTGACATGTTGATTGTTATGCCACTCTTGCGAGTTTGTTTTGGCAATTTTGAAGGTTTATCTTTGTGTGTATGAGTTGTTTTCACCCAGTGAACATCGATCGTACTCACACACAAAGTTGTAAGCATTGTCATGTGAGTGTCGTCACAGGTGTTTGAAGATCTATCTCAAGTGTCACACTTGTCGCTCTTAATCTTTCAGTCAGTTTCACTAAGCACATGTTTTTCTTGTTGGTTTGAGGTGTCATGCCATCGAACCGTGCTAAGCGTGTGATCACAATGTCGTGTATGCACAAGTTCACTTGCTTTCACACTTAGTCATTTTTCCTGAAAATCTTTCAATTGGACAACACTCCTTCAACCAGACCCCGATCTTAGTGACACTACTCTGCTATGTAGAGCTTGAGGTTTTCCTCCAAGGCAGCCTGCACTATGCAATCCTAGAAGTGAGCCAACTGACTATTCCCAGAACTACACATAAGCTACCCCCAAGTCCAATCTACTTTGCACTTCCCACAACATCACTCATCCAGCCTCCCTCCGGTGTTCCAGAAAATTTGAACTGCACTATCACCGAGGGTTGCACTACTCCCCAAAACTGCACAAAAGTTTCCCAGTTGCTTATCCTACACTGTCTACAAAAACTGCGCAGATCTTGTGAGCTAGGCCTCTACTTCCTGTCACTACATTATTCCTGAGAATTATGTAGATCTGACTGGAAGGCCCCCCTGATGGCTTGCTCTAATCTCCCTATGAAAATTATGCAGTTTTGATTGGCAACCTCTCTGCTGCCCTGCTCTACACTCATCCTAGAAACTACGCAAAACTGACTCTCCAACACTATCTCTCAGAAATACGTAGTTCTGACCAGCACTAACGAGTAGCTCCATGTAGGCCGATCTAACCCTGTTATTGAAAACTGCACAAAAATGTCTGCCAGTGCCGCCTGCTGCCTACTCTGTCCTCCTCTGAGAAACTGCGCAGATCCCCAGCTAGACCCCTAGATGATCTGCCTAGTCCTCACCTTGAAAAATTCACAGAATTACCCAGCATTTCCCTGACACTCTGCCTGGTCTTCCTCTGAGAAACTGCACAATTTTTCCTCCTAGCTAGGTCCTACCTTACAACTGTCACTGTTGTCCTGGATTCTGAAAATCTTCCTCCTAGTTACATCTGTTCAGTTTTTACCGACTGTGCTCTGAAACCTCACATCTCAGCCTAAGTTGTGCTCTGAGCAGTTTCAATGCCTTGTCCCTCTCTTGATCACCTGCACCAAAATGGAAAACAATGTGTCATGTTAGACTAGGAGATTTCTGGATTTGATGTCATCTCGTCATGAGTGATTGCAGGAATAGGTACATTGATGAAACATGGTGTGGCGAAGAATATGATGGAGAAGGAGCACATGCTAGAAGACTTGCTCGCAGTTGAATAAACACATGAAGCACATCGAGCAGCGAGCGAAAGGGGCACATACACATGCACCATCAAGAAAAGACCAAGATCATCGAATACCCTGCACACTTTGTCATGCAGAAGTGAAGACATGTTACACCAAGAGCACAACCATCACTCAGCAGAACAACAACTTGACATAGACACCACAGTTAGCCAATACATGTTAGTAGTGTCATGTCATGTTGTGTCATGAGTTGTCTCGACCACATCACTACTATGGGCCATACTTGTTTTAATCAAATGTAATGTAATGTGAAATTTGAGGATATGCACATTTGAAGTTGAAGAGTCACGCTAGTTGAAAATTCATGCGAAGTCAAACAATCATGAGGGAATTCGAAGAGTCACAAGGGTCAGTTATCCCCCCTTGGCTATATATACCCCCTCATTGTATGAGAAAAGGACTTTTCACCTTGGCTCCTCCCACATAGCCTTGAGAGTTTGTAGTCTATTCTTTGAGGATAGAGGAGTGGCTCCAATGTCCAACTACTAGGGCTAGTGATGTATGGTGTACAAAGTGTCTTGTAATTTTTTCTTAATTCAAAATCCTATCTCAGGCCAGCACATTTTCACGCATGTTTTGTATCCATTTGTAAGACTACTCTTTAAACATTTGTAATGCATGTTTCTTTAACCTGTACTAAGATAGTCTAACTACTTCGGTTGTTTTAGTACTTACATTGTTGAAGATGTGTTGTATTGTTTATCAATATTGTCTTGCCCCTGTGGACTACTCCTCCAGACACTATACATACCATTTCGTGTTTTCTTGGTTTTAATGACCATCACCCCCGTGTGGACTACTCTAATGGATGGTGTATGTGTTATCCCTTGAAATTTGGTTTTCACGACAACTGCATCCGTTGTGACTAGTCCACTGGATGTTGGACAGACCCTTGTTGTTGTTCGCATGTGTTTCTTCTTGGATTGGGACTATTCCCTCTCATCAAGAGGCTCACTTCATTTTCCCATTTGATAGTAAGAGAACCTAGACACAAAGTTACATTACACACTCAACAAGTATACTCACCTCGCTTTCTTGAAGTTACAAGCATAACACTCTCATGTGTTGAACAACAAGAGCTAAGGCAAATCTCTAAGATAATGGCAACCGAGCCATTGTACTGGATGGGACTCCTACAAAAAATGGTGTGAGGTCTAGGTGGGACTTCATATCGAAGAGATCCCCTCAATGTTGGTGGGTCCAGCACCGTCAACACCACCCTTACTTTTGAATGCTTTTCCCTTTATCTTGCATTCATAAGTTTCGTCTTCTTTGATGGATTTTGTGTCAAATATTCCAATTGTAGTTAGATTAGAAGCTTTTTTTTATACCCTAGAAGTATTTTAATTATACTCTCCTTGTAACATCCTCAGGTTAAAATTCCATGTAATAAATTTAATAAAGAAAAAATAATAACCAAGGTCATGGGACACTTATTCCAAGCTGAATTTTGGGCAAAACATCCTAGTGTGGGTGTTCATTTGGTTTATTATGGATAATTGGAAATTGGAAAAGGCAATGGCAAAGGCTTTGAAAAGGCAAAGAGGAATAAATTGACATTTTATTTACGAAAATAATGGAAATTAGGAGAAAAGGAAGGTCAAAGGTCACATGTTACATGTGAGGAGGAAAATGAACGAAAAATAATGGAAAATGAAGAAAACAGAGGCATCATTAATAAAAGGCTTCTAAGGATTAGTTCACAACCTTTTTTCAGTTCAATTTTGAAGCTCTCTCTCTAGTTTCTCTACTCTCTCTTACTCTCATACACATAGAGTATTCTTGGAGAACTCTAGCATTGGAGGAAGGGAGGCAAAGGAAGGACAAGAAAGCAAAGGGAAGCAAATATCAAGTAAAGAAGAGTGGGATCAAGTGGCTACATTGGGATTACTTACAGGTATCAAGTTGCATGTATGATTTCCTTGCTAGTTTTGGAATGCATGGTACATGCATGTGTGTATTTGGTTCTCTTGTTGTCATTAGCATGGATTTTTATAGGTGTCATAGTGGTTTTCAACCTTGTCTTGACATTTTCAGATGGCCATGGTGTGATGAGGTTTCTCTTACTTGGTTGAGCTAGATTTCCAGATGGTTTTGAAACTGAGTGGGGTGGTCTCGGGAAAAATCACAAGGCCTAGGAATCCCTTGACTAGTAATGGAGGGATACATGGTAAATCCTAGTTGTGAATACCCTTGTCGGGCCTAGAAATCCCTTGACTGGTAATGAAAGGATACATGGTAAAACCTAGGGGTGAATACCCTCATCGAGCCTAAGAATCCCTTGAACAGTAATGGAGATATACACCGTAAATCCTAGAGGGTTGAGATAGAAAAAATCCTCATGGTTTAGGTGGAGATATCTGGAGGGATTCATGCTTGTTTAGGGCCTAGTAATCCCTTGGTTGATATATGGTAGGATTGCTGTAAATCATGTGTTGAGCTAATTTATGTTCCTAAACTAACACAATTATTTACTATCAATCCGGGTTGTTTATTCTTTGAGGAAAATTCACTATTTGTGAAGATCTAATATAACCAAATCTTGAAAGATAAATGATTAAAAGCTAAAGAAAATATATTTAATAACTCTAATTCAATCAGCTCAAAAGAGAAAACATTGAAAGGGTTCTTGAACTCAAGAAGTCCACTTCCACCTCAGTTATTACTTAATGAATTAGAGATTGTAACCAAAAACTCAAGATGCATAAATTATACATGAAAGAGGCTCTTAACTTAAGAGACACTTAAAGTTTTCCATCATAACTCATTCATCTTAAGATATAAATCTAAATGGAAACAAACTATTTGCATGTAAACAAAAGAGACTAGTTCTGCTTCACCATTTCATAGAGGGAATGCCCAACTTGAACACTTGTTTTCCAACTCAATTAGATGATGAATAAACCATTAAAAAATGAAATCAATCACTATGAATAACCATAAGGCAATCTGAAATAAGACTTTGAAAAACTAAAGCTACCATCAACCAGATTTGCAATGAAATAAAACTAGTTTAACTTGGAAGTGTACTTAGCTTGGAGTGGGGGCCCTCTTGCCTTGCACACTTTTGAAGATGATATCAGAAGCTTTATATCAGTCACACATCCATGTATTGAGCAGAAAAAATGAGAGTAACACAAGTCTTCAAATTAAGTCTTCAAACCAAAAATATTACAGCATAAAAGTATCATAAGTCAATGTGTTGAGCCATCAAAGTGTGGCTCTTAAATAAGGAGTTTCATGAAACCAACTGATCTACATTTACTCTAACAATCTTATCTACTCTAAGCCACCTATCCAAGTCGAATCCACTCCTCTCATCCCAAGAAATATGACTAATATCATGGAATCTCAAAACTGCCCTATTTAGATGGGATTTCTGGATGACTAGTCATGATTGACTAGCTCCAAATAGGCATAATGACGCTCGTTCTGTTGGAACCAAGCATAGGTGGCTTGGTCCTAGTTCCCAAGCTTGTCATTCATGTATCCCATTCGTGCTGAAGTGGCCTGCATCCATATCAACCATGAAGTGATTACGGGAATTTCTGAAATTGCCAAAATTGCACTTAAAATCAAACTTTTATAAAAACTTTAGAAATTGACAAATTAAAGCTAAATACCTTATTAGACATCAAATATTCATTAAAATGGAATGGATGGAGTGAAAATGAAGGATAAATGGATGGTTAGGTAAGTTTCTCAAAGCAAAATAAGATCAAAACTGAGGCCCAACATCTCTCCCATGCTTATGATCAAGCATGTCCCCATGCTTGCTTGCTTCTCTTGGACCTTCTGCCCTCTGAAGTGGATGCTGTACCTGTAGCTGTTTCCCTATTCAAACAATCAAATTCTAATTCCTGCTTTGCCTTTAAAATTGTTGCTTTAACCTTTTGTTTTTCATATTTAGCTTGCCACATATTTTTGTCCTTTAACCATTGGAATGCCTGTTTGGAAATCAATTCATTTCTCCTTTTCAACCTGCTTATTTCTTCTTGTAACTTTTCATTTGTTTTCATTAGCTTTGCATTGTCCTTTTTCTATGCCTTATTCTCTGATTTTAATTGATTTTCCACAATTTTGCTTATTTCTATCTGATCAGTTAAGTCTTGGATTTTGGCCAAATTAATTTCCTTTTCAAAATCCTGGGTGGTTTTCATTAATGATTCTCCTGCATCATTATCATATATGGAATCCCTTTCAAGGGGTTCTTGTGCTATATCCTGTTCTTCTGGTTTTCTAGGAGAATAAGCTTCTACTTCTTTTTCAAGATCAATAGAATTTCTATTCCTAGGAATAGACATAACAGATGTTTCAGTCTCATGCATGGCCATATTTCTAGCTCTTGTTCTTGGATATAGGGGAGAATTCATCATGCTTCTGTTTTCCTGCTCTACTTTGTCCTGTATATCAATAAGTTGTTCAGTAAAATGATTTTTATGCATGAATTCTTTCCATTCTAGGTCCTTTGATTTCACCTAGTGTTCCACTAAGATTTTAATTAATCCCTGATGATATATCTGTGCTGCCCTTGGCCTATGCTCTTGTTTCACGGTTTCAATCATTTTTATAAGACTTTTGTACAGGAAATATGGTAAGTTAATTCTATCATCCCCTTTGATATGCTGTAGTAATCTAACATGATATAAATGAGCAATGTTGTATCCACGATCACATGTCAAGAATTTTTGAATAACCAAGACCAGTTCCCCCCATGGTTCATTAAACCACTCCCTGGGTATCCCTTTAGTTCTATCAAATGTCCCCTTTCGGTTATTTTCAAGGAAGAAAGTCCACGCTTTCTCCTTGAAATGTAAACCTTTGTGATACTTCTCCCCTATCATCGGCAAATCTAAGGCTTTGGACAAGTACTCTTGAGTTACGGGGACAATGATTTCTCCTACTTGAGTTTGGTCTTGGCTGAAATTATTGATGAAATCTTTGGTTATCTGCTCAGAATGGCCATTAAACTTCTGTAGAAATCCTATCATCCCTAACTGATATAGTTTCTCTACAGTTTCCTTTCCCCAGCTTTCTATTTGAAATTTTGGTTCTACCCGGTTTGTCATGATTTCTGTGAACCAATCAATATAATCCTCTGCTGTTACTAACTTCATTTTAACAAAAATTATGACTATTGTTTTTAAATGAAATTGTAGAAGCAACGAGGCTTACCTTCCTCCTCTGACTCAACTTTAATCTGTTTGACTCTGTCCTCTTTAACCTCTACTGTCTTTCCTCTGCACAAACTCTGTTTCAATTCCCTGTTTAAGGCAAACAACACCTGAATATCTTCTATCAATACACTGTTCTCTGTTTGTTTTTGAAAATTAAATACACATGCAGCAATAACCATGTTTTCTTAACTCAAAATAACATGCGTTACTGTGTATTTAAACAAAAAAAAACTTGAAAAATTTTGCTCTCGGCCTCTCACCAGATCCTCAAAAACATTCTCTGCCTATTCACAAAAAAATGACTGTGTAATGCAACAAATTGCTCTCGGCCTTGCAACAAATTCTCAAGAAAATTGACTGTATAATGTGGCAAATTACTCTCGGCCTCTCAAGAAATATTCCAAAACATTCTCGGCCTAATCCTTTTCATCATTTTTTTACAAAAATATGACTGTGTTATATAGCAAATACTGCACATGGATTCAATTGACAGAGTTATAAGCCTAGAGGACTAATCACATTCGCTCGGCCTCATCATTCTCACTGCTTATAACAAATGTCAAACAAAAATTTTTAAAACGCAGACTATAAAACTCTCGGCCTCAAGGCACAAACAATGCAAATTTTGACATTCAACTCAGTTCTGCAGTCAACATAGCATGTATGCAGGCACTCCTACGCATTTCAATCCTCTGTATATGGCACAAATACATTAAAATTTCGATACACAGGGGCGCATTAAGGCATGAATGCATTTGAAATGTGCGCAATCTACAACATTCCTCTATTTTACATTTGACAATCCACCCCTCTCGGCATATACCAATGCGTTTCTCGGTTTGGCAGCCCATACACATACAACAACGCTCAACAATCTGTTTTAATGCGTTCAACACACATATGACAACACTCTGTGATTTTAATGCGTCCTCTGTTCTAGTCGAACCACATATTCACATGCACATGACAGAGACTAGCGCGCAACAAAAAGGAATATGAAACAACAGTAAACAAGCAGTGCGTACATAAATAGCCTTTAACGCTTCTTGCTTCTCCTACTCAAACTAACTCTCCGGGTTTACGGCTTCATATTCCATATTTAACTCAAAATGACTATCGTGTTATGCATGCAATGTTTAAAACTTAAATGCTGGGCGATTGACCACTGTTTCCACACCATAATTTACGCATAAAAATCCGTTTAGTCTATCCATACGTGCTGCAAACTTGGAGTTATCCCGGTTTTAGTGTTACCTGACTGTCACTGGCCGCGTGGGATGAAAACAAACACTTCAAATCCCTCCTTCTTCGGTCAGTCGAACTGGTGGCAAAGCAACAAAATCTGTGAGTTAATGGCGAAGACTCATACCTATCTACAGTCGTCGAGCGAAATAAACTCGAGTCTTACCTTGTTTGCTTGCAAAACTCGGCTTCCTCCACTCATACGACTCAGATTTTGTCTTTAAAACCACCTCAATACACTCCTTTCTCCCTTTTACTATGCTGCGGCTCAAACACAATTTTCTGAGCTATGGCAATGAGGATTTGTTGTTTGAACTGCGCAGGGGAGGTTGGTTTATGACTGTTTCTTCACTGTACCCTGCGTTTCATTCGTTGGTATGCATGGTTACATGGCCGTCCTCATTGAATCAGCCGCCCGACTGAGTCATGAGGATGGCCGTATGGTTGTTTCATATGCATATCTTCCGCCGCTCCATCATCCAATACCCATAAACTGCCATAACACCGTGTCACCACCGTACCTGTGTGTTGGCCTGCGTGGCGCTTATGGTCTATCGTTTTATTCATTGCTGCAACGTTTGTTGATTATGGCCACCGTCATGTGCCTTCATTGCAACGACCTTTGCATATGGCATTTCATTACTTGGCCGCAGCACTGCTGTTTGATTATTATCATATGGCTGGTGCAACAATGTGCCAAATATATACCTTATGCTCCATATGATATGCGCCCAAAGCTTATGGTTTAACTTCATAACCTTTGCATTTTAAATGTTATACCATAGTTTGGTGCTTTTAAAATATATATTCCATAGCTTGTTTAAATATCATCCTCTCTCACCATCGTATTTGAATGCTTACGGCCTCCACTATGTATCATTCCATTACCCATGAACTTCATTATCATAACCCGTGGCCTTTCATCACTATGTTATATGCTTTTTGGATATGCGCATTTGGTTATATATATTCCTTATACCTCCATGTTATATGCGCAATACTTTATACCTTAATACCTTTGAGATATGCGCATACTATATTCTTTTTGCAACATATATACCTTATACCATTAGCTTATGCACATTTGAAAAATAAATTTAGCGCTCATATAACTTATGATATATATGTTCAACGCCTTTATAATTTATAACTTTAGCGCATACCTTTTATAACATAGCTTTATAATTTTAAAATGACCATTGGGGTCATGTTTAAAATTATAATCATTCTAATGCTCTGAGTTCATGTGCAGGTGAAAAGAGTTGTCCCAGTTTGATCTTTTTGCGTTTAAGGAAAATACCTAGGGTTATAAAAAGATGTATGTGAATGAAATGGAATATGAATAGGGAATGTGGGGTATATATTAGGAATGAATATTAATGAATATTCGCAGATACTAACTTCAATTAGATCAAAACTAGAAGTTTCTAAAAAAAATTTGAATTTCAAGCACAAAATGGCTATGAATATACTCCCTTGAATGTTGTTTGTACAGGTGGAATGTTGAATGCTGTTTGTACAGGTGGAATGCTGAATGCTATTTGTACAGGTGGAATGGAATCCAAAATGTTGTGGATAGATGAAAAGTAGACTTTTATTACTGCTCCTTGTTCACTATGCTCCATTTCTTGAATTGTTCAGGTCCCTTTGAATAATGTTTTCCTTTCAGGTCCCTCTGCAATGCTTCTGGTATATTGTGTCGGTTCTGATCTGGTTCTGCTGCAACTAAGTTTGCTTCAGGTCCCACTGCAATACTATTTCATCTCAGGTCCCTCTGCAATGCTTCTGGAATGATTTGATCTGCTGCAACTAATGTTTGCTTCAGGTCCCTTCTGTAATGATGTTTCAACTCAGGTCCCTTCAGGTTCTGCTGCAACAAATTTGCTTCAGGTCCAAAGTGGTCAACATAATACCTTAGCTGTGGCAGCTAAAAGCTTGCTACAAGACTCTCCCTTGTTGAATGTTTGACTTGTCCTCAAGTCAATTGTGGAAAGGTCCTGCATTGAAATTATGTGAGAATAGTAAAACAAGAATATTGAATTCATAGAGTCCAGGTTTCCTTGGTTTTCCCTTATGAATTCAAGTTTGCATGGTGCCAGTTGCCTGGTTTTCACCTGCAAACCAATTATTTTTTATGTTTTGTTTTTTTTTTTCATATATCTTTTTCTCTTTTTTTTTTTATGTTTATTTTTTTATATATATATATTTTTTATTTTTTCATATTTTTTTTTATTCTTTTTTCGTACTGGAAGATGGCAAAGCCATAATTTCTAGTCCTGATTCTTCTACCAGTTGTTTCATGAATGTCTCTTTACTAATAGGCTGATGATAAACTTTCAGTGTATGTCCATTTACAACAAATGAGGTGGGGTCCTGGTCAATGGGATTTATCTTCACTGCTCCATTATCAAAGATCTCCTCGATTTCATATGGCCCTAGCCAGTGTGTTGTAAACTTTGCTTTGAAATCCTTGAACTTGGAGTCAAATAATAAGGCCCAGTCTCCCTTATGAAATGTCTTTGTTTTAATGTATCTATCATGCCATTTCATTCTCTGTTGCTGTACTAATGCTTTCTGTTCAATTGCTTGTTGACGATGTTCATCCAATTGGTTAAGTTCCATGATCCTTTGTTGTTGTGCTTCAGTCAGGTCCATGCCCAATTCTGCTGCCAGTCTATAGGTTTGTATCTGAAATTCAATAGGCAATAAGGCTTCTTTCCCATAGACCAACTGGTATGGACTAAAACCAGTTGTGTTTTTCCATGTGATTCTGTAAGCCCATAATGCATCCTTTAACTTCTCAGACCAATCTTTCCTATTCAGCTGCACCGTCTTAGTCATGATATTTTCTAAGACCTTGTTTGTGGATTCTACCTGACCATTTGCTTGAGGGTGATATGGAGTAGACTTTCTGTGCTTTATCTTATATTTGTCTGTCAGATCCCGCACTAACTTTGAGGTAAACTGCATTCCTTGATCCGTCACTATTTGTCTTGGTACTCCATATCTTACAAAAATTTCTTCAAAGAGGAAGGTAACCACTGTGTCCTCTGTCGCTCTGCTCACTGCTTTGGCTTCCACCCATTTGGTTACATAGTCCGTGCACACTAGGATGTACCTTTTTCCATTTGATGGTGGATTAATGGGTCCAACAAAATCAAGTGCCCACTGCTCAAATGGCTCTATGAGGACCTGCGGTTTGAGCGGCATTTCATCTGACATAATGGGTCTCCCTATTCTTTGGCAACTGTCACATTGCCTGACATATGCCTTAGAATCCTTGAAGACAGATGGCCAGTAATAGCCCAATTGCAGCACTTTATATGCTGTTCGTTTGTCTGAAAAATGACCACCGCATGGTTCGTCATGACATGCCCTGAGAATATCTAGTATTTCATCTTCACGCACACACTTTCTAATCATTAGATCTGAACCAGTATAAAACAAATCACCATTCACCCAGCTATATCTAGAACTTTCTCTAACAATTTTCTTTCTTTGCTTGCTAGTGAATTGAGTTGGAAATTTTCCTGATGACAAATAATTGGCAATATCTGCAAACCAAGGTGTTTTAACTGCTATGGCAAATAGATGTTCATCAGGGAAGTTGTCTATAACTGGATTTGGGTCTTCAGGTGATTGTATGCGGGACAGAAAGTCAGCCACCTGGTTTTCTTTACCTGGCCGGTCTTGGATTGTAATGTTAAATTCTTGCAATAACAGGAGCCATCTAGTAATTCGTCCATTAGTGATGGGTTTGTTCATCAAGTATTTTATTGCTGAGTGATCTGTGTGAATAAAAACTTGATATCCTGTGATGTAATGCCTGAATTTGTTTACTGCATGTATGACGGCTAACATTTCATTTTCAACGACTGTATAGTTTGTTTCTGCAGGTGTCAAATTCTTACTAATAAAGTATATTGCATAGTTGAACAAATTTTCTTTCTGCCCCAAAGAGGCACCTATTGCTGTATCTGATGCGTCAGTGGAAATATGAAATGGCAAAGACCAATTTGGTCCTCGAAGTATGGGTGCTACTGAAAGCTTATCTTTTAAAATTTGAAAAGCATTCTGACAGCTATTCGTCCATTGGAATTCAACATCTTTTGCTAATAATTTAAACAGGGGTTGAGCTATTTTGCTGAAGTTTTCTATGAATCGTCTGTAATAGCCCGCATAGCCCAAGAAGATTCTAACCTCCTTTTGAGTTGTAGGTGGCATTAAGTTAACTAGGACTTGAATTTTGGCTGGATCCACCTTAATTCTGGAGCCGGAAATATGGTGTCCCAGAACTATACCCTCTGTTAACATCATATAGCATTTTTCATTACTTAATGACAGATTTGTTTCGATACATCGCTTCAAGACTTTCTCAAGATTGTTTAGACAATCATCATATGTGTTTCCATACACTGTGAAGTCATCCATATAAACTTCTACACATTCATGGACTAGATCAACAAATATCGCAAGCACTGCTCTTTGAAAAGTTGCAGGTGCATTGCATAAACCAAATGGCAAAACATTATATGCATAGGTTCCCCATGGGCAAGTAAATGTAGTTTTGTCTTGGTCTTCTGTTGCTATTCTAATCTGGTTGTACCCACTAAACCCATCCAAGAAAGAGAAGTATTTCTTTCCAGCCAAAGAATCTAGCACCTGGTCAATGAATGGTAAAGGAAAATGATCTTTTAAGGTAGCTTTGTTTAATTCTCGATAATCTATACATACCCTCCATTTTCCATTTTTCTTTGGTACAAAAACCAGTGGTGAAACCCATTGACTATCTGAAATAGGATAGATGAATCCAACATTTAACAGTTTTTGTAGTTCTTCTTTCACTATTTCCTTCATCATAGGATTCATTCTTCTTTGAGGTTGTCTAACAGGTTTAAGCTTATCATATGTATAGATGTGGTGGATACATGTGGTAGGATGGATTCCTTGCATGTTAGTATAATCCCAGGCAAATGCTTTTGAGTATTTCTGTAGTAATGCAATTACCTCTTGTTCTCGTTTTGATTGCAGCCGGTTTCCAATATTTAAATGTTTTCCAGGATGTACCTCAATTGTTTTGATTATTGGGTTGCTAATTGTGTTTACAGGAAAGATGTCTCCCAAAGAATTCTGCAAAGTTCGAATAGTACATGTTTCCTGAAAACATTGATTCAAAATTTCATTTGCAGCTTCATATTGAACTTTCCTAAGCTGCTCTGAAATACTTGGTTCTGAGATAAAAAGGCATCAAATCTTCATTCTCCTCTTCTTCTCTAAAATCAAAGAATTGATTGATACTTAAAACTGCTTTTGTTTGTTGCTTTTCCTGGGTTTCATATTGATTCTAAAGAAGTGGTTTGTGCAGGTGAATAAAGAGTGACATGCTTCCTCTCATCTCCATGTGAAATTATCATACTTCCAGATCTGCATCCTATGAAGGCATCTGTAGTGGCTAACCATGGTCTGCCTAATATCAGAGGATGTCCTCCCAAGTTTGTCTTTGGTTGCAAGATCAAGAAGTCAACAGGATATTCCCATGAATCCAAGGAAACTATGATATCTTCTAACATTCCTTCAGGAACAACCTTAGATCTATCTGCTAATTCCAAGACTGTTGAGGTTGATCTAATGTTGTTTAATTGCAAAGTTTTCATTGTTTCCATTGTCATTACGTTTATAGCTGCTCCCAAGTCTATTAATGTGTTAGGTACAGAGAAATTATTTATTGATATGGTAACCATTGGGATACCAGGATCAATATATTTTTCTATTACAGTTTGAGTAGACATGAGACTTGCTGATTTACCAATGACTTGGATTGTTGCAGGATCCTTTTTCTTTCTTTCTTTCCTAATGCACAATTCCTTTATTGTCTTTGCATATATCGGTATTTCTTTAATGGCTTTTAATAAAGGAATCTTAACATATGCATTTTTTAACTCATCTAAGATATCAAATTCAGGAAGGGTTATTTGATTTTGAATTTGTTGTTCTACCAACCTTTCAGGATAAGGTGGTGTTTGTGTAATATTTGCTCCTTTCTGATTTTGTACCTTAGTTTGTGCTGTTTCAGATGATTCTCCTTGTTCAGCTGGTTCTTCTATAATTGGAGGAGAATCCTTCTTAAGTACTTTTCCAGACCTTAAATGGACATCATCAAGAGGAAGAATTGAATATGCAGGATAATATGCTGTTTCCTCTACTGTATATGCAGATTTGTCCGCTTTATTATTCGGATTAGCCACCGGTTGGGATGGTAATTGTGTTGGTCTGGGTTGATTTGAAGGTAACTGTAATTGTTGTGGTTGTGTTAACAATGGTGGTGGATTCTGCTGTTGGAATGGATATGCAGAATTTTGTTGCGGAAATGACATGGATGAAGGATATGGTGGGTATGAAAATGGTTGTTGGTACTGTTGCTGGTAATGTTGTTGATATTGTTGAAACTGTTGTGGTTGTTGGTTTCCATAACCATATCCTCTCCAACCTTGTGCAGTTTGTTGTGGATATTGTTGTGGAGGCCAAGCTTGCCATGGCATTGGAGGGGTCCAAGGATTATAAGATGGATAAGCATAATTTTGCTGAGGGATTTGTTGCTGATTTGGTTGAGGCATTCTAGGTGGCCATGGTCTTCTTGGTGCAACATAATAGAAACCTTCTGCTCCTTGCATTTCTGCCATTGAATTAGTTTGCAAGTCTTTCAATGTTACACAATTTTCTGTGGAGTGATTGCCTGTACAAAGACCACACACTTGAATGCTATCTAAAGGACAGTCTCTCAAAGGATGTTTCTTTTTACATTTTGAACAAAATATTGCTAAGGCTTGCTCTTGTTCTTCCTTTTTCTTATTTGCCTTTAGCACATCTACTTGTGTCCCTAATGTACTCAAAAGATCTGTTTTGAAATTTTCCAATAGACTTCCTATTTCAGCTCTTGTTATCCCTCCTGCAGCTGACTTTGCTGCTTTAGAACTTACTTCCCTTCTTCCGGTTTTTGATCTTCCTCTAGAATATTTCTGACATAACTCGACAATTTCATCAAATGGAAGATTTGAAATATCTCCTTTACCCATTACATTTAAAATGTCAAGGTATTCATCTCTTATACCTTTGAGGAAGATTGTGCGAACAGTTTCTTGATTTAGGGAATGTTGTTTAGACTTCTGAAGATTATATGCAAACCGTTCTAAATATTCTTCTAGATTTTCATCTTCTTGCTGTGTCATTCTAAACACATCTTCCTTTGAATCTCTAGATCTACAATAAGGCTGATATTTCTTAAGGAAGACAGTTCGCATATCATCCCAGGAGGCTATTGTTTGTTCTCCTAAACCCATAAACCATTTTAAGGCTGCTGCTTTTAATGTTGCAGGAAAAAGACGGAGCTTATGGACATCATCAGTATAGCCATATGTTCTACATAAGATATCGAATTCAAACATGAATGAATCCGGATCTTCTGTAGACATTCCATAGAAGTTTGGCAACACAAAAGGTGGAATGTTTTTCATCTTTACTTCTTCTCCTAGTATTGCACTTGTATCTATTATTGGGAAACCAAAAGTTGATTCTTGGTCAAGTCCATCTTCTTGTCTTTTCCTGTCATTTTCTACCTTCCTATCATTTTCGTGTTTCCTTTCTTCCTCTCTCTTCCTCCTCCATTCTCTTTCTTGTCTTTAATTTTCAGCTCTTTGTTCTTCATCATTAAGATGAACGGATCCATGTCCTTCTGCCATTGTTTGAGTTGTTTCAATTTCAGGTGGAGGTTCAAGTTGTGGGAAGATAGGAGGATCGATGGATGGAAAAACAATTTGTTTCCCTTTCTCCTTTGGTTTTCCAGAAGTGGAGAATTTTTGCTTTGCCTCCCAAGATGACAAAGTTTGCCTTTCAATCAAGGTTAATCTTTGGCCACTTCTTTGTTTTTCAATCAGTTCTTCAATGATTGGATTACCAGTAACAGGTGTATGTGATGATCCTATCTCTACTTGTGGGGGGTTTTTGATAAATCTACCTTGAGGATCTCTAACTCTAGGCATAAAGAAACATAATTAAAGAAATGAAATGTAACTAATGTTTTTGTTTATTTTGGATTTTATCTCTCTATTGACTATGCCGATATTTGCCTCCCCGGAAACGGCGCCAAAATGTTGAGCTAATTTATGTTCCTAAACTAACACAATTATTTACTATCAATCCGGGTTGTTTATTCTTTGAGGCAAATTCACTATTTGTCAAGATCTAATATAACCAAATATTGAAATATAAATGATTAAAAGCTAAAGAAAATATATCTAATAACTCTAATTCAATCAGCTCAAAAGAGAAAACATTGAAAGGGTTCTTGAACTCAAGAAGTCCACTTCCACCTCAGTTATTACTTAATGAATTAGAGATTGTAACCAAAAACTCAAGATGCATAAATTATACATGAAAGAGGCTCTTAACTTAAGAGACACTTAAAGTTTTCCATCATAACTCATTCATCTTAAGATATAAATCTAAATGGAAACAAACTATTTGCATGTAAACAAAAGAGACTAGTTCTGCTTCACCATTTCATAGAGGGAATGCCCAACTTGAACGCTTGTTTTCCAACTCAATTAGATGATGAATAAAACATTAACAAATGAAATCAATCACTATGAATAACCATAAGGCAATCTGAAATAAGACTTTGAAAAACTAAAGCTACCATCAACCAGATTTGCAATGAAATAAAACTAGTTTAACTTGGAAGTGTACTTAGCTTGGAGTGGGGGCCCTCCACCCTTGCCTTGCACACTTTTGAAGATGATATCAGAAGCTTTATATCAGTCACACATCCATGTATTGAGCAGAAAAAATGAGAGTAACACAAGTCTTCAAATTAAGTCTTCAAACCAAAAATATTACATCATAAAAGTATCATAAGTCAATGTGTTGAGCCATCAAAGTGTGGCTCTTAAATAAGGAGTTTCATGAAACCAACTGATCTACATTTACTCTAACAATCTTATCTACTCTAAGCCACCTATCCAAGTCGAATCCACTCCTCTCATCCCAAGAAATATGACTAATATCATGGAATCTCAAAACTGCCCTATTTAGATGGGATTTCTGGATGACTAGTCATGATTGACTAGCTCCAAATAGGCATAATGAAGCTCGTTCTATTGGAACCAAGCATAGGTGGCTTGGTCCTAGTTCCCAAGCTTCTCATTCATGTATCCCATTCGTGCTAAAATGGCCTGCATCCATATCAACCATGAAGTGATTACGAGAATTTCTGAAATTGCCAAAATTGCACTTAAAATCAAACTTTTATAAAAACTTTAGAAATTGACAAATTAAAGCTAAATACCTGATTAGACATCAAATATTCATTAAAATGGAATGGATGGAGTGGAAATGAAGGATAAATGGATGGTTAGGTAAGTTTCTCAAAGCAAAATAAGATCAAAACTGAGGCCCAACATCATGTAGTGTATGTTTATCTTTTGGGCCTAAGAATTCGTTGGCATGATACACAGTAAATCCTAAGGAAGCCTTGATTGGTTTTGTTGTGAGTCCCACATTCATGTTTGGAATATGGCACAGGGGTGATTGACTGAAAGAAATATTTGGTTCAGCACAATCTATGGTCGGGTGGTACATGGAAATTCTTGGATTGGTTGAATTTTTCATATGTTAATAAGATTTCTTTCCTCTTGTGTTCCATGTCTAACTATACTTTTTTATATGTGGCTTTAATGATTGTTCTATCATTATGATTATGTTGGTTATAAGCATGGTTTATGACAAACTTTGGTTATGGCTGTCATCATGTTTTGATTCATAAATGGACTATTAATGAAGGTATGACCTAATATATTATTATGCAGCTATTGTGAGAGGGCATCAATCCTTCTTGATGAATCTTAGATAAGTATGAGGTCCCTATGTTCAGATGTGGTTTTATGACTTGTAGATTACATGTTCATGATGTGTTTGACGGAATATATGTGATGGCTAGGCCTTTTCAAGTCAAGTCCTTGTTCAAGTTTTGAATTAGAGGCCTTGTCATATTGTCATGTATCATTTCTCAAAGTTTCATGAAGTTCTAGATAAAGGCCTGAGTCCTGGCCATGAAAAAGTGGCTTAGAATCTAGGATCGTTGGCACAACTGCTTGGAAAAGGCTGCAGTCACATGGAGGCCTTGATGTGGGAGTGAATCGAGGGTCTCAGTCACATGGAATTATTGTCATGGGAGCGACTAGGGGTCTAGTTCAGTGAAGAAGCAAGTTCTCTCAGGGGTTGGACACTTGGAGGGGTTGGTTGGCTCCTAAAGGTTCTGCATCTCCCGAGGGATGTCTCTGAAGTATTGGTCTATCGGTTCCACTTCCTTAAGGTGATCTAGGATGTCAAATCATATCATAATAACTCTTCGTCACATGTTTACCCCAGTGGACTAGTTAGCTTGTGTAAATGTGAGAGGAGGGTGTTATAAAGCGGTATCAGAGCCTGGTTCACCCCTTCGACTAGATGGGCGAAATTTTTTTTTCATGTATACATGTCGGTTGCATATGTGTTCTTTATTCTTGTGGTCTATGTTCTTGTTTTGTATGCATGGTGGTGGTCATTATTGTAGTTGTGTCGCCATGTGGAAGATGATGGTGATTGTTGTTGGATGTGGTCATCATGAGTGCATGTCAGTTATGCATTTGTTATGCATGTCAGTGTCTATATGTCGTTATGCATGCATTTCCATGGTTATGGTATAGTCATGCATGGTAACTGGATAATGGTTGAAATGATGTCTATATACTGATATGATTATGTTTATACATGTATTGCACTAATCTGGTTGATCTTGTAGATGAGATATCCTCCCTTGAACTATACTGAGGTATGTTGATTATGTTTATATTTGGTTTAGCTGACATGGTATACTTGTAGGAAGAAGATCAAAGATGACTAGCAATATGGTAGACTACAGTTCACAAGATTCTCCCTATAGATAATATGAGAAACATTGTAATGGGAACTCTCATAACATAGCAGAAACATAGAGAAGTTTTAAGGAATAAATAATAAGTTGCAAAGCAGATAAAGACAAAATCATTCAGGCACAGGAGAAACAAGCAATGGTTAATGTGGTTATCCTTCATAGTTTGTCAGACTTGCAGAGATAGGGACCACTTAGGATCATTTATGGGTAGGAGGATAGGACTAACAAGGCATATGGAAGCAGGTCTCATGGTGGACACAAGTTCTATTCTAGTTTTGGTTCTGACAGGTACCATGGTCATCATCGTAATCATCCTTACAAGAGGAATGACAGGGGATATTTTCCGGATGAGTTCAAGAAAGAGAAACCACCTACCTTTGATGGGGATTTGAAGAAGCCATAATATGTAGAGGCATGGTTACTCAGGATGAAGAAGTTCTTTGAGATGCATGATTTCACAGAGAACATGAAGGCCATAATAGCTATGTTTAGTCTCAAAGGGAAAGCAAACATCTGGTGGGAAGATGTGAAGCAGGTTAGAGACATCAGGACATAAGATTTGAGTTGGCATGAATTCAAGAGAATTTCCAGGAATAAATATTTTTGAGAGAGGTACTATGAAAGTAAATATAAGGAGTTCTATGAGCTAAAGATGGTATCGATGACGAATGAGTAGTATACGACCAAGTTCCTGGAATTGTCGAGGTATGTACCATATCTTAAGGATAAGAAAGCCAAATTTCAGAGATTTGTTAGTGGATTACCATTAACATTTAAATATTGGATTGACTATGATGAGCCTCGGACACTTGAAGAAGTTATTGGGAAGTTGAAGCACTGTTATAAGAAATCAAGCGTAGGAAAAAATCTCAACAAGGTTGGAAGGGGAAAGAAAATAATAAAGGTAAATGGTAGCCAAAGTGAACAAGATCCCAGGATGTAGGTGAGAAAGATAATGTCATTCCTTACAAGAAGTTTAATGTAGTTGGAAGGGGACATGGACCTCAGCTTAGAGGGCAGTAGAACAAAGGTGATGGTAAGGGACAATTGCAATGTTGGACATGTGGTAAGGAGCATCTCAAGAGAGATTTCCAACAATATTAGGGTGATATGCCTCAGATCTACAGTGCACATGAAGCACATACAATTGGGGATGTTGGGTAGAGCATTCCACATATCTATGTTGCATTGGATAACATGTAGGCAAATCACTAGGCATCTATTATCAAGATGGATGATAAGCTTTGTGACAAAGTTGTTTCTATTTTCATTGACCTTAGATCTAATTATAGTTATGTTAATCCTGGCCAAGTGGATAAGTGTGGTTTGAATAAATAAGTACATGTAGAATCTTTGTTAGTGCAGTTGGCTACAGGTACAAAGAAAAGAGTTTATCATTGGGTAAGATCTTGTACATTTGAGTTGAATGGTATGCCTACATCAGTGCATTTTAATGTGCTTCCGTTGGGATCATACAATATGTTGTTGGGTATGGATTGGTTGTATCTTCATAGGACCAAATTGGATTTTTATGACAAGGCTAATGAGTGCTTGGATGACAATGGATAAAAGAGGCTCTTACAGGGTAAGAAGAAGGCAACATCAGTTAGGATGGTTACAGTTATGTAGGCAAAGCATAGTCGCAGGAAAGGGTGTGTATTTTTTGCAGTGCATATTTCTAGTGGTAAAGGTAAGGATGTTGAGGATGTGGAGGTATTGAGTTAATTTTTCATAGGGCTACATTGTTCTTTTCTTTGGTAATTTCATTTCTTCATTAACACATTAAGTTCACCCCATAGAATTATAACATTATTCAAATTTACATCATTATTCATTAGCATATGCAACTATGTAGAAAGAACAATATCATCATCATCATCAATGCAACATAACATAAAGGAACTATAGAAGAAAAACATGCACACATAGAGACACTAGGATTGGTCGAAGACCAGGGCAAAACCCACTATGGGGAAAACTCTTGCAAATTCTTCTTCTTATAGATTTCCATCAAATGGTTTAGAAAAAGAGAGTACAATGATTAATATCTACATTTATGCAACAAAATAAATATAACATCCATGACATGATCCTGAATGTGCTTATACTTGAAAACCATGATCCTGGGGACTGTAATGCCATGTCACTGACTGTAGTTAACTACTGAATGTTGTTGTCACTGAGCAGAAACTTCGGAGTACTGATAATTCATATTTTGGTCCTAGACGCTCCTTGAGACACTCTATACGAGCATCTGAGACTAACCTGGATGCTCCTAGGTGAACTACATGCAAGCATCTAGGGCCAAACTAGATTATGAAAACCCTAGCCTCCTAGAAGCTCCCTTAAACAATGTGTGTGATCATCTAAGACTTCCTAGACACTCCCTTGAGCATATTGTGCCAGCTTCTAGGGAAAAAAATCCTTAGTTATGAGCATGCATCCGAAACTCAGAAACCCTAGACAGGTGCTAGCTTCGTCCCTATAGTTTCAGGCCCTTTGCGCGAGATTTCCTCCATTAGACCTGTGCGAACCAAACAATAGAAGAGAGACGAAAGTGTTTGATGATTGTGTCCAAATGAGCTTGAGGTCTCTTATATATATAGGCTTCCATGAGGTCCACTTGATGTTGAGGTCGACCTGTCGAATTATACATGTGTTTAGGACCGACCTAATCCAATATACATGAGTGGATAAATAAATTCAAAAACCAACTTCTACTTGTCCAAATAAGATGATATTTAGGTTGATTTTGGTCTCTTGAAAAGAGGAATTCAATGCAATCATTATCTCCATCATGTGAGTTGTACAAAGTGCAATTTGACCATAGTTGCATAATTTCAACACTCCCTCTCAACTAGGGAGAATTCCACCTTCTAATATCTGTCCATTGAACAATATGCCATCCTAGTATCTTAAATGTCATCACGTATCATCACTGACCATATATGTCATGTAGTCATCTTTCCATTATCACCATCACAAATCATCAATGTACATCTCAAACCATCCCTTTCTTATCTCGTGATCGTCCCTGCTCATATGTTGAATATTCTTGAATCTAGAAGAAGAAGAATCAGAGGGGAGATTAAGTTACCACCCTCTATTGATCGGGATACTACCCAGTATCTCTGCCTGCAGGCTACTACCCAGAATATTAGTTAGCGGGCTACTACCCAGAATGTTTATTGATGGGCTACTGCCCGGAATATCAGTCAACGGGCTACAACCTAGAGTTATGTCATCAGGCTACTACTTGGAAATATTTTGACGGGCTACTAACCGGAAATATGTCATAATTTATTATCATTAGAGAACATATCATTAGGGAGCACATCTCAACCTGGAACCATATCGTGGAGTTACTACTCAACCCGAAATATCATGGGGGAGCTACAACTCAGCCCATATCGAGCAATAGGTAATATAGGGGAGCTACTAAACCCATCCTATTTTCTACTGATATTCCCAACAATGATCCTTAATAGTCATGTGGTAGAACACATGCATCATAGTCCTAGCTTGAGTGAAATACCCAACTTACCAGAGGTAAGGATCTCATGCCCCCAATCCTCCTCACCCATTGGCCAAACGGAGAGGGATAATCCCAACCCAACTTGTGGGTATGATGCCAACTAGGGTATACTCTACAAAGAACAAGATAGGGTGAGCTACTACTCCAACCCTATGGATAATAGGGAGGGGTGATACCCTATTGTACAGATTTCCCTCGACCTTAGGAGCCCTCTATCTCAATTCTAGATCCTGGGAGCTAAGACAGGGGAGGAAGAGCTTGGCTCAGTGTCCTCGAACAACATTGCTCTCATCATACTCATATCATTGTACTTGTATTAGGTAATCATCATGTATCAATACCATTTGTCTCCTGTTCATACAAGAGATCAAATCAAATATCATGTTAAAACATAAATAATCGTATAAATCACAAAAGGATACCATAATCATCCTCCCTCTCAAGAAAGTGTCAAACACAATCCAAGGCTTGTCTCATACAACTGCACTTTCTCAATATATGAAAGTATCTTAGTCCCAACTATATATATGGGATTCTTTGCCTCTCTATGTCATTGCAACATATCCATGTCATATTCAGAACTTTCTCAAACATCTCTTCAAACGCTTCTTCATCCTACTTCATAGCTAGCCATGCTAGCAGCTTCATACCCAACCTCGATCATGCTACGAACCTCTCATATCATGGTAGATCTCATACTAAGTGTTAAGGGAAAAGTTCCCCTAGGGTCTTGGGCTGATACCCTAGCAAACTGAAAATTTTCTATACAGAGAAACACACATTTCATATAGCCACAATGCTAATATAAGCAAACTCTACGATAAGGGGCATACCTAAGGTATTATGTTTGAGAAGGTCCTTCCAGGGTCCAAACCCTTCTTGGAGTTCCTTTTTCTCCTTTGACCTGCAAAACAACCAATTCAAGAAAGTACAACAGTATATGGACTAAACATTATAAAGAAAGCATCTTCATATTATAAAGAAAGGTAGTTAGTTATGCAATTAAACAACCATTCACATATGAATTATAACATGAATATCATAAACATGAAGAATATTTATATCAGGAACAAAGACAAGTGCCTTTTTTTATTATAGACAAATAAAGTACAGAAAGGAATAATTTCACTTGAGTCGTCCTTTCGCAGGCTCCAAGTGGAACCGTCCTCCGGATTCATCCAGTCTCAAGCCTTTAACAAAGTACTTCCATGACTTCATCCATGATATCACAAGTAGTAGATGGAAATCATCACACAAGGAAACAAGGGTTTCCTGTAAAAATGGGGGAAGTGTAGGAGGCACAAGGATCTTCAGACCTGGTCAGGGAAATCTCAGCATAATAACCTTTCTCTCTCTTCTCTCCTCCCTTAGGCCTTCCCATTGAAGCCTTTTTATACTTCTCCCAAAGTAGTTTTTTAGTTGGGAATTCGTTGGGAACAGTTGGGCCACGAGCACTAACAGGGGATCAGCAGGTAAAACCCGTGATCTCTACCCGAAATTAAGGAGATTTATTTTTTTTAAAGTGTTTTAAGACATATACGTGGGTTGGGTATACACAGACCCGCGTATACACGCGTTTAGCTCAGGGCAATGTCGCGTATAGGGAATAAAACGTTGTTTTTTACATTTTGGACCAGGTCTGGAAGGAGGGGTTGCCCTGGGCCATGAGTGCAGCATCACAAACCCCAAGAGTGAGATTTGGAGCTATAACACTAAGGTAACACTCATATGTGTTCATCTCATCAACACATCCATACAGTCATATATCATAGGAAGAATATCTCAAACCAAAAATAGATCATCTCATGCAGGTATCTCAAAGGGTGTTCAACAGAAACTCTATGGACTTAGGTTTTATGAACAAATTATATATGGATGGATGTTCAAAAATGGATCATCAATTCTTCAATCAATGTTCAGTTGTCAATTCAATCAGAGTGTCCAAGTATTTATGTTTCCTCTTTCCAATACTTCTTCAATAGCTTCGCAATATATATTATCTTGAGCTTCAAAAGCCATCTCCCTCTTACTTAGATCATCAGAGGATCATTACCTATCAGGAGTATATCATTATTGTATAAAACCAAAACCAAAACCAAAACCAAAACCAAAACCAAAACCAAAATCAAAGCCATACCTTGGAACACATCATCTTGGCTTCACCAGATAACAGTCAATGCAGACATATCTATATCAAGAAGCTTGCTTCATGCAATGATCTCTGCAAACATAACACTCTACCAAACCAACTTGCTCAACTTTTCATAAATCAACATTGTACCATTAACTAAGTTAGCTCATCAAATTCATCAATATTACAGTATCAATTCTTTAGACTACGTGATAGGTAGAGCTCATATCAAGTCTTGAATTCATTTATTATTATACCAACAAGTTTTCATATATCATGCAATATCAATAAAGTCATTTTCATAATCATAATACAAGTCATTTCTATCACAATATAAGTCATCAGAAGTGACTATGCTCATATACCATTCTCATAAAGGAAAATCATCAATTGTCAGATCAAATAATTAGACATTAGGTCAAATCCAAATTTTCTATCATAAAGAGATCTATAGTCCAAAAAAATATCTCAATATCAAGTCAGAGTTCTAAATCATTTTCAATCATCATGTCAAACCTCAAACATTGCTATCTATATCAGTCAGCCAAATCTCTTGTATCACAAATTCCAATGGCTAAATCATAATTTCATATCTATATGCTTATCTCGGTCACCTGCAAACACAAGTTCATATTATAGTAAACATCTATTCCCTCATAGATCTTTTTGTCGTCATATCTGTAGGACTGACATGCTTCAGGTGGACATTTGATTTCATGCACAATACTTCATTTTTTTCTATGATCAGCAATTCAACCCAACAACTTCAGAAATCAATTCAGACTTCAGACAGCTTCAAAAAACTTCGGATGATGGTCAACTATAGTCAAAACCCTGGACACTTCCTTCAGGTTATAATGGGAGTGTCTTTAGCTTCTTGGACGCTACCTTGGTGTTAGCATGCATGCGTCCAATGACAAAATATCCCATTTTTGTGCCTACATCCATAACAAAAACCCTAATTTTGTGAAAGCTTCAGATCTAAGACTTTGCTGCAGTACAATAATGTCAGATGCACATAGATCATACTTCAACAGTACATGTTGGCTTATATGGGCCTGAACCAGGTTCGAAAGATTTATTTAGCCAAACAAAACCTGTAGCTACTGGCCCTTTCGGCAACAGCCCATGGAGCGAGGGCTAAGGTCTCACCTGAGGTAGTAGGGGAGGGTGTTGGAACCAGGTTTCCGCACCCTTGAGATGTCTTGGAAGGTTCACGCGTTGTTCTGTGGCCTCGTGCCACTTTGCTTCCGTGTAGATACAGAACGAGATAGTTCTTTAATATTTATTATTACTGAGTTTGTTACAGATTAGGTCTACTGGTTACAGTCTTTAAGCAAACATTTATCAGAGATACCCAGTTCGCGCACCCAAAAAAGATATAGATTTTCATACGCTCAATATATAAGCATAAGCGCATAGATCAAATAGATATATCAACCATAAATTAACCAGATCCACAATAATTCAGAGTCAACACAGTATTTCAGAATCAACTTATCTTTATTCAATTCTTTCACTAATATAACCAAATCTTCCCTCCGCACTCAGCTGCAGGGGTCCACGCACACAGCTGTGGACTCTATCAGGCCTCTACGCACATAGCTGCAGAGCCTTTATCTACCCACCAACACCCTCGACTCCGACTTATAGACGCAGAAGATACTATCCTGACAAACCCATAGCACTAAGATCCATCCAAAAAGAACTGCCTTTTTCCCTTAGAGCCACAATCTATTTATACATTCCCATGGTCTGCGGACCAAGGGCAGGATGACTTACTTCCTATTATTCTATACTATTTCTTGGGTGGACAACCCTTTGACTCGATCTATTACATTCCGCGCTGGGCATATTTTGGAGATTTACAATATTATTATCCTATTTTATAGGCTTTAGGCCCAAAACTGGTACGCAGGACCTCCGCTACCCAACAGGTCCCCAACAAAATCATCATGACTCATCCCGAGTCACTCGTTAGTGCGGTGATACGTGCTGCCTAGGCTTTGTTGTTCACTTTCCTGTGAGTGACGTACTGCTCCCTCTCTGTCTCCTACAACATTTTTTCCATCTCCTGCTCTACTGTCGCTACCACTTCACGCAACCGATATTGCTCATTTTTCTCTGCTCGATTAACACAGAGCACCCCCTCATGGGATTTTAGCTCTAGCTGGGGTGTCGCATACGAGAATTCCTCGTACCAACGCAACCATTTTCCAACTTCTCATCTTCTGCACGAACTTTTTGCTGCAGCTTGTGTTGCAATTTTTCAAGACCATTGCTATTGTCCGCAGGATCCCATTCTTGAAGGTGCATCAGAGATGACATATTAACTATAATTCCATCATTTGTCTTTGTATTGATAGCCTTTCCCTTATTCTTCATGGTTCACCGTCCAGCCCATGGTTGAGGCAGCGGCATCTTGTCACACGGAATCAGTCAAGGGTGCGGACACAGCTGACCTTCCTAGAAGTCTAAGACATTCTAATGACAAACAAAACAAACTGGAGCTATCCTTCTCTAAACATACATTATGATATGAGAAATCAAGTGTTTCGTTCTTACCTCTGTCCAAACGCTGTTGTAGAAGTCCAAGCTTTGTTGATCCGGATGAGCTCCTCCCGTTCTCCAAAACCTGCAATCACCAACAGTTAAACAATTAAATAGCACCTGATTATACCATAAAACAAAGCATATTCAACATATAGACCAAGGAGTACATGAAATAACCCATTAACAACAAGCTATTGAGAAGAATGGACCAATTTGCATTAAAGGTAATCAAAAGGAACCATTACAACCTGAGCCTTGGTGTTGTGCAAGCTCCTTCCAGGGTCCACAAGAGTCTTCCTCTACTTTGACAAAGCTCACCCACTTCCAAATAGAACAAGTAAAGATGACAATCTCTCCTCACAAGCTTCTAAATGGGAGTCCTAATTCCTGCAGCATTTACCCTTAGAAATCTATAGCTTTCAACCTTCTTCCTTCTGGCTCAATGCCTCTTTTTATAGTGCTCAAGAGGAAGTTAATCAGGTCCACCATCAATGGGATAGTCCCCTCTTTGGATGGGATCACTCCCTTATTGATGGGATAAGTTCCTCTTTGATAGGAGTGCATGAACCATCTGGAGGCGCTCAATACTCATCCAAGAATCTTCTAGAATGCTCTAGAAATGACCACAAGTAAGTTTTTGAAGATAAAACTTGTGCATTTTAACCTTTTCAGAGGGACGCACCTGCCCCTTTAGATACAGAGCGTCCTTGGACGCAGACCTTATGAACAAAAGGTGCGTACCCGCAGGCAAGGCTTGAGAGAACCTGCGTACCCAGAGATAAACATGTTTTATAAAGACTTTCTCTCTTTCTTGGAGTTTGATATGAATAGTAGAGGCATAAAACTTGCTCAAAAGGGTAGTATGACTGTTGATTGAGCCATACCGACTGTAAATAGCCATGGTGACATTTTTTAGTGTAACAGATTGCCCCCTAAAGTGCGAAGCCTGGAATAGATTAGGGTTTTGTATTATCTAGGAAGGGTGAAGCGCTTTATCATTTCGAGGATTATCTCATGGAGAACCTGGTTGGAACCTGCAATTTTCAACACAAAATACATGGATAAGATTATATCATCACTGAGGTAGGCATTCCCATACTCAGATAAAAACTTTAACTAATAGACTAACTACTCTGATACAGAAATGATCTTGTAGTACATCATAATCATAGACTTTTGTAGACACAGTATGGGCGCAGCCATCTGTTTATGATTAGTCTACTTAGATAATGAATACAAAACTCCTCGCAGCTTGGACGGTAAAGATTTGATCCAGGGTCTTCATTCCTACTTCTCGAATTGGTACGATTCTAGCCATGCGAATAAATGAGTCGATGTCGAACATGGTAGAAACCACTTGATTACCAGTCGATGATGTGAACTGTTAACAAGCGTGAGAGATACCACCAGTAATGTCAATGGTTCTCAAAGTACCCAGTACAATCCATGAGATGTGAATGAATGAGTTGGTGTCGAACATTTCACGGAATCCTTCGATCGAAAGTCAATGATGTAAACTGACGTCAAAGGCGAGAAACCTGCCATTGATGCATGCAGACTTCAAGGTACTGACGATTTCTAAGTCATCTCTCCAGATAATGTGCTGATGTCGATAGAAAGAGACTCGTTGCAGGCAAGCCCACAACACGAAATCATTGTTCAAGTTGAAGAAATATTGCTGTAAGGACTGACTCAGGGATGGTCAAATGGATGACAAGTATTTTGCAGATGAAAGTTTTGTTTGCAGACCTCTTGAACACATAACGACACGACAGATGGTTTGGTGCTAAATAACTCAAAGTTAATCCCCGGAACCCGGTTGAAGACTTTCAAAAATGGTTTGATTGACTGTGAGGTAAAAGATTTCCCAACCCAGGTGAATGAAAAGTGTCGTGTCCAAGAGTGGTAATAAAGTTTCTTTTGAGACAAAAGGTAACAAATAGGCTCATTCTTCTCTCTTTTCCCCCACCATTTCTGGCAAGTACCTCTTTATTTTTAACAAGCTTGAGGAGGATAACATATGCTTGATTATAAGCTCATCCTTCGGACGAGTCCAACCCAGTTTTGATTCGAACCCTAGGAAGGAGTGGTTCGTTCCTGTTTGTAATTGAACAGGTCCTTTACTGTGAAATGTTTAGCGAGCCCAGTATAGGAGAAACTCGGCGTTTTTCAATTTTAGAGAGTCTGAAAAAACTTAAGGAAACTCCAAGTTGAACTTTTTCGTAAATTTGTGTCCCTCAAGCCCGAAAAAGTATAAAATAATACCTGGGGGAACCGCTTGATCTTGCGACCAAGGAGTACTTTCATGATTAGTGTCACTGACCTGAAAAGTAAAAAGCGATCAAGGACACGTCGTTTTATTTCCGTATCGAGTTTGAAACGACAAAAACACGGCAATCTTTTCCTGATTTTACGGTCAGAAAAGAGCTATAAGGGGACCGTCTTTTAATTCCGTTTTAACGAGTGTAAAAGAAACGCTCGGAAATCTTTTCATGTTTTAGGAGTCAGAAAAGGGCTTAAAAGATGACTCTGATATTTTGTTTGTGAAAAATTACAATTTTCCCTCTAAGTCCCTTTGTCCTGCACAAAAGCGACACATTACTCATACCTGTTTAAGATAGGCAAAAATTCATCGAAAAACATCTTTCCATGGTGAAAAATGAACAAATTCATCCAAAAAACCTATAAAAAGACTTTTTACCATGTCATTTTTACCGTTTGACTGTTGAGGTTGAAAAAGGAGCTTTTGACAAGAAACTTCCCGTGGTCGCTGCGGAAAATCTGACCGTTAGAATCGAACGCCGTCTCTTCCAGGTATTTCACAACATCCTCCTTGTCAATTTCATCCGTTTAGAATTTTGTTTTAAGTTTCATTTTTGATTTTTAGGGGGTTTTGGGTTTTGGAAACCGCCCTGCGGGGGACGCAGCTTTCCTAAAGGTTGGCCTGCGTCCCCCGACTTTTTCCTACACAGGGAAAAGGTCGGGGGACGCAGGTTGCCTTCAGGCCACCTGCGTCCCGGCGCACTGTGTGCCAAACGCGGGGTGCGTCCTCCGCAAAACGCGGGTTTTGAAACCCCAAACTCCCAAACCAACCATTGAAAATCCTCAAAACTAATTTTAATGCCTGTTTATTCATGTATAGGGCACTTATCATGCTGGATTGGAGAGAAAGAGAGCATGAGGAGGTTGATGAAGCTGCAATCAATCATCAACCCTCCCTCGATGCCCTAAGAGGATGTGGTTTATACAAATACTGGTCCATACCCGGTATGAGAGCTCAGGTAAGGTTCTTGGAGTGGCTGGTCGAGAGATGGAACGTTTAGGAACAATGCTTTTATATCGGCGGGCAAAAACTCGAGATAGAGCCTGCTGACATTTACTTTCTTACTGGCTTGCCGAACAGAGGTGAGCAACTCAATCTGGCTGGGACTAGGCCGGGTGGCCAATCCCTTGATAGTCTCCGAGCAGATTGGTGCCTACCTGATCGAGAGCACAAGAAAGGCATAGAGATCAAATATGTCTCTCAACGTGAACTCATGGTCTTGGCTTTCACTGTGACCAGGATTTGTGGCTCAGCCACTTTACATATTGCTACTGGGTCTCAATTTCGGATGGCAATTGATTGTCTCCAAGGCACCATTTTCAACTGGTGTGATGCACTGTTGGCTAACTTGAAAGTCCAACTGACCAAGGCAAAGACTGGCAGACTAAAGACCTTTGGATATGGGCCTATAGTCGTGAGCTTTGCCTTAGAGAGGATACCAATGCTGATCCCTCAGCATCTCACTGTTGATATTTCGGGTCCTCAAGAGCCAAAGCTGGTACGATGGGTTGCTGTGATGGCCCGGCATCCGGACGAGGGTGCGGCAGTTTTTCGATTTACTGACAGTTATTTTCACTGGTTAGAGGACCAGGTGTTCGCGATCCAGGATTTTCCGTATGCCGGAATAGATTTTCGAGGTGATCCGGACATGGTTCTTCCACAGGGAGAACAATGGGATGACAGAGGTACTTTATTTTTCACGAGTTTTCAAATTATGTATTTTTTTGTTTTTTATATATATCGTCTCAAACTGACAGTAAAATTTTCAAAATGCAGATGTTGGTCCACAGCGTCCAGCCAACCTCCGGCTTTTCGAGAGGCGACATCCAGTTGCACCGCTACCGGCCCCACAGGACGCGGCGGCTGCGGAGGTACTGACTGAGTTGGAGCATGATCTACAGCGTCTGACGGCGGATATACCGGAGACATCTATGGATGATATTCCTATCAGACTTCAGCGCTACGTAGTCGCGGTCCCTGGACCGTTGAGGAGATTTTTGCGCAAAGTAGCTCGTGCAGTGGTGTCGTACAGGGAGCACCACCAGTGATTGGCTAGTCACTTTGTAGACACATGTGACATTTTTGTCTTTTTGTACTTATCATTTTGCCGATCATAAGGTGTTTTTCAACCTATGATCGAAGACGATGTATATTTTTTGACACACTCCTATCTATATATATATCACTATTACCGGCTTATCTTGTTTAACATGTATGATGAAATGTTTTTTAAATTTACTTGCATGATTATCGTAAATGTCTGTCCAACACTCGAGAAGCAATTGCATCTGCTAATGTATTTAAGGACCTTGGAATATGCTGATATTCAATGTAATCAAATTCACGTTCCAAGAGACGCACTCTCAAAAACAACCTTAATAACACAGGATTTCTAATGGCATAAACTCTATTAAGCTGTAATACAACAAGTTCAGAATCTAACCTCACTATCAAACGTCGAATTCCAAATGAAATAGATTCGGATAATAATTCAACCACTGCACTGTATTCTGCAATGTTATTCGTTGTTTGACCGAGGCTTACCCCATGCATAGAAACTAACTCGTCAGAGGGTGAATAGATAACCCAAGCTGCGGAAGAGATATTCTGTGTATTACGACAAGCACCATCAGCAAATCCAATGTATGTTTGGAGGGGCGTCGACATCTACAATATCAAGAGCAAAACCAAGATAAGCCAGAATAACGACGAAAAACACACTCACTAAGCTAAGCACACTGACTAACTAACAATCAAACTAGCTAGAAAGAAAACCTAACCTAACTAAAAATTCTCCATACCCACCATTTAAGCATAATACCTCTTTAGGTAAAGTCCATTTCTGGGTTTATCCAAAGAGTCCCCATCAAAATCTACTAGCTCATAAGCCCCTTTTGCTAGCTTTCGCTTTACAATATAGGGTCCATGCCACATAGGAACGAATTTTCCAGCACCTAGCTTATCGTTAGCTTGATCATATAAGAGCACTAGGTCTCCCTCCAAAAAACTTCGAGGGGTCACATTTCTATCATACTGAGCTTTCATTCGTTTCGCGTGAGTCTCGATTGCCAATGCAGCGTCACGTCGAGTCTCATCTAATTTAGCTAAGTACAATAAACGTTTCTCCTCTTCGGAAGTAGCTGGAAGTAATTCGACAGCCATTTGAAGTGATGGGATTTCACATTCAATGGGTAACACTGCTTCTAAGCCATAAACTAGCTGGAAAGGAGTGAACCCTGTTGAGGTTTTCACTGAGGTTCGGTATGCCCATAGCGCCGAAAATAACATGTTGTGCCAATTCGACCGATGAATACCAATGGTTCGTCGGATCATGATAACCAGAACTTTGTTGATAGACTCAACCAAACCGTTGGCTTGCGGATAATAAGGAGTAGAGCTGTCATGGCGCAAACCAAGCTGGCTTGTAAGTTCAGTCATCATGGTGTTTCGAAAATGGCTTCCATGGTCAGTAATAATTGCTTGTGGGACACCAAACCTAGTTATTATATGATTGAATATGAAAACTGCAGCTGTTTTGCCGCTTGCGTCGAATGTAGGCATCGCCTCGGCCCATTTAGTGAAATAATCAACCGCGAGGATGATATACGCATGCCCCCCGGCCGAGTGAGGGTTACAAGTAATAAAGTCGATACCCCATTTGGCGAATGGACCAACGACAATTATAGGGTGGAGAGGAGCAGGTGGTGCGCGCATCTTTCGATCAAACACTTGGCAGTTGTGGCACTTCCGGACTGCAATGATACAATCTTTAAACATAGATGGCCAGAAGTAACCAGCGCGCAACACCTTCTGAGCTGTGGCATACCCAGACATATGACCGCCACATGCTCCAGAGTGACAATCATTCAAAACTCTCTCAGCCTCTTCGTGAGTTAGACAACGTCGAAAAACTAAGTCTGCCCCTCGGCGATAAAGTGTATCTCCAATAATTTTGTATTGCTGGGATTGAAACATAATTTTTCGCCGTTCCTCTTTGGAAGCTTCAGGCCGAAAGGTTTGGGTTTGGAGATAGATGATTATATCCCCGAACCACGGATCTAAAGTACTGATAAGAAACAAAGATTCGTCCGCAATGGACTCTTCTGCCACAGTTTCTGTGTCAGTACGCGGGAAATCACACATCAATTCCGCAAAAACTAAGGATTTCTTAGACTTGGACTTCTCGAACTCCAAGTCGAACTCTTGCAGGATAACGATCCATTTAGAGTACTTGCCCCCTAGCAATTGTTTTGTCAAAATGTAAATCATAGGGTTGCAATCCGAAATAACTGTAGTTTTACGGAGAAGAATGTAGTGACGAAAACGCTGGACAGCTTGAACGGCTGCCAGGGCCAATTTCTCCACATGCGAATATTTTAACTCAGTGGGATTTAAGGTTCGACTGAGATAATATATCACATGTTCTGCTCCGAATTCATCTTCTTGAACTAACACCATTCCAATAGTGGAATATGAAGCTGCGAGGTATAAGAAGTAGTCCTGGTTGTAGTTGGGAGGATGCAACAACGGTGCATGGGTCAACGCGTGTTTAAGTGCATCAAAAGATTGTTGGGCAATCTCGTCCCAAAAGAATTGAACGTTCTGTTTCAACAACCGTGTAAAACCTTTAGTGACCTCGGCGTAGTTTGGGATGAATCGACGTAAAAAGTTCGCTTTCCCTTGCAAACTTTGGAGTTGGCGCAAACTCGAAGGAGGAGGCAATTTGATGATCGCTTCGACTTTCGAGGGATCGACGCGAATGCCGGCTTTTGAAACAACAAATCCCAGCAATCGACCTGTTTCTATACAGAAAACACACTTGTGGGGATTCAAACGAATTCGATAATGCCTACACCTCATAAAGATTGCTCGTAGGTGGTCAAGGTGATCAGCTCGTCGTAAAGAATGAGCAGGCAAATCATCGAGATACGGTTGCACAATGTGCTTGATGTCGTGAAATGCGTAAGACATTGCCCGTTGAAAAGTGGCCCTGGCATTCTTGAGCCCAAAAGGTAATTTGCAATAAGCAAATGTCCCCCATGGACAAATGAATGCCGTTTTTGGTTGGTCGGCAGGTAGAATATTGATTTGATTATAGCCCGAAAAACCATCCATGAAGGAAAACATTTCACTTCCGGCACAATCATCAATAATTTGATCGATATAAGGCGTAGGATAGTTGTCTTTTGGACAAGCTCGATTGATATCCCTATAGTCGATACAGATTCTTATTGTTCCTTGTTTCTTGTTGACCGGAACAATATTCGATACCCAATCCGTTAACGGGATCGGATAAATGAAACCTGCTTTCAACAGCTTTTCGACTTCTGCTTTAATCGCAGCCGCTTTTCGAGGGTGAATCTGACGCAACCGTTGCCGAATGGGTTTAGCATCCGGGTAGGTTTTGATTTCATGAACAACAATGGCAGGATCGATTCCTGGCATTTCCTCGTAAGACCATGCAAACACATCGCGGAATTCTTGGAATAGGGCCTTGTAAGTTTGGATTTCTTCTTCTGTACATGAGGCACCTATATGAATGTTCTCCTCAATTCCGGGCTTCACTGAAATATCAATGGGAATAGTACGAGAAATACCCTAAATTCAACTCTGAATCAGAATGTTTCGTTGGATCCTGAGCGTCTTTGACATATTCAGCGGTAAAGATAGATGAAAAATCATTTTCAAATGCATCATCCTTAGGTAAAAACGAAGATCTGTGATGGAGATCTTCCCATGGTAGATCGTCTACACTTAGGATTTCGCGAAGTTGTTCGTCAGATGACACGACTTCGGGAAACGCTATCCGTTCTAAGGTTGAGGTGAAAAGTGATTCTTCACTGACCACATTCATTTGGTCGACTTCGGTTGAATGAAAGTCGGTAAAAGACATAAGAGCTTCATAAGCAATTTCATATGGACTCAAAGGCATAGCATTACCGAATGAGTCTATCTCAGAGTCAGATGGAACATACCAAGGATCATCATAAATAATGTTTTCTGACGTAATCATATGAATCGTTGCAAACGAAGGTTCTACGCTGAGTGGAGGGAGAGGAAAAGTTCCCAGTAAACCGGAATCCTTAACTAAACCTACACCAACGTCCTTATAAGGGATTGTCGTCTTACCGACATGCTGGATACTCTCTGAAGAGGCTGGGTCGGATGAAAAGTATGTCAACTGATCAATAGTCACGATCTTAACATTGTGTGGAAACTTAATTACTCTGAAGACCGATGAAACGACCGCTGTCATAGCATATGACCAACTTCGACCCAAAAGAAGGTTGTAGTCTAGAGGGGCATCAACCACTTCCACATCCAGACTAACGGTTTTACCTTCTACCCCTATAGGCAATTCCTGTAGAATACCAAACGGACGGAACCCACGGCCATCAAAGGCCTTAAGGATGGTGGGGGATTGGTTCAACGAAGGAGAACCAAGGGATCTCCAACATTGAATTGACATAATACACGTAGAAGCTCCCTCATCAATCACAGTTCGATGAATAGGCCTGTTTTTTACTATCACTGGAATTTGGAAAGCCATTTGATGGGGGAGTCGTGGTGTACTATTTTCTAGATCGAAGATCATTAGATTCGGATCCTGAACGTCAACAGCTCCTATAGCCGACAAAAGCAATTTTCGTTGTGCTGGACATGATTGCAGCACTTCTAACGCCGACATTGCTGAGGGTGAAACAGCTAAGTCCTCAACAATGTTGTAATTCTGGGCCGCTCTCGCATGTGGATTGAAAGCAGACCTTCGAAGTACACCCTTGGCGGGCGGTTTAATTACTAAGTCTGGGTTAGGTTTCTCGATCTGTAGTGGATCGGAACCAGGAGCTGAGGTTGATGGGTTAGAGTGAGAAGATTCTGCTTCCTTACCATCAACAGGATTCTTACTACCATAATCTTGCGATCGAGTCGCAATCCTCACATGAGACATCATCAAAATGGGTTCTTCACTGGCATTCGAGGAAGAACCTATCATCTTATTCTCCTGCTCCGGAAATGGATTTTTTAACACAGCAGGAGTGGGAGAACCTTTGACTATTTTCACTACCTCGGCCCGATGAGGGCAATCTCTCGTAAAATGATCTTCTTCACAAATAAGACAAGGATATCGAGGTTTGCGCTTTTCGTCATTGGTTTCTGACTTTTCAGTTTTCTCCTTTGGAGCCTTGTCTGCTTTAGCCTTCTTCTTTCCTTTCTTCTTTCCACCGTTTTTTGATTTGGCCGTAGATGACTCTACAGCGTGAATATCGGCGGTAAGTTCAGGAGAAGACTCTCCTGTCGGGGAATCGGGCAAAGTGATAATAGGAGTAGTTGAAGCCTTGGAAGACTTCTTCTTGCTCTTTGTATTCACGATACCAATCATACCATCAGCGGCATGAGATCCCGAAGGAGCAGCAGCGATTTGGTTCGACTTTGGAAGATCCGGAATCTTCTCGTGTAATGTACCCGACTGCGTGTAAACTAAGTCAAGGTATTGTGCCTGAGCAATGACTTGCTCCTCAGTAACTACTCCGGCCTTAGCTACATCTTCAGTAATTCTTGGTAATAATGATTTAACAAACCATTCAGCTAAGATTTGGTCCGGGATAAAAACTTTCACTAACCTTCTTCGACGTCTCCACTCATGGATGTGATCTGAAATATACGTGGAGGTTGATTGTTTTAGTGAAGTTAATAACTCCGTACCGTTATCGTATCTGACCGGTAACTGAAAGTGAGTTAAGAACGAGGTAGCTAACTGGCTAAAATTGTAAAAAGAGGCCCGTGGTAACTCAATGTACCACTTGGCCGCGAGACCAATGAGTGTACGCTGAAAAGACGTAAACGGATCGAATCATCCGAGATGGAATTTGAAGCACACCAGAGGTGGTAAGTCATCACGTGATTGGACGGATCCTCTCCAGACTTACCTTCGAACTTGGGTATATCGCTGGGCAACTTATTTGGCATTGACGGCCAGAACAGAAGATATTGAATTGGATCGTTCGTTAGGCGCGTCAAGTCTGGTAAATCCAAAGTTGCGATAAACGGTAACTGCCGGTTAGGATCTCTAAAACTCTGGGTCACAATACCGGCCCTAGGAGGAGGATATCCAGGATAACTAGGAACAGGAGTCGCATTTGGGATATTATATCCTCCTGGAAAACCAGGATTAACCGGACCGTACTGGGGTTGCTGAGGTTGTTGATAAGTGTACCCAGGATACGGTTGATACTGGTAAACCGGTTGTTGGACAGCTTGCCCAGGTTGATACTGTCCCTGGTACGGAGGTTGAACAAATTGAGGTTGAGTAGTAACAACCGTACTTATACCAGGTTGGCCTACAGGCATCTGGACTGTGGTTTGAATCGTAGATCCAGACAACGGTACAGATGTCTGAGGAGTGGTTACAGGGACAGTAGAAACCGGAGCCGTCGATACTCCAGAAGTAAGTATGGTAGATGTGGCGGTAGTTGCTGCAGCCGTTTGAGATGGAGTACTAGGTGCAATTGGTGGCTGAGTAACTACCGAAGTTACAGGGGTCTGAACACTTGACTGGACAGGTTGCGGTTGCTGGGGTGGACCAGGAACTACAGGTTTTCCTGCTTGAGGTACCGACTGTATACTTGGCTGCAACATCTGTTGACCTTGTGACGGATCCCACACTAACATTCCAGGGTATTGACCCATAACAGGTTGAGGGTACTGAGATCCATAGCCGGATTGAGGATAGGGTTGATAATTGTAAGGTGCAGTCCCATATGATTGCCCTTGAGGTGGTTGATAACTTTGACCTGAGTATTGACCTTGAGGTTGATAACCTTGAGGTAAATACGGGTACTGGGGTTGACCTTGACCTTGAGGTTGGTATCCTTGAGGTTGATACCCTTGGGGTTGATACCCTTGGGGTTGCCATCCTTGAGGTTGCCATCCTTGAGGTTGATATTGATACTGAGGTTGACCTTGGGGTACATATTGAGGCTGGGGTTGACCTTGAGGTATGTATTGCCCCATAGGAGCATACTGACCTTGAGGTTGCCCCCCAGACACGAATGAAGTACCTTGAGGTTGCCCCCCAGGCATTAACGAAGGCTGCCCCCCAGGCGGTAATTGGCCACCTTGAGGTTGGGTAACGGGCACTGATCCTGACATCATGTAAATGTCTCCTACACTCAATGGTACATTACCACTGTTTCCAACTAATAACCCATGATCAATGGGTTGAGGAGATGCTCCCGCAAAGGTACCAGAAAGAGATTGATACCCAGTAGGAACAGAAGGACCGCCATGTAAAAAAGATTCAGGACTTTGTGTAAACACAGATGACTGACCAGACATATTTACAGGAGTATGAATTCCTCTAGGTGGAAAAGGAGTACGAGGTGTAGAAAAACCTAGCCCAAAGTTGTCTAAATAATTGGTTAACGAAAGGTACCAAGTGGTACTTCTAGGAGGACTGTAAAAAATGGATTCACGCTCCCTTAGATCAAGGGTAATTTGATCTTCAGGATCAGAGACGCCTATTTCTTCCTCTGGAACAAGTTCTTCTATAGCAATCAAACCAACAAGAAGATTTTCGGTGATAATTCTTTCTATTCTCGGTGAATCAGGAACACTAGGAGTCAGAGTAACAGGTTCGGATATTTCTGGTTCTTCACCTGTATCGCTAGCAGACGAAAAACTACCAACAAGTTCAGAAACTGTAACAGCTTCGGGATTATATCCTGTCTCTAAACTTTGGTAATCTGGATGGACTACCAAGGAAGATTCTCCTTCTTCAGGTGAACCTACTCTACTGCCACTAGGAGGAGTTACAAGGACCTTTAAACCTTCTAAATTACTGGGGTCGTCTCGAGGAGGTTCACCCCTAAGTCTACGGGATCTTTTCAACAATTCGGCCACAGAAACAACTTCAGGAGACTGGCCCGAATTCTACGGGACTGTCTCGGTAATTCCGCCACAGCTAAAAACTTTTAACTACTACACACGAAAACAAAATAAAATTTCAAATCAAACCACCTAAAGTCTCTAAAGAACCAAACAAATTTGAATCACACGCCTAAAGAATCTAGGGCGTCAAACCAAACACAAACAGTATCTTCCGGACCAAAAGCGCTAGTTGGTGATTAGGTCCAACCTCGCAGGATTCAGTACAGAAATGGCGGGTGGAACAGTTACACCGACAACCTGCTTAATGAATAGACTGGACCAAGTTCCTCCACTTTAACTGTCTCGAGTGAAGTGAACCCCCCAGAAAATCCAAGTGAGTATAGCCGACGTCTGCTCCAGGTACAGTGGGACCTTCCCTCCACCGTCACCTTGGGTAGAATCCTAGAGATTATGGTCACTAAGGTTACCAATGGCCACAAGTACACCTGGGGGAACAGTCTAAACTCCGACAGCACGCAAGGGCAGAGTAACAAGCTCAATCCCCTTACCGGCTCCTTGACAATAATCCAAGGTTTACCGATAAGTGACCCCTGGCTCCTCGACAATGGTTAATCCGAGGTTTACCGTTTGTAATACGTACTGTCTGGCGTCGTTCCCAACGAGGGGGAATGATCCCCTCACTGGTTCGGACACGAGCTCGTGCTTCTCCTTTAAGAGGAGCTTTCCCAGAGTGTAAATGTAACAATTGGATTTGATTCTATCACAAGATCGACTACTTGTTTGTTTTACTGCCTTGGAGAGTTAAGTACTCACCTACTCCAAGACACTAGCCTAAGCTATGTTGGTGTCTCAGAGCCCTAGAAAATAAAAGTTACTAGTTCAATTTTACTTTAAGCGTTACTTTTAAGGTTGTTCTTTAAAGTCACAAGGTGATGGAAGTGAAACCAATGGTGTGCAGACTCGACTCCAACCACTACAAAAATGCACCTAAGATGATCTATACTATTTTTGCTTTTTCAATGAAAATCTTTAACTAAGAGAGTTGAGAGAATGCAATTTTTAAAGAAAACAACTTCCTTAGAAAAGACAATCAAAGAAACAATTTTCGTTTTCTTTTCGAGCACACAAACATAACCACTCTTTAATTGCACGAAAAATTCTTTTTCTTTCAAAAACTCTTAAAGCTACTTGAAACAAAACTATTCAAAGGAGATATTTTTGTATTTTCTCTTTTCAATAAAGCATGTAAACCTACCTTTAACAAAAAACAATCTCAAAAGCTACAAAACTATGAAAATTTGACTCACAAGCAAACCAAAAGAGAGATTACTCTAAGTAAACCTAACAAGGCAAAAGCTCATAAAGGCGATTCTAGGATGTTTTACTTGATCAAAATCAAATCAAGGACTAGCTAATGCAGAATCAAAAGACTAGCCAAAACAAAACTCAAATCCTTTTGTTCTTTTCGTAAAATGGAATTCAAGACTTAAATAACAAGCACTTCGAAAATGGCCCAAAAGACAACTTGATGGTAAGTTACTTCTATAGGTAGACTTTAGAACAGGTCTGACTTCTTAGAAAGTTGACAAAACCAGAGATATCTAAGGCTTGACAATTCCTACCGCTAAAGTCACTACAAGACCTACTCAAAATCAAACCCTAGGGCTTACACTTCGATGAAATCCACTAAAACACTTAATGCTAATGAAACTAGTTCAGGTGAAGATTCTGGACAAGGGACTGATGAATCTGGGCAGAAAAAACTAAGAAAAAACAAAATCTAAGAGAAAAAAAGGTAAAAAGTGGAATTTTCTTAAATTTTGGCAGGGGACGCAGGCAACCCGTTAGCACAGGTGCGGGCCCGCTCTGTGCACACAGCAAAAGTGCTGTGCAGCACTCAGAGGGTGCGTCCTACTGAAAAACTCAAGAAAACCAAAAATAAAACTAATCCTAAGCTAACCCACCCAGAGACAAGATCACAGAGCCAAAACCAGAAAAATAAACCAATTTTCTCAAAGCAAAGTTCAAACAAAAGAAAAGACTCTTCTCATTAATGGTTGAATCCCCAGTGGAGTCGCCAATTTGTCACACGGAATCAGTCAAGGGTGCGGACACAGCTGACCTTCCTAGAAGTCTAAGACATTCTAATGACAAACAAAACAAACTGGAGCTATCCTTCTCTAAACATACATTATGATATGAGAAATCAAGTGTTTCGTTCTTACCTCTGTCCAAACGTTGTTGTAGAAGTCCAAGCTTTGTTGATCCGGATGAGCTCCTCCCGTTCTCCAAAACCTGCAATCACCAACAGTCAAACAATTAAATAGCACCTGATTATAACATAAAACAAAGCATATTCAACATATAGACCAAGGAGTACATGAAATAACCCATTAACAACAAGCTATTGAGAAGAATGGACCAATTTGCATTAAAGGTAATCAAAAGGAACCATTACAACCTGAGCCTTGGTGTTGTGCAAGCTCCTTCCAGGGTCCACAAGAGTCTTCCTCTACTTTGACAAAGCTCACCCACTTCCAAATAGAACAAATAAAGATGACAATCTCTCCTCACAAGCTTCTAAATGGGAGTCCTAATTCCTGCAGCATTTACCCTTAGAAATCTATAGCTTTCAACCTTCTTCCTTCTGGCTCAATGCCTCTTTTTATAGTGCTCAAGAGGAAGTTAATCAGGTCCACCATCAATGGGATAGTCCCCTCTTTGGATGGGATCACTCCCTTATTGATGGGATAAGTTCCTCTTTGATAGGAGTGCATGAACCATCTAGAGGCGCTCAATACTCATCCAAGAATCTTCTAGAATGCTCTAGAAATGACCACAAGTAAGTTTTTGAAGATAAAACTTGCGCATTTTAACCTTTTCAGAGGGACGCACCTGCCCCTTTAGATACAGAGCGTCCTTGGACGCAGACCTTATGAACAAAAGGTGCGTACCCGCAGGCAAGGCTTGAGAGAACCTGCGTACCCAGAGATAAACATGTTTTATAAAGACTTTCTCTCTTTCTTGGAGTTTGATATGAATAGTAGAGGCATAAGACTTGCTCAAAAGGGTAGTATGACTGTTGATTGAGTCATACCGACTGTAAATAGCCATGGTGACATTTTTTAGTGTAACACATCTGGACCAATTCTGCTTCGTGTCTACAAGTTTCTTGCACATCCCCTACTGGAAATGCTGAACTATGCACGGTGCCCGCAGCTATCACCACCGTCCTTTTCAAAAAGCCCAGCACCTCCAATGGCCAGATCACAACCCTCGGCCTTACTCCTTGAATGTAGATAATGAATAGCTCCATAGCGGCAGGAAGGCGCAATAGCTCACGGTTCTCAGAAGCGTAACTTGTTCGGTGGATGCCCCCCTGTGATTTATAAGTGTCTCAAAGTTCAAATTCATTGGCTCCTACCTTTTCTGCTGCCCGCATGCTAAGCCTGCGGAAGATTTTTCTAGATCTGGCTCATACCCCATCTCTTAATTTCCTGCCACCTGCTCCCTTTTGCCATAACTTAGACATCTTGTCATGAATAGTGACAACAACGGTCACTTCTCTGCTTGTCGCCGCATCTGCACAGCCCTTTCCACACATTTGCAACCCTTGTGACAGATCAAATCTACGTGCACCTCAGTCGTCATGCAACAGCTCCCCAGACTACTTTACCATCCTGCGCTCTCTTTCAACTGGCTGGAGCGGTGAGACTGTCCTCCGGATGGTTAGTCAGGCGGTCAGCCCACCCGTGTAGAGCTTCAGGCGACTGCCATTTACTCTTCCCGGGAAGGGGTCTCCATTGAGCTTAGCAAGCTAGACCGCGCCTCTATCTGTAACTTCTTTGACTACATAAGGTCCAAACTAGTGCATGCGAAGCTTACTAGGGAATTTTTCGAACTTGCTGTCATATAGTAGTACTAGATCATTTTCTTTGAACGTGCGCATCTTGATATGGCGATCATGCCAAGCCTTATCTCGCTGCTTTTGTACTTGCTGATGAAATCCTGCCAGAAAGCGCTCCTCCTCCAGTTCCTCCAATTGCGCGATCCTCTCTTCCAAAGTTGCGCGGTCTGCCATACCTGTCGCCGTTGCTATTCGCAAACTAGGTACAATGTACTCCATGGGCATGACGGCTTCCTTGGCGTAGACTAACTGGAAAGGTGTCTAGCCTATCAATTTTTTGCATGTTGTCTGGTATGCCCATAACACAGTAGGTATGCGTAAATCCCAATCGTTGCGCTGCGCATTACATACCTTGGTCAATGTTGTCTCCAAAATTTTGTTAAATGCTTCAACAGTCCCATTTGCTTACGGTTGATATGGCGTACTCTATTGATGATATATCTAAAAATCCTCAGTAAGCGCACTGATAGTATCGTTGAGAAAGTGCATTGCGTGGTCGCTCATTAGAATTCTTGGACATCCAAATTGCGTTAACACATTCTTGAACAAGAATTTCGCAGCTGTAGCAGCTGTACAGTCTTTAACCGGTTGTGCTTCTGCCCATCGAGTCAAGTAGTCTGTTTCCGTGATAATATAGCGTGCCCCTGTATTCTTGGAGGTGTGATCGGTCCCACAAAATCGATCGCCAATTTCTCAAACGGTTGCAACGTCATCTATGGCTTGAGTGGCATTTCATCCCTTTGCGATGGTTTCCCAGTCCGTTGACATACGTCGCAAGCCCGACAGTATGTTTTCAAATCTTGATGTAGAGTTGGCCACCATGCTCCAACGCGAAGAATCTTCTGTGCTATGGCATGGCCCGCATAATGTCCTCCAGCAACCCCCCATGTGCTTTGGCCAGAATCTGTCCATGCTCGAATTTAGGTACGTATCTGCGTAATATTTCTTCATTACCCATTTTGTAGAGGTGCCCTGCAATAACAGTAAAATCTGCTACGCGTATCACGAATTATTTCTTCTACTGAACGGAATATCCTTGCGGCACGGTTCCTATAGTTAAGAAGTGGATTATATCCTCAAAATGGCCATCTGTGACCTGTACTGCATACAGCTATGCATCCGGTAGCCCTCCCTCTAAGTTTGTGTACTCTTCGCCATTCTCAATCTGGGGCAGGTGATTTGGGCCTGTGTTTAGATGTCTTGGCTTTACGATGACTTCAAAATCATATTCTTGAAATAATAACAACCATCTCCAAATGCGCCCCCCTAACACAAGCTTGTTCACTAGGTATTTGAGTGCAGAGTGATCAGTGTACATCTTAAAGTGTCCTCCAAGTAGGTAGTGGCAGTACTTCTGGAGCGCATACACCATTCCCAGTCCCTCCCGCTCTGTAGTGGAGTAGTTCTTCTCAGCTTTGGATAATCGTCGACTTGCAAACGCTATCGGGTGATCAATTCCTTCCGCTCCTTCCTGTGAGAGTATTGTGCCCAACGCGATACATGACACATCAACATGTACGTGAAACCCGATGTCCCATTTTGGAAAGACCAAGATCGGAGCTGATGCCATCTATTCCTCGATAATTTCTAGACTTTTGTTACATTCCTCATTCTAGCAATAAGTATCATCCTTCTTCAACAATTGTTCCATAGGTGCCGTGATTTGTGCATAGCTCTTGATGAACTTTTGATAATAACTAGTGTGTCCTAGTGTGGCACGCAGCTGCTTGACACTTCATGGCACTTGTAGATTGATTATAACAACAATCTTTGCCGGATCCACCATGAGGCCTTGCCTATAGACCACATGGTTGAGCAAGTTCCCGAAGGGGATGAGGAAAGTACACTTCTTTATGTTTAGCGCAATCTGGTGTTGTCGGCACGTATCCTGCATTAGTCGTAAGCTCGCGGTATGTTTCTTAAGTAGCCAAAATACTGTCCAATCATCAAGATATACCTCTAAGAACTTATGTATGAATTCCTTGAAGGCAGCTACCACAACACGCGAGAATATCGCTGGCGTGTTCTTTAATCCAAAGGGCATCACCGTATACTAAAAGCAACCCCATTCGGTAGCGAACGTTGTTTTACTTCTATCCTCCGGCGCAATCTTGATCTGGTGATACCTCGAGAAGCCGTCTGTAAAGGAGTAGGCTTCCTGTCCTCCCACATTTTCCAGTACCTCGTCTGTAAATGGCATCGGAAATGGATCGTTAACACATGCATCATTGAGCTTCCGAAGGTCCACACAGATGCGAATTTCACCTTTCTGTTTTTTCTCCTGCACAACCATAGGACTTACCCAGTTGGACTCCTCCACTGGTTCAATTATTCCTGCTGCAAGCATCTTGTCCAATTCTTCACGCCTTCGCTTTGTATTTTGGATTCAACCGATAAGGCCGCTACTTCACTGGCTTCACATCTGGCTTTAGGGTTATTTTCATCATTCCTAGGTTGCCAAGAATCCCTTTCAACTCTGTGATTTTAGTCAGGAATAATTCTTGATATTCTCGAAGCAGTTCTACGACTTTTTCCACCGTGGCATCATCCCAATAGTCCCCAAGCATTGCATACTTTGGCTCTTCCTTAGTTCTGATGTTTACTTGTTTCATTTTTAGCGGTGCTGTGATGTCATGGTCCTCAATTTCCGGTCCACGAACCTCGCAACTCCCCTCTGTTTCTAGAATATTGATGTTCCTAGGGTCATCCTCATCATCTTCTACCTGCACATTATAACATTCCAGGGCCTGGTTCAACTGTCGCGACCAGTCTGGTTGCACGACTTCTTCTAGTTCTTGTGGTATTTTGAAAATAGCGGCCTTGACTAGCTGCAACACATTGTCCATCGTATCCATCCATTGATCTTCAAAGAGGAACGTTAACAAAAAGCCTTTGCACAAAATATGTCACTCGCTTGTGCCGTGTTGGAGCTCGGTTTTGGTATACAAGTTCCTTGGAATGACATCCAGGGTATGATAAAATAAGTGTACCCACTCTGGTTGAGGCTCTTCCCCATAGGCTTGGACCCATCTGGTAAGGTGCCTACGCGGGTCATCACGTCCATCATATTTCTCAGCTATTCATAGCTCCATCTTCCCAAATCTTATCTGCATCATGCGCCTGCAGTTGCGCCAGTCATCGAAAGTTCCTTCATGTGTTCCCCACCAACACGTAGACGTCGCGTGCAATGCCCATCGCAACGCATCAAACCGTTGGGGCTCTGGAACCATGGTTTCAAATTTGGTCAGGAATTCCTCTACTGTTGTGAGCCCATCATACATTGGTAGTTCGTGATCCTGAGCTTTGACGCAATACAACAACTTAGTCATCATATTGCAATTTAACATGGTTACCTCGTTCAACCGATTATGCCACCACTCATCTTCCTCATCTGAATCTTCGGTGCAGGATTCTGGATGCCCCCACAATATTCTTCCTCCCGCAGTCAAATTAACCCAATCTTGATTTTGTTCGGTAATTTTGTAGATACAGTCTAACTCATCATCACTTCCCTCGTCGCGCACAGGCTCAATGTAATGCGGTCCTTCAGCCGAGTCTAGCGGAATGACTATGCAGAGTGACTCCTTCTCAAATATCATTTTTCGCTTCTTTAAATTAATAACCCCATTCATATCTGTGGCCCAATCTATCCCTAACAACGCAGGATATGGGCTACTTTCATCCACGATTTCTATTACCTCAAAGTCTGTTCAGGTGCTCGCGCCTTCTATATCTACTGTAATTCCTTGTAGTCTTCCCATGGATAGAATCTTTTGTTGATTCACCATCCGCAATTTAATAGGAGACCATTGTAGTGTGGGTTTGCCCATGCGTTCCCAAGTTTGTTTAGGTAGTACATTTGCATTCGAGCCCAAGTCCAGAATGATCTAATCCATCTCAAAGTCGCTAATATGTGCCTTTAGCCGCATTTCTCACCCAATGCGCGATGCTTGTTTTCCCAATTTTCGGACCACGCAAGGTTCCCCGACCCCGTGCACCTAGTTATCAATTCTTGTAATCCTTTAACCGCCCAATTGTCCCTCTCCGGCTCGGATTGATCCTTACTACCTGGGGTAGAGACTTCCACAAAGCTCTCCCTAGCTTCCAGATTTGTTTCCTTGTGAACCCTGGCATCGTCCTTGGTCACTTTCCTCTTATCTTCCCCTGTAGCTGTGCCACTTCTGAGCACCATGTTTATGTTGTGGTCTTCCTCACGTGGTTTGGCCCTCATCATCTGGACGTTCTGCATTGTCGTAGGTTGTGTCGCCCTCTTTTCACGTATCTATGCTATCAATGTGGGGCAATCTATCATCTCATGATCGAACTGCTGGCAATAAAGGAATGATATTCTGGTTGGGTTGGTACAGTCCCATGCGTAGTGTCCTGGTCCTCTACAGTTGTAACAGATTAGCTGCCCACGACCCCTTCCTGGCCCCATTCCTCCCTGTCCTCATCCACGTCCCTGGAATCCACTACACGCTATCGCTGCGGTTGGATCCTAACCTCACGCTTCAGTCTGCATTCTGTAGGCAGGTGACTGGTCCATCAATAATTGATAACTTTGGTAGTCTCGCTCCTCATGGCCCACCGATCGGCAAAAGTTGCAAAACAGATGCTGGGGGGTCTGGTTAAATTTTGGCAGTAGATGACAGTTGTCCATGTTGTGCTTTCCTCCCACTTGGCAAATTGTGCACTGGAGCGAGGGTGCCACGCTCGGCCCTGCTTGTGCCTCTAGTCACAATGGCGTTGGTCCCCCCGCTGCCACATAGTTCGCAAAAACCGGACAGTGATCCTTATCGTGACCCTGGCTTCTACACTTTATACACCACACTTCCTCCCTGACCTCTGGCCGGGGCACCTTTTCCTTTTTTAAGTTCTGCATTTCTAAACATAGGTTTTGTATTTGCGCGTGGATTTGTTGAACTCCCAACCCTAGATCCTGTATTGGAGTTTCATGCAACCTCATTGCTGTCTCTAATGCTTTAGCCTGGGTTGAGATATTTTGCTATGACAACGCCGTCCTTAGATGTGGTGTCAATGACACCACAAATCATGTGCAGTTATGTGCATCTGACAACGTTATGTTTTCCTCACGGATTGTACTTTTCAATCTTTGATCTAGATCCCACGGAGTTTCACCAGGCATCATCGCGATCTCCTTGAACCCTATGATCGATTGCGTTTCTGATTTTGGCCGGCTAATTTTTTTTTCAATTCAGCCCGGATATCCGCTGTCCTCGCATTCGGGTGATCACTTGAGTACTTTATATACCACGTTAGTGTGCAATAACTAGGGTGTCCTTTCTGATGTTGTCATTCGTAACTCCGTGCGCTTCCCATACTGCCGTCACCACGAACCAAAATTGTTCTGGATCTTCGCTTCCTGCTCCTTTGAATACCGGCAACTGAATCACGCTCGTCATCTTTAACTACTGGTTTGCGTGTCGGTGCACTAGGACCTTTTATGAACTCGTACTGCTCCTGATTCACTCAATCCTCAGACTCTTTCTTCATAGGATTTCAGTGTCCTGACATCAGACACCCCTTAGGTAGATCCTGGTCCCGACAACGGAACCATTTGTTGGCTTATATGGGCCTGACCCAATTTCGGAAGAGTTATTTAGCCAAACAAGTCCTGCAGCTACCGACCCTTTCGGCAACAACCCATGGAGCATGGACTGAGGTCTCACCCAAGGTAGTAGGGGAGGGTGTTGGAACCACGTTTCCGCACCCTTGGGATGTCTTGGAAGGTTCGCACGCCATTCTGTGGCCTCGCGCCACTCTGCTTCTGTGTAGATCCGGAATGAGATAGTTCTTTAATATTTATTATTACTGAGTTTGTTATAGATTAGGTCTACTGGTTACGATCCTTAAGTAAACATTTATCATAGATACCCAGTTCGCGCACCCAGAAAAGATATAAATTTGCAAAAACTCAATATATAAGAATAACTGCACAGATCAAACAGATATATCAACCATAAATTAACCAGATCTGCAATAATTCAGAGTCAACACAGTATTTCAGAATCAACTTATCTTTATTCAATTCTTTCGCTAATACAACCAAATCTTTCCTGCGCACTCAGCTACAGGGGTCCGCGCACATAGCTGCAGACTCTACCAGGCCTTTGTGCACACAGCTGCAGAGCCTCTATCTACCCACCAACACCCTCGACTTGGACTTACGGACGCAGAAGATACTATCCTCACGAACCTATAGCACCAAGATCCATCTAAAAAGAACTGCCTTTTTCCCTTAGAGCCATGCTCTATTTATACATTCCCATGGTCCGCGGACCAAGGGCAGGCCGACTTACTTCCTATTATTCTATACTATTTCTTGGGTGGACAACCCTTTGACTTGACCTATTACATTCCGCACTCCGCATATTTCGGAGATTTACAATATTATTATCCTATTTTATAGGTTTTAAGCCCAAAACTGGTACGCGGGGCCTCCACTACCCAACAATACAAAATTCAAATAGTAATATGAGTAATAATATTGAGAATAGATTCTCGCTCTAATTTGGGAATCTACTTCATTCATCTTCATGCATGTCATCACTCTGTCTCTACTAGTGTCATGCAACAACAGATCTGTTAGATCATAAACATATATCTATCATGCTCATCAACATCATGTCATCAATCTTTCATCAAGGGTTAGAATTGAAATATTAGGGCAAAAGATAGATCTGACATCATATCTCAAGGATAATGAAAAATAACACTTTCTATCGTCCCATTTTACCATATGCTATAGTTACTCATCACATCTAGACATGACAATTGTTACACTTTTATCACCATGCTTATCATTATCAACAAGATCAAGTTATGTCATTCAATAAAACTTTATCAAAACAACAAGTGTCAACCCTTCCACAAGCATAATAGTATCATGTATAAGAATCAACGAGCTAACCTTCTATGTGAAATCCATCATGTCTTATGCATGTTAAGTATCAAGAGTATCTAGATTCCAAGTGCTAGTTTTCTTTATGGAATCAAAATATCCAACATCAAGTACATCAAAGATCAACATTAGGTAGCCTCATAGAATTCAGGAAGATTGAAAATGTTCAATACCAAGTGCACCATTTCATCATAAATCAAATCACCTTCATATGTATGTATGGACCATTTGAGAAGGAGATATTCTAGATAGGGCTTAATAGCTGAAACATAATAGTGAAACAATATATCATTCATACCTTGAAATATTCAAGTACTTGTGAACCTTCTCATTAGACATAGACAACTTGTAGCACTTTGTCATCTTTTCATGTAGTGCCTCTTTAAGTTTTCCAGCTCTAGCCACATTTCCTGCATTTCAAATGATCCTTGTTGACGGTGCTGGACCTACCAACATGTCAAGGGATCTCCTTGATAAGAAGTCCCAACTAGACCTTAGACCGTTTGGAGTAGGAATCCTAGCAGTGGGTAGTAAAGTAGTGCTTTGATTGCGGTAGTGAGAAGAGGTAAGTATGATAACCATTAGGGGAAGTTCGAGGTCTAAAATGGGTCTCCTAAGGAAATTATAAAATAATAGTGGAAATAATAAAATAAGATTAGATTACATCATCAAATTTTAGAGGAAAAAAAGAAAAAACTACTTTTTCAACTCGTATTTTCAACTTATCTTCCTATGGGTTTACTCAAATTTTGAGCAAGAACACTCATTGGATGCATACTTTGATTCCTCATCCAAGGAGTACCCATGTTGTATACTTTCGATGGACCCCGCTACACAAAAATTTGAAATACATGAAAAATGTGATTGCAATCACGTTTTTTCATGTATTTATGATTTTTCATGTAACAAGGTCCATCGAAAGTGTGCAACATGGGTAATCCTTGGATGAGGAATTAAAATTTGCATCCAACGAGTACTGCTACTCGAAATTTGAGTAAAACCTTAGGGAGATAAGTTGAAAATACAAGTTAAAAAAGTAGTTTTATTATTTTATTATTTTTTAATCTTTTTACCCCAAAAATGGTTAATCATCCCCCATGGTTGACATTTCATCTTGAATCCTATTGGTTCTTATAAAGTTTATTTGGTTGTACATTTTTCTTAGGAGGCCCATTTTAGACCTCAAAAGTTCTCTATTGTTTGTCAGAAGCAAGTTTGTGAACTTGCAGTGAGTCAAGTGAGATGCATGGGAGGTTCTAACACAAAGAGGGGAAAAGGAAGTGTGTCCCTTAGAATCCTGTAATAGTACGCAACCTGAAAGGAACACACAAGCAGAATGAAATCACAGGCTGGAAGTGAAATAGTCCACAATCCAAAGTGGTCGGTTAATACAACAACACGTCTTCAACAAGATTCATACAATTTCATACAAAATAGTTCATACACAAATGTGTAAGTTAAATAACATACATTGCTAAAGTAACCAGAATAGTCAAACTACAATAACAAGATATGCATGAAAATGTGTTGGCTCAGTTCTATTATTAAGTGAAAGTTCCATCCATACATACACCACTGATAGCCACTATCCCCAATAGTGGAACATTACGGTCAACATCGCCTGCTCCTCCAAAGAGATTTACTTGCTCTACGCTGTGGAGAAGCCAAGGTTTGTCACAATACTCTCCAAGCCTTCTCTAAGTAATGCCTAGCCAAAATCTTGGCTCCCAGAAGCCCCTACTATGACTTATGAGGTTCTATATATAACAAAGGGTGAGGCGACCCTTGACATTCCCCTTTTACTCTTTGACTACCCTCATGACTCTTCAACTCCTTTAAAAAAACTATTTACATTACATAGTTACTGTTCACATTCCATTAATAACACTTGGAATTTCACTTAAAATATATTTACAAATAATAATAAAATTTCCACATATACCCATGTGGGACAAAATAGGCTTGAGACAACCTAACAAGAAAAAACATCACTCAGAAGCTTGGGGAAAGACCAACTCGATAACATCCTCTGGATGGCCTTTGGTGACGAACTGATACCAAGCTTAGTGTTGCATTATTGTGTCCCTATACTGTTTGGTGATGCCTTTCTAGAAATAGACTCTTGCCTCCATGGCTTCTAGGTATATGGTTTTGGAACCTCTATCCAACTCATCTTAGAGCATACGAAACATTTTCCTAAGTTTGGTTGGACCACCGATGTACCTCTGCATGTTTTCTGCGCTTAGCTGCAAGTCATCCTTGATGGCCTCTCACATCAATTACTCCATGTACCTATCGACCTCCAATAGGACTTGGTCCTTCTTCATGGCTTGAGTCATGGATTTGATTTAAGGGATCCTATGTGTCCTCACCATGACATCCAGACTCTTGAACAATCATGCATAGGAAGCCTCAATACTAGTGATGAGCGGAGGGAGATGCTCATAGTTCCAGATAAAAATCTGAATTCGTGCTTTGTCTAGCTCTTCTTGCGACTTCATTATCTTATGCAAGTAAAGCAGGCCTCCCTTGTACCTCATTTTCCATTATTGTACATACGTAATAATAGCATGTATATCTTTGATAGTTTGGAAAATATTCATGCACTATTGCCGAAAACCATATAGATGGACAACTGCCTTGTGCATAGTGACGAATTTGTCATACAGTTTCCGCATGGTGATCTCAAGAGTCGATACTTAAACAAGTATCACTTTTATCATTTCTATCATATCGGATATTGCATACTATTTTGTCCTCTGTCTGGCCTCCTGCAAGTGCTTTACCATCTGATCATTCTCTACTAACAAGAACTTGACAGTTGAAGTCATGGCTTCTTCATAAGCCTTAGAAGCATCGACCATGGCAATTGGATGTCTTCTCATATCTGACACAATACACCTTTCCTCTATATGTGCAGTTGACGCATGATCATCTGGGAGCTTCTTTCTTCATGCATGTACAATCCTTTGTTGTGACTCATCAAATGCCAGATTGTACACCCGGATCATCATCAAGGCGGACAACCTCTCCTTGCTCGTTCAGGACTGGTTCTAATTCTAAAGGTGGCAGACATTGAGGTGTGACCTCAGATGTTCTCGGCATGAGGTATGTATCTTGATCCTTTGGTTCTTGTTCCAACTCCATGTCTGATGCTTCAACCATCTGCTCAATCAACTGAGCAAGTTCCCGTAACCGAACTTGCTCACCCTCTTCTTCATCTGATGGGTGCTCTAACTCCTCAACCTGTATAGGTACAATTTTCTCTATCATTGCACCTTTCCTTTATTCTTGTTCCTATTTCTACTTCTCTTCTCTCTCTCCTTCGTAGCTCCTACTCTTCTTTCAACTTCTTCTTTGTTTCCTGCAACTTCCTCTCTACATCCTCCAACCTTTCATTCTCTATCTTCCTTCGTTCTACTCTCCTTTCACACTATCGCCTCTGCGCCTCTATTTACACAACTACTTTCTCAACAAGAGGATCTTCTCTGAACTTGTAGCTTTGCGCAACCTCTGGGTTCTTAGCAATCTTCCTCTTACCTTTATCCTGCATCGGCTTGCTACTCACTATTGTTTTTGTTGCTAATTCTTGTGGTGCTACAGCTTGTAGAAATAATTTCCATTCGATAGCCATGCTAACTGGTTCATTGAGCTTAGAGGAGTTGTAGCAATACCTCCAAGGGTCCTCCTTTGGCCAATGACATGCCCCATGGATCCATGGATAATACACATTCGCACAGTGGTTCTCGCATATGTAGTGGGGATCGTACAGATTGAAATCCTTGGTGCCAAACTCAAACTTATTAAAGTCCTCAGCCTCGGAATCCCCATCCTTCAAGCTTCGAATCTCGTACAATCCAATCCGCAAAGGAAGAGTAGGCCATGGTGCCTTCTTCGTCCTGTGCGGTCTTGCTGATAACCCTGTGGAGATGTGATATGCAACCTCTTATATGACCAAATTATTCATGGAAAACCTTGGTGGCACATGCAAAGGCTTCTCTTTGCTAAACATCCTGATAAAGGTTCCACTGTGAGAGGCATACCAATCTGAAATGTTAAGCAATGTCTGCATTGCTTCTTGGGACGTGAAAGGTGGAATCTGCTCAACAATCATCTTGTAAATTAGGGTGATGAAATGGTCAGATAGCCTTTCCATGACTCATCGGTAGCTGCACTCATAAATCAAATTATAATCAATTTTCACATCATCCTCTGATGGTGTCCATGTCCAACCCATGCCAGGAAACTAATGTTGGGAATAGATTGCATCAAGCAGGTATGCGGACATATAGAATCTCACTTGCTCATCCTTAGGCGGATTCCAGGCATTAGTCACATGCACTTTCAGTTGAAGAGCCAACATATCCGACCAATTGAATGGATTTCCTTCATTTTCCAATTGATCTAGCACAACCACCCAATTCTGTGGAAAGGTCTCTGTGATCTCGTGACCATACAAGCAACATGCAAAGATGATCAAGAGTTGGTAGGCCTTCTTGAGTGGCCTAGCCTTGTAGACCTAATTGGGTGTCGACCTGAAATTCAATGGATCTTTTATCCAGCACTTTATGATGTCCGTAGTGTTCACATTACTGTTCGGAGTATCGAAGAGTGCATCCATGCGATTCATCGGTTGTGGTAAGTGATACATCTGATGATATTTTTCTAACCTGAAGGTAGCAAGTTGTGTTCCACTGGCACTGCTCAATGTCATCATCTTTGGATCAGTATGTGAGACAATCCATTAAATAATGTCTGGACATCAGAAGGAGGGGTACCTGCATGCAACCTTATACAAGCCTAACTTGTGGATGTTTACATAGACTTGTCGATATTCCAGATCTTCTTTGAAGCCGCCTGCAAATATGCCCTTAATTTCCTGCCATGTTATCCTCGTGTCCTTCTCTATGAACAACTGTGTATCCGCATAGACTGGAAAGTTCATCGACACCTATTCAGCTACATCTCTAGTACTGCTTTTTATAGTATCCTCTGATCCAACTCTCTTGGAAGCCATGCTACCTGTAATGTTGAGAAGCTTCTCAACAACTAATGTACCTGGATATGGAAAGAACACTCATGACATGAAAATGTTAGCTTTAAATAGAAAGAACTTCAAGATAGACCATGCAAAAAACTAGGCAACTGTTAGGAAAGGTTGTGGAATTTTGTGTTCCAGAGGTGAGGGACTGCTAGCTAGATCTACGTAATACGTAGTCCTAGTTGACAGTGAGAGGTCATGATGAGTGGAAATGTGTAATGTGCAGTCCAGTGTGGCTTACTGATGACTAGAACTATGCAATGTGTAGTTTAGTCTAACTTTGATGATGGCTTACTGCGCATTGTGTAATCCTAGTGGGAAAGACTCCAAGACTGTCTCTTGGAACCGCGTAGTGCACAGTTGGATCCATTCACTGGCAGCCTCTGTGTAATTCCTAGTGCCAAGGCAGAGCCTTGAGATCTAGAAATGTGCAGTGCATGCCGACAAGAGCTAGATCCGGGCAAAGGAAACCCAAATTTGCCCAAGGGTGACTTGTAAACGATAAAATCTAAATGTGTGTACGATGTTTGGTTTAGATATGAGTGAATGGTTATGCATGCAATCAAAACAAATGCAGGAATCAGTAAAACAGAAGAAAAATGAAGCTTGTGGGGAGATTTGCCGCAAAGGTGACTATTAGTGCAAAAATTGGGTTATGGATGAGACACTTAGTAAAAAATGAAAAACTTAAAACAACACTTATACAAGCTAAAAAAAAATAATCCAGTGGTTGTTCAAAAAAATGGGTAAAATAACACTCTCACAAGCAAAGGAAACAAAAGCGATAGAAAAAGAAGTAAAAGACAAGAAGAGCAAGACTTACCCGGAAATGTTGCGCCGACTGTGCTGAAGGTTCCTAGATGCCTCAAGAATGCTAAAGCTCCAAGATTGAGTGTGAAAATGAGATCTGGCGGTGCCAATTAAATATATTTGATCAATTTAGGGTTTATGGCGTGAAGGAAAAAAATCTAGGAAAAAGTGACAAGTGGTGACAGTTTCTAAAATTAACTCAAGTGTAACTCCCACTACAAAAAATATATACCTATTTTTTAGGGATTCTTTTTCACTTTTTTCTTTCTTCTTTTTCGGGAAAGGCTGCCATGCATGCATGGAGAAATTGCACAGTTTTGGGGAGAACTGGGCAACTCACTGGCACATGCATCAGGCAACAACTAAGGGAATGCTTCTGTGCAATTCCTGGGTTGAGTGGCTCTGGCTACCTCTCATGATTTGCGCAGTTTCCTAGCTGAAGACAAGATTCCAGTTGGGTCTGCGCAATTCTGGATTCAAAGCTTATTATTGGGTTGAACTATGCATTTCGTGAGAGCAAGGCTGGTTGCCCTCTAGGAATGTGAAAATCATCAAGGCAGTGCTAGAATCGGTTGGCAACCAAGTCACGGGTTCAACTTGTGGTTATACAACACAACAAGTAGGAAAACACAAGCTATAAAGCAAAATATAAAACTCAAATGAAAGCGTAAGTACCTGGTTAGTGTAAGATAAGGTGTTGGGATTTAGATAGGGTGGCTCCAAAATGAAGTGTAGGAAAAATTTTGGAGGGTGGTTGTAGCCGCTACAACATTGGAAACACACTGGTAGAACTCCAGCTTTCTGTATGGACCTTGTCTCATGTAAAGAGAGTCTATCTCTTCTGGAAGTATTGTTCGATTCTTTGATCATCATGGCTTCCTCACTAGCTTGAGTTAAAGATATAGTCCCGAACATTCTCTTGATCGGTCAACACACATACCAAGCCGAGTCAACCAAGTTGTTTCAATTGGGGATGAGGGGTATATTGATGCACAAGTAATATAGACTTTCATAGTTTAAGTTTCATCTCTAGTGTTGCTTTGTTGCCAGCTGGCCTGGATAGTACCCTGAAAAAGTCACTTCAGGAACACAAGCATTTCTTTACTGCCAGCGAGCATGGATAGTACCCCGACGGAGTTACTTGCTTCACCTCTCTGCATAGGAAGCCTTTCTCTCCTTTCGCCTTCTTTTTTCATTTTTCAAACAACTGTGCATAGGAACTTATTTATTTCATGAGGCGGAAGAGGGATCCTGACTTATTGAGAGAAGAAGAGGTTGTCCCTTCAAAGAAGGATGTTATATATACCTCTAACATACTTGTTAGGATTCCCCCATCACCTTACTCTACTTCACTGAGTTTGTTAGAAAATTATATATTACGGAGCAATGGAACACATAAAATATTGCAGAAATATAAACACAGAAAACGCACAAAGCAAGAGAGACACAGATATACGTGGTTCACCCAGTTTGGGCTATGTCCACCCCGAACAGCCAGTCCTTCCTTTCAAATGAAGAGACACAACCTACAGCAAATCCGCTGTAATATCCTCTGTTTTCTCTCACAGTCTCACCTCTCTGTATCTCGCTCACTGAATACACATCTATTTCACAGCCTCAAATATACTGCCCTCATACAAAGAGAGGGGTTGCCTTCTAGGGAAAAAAAACCTAAACTAAACATAAGTTCTAGCGTCAGATCATCCGCCTAATGAACGGCCCAGATTGACTAGAAATTACTATATTTTTACAAGGCAATTTTACATTTGTTTTTAGCTTCGGGGGCGCTGCCCCCGAGCCCCCGCCGAGGGACCACTGGCCCCTAGACCCCCCAACTAGGGGGGATCGGCCCCCCCCCCCGGACCCCTGCGGGGGGGACAAGTCCCCCCCGCGTGGAGGGGTGTACAAACTTCCTGGGGTATACATCCGACTGAAACAAAGACCTCTGAACAATCATGCTCCACACACAACAATCTCCCACTTGGAGAATGATTGTAGAAACTCCACCGCTGCTTCATTTGCTGGACAATGACTCCTCTTTGGACCTGGTTGTTTCTCATCTTCATCGTCATCCTTGAAGACCAATTGAAACTGAGCATATTCTCAGTTTCTCCCTGGTTACAACTTTTGTTAGCATATCTGCAGGATTCTGGCTAGTGTGTATCTTTTCCAGCTTTAACTCTCCATCTTCCAACACTGATCGTATGAAATGGTACTTGAGCTGTATGTGTTTAGTCCTAGAATGAAATGCTGAGTTCTTTGTAAGATGAATGGCACTTTGGCTATCACTGTATAACGTGCCCATATCATGCTCCTTACCCAATTCACCCATAAACCTTTGTAACCAAATCATTTCTTTACTAGCCTCTATAGCAGCAACATACTCTGCTTCTGTTGTTGAAAGTGCAACAACACTTCGGATTTTTGAAATCCAACTGACAGTTGTTCCACCAACAATAAATACATATCCTGTAGTGCTCCTCCTGTTATCCCTGTCACCTGCCATATCTGCATCAACATATCCCTGTAGAGAAATTTTTGCACCACCAAAGCATAATGCTTGATTTGTGGTACCTTTCAAATATCTGAGAATCCATTTCACTTCCATCCAATGTTCCTTTCCTAGATTGTTCATGTACCTGCTTACAACTCCCACTGCATGTGCAATATCAGGCCTTGTGCAGACCATTGCATACATTAAGCTTCCAATTGCTGATGCATATGGAACTTTAGACATATAATCCATGTCTTCTTGGGTCTTTGGGCACATTTCCTTACTAAGTTTGAAATGGCTAGAAAAAGGTGTACTAACTGGTTTTGCATTGTGCATATTAAATCTTTTCAACACCTTTTGTATGTACTCATTCTGAGACAATGTTAATTTGCGATTTTTCCTGTCTCTAGTGATTCTCATACCAAGGATTTCTTTTGCAGCTCCCAAATCCTTCATTGCAAATGAATTTTCCAATTTCTTTTGAGTACATTTATTTCCTGCATGTTAGATCCTGCAACAAGCATGTCATCCACATACAATAACAATATAATATAGCTACCATAATTTTGCTTTTTCAGATAAACACAATGATCAGAGTGACATCTAGTATAACCTTGTTCAGACATAAACTTGTCAAATTTTAGATACCACTGCCTTGGAGCCTGTTTTAAGCCATACAAGCTCTTCTTCAACCTGCACACTAGTTTCTCCTTCCCTTTCACCTCATATCCTTGTGGCTGCTGCATATATATCTCTTCCTCCAAATCCCCATGGAGAAGGGTTGTCTTTACATCTAACTGCTCAAGATGCAAATCTTCAGTTGCTACAAGACTTAAAATAGTTCTGATTGAAGTCATTTTAACAACAGGAGAAAATATTTCATCAAAATCAATACCTTTCTTTTGTGCAAACCCCTTCACCACAAGTCTAGCTTTGTACCTCTGTTTTCCTCCATCTTCTTCCTTCGGCCTGTAAACCCATTTATTCTTCAATGTAGTTTTTCCTGCAGGCAACCTGACTAAATCCCAAGTCTGGTTATGCATTAAGGAGTCCATCTCTTCTTCCATGGCTACCTCCCACTTCTTCATGCTTTCAACCTGCATTGCTTCTTCATAACATTTGGGTTCACCAGAATCAATCAACAATAAATAATATAATGAAGGAGAGTATCGTTCAGGGGGTCTACTTATCCTGGTAGATCTTCTAACACCACTTTCAGGTGTTTGGGGTGCCTGTTGCTATTGTGGTGGTTGCTGTTGTTGATTATTATTATTTTCAGGCACCTTTACCTTTTCAGTGATTTCATCAAGAACCGCGTATTCCTTGTTTTCTTTTTCCTGTTTCTTTTCCTACAACTGATTCTTATACAAGACCTTTTCATTGAATATTACATCTCTTCTCCTAATGATTTTGTGATTTTCGTAATCATATAAGCGATAACCAAAATCATTAACACCATATCCAATGAAGGTACATTTCTTTGACTTTGCCTCAAGCTTTGTTCTATTTTCTTTATCAATATGGAAAAAGGCCTCACAACCAAAAGGCTTTAAAAAGGAGTAGTTTACCTTTTTACCTATCGATGCTTCCTTCGGAACACCACCATCCAAGGAACTTGAAGGCTCTCTGTTTATTAGATAAACAACAGTATCTACAGCATCTGCCCAAAACTGTAAAGGCAATCCTGCATGCAATCTCATGCACCTTGCACGCTCCATGATTGTTCTGTTCATCCTTTCTAAGACACCATTTTCTTGTGGTGTTCTTGGAACTGTCTTCTCTCTGCGAATTCCATGTTCTGAACAGTACCTATCAAACTCTTTGCTGCAATATTCACCTCCATTGTCTGATCTAAGACACTTCAATTTCTTTCTTGTTTCAATCTCAACCAAAGCTTTCCATTTCTTGAAAGTATCAAATACATCAGATTTATTCTTAATACAATAAATCCAAGTTTTTCTAGTTGCATCATCAATAAAGGTAACATAATAACGAGAGCCACCGAGAGATGATACCTGAGCAGGTCCCCATACATCTGTATGCACAAGCTCTAATTTTTCGCTCTTCTTTTCTTTCCCAACTCTCAGAAATATGACTCTCTTTTATTTTCCATAAATGAAATTCTCACAGAAATCCAAATCAACATTCTTCAAACCCGGCAACAAATTCCTTGAGTGAAGAATCTTCATCCCCTTTTCACTCATGTGTCCGAGCCTATGATGCCATAATGCTACATCTGCTCCTTTGGAAGTTAAAGCACTAACAAAGTTAGAAATACCATTGCATAAATACAATGTACCAACCTTTTCGCCTTTTGCTATTACCAGGGCTCCTTTGGTGACCTTCCAAACTTTATCTGTGAAAGTTGTCACACAACCTTCACCGCCTAGCTGCCCTGTTGAAATCAGATTTTTCTTTAGATTTGGAACATGCCTTACCTCCTTCAGTAGCCATTGGTTTCCATTTTGTTGTTTTACAAGAACCTTACCCATTCCAACAATTTTACAGGGTTTATCATCACCCAAACGAACTTGTCCAAAATCTCCTTGAACATAGTCATGAAAGTATTTCTTATCAGGTGTGGCATGGAATGAGGCCCCTGAATCTACCACCCAGGAATCAGTAATATTTTTGAAAGAAAGAATCAAAGCATCTTGTAACACCTCACCTGTCACATTTGCTTCATGATTGTTTTCTTGTTGTGCATCTCCTTCTTTTCCCTTCCGAGATCTACAATCTTTCTTTAGGTGTCATTTATTTCCACATTTCCAGCACACTATCCCCGATCTGGACTTGGATCTGCCTTTCCTTGATTTACTGCGATATCCTGAGCTCTTTCCTCTTTCCATTTTTCTTCCTCTAGACTCTGCACTCAAAGCATTTCTCGATGTCTCACCGGAGCTTTTCCGTCGCATTTCCTTGCTAAGGATAGCACTGACAACATCATCAAACTTTAAAGTACTAGATCCAGAAACGGAGTTACTAATGGCCATTACCAAACCATTCCAACTTTCTGGTAATGAGCACAAGAATAACAGAGCTCTAACTTCATCATCAAAGTTTACCCCTACAGAAATTAACTGACTTGTAACTGTATTAAAATCATTTAAATGGTTTGCAACAGATCCACCTTCTGACATATTCATATTAAATAACCGTTTCATAAGAAATACCTTGTTTGAGGCCGAGGGTTTTTCATATAGTTTCGACAACGTCTGCATCAAACCCTCTGTCATGGTTTCCTTCGAAATGTTGAAGGCGACTGATGCAGCAAGGCACAACCGTATTGTTCCGAGTGCCTTTCTATCGAGAAGGTTCCATTCTTCGTCTTTCATACCCGTCGGCATCTTTGTTTTTCTGCCCAATGGTAGGTATAGATATTTCTGACACAGATAATATTCCATCTGCATCTTCCACATCGAGAAGTTTTGGCCATTAAATTTCTCGACCCTAAACTTACCATCTTCCGTCATTGCTCCCACTCGAACCAGGAACCCTTCTTTCCTGCGAGTTTATCAGCCAAATAGACCTTCGGCTCTGATACCAGTTGTCAGAAAATTATATATTACAGAGCAATGGAACACATAAAATATTGCAGAAATATAAACACAGAAAATGCACAAAACAAGAGAGACACAGATATACGTGGTTCACCCAGTTTGGGCTACGTCCACCCCAAACAGCCAATCCTTCCTTTCTATTATCCAGCAAAATGAAGAGACACAACCTACAGCAAATCCGATGTAATATCCTCTGTTTTCTCTCACAGTCTCACCTCTCTATTTCTCGCTCACTGAATACACATCTATTTCAAAGCCTCAAATACACTGCCCTCATACAAAGAGAGGGGTTGCCTTCTAGGGCAAAAAACCCTAAACTAAACATAAGTTCTACCGTCAGATCATCCGCCTAATGAACGGCCCAGATTGAATAGAAATTACTATATTTTTACAAGGCAATTTTACATTTGTTTTTAGCTTCGGGGGCGCTGCCCCCGAGCCCCCGCCGGGGGACCGCTGGCCCCCAGACCCACCAGCCAGGGGGGATCAGCCCCCCCGGACCCCCGCGGGGGGGACAAGTCCTCCCCGCACCCCCCCGCATGGAGGGGTGTACAAAATTCCTGGGGTATACATCTGGCTGAAACAAAGACCTCTGAATAGTCATGCTCCACACACAACAGAGTTGACAAGGCTTAACCGAAATAGAAAACTGATTAGAGTAGGCGGTACTAGTTAAAGTGCAAGCATTGTGACTTCACCAAGACTCACTCTGAAAGGAACATATTTTCCATTAGGGTATCATTAACTGAAGGGACACACTATCTTCATAAGGAGACAGAATAAATAGATAATCAAATGTTGATAGTTTCACAAGGCCTCTTGGATTTCACCTTGCTTGTCTCAAGAAGCCAAACATAGTTTCATGGGAAACTAATCCTACGGGTGCATAAAAAAACAAACAAGGAAAGGAGCAAAGTAAAATCAAAGAAAAACCAGGCAAGAAAAAGAAAAACATGAAAGAAAACACAAATATGAAAGCAAACATTACTCCTACTCCTAATCTAAACAGTGCATGGGCCTTCTCACGTGAAGTGATATTTCCAATATATCCGTCGGTGCATTGGTTTGTCCATGTAGGTGAAGGCATGGTTGACAAGAAAAATATTCAGGAAAGCCAACAAGCAAGAAAGTTAAAATAATGAAAACTGACACGCTTGAAATTTAATTGCGTCCACAGAAAAGAAAAGTGTAAAAGAACATCACAGACACTCTGTAGATGTACCATGGTGTTGGATCACATTGTGTGAAAACAACAAGCATGTACACTCTTTTGACATTAACACATGATAAAACATGAGAAAAGAAGAAAACTTTCATTTTGCAACATGGATTTCTACATATGACTCCTCCAATGCATGAGCGATAGGATCGTGTGATTCTGTTGGAGGATATGAAATTTGTGGATCAGATTGATTTTCAATGCAAATAAGAGAGTGATGAGGAGCTTGGGGTGATTCAATAGTTTTCTGATTGGAAGTGGAATTGACCTCAAGGCTGCGAGAACCTAACATAACCATCAGCTCGGGCTGAAGTGTACAACTTGAGGGGTTTCCACTTCATCAGCAGGTAGATCAACAAAGACTAGTGACTTGGAAAGATCAATAACATCTGAAATAGAATCATAACCAAATGAATGAGCGAAGAGATCACGATAGCCATGATCAGAAAATTTGAGATGTCCATTGGCATCCTCGTGATCTGACGAATCATACAGAGGGGTTGAAGAGAAACAAAAAATTTCACCCCCTGAATTTCCAGAAAGAAAAGAGGACAAATTGGGTGGATTTAGAAAGAAAGATTTGTCCTCGTGACAATCAAATGACAAACTGACATCCCGTGTGTCCTGTGAATGATTGGAAGTAGAAACATCCAGGGATGAATTTTCACAAGAGAAATCAGAAATGGAATGATCACAAAAGATGTCAGGATAGAGCAGATGAGGTGTAGATAGAAGGAGTTCATCCTTCATCGCAAGTTCTTCTTTAGATTCCCACACGTACTCCTCATAAATGAGAACGCAGGTTGGCTGCTCAACACCAACTCCGTCGACAACTTGATCCTCGTGAACAACATATGTGGAGTTTGAAACGGGTGAACGCAACACAGTAAAATCTGAAGGATCATAGGAATCAGAGGACGGAGGTTGAGAGAACAAGATCACGTGACAACCATCAAGGTTGTAGTCCAAATCTATGCAGATATTTAAAGAAGGTGGGGTGGGAGGGGGTGATAGTTCAACAGATTGGTTCACAACTTCTCCCACCTCGTCCTGCGGAGCTAGAGTTGTTTGATGAGAAGAGTACGGAGGGTCACTTGTGACAGCAACCTTGTCCATCTTAGATTTGGAAGCTGGGAGGGGTTCAAATTTTTCCAACTCATGTGGATTTTCAGATATGTGAAGAATGTATTGAAATCTTTCTTTGAGAAATTTCCAATCGATTTCATCTTCAGGTATTTGAAAAGAAAGATTACAGAAACGATCCCAAAATTTTGAAATTGATTCATTAGGTGCTTTCCATAATTCCAAGATTTTTTTTATTACTTTCTTTACAGTCATAATGGAAGAAAGCACTGCCTAACTCTCTGATCATATGATTAGAATAGTGAATAGAGGTTGCAGGCAATGTGCGACACCATTGCTCAATATGCCCCTCGAACATGTAAGTGAAAAACCCACAAGAAATGTCGTCTGAGCCTAAGAAGGAAAATCTATGTCTTAACAGGGATATTCTGCCTTCAACATTGTATTTGATTCGTGACAAGTCATCGATGACATCCGCCAATGCTTCAAAATCATGTGCATGAGAAAAAAATGTTGGGACTGAGATTGTAATGTAAGTCATGAATGAACAGACTTTGAGGGGTCATCTTCTCATATGGCTCTCCTTCTAGCACCAGAAATGTTGACGGTGTTGGACCCACCAACATGTCAAGGGATATCCCTAGTAAGAAGTCCCAACTAGACCTCAAATTGTTTAGAGTAGGAGTTCCAGCAATGGGTAGTAAAGCAGTGCCTTAACTGCGGTAGCACACAAAGGTAAGTATGATGACTTTGTCAGAAGAAATTGTGTGACCTTGCAGCGAGTCAAGTGAGATGCATGGGGGGTTCTAACACATTGAGGAGAAAAGGATGTGTGTCCCTTAGAAGCCTATAATAGTATGCAGCCTGAAAGGAACACACGAGCAGAATGACATCACAGGCTGGAAGCGAAATAGTCCACAATCCAAAATGATGGGTTAATACAACAATACGTCTTCAAAAAGATTCATACAATTTCATACAAAATATTTCATACACAAATGTGTAAGTTAAATAACATACATTTCTAAAATAACCAGAATAGTTGAATTACAATAACAACATATACATGAAAACATGTTGGATCAGTTAAATTATTAAGTGAAAGTTCCATCCATGCATTCACCATTGACAACCACTAGCCCCAATAGTGGAACATTATGGTCAACACTACTTGCTCCTCCAAAGAGATGTAATCACTCTACTCTGTGGAGAAGCCAAGGCTCATCACAATACTCTCCAAGCCTTCTCTAAGCAATGCTTAGCCAAAATATTGGCTCCCAAAAGCCCCTACTATGAGTTATGAGGTTCTATATATAACAAAGAGTGGGGTGACCCTTTACATTCCCTTTCAACACTTTGAATACCCTCATGACCCTTCAACTCTTTTACAAATAAATCTTTACATTACATAGTGACTATTCACATTCCACTAATGACACTTGGAATTTCACTTACAATATATTTACAAATAATAATACAATTTCCACATATACCCATGTGGGACAAAATAGGCTTGAGTCAGCCTGACAAGACAAACACCATCACTCAGAAGCTGGGGGAATCCTTCCTTCATGTTCCAACTGATCCAACACAACCACCCAATTCTCTAGAAAGGTCTTGGTGCTCTCTTGACCTTACAAGCAACATGCAAAGATGATCAAGAGTTGGTAGGCCTTCTTGAGTGACTTAGCCTTATAGACCTGATTGGGTGTCGACCTAAAATCCGATGGCTCTTTTACCCAACGCTTCATGATGTCTTTAGTGTTCACATTTTTGTTGGGAGTATAGAAGAGTGCATCCATGTGGTTCACTGGCTGTGGTAAGTGATACATCTGATGATATTTTTTCGACCTGAAGGTAGCAAGGTGTTTTCCACTAGCATTTCTCGATGTCATCGTCTCGAGATTGGTATGTGAGACAATCTAGTGAATGATGTTCGCACATGGGAAGGCGGGGTACCTACATGCAACCTTGTACAACCCTAGCTTTTGGATGTTGAATTAGACCTATCGATCTTCCAGGTCTTCCTTGAAGCTGCCTGTAAATATGTCCTTAATTTCCTGCCATGTTATCTTCACGTCCTTCTCTATGAGCAACTATGTATCTACATAGACTGGCAAGTTCAACTACATCTCCAGTACTGCTCTCGACAATATCCTTTGATCCAGATCTCTTGGAAGCCATGCTACCTGTACTATTGAGAAGCTACTCAACAACTGATGTACCTGGAGATAAAGCAGACACTCATGGCATGCAAATGTTAGCTTGAAATCGAAAGCACTTCAAGATAGAACATGCAAAAAAAGGGGAAAGTGTCAGGAAAGATTGCACAATTCTGTGTTCTAGAGGTGAGCGACTGTTAGCTGGATCTATGCATTGTCCAGTCCCAGCTAGCAATGAGAGGTGATGATGACTGGAACTGCGCAATATGAAATCTAGTGTGGCTTATTGATCACTGGAACTATGCAATGCACAGTTGAGTTTGGCTTTGATGTTGGTTGGGACTATGCATTACGTAATCCCAGTGGACAATACTTTGGAACTGGCTCCATGAACTACACAGTGCGCAGTTGGAGCTAGTCACTGGTAGCCTCTACTCAATTCCTGGAGCCAACACAAAGCCTTGAGACCCAGAAATGCGTAGTACATGTCGGGAATAGCTATATCTGGGCCAAGGTAGCCTAGATCTACCGAAGGGCGACTTGTAAAGGAGAAGATCTGAATGTGAGTGTGATGGTTGGTGCAGTTCTGAGTGAATGGTGATGCATGCAATTAGAACAAATGAAGGAATTAGTAAAACAAAAGAACAACGAAGCTTGTGGGGAGAGTCTCCGGAAAGGAAATCGTTAGTGAAAAAATTAGGTTATGCATGCGACGCTTAGGAAACTCAATGAAAAACTTAAAACAACATTTCTACAAGCTAAAACAAATCAAAATGCCAACGATCGTTTAATAAAATGGGTAAAACAAGACTCTCACAAGACAAGGAAACAAAAGTGACATAAAAAGTAGAAAAAGACAAGAAGAGTAAGGCTTACATGGAAAAGTTGTGCCGACTATGCCAAAGGTTCCTGGATGCCTCGGGAATGTCGGAGCTCCAAGATCGGGTGTGAAAATGAGCTCTAGTGGTGCCCACTAAGCAGATTTGATCGATTTAGGGTTTATGACGTGAAGGCCAATAATATAGGAAAAAGTGACACGTGGTGACAATTTCTAAAATTAACTCAAGTGTAACTCCCACTGCTAAAAATAGATCCTTAGTTTTAGGGAGGATTTTTTGATTTTTTGAATTTTTCTTTTTCGAGAAATACTGTCATGCATGCATGGAGAAATTGTGCAATTCTGGGGAGAATTGGGCAACTCACCGACACATGCATCAGGCAACAACTAAGGAAATGCCTCTATGCAATTCCTGGGTTGAATGGCTCTGGCTGCCTCTTATGCTATGCGCAGTTTCCCAGCTGAAGACAAGATTCAAGATGGGTCTGCGCAATTCTGGAGCCAAAGATCACTATTGGGTTGAATTGTGTATTTCCTAAGAGCAAGGTTGGTATACCTTCTTTAAGCATGAAACATGGAAAACTAGGTGCACTCAGGAAGATGCAGGAAGCTCCAATTTGTATGCCATAGTACCAATCTTTTGTAACACCATGTATAGACCATAATACTTTGGAAATAATTTATCATCCTTCTTAGCTTGCTTGAGGGACATTTGTTTGTATGGTTGTAGTTGTAGAAATATCCAGTCACCTACATCAAAACTTATTTTATTGCGATGTTGATCTGCATGTTGTTTCATTCTATTCTTCACCAAAGTGGGGTTATCCTTTAAAAGTTGGAGAACTTGTTGTTTATGCTTGATGTGATTTTTCACTGCTTGAACCTTTTTCTTCTTGATATGTCCTTCTATCTTGAGAGTTTGAGGAGTGGTAATTCCTGCCAATGCATTACAAGATATGGTCAGATTCATTTCTTGATGCTCGATGTGATCTTTCACTTCTTGAACCTTTTTCTTATTGATATGTCCTTCTATCTTGAGAGTTTGAGGAGTGGTAATTATTTCCAATGTTTTACAAGATATGATCGGATTCATTTATTCTTTATCTAGGGTTGGTTCTTGGTGTATATCCTCTTCTTTTAATGTTTCTTGATCATTTTCTTCCTCCTCTTCACAATCTATGTAAAATAATTTCTTCTTAGCACACTTATGACCTTTAGTGTATTTGCTATCAAAAATGTAACAAAGCCCTTTTTCTCTTTTTTCTTCCAATTGGTGTGGTGTAAATCTTGTAGGTTGTGGAAGGCTAGGAACAAAAACACTTCCATATTTATAGTTGTGAGTGGTAGGATTCCTTGTTTCCATAATTTCGCTTTCAATTTTTCTTGCCAACCTGAATGCCTTCTCCAATGAATCAGGTTCCCAAAGACGAACCTCATGTTGAATGTTATCATTTAAAGTCCCTATGGAGACATCAATCCTTTGCTTCTCTGGAATATCATTTACCCTTATATTAAATTTTTGTAAGTCCTCAATGTGCTCTCCTATTGAACCCTTTTGTTTCATATTTATCAATTGGCTAAAGAAGGTGTTTCTCTTTGTATCCTCATAATGTGGTATCATTTCCTCCGTAAAAATTGACTAAGTGACAAGTGGTTTACAAGAACAAAGCCCTTTATACCATAAAAATTGATTCAATTCTAAATAGAAAGATGCAATATGTACCTTTTGTAACAGTTTTACATCATGTAGATCAAAATATTGCTCCATTTGTAGTATCCAATTTACCGGATCCTTGCCATCAATCTTCCTCATATCGCCTTTTCTTGATTTTAGGAGCTCAATCTTGAAATGATTATAACTTTGTAATTTTGGATCTCCAGGTTCTGAAATTGTGTCCTGTGGTAGCTCTCTGAGTCCTCTTTCTAACTCCACTAGTCTGATCAAGATTAGATTCTTCAAGAAAGAGTTATGCCAAATCTCCTATGATGACCTGATTATAGACTGGTTTAGTATAACGAATTTGTACGCCCTGCCAACTATCATTGTTTCGACCTTTGGACCTGAAAACAATATACATAAAAGTATAGTCTGCCATCTTTCTGTAAATTATGACGAAATTTCAATCTAATTCTCAGAGAGAAAGTTATGATGATTTTCCTCAGGTCATAGGTTTGGGATGTAATTCGAGAGCCTGCAGAAGCCCTGAATGTCTTGGACTATATCTCCTAAAATATAGTGAAACAAGATCTAAAATTCAGACCCGAGCTTCAACATGATTTTGGCTCAAATGAGTTTTAATTTTAGAGTTGGAACCTTTGTGGAAAAATAATTTTAGCAAAAATTCCACGATGACCTGTTTGAGATGGAATTTTGGAGCTTGCAAAAAACCCTAACTTCCTCATATCATATCTCCGACAATATCGCGAGACAAGATCTGAAATTTAGACCCGAAGTTCAGAAAGATTTGGGCTCAAATGGGTTATTTTTGTAGCTTTTTAAACTTCGTAGAAAAGAATTTATATCGAAAATTCTATGATGACATGTTAGGAGCAGAGAAACCTTAGAATCCAAAGCTCTGATACCCAATGTTATGACACCAGCTCACAAAAATATAGAAAATATAAATCAACGCCTTATAAATAAGCCTCTTCGAGGGGAGAACCTCCTTTACATTACACAAATGAAAAATTCTTGCATGATACAAATGAAAAGACATCCTTCCTATATATAAGAGTCTAAGGGGTCATAATATAACAGAGTCGACATAACAATAATATTGTAAGGGCACAAAAATAAAAATAGTGGGCTTCTATGGGGCACAATAATAACAATGTGAGGACTACATGGGCACATCAATATAATAAGGGGGTTGCACTAATAACAATAAGGTGTTACATTAGTACTATAGGGACCTAACAATAAGAAATGAGTATCTGCAATGGGAGGTGATCCTCTTCCTCTTGAACCAACCTTCAGGAGCTATCAATGTCCATTTTCCACTTACCAATATTGCCTTCAATTATCCAACCATGCCTACTAGGAATTATCCCATCTAAGGCTTCATCAAATATTTCACAAGTGCTTGAGCCTCTTCACATTGACTATACTATATCTCATGACTTTTCCATAAACTAGGGTTTTCTCTCCAACCCTAATCAAACCCTAATAATCAAGTTGCCTAGGGTTTTCTTCAAACCCTATAATTATTTTAGGTCTCCACCATCCTCTTCTTGCTTCCATCAAAGGTTTCATCATCGGGGTGATATCCATGGATTTTATTCAACCTAGCTCTGATACCATGTTAATCTTTCATATGGATACATCATTCTTTGCTTTGATAATTGCATTTCTTCATTAACACATTAAGTTCACCCCATAACATTATAAAATTATTCAGATTTACATCATTATTCATCAGCATCTGCAACTATGTAGAAAGAAAAATATCATCATCATCAGCATCAATGCAGAAAAACATAAAGGAACTATAGAAGAAAAGAATGCACACTTAGAGACACTAGGATTGGTTAGAGACCAGGGAAAAACCCACTATGGGGAAAACCTTTGAAAATTCTTCTTCTTATAGATTGTCATCAAATGATTCAACAAAAGAGAGTACAATGATTCATATCTTCATCTATGAAAAAAAATAACTATAACATCCATGTCATGACCCTTAACATGCTTATACTTGAAAACTATGATCTTGAGGACTGTAATTCTCTGTCACTAACTGTAGTCAATAGCTGAATGTTGTTGTCATTGAGCGAAAAATTCAGAGTACTGATAATTCATCTTTTGGTCCCAGACACTCCCTAAGATGCTCTATGCAAGCATCTGAGACTAACCTGGATGCTCCCAGGTGAACTACATGCGAATGTCTGAGACTGACCTAGACTCTCCCAGGTGAGCTACATGCAAGCGTTTGAGGCCAAATTGGACTACATAAATCCTAGCCTCTCGAATGCTCCCTTATACACTGCATGCGAGCGTTGTAGACTTCCCGGACTCTCCCTTAGAGACTGTGTGCGAGTGTCAGAGACTTATCGGATGCTCCCTTGATGATACTGTGTTAGCATCTAGGGACAAAAAACCTTAGTTATGATCGTGCGTCTGAGACTTAGAAACCCTAGACACGTGCAAGATTTGTCCCTATAGTTTCGGACCCTTTGCATGAACTTTTCTCAATCATACCTATGCAAACCAAACAATAGAAGAGAGAAGAAAGCACTTGATGATTGTGTCCAAATGAGCTTGAGGTCTCTCCTATATATAGGCTTTCATGAGGGTCCACTTGATTTTGAGGCTGACTTGTCCAATTGTACATGTGCTTAGGGTCGACCTAATCCAATATACATGAGTGGATAAATAAATTCAAAGACCAACTTTTTCTTGTCCAAATTAGATGATGTTTAAGTCGATTTTGGTCCTCTCGAAAAAATGAATTCAATTAAATCATTATCTCCATCATGTGAGCTATCCAAAGTGGAATTTGACCGAAGTTGCATAATTTTAACAAGTATTTGGTTTTATAACAGTTTTAGGATGCATTTCCCATAGAGATTTCAGAGTTTTCTCCTCACATGGAAGTGAAATTTTCGATTGAGTTGGTACTAGGGGCAACAACAACATCAAAGACACCATACATGATGAGCACACCTGAGTTGGTAGAATTTAAGTTGCAATTAAAATAAATTCTTGACAAGGGATACATCAGGCCAAGCATGTCGCCTTGGGGTACATCGATATTGTTTTTGAAGAAGAAGGATGGTAGTCTTAGGTTAGGCATTGATTAGAGGTAGTTGAAAAAGGTAACCATCAAGAATAGGTATGCATTGCTATGGATTGATGACTTGTTTGATCAGTTGAAGGGAGAAATAATGTTCTCAGAGATTGATCTAAGATTAGGATATCATCAAGTACGCATCAAAGAAGAGGACATTTACAAGACTTATTTTCAAACTAGGTATGGGCTTTATGAGTTTGTTGTAGTTCCATTTGGTTTAACTAATCCTCCAACTACTTTTATGTGCTTGATGAATAGTGCGTTATGTCCTTATCTAGACAAGTTTGTTATTGTGTTCATTGATGATATATTGATACATTATAAGAATGAGGAAGATCATGTTGAACACTTAGCAACAATGTTGATATTACTAGGAGAAAATTAGTTGTATGCCAAATTTAGAAAATGACAAAGTTATGTTACTTGGGACATGTTGTTTCAAAGGAAGGCATAACAGTGGATCCAGAAAAGATAAGAGCTATCATGGAATGGGAAGCTCCTAGAAATGTGGATGAGGTAAGGTCATTCATTAGGTTCGCAGGTTGTTATAGGAGGTTCATCAAGAACTTGTCACGCATTTCATATTCTATTACATCATTGCAAAGAAAATGTAAGAATTTTGAATGGATAGAGGAATGTGAAAATAGTTTTGAGCAGTTGAAGTAACTATTGACAAATGCTCCAGCTCTTAAGATTAGAAATCAGATAAAGAGTTCATGGTGTGTATAGATGCTTGCAAAAGAGGAATTGGTGGAGTCCTTATGCATGAAGGACAAGTAGTGTGCTATGAATAAAGGAAATTGAATGAGCACAAGAAGAATTATGTTACACATGATCTTGAGTTAGCAACGATCATCCATGCGTTGAATATGTGGAGGCACTATCCTCCTGACAGGAGATTTGTACTAATGAGTGATCACAGTGGATTGAGATACTTGTTTGAACAACCGAATTTGAATTCCACGAAAGCTAGATGGTTGGCCATGATCAGTGAGTTTCATTTTGAGATCACGTACATTAAAGGGAAAGAGAATAGGGTTGCGGATGTCCTTAGTAGAATAATACAGGTAAATCACATTGCAACTATGAGTTCATATCAGATAGATCTATAGGATCATATCTTACAGTAGGACAACACAATGACATGTACATGGAGCTTAGGCATAGGTTAAAGTAGGGTACATGTGAATAGGATGTGGATTATCATCTTAGAGTGGATGGTTTGATCAGATTTAGGGACAAGATCTATGTGTTTGATAACAGTGAGCTAAATAAGCTTATCTTGAGGGAATTTCAAGCTAGATTGTATTTAGGTCACCCAAGATATCAGAAGCCATTAACAACAGTGAAGAAGTTCTACTATTGGTTGAATCTGAAGAAGGAAGTGGCAGAGTTTGTGGCTAGATGTTTGGATTGTCAATAGGTAAATGCAGAGTGTAATCATCTAGGTGGATTGTTACAGCCGATCCTGACTCCAGAGTGGAAATGGGATGACATTTCCATGGACTTCATTATAGGTTTGTCGAGGATGTCCAGACAACATGATTCGATCATGGTTGTGGTGGAAAGGTTGACCAAGGTATCAAGCTTCATTCTAGTGATGTCTACATATTCAACTAGTGATGTAGCACAGGTATTCATGAGAGATATAGTGAGATCGCATGGTGTTCCGAAGAATATTGTGTCAGATAGGGATGCTAATTTCAATTCTAGGTTTTTGAAGGATTTATTTTCATGTTTGGGGACAAAGTTGACCTTCAACACAACTTATCATCTGCACACATATGGACAGAAAGAGAGGGTCAACATGATCCTAGAGGACATGTTGAGAATGTATGTCATGCATCAGAAGTGGAAGTGGGAAGAGTATATTCCGCTGGTTGAGTTTTCTTACAATAATGGGTATCACGAGTCACTGAGGATGAGTCTGTTTGAGGCACTACATGGGTGGAGTTGTAACACTCCCATCAGTTGGATTGATCCAATGAATAAGGTGTTGATAGGACCAGACATGTTGGAAGAGATGGAATAGGAAATGAAGGTTGTAAAAAAGAATATAAAGGCAGCACAGTACAGGCAGAAAATTTATGCAGATCCACACATGTTGTTTAATGAGTTTCATGTTGGGGAACATGTGTACTTGTGCATCAATCCCAAGAAGATCTCCTTGAGGATCGGGTCATGTGTGAAGTTAGCACCTCAGTGCCTTTCGAGATCCTTGAGAGGATTGGACCAATGGACTACAAACTTGCACTGCCTATGCCCATAAAATTCCATGATGTTTTCCATGTTTCATTGCTTAAAAGATATGTAAAGGATGTTGATCATGTTATTGATTGGTATGTATTGCAGGTGGATCCAAAAGGAGAATTATAGCTAGAACCTTAGTGTATTTTGCAGAGAAAGATTCTCATGCTTCGGAACTGAGAAATCGAGCAGGTTAAAATGCAGTGGAAGCACTTTGGCCCGATGAAGCTACATGGGAGATGGACGATCAAATGCAAGCTTTTTATCCTTCTTTGTTTACCAGTTGAGGCAAAGCAGTTTTGGTATATGTATGTAAATACTATAATGAGCTAAGTTATAAAGCTTTGATAATTGGTATGGATCTCATGTTGTTATGTTATCATGTTGGTTTTGTTTTTAGTAGGTTGATCATTGTAAATACTACATCGAGCTAAGTTATAAAGCTCCATGGACAATATATTTTTCTTTTCAGCAGTCTTGCTGGTTGTAGGTGTCATTGAACACCGAAGACAGTGATCCCCTAAGGGGGAGGGGTTTGTAATAACCCAGGTTAAAAATCCATGTAATAAAGTTAATAAAGGAAAAATAATAACCAAGGTCATGGGACACTTATTCCAATTTGAATGTTGGGAAAAATATCCTAGTGTGGGTGTTCATTTGGTTTCTTATGGCTAAGGGGAAATTGGAAAATGCAATGAAAAAGGATTTGAAAAGGCAAAGAGGCATAAATTGGAATTTTATTTATGAAAATAATGAAAATTAGGAGAAAGGGAAGGTGAAAGGTCACAAGTTGCATGTGATGAGGAAAATGAAGGAAACATAATGGAAAATGAAGACAATAGAGGCCTCGTTGATAAAAATGATTTCTAAGAATCAATTCACAACCTTTTTTCATTTTTGTTTTGGAGCTCTCTCTATTATCTCTACTCTCTCATACTCTCATAAACTTAAAGTATTATTGGAGCACTCTAGCATTGGAGGAAGGGAGGTAAAGGAAGGGAAAGAGAGCAAAGGGAAGCAAAGATCAAGTAAGGAAGAGCGGGATCAAGTGACTACAGCAGGATTACTTGCAGTTATTGAGTTTCATATATGATTTCCTTGCTAGTTTTGGCATGCATGGTACATGCATGTGTGTATTTGGTTCTCTTGTTGTCATTGGCATGAATTTTTCTGGGTGTGACAACGGTTTTCAGCCTTGTCTTCCCATTTCCAAATAGCAGTGGTGTGATGGGGTTTCTCTTACTTGGTTAAGCTGGATTTCTAAATGGTTTCAAAACTGAGTGGGGTCGTCTTATGAAAAATCACAAGGCCTAGGAATCCCTTGATCAATAATGGCAAGATACATGGTAAATCATGGTTGTGAATACCCTTGTCGGGCCTACGAATCCCTTGACCAGTAAAGGGTGGGATACATGGCAAATCCTAGAGGTGGATACTCTCATTGGGCCTACGAATCCCTTGGCCGATAATGGTACAGGATACATGGTAAATCCTAGAGGGTGGAGATAGAAAAAATTCTCACATTTTAGGTGGAGAGATCCAAAGGCATCCATGCTTGTTTAGGGCCTAGTAATCCCTTGACTGATATATGGCAAGATTGCACTAAAGCTTGTAGTGTATGTTTATTGTTTGGGCCTAGGAACCATTGGTGGGATAAACGGTAAGGCCCGAGGAAACCTTGATTGGTTTTGTTTTGATTCCCACATTCATGCTTGGAACATGGTATTGGGTGATTGGCTAAAAGAAAGATTTGGTTCAATCCAATCTATTATCGGGTGGTACGTGGAAGTCCATGGCTTGGTTGGATTTTGCATATGTTAATAAGAGCTCTTTCCTCTTGTGTTCCATGTGTAACTATACATGTTTATATGTGGTTTTAATGGTTGTTATATCATTGTTATTTTGTTAGTTATATGTTGGTTATAAGCATGGTTTATGACATACTTTGGTTATGTCTCTCATCATGTTTTGATTCATAAATGAATTGTTAATGAATGTATGACCTAATAGACGATAATGCAAATATTGTGAGAGGGCATCAGACCTTCTTGACAAATATTAGATAAGCATGAGGTCCCTATGTTCAGATGTGTTTTTATGACTTGTAGATTACATGTTCATGATGTGATGACTAGGTCTTGTTAGGTTAGGTTTGTGTTCAAGTTTTGCATTAGTGGTATTGTCATTTTGTTATTTATCATTTTTGGAAGCTTAATGAAGTTATAGGAAGAGGCTCGAGTCCTTGCCCTAAAAAAGTGGCTCATAATCTAGGGTCACTGGCACAAAACTGTCTGAAAATGGTTGCATTCGCATGGAGGCCTTGTTGTGGGAGCGACTAGAGGGTCTTAGTCACATGGAAGGCTTGTCATGGGAGCGACTGGGGGTCTAGTTTAGAATTTCTCTCAAGGGTTGGACACCTGGAGGGGTTGGTTGGCTCCTAAAGGTTCCATAGCTTCTAAGGGAGGTCTCTAAAGTGTTGCTTCGTCGGTTCCACTTCCTTAAGGTGATTTAGGAGGTCGAATCATATTATAGTAACTCTTTGTTACTTGTTTACCTTGGTGGGACCGTTAGCTTAGTTAAATGATGGAGGAGGGTGTTACACTTCCCATACCTTGGATAAGTCAGCTGGGGCACAATATAAATATTTTCATAAATATGGAAGCTAATACCACATCCTTCCCTTTAGATATTTTCCTTGGAAAGTTGGTAGTTGATCTAAAATGTTTGATTTACTAGAATTATCTAAGACCTTTTCTTCAGGTGATGTTAGCATAATTGCATGAAAGAGCATGCAAAAACCATGTATGCGAACACTTAAATAAGAAACAACATAAAAGAGACCATAAATACAATGCAAAAAATGTTTGATAATAGAGTTCGTCTAATGTGGACTACGTCTCTGAGCCCTGTTTCAATAGTGGGGAGGCTGCTTCATTCATCTCAACAAAAAGAAAGGCAAGTACGTGGAAGACTACACAATTATACCTCCATTCCTAGGACTGAAGTGAAATTTGACTGCTCAAATGAAAAAAATCACAACAACAGTAGGTCTTTCTTGTCCTCTTGAGACTTTTGACTGTAAATATGACCTAATCCTGAAAGGCACATTGCTGTATCAAACTTCGTGCCCAAAAATAAATGAGGAAGGTGATTTTCTACCATGAACCATGAAATTCACTACTCAGATGCAAAAAATTACTGCATCACTGTGATCCTTGCGAAATTTTGAGTAAAATGAGTATAAAATAAACTATATTTCGCCACCGTCATTTCTGGAACCCCAGAGAATCTTTAAGATTCTACAACAATGTTAATATACTTAGAATATTCCATTGGAATATTCCATAACATATGCTCTGAAAATATTCCTATAATCTTCTTATGATTCATGTTTGCATTGGCCTATGTGCGCACTCCTCTCTCATGTGTTCTCCCTCATTCCCTTTGAACCATTCGAATGGAAATTTATAAAAAAGTGTGAGGGTGAATAAGACAAATTGTATGGTTGGCATAGTCATATTAAGATATTTGTTGTTGGGGAGGTTTTGGGTTCAAAACCCATAGACTCCCAATTTTGGCTTTAATATAGTTTTAAAGCCTAATTTTGGTTTTAATATTGTTTTCAAACCATATCCACATAGTTTCACCATTCCAAGGCCACTTGGGCCTAATTTGAGATACCATGTGGCACCATGTGATTGGGCCATGTGGTAGGATTTCATTGGTCTACATCATATGCCACCTTCTCCACCTACTTTCCATGTGTCAAAATGTGGTGCTACCACATCGCTTTCTTGTGGGTCCACCTGGTTTGCTGACTGGGATGCCACATCAGTTTTGTGGGTCCCAACTCGCCTATTGATTTGGCTACCACATGGAATCCCATGGGAGTTCAATGTGTCAACCTGGGTTGACTTTGACTTTGACTTTTGCTTAGTTTCACCAAAACTTTGACTAGTCATAACTTTGTCATACAAACTCGGATTGAGGTGTCGTTTGTGCTCTATGAACTAGGATTAGTTTCACTATTATTCAAGGACTTTTATTTTTGAGGTTTTCCAGAGCCACCTAGATCAGTACTCTCCACTAAAGGACTTTTGATCCTCAAAAAGTATAAACAATACTACAATTATGATCTGCATGAAAAATGTCTCTAAAAGGCTACACTTTCTTCTCCTTCACCTTTGTACTTCAAAGTCTAAAGTGATGAAACTGACTCCTGTATCCATATAAAAATATGTAGTTTCCAATACATGTACAATCTTTTCAAGGTTCCAAACAAGACCATACTTTCCAAGAGTTTATAACACACTCATGGTAAAGTTTCACAACAGAAACCATACCCCATGCTATCCAACTAAAAGCCAAAATATCACAATGTTGCATTCATAAGTAATCTTATATTATCCATCACTTTTACAAACATTTTCGCAACATGTGATTCACAATGGTGGCCATCCTCAACTTCTTAAAAAGGCTACCCATCTCTTACCTAACCAAGCTAATGGGATTTCTTCCTGTAACTGGCTTCCTTGTTGAACTACTTCATCAGTTGGTTCCTTCATAGGTGCTTTCATATGCTCCTTGTTATTCTTTGGGCGTAGCTCTAGATGGAGCTTCTGACATGTGGCTCCTTGATATCCACCCTTGTTGTAATGAATGCAATGGTTCTTCTTTCTCTAAACTTTCTTGACCTTCTTCCTTAAATGGTTGTATTTGGTGCGACTTTGACGAGGAGAGCTTTCCTTAACTCTTTCTTTCGAATGCTCACCTCCCTTTAGAGATGGTATATGATCACGATCTCTAGAATGGTGTGATGTAGCCTTAGCTTGGATTTATCTAGACCCCCTTGCTTCTTCCGGTGATAGTGAGCATGTGACTTTGGAGTGTCTTTCCAATGCACCAAAATCATCAACATAATGAGTACATGAAAGTGAAAAATCAATGACAATGTTTACCTCAGTTTCCGATTTTGGAGTGGGTGACAAAGGAATTTCTAAGACTTCACTACACTTCAACTTTTTCAAGGCCTCTTTTGTGGTGTGTAATTGAAGTTGCAACCTCTGCTTCTCCTCTCCTGCTTCTTGTAGCAGTCTCCTCAATTCAACATTCTCTACTTGAATGCTCTAGTGATGACTATTTGATAGATGAGAAGAAGATGAAGAAGAATAACATTCACTTGAACATGGAGATGGAGGTTTAGGAAACTCTCCTCCTTTTCCTTGATTTACCAAAGCATTGTCCTCTGCTCTCTCTTTCTTCTTCTTCTCTTTCTTTTCTATTCTCTTCTCATAATCTGCAAACTATATCTCTACCTTATTTTCCATGGTGTAGAAAGCTTTATGGAAATATTTCTCATTCTCAGTATGGGAATTGTCATCTGCCATTTTTCTTCTTCACGTTCCATGTCCAATCTTTGGGTTAAAAGTATTAATTTTTCCTTCTCACTATTTGAGTTTTTCCTTGGTTATCATGCACACTTGTAATTCACATTAGCGAGAAGACCGCTCTGATACCAAACTTGATCCAAAATATCTAAATGATGCTTAGAGTTTTAGATGGCGACATAGTTAATTTCTTTTGATAAAATATACATTAGGCCCATTAACTTTACATATGTACTGAATAATACATGCGCAAGAAATAAATATATGCATAACACAAAACTTAATATGAGATCTTAAAGTTTTTTAAAAAAGGAGCACATTTACAATCACATTCATCCATAAAGACAGATGTAAACTTCACACACCAATCTCGTTTATATATATATTCAAGCATGCTCCATATTACAAATATAGATCCATAAAGACACATAGGGATCTATTTAGAGTTTCCTCTAAAATTCCCATTATAGGCTCAATATCATAAAAAACTAAAAAAAAATATCTTTGTAGAAGGAGAGTTTTCATTTTGGCATCATAACAACCTTTTCTAATCTCTCTCTTTGTGACTTTATCTCTCTCTATATAATATTCAACCCTTTTAACTTATACGCACTAGCTTGATATGGTCCACTTTAACCAAGTTGACAAGATCTCTACCTGCTTGGTCCACATTCGCTTGATCTTTTCAACCTTAGTAGCTCAATCCTCCTTTCATCGATTTTAAAAATTATAATGTAACTATTTGACTTTTGTTTGTCACCTTCTTCTTTTTTGGTGCTACCTTTTAGCAAGAATAACCATTTTCTTCCCCTACTTGTGCTTCCTATTTTCACATCGATTTTCCACCAAAATTGATCACAAAAATTAAGGACTCAACAAGACCCAACCATAGTCCATTGAATCACCCTTGAGTCAATGCTTTTATTTTTTGCTTGGTTCTCCTTGTGGCTTCTCAGTTGATGCTTATCTTTCCTATGCTTTTGAAAATTATTCTCCTTCAAATGAAGGACCCAACCTAGGAATAATCTCCAGAATTGTGCAGTATAAATAAGTATGCATGTCCATTTTTATTTCCATGCATTGGTTAAACTATATGCTTTGTTAATGAGTTGTTGGGTTGTCACGACATTAAGCTTCTTAGGACGTGTTGCAATCAAAGCTTGCCATTATGCATTTGTGGTAAGATTAAATGTTCAAAGCTACACATATTTTCCTTGAGTTATTGGCCGAAGATCCTGGATAATAAATTTGAACTTGTGGGATTCATCTTCTAGAGAAAGTATTTTATTATCAATTTCTTTATCTTGATTTAAGAAGTTGTTTTTATTGCACAAGGTTTGTACTGGAAAGAGATTCCTCCATCAAATTTTACTTTGCTCTCGTAGCATGTAAAGTGGTTAGTTGTGCTTAATGAACAACCCTTGCTAGTCTTGTACTTGGTTTAAGATGTCCTTGGAATCCTTAGTCTGTTGTTGAAGAATATATCTAAGGGCAGACTCTTGCTCTAAAATTTGATCAATTTGTTGATTATACTATTCTGCAGGAATATAAGCTTGTTGTGTAGCTCAGAGATGGTGTGGTGAAGATCTTTATTTGCTACAACTAGTAATATGCAAGAACTGTTAATGAATTAAAGGCACTGCATTGGATCATAAGAATAAATATCTTCTAGTGCACTAGAAGCATGAAATGCCACTGTTGGCTCCATCTGTTGAAGTTTAGTATTGATATTCTCAACCTACTATTGAAGTTGGTCTTTTTTTCGCATGTAGATGGTCTCGCTCCTCTATAACTTGAAGGAGTTGTTTGTGTTGTTGTTCATATGAAAGAGTAAGATCATGATACTTTGTATCTGCAAGAACAAAACGATCCTCTAGGTGTATTGATGATGCCTTAATGAATATAAATAACTATTGATAGGACCATTGCTAAATATCTACCATGGACAAATGATCAACTGGTGGCGGTTTGGTTTGCAATGGCTATCCACTTGCAATATATTTCTCAGATTGAGCTTGCGGTGAGGTCTCTGACATTTCTACTCGTTCTTGATGGAAGTTCTCATAGAATTTTGTGATCACTTCGAGAGGAAGAAAAGGAATAATATCTAAGGTATGGGTTCACAAGTGCAAGACTTCCTTACAATGACTTGGGTATCAAACAAAGTCATGGAGCCTCATAGGAGAAATTCCACTGGTTGCTCCTAGTTGTGATGGTGAAGAAGGTTGAACCTATAGTAAAGGCAAATTTTCAGGTACTTTCTCTTATTCCTACATATCCTAGTTCTAAAATAGCCTCCATGTCTTCCACAACTTTGTGATCATGCAACACCTTAGTTTTCTCTCATGGATCAGAGTGGAGCGAAGCAACATCATAATGGGTATTAGAGGGTACAATAGATTTTGGTGAGGAAATGGAACTATGCATATTCTTGGGTGTGGAGCCTGATTATCTTCTTTATTCAAAGGTATCACTGCATTGGACCCTAGTTCGTAACGTTGCCACCCATAATATTTGTGCTACAAGGGGGGTCCAAGGGGGGGTGGGGACTACGATCTTTGGGAGCCCCCCCTTGGCGGGGGATTGGGGGCAGCACCACCAAAGATAAAAATAGATTAAAAATTGCCTTGTAAAATATTGTAATTTCGTAGTCAATCTGGGTTGTTCATTAGGCGAAGATCTGACGGTAGAAGTTATGTTTAATTTACGGTTTTTTGCCCTAGAAGGCAACCCATTGCTATATATGAGGGAATTGTATTGCGTGTATGTAGATTTATATTCTGAGTGAGAAAGAGAGAGGAGATTGTGTGAGAGTGAAGAGGGAATTACAACAGAGAGAGAGGAGATTGTGTGAGAGCGAAGAGGGAATTACAACAGAGAGAGAGGAGATTGTGTGAGAGCGAAGAGGGAGTTACAACAGAGAGAGAGGAGATTGTGTGAGAGCGAAGAGGGAATTACAATAGATCTGTTGTAGGTTGTATCTCTTCATTTTGCTGGATAATATAAAAGGAAGGACTGGTTGTTTCTCCATGGATGTAGCCAAAATTGGGTGAACCACGTATATCTGTGTCTCTCTTGTTTTATGTGTTTTCTGTGTTTATATTTTTGCAATATATCTTAAGTGTTCCATTGCTATGTAATATATAATTTTCTAACAACTGGTATCAGAGCCAAAGGTCTATTTGGCTTATAAACTCGCAAGAGAGAAGGGTTCCTAGTTTGAGTGGGAGCAATGGCGAAATATGGTAGGTTTAGGGTCAAAAAATTTAACGGCCAAAACTACCAACTATGGAAGATGCAGATGGAAGATTATTTGTACCAGAAAGATCTGTACCAACCATTGAGCGGAAAGATAAAGAAGCCGACGAGTATGACAGACACAGAATGGGATATTCTAGACAAAAAGGAACTTGGAACAATACAACTATGCCTAGAGGCATCGGTAGCCTTTAATATTTCAAAGGAAACGACAATAGAGGGTTAATGTCGGCATTGGCCAAACTATATGAAAAATCCTCGGCCTTAAATAAGTTATTTCTTATGAAGCTTTTATTTAATATGAAGATGTCAGAAGGTGGATCTCTTGCTGATCATTTAAATGAATTTAATATAGTTACCAGTCATTTAAGTTTTGTATGGGTAAATTTTGATGATGAAGTTAGGGCTCTGTTATTTCTGTGCTCATTGCGAGAAAGTTGGAATGGTTTAGTTATGGCCATTAGTAACTCTGTCTCTGGATCTAGTACTTTAAAGTTTGATGATGTTTTCGGTGTAATCCTTAACGAGGAAATGTGACGGAAAAGCTCCGATGAGACATCAGGTAATCCTTTGACTGCAAAGACTAGGGGAAGAAAAATGGAAAGAGGAAAGAGCCTAGGATATCACAGTAAGTCAAGGAAAGGTAGATCCAAGTCCAGATTAGGGATAATGTGCTGGAAATGCAGGAAGAAAGGACACATGAAGAAAGACTACAAGTTTTGGAAGGGAAAAGAAGGAGACGTGCAGCAAGAAAACAATCATGAAGCAAATGTGACAGGTGATGTATTGCAAGATGCTTTGATTCTTTCATTAGAAAACATTATTGATGCCTAGGTGGTAGATTCAGGGGCCTCATTCCATGCCACACCTGATGATGAGCCTCATAAATGGGTAATTATATGGGCTCATTTTACCTCCTAAGCTAGTCAAATCAACCATTCTCTGAGCTTATTACATGGTTTTCTGATTATATTTATGCTTATAGAGTGAGTTGAGTTAGTTATTGTGCCATGTGGTCTAACATGTATTTAATGCAGATTATTGATGGATTTTGAGGTCAAAGTCAAGGATCCAGTGGAAAAATGGCAGAAATAACTCGAAGTGGACAGAGGAGAGGACTTATAAGAGGGAATCCCCCTCATTTATTACTCCTCACTTCAAATTCCCCTTCATTCAGCTTAGAGTACAAGCAGCCGAATCATGCACTAGAAGGTAGCCGAGCAAGTGGAGGATGACTGATGATTATCTCAAGTTTTGGGAGCCAAGCCTACCTGATTTTAAGGAAGCTATTAGTAGCTTCATTTTTATAAGTAGAGAGGCATAGGGCCTCACTAGGGTCATATTTTTGCTTATGTAACCTCTCCTCAAATTTCAAGCTTATTATTTTGTGACCGTTTCATGTAATCTTGCTATTGTTTTGAAAATAAATATGGAATCCTTTTTGAGCTAGCACTGAGTTACCTCAGAGGGCTGAAGCTCTTGGGTTAGGGCCCAATCCAAGCAGCCAAGCTCCTCTTTACTTGTATTTTTATGCTTTGTTTCAGTTTGTAGATTAGTTTGCTGGTAGATGTGTTTCTCTTATGGTTAAGAATAGGTTGCTTTTGATGGTTTAGTAGTTTTGCTTCCATTTGTGCTTTCTGTAGTAGGTTAAGCAGCAATTAGAAAAGATTCAAAAGGCTAGCAATAGTGCCTTTTCCTCTCTTCCTCCATATAGGACCATGATTTGAGGCAAAGACTCTCTTGCTATCCCAAAAACACAGATTTTCCTCATTCATAGGACTTCTAGTGTTTGCAGCTTTTTAGTAGGTTAATAGTGCAACTTTGCTTTGCTTTAGATCTTCTTCATCATGCTCACTTCCTGATTTGCAATAGTATTCTTTCATGCTTTCATTTCCTGCAACATTTCTCAGCATTTCCTTTCATAGATCATAGTTTAGATCATTTTTATGCAAAACCCTAATTTTCCTAAATGCATTCATTTCACTAGTTGCTTGATTTCCTTGGTTGACTGTCAGTTTCTATGCAGCAGATCTCTTCCAGTAGTAGGCTAGCTTATCAGAAATCACACCCTTCATCTGATCCATGCCCTATACGTCTCCCAAATCTCACCTCAATTCTGCCCTAGTTTCCTACATTTTTCCATACAACTTCTTTCTCTCTCCTTAAGCAAATCCAATCATCTCTCTCTCTCTCTTGGTGATTCATTGTATACCTTAGGCACCATAAAACCTCATTCCAACTTTCATACACCTTTTCACCCACTCTCACACCTTAAAAATAATGAAAACTTCTCTCGGCCTCCTCCTGTAGGCCTCCTGTAGTTCCCTGTTTTCCTCCTGTAGATTTCCTGTGTCCTCCTGTAGATTTTCCTGTAGGATTTTTTTTGAAGGCCGAGTGTGGGAAAAGCCTCCAGAAGGTCACCTGAGACCTCCGAGGACCCATCCACACCATCCTACATCCTCTCAAGTCCCAAAACTTCGCTTCAACACCACCTATTCGCTGCCACACTCACACACAATAAATTACATGCATGTCAAATCTACATAAAAATCCAAAAGTATGTTTTTTGCTTATTTACTTCCAGGAATAGCATAGTTAGATGTTGTTTAATTCCTTGAGTAGGTAATGGCATTCCTTTCATGGTTTTCATAGTGATTTCTACAAAAGTAGAATTAGTTGGTTAATTAGGGTTTACTAGGTTTGCTTTACATTTAAGTCTTTCTCCTTTCTGCAATTAGAATAACATCTGTAGAGTAATTTTTCTTTCCTTTCATCACATATAGAGCTTCTTCTAGAATTCATAAAAGTTGGCTTGAGCTCTTAGTGATCTTGCGCCGGCTGACCAAGTGACAACCTGCAGTGAAAACTAGTACTTGTGCATACAGCACCAATGCTTCCAAGTTTGTTACGAACTACTGGATTGATAAGGGTAAAGTAGGCAGCCCAAGAGTTGCAGCATTATTGCTGCAATACTGGTGCTCACCACTTTTTTGTGCTACTGCTGGGGAAGTGTCAGAGTATTATGTGATTACTGCTTTCTTTTATTTCCTATTGCAACACTCTGTTAATAGTTCATTTCAGCAAAAGTAGACTAGTAATTTCTTTTCCTTTCAAGTTATGCATTTCCTTGCTTTCCTTTCCAATTCTGCAAATTTCCATTTCATCAAGTTCATTTCAGTTAGTTGCAATTTGTTTTGTTCAATCAATTTTAGTTTTTCAGGTACTATCAGTGTGGGGAAAAAAGAAACACAAACCAACCAAAAAGATTTCCTTTCATGCCTCGTAGGAATAGTGATAACTCAGGAAAAGTTTTTCCCAATACCCCCACTACTTCACACAGCCAACCTTCTGTCTTCTTCGGTGGCTGCGATTAGGAAGAACCCTTTGGTGAATAGCCAGACATATTTGAAGAACCTATAGGGGAAGAAGAAGAAGAAAACATTCCTTTGGAACTAATGGCTGAAAACATAAATGCTAGGGGGAATGGAGAGAGAATACAGGGTACCTTTCCCATTCGGGAGACCAACGGGAACACCAAAATGAAGAATATAAGTGCTTCTGCCCCACCTCATTTCCATGGTCTGACTACAGAAGATCCTGACACCTTCTTGTTTGAGTTTGTTGTCATCTGTTGAACTTATGACTATGTAGAAGATGAGCAAAAGTTTAAACTGTTCCCTTCTACTCTCAAGGATGCAGCACTGTGCTGGTTCATGGGATTACCTGACAATAGCATCAAAACTTGGGCTCAGATGTAGTAGGCCTTTAACAACAAGCATTGAGACTATTGTAGGTCAAAAAATACCAAAGAAGAAATCTTCTGAATGACCATAGGAAGTGATAAGTCCCTAGAAGACTATGAAGAGAGGTTCCAGCTCAGTTACAAAAGGGTCGGGTGTACACTTGACCCTGAGTCTTTGAAGTCGGTCCTTCTCAGGGGAATTCAGGAAGACCTTTTAGATACCCTCCATCTATTGGTCGGGGGAGACATCTACCAACTATCCTATGAGGACATAAAGACTATTTTTAGAAACCATTCTAGAGCAGCCAGAAAGAAAGGTAGGGGGAGTCAACCCATAGCCAGTGCCTCTTCCTCCAACTCATCCATTAAAGGAGAAATTGGAAAAATGTTGGAAGACTTCAAGAGTGAGATGTTGTAGACTCTTGCCATGCAAATGGATATCTTACATATCAAGATAAAACAAGAGGAAGTAGAGATGGCTTTGGCCATTTTTTCCCTAGATGCACCAAGAGGCATCCTAGGAATGAATGCCCATTGAACTCTATAGAGGTTTGTTCACTCTGTGAAGAAAATAATTCTACAGATAAGTGCCCTTCCTTTCCTGGACTTAAAGTTGTATATCAAGGGGTTGAGGGAGTCACTGAATAGCTCTATTACATAAACCAAAGAAGGTCGCATGGACCTAGACCATACTAGTAGGGGATGCAAGGGACATCTCAAGCATACTACAACCCCAACCAAGTTCCCTCCATACCTTCTTTGGGTCTCCCTGATCATCCTTCCTCGTCCACATGACCTCCTTGGTCCTTCACATCTCAATATGATGCCCAACCAGCCACCCATTCATTTCAGTCCTATGCTCAGCCACACCTTCAGTGGAATGCATCTCATCAAGGGTGGAGGCCCCAATACAACTCTCTTCCCACTCTTCTGCCTCCACCACCTACCCAACCACAAATGTTACCTTCTAATCCACCAAGGCAACCCCAAATACCTTCCCATCCAAATCCAAACCCGAGCAACAAAGAGGCTCAACAAGTTTATAGTGGCGAACCATCATGCCCAACTTATGTTGTGGAGATCCAAGAAATCATCTTAAGATCTGGGAAAGTCCTCCCAGATAGCCAGCCTCCACCCAAGGAGGTTGAGGAAGATAAAGAGGAAAGTGAACCTAAAGAAAATCCACCCTTTCCTAAGAGACTATCTGCGACAGTCCAGCCTACCCCAGAAGAGACTGAACTCTTGGGAGAATTAAAACATTTATGTGTGAAGATACCACTTCTCCAAGCCATAAAAGATGTGCCTATCTACAATAGATTGATCAAAGAGAAGTGCTTTAGGCATCCAGGAAGGCGCAAGAGAGATGCCCCAACCATCAATGTCATAGGACAATTGTCCAGCTTGATGTTGGGGCAGGTAATCTGTCCAAAATATTTGGACCCTGGAAGCCCAGTAGTTGATGTCCACATCAATGGCACAATGATCCCGCATACCTTCATTGATTTGGGAGCTGCCATTGATGTGATGACAAAGGACACAATGCTCAAACTTAACCTCCAGAGCTCCTTGAGGAAGACCACGACAGTGCTACAACTAGCAGACCGCTCCACTGTGACCCCTAAGGGGATTGTGGAAGATGTGATGGTCTCTATTGATTCTTGGGAGTACCCTGTTGATTTCTTAGTTCTCCAGCCAAAGGCAAAGCTCACTGGGTATCCCCTCATTTTGGGAAGACCGTGGTTGGCTACAGCCGATGCCTACTGTTATCACTTAGATTTTCCTTGAAGTTGTTTGAAGAATGAAAGGGGTCTGAGGTAACCACAAACCAATAGTTTAAGTATAGAATCTAGCCAATATGTACTCATAAAGGGCTCTCTATTTGTGATTTAGCTTTGTTTTGTGAGATATTAGGCTAGTTGTGAAGGCTTGGGGATTTTGATTTTGTTTGGTGGTGGAATTCGGGAGCAGATGGATAGAACAAGGTATTTTAGGCCATTGGGCTATGGAGTCAACTGAAGATGGCTTAACTGGATCAGGTTGATTTAACAAAGGGGATTTTCACAGGGCAAGATAGCTAAACGAAAGACAAATGATAGTGTAAAAGGGTGAAATGGTCTTGAAAAGGGAGGAAGGGTAATTAAGAATCCTTCAACAAAGTTCAAGATGTGGGAAAGTGGGTGCTCATTAACAAAAAGAAATTAAGAATTTTTTGTTAAATGGTCACAGTGATAAACTATGAAAGTAGGGAGCAATTAAGAATTCCCTCCCTATAATAGCTTGGAAGATAACATTAAGAAAATAAATGATTTTAAAGGCAGAATGCAGTAAAGCTCTTTTTGAAATATAATTTTTTGTTTATCATTCAGATATGAAACACATATGAATATTTAAACCAAAAAACTGTAAAAAACACAGGATATAGAGTACTTATTTGTTTTTCGTTTGACACAGGTATCCTGTAAAAGTCCTTTGCTTTATTACTTTGTTCCAGCCAGCCATACAAAAGTTGTTCAACAACACTTCAATTCCAAAAGTAAATTGTCTACAGAAATGTCTAAGAATCCCCCTCAGTACTTCGAATATGGAAGTACTTATACAAAATTTACATTAAAATATCTCCTAACTAAAAGAGATACATTCTAGGAAAACTAAATATCATTTACATGAATATAGAGACAGATGGTCTCGAAAGTAGAAACTGAATGTGAACTGCTTGTTGTTGTCCCTGTTTTTGTTGAAGGAGCTGGAGGTAGGTCCTATGAATATGCTTCTTGCTATCTTGCTTGTAATTCTGTGCTGGATGATTGATTTTAGCTTTTCACTGATACTCTTTTACTTGTGACTGATACTCTTTTACTTGTGACTGATACTCTTTACCTGTTTTACCATCATTCACCCTTTTTTACCAAATTTGACTATGGTAAATATTTCAATTTACTTCACTTTTTACCATGGTAAATCATAAGATGTCTGTCATGCTGGTCCACTAATCATCTCTCGATATTCTTGTCCTTGTCAGTATTCTGTATATTTCATCTGCTTCTGTATATTTTACAAAATTTGGTTGCACTGGAAATAAGTGCTTCACTTCACGCTCAACGTAAAAAAGGTTCTCCAAACTATCATAGAGAACCCTCCCTATGGCCAATGCCTTGGCTGCAGATGAACTGGCCTGACTGTTAGCTTGCTGATGTAATTTGTTGATATAATCATTCTGAAACATTAGCTTGTCATTGATGACTAAAGGACTTGGAAGTCCTTTACTTTGTAAGATTCCAAATTTCTACATAAATTCATCTATGTCTTCTTGCATATTTTGACATTTGCGTTCTAGGCCTTACATTAGACTCCTTTTGGTCAATACTTTCTCTATTTCGAGGATGGTAGCAGTCCTATCCTCAATGTTTAATTGTTCCAACTAATGCCTATTTCTACTATTTAGAAATTTTATTAATCTGATAGCTTCTTCAGGCTTCCTTCCTAGTTCTTCCTTGGTTTTTTCAATCTCTTGAAGAGCAACTTTCACTAAGTCAATTTGTTCAAAAATGACTTGAATTGATGACCAAATATCATTGATTGAATCAATGATATTGGTCCATAATATTTTTTTGATATCAGTCAAAGGATTTTCAAATGTAAGATCTTTTTCCAGTGTTTTAATCTGTTGAGTCAAGCCTTTGTTTTTTCTCATCTCTTCGGAAAAATTGAATTTTGATACATCATATTTTTGCTCTAAAGTAATGAATTTCTCTTTTACTTTTTGTAGTTCAGTGACTTGGAGCTTCATTTCCTCCATGGACTTGATCAACTCTTTTGTGCTCTGATTTGAGGTTCCTACCTGTGATGTACCTGTACCTGTTACTTCTATAGTTGCAGCTGTTTCCAAAGGGACATTTGGTGCTAAAGCAGTTGCCAATGTAGAAGGGACTGCTGTAGAAACCACTGGCACTACATTTTGAGGCTGTGTGGTCGACTCACTCTGCCTGCTTTGTAGTGTTTTCTCTAATTCTTGCTCTGTCTCTTTTAGTTGCTCATTTAGCTTAAGGACCAAGTCCATAAGCTCTTCTTCATTTTTCTTCTCAATCACTTCAGCAGTCTGAGGGTGAATGAGTGGTGGCAATTTCAACTGCTTTCTTAGTGCAGCTATATCTTCATTCTTTTTCTTTATTAGGCTCTCTGCAGCCTTGATATCCTTTGGGTTATGGCCCAACTCAATAATCAATTCCTCCAATGATTTGATTCTGTTGTCCTTTGCCTGTGAGGAGGCCTTTTCTAATTGCAATTGGGTAGTAGTGTTGTTCAGTGAATTTTGCAACCTATGTGCCATCATTGCCTTGCTTGTCAGTGTAGAATAAACCATCTCCCCTGTTTTCTTATGCAGTTCTATCTGATCTATGGGGTGGATATCTTTAGCTAAGACCTCAAAATCAGTCTTGAGGTAGTCTACAAATGACTTGGGCTGCTGTACTGTGGGCTTTAGAAAGCTCATCTGCATTTTTCCTTCTTTGATGTCATAAGCTGACATCAATCTGGTTTGATTTGTAGGGGCCATCTTCAAGTATTGAGTATAGGCTTGGGCCTTCAGCTGCTCATTCTTGGCCTTTATCTCCTTGAATTTTCCTTTTATGTCTATGATCTTCTCAGATGAAGATCTGAAAGATGAAACTTCGGCACTCTGTTGTCTTTCAAGCTCTTGTCTTTGTGAACTGGAAGGTGTCCCACCTGTTGGGAATGTATGTAGACTATCTCCACCTTCTTTCCTCAAACTCCCTGTTGTTTCCTCAAAGAATTCTTCCTCTGAATATGGATTTAGCCTGTGCCTCTTAGCACCAGGCTGGTCTGAAGGACCACTGGCAGGGGTAGCTACTTCCCTATCTCTTTTCAAGTTCTTTTCCTCATTTAGAGGAGTCTGCACAACTGGGGGATTTCCCATATTAACCTGAGCTGGATGAGGCTGTGGTGGAGCTTGTTCTTCAGAGATTTCAGGCTGCTCTGACATCTCTGGTTGTTCAGATGCTAGAGTACTTGTTCCTTGGTGTTGTTCCTGTGGTGGTTCTGCTGGGGGAGAAATAGTTTCTTGTGTGTGCCTTTGGGAAGTATTTTTTGTAGAGGCACTAGGCTTTGATGTTGGCCTTTGAGTAGATTCAACTGGTACCTATTCACAAGAGTCTAGGTCAAGTCTCTTTTCCAAGTCTTTCGTCACATTCTCTACCTCAACTTGATCACTATCCATTTCAACTAGAGTTCTTTCCCTCCATTCATCAATATTTGCATACTGTTCTATCTCAAGGATTCTGTGATGGATATATGGTGATAGCTTATGTTTCATTCTCCTATCACAAATGAAACCTTGTGGATCATATCTCCAAGCAAATCTTTTCTTTAGTCTCATTTTTTCTAGGATTTCTTCTACTCTTTTATTTGCTTCTCTATTGTTGCACATAGATGGGCCTAAGTGGTCTTTAATCCTCAATTGGGCTTTCTTCTTTGCCTTGGTAAAATGAATTTGATTAGAGTTTAACATTTTCCTATAATATTCCAGGGCAAACAATCTCATGGGAACACAATTAGGTAGTTGGAACGGAGGGAGTTCACAACCATAGATTCGGATCTCAGTGTGATTCTGGTATAAGTACCAGTCACCTATCTTGTACTACTTTGACAGTTAAAGGGTTCTCTTGATTTCATAACTAATCCTAGGAGGAGGACTTCCTGTCAGCATGGTGGTCACAGGGTGGACAAACTGGTCAATGAATTCATTGTATGAATAGGGACAAGTATATGAATGGTGGAAGATGGAAGTCCAAAAAATGACTGGTCCGGGATTACCCTTTGTATCAAGTTTATTTACAGAGAATGGGAACTTGTCAGACTGATAGTAAAGGAAAAGGTGATATATGAATCTAGAATACTTGAATACCTTTTTAATTTTCCAGCCTCATGAACTGGTCATGGATTTTCTCAACAATTAAAGCAGCATAGTTATATTTGATAGTAGGAGGCTGACCACGGGTAAAAATGGACAATAAAACTAGAGTCAATTCATCCACATACTCACTAGTATTGAAACCCATGACTGCAGCTATCATATTGACTATATTTTTGCCTATCTCTGTGAAGAAAGATGCCACATAGGGAGGAGGATCTTTGGGTTGATGTTGTTTATCCATAAATATCTGGCAAAGGCGACTGAGTTCAGATTGGGACATTTTAGATGCTTTCTCTAGTAATTCCCCAGGGAAATGGGGGTGAGGTCTTGATTGGGTTGAAATTGTAGCATTTCATTGATCAAATCTGCAGTAATTGTGAAGAGAGAAATTTGATTGGGGGACATTATTGCTCTGAGGGTGGGATTATAATTGGCTTGACATTGATGGATAATGTCAGGGAAAATGCACATAGAGGGGAGCATGTACCTTGGGAGATTTGATTCCCAAAGTCCTATGGTATCAAATCCATTCATGTAATTGTCCCAGCATTGACAAAATGCTTTCAAGGAGATTTTATCAGTTTCGAGGTCTTTTATTTGAAAATCTTTATCTACTAAGGGTAGATAATCCAAATCTCTATGAGGAGTAGTGATAGGAGGTATATTGAGGGCCACAGGGGTTTCCATTTCTGGTTCTTGTGGATTCAGATAGGAAAATGGGGTTTTCAAGTAGGTTTGGTGAAAACTGAGGGTCCTGGGAGTCTTAAATTCTAAATTTTGAAACTGAATTGTAATGAATTTTGGGCTTTTTCAAAGTAATCACAGAGGAAATCAAGTATTTACAGGGTTTCTGGAAGGAAACTGGTAAATACCTATTTTTAAGTGATGGGAAATGGAGAGCAGGTTCACTAGGTGCAAATGGTGGACTGGAGCGACGTCGAACTGCAAGTTTCAGGGTGGCTGACAGTTGGAGTACGAGTTGGTCGACTTCAGCGTTTAGGTTGCATGCATGAGTTTTCAGAATAAGAACGAAAAAGCTGTTTTAACTTAGTTTTTATGCAAAGTCAAAGATTTTTGCGGGTTCGTGATATGGACAGGTGGTGTCAGCAGGGAGGTGACTTGATGTTTTGTCTTTAGCGGGAGGCGATAAGTGGGTTTCATTGAACCACTAGTGGAGGGTAAGTGGTATTTGGGCAAGAACGCATGATTCCATACACTGCTTGACACATAGCATAGGTACTATTCTTGAAACCACTCACCATCGCACGCTAAAAGTCAACCACAGAGGTCCGTGTGATATGCGCGATGACCATCGGATCTGTGGGATCCGATCGGATGGTTGTCAGGGAGCTGAAGTGACTGGCAGATATAGAGGGTAGACCTAATATAAATTAAAGAGATTAATCATATCGGAGGTGATTCGATTGGTTATCGAGTTATTAATTAGTCCAAATGACGTAATTAATCCTCATTAAATGGTGGCGGGGTTGGGTTCTTAATTAACTATGGATTAGTTAATTAATCTCGTTTATTTATGTGTTTTATGGTTATATTTAACCGAGGGGCGGGATATATAATGATTTGGGGTTCTGTATAATAATATAATACGGCCGTGGGTAATTTTGTTTTATATGGGAATTATATAATAAACATTAGCGGTTAATATGACAAAATTGAATGGGAAAGCACTAAGTTCAATGTTTTCCAAAAGTGTTTCATCGTATAACATATTACTTAGGCTAAAGTGTACAAAAGGGTTTTTATGCAAATTTGTTTCAATTTCACTAAGTAAAATAGGATTTTACTTAGGAAAAGTTTTATCAAAGGAATGAGTGATCTTATGGGGGGGTAATGTTGATGAAAGGGACTTAAGTACTTTAGGCATTTCCAATTATTGGGCCAAGGGTCCGGTCCCTCCAAAAGTCAGAGAAATGCTCTGAGCCCCTCTAACTATGGCAATTACCTTTAGCACTTAGGGAATTAGTGAAAATTTTAGGGGAAATGAATGGGGAGGTTAATTATTGTGACTTTGAATGTTGAAGTGCCTTTCCATGTGATACATGCCTTTGCCTAGTGATGAAAGTAAAAGATTTAAACATTTAAACTTATCATTCACCACACATTTATTCTACAACCATCATCTACTTACCCTACCTACTTTACCCTAGCATTTTCACTTCTTTATTAGGGTGCACTTAGACTGGCAAACCCTTTTCAAACTTTCTTTTCTTTTACATAGTGATACCTATCTAAATCTACACTTATTACATCCAAGGGCTCAGATTAAACTGTTGAGCTCCTTTTATTCACTCTACCTATCTACTTATCTGCCAAGATTAAACTGTTTGGTCAGATCTTTATTCTCTATATCTAAAACATGAAATTGAAAACATGGACTAGTCAAGCTTAAACTATTTGACTATTCATGAATTGTGGCATAGGTGACAAGCTGCACACGATTTTTTATTATACAAAAGTAAAAAAGTAGTGGCATTTAGACTTGCACACTTTCTTGGTCTTTTCTTTTTGTTGGGGTTCATTTTCTTTCATTTTTTGACCTCTTTTTTATTCTTTTCACCCTTTTATTCTTTTTCTAGGGTATACCCTCTTTACATTTTTTTATTTTTTTATTTTTTTTTTACAAATGTGGAAAACCTTTGCAACAAGTAAAGGTATGAACATATTTCAAAGCTAAACCAAGTCAATCATGATATATGACACCTATTGGTATAGGGGCATAACAGTGGCTCAACTTGGGGATGGCCTTTCCTGGTGGAAAGTCAAGAATAGTATATTAGTGGCCTCTGAATGACTGTGACTTTGCCCTGCAATCTTCCTCTTGCATGCTGCTTTATGTATATGTATGACAGTAATACTTCTGAAGCTTAGGGACTTCTCTTTGGGCTTCAACCCCAAAATCTTGTTGTCCAATCAACACTATGACATTAGAAAATATATAATATGTACCGTGGAGAATATGGTAACATTAGTAACTAGGATCAAAGTAATGCTTCAACATCTGACCATTGACTGGTCCTTCTTCTACTTCTGTACCATCTAATTCTTTAAGAAAATATGCATTTTTTCCTCTGAAAGCATAAATGATGTATGGTCCTTTCCACAGGAAGTCAAACTACCCATGTTTCCCCTTGTCCTCTCTTTTTGAATCCCATCTTAACACTTTATCTCCAAGGTAGAAATATTATGCCTTGATTCTTCTGTCAAATATCTTCTTAAGTTTCTCCTGCAACAGTTGGGATCTTTGGCACACCTCCTCCCTGGTTTGCTGCAAATTGATGGTCTGGTTTATCCTTCTTTTTATATCATTAGGTTCCACTTGAGTTTCTTGGAGTATTTTCATGACAAGAACCCCCAATGATGAAGGAAAAACAACCTCCATGCTATATACTAACTCATAGGGACTGGTTCCAATGGATTTTTTGGTTGTAAGCCTGTCTGCCCACAAAGAATTGATCAAATTTTTGTTCCAAGTTTTCTTATTTTCTTCTAATAGTTTTTTGATGATATTAATTAGACTCTTGTTGGAAGATTCTGCAGTCCATTCCCTTGAGGGTAGTAGGCTATGGAATGGCCCAGTGTAATGTGATACTTGTTACAGAAATTAATCATTTTCTTTGACTTGAAGGCTGCAACATTATCAGTAATGATTTTAGTGGGACAACCAAATCTGGACAAAATATTGGTCTCTAGGAAACCTGTGATCACAGTGTCATTGGCTTGTCTGGAGGGAATGGCTTCTATCCATTTAGTAAAATAGTCAGTGGCAGTGAGTATCCATTTGTGTTGGCCAGAAGAGGGTGGATGAATTTCTCCAATGAAGTCAAGACCCCATTGTTGAAAAGGTTTCTCGGTGGAAATGGGTTTTAAGGGTAAAGGTAACAATTTTCTTTTGCCTTCAAAGATTTGACATTTATGGCAAGAAGTTACAAATCTCTTCACATCTGCAAACAAGGTTGGCCAATAGAATCCAACCATTAGGATCTTGTCTGAAGTTGACTTCCAATAGAGATGTCCACCACAGTCTCCTGCATGAAATTCTTGGAGAGCCTTGTCAACTTCATCTTTTAATAAACAATTTAACAAAATTCCTTCATGATTTTTCGAGAAAATAGTATTATCTAAAATGCAAAACTTTGAAGATTTCATTTTCAAAAACCTATTCTTGGTTCTGGATAACCCTGGAGGAGCCTGCAAGCTTTGTAAAACATAAATTATATCAACATACCAAGGTGAATCTAAAAAGGCCTGGCTGATTTGTGGAGTCGCCATATCCTGCTCGTTATCCAGTTCATTTATGTCTAGGGCTTGACAATTAGTTTCTGCCATGAGTTTGGCCAATCCCTGACCTTTTATTAGCTTGGTAGGTTTTATCTCTATATCATACTCTAAGATGGTAGCTATCCATTTTCCTCTTTTACCATCAACTCCATCCTGAGTTAGGATGTCTTTGACTACTGCATTAGGAACATAAGCTATCACATGAGAGTATAATATGTAGACTCTGAAATCTTTAATAGCTTTTACCAGTGCAAAAGCTTGTTTCTCCATTATTTTGTATTTTAATGATGCATCTCTAAGTGCTTTACTAAAAAAGACTATAGGTTTTTCACATACCTGATCATCCTTTTGTAATAAAACTATAGCTATGGTGTGTCCTGATGTAAAAGAAAAAATGATGAAGTCTCTATCAAATTGTGGACTCGTGAGGACTGGTGTTCTGGTTAAGGCCATTTTGATTTCTTCAAATGATTGCTTGGCCTCTACTGTCCATTTGATACTTGAATCCTTTTTTAGCATGTTATTTAGTAATCTAATGAGTTCAGCTAAGTTAGAAATAAATTATCTTAAAAAATTTATCTTCCCTAGGAAAGCTTGAAGTTCTTTAATACTTCTTGGATGGGGTATCTGTAAAATAGCTTCGATCCTGGAAGGGTCAATTCGAATGCCATCTTTGGAAATAATGTGACCTAAAAGTTTACCCTCCTCCAGACCGAACAAGGACTTCTTTGGATTCAAAGAAATGCCATATTTTCTGCATTTTAAAAAGACTTTCCTGAGATGGTCCAAGTGCCGTTGATCTGATTTAGAAAAGACAATTAGATCATCTAGATATATAACAAGAAAATCATGAATTTTTGTGGCAAAGGCAATATCCATTGCTCTTTGGAAGGTTTCTCCTGCATTTTTTAGTCCAAATGGTAGTTTTATGTATATGAAAGTACCCCATGGTGTTGTAAAAGCAGTTTTCTCTTGGTCATCAGGATGAACCAAGATTTGGTTATATCCTGAAAACCCATCTAAAAGTGAAATTCTAGAAGAACCCACTACCCTTTGCAAAATATGATCCATTTTGGGTAAAGGATAGTTATCTTTAAGAGAGACCTTATTTACATTTCTCAGATCAACACATAACCTTATTTCCCCAGAATTCTTCCTAGTAGGTACCAAGTTAGACACCCACCGTGAAAATCTAATAGGGGAAACAATCCCTGCTTCATACATGCGTTTGATTTTTTTCTCAATTGACAGTAATAGCACAGGGTTAATTCTTCTGAGTTTCTGTTTAAAGGGATTTTGATTTTCTTTCAGAGGTATAGTGTGCTTAATGATAGAGGTGTTATAGGACTTAAAATATTCATAACTCCATGCAAAGACATCCTGGAATTCCCTCATAAGTTCAACATACTTTAGCTTCTGATCAGGAGGTAAAGATTTTGACAATTTTATCATTTTTGGATTATCCTATGTTCCTAAGTTGTACTCTTCTATATCCACTTTTAATGGCTCCATTTTCGGTTTCTTGGGAATGTCATTGGAGTCAAACAAATCTTCAAGAGGAGTCAATCCTTTGGGTAAATGATTGTCTTTTAGGTTGATAATCTCTGTTTCTTCTTCAATTATTTCATCTAGGTCCATTTGTTTCAGGTCTTGAATTTCTTTTTGTGTGAATTTTGTGGGATGAATCATATTTATTGAAATTTCAAATGAAATGTTAATTTCTACCTCATTTATTTGATTAGAACTAATAAATGTATCAACATCTATGTTAATGTTAGAAAACTCTTCATCTAAAGTTAAAAAATTATTGATTTGCTTATCACTATCAAAAACTTGCCAGTTCTTCAGATTATCAGGGATGGCTGGTCTGTGCCTAATCTCAGCAGTATATTGATGATTAGGTTGAAAAGGTAATTTGCAGGTGCTGGCAAACATGGCCAGGCTATGGGCTTGCATGTTGTGTTTTCTAGGGATAGTTGCAAGCTGGGTTTCCAAAAAAGTGTTGAGAATTTCTATGACTGTTCCTCTATAATATCCTAGTCTAGGATCCCTAGTTGAGTAAGTTCCTTTAATCTGTTTAATTATTAATTCTGAATCTCCTATGACAGACACCCTGATTGCTCCTAATTTTTTAACAAGTTTAAGACCCAACAAGAGAGCCTCATATTCTGCCATATTATTGGTGCATCTAAAATTTAATCTGTAGGCATGGCCTTTAGCATAATCATTTTCCAAATTGTACACCCAAACTCCTGCTCCTGCTCCTAGTTTATTGACTGAGCCATCAAATTCTAAATTCCAAAGGAATACATGCTCATAATTTGTGTCTGGGGTAGTAGGAACTTGTTTAACCATGCGATCTGGGTTTTCATTTTCATCTGACTTTTCTTTGCTATTTGATATTTCTTGAATATGAACACTTGGATTTTATTTTTCAATTTCTTTTGGTTCTGCTACTAAAACCTCTAAAGTATTGGAAGGACTGTTTTCTGCATTGTAAAGAATGATCGAATCCATATCAGAGTGTACTAAGTAGATGGGGAAATTTTGGGGTCTTTCTTGACTACTTACGACGTATTTCATCAATGTTTCTTTGTATAGTTTCTTTGGTTGTCCAAAAACTGATATAGTGGCATGTGACATATCCAATTGAAGAGATCCCTGAAGCTTAGCACCCCAGGACCTAGAAAATAACATGCCATATTTGGGTGGTATATCTGCTACCACTATGTCCATTAAAATTGTTTTTGCAGGGTATTGAACTAATGAAACACATAAGTCTTTTATCAATCCTAAACATCTCACCTGACTATAATCAAAAGAAAACAAATCTTTGTATGGTCTAGTGATGTCTAGGCCTAGTTTTTCCATTACAGACTTGGGCATGAGATTATGAGATGCTCCAGAGTCAAACATGGCATTGTGAAGAATCTTATCATGTATGTTTAAGCTCACATAGAAGGGAGGAATTCCTCCTTCCAATGGTTTTCCATTCACTTCCAGGCCAAAGATTAATTCGGGCTGGTCATCAAAAATATTAACAGAGTCTTCAGTTCCAGTAATTTTCAATGATCTATTGATTTGAGTTCGGTAGGCATCATGTTTAGCTAATTCAGATAATGGGACAGAATTTTTTAGCTTACCTACTTCTGTTTCTAGATTAAATGGTTTTTCTATTTGAGCCTTTGGATTTCGAGCAGCAGTATTCTCTCTGTTTTCTATGTTTTCTATGTTTTCTATGTTTTTCTCCTTTTCAGGAGTAGAATCATGATTTGTTGATTCTCCTAGATCAACCTTTGGAGGTTCTTCCACAGTTTCCTTAGAAGGAAGGGAAGTGGAGGGCTGTTTATTGTTTGGTTGATTATCAGAGACATCTTCAATTATGGGGTTAGAAGGATTAGTGTTTGATCTAGAAAGAATTTGTACAGGTCTGAATACTGTCTTACCTTTTTGGGCTGATTTGGAACCGTTTGCTTGTTCGTTTCAGGGACATCAATTCTCCTACTTCATAGATTGTATTGCTTGTGCACCTCAAATATGGCTGAGTCACATCCTTCTCTAAAGTCGAACGATTCCCCTGATTGGGACTGTTTAAGTATGTGGGCCTCTTGATCATCTTGGGATAATAAAACTTCTCCTTCATCATCAAGCCCCATCAAATTAATTTGATTATCTTCTTTTGGGCCTTCAGAGTGGGAAGCTTCTGCATATTTCTCCTAGAAAAGGGGTCTAATGTTTTGGTCAGGACCATTCTTTCCAATGTTCGGGTTTTGATTTTTCCTAAAATTAGGATTTCTCCCTGTATTGGTTTGTTGGCTATCCCAAGGAGATTTCCTTTCAATTGTCTCCACTCTGTCTCCTAGTCTATCCATTCCTTTAATTATGGCATCTAGCTTTTGTTCAAAGGGTGAGATTTCTTCCTTTAATGGTATCCTCCTTTCACTCTTGGCCTTGGCTCTTTTAGATAGCAGGTTGGCTTCAACACTAACTGCTATGCTTTGCATATCTTCCAAAGTAGGGGGGTTTCATTCTCTCAGCTGGAAATCCATATCAGAATCAAATCCATCTGGGAATTTGATTAAGGCTAAACTACGTGGGGGTCTAAGATCTAGTGGGATGGCATTGTACACATTGTTGAATCTAGTGCAATAGTCCTGCACAGTTTCTTGTGGTCCTCTTCTTAGGTTTTTGTATTCAGATAGAATCTGAAGGGGGTCTTTCCTTTTCTCCCACTTGTTCAGGAATTGCTGATAGAGAGTTCTTAGGCTGTCTATACTATTTGTTGCTAAGGCTCTAAACCAGGTTCTAACTTCCCCAGATAAACTTTGAATGAATATTCTCATTTTCACATCAGCAGTATCTATTTCATAAATTTCAAAATAATCAGTCATCTTCTTGGTGTGTTGCTGGGCTGTATAGGTTCTAGTGCCATCAAAAGTAGTGATCTTACTTTGGTAGTCTTGGGGCATGGCACCTAAGTTTGCTGGTAGTACCAGGGGGGCATATCTGTTGGCCATTGTTGTTGGTAATGGTGAAACAAAATTTGGGGTTGGAATAATAGTGGATGTTTGAGTTGAGGATGAAGAGCTGGAGGTGATGGTCAGATGTGGAGTGGTTTGAGGTTGAGAGATATGAGGGAATGATAATGAGCTTGCAGAAACAGAAGTGATTACAGAGGGATTAGGGGTTCCTTCAGTGGTAAGATCAGATTGTGGTGAGTTCTGCAAATATCTATCAATTGACAAATTGGCTGCTTGGATTTCTAATTCTCGGATGAACTCTGGGTCTTGGACTAGGTCTGCTAATTCAGAATCAGATGAAGTCCTAAAAAAAGAGTTTCCAAAGTATTCATCAAAGGGTAGGTCTTCGAGGTAAATCCACCTAACAGGATAGGATGAGGATCTGAATGTGGGTTGAGGACTAACATAACTTTCTTGTCTTCTAAGAATTCTGGGGATCAGATTGGGGTTCTCAAACACTTGTGGTGGATTGGGATCAGGATTAGCTCTAGTGTAACGAGTCCTTTCTGAAGCCAGATTTTTGGGTTTTGTTTTTGGTTTTCTTAACGGATATCAAAAACAACTTCTATGATTTCTTTAAGATGCTTTTAGATTTAAGGTTTAAATTTTCTTAAAGATTTGTTTTGACTGAGGAATTGTCCTTCCCCAGTGGAGTCGCCACTATGTTATCACTCATATTTTCCTTGAAGTTGTTAGAAGAAGGAAAGGGGTCCGAGGTAACCACAAACCAATATTTTAAGTACAGAATCTAGCCAATCTGTACTTAGAGAGGGCTCTCTCTTTGTGATTTAGCTTTGTTTTGTGAGATATTAGGCTAGTTATGAAGGCTTGGGGGTTTTGATTTTGTTTGGTGGTGGAATTCAGGAGCAGATGGATAGAACAAGGTATTTCAGGCCATTGGGCTATGGAGTCAACTGAAGATGGCTTAACTAGATCAGGTTGATTTAACAAAGGGGAGTTTCACAGGGCAAGATAGCTAAACAAAAGACAAATGATAGCTTAAAAGGGTGAAATGGTCTTGAAAAGGGAGGAAGGGAAATTAAGAATCCTTCAACAAAGTTCAAGATGTGGGAAAGTGGGTGCTCATTAACAAAAAGCAATTAAGAATTCTTTGTTAAATGGTCACAGTGATAAACTATGAAAGCAGGGAGCAATTAAGAATTCCCTACCTATAATAGCTTGGAAGAAAACATTAAGAAAATAAACAATTTTAAAGACAGAATGCAGTAAAGCTCTTTCTGAAATATAATTTTTCATTTATCATTCAGATATGAAACACATATGAATATTTAAACCAGAAAACTGTAAAAACACAAGATATAGAGTACTTATTTGTTTCTCGTTTGACATAGGTATCCTGTAAAAGTCCTTTGCTTTATTACTTTGTTCCAGCCAGCCATACAAAAGTTGTTCAACAACAATTCAATTCCAAAAGTAAATTGTCTATAGAAATGTCTAAGAATCCCCCCTCAGTACTTCGAATATGGAAGTACTTATACAAAATTTACATTAAAATATCTCCTAACTAAAAGAGATACATTCTAGGAAAACTAAATATCTTTTACATGAATATAGAGACAGATGGTCTCGAAAGTAGAAACTGAATGTGAACTGCATGTTGCTGTCCTTGTTTTTGTTGAAGGAGTTGGAGGCAGGTCCTATGAATATGCTTCTTGCTGTCTTGCTTGTAATTCTGTGCTGGATGATTTATTTTAGCTTTTCACTAATACTCTTTTACCTGTGACTGATACTCTTTACCTGTTTTACCATCATTCAACCTTTTTTACCAAATTTTACTATGGTAAATATTTCAATTTACTTCACTTTTTACCATGGTAAATCATAAGATGTCTGTCATGTTGGTCCACCAATCATCTCTCGGTATTCTTGTCCTTGTCAGTTTTCTGTAGATTTCATCTGCTTCTATATATTTTACAAAATTTGGTTGCAATGGAAATAAGTGCTTCACTTCATGCTCAAGGTAAAAAAGGTTCTCCAAACTATCATAGAGAACTCTCCCTATGGGAAATGCCATGGCTGCAGATGAACTGGCCTGACTGTTAGTTTGCTGATGTAATTTGTTGATATAATCATTCTGAAACATTAGCTTGTCATTGATGACTAAAGCACTTGGAAGTCCTTTACTTTGTAAGATGCCAAATTTCTCCATAAATTCATCTATGTCTTCCTACATATTTTGACATTTGAGTTCCAGGCCTTGCATTAGACTCATTTTGGTCAATACTTTCTTTATTTCGAGGATGGTAGCAGTCATATCATCAATGTTTAATTGTTCCAACTGATGCTTGTTTCTACTGTTTAGAAAGTTTATTAATCTGATAGCTTCTTCAGGCTTCCTTCCTAGTTCTTCCTTGGTTTTTTCGGTCTCTTCGAGAGAAACTTTCACTAAGTCAATTTGTTCAAAAATGACTTGAATTGATGACCAAATATCACTGATTGAATCAATGATATTGGTCCATAATATCTTTTTGATATCAGTCAAAGGCTTTTCAAATGTAAGATATTTTTCCAGTGTTTTAATCTGTTGAGTCAAGCCTTTGTTTTTTCTCATCTCTTCGGAAAAATTGAGTTTTGACACATCATATTTTTGCTCTCAAGTAATGAATTTCTCTTTTACCTTTTGCAGTTCAGTGACTTGGAGCTTCATTTTCTCCATGGACTTGATCAACTCTTCTGTGCTCTGATTTGAGGTTCCTACCTGTGATGTAACTGTACCTGTTACTTCTATAGTTGCAACTATTGCCAAAGGGACATGTGGTGCTAAAGTAGTTGCCAACGTAGAAGGGACTACTGTAGAAACCACTAGCACTACATTTTGAGGCTGTGTGGTCGACTCACTCTGCCTACTTTGTAGTGTTTTCTCTAATTATTGCTCTGTCTCTTTTAGTTACTCATTTAGCTTAAGGACCAAGTCCATAAGCTCTTCTTCATTTTTCTTCTCAATCACTTCAGCAGTCTGAGGGTGAATGAGTGGTGGCAATTTCAACTGCTTTCTTAGTGTAGCGATATCTTCATTCTTTTTCTTTATTAGGCTCTTTGAAGCCTTGATATCCTTTGGGTTATGGCCCAACTCAATAATCAGTTCCTCCAATGATTTGATTCTGTTATCCTTTGCCTATGAGGAGGCTTTTTCCAATTGCAATTGGGCAGTAGTATTGTTCAGTGAATTTTGCAACCTATGCACCATCATTGCCTTACCTGTCAGTGTAGAATAAACCATCTCCCCTGTTTTCTTATGCAGTTCTATCTGATCTATAGGGTGGATATATTTAGCTAAGACCTCAAAATCAGTCTTGAGGTAGTCTGCAAATGACTTGGGCTGTTGTACTATGGGCTTTAGAAAGCTCATCTGCATTTTGCCTTCTTTGATGTCATAAGCTGACACCAACATGGTTTGATTTGTAGGGGCCATTTTTCAGGTATTGAGTATAGGCTTTGGCCTTCAGCTGCTCATTCTTGGCCTTTATCTCCTTGAATTTTCCTTTTATGTCTATGATATTCTCAGATGAAGATCTAAAAGATGAAACTTCGGCATTCTGTTGTCTTTCAAGTTTTTGTGTTTGTGAACTGGAAGGTGTCCCACCTATTGGGAATGTATGTAGACTCTCTCCACCTTCTTTCCTCAAACTCCCTATTGTTTCCTCAAATAATTCTTCCTCTAAATATGCATTTAGCCTATGCATCTTAGCACGAGGCTGATCTGAAGGACCACTGGCAAGGGTAGCTACTTCCTTGTCTCTTTTCAAGTTCTTTTCCTCATTTAGAGGAGTCTACACAACCAGGGGATTTCCAATATTAAACTAAACTGGATGAGGCTGTGGTGGAGCTTGTTCTTCAGAGATTTCAGGCTTCTCTGACATCTCTGGTTGTTCATATGCTGGAGTAATTGTTCCCTAGTGTTATTCTTGTGGTGGTTCTGCTGGGGGAGCAATAGTTTCCTGTTTGTGCCTTTGGGAAGTCTCTGCTGTAGAGGCACTAGGCTCTGGCATTGGCCTTTGAGTAGATTCAACTGGTACCTATTCACAAGAGTCTTTTCTAAGTATTTCATCACATTCTCTACCTCAACTTGATCACTATCCATTTCAACTAGAGTTCCTTCCCTCCATTCATCCATATTTGCCTACTGTTCTATCTCAGGGATTCTGTGATGGATATATGGTGACAGCTTAAATTTCATTCTCCTATCACAAATGAAGCCTTGTGGATCATATCTCTAAGCAAAGCTTTTCTTTAGTCTCATTTTTTTTAGGATTTCTTCTGCTCTTTTCCTTGCTTTTCTATTGTTGCACACAAATGAGCCTAAGTGGTCTTTAATCCTCAATTGGGCTTTCTTCTTTGCCTTGGTAAAATGAATTTGATTAGAGTTTAACATTTGCCTATAATATTCCAGGGCAAATAATCTCATGGGAACATACTTAGGCAGTTTGAACGGAGGGAGTTCACAACCATAGATTTGGATCTCAATGTGATTCTGGTATAAGTACCAGTCACCTATCTTGTACTGCCTTGACAGTTGAAGGATTCTCTTGATTTCATCACTAATCCCAAGAGGAGGACTTCCTGTCAGCATGGTGGTCACAGGGTGGACAAACTAGTCAATGAATTCATTGTATGAATATGGACAAGTATATGAATGGTGGAAGATGGAAGTCCAAAAAATGACTGGTCCGGGATTACCCTTTGTATCAAGTTTATTTACAGAGAATGGGAACTTGTCAGACTGATAGTAAAGGAAAAGGTGATATATGAATGTAGAATACTTGAATACCTTTTCATTTTCTAGCCTCATGAACTGGTCGTGGATTTTCTCAGCAATGAAAGAAACATAGTTATATTTGACAGTAGGAGGCTGACCAGGGGTAAAAATGGACAATAAAACTAGAGTCAATTCATCCACATACTCACTAGTATTGAAACCCATGATTGCAGCTATCATATCAACTATATTTTTGCCTATCTCTGTGAAGAAAGATGCCACATAGGGAGGAGGATCTTTGGGTTGATGTTGTTTATCCATAAAAATATGGCAAAGGTGACTGAATTTAGACTGGGACATTCTAGATGCTTTCTCTAGTAATTCCCCAAAGGAAATGGGGGTGAGGTCTTGATTGGGTTGAAACTGTAGCATTTCATTGATCAAATCTGCAGTAATTGTGAAGAGAGCAGTTTGATTGGGGGACATTATTGCTCTGAGGGTGGGATTATAATTGGCTTGATATTGATTGATAATGTCAGGGAAAATGCACACAGAGGGGAGCATGTACCTTGGGAGATTTGATTCACAAAGTCCTATGGTATCAGAGCCATTCATGTAATTGTCACGGAATTGACAAAATACTTTCAAGGAGCTTTTATTAGTTTCAAGGTCTTTTATTTGAAAATCTTTATCTGCTAAGGGTAGATAATCCAAATCTCTATGAGGAGTAGTGATAGGAGGTATATTGAGGGCCACAAGGGTTTCCATTTCTGGTTCTTGTGGATTCAGATAAAAAAATGTGGTTTTCAAGTAGGGTTGGTGAAAACAGAGGGTCCTGGGAGTCTTCAATTCTAAATTCCGCAATTGAATTGTAATGAATTTTGGCCATTTTCAAAGTAATCACAGAGGAAATCAAGTATTTACAGGGTTTTTGGAAGGAAACTGGTAATTACCTGTTTTTAAGTGACGGGCAATGGAGAGCAGGTTCACTGGGTGCAAATGGTGGACTGGAGTGGCGTTGAACTACAAGTTTCAGGGTGGCTGACGGTTGGAGTATGAGCTGGTCGACTTCAACGTTCAGGTTGCATGCACGAGTTTTTAGAATAAGGATGAAAAGCTATTTTAACTTAGTTTTTATGCAATGTTAAAGCTTTTGGCGAATTCGTGATATGGACAAGTGGCGTCAGCGGGGAGGCGACTTGACGTTTTGTCTTTAGCGGGAGGCGGTAAGCGGGTTTCATCACACCGCTAGTGGAGGGTAAGTGGTATTTGGGTGAGACCACGCGATTCCATACGCTGCTTGACACGTAGCATAGGTACTATTCATGAAACCGCTCACCATCGCACGCTAAAAGTCGACCACAGAGGTCCATGCGATATGCGCGATGACCATCGGATCTGCGAGATCCAATCGAACAGTTTTCGTGGAGCTGAAGTGACTGGAAGATACGGAGGGCGGACCTGATATAAATTAAAGAGATTAATCATATCGGGGGTGATTCGATTGGTTATCGAGTTATTAATTATTCCGAATGACGTAATTAATCCTCATTAAATTGTAGCATGGTTGGGTTCTTATTTAACTATGAATTAGTTAATTAATCCCGGTTATTTATTTGTTTTATGGTTATATTTAACCGAGGGGCGGGATATATAATTATTTGGGGTTCTGTATAATAATATAATACGGGGCTGGGTGATTTGTTTTTTAGGGAAATTATATAATAAACATTAGTGGTTAATATGACAAAAGTGAATGGGAAAGCGCTAAGTTCAATGTTTTCCAAAAGTGTTTCATCGTATAACATATTACTTAGGCTAAAGTGTACAAAAGGGTTCTTATGTAAATTTGTTTCAATTTCTCTAAGTAAAATAGGATTTTACTTAGGAAAAGTTTTATCAAAGGAATGAATGATCTTATGGGGGGGTAATGTTGATGAAAGGGACTTAAGTATTTTAGTCATTTCCAATTATTGGGCTGAGAGTCCGGTCCCTCCAAAAGTTAGAGAAATGCTCTGAGCCCCTCTAACTATGGGAATTACCTTTAGAACTTAGGGAATTAGTGAAAATTTTAGGGGAAACGAATGGGGAGGTTAATTGTTGTGACTTTGAATGTTGAAGTGCCTTTTCATGTGATACATGGCTTTGCCTAGTGATGAAAGTAAAAGATTTAAACATTTAAACTTATCATTCACCACACATTTATTCTACAACCATCATCTACTTACCCTACCTACTTCACCCTAGTATTTTCACTTCTTTATTAGGGTGCACTTAGACTGGCAAACCCTTTTCAAACTTTCTTTTCTTTTACATAGTGATACCTATCTAAATCTACACTTATTACATCCAAGGGCTCAGATTAAACTATTTAGCTCCTTCTATTCACTCTACCTATCTACTTATCTTCCAAGATTAAACTGTTTGGTCAGATCTTTATTCTCTATATCTAAAACATGAAATTGAAAACATGGACTAGTCAAACTTAAACTATTTGACTATTCATGAATTGTGGCATAGTTGACAAGCTGCACACAATTTTTTATTATACAAAAGTAAAAAAGTAGTGGCATTTAGACTTGCACACTTTCTTGGTCTTTTCTTTTTGTTGGGGTTCATTTTCTTTCATTTTTTGACCTCTTTTTTATTCTTTTCACCCTTTTATTCTTTTTCTAGGGTATACCCTCTTTACATTTTTTAATTTTTTGATTTTTTTTTACAAATGTGGAAAACATTTGCGGCAAGTAAAGGTATGAACTTATTTCAAATCCAAACCAAGTCAATCATGATATATGACACCTATTGGTATAGGGGCGTAACACCTACATCAACTGTCGAGCTAGGAACATGACCATAAAGAATGGGCGCATGTCCAAGCAGTTAATCCTATATCCTCCCACCCAACCCTTGCTAGAACATGATCTACCTCTCTGGTTGGAGGAGGAAGATGAGGATGTAGGTAATTCTACACCACTTTGTGCATTAGAAATCGCCATGGGGGAAAACAACAAGATGAGGATGATATGATTGAAAATTTGATTCAGAATCCACCTCCTAGTGTATCACCATTAGAAGACATAGTAAGAGAAACCCAAAACAACCCCTCAACTGATCTCTGTGTGGTCGATCCTACTTCTCCCCGTGTTAAAAATATAGAGTTCAGCCCAGAAAGAACATTGAAAATCAATCCATCCCTATCTACTTCCTAGGAGAAGGAACTGTGTAGTCTGTTGAGAAAACATCTAGATGCCTTTGCCTGGAGTTATAAGGAAATGAAGGGAGCGCACCCTTGAGTATGTACTCATCATATATACATCAAGGAAGATTGCAAACCAGTCAGGCAACCTCAAAGGAGGATGAATCCAACACTTAAAGATATTGTTATGGAAGAACTACAGAAATTGCTTGATGCAGGATTCATCTATCCCATCTCTGACAGTGAATGGGTTTGTTCTTTGGTGCTAGTGCCAAAGAAAAATGGTAAGTGGAGAATTTGTGTCGACTATCGGGAATTGAACAAAGCCACTAAAAAGGACCATTTTCCTTTACCTTTCATAGATCAAGTGTTAGAAGTTATGGCAAGGAAAAAGTTTTTCTCCTTCCTAGATGGGTTTAGCGGGTACAATCGGATTCAAATCAGCTCAGAAGACCAACATAAGACCACCTTCACTTGTCCTTGGGGTACCTTTGCATACCGGGTCCTTCCTTTTTGTTTGTGAAATGCTCCAGCCATGTTCCAAAGAGCGGTATTGAGTATATTTTCTGAACTAGTTCATGATGCAGTAGAAATATACATGGATGATTTTACTCCTTATGGCTTTGACTTTCCAGAAGCTTTATCTAACCTAGGAAAAGTTCTAGACAAGTGTATTGAGATGAACCTATCCCTCAGTCTGAAAAAATGTGAATTTTTGATGACTGAAGGGCCCGTGTTAGGTCATGCAATATCTCAGCAAGGACTGCAGGTGGACCCCAACAAAATCGCCATCATCCAAAGGGTCCCACCTCCTCAAAAGGTGAGATATGTCAGAAGTTTCCTAGGCTTAGCCGGATATTACAGAAGATTCATTAAATATTTTATCAAGCTAGCCTCTCCTTTGTTTGGCCTCCTAGGCAAAGATGTCGAGTTCATATGGTCGAAAAGTTGTCAAGAAGCCTTAGATACCTTGAAGAGCAAGCTAGTAACTACCCCAATTCTCAGAGGCCCAAACTAGGCCCTACCTTTCCACATTCACACAGATGCCTTGAAAAAAGCGATAGGAATAGCCTTAGGGAAAACTGATGAAAAGTTGCCTTATGCCATATACTTTATAAGCAAAAACTTGTCAAAGGCAGAGTTAAACTATACAGTGATCGAGAAGGAACTCCTAGCTGTCGTGCATTCCTTAAACAAATTCAGACATTATATCACAGGTTATCAAACCTTTGTGCACACTGATCATGCTACAATTAGATATTTAATGAACAAACCAGATGTAAATGCTCGCATTATTAGATGGTTTCTTTTACTGCAGCAGTTTGACTTGACAATTATTGATAAGCCTGGTAAAGAAAATGTTGTTACTGACTTTTTGTCTAGAGTAAATTTGCTTGCTGTTATAGACATTTTTGTGCCTTACAGCTCTAAGCATGAAATGTCCATAATCCAAGGGATCCAAAGTCCCTAAAAGTGTTGTTCCTGCCCCTAAAGGAACAAGGTCAACCAATGACAGCTTCTCCCAGAAGTTCTCCACCATAAACTTCTCAAAACTAGTCAAATCAGGATCAATTCAGAAGCTCCACTAGCTGCCTGCGTTGCAAAGCACCCAAATACTCTATCTAGGTGCGTTGCAACGCACTTGAATGCACTACCCAAGTGCGTTGAGCGGGAAATGACAAGTGGAAAAGTCATTCAACGAGGTGGAGAGACAATGGAAGCTTCCAGAATCTTCTCTAATGACACTTGCCTCACTGAATTCGACCAGTGATGAGTAAGAGGCTCTCAGTCTCCAAGTGGAAGCAAGAACTGACAGAGAGAAGCCACAAGTCAAAACATGAGCTGACTTATCCTCTCTGCTTACATCTATATATGGATCCCTCATCCCAGAGATCCAGAGGCTGGAATTTTGTACTTTGCAGAGAATTGTTGTTGGTTTGAGATTGAGATTAGTACATTGGGTGATTTATGCTTTGTTGGAGGTGAGGAAGGGATTCCTTTGCTGAGAGGTAGATGCTAGATCGGGACTCACTTGGTTGTATCTCCTCTTGGACTTTCTTATCATATCAATAAAACTATTTGAGTTTCTTCTACATGCTTGTATATCAGTGATGTTTTGTTATATTTGCATGTTTAGCTTAATCTGATCCTGAGCTTTTTATGAATGTAAATCTATATCTTCGTGTAGTTTCTCTCTTCTGTGATCTTGCAGGAATTTAGTGAAGCTGGGCCAGTAAGGGAGCAGGCAGCAGGAAGCGAACAAAGGGAAGAGCGATTGGGTCAACAAACTAGTGAAAGAAACAGGTTAGTTACATCCTTCCTCTTCATTTACATTTCATAAAGAAGAATACTCAAGCAGTTTTCCTTGTTTGTTGCTAGGGCACTATCACACCTTAGAGTGGGATAGGGGTGTTCTGAATAGATACTTTTCTCAACAACAAATTAGCGACTCCACTGGGGAGGAAGCATTCCCATGATCCATGGAAGCCCCCATTCGCTTCAGAATATCGGAGTAGGCCTACTGAAAGATCCTATACTAATGGGAAATTTCGCTCTTCCACCTCCAATCAACTTGGCGGAAGTAGCGTCGATAGGAACCTGCAATATGATATCTTCCACAAAGATCTCAGAAAACGATATCAACATGGATCATGCAATGGTTTTGCCCCCAAGCCCAATAGAAATATTGTAGCAATCAATGTTTCTAGCATGGGAGGCAAACCCGAATCAACGCTCGTCAAGCGTTTGGGTAGATAGGTCTAGAGAATATGGTACCCCTTCAGATCCTTGGTCGCGAGTGCATGGAACCGACGAAGGAATTATACAATCAATGTTGATTGAAGGGGCACCGTGGAATGATTGCCACCATCGTTCCCTTCTTCCGGATTATGAAGAAGATACTTAAGATGACCTTTATCATCCTTCAGTTTTTGAATTCCTTTCAAACACTATAAATACGGTGGATTCCGAGCGAAACTTATCCAACATTGAAGAGACTATAGCCATAAATATCTCGACTAAAACAGATGTTGTAGAGAATATTTATGCTCGCAAATGTTGTTCTCCTTCAGAACTGGAAATATATAACGCTCTTTTTCGCGAATTCAGAGATGTCTTTGCTTGGTCATATAGTGAAATGCCAGGCATCGACTCGAGTATCGTTGAACACGAAATTAAGATGTATCCAGATGTCAAACCGGTACAACAACGGCTCAGACAGGTGCACCCCAAGAAAGACGCTGCCATTAAGGCAGAAGTTGAAAAACTTCTCCATGCTGGTTTCATCTACCTGGTTCCTCTAACCGATTGGGTATCGAATATTGTCCCTGTTATGAAGAAACAAGGGAAAATTAGAGTGTGTGTCGACTATAGGGATGTAAATCAAGCTTGTCCAAAAGACAACTACCCTACACCCTTCATCGACCAGATAATTGATGAATGCGCCGGATGCGAAATATTTTCATTCATGGATGGATTTTCCGGGTATAATCAAATAAATATCCACCCACAGGACCAGTCAAAGACTGCATTCATTTGTCCATGGGGCACATTCGCATATCGAAAATTACCCTTTGGTTTAAAGAACGCAGGGGCGACGTTTCAGAGGGCAATGAATTATGCCTTCCATGACATCAAAAACATCGTTCAACCATACCTCAATGACCTTCCGGCTCATTCGCGAAAGCGGACTGATCATCCGCAGCATTTAAGAGCGATATTTCTACGTTGCCAACACTACAAGATACGACTCAATCCGCACAAATGTGTATTTTGCGTCAGTTCTGGTCGTTTACTTGGCTTTGTAGTCTCCAAGGATGGGATTCGTCTCAACCCTTGTAAGGTCCAGGAAATCATAGATTTGCCTCCACCTTCGAATTTGCTTTAGATTCAGAAACTCCAAGGGAAAGCAAACTTCCTGAGGAGGTTCATTCCAAATTACGCCGAACTAGCTAAAGGTTATACACGTCTTTTGAAAAAGGAGGTACCCTTCGTCTGGGATCAGGTTGCGCAAGCTTCCTTTGATGCTTTAAAAGATTCCTTGATAAAATCATCATTAATGTATGCCCCCGATTATCAAAGAGATTTTAACCTGTATCTGGCTACAACAGATACAACCATCGCAATGGTTTTAGCTCAAGAAGTCGATGGAATTGAACATCCTATATATTATTTAAGTAAAAACTTAAATGATACAGAAAGCAAATATTCTTATGCTGAAAAACTAGCGCTTGCAGCTGTTCAAGTGATACAAAGATTTCGACACTATGTCCTCTTTGGAAAACTGCCATTCTGTCATATTGCAACCCCATGACTTATATATTGTCGCGACAGTTGCTGGGGGCAAATATTCCAAATGGATAGCAATCCTTCAAGAGTTTGATATAGAATTTGTAAAATCCAAATCAAAGAAAGCTCTAGTTTTTGCAGAATTATTATGCGATCTCCCATCGTCGTCCAACGATGAAACAACCGAAGAATCAATCGTGGACGAGAATTTGTTTCTGATATCCACAAGCAATGAGTGGTATGGAGATATAATAATTTATCTCCAAACCCAAAAATTTAGGCCTAACACCTCTCACTTTGAAAAGAAACGTATACGATACCAAGCAAAAGACTACATGATCGTCGGTGATACACTTTACCGTCGTGGTATCGATACAATTCTGAGAAGGTGCCTCACCCATGAGGAGGCCGAGAAAGCCCTCAATGAGTGTCAATCAAGAGCTTGTGGGGGGCATCAATCTGGATATGCTACAACACAAAAAATCTTACGAGCAGGATACTTCTAGCCAACAATGTTCAAATATTGCATAACCGCAGTCAAAAGTTGCCATGCTTGTCAAATTTTTGATAGCAAAACCAGAAGACCACCCGCACCTCTGCAGCCAATAGTTGCTATCGGGCCATTCACCAAATGGGGCATCGATTTCAAGACATGTAACCCCACCTAGACCGGGGGGCATGGGTATATCATAGTCGCAGTTGACTATTTTACCAAATGGGCCGAGGCGATGCCTACATTAGATAACACTGGTGAAACAGCTACCCTTTTCTTTTTCAATCATGTAGTCACCAGATTCGGCGTACCACAGGCTATAGTCACGGATCATGGATCACATTTTTGCAATCACATGATGCTTGAATTAGCTGCCAAGCTAGGATTGTCTCACGACAGCTCTACTCCATATTATCCGCAAGCCAACGGACAAGTTGAAGCGATCAACAAGGTCCTGAAGCACATGTTGCAAAGGATGATCGGAGTTCACAAAAGAAGGTGGCACCTAATCCTGTACTCAGCCTTGTGGGCTTACCGAACATCGGTAAGGAATGCGACCGGGTTCACACCCTTCCAACTGGTATATGGCCTGGAAGCAGTCCTACCAGTCCAGTGCGAAATCTCGTCTCTTAAACTCGCAATCGATCTCCTCCCCGGAACTTCAGAAGAAGAGGCCCGTTTCTTGGAATTAATCCAATTGGATGAAACCCGTCATGATGCCGCTTTGGCTAATGAAGCCCATAAGAAACGAGTCAAGGCGCAGTTCGACAAAAATGTCAAACCCCGTGTCTTCTCAGAAGGTGACTTGGTCTTGCTTTACGACCAAGAATCCGATAAATTGGGAGCAGGTAAATTTAATTCTTTATGGATGGGCCCCTATATTGTTAAACGAGTGTTAGCAAAAGGAGCCTACGAGTTAATGGATTATGACGGAATTCCACTGGCGCAACCTCGTAATGGGTTGTACCTCAAGCGTTACTATGCTTAAATAGTAACCAATATGCTTTTGTTGTATTTTGTTTTCGCTAAAGTGTTCGTTTTGGTCGAGTAATACACCTTTTTACATTTATTGCAGATGTCAAACCTTTTGGAGACATGTGTTGGATATGTCGACGGAGCGAGTCATAGTTCGCGGAACCTGTCCTCCGCAGGCTGGGCCATTTTTTATCCAAGCGGCGAGTTAGTAAGTTTCAGAGGGGTATGTATTGGTCAGTCAACAAATAACATCGCTGAGTATAGCGCGTTGATAGAACTTCTCTCTGATGCCATCACCCATGGTATACGCCGACTAATCGTCAGGCTAGACTCAAAACTTGTAATACTACAACTTAATGGTATATATTCCGTCCGAAACCCAGCTATTTATCGCATGTTCCTAAGGGTTAAGATTTTGGAAAGACAATTTGATTTTATTCAATACCAACATATTTCCAGAAACTTAAACACATTAACCGACTCATTAGCAAACTATGTGTTAGATAGACATTTGCAACATTTGTAAACAAAAAAAAAACACATCATCAATGTTTTACATGTGGATCGTATAGCTCAACCAGAATAAAACCCGAAAATCAAAATATATATATAGCTGTTTATGGTTTACATATAATGTTCTGTAACCAAGACAAAATCAGTCACATGACCCAAAAACTCAAAATGCTAGAGGGCACCCTAGTCTAATGATGCTCGTGATAGCAAGTCACAGCCTGTGCGATCATGTGTAAGAGACGAATCCATCGTCTAGGCACACCAGTAGTATGCCGCTGTAACTGCAAAGGTAGCTCGTCGATCCTCACATCGGGAATACCGAGAGTAAGGCTCTCAACCTACTCCTGCACAGCTGTGAGAGTCTCGGCCACATCAAGGTCACGAAGAATAACCCTCCCGGCAGCCTCTCCTGCTGGGGCAGCGACCGACACTCTCAGACGGACTACTGGACGAACAGGGCCAACATCTGCATGAACACAAGAGTTTGATTAAAATTCTTGATAGAATAAAGCACAAGGACATTATAAATAAAAATAGTAAATAGTGATATGGTCAAAGATTTTACCAATAGCGCCCCACTGCTCGCCATCCGGCAATACTAAATCCGGATCACCCCGGAAGTCCATGCTAGCATATGGATACTCGGCGTAAGCCATCTCCTGCCGATCAAACCACCTGAAGAAGGTATCAGAAAACGAAATATGAGACTGACCAGCATGCCTAGACATATGGTCAACCCATCTCTGCATACGTGGTTTAGTAGGAGGAGGTATGTCGAGTGCAATGTACTGCGGCTGCATCAGTGGTATCTTCTCCAAGGCAAAGGCGGTCAAAATAGAACCGAACCCAAAGTTATTCAACCTCCCATCCTTTATCTTGGTCAACTGACTTTTCATCACAAGAAGTACTGCATCACACTAGTTGAATATTTTCGGTTGAAGGCATTCCAAGGCATGCTGCATATAGGATCTGTTGGCTACATGAAGAGACACACTCCCGGCCATCCTACCAAAAGTAAACAGGATAGACCTAAGGGACCTGTCAGCGACATCTCGGATGATGATCTTGCCGTCTTTACTCAGCTGAGATCCTTCCCTGCAATACTAGCGGACATAATCTCTCGCAGAGTCACTCCCTCGGGCCGAACCTGACAAAGAAATGGGGGCACCCCGCCTCGACAAGCCAGTCAAGAAGTAAATGTCTACTGCGGTCAGGGGGATAGATTTGCCCCTAATCTAGAAAACTTGATTGATAGGATCCCAAGCATCGAGCAAATACTGCAGTAGGTTGATCTGCTGTCTCATGCTAGAGATGCGGAAGAACTTCAGCAAAACACAGTTCCGCAGCGCGTTCACTATAACAGGATCATGTAGGGAAATCATGTACTCTTCTTCATGTTCTCGTTCTCGCCATGTAAGGGTCATTTTGCTCCAATATCTCTGCAAAAACAAACAAGAGAGGAGATTAGATCCTGATTTTGATGAGAAACAGGGAAAAATTCCATTTAAAACTGTGCAACAACTTTCCTTTCTGCGCCCAACGCACCTACACATGTGTTATGGGTGCATTGAATGTCAAGTCACCTTCATGATGACCCACATTCAACACAGGTTTCGATATGCCCAGGGTGCGTTGATGGCAGAACGCACCCATCAAACCCCAGGGGCTCAGAAATGCAGGGACTGAAGCACAGAATGCAGAAAAGAAACCATGAAATGAAAGAGATCAGGTTTAGCACCTACCTGGTCCAGACGGAGCCGAGAATTGTCCACAGAATCTCCCGAAATCAGCTAATGAAAATCAAGGGGAAAGAGGCACCTCCAAAGCTCCAACAAACCAAGTTTAAATGAAATGGTAAAATGAGAGGTAAAAACACTTTTTAATTGCTTTTTACGTAGTTCAAAGTAAAATATTAGCATTTTAATCTCATTTTCAAGCAAATGTTTTTCATTTCTAACTAGTTTGATGAAGCAATTGAAAGAACAATACTATCTTTGAAAAAGCAAAGCTATTTATGGTAAAAAATCAAAACAAGACCATCTTATCGAGCAGTTTTAGCACATAGTTCATGCTCGTTAAAAAATAAACATAAGATCGAGCAAGTGTTTCAACCCGCGTTTAAGCTCGTTAAAAAATGAACTATCCTCCGGTAAATAACCACCGTGAATGTAACATTATCAGCCATTAAAGCCTTGGTCGTGTTTGCACCGTCACCTCCACTTTTCCATTGGCCGATCATTCACCTCCATTTGATTGTTTACCCATTTTGAGGAACAGCTGCGAAGAGTGATTTCACTAGCCATCCTTGTGACACTGCCGTGATTGGAAAATTCCAACCCTTACCTGGAATCAACTGCTACCCATTTTATCTCTCGTTCCTCAAAAGACGAGTCTTCTTCAAGCTCTTTTCATCTGACTCGTAAAATATGAAAAGATTGCCGAGTTTTGGCCTTCCGGCTCGTTAAAGAGATAGGAAGTGCTATCCCTCCTCTAGATTTTAATCTTTTTGGACCTGAGGGATTATTGCACAAAAAGATCGAGCGCTTGTTTTGTTCGGCTCGTTAAAACTATCGAAAATTCATCCCTTCTGTATTGTTTTATACTTTTTCGGACTTAAGGGATTAGATGATGAAAAAGGAATTCCGAAGTTAACTTTACGTACCTTTTCAGACTCTCTAAAAATGAAAAGGACCGAGTTATCTTTGTCGTTAGACTCGTTAAAAAGATTAATAGCGCCAAACTTGTCTTTAGACGAGAACGAGTTTCACTATCACTAGGCTCGTTAAAACATAGCGATGGGTTTTCCCGAAGGGCAAATTATAGAACAAGCATATGTTATCCTCCTCAAGCTTGACAAAAATAAAGAGGTACTGGTCAGCAATGATTGGGGAAAAATTGGGAAGAAACTCAAAGAACCTTTATTGGTAGCAAGTCGCTCTTGAACATGACACTTCCACTCCGTGCCTGAGTCGGGTTGGGTTGTTTCATTCACCGGTCACATCACCATGGTCTCGCCATACCATCCACCTTTGGGGTAAATGCTACCAATCCATCATATAAGTGTCGCCGATATGTTCAAGAGAAGTCATCCAGAGAAGTCACCCGTGTCCCATCCACTGCCATACATTATACTTCATTCTTTCATGACCGCCACCCTGAACCATATATCATCAGATCGTTTTCACCTCCATCAAAATCATTTGCTCCGTTCCATGTCATTGATGTGGGATTCATTAAGGCCCTCCTTTGACGGATCGCTTCTTGTCGACATCAGCTCATTATCTGGCAAGAAGTTGATCTAGGAACACCCCCTTCAGTACTTTAAAGCTTGCATGCCTCAATGGCAAGTTTCTCACTTCTGGCGAGAGGTATACATCAATGACCTTCGACCGAAAGATTTTGCATGGGGTTCGACGCCAAGTCCTTTATTCACACCACGTGAATTGTACTGCAGTACCTTGAGGGTCATTATCATTATCGGTGATTCCTCTCGCGCTTGTTAACAGTTTACATCATTGACTAGTAATCAAGCGATGTCTTTCCATGTTCGACTTCAAAACATTTCTCACATGGATCGACTTGTACTTAGAGTGAAGATCGGACGAGATTGAAGACCCCGGATCTAGTTTCATCCATCTGGGCTGCGATATATATTCAGGAAAAATAAAGACATTGACATGTACAGCACTGCAGAACAGATAATCATCCTACCAAAAGGATGATGATTTCATTAGAATCATCAGTCTACCATCAGACGATGGTCTGTCCTATGTACATAAAAATGAATTTATAAAGCTGAGCATGGGAATGCCCGCCTCAGCTAGATCATGAAAACAGTATGAAAATAATGTATTGTATTGTATCTTATTACAGGTCTCCTCCCAGCATTGAAAGAACTTCGGATCCTCCTAATAAAGCATTTCACCCGATAAACGGCCTCATACTTTAGGGGGCAACTGTTATAGACATTTTTGTGCCTTACAGCTCTAAGCATGAAATGTCCATAATCCAAGGGATCCAAAGTCCCTAAAAGTGTTGTTCCTGCCCCTAAAGGAACAAGGTCAACCAATGACAGCTTCTCCCAGAAGTTCTCCACCAGAAACTACTCAAAACTAGTCAAATCAGGATCAATTCAGAAGCTCCACTAGCTACCTGCGTTGCAAAGCACCCAAATACTCTGTCTAGGTGCGTTGCAACGCACTTGAATGCACTACCCAGGTGCGTTGAGCGGGAAATGACAAGTGGCAAAGTCATTCAACGAGGTGGAGAGACAATGGAAGCTTCCAGAATCTTCTCCAATGACACTTGCCTCACTGAATTCGACCAGTGATGAGTAAGAGGCTCTCAGTCTCCAAGTGGAAGCAAGAACTGACAGAGAGAAGCCACAAGTCAAAACATAAGCTGACTCATCCTCTCTTCTTACATCTATATATGGATCCCTCATCCCAGAGATCCAGAGGCTGAAATTTTGTACTTTGCAGAGAATTGTTGTTGGTTTGAGATTGAGATTAGTACATTGGGTGATTTATGCTTTGTTGGAGGTGAGGAAGGGATTCCTTTGCTGGGAGGTAGATGCTGGATCGGGACTCACTTGGTTGTATCTCCTCTTGGACTTTCTTATCATATCAATAAAACTATTTGAGTTTCTTCTACATGCTTGTATATCAGTGATGTTTTGCTATATTTGCATGTTTAGCTTAATCTGATCCTGAGCTTTTTATGAATGTAAATCTATATCTTTGTGTAGTTTCTCTCTTATGTGATCTTGCAGGAATTTAGTGAAGTTGGGCCAGTAAGGGAGCAGGCAGCGGGAAGCGAACAAAGGGAAGAGCGATTGGGTCAACAAACTAGCGAAAGACACAGGTTAGTTACATCCTTCCTCTTCATTTACATTTCATAAAGAAGAATACTCAAGCAGTTTTCCTTGTTTGTTGCTAAGGCACTGTCACACCTTAGAGTGGGAAAAGTATCTATTCAGAATGCCCCTATCCCACTCTAAGGTGTGACAGTGCCTTAGCAACAAACAAGGAAAACTGCTTGAGTATTCTTCTTTATGAAATGTAAATGAAGAGGAAGGATGTTCAAGCAGTTTTCCTTGTTTGTTGCTAAGGCACTGTCACACCTTAGAGTGGGATAGGGGCGTTCTGAATAGATACTTTTCCCAACAACACTTGCAAGTGAAGAAGGAATGGTGGATGAACAAATGCTAGATGAACACCTATTTTCTATATTAGTACTCTCTCCATGGTTTGCTAATATAGCAAACTACATGGTTTCAGCACAGTTCCCGCCACACCTATTCTCAAACGAGAAGAGTAGGATTGTAAGGAAAAGCGCCCCTTTCACCTGGATTGGGGAAAATCTCTTCAATCTTGGCCCAGATCAGATCTTGAGAAGATGTGTCAGGGAGGAGGAAGTCTTTGAAATCCTCCGTACCTATCATGATGGGCCTTTTGGAGGTCATTTTGCAGCAAAAAGCACTACGTTCAAGATATTGCAAGCAGGCTACTACTGGCCCACTCTTCATCAGGATGTAAGGAGATATACAAGCCAGTGTGATCGGTGTCAGAGGATGGGGAAACCTACTCCAAAGGATGAGATTCCCATGCAAACTCAAGTGACCTTTGAGCCATTTGAGAAGTGGGGCATGGACTTTGTGGGGCCTATCAGCCCTCCTTCAAAGCAGAAACAATACATCATTGTGTGCGCCAACCACTTGATAAAATGGGCAGAGAAAAAGCAATCAAAGAAGCGACTAAGGAAAAAGTAGCTGAGTTTTTGAGAGAAAACATATTCTACAATTTCAGATATCCAAGAGAGTTGGTCACCGATCAAGGCAGTCAATTCACTTCCAACCTGATTAAGGACTTGCTCACACATCATAAGATCAATCACAATACATTCACCCCTTACCATCCACAAGGGCAAGTGGAGGTCACCAACAGAGCATTGGAAGGGATCCTAACCAAGGTAGTGAGCAACAGCAGAAAAGACTAGGCGGACAGATTTGTTGAGGCTGCTTGGGCTTACAACAAAACATGGAAGACCACCACCGGGTTCACACCCTATGAACTGGTCTATGGGAAGAAGGCTTTGTTGTCAATAGAATTTGAGTTCAATACACTAAGGATGGCATCTCAGCTAGACCTAGACCTCAGCCATGCAAAGAAGGAGAGATTACTTTATCTCAATGAATTGGATGAATACAGATTGCAAGCCCTTCTCCATACAGAGGTAGTTCAGCTTCAAAGAAATATATGGCATGACAAAAATATCAAGGAGAAGCAATTCTAAGAGGGAGATTGGGAGCTACTATATGATTCAAGATACAAGGATTTCAAAGGCAAGCTGAGGACAAGATGGCTAGGACCCTACACTGTGGATAAATGCAATGACAATGGTTTAGTTCTGATCAGAACCATTTATGATGAAGCCATCCCCATGCTTGTCAATGGACATCGGTTGAAATTATACAAGAAACCCCTCTCCAAGCGAGAGTTTATTGAAGATCTGAATAAAACAGTGATGGTATTGGAGCATGTCTTAGCTTCCACTTCACCCACTCACTGAAGAAAAGAAAAAAGTAAAAAAAATAAAAAGATAATAAGGACTCAAGTGAAAACCTCCATGAGGCGCTTGAGTCCCATCATTGGGTTGAAAACCTCTTCTGAGGCGGCCCAGTGATGTCAAAAAAAAAAGAGAGAAAAAGAATAAGATCCTTGGGTGAAAACCTCCCTTGGAGGCACCCAGGGCAGGCAATTAGGGTGAAAACCTCTCTGAGGCGCCCTAGTTGTTTTTCAAAAAAAGAAGAAGAAGAAAGAAAATGATTTTTTTTGTTGCATTGCAGGTTTGCAGGAGGACTACAGGGAGCAGAAGAAGGTGCCAAGGGGACCCTGACATTCATACCAGCACCCATCTCATCTTCTCCACACCTTCCTCCATCATTTTTGGCATTTCTTTCACCCCACTGTACCTCTTTTTCAAAAACTGTGTTTTCTACAAGAGGCTTTGTGTTTTCTACAAGAGGATCCTGTAGGAATTATAGAGAGCCAGAAGTGGCTATAGAAGGTAGTTTGAGGGTCAAAGAAGCTTCATGAAGAACCTATAAGTCCTCCTACAATATTCAAACCTCCTTGCCATCATTTCCAAACCTGCATCACACCCCAAGCATCATTTTTCTTCCTGCACAAGAAAAACATAGAAAAACAGTTTTTCAGTTTTTTAAGAAAAACAAAAAATGAGAGGAAAAAGCACCATCAACCTCACCTGAAGCCTACCTACTACCTCTCCATATTTATCTACACCTCTGGCATCATCCTCGAGCTCCAAGCATAGAAAGAAGCTGAAGTTTCAAGGGGAGAAGCAGCTACAGGAGCTCCTGTAGGAATTCCTGTAGCAGCTGATCCCATAGAAATCCAGCACCAGTAGCAAGAGAGTGAAAACATGAAGGTTGAACAAGCACCTGAAGCTCAAATCCAGCCAGAGAAGAACCTACACAAGCACACAATCACACATCAGCAAGCAGAGATAGCATGCAAAAAGGGAAATAAAAGCATGCAGTAGAGAAAGCCACAACACCTCACAACAAATACATTTAGATCACAGGTAAGTAACTAAGTCACTCCTCTGTTTGCATTTGTGTAATTAGAAGTCATGCAAAAGCAACGAGATGGTTGAGGTTGAACAAGGGAAAGGTGGCCAGTTAACTTGGCCACCTTCATCTAGTTGACTCCACTCATCTGAGATGTCACCCACACGTGCACACAGTCAACTCCAGCACAAGATGCCAAGGACAGGTAGTGGAGGAAGTGTGAACTCCGATGCAATAATGAGGGATGATTACGAGGAGGGGCCATGATGACAAGGTAGGTGGGGACCAACGGTCTGAATATGGCCAACGTATACCTTGCCAGCTCAGCACTCATCACCAAAAATATCCATAAAGGGTAATAAGTACTCCTCCCGAGCATTCTCACCACCTTTTCCTTCATTCTCTCCTCGTAACTCAGCTATAGCAGTCTCCTTGTGCCCCCACAGCCTCGTAACCACCATCCTCCATCGATCTCTCCCATATTCTTTCTCTCGGCGTTTTCTACAGAAGCACCTACAGGTTCTATAGGAGCACCTACAGGAAAACTACAGGAGGGACAACAAGCTTCTACAGGAGGGGTAGTGAGTCATTTTGAAGGGAGAAAACATGATTTGTAGCACAATTTTTGGTCTAAAGAGGTAGGATTCATGCATGCCCCCTAGTGAATATTAATATATGAAAGAAGCAGTCTCAATTTGAGGAGGAAATAAGTCTTCAGGAGAGGAGAAAATACATTAAAAAAAAAAAAAAAAAATCTGCTTATTAAAAAAAAACACAGTCTCCTCTGTTTCTCTGTTTTTCTCAAAATTCTTTGTCTCCACCTCCATAGTTGGTTTTCCAAAAGAGTATAGACAATATGACAGGAGGGTTTATGAGGAAGGAGCCCACTAACTCCACTAGGCTCCATGCACATCCTCAAGTAGTGGACATCTTCACAAGGGCAAACTGGATGGGTTTCTTTGAGAAATTTCAAGGGTTTGATGAGGAAATTGCCCAAGAGTTTTCTCTCTCTCTGGTCCCTCACATAAGGAATCATGCCATTGTCACCATTAGAGGTATTTACATGGAGATAACACCTAAATTCATCAGTAGGGTCACTACCCTTCCTCTTGGGTTGCCTTGGAGTAAATATGAGAAACCAATTGGCCAGGCTGCCAAGAAGAACTTTTTCCAAAATAATGAAACCCCTATTGAAGATAAAAATGGAATTAGAAGGGCTAGCATACCATATCCCTGGGATGAGGTTAGCTATCAAATAATCAAATACATTTCCTGTGAGGGGAGATATAACATTGTTTATGGTTATCACTTTAGAATCCTCCAAGAATTAAGGTATGGCATGAACACTCCAGCACCTCAGAAGCTCAGTATACCTTACTTCCTCCTGTTGTCCCTCATTGACTGTAGCACTAAGGTACAAGCAGGAAATTCAGAACAGCTAGCTCACCATGGCTTAATCAAAATCCTAGTAGAGGAAGGCCTCCATACCTTTACACTCCTAATAGCATGGGAGGTTTTCAGAAACATGACAGCTGAGGATGACATAAAGGCCTTAACCTATGATGTCAACCCTACTGGTAGTGAGGAGGAAGAAAAGCAAGGGGGAGAAGGTGGAGCTAGGGGTGACATAGCAAAACAAAAAAGGAAGGAGGAAGGAACTGAAATAGAGGAGGAGAGAGCTGAAGAAACAGAGCAAGAAGAGACAAAAGAAGAGACAAAAGAAGGAGAAAAAGAGGCAGAGAAGGCAGAACAAGGAGAAGAGTCCCCTGAGACTTTGGAAAGGGAGGAAATAGCTTCCCTCACTGCCCTCAGTACACCAATCAAGCCAAAGAAAAAGAGGAAGAGATAGAACCCCATGTATTTCAAGGCTAGGAAGAGCACAAGAATTAAAGCAGGCAAACCTCAGCCCTCTTCAAAAGTGCCAATTACCATTGAAGATTCACCCTCTGCCAAGGGGAAATATTCTCCTTCCAAGACACTTGTAACATATGAGAAGGGGACTCCTAGATCTTCCGCATGGAAGGAAAAGGCAGCACTACAGGACCCAAAAACAGCCATACAGGAGGCTCAAACAGTTCTATAAGAGACACTGTCAAAACTACAGGAGACCCAAAAGCTTGAGAAAAGGATAGAAGGACAGCCACAGGTGAAGGAGGAAGCAACAAAGATACAAGAACTTGATCCCTAGCCTAGTCTTGCCTCTTATTACAATCTACTTGAGGGAGGAAGGATAATCCCACAAAAATTTGCAATTCCACTATTTTTTGAATTGGAGAAAGAAAGAGTGAGAACACATAGGTGGATGCAGATAGCCAAATCCAAAGGGGTTGAGGATGTTTTCCATATGGAAAAAAAACTCAGGGAAATGGGCAGAGAGTTGAGTGATCTCAGAGACAAGGAAGCAATTACAAGAAGCCACCTTGAAACTGAAAATGAATTGCTAAGGAGACAGCTGCAAGAGAAAGAGACCCAGTTGGCATGCATGGCCAGCTTATCCATGGAGGCATTGCAATGTAGAACACCAGCCAAATCCTATGGCCTTTATCTAAAGGACCAATGGTTACAATTCCAAATAAAGACTTTGGCACAAAGAGGCACAATGCCTTTCCAAGACTACAGGCAGTTCATGGACCTATGTGACCAAAGCACCTTAGAGGATAAGGCAAAGATGGCAGAATTCTACTTACACAACATGGCCCTCACAGACATGAATGTGTGGGATCCCAATGCTAAGCTAGGGGACCTGTAATTAATGGCCATGGCCTCATGGATGAACCATGAAGAAATGAGGGCAATAGAAATAAAAAGATTGATGATAAAGGAGCAGAATGAGCCATTAATGATAAGAGCTGAGCCATCAGATCCTATGGCACTCATCAGCACACACAACTTGCTTTCCAATGACCCTCAAGTTGCCCCTAGATATCTCACCAATCAGGCACAAGCCATTGCACACTTTGAGGATATGCAAAGACTACTTGGGGATGACTGTGTGCATGAATGCATGAGGAGATGGAATACCTTACCACAGTTTGTAGATTAGGGAATATCATTCCCCCATGAGGCTAAAAGAGGCATTGAAAAGAGTGCCAATGTAAAAGTGCTCCATGTAGAGGCTAAAGGTCAACTGGATTGGCCTCAAACTGAGTCCCCCACTGCTGTTAGGCATGCTGGAAGGTAGAAGAGAAGAAGAAGAGGAGGAGCAGTGGAAGGACATAGACAGGAAGGCAAGATTCTATGGCAAAGAAGAGCAGACCACATCAGAAGCCTGGGATGCTAGGGAGGCCACCAGGGCCATAAAAGATGAGGAGATTGACTAGGTTGCTCAAAGGATGAGCAACACCTTCAGTAGGGGGGTGATGATGAGCCTCATAAATGGGTAATTATATGGGCTCATTTTACCTCCTAACCTAGTCAAATCAACCATTCTCTTAGCTTATTACATGATTTTCTGATTATATTTATGCTTATAGAGTGAGTTGAGTTAGTTATTGTGCCATGTGGTCTAACATGTATTTAATGCAGATTATTGATGGATTTCAAGGTCAAAGTCAAGGATCCAGTGGAAAAATGGCAGAAATAACTCGAAGTGGATAGAGGAGAATACTTATAGTAGGGAATCCCCCTCATTTATTACTCTTCACTTCGAATTCCCTTCATTCAACTCGGAGTACAAGCAGTCGAATCATGTACTAGAAGGCAGCCGAGCAAGTGGAGGATGACTGATGATTATCTAGAGTTTTGGGAGCCAAGCCTCCTTGATTTTAAGGAAGTTGTTGAAAGCTTCATTTGTATAAGTAGAGAGGCCTAGGGCCTCACTAGGGTTAGATTTTTGCTTATGTAACCTCTGCTCAAATTCTGAGCTTATTATTTTGTGACAGTTTCATGTAATCTTGCTATTGTTTTGAAAATAAAGATGGAATCCTTTTTGAGCTAGCACTGAGTTACCTCAGAGGGCTGAAGCTCTTGGTTTAGGGCCCAATCCAAGTAGCCAAGCTTCTCTTTACTTGTATTTGTATGCTTTGTTTCAGTTTGTAGATTAGTTTGCTGGTAGATGTGTTTCTCTTATGGTTAAGAATAGGTTGCTTTTGATGGTTTAGTAGTTTTCTTCCATTTGTGCTTTCTGTAGTAGGTTAAGCAGCAATCAAAAAAGATTTAAAAGGCTAGCAATAGTGCCTTGGCCTCTCTTCCTCCCTTTGGGACCATGATTTGAGGCAAAGACTCTCTTGTTGCCCCAAAAACACAGATTTTCCTCATTCATAGGACTTCTAGTGTTTGCAGCTTTTTAGTAGGTTAATAGTCCAGCTTTGCTTTGCTTTAGATCTTCTTCATCATGATCACTTCCTGATTTGCAATAGTATTCTTTCATGCTTTCATTTCCTGCAACATTTCTCAGCATTTCCTTTCATAAATCATAGTTTAGATCATTTTTATGCAAAACTCTGTTTTTCCTAAATGCATTCATTTCACTTGTTGCTTGATTTCCTTGGTTGACTGTCAGTTTCTATGCAGCAGATCTCCTCCAGTAGTAGGCCATGTTATCAGCAATCACACCCTTCATCTTATCCATGCCCTATAGGTCTCCCAAATCTCATCTCAATTCTACCCTAGTTTCCTGTATTTTTCCATACAACTTCTTCCTCTCTCCTTAAGCAAATCCAATCATCTCTCTCTCTCTTGGTGATTCATGGAAAACCTTAGGCACCCTAACACCTCATCCCAACCTTCATCCACCTTTTCACCCACTCTCACACCCTCAAAATAGTGAAAACTTCTCTCGGCCTCCTCATGTAGGCCTCCTGTAGTTCCCTGTTTTCCTCTTGTATATTTCCTGTGTCCTCATGTAGATTTTCCTGTAGGCTTTCTTTTGAAGGCTGAGTGTGGGAAAAGCCTCCAGAAGGCCACCTGAGACCTCCTAGGACCCATCCACACCATCCTACATCATCTCAAGTCCAAAAACCTCCCTTCAACACCACCTATTCGCTGCCACACTCACACACAATAAATTACATGCATGCCAAATCCACATAAAAATCCAAAAATATGTTTTTTACTTATTTACTTCTAGGAATATCATAGTTAGATGTTGTTTACTTCCCTAAGTAGGTAGTGGCATTCCTTTCATGGTTTTCATAGTGCTTTCTCCAAAAGTAGAATTAGATGGTTATTTAGGGTTTACTAGGTTTTCTTTACATTTTAGTATTTCTCCTTTTTGCAATTAGAATAGCATCTGTAGAGTAATATTTCTTTCCTTACATCACATATAGAGCTTCTTCTGGAATCCATAGAAGTTGGCTTGAGCTCCTAGTGATCTTGCGCTGGGTGACCAAGTGACAACTTATAGTGAGAACTAGTACTTGTGCATACAACACCGACACTTCCAAGTTTGTTACGAACTACCGGGTTGATAAGAGTAAAGTAGGAAGCCCAGGAGTTACAACATTATTGCTGCAATACTGGTTCTCACCACCTGATAGGAAACATTTTCATGATTATGTTCAAGGATATTTTGGACAGGTTCAATTGGGTGATAATAAACCCTGTAAAATCATTGGAATGGGTACAGTTTTCATGAAATAGCGGAATGGAAATCAATGGCTATTGAAGGAGGTAAGGTGTGTTCCAAATCTGAAGAAAAATCTAATTTCAACGGGGTAGTTCGTAGGTGAAGGCTGTGTGACTACTTTTACAGATAAAACTTGGAAGGTCACTAAAGGATCCCTGGTAATAGCAAAAGGAGAAAAGGTTGGTACATTGTATTTATGCAATGGTATTTCTAATTTTATTAATGCTTTAACCTCTACAGGAGAAGATACAACATTGTGGCATCATAGGCTTGGGCACATGAGTGAGAAGGGGATGCAGATTCTTCACTCAAGAAATTTGTTGCCAGGTTTGAAGCATGTTGATTTAAAATTTTGTGAGAATTGTGTTTATGGAAATCAAAAGAGAGTCATATTCCTCAAATTTAGGAAAGAAAAGAAGAGCAAAAAGTTAGAGCTTGTGCATACAGATGTATGGGGATTTGCTCAGGTATCATCCCTTAGTGGCTCTCATTAGTATGTTACTTTTATTGATGATACTGTCAAGAATTGGAAATCTTTGGTTGAAAATGAGACAGGAAAAAGGTTGAAGTGTCTCACATTAGATAATGGAGGTGAATATTGCCACAAAGAGTTTGATAGGTATTTTTCATAGAATATAGATTTGCGGTTCTCCTCGTATAGATCTGCAGCTCTCTCTGTTCTGCGGATTTACTGGAAATAATTATTGCGAGGAAATTCTGCGGATTTTTATACGGGTTCCAAAGTTAACTGGAAATAATTATTGCGAGGAAATTCTGCGGATTTTTATATGGGTTCTCTTGCGGCTCTATTAGTCTCGGTTCTTCTGCGGCTCTATTAGTCTCGGTTCTCCTCTTCTGCGGTTCTCCTCGTATAGATCTGCGGCTCTATCTCTCTTCTGCGGATCTACCTTTCTTCGGTGGTGGATCTCTCTTCTGCGGATCTACCGGTGTTTATTATCTCTCTTCTGCGGATCTACCTTTCTTCGGTGGTGGATCTCTCTTCTGCGGATCTACCTTTCTTCGGTGGTGGATCTATCTTCTGCGGATCTCAGAAGTCTCGGTTCTCCTTTTCTGCGGCTGCGTTCTACGAGCAAGTAAAATATGGCTCCGAGCTTCGCAAAAATAACTGGTGGCTCATCCGCCTCTGAAGGGAAATCTCCTGCCCATATCGTGAGTGAAGCCCCAGCTCCCACTATCCAAGTGGTCCAGGACTCACTCGATGAAGCTTTGAAGTTCTCCGAAAGTGCCCTAATTTGCCGGTTCAATGGTTTTTGGCCGCGGCTCATAGCACTCCACAATTGGATCTCGGAGGTATGGAAGCCTATCATTTCTGATGAAATTAATATCTACCCCTGTGCTAGAGGTTTCTTTATAGTAGATTTTGAAAATCCTGAAAGCAGACAATGTATTCTAGACTCCGGCCCTTGGTTTTGGGAAAAATCAGGCCTATTCATGAAGCCATGGAACCCATCATTCGATCCCTCTACAGCAGTGATAACCTCAGCACCAGTTTGGGTGAGATTTCCAAGCCTACCCTTGCATCTCTGGAATCTCTCCTCGCTAAAAGCCATCGGAAATGCAATTGGGAAATTTTACTGCAGGTGCCCAGAAACAGAGGAATATGCCAGAACCACATATGCACGCATCTGTGTGGAAATGGATTTCAGCGCCGGATTCCCAGCTGAAATAAACCTAACAAGTAAAGACTATGTGTGGAACCAGAAGCTTGATTATGAAAGTGTCCTCTTCAGATGCCGATCGTGCTTTGAGACGGGGCATCTAGCCAAAAATTGCCCAAAAGCCTCTGAGAAAAATTTTGCTAGAAAAAACCACCACAGATCTACATGGTGGGAAGGAGCACAAAAAGAACACTACACTATCATCAAAGAAGAAGAATATTCTAGAGAAAATGAGTCACAAGAAATCAAGGAAGAAGGAAGCAACTCTCAAAACAAGCAAGGAGAAAGCCCGCCCCAACAAATCAACAGTTATGAGGATTTGAATACCGCAGAAAATAAATCTTCATCTCCGACTATTTTCAAAAGAACGAACACAATAGATCGCGAAGCTAAGACACCAATGTTCCAAGAACCAGAAGAGATGAAGGAGGTGCAAGACAAAGGAAGTTGGAAGACCGTAGAGAAAAGAAAGAAAGCTACAACACCAATCTCGCCAAGAAAGACGAGGAGCCAGACAAGTAAAAATTAAGAAAATTGTAGGTCCGATAGACCAATTTGGTCTGAGTGGACGTTAACCATCATCATCATCATCATAATTCATAGAGAGAAGATAGTTCCAGGAACACCACAAGAAAATGGTGTGTCAGAAAGGATGAGTAGGACAATCATGGAGCGTGCAAGATGCATAAGATTGCATGCAGGATTGCCTTTACAATTTTGGGCAAATGCTGTAGATATTTTTGTTTATCTAATAAAGAGAGGGCCTTCAAGTTCCTTGGATGGTGGTATTCCAGAGGAGGCATGGATAGGTAAAAAGGTAAACTACTCATTTTTAAATACTTTTGGTTGTGAAGCCTTTATCCACATTAATAAAGAAAATAGAACAAAGCTTCAGGCAAAATCAAAGAAATGTACCTCTATTGGATATGATGTTAATGATTTTAGTTATCACTTTTATGATTATGAAAAACACAAAATCATGAGAAGAAGAGATGATATATATGCAATGAAAAGGTTTTGTATAAGGATTAGCTGTAGGAAAAGAAACAAGAGAAAGAAAACAAAGAATACAGAGTGCTTGATGAGATCACAAAAAAAGTGGTGGTGCTTGAAAATCATAATGATCAACAACTAGAAAAACAACAACAACAAGCACCTCAAACACCTGAAAGTGGTGTTACAATATCTACCAGGATAAGTAGACTCCCTGAACGATGCTCTCCTTCATTATGTTATGTATTGTTGACTGTTTCTCGTGAACCAGAATGTTATGAAGAAGCAGTGCAGGTAGAAACTAGGAATAAGTGGGAGAAAGCCATGAAAGAAGAGATGGACTCCTTAGCACATAACTAGACTTGGAACTTAGTCATGTTTCCTTCAAGTAAAACAACATTGCAGAATAAATGGGTTTACAGGTTGAAGGAAGAAGATGGAGGTAGAAAAAGGTATAAAGCTAGACTTTTGGTGAAGGGGTTTGCACAAAAAAAGGGCATAGACTTTGCTGAGATATTTTCTCTTGTTGTTAAAATGACTTCAATCAGAACTATTTTAAGTCTAGTAGCAGCTGAAGATTTTCATCTTGAGCAGTTAGATACAAAGGCAACCTTTCTCCATGGGGATTTGGAGGAAAAGATATATATATAGCAGCCACAAGGATATGAGCTAAAAGGGAAAGAGAAACTAGTGTGTAGGTTGAAAAAGAGCTTGTATGGCTTAAAACAGGCTCCAAGGCAATGGTATCTAAAATTTGACAGGTGTATGTCTGAACAAGGTTATACTAGATGTCACTCTGATCATTGTGTTTATCTCAAAAGGAAAAATGATCGCAACTATATTATATTGTTATTGTATGTATATGACATGCTTGTTGCAGGTTCTAACATGAAGGAAATAAATGTGCTCAAAATAAAATTGGCAAACTCATTTGTAATGAAGGATTTGGGTGTTGCAAAACAAATCCTTGGTATGAGAATAACTAGAGACAGGAAGAATCGAAAACTAACATTGTCTTGGAGTGAGTACATAGAAAAGGTGTTGAAAAGATTTAATATGAAAAATGAAAAACCAATTAGTATACCTTTAGCTAGCCATTTCAAGCTAAGTAAGGAGGTGTGTCCCAAGACTCAGGAAGAAATGGCTTATATGTCAAAATTTCCATATGCATCAGCAATTTTAAGCTTATTGTATAGAAAGGTCTGCACAAGGCCTGATATTTCACATCCAGTAGGAGTGGTAAGCAGGTACATGAACAATCCAAGAAAATAACATTGGATGGAAATGAAGTGGATTCTCAGGTATTTGAGAGGTACCACAAATCAAGAATTATGCTTTGGTGGTTCAACATTGCTCTATAGGGATATGTTGATGCAAATATGGTGGGTGATAGAGATAACAGGAGGAGCACCACAAGGTATGTGTTTACTATAGGTGGAACAACTGTCAGTTGGGTTTCAAAACTGCAAAGTGTTGTTGCACTCTCAACAACGGAAGTAGAGTATGTTGTTGCTACAGAGGCTAGTAAAGAAATGATTTGGTTACAAAGGTTTCTGGATGAATTGGGTAAGAAGTAGGAGTTGGGAAAGTTATACAGTGACAACCAGAGTGCCATACATCTTTCAAAGAACTATGCATTTCATTCCAAGACTAAATATATACAACTCAAGTACCATTTCATACAATCAGTGTTGGAAGATGAACAGTTGAAGTTGGAAAAGATACACACTAGCCAGAATCCTGCAGATATGTTAACAAATGTTGTAACCAGGGAGAAACTAAGATTCTTCTCAATTTCAATTGGTATTCAAGTATGATGAAGAAGATGAGAAACAACTAGGTCCAAAGTGGAGTCATTTTCCAACAAATGAAGCAGTGGTGGAGTTGCTATAATCAGTCTCCAAGTGGGAGATTGTTGGGTATGGAGCCTGAATATCTTCTTTATTTAGAGGTATCACCACATTGGTCCCTAGTTCGTAATGTGGCAACAACACTGCCCATAATATTTTCACTGCAAGGGGGTTCCAGGGGGCTGCGATCTTTGGGAGGCCCCCCCTGGTGGGGGATCGGGGGCAGCGCCCCCGAAGCTAACAATAGATGTAAAATTGCCTTGTAAAATATTGTAATTTCGTAGTCAATCTGGGCCATTCATTAGGTGGAGATCTGACGACAGAAGTTATGTTTAATTTAAGGTTTTTTTCCCTAGAAGACAACCCCTCACTATATATGAGGGAATTGTATTGCATCTATGTAGATCTGTATTCTAAGTGAGAAAGAGAGAGGAGATTGTGTGAGAGTGAAGAGGGAATTACAACAAATCTGTTGTAGGTTGTATCTCTTCATTTTGTTGGATAATATAAAAGGAAGGACTGGCTGTTTCTCCATGGACATAGCCCAAATTGGGTGAACCACGTATATTTGTGTCTCTCTTGTTTTATGTGTTTTCTGTGTTTATATTTCTGCAATATATTTTATGTGTTCCATTGCTCTGTAATATATAATTTTCTAACACATAGCGGATGTAGGAGGTGGAGAAACAATGTGGTCTTCAGTAATAGGGGTTGGAAAAACAAGATCTACAGGTTTCTCATCTAGAGTATGGATAATCATGGAAGGATTTAGAATTAGGGTAGGGGGCTTTGAAATGATAACAGCTAATGATTCTGAAATGAGAGGTAGAGTAGGATCTATGGTTGAAATGTCAAATGGTGGAAAGATAACAAGGTTAACAATAGAAATAGTAGCCAATGTAGGTATAGGATCCATTGAGGCAAATGGAGAGTGTTAGGCTTAAAGAATTTTCCCTAGAAAGGAACAACATCACGAATATAAGTGGTCACAACATGTGTACTTACCAAAGATTCAATGCTAGAGACAATGGTGCTGATAAAAGGAAAAAAAAGCATGAAATCACTTAAACAAAGGCTGGAAATAAGAGTTAGTTGCAGTTGAATGTTTACGAGATGATGATGGAGTGGCGAAAGATATAATTCACAACATTAGGGCTTCAAGTGAATAGGAAATACCTGTAGGGGTTTCCATGTGTTGAATACCAAGACACGACATGACTTCTCTATGGAAGGCTTCCTTTGTAATATAAAATGGTAGTGCTCGCATCTGAAAGGTCTTCTTATCGACAACCTTTGGGAAAACATAAGAGTGATTTAAGTTGATGCCGAACGACATGTGATAAGCATGCTTGTCCAAGATGGACTAAGGAATCCTGACGCTTTGAGTTTCATCTATAAATTTGTTATTCCATTCTCTAAGCATCATTTTTTGAATGAGATATTTGCATAATCAACCCAAGTTTTCCAAGGAGAAAAAGAAAAAGCTACGGCCTCACCATCTGGTATTTCAACCAAATTATGACTTTCAGGTGTGCACCACTTCATAATGGAAATAGCCACAACCGAGTACCCATAAATAAAATAGTATCCTCACTGATATAACTCCACAGTCAAAGAAGAGCTCTTCTAGTAAAAAATTTCACCAATTGAGACGTTCACCGTAGATGCAAAATTCAACTAGAGAGATGGTGTCAAGGGTTCATTCACCCTTAGTATAGTGTTGGGTTACCCTCCCTACGATAAGATAATATGACAACTTTATTTTCTCATTTTCAATGAGCTCAATGGAACCTTTTCAATCCTTGTGCTTGGCATCATACTTTTCATATAGGTTGGTAGTTCCTATCTTCTTGCCATGCTTTGAAGTGCTCTGGAAGGTCGTAGATATGTCTTCGCCATGCATTGCTAAAATTGTGAGATGATGGATGTAATGAACATGTATGGGGTATTATTTGTCTAAACATAGATGTCCGTTATGAATTCTGCTAATGAGGAACTCAGTGCGTCTCACTACTTCACCCATGGTCTCAAACACTGGCAAAAACCACAACTTCATAATAATGGACCTGTGCAACAATTGGAAATCCAACTTAATATTGGGAATAATTTCACCAAATGGGGTTGAAGCAAAATCCATATAAATCTCCCGACTAAGATTTGGAAACAAGGCAGGGTTAGAGAAGTCATTATCAACTAGCGTTACTTTCTCATATTTACCCAACAATTCATCCAAAGGCTCGATGTGGGGGTCAGAAAAATCAAAGGCAATAATTTACTTAGTAGATCAACCCATAGTAAAAGACCTTGGATTGTAAAAAAATGGATAGGGGGACGTTAGTGGACTTTAGAAATGGAGGACTTGTTATAAAATTATATATTATAGAGCAATGGAACACATAAAATATATTGCAGAAATATAAACACAAAAAACACATAAAACAAGAGAGACACAGATATACGTGGTTCACCCAATTTGGGCTATGTCCACGGAGAAACAACCAGTCCTTCCTTTTATATTATCTAGAAAACTGAAGAGATACAACCTATAGAAAATCCGTTGTAATTCCCTTTTCACTCTCACACAATCTCCTCTCTCTTTCTCACTCAGAATACAGATCTACATACACACAATACAATTACCTCATATATAGTGAGGGATTTCATTCTAGGGAAAAAAACCCTAAATTAAACATAACTTCTACTGTCAGATCTCTGCCTAATGAACGACCTAGATTGACTACAAAATTACAACATTTTAAAAGGAAATTTTACATCTATTTTTAGCTTCAGGGGCGCTACCCCCGATCCCCGCCAGGGGGGTGCTCCCAAAAATTGATGTTGCCCCCCGTGGACCCCCCTTGCAGCTCACATTTATGGGCAGCATTGCCGCAACATTACGAACTGGGGTCCAATGCAGTGATACCTCTGAATAAATAAGATAATAAAGCTCCACACCCAACAATCTCCCACTTGGAACTGATTATAGAAACTCCACCACTGCTTCATTTGTTGGACAATGACTCCACTTTGGACCTAGTTTTTTCTCATCTTATTCATCATTCTTGAAGACCAATTGAAACTAAGAAGAATCTCAGTTTCTCCCTCGTTACAACTTTTCTTAACATATCTACATGATTCTGGCTAGTGTGTATCTTTTCCAGCTTCATCTGTCCATCTTCCAATGCCGACCGTATGAAATGGTACTTGAGTTGTATATGTTTAGTCTTGGAATGAAATGAAAAGTTCTTTGCAAGATGTATGGCACTTTGGTTGTCACTGTATAACCTACCCAACTCCTACTTCTTGCCCAATTCATCCAGAAACCTTTGTAACCAAATCATTTCTTTACTAGCCTTTGTAGCAGTAACATACTTTGCTTCCATTGTTGAGAGTGAAACAACACTTTGTAGTTTTGAAACCCAACTAACAGTTTCTCCACCTACACTAAACACATACCCTGTTTTGCTCCTCTTGTTATCTCTATCACCCGCACTATCTGCATCAACATATCCTTGTAGAGCAATGTTTGAACCACCAAAGCATAATGCTTGATTTGTGGTACCTCTCCAATACTTGAGAATCCACTTCACCGCCATCCATTTTTCTTTTCCTGGATTGTTCATTTACCTGCTTACAACTCCCACTGCATGTGCAATATCAGGCCTTGTGCAGATCATTGCATACATTAAGCTTCCAATTGTTGATGCATATGGAAATTTAGACATATAAGCCATTTCTTCCTGAGTCTTGGGACACACCTCCTTACTTAGTTTGAAATGGCTAGCCAAAGGTATACTAACAGGTTTTTCATTCTGCATATTAAATCTTTTCAACACCTTTTCTATGTACTCACTCAGAGACAATGTTAATTTTCGATTCTTCTTGTCTCTAGTTATTCTCATTCCAAGGATTTGTTTTACAGCACCCAAATCCTTCATTGCAAACGAGTTTGCCAATTTTCTTTTGAGCACATTTATTCCCTGCATGTTAGAACCTGCAACAAGCATGTCATCTAAATACAATAACAATATAATATAGCTGCCATCATTTTTCCTTTTGAGATAAACACAATGATCAAAGTGACATCTAGTATAACCTTGTTCAGACATAAACCTTTCAAATTTTAGATACCACTTCCTTGTAGCCTGTTTTAATCCATACAAGCTCTTCTTCAACTTGCACACTAGTTTATCCTTCCCTTTTACCTCATATCCTTGTGGCTGATGCATATATATCTCTTCCTCCAAATCCCCATGGAGAAAGGCTAGCTTTACATCTAACTACTCAATATGCAGATCTTCAGCTGCTACTAGACTTGAAATAGTTTTGATTGAAGTCATTTTAACAACAAGAGAAAATATCTCATCAAAGTCTATACCCTTTTTCTGTGAAAACCCCTTCACTACAAGTCTAGCTTTATACCTTGTTCTACCTCCGTCTTCTTCATTCAACCTATAAACCCATTTATTCTGCAATGTTGTTTTACCTATAGGCAACCTGACTAAGTCCCAAGTCTGGTTATATGTTAAGGAATCCATCTATGCTTTCATGGCTTTCTCCCACTTCTTCCTCGTTTCTACCTGCACTTCTTCTTCATAACATTTTGGTTCACCAGAATTAGTCAACAATACATAATATAATGAAGGAGAGTATTGTTTAAGGGGTCTACTTATCCTGGTAGATCTTCTAACACCACTTTTAGGTGTTTGAGGTGCTTGTTGTTGTTGTGGTTACTGTTGTTGTTTTGGTTGTTAATCATTATGATTTTCAGGCACCATCACTTTTTCTGTGATCTCATCAAGCACTGCGTATTCTCTGTTTTCTTTTTCCTGTTTCTTTTCTTGCATCTGATCCTTATAAAAAACCTTTTCATTGAATATGGCATCTCTTCTTCTAATGATTTTGTTTTTTTCATAATCATAAAAGCGATAACCAAAATCATTAACACCATATCCAATAAACGTACATTTCTTTGATTTTTCCTCAAGCTTTGTTCTATTTTCTTTATTAATGTGGAAAAAGGCTTCACAACCAAAAGTCTTTAAAAATGAGTAGTTTACCTTTCTACCTATCCATGCCTCCTCTGGAATACCACCATCCAAGGAACTTGAAGGCCCTCAGTTTATTAGATAAACAACAGTGTCTACAACGTCTACCCAAAATTTTAAAGGCAATCTTATATGCAATCTCATGCACCTTGCACGCTCCATGATTGTCTTGTTCAGGGAAAATTTTAAGAACCACCCTAAATTTATATGTATAATAAATGGGCGAATCCCCATGATACATAGGAAAAATGGGAGGCGATTTTATCAATAATATAATATGTATATATAATTTTTTTGGTGAATCTCTCACCAAATTATATTATCTTGTAAAGTCATGGCAAATCTTTCACTGAATTATAAAATCTTGTAAGATCTCGACAGATCTTTCCCTGGATAATAAAACATTGTGAAGTCTTGGTGATTTTTTTTTAAATTATGAAACCATATATGATAATAGGAAAACATATTCATTAAACTCTAATATACTAACATACATGTTTGGAAAAAAGAAACATAATTTTCTCTTCCTACAAACAATGTTGCAAGTTTCAGTGGTCATGTTTTTCAAGGTTCTTACTGTACACTCTTTCATATCCTTCTATTAGTTTTGATAATATTTCACAACAAAGTTCATGTAGGTGTTGATCTTGACCACTAGTTCTGTCAAGGTAGGAGAGATTAATCTTTTATCTACCACTTTTTTCAAGCTACCACTTATGTCAAACTATCAAATTTCTTTCTTATTCCATAGACTCCAATTGCGAGATTAAAAAAACACACACACACACACACATCAAGTTATTTTACCCCAACACACCAAGAAGTAGAAAGCCCCAACTATATAATATAAGAAAGTAGTAGGTATCTGAAAGGCCTGAAGGGCATCTAATGGAAAGAAAGTACCGTTGTCAGAAGCCTTCCAATCAATATATAAATATATAAATGTAGATTTATTATTATTTTAATTGGAAATCTTAAATTAAATGATAAAATTTAATTACATCTCTCCCAATATAAATTGCTTATTAGCATAATTCACTACCTTCATACATCTTACATTTTTTAACAGCGTTGTAACATGTGGATTAATTCCCTTTTTGTTGCACAATCTCTGCTTTTTAGGACAATATGGTGTAGTGGCCCAACCCCTATAGATCATTACAACAAACTAAGAATAATAGAGAAGATGAAAGGTTGTACAAACTAGCATATTTTTCAAACAACTAATCCAACATCAGTACCTTAACTTTTTCATGAAGATATCATATTGTGAATGTTTAAAAAATGGTGGGAAATCTGGGCAGCTACTATCTCTCTTCTGTGAGGGTGATGCGGAAAGAGCGATAAGATTTCATTGTTTTGAATTTTTTTTTGTTAAATCAGAAAAACCAATATTAATGGAGATATTGGTATTTTTTACTAAATTTTGTGAAGTGACTAAATGTAGCTTTAACCATTCACCTTAAGATGTTTTTTACAATATAATTTTCTAAGTCTATTTAATATCTTCATTATCATAAAAACCAACCTATATCCATCTTAACTCCACATCTACCACTCTTAGAGGGATGAAATCTATTTATCTCTCTTAGCACTTGGTATACCTAGAATTAAGATGGATCTAAGATGATAGAATTTCCCCTTTAAATAGTCTATGCTCACGATGGGTCAATACCATGGGTTATCATAAACCTGGAGCTTAAAAACTACTATTAGTAATTTATAAAAATTAATAAAATTAATAATTGATTTTTATTTTATTTTGTTTTAACCAAGTTAAAATGTTCAAGTGGCATTAAATTACAAGATCCATTTTTACTCTTGATCTACCAAGCCCCAAGAGGGATCAAATATTTTTTCACTCTATGCTAATTTGCATATCACGATATTTGATCCCTCTCAGGGCTTAGTAGATCCAGAGTAAAGATGGATTTATGATGGTTTAGTTCTCCACTTTAAATAGGCTACATTCCACGTGAATACCATGGGTCAATACCATGTGCCCTCTTTATTTTTATTAATAATAATATTAGGGTTAATAATGTTTTTTTGCATGGTATTAATAATAATTTGGCCCATAGGCTTCACCTAAATATATAGCATTTTTTGAGTGTTCTTAAATATAAGGTGACCTGTGGAGTAAATATAAAAAAATGCTTTTTTTTTTTTTATTTACCATACCTCTCGTTTATTTATAGTTTTATTAATTTACCATACCTCTTTTATAAATATGGTATTTGGCCCATAGAATTCACTTAAATAAAACCTCTTTTTTGAGCTTTCTTAAATAGAAACTGGTTTATGGACTAAATATAAAAACAGGTTTTATTTATTTACCATACCTCCACTTTATTTATATTTCTACTTATTAGGACCAAATACAACCTCCCAAACTAGAAAATGGGCGATTGCAAACAAATTTAACATTTAAAAGCAGAAAATCAGGCGATTGTAAAGGAATATAACCTCCCAAACCAAATGAATTGGGTAAAATGAGTCTTTTTATAGTTTATCCGCCCCTTTTTGTTTTGGCTAAAATGAAAAAAATAATTATTTTTTAAATAAAAGTTGGGCTAAATATATAAAATGGGTGTTTTACAAAAATTTCGCCCCTCTAAATGAAAAACTCCTTAAATTTCGCCCTTGGTCTAAAATTCGCCCCTAAAATTTACCATGGTCCTGTTCATTCTTTTTGACACACCATTTTCTTGTGGTGTTCCTGGAATTGTCTTCTCTCTGCGAATTCCATTTTCTGAACAATACTTATCAAACTCTTTGTTGTAATATTTACCTCCATTGTCTGATTTGAGACACTTCAACCTTTTTCCTGTCTCATTTTCAACCAAAGCTTTCCATTTCTTGAAAGTATCAAATACATCGGATTTATTTCGAATACAATAAATCCAAGTATTTCTGGTTGCATTATCAATAAAAGTAACATAATAACGAGAGCCACCGAGAGATGATACCTGAGCAGGTCCCCATACATATGTATGCACAAGCTCTAATTTTTCGCTCTTCTTTTCTTTCCCAACTCTAAGGAATTTTACTCTCTTCGTTTTCCATAAACACAATTCTCATAGAATTTTAAATCAACATGCTTCAAACCTGGCAACAAGTTTCTTGAGTGAAGAATCTGCATCCCCTTCTCACTCATGTGCCTAAGCCCATGATGCCACAATGTCGTATCTTCTCCTATAGAGTTTAAATCATTAATATAATTAGAAATACCATTTCATAAATACAATGTACCAACCTTTTCTCCTTTTTCTATTACCAGGGCTACTTTAGTGACCTTCCAGGTCTTATCTGTAAAAGTAGTTACACAGCCTTCACCTCCCAACTGCCCTATTGAAATTAGTTTTCTCTTTAGATTTGGAACATGCCTTACCTCCTTCAATAGCCATTGATTTCCATTTTGTTGTTTTATTAAAACTGTACCCATTCCAATGATTTTACAGGGTTTATCATCACCCAATCGAACCTGTCCAAAATCTCCTTGAACATAATCATGAAAATGTTTCCTATCAAGTGTGGCATGGAATGAAGCCCCTGAATCTACCATCCAGGCATCAATATAATTTTCTAATAAAAGAATCAAAGCATCTTGCAACACATCACCTGTCATATTTGCTTCATGATTGTTTTCTTGTTGCCTGTCTCCTTCTTTTCCCTTTCGAGACTTGCAGTCTTTCTTCAGGTGTCCTTTCTTCCCACATTTCCAGCACACTATCCCTGATTTGGACTTGGATTTGCCTTTCCTTGACTTACTGCGATATCCTGGGCTCTTTCCTCCTTCCATTTTTATTCCTTATGTCTCTGCAGTCAAAGCATTACCTGATGTCTCACCAGAGATTTTCAATCGCATTTCCTCGCTAAGGATTTCATCGACAACATCGTAAAACTTTAAAGTACTAGATCTAGAGATAGAGTTACTAATCGCCATAACTAAACCATTCCAACTTTCTGGCAATGAGCATAGAAATAACAGAGCCCTAACTTCATCATCAAAAGTTACCCCTACAAAACTTAACTGACTGGTAACTATATTAAATTCATTTAAATGATTAGTAAGAGATCCACTTTCTGGCATCTTCATATTAAATAAACACTTCATAAGAAATACCTTATTTGAGGCCGAGGGTTTTTCATATAGTTTGGCTAGTGTTGACATTAAATCCTCTATTTTTGTTTCCTTTGAAATATTAAAGGCTACCAACACCGCTAGGCACAACTGTATTGTTCCAAGTGCCTTTCTATTAGGAATATCTCATTCTGTGTTTGTCATATTCGTCGACTTATTTTTCTTTCCGTTCAATGGTAGGTACAGATATTTATGATACAGATAATATTCCATCTGCATCTTCCATAGCTGGTAGTTTTTGCAATTAATTTTTTCGACCCTAAACCTACCATCTTCCGCCATTTCTCTCACTCAAACCAGGAACCCTTCTCTCTTGCATGTTTATCAGCCCAATAGACCTTCGCCTATGATACTAGTTGTTATAAAATTATATATTACAGAGCAATAGAACATATAAAATATATTGCAGAAAGATAAACACAGAAAACATATAAAACAAGAGAGACACAGATATACATGGTTCACCCAATTTGGGCTACGTCCACGGAGAAAAAGCCAGTCCTTCCTTTTATATTATCCAACAAACTGAAGAGATACAAACTATAGCAGATCCGTTGTAATTCCCTCTTCGCTCTCACACAATCTCCTCTCTCTTTCTCACTCAGAATACAGATCTACATAGACATAATACAATTCCCTCATATATAGTGAGGGGTTTCCTTATCGGGAAAAAAACCCTAAACTAAACATAACTTATACCGTCAAATCTCTTCCTAATGAACAACCCAGATTGACTATGAAATTACAACATTTTAAAAGGAAATTTTACATCTATTTTTAGCTTCGGGGGAGCTGCCTGGGCTCGACCCCCCTTGCAGTGCACATTTACAGGCGGCGTAGCCACCACATTACGAACTGGGGTCCAATGTGGTGATATCTCTGAATAAAGAAGATAATTAGGCTCCACACCCAATAGGGCTTAGATGAGGAATCCAAGGAAAAAGACAAAAGATACTCTATAAAGGGAAGTGAATGATATCGCTCCAAATTTTGATACTTATAAAATTTTTCCATACTGCAATAATTAATTGGAGTTTTGGACATTAAATGAATAAGGCTGAAAAAATTGGAGTTGGATTAAGGAATTTATGATAACCAAGAAATAAATTACCAATAGATGACACAAATGACCAAAAAGGACTTGACACGTCAGCTATTCAGAAGCAAAAGGACAACTAATGAAACAAAGCTAAGGGCCAAGTTAGTAGATTTGATTGCTATAGGGAAAAGACTCACTAACCTGAAAAAAATGCATTAAATGACTCAACTAATGACAAAAGACATGACTAATACCTCCACGACCGCAATGGGTTGTGGTATATCAAAATTAGAGAAACATGACACTATTGACACAACTGAAATAACTAAGTAAAACTAAAAAGACATTTGACTCTATCCTAAAACCTAACTTACACTCCTAGATAGAGAGCAATCAAAACTAAATGAATTTAGTGGCCATAGTAGGGCTTCAGGCATGCGCTATTCATCCAACCAGGAAAGAGAATTCCTTCAAGTGGCGTGAGCTTCATGAATCTAGACTCCCTTATCTTTGCAACAATAAAAGGACTTGTCGTAGCTGCTACAATCACCCTCCAAAATTTTTCCCATGCTTTGATTTTGGAGCCTTCTTTCTATCCACAAGAGCTTATCTTTTACTGTTGTCAAGTATTCATGTTGTGATAAAAGACTTATCTTTTCATGATTTTCTTATGATGTAATGATCCAGGCTTGATATCTTTCAAACACAAGCTAACTTTTGAATTGACCTTGCATCTTTGTTGGGCTTGCCTAGAGAAACTGCACAATCTTGGAAGGTAGACGATCCTTGCCTCTAGAAACTGTGCAACTATTCTTGGAAGGAAAGCCTTGAGCATCAAAAATGAGCAATTGTGGATGGCAAGCTAGGCTTGATAATGGAAACTGTGCAAAGAATCCCTTGAGCTCAGAAACTACAGAATGTACTGAGTCAACAAGTTGTCGAGTTCTCAGGAATCATGCAATCCTACTTAGCAGTGTGCATGCAAGTTTCGAAAAAAAAAAAACATCCCTAGAAAATAGGGATTCATTAATTAGTTTCCTGAAGGTGGCAAACTTACTATTTTTCGAATTTTCTGCCAAGTGTCGCTTATTCCTTGATTTTAGGCATGTGCATCATAAACCCTAATTGGTATATATCTATATGATGGATGCCCATAGAGCTCATTTGTACATTCAATCTTGGAGTTCTAACATTCCTAAGGAGATCAAGGAGCCTTCGGTGGAGTTTTCTGCACTTTTCCCGATGAGTTTTGATTTTGTCGCCTTTTGTCATTTTTTCGGTCACTTTTCTTTGTTTGGCTTCTGCGAGTGTTATTTTTCTTGTTTATTTTCATGGTTACTGGATTTTTAATGTATATTAGCTTTTACAAGTGTTGTGTTAGTTTTCTTGTTTTTTCCCATTAGTGGTTGTCGTTTCGGTGACTCTCCATGCATGTTCATTTTTCCTTTTGAATGTTGATATTCTACAATTTTTTGGCACCGATCTATCCATAATTAATCATATATGAACTTCAACTTTCAACATCACTCAAATATACTTGTTTCCCACTCCCTTATCGGGTAAATCTACTCATCCCTTGGTCAGTGTTTGCCTTATCTAGTTGAGCATTGCTCAAGTTCAAGGCTCAAGTTGTATGCCTGGCCTCTGATACTAAACAATACATGGTTGGACCAACTATGAATTTTGTATTTCCAGGGCTCAAGCCCATCCTGTGGCCATTGAGACTATGCAATGTGCAGTCTCCACCTCAGTCTGCCTAGGCAAAACTACAAATTGCACAGTCTCTAGCCTCAATCTGCACCATTGGTTGTTGAGACTGCACAATGTGTAGTTCAAGAAAAAGAGAAAAACCTAATGCGTGAGAAAGAAACCACTCTAGAGGTAGCACCAGGAAAAGAGTGCAACCCAATGTGTGAGAAGGGAAAGAGGAAGGTTGTGCACAGTCCAGGGGGAGAGTGAAGTTGCAAGATGAAAGCAGATCCAGTCATAATTAAAGTGGCCATAGCATCAGATAAGAGGAGGAAACAAAGTGTGAAAGAAGCAGAATGGAAGAAAAGGGAAGAATGAGAGAAGAAGAGATTAGAGGAAGAAAGGCAGAAGAAGGAAGAAGGAGAAAGGTGAAAAGTAATAGCAGAAGAAATAGCACAAACACAAGATGAAGAACAAGGGCAGAATCGAAAACTAGAAGGGGAGAGAAAACAGACATAGGACAAGGAGCTCACTCAAGAGATTGAAGAGTTGATCAAGATCTAAGACATGAAAGAGGAAATGGAGCCACATAACCAATATGTTGATTTGATGCCAAGTACATAGCAGGTCACCATTCAGTCTCCCCATCGTCCGATAGAGCAAGCTCCAAGCGAGGAAGAGGAAATTGTTCCTCTTGATGATGGTCCATATATGGACACGTGCAATCTGAATTATGATGAGCTTTAGAAAAATATTGGGCAAGCACAAAAAAAACATTTTTTGGACGACCTCGCATCTCCTACATTCATTAGAGAAAGGGTGATCGTGGCAGACACTAGAAGAAATCCAAGTGTCAATTCCGCAGTCACCTTGGCCTTCACAGGTGCTACAAAGTCAAACATGGACTATTTGATGGTTGAGAAAAAATAGTTGGCAAAGAACTTGCAGGCTACTAGGAAATAGGTTGAACCAATCCAAGCAGAGTTATAGAACATAACTCCCACACAGGTTTATCTGGAAGAACTGAAGGCAACGATACTCAGTGAAGTATCGACATTGGGAGAGACCATGCAAAGTATTTATGAGGATCTTGTCACTGTGCATAAGGAAGTATTCCACTTGCATGGGTTGCAACATAACTCCCACACAAGTTTATCTTGAAGAACTGAAGGCAATGATACTCAGTGAAGTATTGACATTGGGAGAGACCATGCAAAGTCTTTATGAGGATCTTGTTACTATGCATAAGGAAGTTTTCCACTTGCATGGGTTGCAACATAAATGTAAAGATCATGTAAAAACTCTCAATGTTGTGCAATCAACTATTGTTGTCGTGCATTAATGGTAAATGAAATACAAAGGGGCATCGCTTGAATTGGGAAAGAAAACAAGGAAAGAGGCAAAGTGGGAGAAAGCAAAGGTCTGAATTCTCATCCAGAATAAAAATAGCTCACCTCGTTCATTTCCAACACTCAAGCCTCATATGCACAATTATACAACAACTTGGACTTCTTGGTGAAATTGTAGAGGATCCCACGAGTTGTATCACTCAAAGAGATCAAGAATAGGAATCAAGTCAGGCAAGAGATTGAAGAGTACTTGGAAAATTTGAGACAAATATCCATCAAGGAAGAGACGGAAGTAAACAGAAAGAATATGTAGAATTACATTGGTGGCCCTGTCCAAATCGACACGATGTTTCTCCTACTCAAGAAGGAAACACAACCCAGTTCCAAGTCAACGTTTCCAACTTGACACCATCGCATAGTTTGGGTGTTGTAGCATTTTTGGTTTTGATAAGGTAGAATAAAATAGTCAAAAAATAAAAAATATTTTGAAAAAATGTTAATTTAGGATATGGACATAATAATATTGAATAAAATGTTACTAAAATTATCTTGATGATGATGTCCATATCAAAGAAAATGTTAGGTTAGATGTCCTAAAGAATAAAGACAAAAAGAAAATGTTAGGTTAAGAAAACAAATAAACTCTGAAAGTGAGCAAGTCTAAATGCCACTACTATGTTTCTGCAAAATAATGGTTGTGTGCATCTTGTTTTAAATGCCACAACCCATGACAGTCAAACTATTTAATCTTGACTACTTCATGCTTTAAATTTGATGTTATAGTTAGAGAATAAAGATTTGGCCAAAATGTTTAATCTTGGCAGATCAGTAGTTAGGTAGAGAATAATAAGGTGCTCATCAGTTTAATATGAGCCCTTGGAGGTTATAAGGGTAGATTTAGATAGTTTGCTTTTGTAAAATAAAAAGAAAGGAAAGGGGTTTGCTAGCTTAAATGCACCCATTAAGTGAAGAAAAAATGATAGGATAAGCAAAGGGTAAGTAGAGAAAGGTTGCAGAAGTTTGATTATTCATTGGACAAAATGTACATTTATCATGTTTCATCATATGTTTCTATGTCCATGGAGCAATTACACAAAGCAAATGAAGATCAATTAATTAACTTCCCATTCATCCCCATTCATCCCTATATTCACTAATTTCCTCTTCCTACCTTCATACATTCATATTCATTCATTTTCCATAAAAACCCCTTTTCCTAAGGTCAAAACCCTTTTTTACCTAGGAAAAGTGAAAATCCCATGTAAAATCCCTTTTACCATGTAAAATCCCTTTTTACCCGAAAAACCCACAAAAAGTTGTTTTACCCTAAGTATTATGCATATATGAAAAGTAAATAAACCATGAAAAGGCATTATACTTAGTCTATTTTCCCTTTTTCACCTAATTTCCCTTTTCCGCCTATATTTCCCCTTTTCGCATATATTTACCCTTTTCCATTCATATTCCATATTAACATTAACTATAGTATTAAACCCCTAAAATCCCTTTTCCCATATATTATTAACTCCTTTAATAAAATATCCTGAAAACCTTAGTTTTATAATAAAACTATGTATTTTCATGTCGCATCGCAATATTGGCAGATCACAAGCCTTTCAATGTGCATCTGTTTTCCCCGATTGCGATATGCAATCAACGATGGGTCCGGACCCGACGCTATATATATTATAACTCATTGCCATATTTCATCTGCCTTTATCGCAAAGCCCCAGCTAAAGAACATACCTTCCATCATTGCAATCTCTAATTGCGATTGAGACCCAGACCCGATCATACATCATATATGGTTTATTTCCACGTCGCATCCGACGCTTATTGCATTCCTTGCGATGAGTCGTCCTTTGCTAAACTCCGATTGCGATATGCGATATTAGCCCGGACCCGACATTATTATTCGCCCGAGTTAACAAAATTTCAAGTCCGCCATATGTGTTTTGCGAAGGTTTCTTTGTTAAATCATTTTTATGATTTTAACGAAGAATTAACCTAAACCTCTATTTTAACAGAAAAACTCCGCTAATCTTAGTTTTAAACCATAATAAATCCATTTCCACCATAATTGATCATTGGTTCCCTCCGTACTCTTTCTTCACTCCACCACCATCCGATCACATACATCCAAATCCAACGGCCCTCGGAAAATTTCAGGTTGACTCTCTATACGGGCTTTACCCGCCCGAAAAGTGGTATTCAATTGAACTCCCCTTGCTATGTGTCAGGCTCATATCATTTCAGGTGACCCCTCCCAAAACCTCCAGTGCTCCATAAAGCAGTGCGATGAAAACCAAAACTGCCTCCCGCATAACGACAAAATAGCCATTATTCACTTTGCCCAATATTTCAAAAAGAAAAGCCCTTTTTCCGTTTAAAGGCAAAAATCACCATTTTTCCTTTGTTTTGCTTGTTTTCACAATGAAGCCTACATAAGCCTTTGCGACCACTAAAACCATCATTTTACCTTCCGATACCCTTTGGACTCCTTCCAATGTCCTTTCAAGCTCAAAAAAGCCATTCACGATCGTCTCTGTCACCTTATTTTTCTTAACAGTTTCTGTGTTTTGCAGGTAAAGACCCCTGTTCCAGGCTTACAAAGAAAAAGCTTAGGTACAGTTGGAAGACAAATATGAAGACCATATCAATTTACTTTACCCTATAACATAAAATCTAAAGTGATTTATTGTTGCAAAACACAGTAAAAACATGGATTGCACAGTAAAGGTAAAAAGAAACAGTAAAGGTTATTCTGTAGGGTTAAAGGATATTTACAGAGTTTAAAGAGTATCAGATGAAAAATCAAAATGAATTAATCAACCAGCACAAAGGATTCAAATAGTCAAACATCTTAAAGGGGAAAAATATCAAACAACAAAGCCAACACAACCTGAATAAAAGGGACAGCAAGGAGCAGTTCAATAGTTGCCCCTATCTTCTTGTATGAACATATTTCTTTTCCTAGAATAAATCTCAATAAGTTTTAGGATATATTTTTTAGTTTCATTATTGTATAAATAACACTCTTCTTGAGATGTTAAGGGTTCGGAGTTCAAGATTCATAGTTCATTGCTTGTTAAGTCTTGACTGTTAATTCTACTTTGAACCTAGTTGCACCTGTGAAGGGAGATTTTGTAGATACATGATGTACTCAGTCTTTCTGGAACTTTAGTACAAAGCAGAGGATTCTGAATATGGTTTTACACAGTTTTTGTTATCCTGTAAGTTTTTCCAATTATCAATCATTATGTTTTTCTTCATATGCTTAAGACTTATAGAGATATCTAGGTAGGAATAATTGTGTCTCAATTAATTCCTATAAGCTCCTGAAGTGATCATCTACTAAGAGAATGGATTAATGAATTGTATGTTTAGCTAATCCCCCCTAATCAATAAATCATCAGCATCTTGTGTAAGCTTAAGTATACTACCTTGAACCTTTGGAACATAGTTTAGAAGGTTTTCCTACTTATGATTGTTCTGTTTTACAGTCTGGAAACTGTGATAATCATATTTTTTGTTGTCTTCTACTCACCACTATTTTTTATCTATATCACTGTGTAAAGTCTTATAGCAGCCCTTGGCTGAAGTATTAATATAACCCAAAGGATTAAGTATTTCAATTCTACATCTGTCTTCTTTCATTGGTCTTCCAAAAAACTAAAACCAAAACCCCAAAACAATTATTTTAGATGCTCTGGCATTGGTAGCTGACCTACTACTATCTCAGAGGTACAACATCAGACTGGCGCCGTTGCCGGGGATTTGAATTTCATTTAAGTTTCCCTTGGGACAACGACATTCATTCATTCTTATCCTTTAAAGGTGATTAAAGTGTTTATAAAGGTTAAAATCATTCACCTAGGTGACTCCACACTCCCAAGATGGCACCTTATAAACATACCAGATCTCATTTAGAAGCTGACATAGTTAAACCTCTGTCAGATCCTGAAAGGCTTCTGAGAAAAGCCAGTTCTAAAAGGGGACACCAACCATCTTCTTCTTCCTCTTCAGTCCTGCAGTCTGAAGAATTAGAATCATTTGACCCCTATAGTAATATCCCAGCTGATCCTGATTACTCCCATTTATCACCTAGGGTTGTTGAACTTCTAGATAAAGGAGTTGATTTTAAGTCAGCCTACCTTATCCATTCATTAGAATCTCATCCAATACCCACACTACCATCAGGGTCACCTAAAATTGAATCTGATTTGGGTGTTAATCTATCAAAATATAAACCCATAGATTTCATATCCCCTACCACCTATCATTTTCCTTCCATTTTTGACCGACCTGAAGCTTCTTCTTCTAAACAATCTGAGGAGACCTTTTCTATATATTCCAATCCTCTCTTTGAAACAAAAGAAGGTATTCCTTTACAAGTCCCAAAGTTAGTTCTTAGGACTCCTTTGAAGTCTTTTACGAGATCTCCTCCTTCATCTCCAACTAGTCCATCAACCCCTGAATCACCATCTTCTTCCTCCACTTCTTCTTCATCCTCTACATCCACACAAACACCTCATACCCCACCTGGACAACCTCTTACACCTCAACAACCTCATATACTTCAAGCACCTCATACACCACCTGCTGTCATGGCTTTCCGACCTATTGTATAGGCTAGATATGCTACCTTAGTCTTACCTAATAACCTTGATGCATTCCTAGTTGGATATTTAAAATACCTTCCAAAGTACAATGGAGAAACTGGTCCCTCAGCTGAAGACCATCTTCAAGATTTCCTAGACTTTGTAGACAACATGAATATTGAACAAGGACATGTTTATATGAGATTGTTTGTACAGTCACTTGAGGGAAATGTGAGGATTTGGTTTAGGCAGTTACCAACAGCTACCATTAGAAATCGGGAAGAGCTTACAACCATATTTAAAAATCAATGAGGTGTGAAAAAGGATCCTCTTTACTTCCTCACAGAATTTGAAGAGATTAAAAGGAACTTCGGTGAACCAGTATCAAATTTTATCAAAAGATTCAATAAAATCTATCACAAAATGCCTGCTGATTGTAAGCCCCCTGTAGCAGCAACTAAGTCTAGATTTTCTAAAGATTTTGATGATGACTTTGTTGTTATGCTACGAGAGAGAACTTCAATAACTCTTGAAGATATGCAAACAAATGTTATAGAAGTAGAAGAAAATAGGGTAGCCTCAATGTTTCTGGGAAAACTAGTGTCTTTTCGATCGACTAGCCCTCTAGGTTTGGCAGCTACCCTAGAAACAACAGTTTAAAGTAATTCAACGATTTCTTATATGCACAATAGATAAGAGAAATATGAGAGGACCAACCTGGAACTTCCGCTTAATCCTTTTCTTGATCTTTCTCCCCCTTGACAGAGCTTGCAACTCCTCCCTGTACTTATCCCGCTTGAAGAGCACCTGTAGAAACACAGTAGAAAAGAACCATCAAAGCATCTTGATCTATTGTAACATAAACACTATAGAATTAGATATATAATGAACATACAATAGCATTCGCAAATGATAACATTCACAATTGCACAATCATATGGAAGAAAACTTGAAGAACTTTATTAAATAGAAGGGAGAACTACAACCCAGTTGTCTTATCCAGCATCAATCCCTCTTCACCTCATGAAATAGCAAGATCACACCAACAATACAATGCTCTTTTCCTCAAATACAAACTATCAGCACTTCCTTGCAATTCACAATATTCCAGCCCCTAGATCTCTTAGATGAGGGATCCATTTATAGATGTGTGCAACAGTGTGAGTCATCTCTGGGTTTTTTATTAGTGTCATTCCACTTGTTACAATTGGTTCCACTTGGAGATTTCTTGGATATCTTACTCATCCCTGGGCGAATTCAGAGAGGCAAGTGTCATAGGAGAAGTTTCTAGAAGATTCCATGAGCAACCACCTAGCAAACTGTCTCGGACATTTGTCCATCCTCGCCCATCGCACCCTATAGAAGGCCCAAACAGTATGCATTGCACCTGGCTAGTGTAATACTCAGTATGCATTGCACCTTGCCAGTGAAGCAGTCAGTATGGTTCAATTTAAGCAATTTCTGGGTATTTTCTCAGGTGGAACTTTTGGGGAATGAAGTAATCAGATGACCATGTTCTTTTAGGGTATAGAACAACTCTTTTAGGGGTTGATGAGCCCTATTTTATTGACATATAAGATTGGGGTTGAAGTGCCCAAATATGTCTATAACAGTTGCCCCCTAAAGCATGAAGTCGTAAATCTTGATGTCGGGTGAAATGCTTTATCATGAGGATCCGAGGTTTCGAACTGGAAGGTGACCTGTATAAGATACAATACAATACATCATCATAATATAATTTTCATGATCTAGCTGAGGCGGGCATTCCCATGCTCATATTTATAAATTCATTTCATGTACATAGATCAGATAGTCGTCTGCAGATGCAGACTAGTGATTCTTTAGATGTAGAGTCATCATCCTTGGCTTGGATGACCATCTGTGCAGCTTATTTGTACATTTGATGTCTTTATATCCATAAATATATTGCAGCTCGAATGGATGAAACTAGATTCGGGGTCCTCAAACTCATTCAATCTTTTCCTGATGTACAAGTCAATCCATGTGAAGAGATGTTCTGAAGTCGAACATGGAAAGACATTGCCTGATTACCAGCCAATAATGTGGGCTGTTAATAGACGCGAGAGGAATCACTGATAATGATAATGACCCTCAAGGTACTACAGTACAATTCACGTGGTGTGAATATATGATCCGATGTCGAACACCACACAAAATCTTTCGGTCGAAGGCCATTGATGTCAACCTGTCGTCGGAAGTGAGAAACTTGCCATTGAGGCATGCAAGCTTCAAAGTACTGAAAGGGGTGTTTCTAAGTCAACTTCTTGGATAAAGAGCTGATGTCAACAAGAAGTGACTCATCATAGAAGGGCCTTGATGTATCCCACATCTATGACATGAAACGAAGCAAATGATTTGTGGAGGTGAAAACGATCTGACGGCACAAGGTTCAGGAATGGTGGTCATGAAAAATGAAGGTTGAAGGTATTGCAATGGATGAGGCATTAACTGGGTTTATGGTTTCTCAACTGAATTACCTCTCTTGAATATGTCAGCGACACTGAGATGGATTGGTAGCATTAACCCCAAAAGATGGATGGTGTGGAAGACCAATGGTGAGACAACGGGTGAACGGAATAACCCAACTTGACTCAATCATGGTGATGGAGTGAAAGTGTCATGTTCAAGAGCAACCTGCTACCATAAATTTCTTCAAGTTTTTTCCCTTTTTTCCCCAGTCATTGCTGACCAGTACCTCTTTATTTTTGTCAAGCTTGAGGAGGATAACATATGCTTGTTCTATAATTTTCCCTTCGGGGAAACCTGTCGCTATGTTTTAACGAGTCTAGCGACAGTGAAACTCGATCTTGTCTAGAGTGGACAAGTTTGTCACTATGGTTTTAACGAGTTTAACAACAAGTATAACTCAGTCCTTTTCATGTTTAAAGAGTTTGAAAAGGGACGAAAAGAAAACTCCAGGAGTTATTTTCCGTAGAATAATCCCTTAAGTTCGAAAAAGGATAAAATAATGCAAAAGGGATGACTTTTCCGATCACTTTAACGAGCCGAAAAAGACAAGTGCTTGAACTTTTTCATGAGATAATCCCTCAGGTCCAAAAAATATTAAAATCATACAGGAGGGATGACATTTCCAAGCACTTTAAAGAGCTAGAAAGGCCAATTGCTCGACAATATTTTCATATTTAACGAGTCTGAAAAGGGTTTAAAGGAGACTCGATCTTGAGGAATGAGTGGTGTCTAGGGTAGTGACTAGTTTCGGGTAAGCTTGGAACTTCTCAAAACATAGTGATTTCTGTGAGGAGGTTGGCTAATAAGACCACTCGTCGCAGTTGTTCCTCAAAAAGGGTAAACAACCAAGTGGAAGTGTATGATCGGCCAAAAGAATGGAGGTGATGAGAGGCACACAATCAAGGTTCAAAAGGCTGATAGAATGACAATCACAAAGGTTAATTACTCCAAGTGGGTTCATTTTTTAACGAGCTTGAACCATGGGGAAACTATGCTCAGAGTCGGTTTCATTTTTACACAAGCTAGAAATGACAAAACTAAAAAGCTAGAAACGACAAAACTAAAAAGCTAGAAATGACAAAGCTAAAAATTGAAAATGGGAAAAAGGTTTGCATGCCCCCAACATGATGAAAAGGAGAGTCTCCTGTAACCATATGGAAACTACTGAGGTTAGGTAGGACGGTTTCATCCAGAAGACAAAACACTTCCTTGGCTTTGTCAAGCATAGACAAAGTTGAATGGTGTGACAGAGCAGTATGACAGACCAATCACATAACCTACAGGGAAACTTATCTTTACAACTAGGATTGTTCGTAGAATAGACAAGGGTGCATGCCCCCTAAGCTTCGTTACATATACTAGAATACTCATGGCAATCAAGTGGATGGAATGAAGTTTCAAGAGATACTGCTGATGTAAAAGAACCATTTAGGGATGATGATTGACTTGGAGCTATGTTTGAACCGGGAAATGAAAGTTGGTCAATGGTGACAATTTTTCCTTCATGCAAGAAACACATCACTCGAAAGAGTGTTGAAACAATAGCCTCCATGTTATAAACATAGTCACGTCCAAGGAGTAGATTGTAATCTAATGGTCCTGGGACTACCATCACATTCTGATGAACGATTTTCCTTCCTAAAGTGATCGGTAACTTAGGAAGGATCCCTAAAGGTCGACTCGTTCCTTTGTTAAAGCCTAACAGATTCTGCGTAACAGGTATAAGCGATGGCGAACAAAGAACTTTCCAAGAAGTTGAGGAAAGGATACTCACTGATGCACCCTCATCTATGATAGTGCCAGACACGATCATTTTGTAAACTTGTACTATGATCCAGAAAGGTACATAAGAAGGAAGGCGAGATCTTGCTATTCGATTCCAATCAAAGGAAGTGACTAGACTACTTGGAGGGGGTACCGAATAAATGGGTAAATTAACCCCTTGAGTTTAGAGAACTGGAGGGTTTTCTTCTTGTCTAGATAGAACAGGCAGATTACCCTCAAGTTTGTCAGAATCTGAAGTAACAAAAAGAATTTGAATGGTATCATTTCCACTCTCTTCGGGAAAGGTACGATTATCTAAATGTAGAACTAGGTCAATTGTTACCTCGACTTGTTGATTTTGGTCAGGTATGGACTCAAAAGATTCACTTTCAGAGAGGGTGGTTTCGACTAAAGGCTGATTTAAGTCAATCGGTTTTTCAACTAGTAAAGGACTTGGAGAGAGTTTCTTGTAGCCAGATGGAAGTCACTGCAGTGAAGCAGGATGGTTATCCAACACTCTTTTGGCTTCATCCAAAAAAGGACAAAGGTGAAGGGCATGGTTCCCTTCACATAACCTACACGGAAACCTAACTTTTCTCGTCTGTCCATGAATTTTACTATCACTAGTTGAAGGTGTGTTATCAACATGATCTCCAGAAGTTGATGACACAGGATGGTGCAAATGGGGAGACCATTCTCTCAAGATCTGAGGAAAGCAAGGACAGTCTCGAGAAAAATGGTCACTCACACAAATTATGCATGGATATTTGGCTTTGGAAAGTTTAATGTGCGGATTTTCACCAGATGATGCATTCAAAGCAATGGTTGCTTGGTTTCCCCCTTGCTGAATTGGCTTCTTCTTCTTCTCCTTCCCTTTCTTCTTCTTCTCAGCCACCTAGTTACTAGCATCACTACTTTCACCAAGCGAATAGGAAGAAGGGGAGGGAGAAACAAAAGAAGAAGAAGGCGAAGGGTCAACTTCAGTATCAACTGGAGGTTGATTCGATTGCGGAGGAATCACGACATTTTGAACCACAGAGGTTGAGAACAACCATACTAGCAGGCCAATGGTAATTCTCGGGAGGGACAATGTGGCTATATATGGAGCACCAATATTTCCCCATGAAGAAAAAGGACTAGGATTCCCATCAAAAGGGATTATTTGATTAGTGGATCCCGGATTTGTCTCCATATATCTCAATCTAAGATCGACTCAGGAATAGGGATGTTATTCTGAATTTAATTAATTTTAATGACGCTTTGACACAACTTTGCTTTCTCAATTTTTAAGAGTTGAGAAAAAGCTAAAGATGACTCTAGTCTCATTCAATTTTTAATGAGTCTAAAGTGACAAGTGCTCAGATGGACATTTTCTTTTAAAGAGTCAAAAAGGAACGAAAGTGACTACTCTGGAAAATCTAGACAGAGGGATTACCAAACCAATCGCAAAACTACAATATACACCTTGGTGATAAATTAAAGAGAAATTACCAAGGACTTATGTACGACAGTCAATCTTCCTGAATGTTGTGTTTAGTGCATTGCAATCAATAAGGTGGCAGACTCGGCTTCCTATGGATAAAGGATATAAGCCTATTGTGGTCTCCCAATATATACGTGATGGTACGGGGAGCACAAGTCCGTGCTAGCACTTGTCGTATCAAGGAGGAGGAATCACCCAACCTTCGATGAAAATGATAGTTACTAGTTTTTACGACACTGGAACATGTCTTTAGCCTAAACCTCTAGATGTGTTGCGTTAAGTTCCAAAGCGTTGTTAGGTTCATTGAAATTTATTTTAGAGTTGATCTTGCTTAAAGTTTGCCTTTCAATGGTTCACCGCATGATGTTGATTTGAAATTCCTAAAATGCAATCTACAATGATAAACAATCTTTGTTTATTTTGAGCAATGAAAATCCTAGCTACTAGGGAAAGAAGATTACAATTCTTTCAAACAAAGAGCAAAGAGCACACACTAGTGCATTTTCCCAAATCATTTTTTGCACACAAAATAAATGAAAATGCAAATGCATGTATTTGTTTTCGTTCCCTTTAATGTGAAAAATGCCAAAAAGGAAAACTGAATGTAGCAAAGATTTTAAATACTTTACTCAAAGCGACATTTTCGACAATTTCTTTTTCAAAAGAGAAAGGAAGATTGAATGACACTTTTCAATTTCGAAAAAAAATGCTTTTGATACTTCGGATAAAAACAAATCAAATCAAATACATAACGAAAGGTTCAATTAAGTATTCAAGGAAGGAAGAATCCACGACACTTCTCTTTCTTGACACAAAACGACAGTTACGACACTTTTTGTACCAAAGCGACAAATCGATTTAAAAAACTTTTCGACAAAGGATTGTAAATGATGGAAAAATACATAAAAAATTTTACTAATCCTAATCTATGGAGGCTGATCTATGTGGTGCAAGTAGGCTTCAGTAAGGAAATATTGTTCATGAGCAGCAAAAGAACTAAAAAAAACTGAAAACAAGGACAAAAACCCCAAATTTCTAGAAAGGAAATAGGTTCAGTTAGTCATTGCGCCTGGGCTTCACAGAAATAGGGATACATCGCACTTTACACACTCAGGAGGTGCGATGCATACTGGGTTACAGTGACAGACACTGTGATGGGCCAGGGAGCGCAACTGAAGTGGGTTTTGGCTCAGATGTGCAGTTGTTTTCAATGAGTTAAGCTGAGCTATGATGGACCGTAAAGAGCAAAGTACAGAGGCAAGTCTTGAGAGGTTACTGAGCTACAAAAAGGGCATCTAGAATGCTTGTAAGTCAAATGTTTAACTTATAAACTAAACCAGATATTGATTGAAGCAGCGTTCATCTACTATGCAATTGCAGAGCAAGAGCAGTTTGAAGGCTACCTAGCTGACTTCAGGCTCTGTCTATAGTTTATAAAACAAAAAATAACAACCAACAAACATCTATTCAATCCCCAGTGGAGTCACCAATTTGTTTTCGGGAAAACTAGTGTCTTTTCAATCTACTAACCCTCTAGGTTTGGCAGCTACCCTAGAAAAAAAAGTTTAAAGTAATTCAATGATTTCTTCTATGCACAATAGATAAGAGAAAGATGAGAGGACCAACTTGGAACTTCCACTTAATCCTTTTCTTGGTCTTTCTCCCCCTTGACAGAGCTTGCAACTCCTCTCTGTACTTATCCCGCTTGAAGAGTACCTGTAGAAACACAATAGTAAAGAACCATCAAAGCATCTTGATCTATTGTAACATAAACACTACAGAATCAGATATATAATGAACATACAATAGCATTCACAATTGCACAATCATATGGAAGAAAACTTGAAGAACTTTATTAAATAGAAGGGAGAATTACAACCCAGTTGTCTTATCCAGCATCAATCCCTCTTCACCTCATGAAATAGCAAGATCACACCAACAATACAATGCTCTTTTCCTCAAATACAAACTATCAACACTTCCTTGCAATTCAAAATATTCCAGACCTTGGATCTCTTAGATGAGGGATCCATTTATAGATGTGTGCAAGGGTGTGAGTCATCTCTGGGTTTCTAATTAGTGTCATTCCACTTGTTACAATTGATTCCACTTGTTACAATTGGTTCCACTTGGAGATTTCTTGGATATCTTACTCATCCCTAGGCAAATTTAGAGAGGCAAGTGTCATAGAAGAAGTTTCTAGAAGATACCATGAGCAACCACCTAGCAAACTGTCTCAGAAATTTGTCCATCCTCGCCCATCGCACCTTATATAAGGCCCAAACAATATGCATTTCACTTGGCCAGTGTAATACTCAGTATGCATCGCACCTTGCCAGTGGAGCAGTCAGTATGGTTCAATTTAGGCCATTTCTGGGTATTTTCTCAGGTGGAACTTTTGGGGAATGATGTAATCAGATGACCATGTTCTTTTAGGGTATAGAACAACTCTTTTAGGGGTCAATGAGCCCTAGTTTATTGACATATAAGATTGGGGTTGAAGTGCCCAAATATGTCTATAACACTCAACTTCTTTAAAACTTAAGGAAGAAAAGGCTCAAAGAAAACTCAAATCTGTTCAAGAAACCTTTAGTTCCTCTAAGACTAAATCAGAAGACTCAAAAATAGATGAAATAACATCTCTTCTTAGAAACCTATCAAATATGATTTCAAAGATTGAGACCCAACCTAGGACAATACAACAAACAGTTACTAGACCTCAAAACCAAAATCAAGGTTAGTATAAAATAAATCCACCACTACAAATTCTTCAGAGACCCAACAATGATCAACAGGTTCCCACTTGTTTATTGATATATGACCAACAACCTAATGATAATAATATGACAATTACTGAAGATATTAATAGTATGGATTCTTCTTCCAATCAAACAGCCATCATTCCTCTCTCACAACAAAAGCAGGTTCAAAAAGAGCAGGAAGCTTCACAGGTCTCTAAATATCATGCTTTCTCTGAATTTTTAATTACAGAGTTAAACAAAAGGTTTGATCTTAGGCCTAGGCCTGGTCCTGGGATACCTCCAAAGGAAACTCCAGTAATTGAACCACGTAAAAAAATTACTGAAGCTCAAACAAATCTTATTCAGCCCTTAGATCAGTCAATTGATACTACCCAAACTGGTAAAAACATTTTGACTACATTTAGTGTTGAAAAAGAATTAGAGAGGGTTAAGATCCCAATTCCACTATCAGAACTTTCTAAAAACCCTGGTTACAAAAGCCAAGTCACAAAATGGATACAAAATACCTCGGTTGATGCTGAAGGTGATGTCATAAGTCTACAAGATGAAAAAACAGCAGTAGTTTTTGGCCCTAGTTCAGACATGATAGATGAGATAGTGCCTCCTTTCTATGTAACTCTTAAAAAAAATGATTCCATGTTGTATAATTGTATGCTTGATTCAGGATAATTACAAAACCTTATGCCAAAATCCATCATGGACTATTTGAAGCTCGACATAACTAAATCCTACCATGACCTGTACACCTTTGATTCTAAAAGGGTGCCCTGTTTAGGATTGATCAAGGATCTAGTGGTTACCCTTGCCCAAATTCTGGTGAAAAGTGTAGTACTTGACATTGTTGTCACAGATATCCCTCCCAAGTTTGGAATGATCCTTTCTAGGTCTTGTTGTGCCAAATTGGGGGAACTCTACAGATGGATATGTCATACGCTACTATTCATGTTTATGGAGGAGAGAAATTAAGATTATATAGAGAGGTAATATTTGTACATACTGTTTGTAAGATTGGCCAGCCAAGGAACCATCCAATTTATGCAATAGATCAAGACTTTGGTTGTTTTTAACTCAATTCAAACCAACATAAAACTCAAGTCAAAATTGAAGAGGTAGTTGAAAGTCCAGAACCAAACCAAATTGATATTTGGAAACTTTTTTTTTATGGCTCTTGCACGAAAGATGGGGCAGGAGCTGGAGTAGTTTTAATTTCACCTGAAAAAGAAAATATAACTCAATCATGTAAATTAGATTTTGAAGTTACCAATAATGTTGCTGAATATGAAGCTTTCCTTTTAGGATTGCAATTAGCCAAAAGCTTGAAAGTTCAAAACTTAAGTGTTTTTACTGATTTAGAACTTATTGTTAAGCAAGTAAGAAATGCTTGCTAGACCAAGCACCCTAGACTTAGGTCCTATCGAAATGAAGTATGGGATTCGGTTGAAAACTTCTTTGATGCTTTTAATTTGACTCATATTCCCAGAGATCAGAATATTCATGCAGATGCCTTAGCTGTCTTTGCTAGCTCTTTTAAAATTCCTAATCATACTGATGTACTCCATCAGATACAAGTCAAATATAGGCCATCCATCCCAGATAATCTAAAACATTGGCAAATATTTGAAGATGATGAACATTTGAAATCATTTCTGCAGGTAATAAACAATTTTTCACTTCTACAAATTGATGAAGATAGAACTGAAATAAATGAAAATGCAGATGGAAATGATACTTCGGATTTTAAAACCCAAATTTCTAATCATGACATTATTCAATTATCCAATAATTTTATTCCAAAAGGACTCATTCCTTTAGAAAGATTGTTCGATCAAAATGATGTCCTTCGAAACCCTCAGTCCATTTCTTCAGAAGATGACCTAGAAGAGATTAACATTGGAACTGAGATCAAAGCTCAATATCTTAAGTTACTGCAAAATTATGAGGATGTTTTTTCTTGGACTTATGTTGATCTAAATACCTATGATACTTCATTAATACAACATAATATTCCTTTGAGCTAGAAAAAAAACCTTATCAAAAGAAACTTAGAAGGATAAATCTAGCCCTTCTACCCACTGTAGAAAGGGAGATTAAGAAAATTCTAGATGCTCAGATCATCCTCCCTCTTATATATTCTAATTGGGTTGCAAATCTAGTTCCTATTAGAAAAAAAAATGGAGAAATAAGACTCTGTGTGGATTTTAGAAATTTGAACAAGGCATCATTAAAAGATAATTATCCTTTGCCCAAAATGGATCAGTTACTTCAAATGGTTTTAGGAGCACAAATACTTTCTATGCTTGATGGTGTTTCAGGTTACAACCAAGTAAATGTTGATACATCAGACAGAGAGAAGACATCCTTTACTACACCCTGGGGTACATGCATGTACGCTAGGATGCCATTTGGCTTGACCAATGCTAGAGCAACATTTCAGAGAGCTATGGACATAGCTTTCGTGGGTCAGGTAAATAAATTTGTGGTTATTTATCTCGATGACATAACTATTTTTTCTAAATCTGATCAGAAACATCTAAAGCACTTGATGAAGGTTTTTGACAGGTGTAGAAAATTTGGAATATCATTGAACCCTAAGATGTCCTTATTTTCTGTCAAAGAAGGAAAACTATTGGGCCATATAATTTCAAATGAGGGAGTAGTAATTGATCCCAAATGAGTATCTGCCATTGAAACATTGACCTTACCTAGAAACAAGAAGGAGATTCAAGCTTTTCTAGGCATGATTAATTTTCTAAGGAGGTTTATTCCAAATTATGCAGAGATTGTAAAGGATGTAACTGACATGCTCCAAAAGGACCATGAAGTCAAATGGACTCCTACTTCTAGGCATGCATTTGAACAAATAAAAAATGCTAACTATAAAGCTCCCACCTTAGCCAACCCTGATTATACTAAGCCATTTAGTATTTTCTCTTTTGCCTCTGAAATAACCCTTGTTGTTGTTCTATTATAGAAAAATGAAGATTCCCATGACCAACCCATAGCCTTTTTCAGTAAGGTTATGAGAGAAGTTGAGCTTAAGTATGGCATCATTGAGAAGCAAGCCTATGCCCTCAGTCAAGCCCTGAAATCATTCAGGATGTATGTCTTACATTTACCTATTACTGCTTATGTCCCCACTAGTGCTGTGAAAATTGTCCTGACCCAACCAGATACTGATGGGAGAAGAGGTAGACGGATCACTCAAATTATAGAGTTTGATCTAACTATCAAGACTACCAAGCTAGTAAGAGGTCAAGGATTAGCCAAGATTCTAGCTGAATTCAACTACAAAGTACTTGGAATCAATTCTATTTTAGAAATAGAAGGGAAGAATACACAAGAACCTTATGTCCTTGCAGAAGGGGAGAATCCACAAGAACCTTCCCTTCATCCTAAAGGGAATAATCCACAAGAACCTTCCTTTCATCCAGAAGGGGAGAATCTATAAGAATCTCTACCTTCAAAGTAGATCAGTCCTCTTGTTGTCAAACTGGTATCAAGATATTGTAAATTTCTTGATCCATTTTGAGTGTCCAGCATCATTCTCCAAAACCCAGTGTAAAACCCTTAAGTTAAAATCAATCAAGTACTGCATTATAAATGCAAATTTATATTGTAAAGATCCACTGAATATTTGGTTATTATGTTTAACAGAATCAGAAACTGAAGGAATCATTAATCAATTCCATACAAGATTTTTTGGGGGATAGTATGCTTGGAGGGCAACATCATACAAGATTCTGAGGGGAGGATTTTATTGGCCCACACTGTTCTTGCAAGTGGGGGAAAAGGTCAGAGGTTGTGTTCCTTGTCAAATGTTTGTTGGTAAACAAAAATTAGTAGCTCTTCCGCTTGTTCCATCAATAGTTTCAGAACCGTTTTCTCAATGGGGATTAGATTTTGTTGGAGAGATTCACCCCAATTCAAGTAATCATCATAGATGGATCCTCACTGCAACATACTAATTTATTAAATGGGTGGAAGCAATTCCAGTCAGAAATACTACCGATTTAGTAGTAATTAAGTTTATTGAGGAGAATATCTTATCTAGATTTGGTTTTCCAACTCAAATTGTCACAGATAACGCAACAGCTTTTGCTAGTGTTAAAATGATTGACTTTTTCCAGAAATATCAGATTCTGTTACATCATTCAACTCCATACTACCCTCAAGGTAATGGCCTTGCAGAGTCATCAAACAAAAGTTTGGTAAAGGTAATAAAAAAGACTCTAGTTGATCATAAGAAGAGTTGGGATTCACATTTGATTTATGTAGTATGGGAAAACAAAATTACTCCAAAGAGATCAACTGGGAAATCTCCATTTCAGTTAGTCTATGGGAAAGATGCAATTTTCCCTACCAATTTGGCCTTCCATGTTTTAAAATTCCTGCAGGATTCAACAGATGAACCTGATGATTTTTCAAGAAGAATAAATCAAATTATTGAACTTAATGAAAACAAAGATGAAGTTCAATACAAATTGAATAAATATCATAATAAGATGAAGACCCTGTTTGACAGAAGAGCCAGGGAGAGGAACTTTAAGGAAGGTGATCTAGTTCTAAGATGGGATGCCAGGAGAGAAGAGAAAGGGAAGCATGGAAAATTTGAAAATCTATGGTTTGGACCTTTAGCGATTGCTGAAGTCAAGGGTAACAAAACTTTTGTGCTGCAAAATCTTGAGGGGAAATATTGCACTTATCCAGTAAATGGAAGGTTTCTCAAACATTACATTCAGTACTAAAAAGTTGAAATAGTTTTCATTGTAAATAATCAAGTTTTCTTTACTTTTCAAGATGTCAGAGTGATTTTTCTTACGGAAAGGACTTCATAGCTCGTGGAGAAGGCACATGGATCTACAGGTTCTCTGTATTCTATAGGAGAAAGCAGTCCCCAGCTAGAGCCAATGTTGTAGCATTTTTTGGTTTTGATAAGGTAGAATAAAATAGTCAAAAAATAAAAAATATTTTGAAAAAATGTTAAGTTAGGATATGGACATAATAATATTGAATAAAATGTTAGTGAAAATATCTTGATGATGATGTCCATATCAAAGAAAATGTTAGGTTAGATGTCGTAAAGAATAAATACAAAAAGAAAATTTTAGGTTAAGAAAACAAATAAACTCTGAAAGTGAGCAAGCCTAAATACCACTACTATGTTTCTGCAAAATAATGGTTGTGTGCAGCTTGTTTTAAATGCCACATCTCATGACAGTCAAACTGTTTAATCTTGACTGCTTCATGCTTTAAATTTGATGTTATAGTTAGAGAATAAAGATCTAGCCAAACTGTTTAATCTTGGCAGATCAGTGGTTAGGTAGAGAATAATAAGGTGCTCATCAGTTTAATCTGAGCCCTTGAAGGTTATAAGGGTAGATTTAGATAGTTTGCTTTTGTAAAATAAAAAGAATGAAAGGGGTTTGCTAGCTTAAATGCACCCATTAAGTGAAGAAAAAATGATAGGATAAGCAAAGGGTAAGTAGAGAAAGGTTGTAGAAGTTTGATTATAATACATATTAAAACAACTCAGAAACATATTGCAGTAAACATAGATACGAAACTAGACAAAAATATAGGCGGAAAAGGCAGATTCTGTCTCACATTTTCATTCATTAAAAAAATTGAATATAGTGTTACAAATAAATAGATGAGAGATAGTGTTCTCAAGATAGTGCGTGCTATCTTAGACACTTTTGGTTGAGATAATTTCTCCTTTGGTGGAGATAATTTCTCACCAGACACACACCAATATAGGAGTTACCTAAACTAACTCCTATCTTAGAGGAAAAACCCAAGAGTTAGGCACAAATTCCTAACTTGGAATATTTAATTAATTAATTAATTTTTTGATTTATTATTGTTTTATGAGAGAGGCTAACGTTCCCCCCTTCAATGATAAATCCAAAATAAGAACGAGGAACCATCTTCCAAGTTCTCATGTTGATCTTCAAAAACATTGCCTGAAAAAACCGCCAAATCTGGATGCTGAAGAAACTGCAATATGAAGAGACTGAGTCAGCTGCATGACTGAATCATCTAAAAGGGACGCTTGACAACTCCATCATGTGCCAAGCCGCAAAAGGATCCAATTGTCCTTTACTTGAAAATAGCATCCAGTTTCCACTGACACAATTTGATGAACACCCATTGGATGAAGATGTCGAAAAACAACTCAATGTTGCTTTTGCTATGATGAAAGCTGCTCACTGCTGCTTTGGCTGTCGATCGCCCACTGGCGAATTTGCTGATGCTCACTGTTGATGACAAATGCCCACTGGCTGATGAAGATGTCCACTGGCTCCTTCACTGATGTTGTCAATACTTTCAGTCTGACAACCACTTGTCAATTTCATTGACATTTTCCCCCCTTTGTCAGCTAAAAGGAGAGACAATCTTCTCCAGAATATATCTGAACTCCCCCCCTTCAGGTGTAGGAGAGTTTCATTGTTGTACTCCCTGTTCAACACTATGAGAGTACCATCATCAGTTCACTGCTGGCTGCACTATGTGTGATTGTAGTTGGTTGTAGAACTGAGACAATCTTTTGACTGTGGATGATCATTCACAAGGATCGATCCATTCATAATGTATCTTCAATCTGGCTGATTTTTGTTGGTTGCGACATTTTTCTGAGAAATGATTAGGCTTGTCACAATGGCAACAAGGATGGAGATCAAAACAATGATCTTCCATATGAGCGGTTCTTTGACAATGAGAACACTCCGGTTGGACTTCAACTTCAGGTTGCGTGCAATTTTGTTTGTTCTACAACTTTCTCAGAACCTGCTGAGGGGATTTGTGCAAGAAATCATGCACTGACGAACTTAATTGGCTTGGAATAATCTAGGATATGTAAGTTGGTGTCATCAGTGACATATCCTAAGCCTCGTTGATTCTTGTTATTTTGAATCTCTTCCCAGGGCTTGATGATGGGTTTGGAAGAAATTTGAATTTGATCATGAACAACTTTGACACTTGAAGTTGTTTGGATGAGTGATTTGGAATCAACATCTTTATCTTAATCTGTATGGTTGAATGACTTGGAAGAAGCACTCTTTTGTTGCAGCTCATCTCTTTGTAGTTGCGACTCTAGTTGAAGAAATTCAATGGTTTCATGTGTTTGTTGTAGATGCCGTGAAAGATCAGCAAGAGTTTCTTTGCTGATGTGCACCATGTCTTCATCACTAGAGATGATCAAACTATGAAGAATGTGTAACAACTGAATATGTTGTGCCATCTGAACTTGCTCACTTGAAATCAGGCTCTCTTTTCGTAGATGTCGTGCTTTGAACTGTTTCACTTGATTTTGTTACTTGAATGACAAGCTCACTTGCTATGGAACTTGAATGGTATGCTCGCTTGATTTGTTGCTTATTGCACTTGCTAGGAACACTTGCTAGAGTTGTAGAACTTTCTCGCTTGATAATTCTCGCTTGATAATGATCGTATTTACATAAATGACTTCACACTCACTTGAATGAATAGCCACGCTCGCTTGATGTCAATCTCAACTTGCTTGATTGGTGTTAGAGTTGAACTTGCTTGGTTGCTTTGATCGTTGCTGTAATGAACTTCACTCTGGCTCGCTTCAAGGTTTGAACTTTGTACTATTTTTACGCAAATTTCTTGAATGAATACTCACGCTCGCTTGCAAGAGATGTGAACTTGTTGCTTGTTTGCGTTAGAGTTAAAATTCGTGCATTCACTTGATTCTGCTTAAAGGAAGGTGTCGAACACTGTCGAAAATGCACCCAAAAAATGCTTAATGATTTTAATGACTCACTACAATGAATTCAATTTGACTCAATTCAAGACTTGGGTGTCAGTTTCAACCAAGAATGCACCCTTACAATTCAATTTAATTTGAGTTTGATTACAAGTTCAATAATGTTGATGTAGATTGTGCTTTGAAATGTTGAAGTTTACATATTCATTAACTTGAATGTAGTGATGTAGGCTTTGCTTTGAAATGCTGGAGTTTGTAGATTCATGAACTTGATTGTATTGAGTGAAATTGTTTGTTGAGGTAGAAAGCCGATGTTCAAAACTTTGATTATTTGTTGTAGTGACACAAATGCATGTGTTGAGCTTAATTATCCTTCCTTGCAGCTATTTCGTTACAGGTGTTGTACTTGCTTGCATTGAACTTTATGTGTATTAAATGAGATCATTTATGTGTCAAAACTAGACACAAATAAAAATGCAACAACATGAAGCATGCACCATCATCAACACACTCTTCGTGTACCTAAGACCCCCTTATTCAATTTCAGGCGGATCTAGGACACAATCACCACAAAAATGATATCTTTATTAAATTTTGGAGTACATAATCGCTCAGCTTCACAACATCTTCATGGAATTCGAGTTCTAGAACTTTTTGAAAGAAAAAATGTCTTCAAAAAATTACCTGCACTCACTCACTCTCAAAATCTCTCAAAGTAAAATACTACTTTGGATTACAAAAAAATATTTCTCTCAAAGAATTCCACTTATCACTCCAAATACAAAATCACTTCTTACTTCAAAAAAACTTTATCACTCCAAAATATTAAAACATGCTCTCATTATCACAAACCACTCTTATTCCTCCAAAAACTTTACTTCAATATCACTTTATAAAAAAGTGAAAACATCACTTCAAACTTTGTGTTCAAACATGCACCATATGGTTCGTTCTGTTGTAATGGAATAATAAAATATTCCAAAAAAAGTTATGCATGTGAAGACAACCATATACCTTTCATAAAAATCCACATGACTCATTTTATGAAGTTACTTTTTCACTTTCTTGAAATTATCCACGTGAGCCTTACTCTTAAAAAGAATGAGTGGAAAACGCATATGGAAAATTATTTGCATATGCAAAGAAAATACTTGCAGGCACAACATAAGCTCAAACTTACCTCTTAACAAAGTAGAGCCTTGCGGATTCGAATCAATGATTTTTGGTTGGAATAGTTAATATCAATGGGAAAATCACACCTTTCACTCCAATTTCTTCTTGATGTTCATGTGGCAGAAACTCCTTCAGCGCAGCAATGTGAAGAGCCACGCAGGGATCATTCCACTGAAATATTCATGCTGTCACGATTTTCACCTTCAATCACAAGAAACCAGAATCTGTAGCCTTGGTCTCTAGCAGATCCATCCAGTCTTTGCTTTCATTTTCAATCAAATGCGCAAAGCTATATATCACATACAAGGAACGAAATTCAATGTGGAATTTAAATATGGGTAGTGAAATTTATTGCACAACAGTCTGCCAGCCTTCGAATCTCGTTGCCAGAAAAATTCAGTGGTGGCGATTTGACATTGGAATCAGAAGAAAATTCTTTATTTTCCAGTCGTCTCTTGATTGAGATCTGTAAATTATGGCATCGTTGCACCACTCGTCCCACTACTTCAGCGCTGCCACCTGCGCTATTCAGTGAAACACTCCAGCACTTCAATTGGATCTCTTCTATTTTGATCAGAAACAACCAACGGAGAATTTTTCATGTGGGACAGACTGATTGATGTGAAGGGCGATTGCTGGTGCAGCGCAGGAGGCCTCCATATGGGCGTCGATAAAATCGATCCAATACTCATAATCTGAATAAGATTTCATGCTGTAGTGGTATATTTGGTTTTCAATAGCATTTCCAGATTAGCACAATCGAGCTCTATCTTTTGGTGTTAAAACCCAGGTGTATTCTCTGCAAATAATATTATAATACTTGACAATTGTTCTTAATAAAAAACCTGAAACATTCATTTGACTATGCGGCTCAGTTTTGGTGAATTTGTATGTGAATGCACTTTATTGTTGAATCATTTGGAGCTTATGATTCAAAAGAATCATATGCTCATCCAATCAACCATGTTTTCGAAAGACATCAATGAACACAATATAAAAAATTCCACGCTCCTCTCTGGGGAATTTCAAACATAATGTCTAGTGCTCACTCAAAATTTTCCGCTGATAGATTGTTCTATTTCATTCTTTGAAGAGCTCTGATTGGTCACCATCAGAAAAACCACCTCAAATCATACATTTAGAGCAGACATCCGTCCCCAAAAGCCAATAAGAATTGCAATTTTCAGAGGAATTAATTATTCAAAAAGAAGTTTAAAACATGAGAAGTGTAGGGGCAAGGGTTGTATTGACATGTTGAGGGCCCGGAAATCGGGTCAAAAACAAGGGGATACCCACCCGGTCCGGAACTTGGTTGGCAGCTCCTTGTCCGTTTGGTATAGCGGGTCCGACTGGAGATAATGGGACCAGTTTCCCAATGTAAGGGGGTGTGTGTGTGTGTGTAGAGTTTGATGATGCTGATCTAGAAGTAATTTAAGCTAATTTAATTCTAACTTCTAAACTGACTCTATGCTACTGTAATCTAACAAAAAAAACACATCTAATCTACGCTAACCCGGGGTAGATTTCCTCTATTATGCAATCTAAAAAGATTTCGAACAATAACTGGTAATAAAGATTATTCAGCTATCATAAGAATAGAAATCAATTAAGATAAACCATTCTGCATAAAAAGTTAGGCAAAACAGTTGTGAACAGCATATCGCATAATAAGTTATTCATATGTCAAGCATAAATAAATGACTCCACCGTACAGAAGTGCCAAATGGTAACCCACACATTCATACATTAACATATAAACAACTCAGCTGCATATCACTCTAAGAATATAAGCAGAAATTCGTCAAGAGATAAAAGTACCATTTATGACTGATTTCACTCACAAACTTCAAGCAATAACGATTTATCTCTACTTGTTCTAATATCTACTAAGAGTACAGAAGTGCAACATCAGTAGCAGACATTAAAATGCAAACATAAATAAATCTCGATCCATCCATTCATCAAAAACCCCCTCCGAGGGTGCAAAAGTGCATGTTCTGAGGACAAGTTTTTTGACAAATTTTCGGACCCCTCTCCAAATGCCATGAGAAGGGTTAAATACTACTAACTAATTAATCTTAATTACACAAATTTAGGAAACGTCTTCAAATGACCGCCCTTTTACTAAAAAAAAATTATTTCTAAAAATTGAATCTAATTTCTAACCGTTTCTGTATCTGCTCCTTAGTGCTGTAAGCGATGCAACGTTCGCCTGGAAAGAGTCGGTTGGTTGTCTTTTCCTTTCATTTGAGCGATAAAAGTGGAAATAACAAAATCTGGCACCTCTTTCTGACAAACTAGAAGATATTTTCAAAAATCTTCCTCTGGTTGGGTGTATTTGTTGTGTGTATACTTAGTATAACCCATATTTCTTTCAAACGGATTGTGCTGTTGCTATTTCGGTTTCCGGTCATGCGAATGACTCAATGAGTTAGGGATTTCGTTGCCTGAACAATCTTCCGTATTAAAAATTGCTTCCGTTCTTTGTTCCAGGCTTTTCTGGAGCGTCCTCCCTCTTTAGCGTTTTTCTTTTTTGCTTTACCCAGTCTGAGCTTCAGGATCCTTGCAAACATGCTGCTTTTGTGCGCCTTTGACTCTAAGTCTTGGATAGTCTATTTTCATCAATGTCTGTTGAGTGATACTCTGGAATCCGCGGTCCTGCTGCATGCGGCATCCATTTGCGAAGGCATCTCCTCTCTGTTCTCCTAGTATTGGCGCTTTCCCCTTTTCCTTAGATGTTTCCTGCATATTGATTTATATTAGTTGCTGCCTTACAGTTTACGCAAGGGAAAAGAGAAATGACGAAAAGATTGACATGAAAGCTTTAAGTTCTAATGAATGCATAATCATGACACTCATAATGACTTGACTCTTCGAAAAACGCAACACAATCATTCTTGGATATTTTGGCGTACAATCATTAATTTCCCTTAAGGTGCGCGCTCAATTTTGGGTTTACAGACCATGTCGAGGGAATCCTGCGATGAGTGGTTCCTGCGATTCGCATCGCAGTATTGAGGATTGCGATGTCAAGAAGTGTCGTCGCAGGAATTGATAGTCTCATTCATCGCAGATCGCAGATCGCGTTTTCATTTACTGTGTGCTGTTGATGCGATGCTGCGATATGCGACGTCGCATATCGGCCGTCGGCAATTCCTTAAGTTTTTCTTTTAAGGGCGCTTTCAATATATGCGATGCGATGATTTCGCGTCGCTTCTTCTCAGCTCATTTATGCGCATAGGAAACGCTTCACTCTCTCTTCGCAATGCGATCTAGCTTTAGGGAGTAGAAATACAAAAATTTTGATACAAATATTTTTTGGATTTTTTGTTAAGGGTCCCCCTTTGCTTGGTGTTATTGCTAATATCAAACAAAGAGGGGGGTTGTTGGTGACCACAACAATGGCGATTCACTGTGAAGAACCAGTTATCTCTGCTTTTCTATTGAATTTTCACTTCCGAAACAGAAAAATTTTCATATGCCTAAATTTTGTTATGGACAGATAGAGTACATTACTCCTTATCCTGTCAATGATACTTTGTCACAACCTTTTTATTCCAATTGTCTGCTTCCTCAGGCTTAATTCTTGCATTCATACCAGACATTACTCGGTCTTTTTAAAGATAAAATAAGGTCTTCTCTGCGTACTGGCTTTTAAAATATGCTCATTTGTCGTAGGTAGAGCCTCTGCTGCCCGCAGGCGTCCATAGCCTTGACAGGGTTGCCTGTTATCCAGAAATGATCCTTTATCCCACTTGAGGTTATTTACAACATTTCAGAGAAAAATCCCTTTTTGACACTTTTTCCTTTTTTATTCTCTAAAGAACAATGTCTTGGTTTGGTGGCCAAATTATGACACAGTCATTCACTTGATTTACACTTTTGCTGAACAAGCTGGCTCGTGATGAGACCCCTTGTCTTTTGATTGCAACAATCTTGAGTCGTTGCCCTGTTTTGATAGACAGTATTGGCAAAGTCAGCAAGTTATAATATCTGTGATCATGATAAGTCGGCTCGTGATGAGACCTCTTATTCTTTGAGATATAGTGTTTTCTCGGATTGTTTCTCTGAATGTTGCGGTTTCCTTTAGCAGGGAGGAAGTCATTGTTTTTCCTTAAGAAAGCTCTGGACGACAATAATAGAGTTTGAAAACAGCAGCTTTACAGAGAATATTTATTTTATTATTGATGATACCTTTCATTGTGCTGACATAAAACAATTTTTTACCAAAGGTTGCTTTCATCAAAGTTTTTTGAGGTTGAAACTAACATCATATTTAGGCTAAAGTTAACTCTATTTGTCAATAATAAAAATCAGATTTTTCGAAAAGTTTTGCTATTTGTACAAGCGAAATCAAAATCTGATAGAGAATTGGTGTGCTCTTTCATGAATCCTTTTTGATGATCATTTACAACCGGTTTTATTTATAAGAAAGAGAAAAACAAATAAAAAAAACTAAAACTATCCTACAAAAATAGAAGAATGATCTTCTATGGAAAATACATTTTAAGAATCTGTCCATTCACAGGCAAAGAATCTCTTCTACCTGCCAAATCCTGCAACACAAACGTCGATGGGCCTATGACTTCTACAATCTGAAAAGGACCAAGCCACAGCTTCTGAAATTTCGTATGTTTGCCCTTTTCTTCATGAGCCTTATCCCATTTTAAAACTAAATCTCCCATCTGAAAGCTTTTTATGGTCATTATGCTTGAGTCAAAAGAGGATTTTATTAGCGCTTGGTGGTGAGCATGGGTTTTCTTAGCTTGTTCTCGTCGTTCTTCTAGTTTGATTATTTCCATTTGTCTCAATTGTAAGGAGGAAGTAGATACTTCATCGATGTGTTGTACTAAAGACAAAGAGGGAATGACTAAGTGAGTTGGAAGAACCACTTCTTTCCCATAAACTAAATTAAAGGGAGGAGTGTCGATTGAAGCTTTCTTTGTAATTCTATCTGCCCATAAAGCATTTACCAGCGCTTTGTGCCAATTCTTTTGGTTTTGGTCGACTGTTCTTTTAATAATCCTGATTAGGTTTTTGTTTGTTGATTCAGCCAACCCATTACCTTGCGGATAGTAGTTGGAAAAATACCTCAGTTTGAACCCTCTTTTAAGTGCAAACTCATTCATTGTATTTCCAGAAAAGTATGATGCATTATCAAACATTAAGGCTGTTGGCAATCCAAACCTAGTGATGATAAATTGATCTAAGAATTCAATAATGTTTTCAGAATTAGCTGTCTTGAGAGGAACTGCTTCTACCCATTTAGTAAAATAATCTATTGCCGTGAGGATATACCTATGCTGCTTAGAAGAGTGAGGAACGATCTCACCTATTATATCCAAGCCCCATTGGCTGAATGGTTGCTCGATGTTAACCGGCTGTAGTGGCATGGACGATTTCTTTTGTTTCCCTGCAGCAGTCTGGCAGATTTCGTATTTCCTTACGTAATTGTATGAGTCTTTAAACAGCGTGGGCCAATAATATCCTGCACGTAAGATCTTATGTGCAGTAGCTTCTCCAGAATAGTGTCCACCTGCTGGTCCATCGTGGAGTTCCTGCAAAACCTTTTCGGCTTCATTTTTCTCAAGACACCTAAGAAGTACATAATCGTAATTCCTTTTAAACAGAACATCATTTATGAGCTGGTATTTTTTAGCTTTCAATCTCAGAGCTCTTTTCTTAGTGTGGTCCAGGTGTGATGGAGCATACCCATTCTTAAGATAATAAATGGTGTTCGCATATAATGATTCTGCGTCGTTTAGGCTTACCTCATATGTATGTACCTCTTCAGATGAGTTCTCAGGAATTTGCGATGCTCCAGCTAACATCTTGCAGAAGCCTTGACCTCTTACGATGTTTGCTGGCTTGATCTCAAGATCGTATTCTTGTAAGGCGGTAATCCAATTTGCTCTCTTTTCGCCCACATCCTTCTGTATCAGAAGGTTTCTTACCGCTGGAAACAATACTACGACTTTGGTATGGGCTTTAAGTAAGAAAGGTCTGAAATATTTAATTGCTTTGAAAACGGCATATGCCTGTTTCTCCACGTCTGAATAATTGAGTTCAGCACCTTGTAAGTTCGAGCTAAAAAATGCGATTGGAGCTTCCGCCTTCTCTTGATTTGCTTGAGTTAAAATCGCGGCATAAGATTTCTCTGAGGCAAATGTGTATAAGATAAAAGATTCTGAAAAATTTGGGGTTGCTAAAGATGGAGCGTTGATGATAGCTTTCTTGATTAAGTTGAATGCTTCATGCTCATCTTGACCCCAGCTAAAATTTGAATTCTTTTTTATCATATTTGTAGAGGAGAAATAATACGTGAAAAATCTGGGACAAACCTCTTTACAAAATTGATTTGACCAAGGAAATATTGCATGGCCTTTTTGTTATGGGGTACGGATATTTCAGAAATTTCTTTGATTCTGTCAGGTTCAATGTGAATACCAGACTTTGACACTATGAATCCTAGCAATTTCCCTTCACTTAATGCGAAAAAAGATTTCTTTGGGTTAAGTGAAATCCCATACCTTAAACATCTTTGAAATATTTGTTTCAAGTCTTTGAGATGGTCGCTTCGTTTCTTGGAGTACACTGTTATATCATCCAGGTAAATCACTACCGATTTATTGACTAAACCTTTAAACGCGATGTCCATGGCTCTCTGAAAGGTAGCGCCGGCATTGATCAAACCAAATGGCATCTTCCGATATGCATATGTGCCCCATTTAGTTCGGAATGTGGTTTTTAACTGATCATCAATATGTACCAGCACTTGATTGTATCCTGAAAATCCATCCAGAAAAGACATTAACTCTGAGCCTGCTACTGCCTGTAATATTTGCTCCATAGGTGGGAGGGGAAAATTGTCTTTTTGACAGGCTTTGTTGAGATTCCGGAAGTCGATACAGATCCTGATATCTCCGTTTTTCTTTCTAACGGGCACCATATTGGATACCCATTTGGAATGTCTGACGGGGAAAATTATTCTGGCTCTCAACAACTTATTTAGCTCAGTCTTTATCTGATTTTCTAAGTTAGGGTGGATTTTTCTGAGCTTCTGCTGGACAGGTTTTTCATTGTCAATCATAGGGATAGTGTGTTGAATGATAGAAGTGTTGTATGTCTTCAGCTCATCGTAATTCCATGCAAAAACGTTTTTGTATTGTCTCAAAAGACGGATATATGCTAATTTTTCTTCAGGGGCTAGGCCGTGGCCTAGATTAACGTTTTGTGGCTTCTCATCGGTTCCTAGGTTCACTAATTCATAGTTCAGAGTTGAACTGTAGAGTTTAGAATTGGCAGACCTTTTAAACCAACTTTTTAAATCATATAAATCTTCTAACTTAACCACCGATTTAGGTATAGCATTATCAGTGCTAGTTTGTTGTATTTGGTGATCATGATGGTCTTCGTTAATTATTTGATTTGAGTAGGATCCCTCAGAACTGAGGAAATTTACAATGTCAGGATCGTTGTTGAATACTCTCCAGTTGGTGATGTTGTCAGGGATGGATGGTCTAAAGATTAATTCTATTGAGAATCTATCTGGACTAAAATCTTCGGAGGGAATAAGTCTAGAGGCTACGTTAGCTAACAGGTCTGCGCTTGCATTTTGGAGTCTTGGGATTGAAGAAATATCGAATGCTATGAAATGTGCAGTCAGATCTTGTACTAAAGATTGATAGTGCTTCAAATGGCTCGACAAGAAATGTATGGTGTTACGTACCTGTTTGACGACAATCTTAGAATCTCCAAAAACTTGAAGATACTTAATGTTCAGTCCGATTGCTTTATATAGGCCTTGCACCAAGGCCTCGTATTCCGCTGTATTGTTCGTGCAATCGAACTCAAGTCTACACGTAAGCATGGTATTATTTCCGTCTGGGCTAATCAGAACGCATCCTGCTCCTGCTCCCTCGTTAGATTTAGAGCCATCAAAATATAATTTCCAAAACAAAGATGTATTTACAGGGTATCTAAAAAATTAACACATTTTGAATTATCAGTTTGAGAAAAAATTTCAACTTGGGACAAAACTGAATTTTCTAAGTAAGGTGAAATATGAGCATTGAAATTGCCGAGGAAAGAATCTACCGAGTAATTGCCTATGATATTGATGTTGTATGCTATTGTTTCATTCTCTCCTTCCAATTCAGTCACTATGTACTTTTGGTGCAGCTCTCGTTCAACCTTTATTTGATTCGGTTTACCGTTGTAGGGTAACCACATGTGCGACCAGTCGGTTGAGAAATATTCGTGGAGTTTTTCAGACCAATCCCTGCTAAGAATTAAACCATAGAATTCAAGGATATCAGCTACTAGAATGTCGATAACCTGGCATACTTTCGGGTTAGACGACAATCTTATGGTCACCTGGTTAAGTTCACCAATTACTTCGACTTGAGATCGATCAAGTTGAACTATGCGCACTGCGGATTTTTGTTGTTGAACATTCAATTTGGCACATATTGATCTGGGTAAAATATTCATTGAAGCACCAGAATCAACCAAGCAATTGTGCACGTTTTTATTGAAAATTTCATAAGTGAGAAGAAAAGGAGGAGTATGAGATCTTGATCTTCCTCCAATCAAGGCAATGTCATTTGGATCAATCTTATTGATCATGTTGGTTGGAGGTCTTCCCATGTTGTGGGAAGCTACAGTTGTAGGTAAAGATGTAGTAGGCACGGCATGTAATTCTTTCATCATTATTTTCTGTTGATGTTTCAATTTGCTCAATTCGTAAAGAGTGATATTAGCCCTAGTATTTTTCATGTCATCGATAATGTTATACTCCATTTCATCCGACACTATCAGTGTTCTTGATGGAGGTGCTTGATCTGATTGGACTGGGCTAAATTGGGTCGCTCTAGCGGTTGTTTTCTTTGTTGCGACATTATCTTTTGTTGCAGGGCTTGCTCCCTTCTGTTTAGGGGTAGTTTGGGGAGGATCAATTTGATTTTTGCTTCGTGTGCTAACCGGAGATGCTTCTTGATCTTCTTCTTATGGGAGGATGAAATCCCACATTCCTTGTAGTTCCACAACTTCTTCATCATCGGTCTGCCCTTCAGTGGTATTCTCTTCTTCTTCTTCTTCAGATTCGACGTTTGAGACAGCATTGGGTGGTTTCACCTCCATGGGAGGATTTCTTTTAAAAGCTCTGTAGGGCTTTTTTGAAGAAGTTTCTGCTACTTGTTTTCTTATGTCAATCATCTCATTGGACATGGCCTTTAACACTTTTTGTAATCCTTCCATATCAAAAGGATCTTTCGTTTGCTTCTTCTTGGTGTCTTCTTTGAAAGAGATTTTCTTAGATTTGCGTTCCTCTATTGCAGATCTCTTTTCTAGGGCTACTACGCGCTTTTCTACTGCTAACACCTCTGTCAAGTTTTCAACTAAGGTTGTCTTGTTTGCCCTATCTATGAAGATAGCCAAGTTTGATGGTAAGGCCGTGATATACCATTCACATCTTACTTCCTCGCTGGGTTGAGAAGCAGCGGGAATTTTATTGAGGATCTTATTGAACCGTAAATTGAAATCTTTAATGGGTTCTCTAGCCTCAGCTTTAAGATTAGATAGGTCATTGATCAATGTCGCTGTTGATCTGTCATCACCGAACTTGGTGAGGAATTGACTTTGAAAAATGTCCCAACTTGTGATAGACCCGGAAGGTAACGAAAAGTACCATGACCCGGCTGTTCCTTGCATTGTATAGGGAAAAAGCCGGACGACAGCATCCTCGTTGGTAACTCCATTGAGATTAACAGAAAGCATGAAATTATTGATATGCTCTTCAGCTAGCATGCCTGTTTCTGGATTGAATTTAGGTAGCCATTTCTTAGGATGGGCCGGTATTGGGCTCAGGGGTGGAGGCATTAAAACCGCCCCAGGATTGTTCCATGGAGACTGGGCCATCGTTGAGCTGCTAGTTAATGAAAGTGCAGAGGATGGTCCCTGATGCTGAGACGATGAAGATATTATGATCTTTGATGATTGAAGAGGAAAGGTTGTGGAAGATGGATGAGTGATTTGGGATGAGGATGTGGGTGGTTGACTTTGTGGTGAGGGGGTTGAAATGGACGAAGTAGATGAAAGAGTCTCACTGTCAGACTCTGGTGGTGTTTTCCTTGCTCTTTTCCTAGTAGGGAGAGGGAGTTCACTTGGTTGAATGCAAAATTTTTCACTCTTCAATCTAGTCAGGGGATGAGCAGGATTGTACTGCGAAGTCACGCTACCGTGAGATTTATCAGACCTCTAAGAAAAAATAGAGAATCCCTGGAGTTTATGAATCAAAGTTTGAATTTCAGGGGGTTCAATGATAAGTTGGTCTGATATATTAGGGTAGGTAGCAGCGGTGGATACTCGAGCGACTTCTAACTCCGGGTTTAACCGTACTGGAGAAGTCGGGGGAGTTAATGAGGGTGATTTACTCTCAGAATGGTATTTAGATTTTGACTTAGTTGCCATTCATAGTTCGTGCCCTCCTTCTAGCGCCAAATATGTTGAGGGCCCAGAAATCGGGTCAACAACAAGGGGGATACCCACCCGGTCCAGAACTTGGTTGGCAGCTCCTTGTCCGTTTGGTATAGCGGGTCCGACTGGGGATAATGGGACCAGTTTCCCAATGTAAGGGGGTGTGTGTGTGTGTGTAGAGTTTGATGATGCTGATCTAGAAGTAATTTAAGCTAATTTAATTCTAACTTCTAAACTGACTCTATGCTAGTGTAATCTAACAAAAGCAACACATCTAATCTATGCTAACCCGGGGTATATTTCCTCTATTATGCGATCTAAAAAGATTTCGAACAATAACTGGTAATAAAGATTATTCAGCTATCATAAGAATAGAAATCAATTAAGATAAACCATTCTGCATAAAAAGTTAGGCAAAATAGTTGTGAACAGCATATCGCATAATAAGTTATTCATATGTCAAGCATAAATAAATGACTCCACCGTACAGAAGTGCCAAATGGTAACCCACACATTCATACATTAACATATAAACAACTCAGCTGCATATCACTCTAAGAATATAAGCAGAAATTCGTCAAGAGATAAAAGTACCATTTATGACTGATTTCACTCACAAACTTCAAGCAATAACGATTTATCTCTACTTGTTCTAATATCTACTAAGAGTACAGAAGTGCAACATCAATAGCAAACATTAAAATGCAAACATAAATAAATCTCGGTCCATCCATTCATCAAAAACCCCCTCCGAGGGTGCAAAAGTGCATGTTCTGAGGACAAGTTTTTTGACAAATTTCCGGACCCCTCTCCAAATGCCATGAGAAGGGTTAAATACTACTAACTAATTAATCTTAATTACACAAATTTAGGAAACGGCTTCAAATGACCGCCCTTTTACTAAAACAAATTTATTTCTAAAAATTGAATCTAATTTCTAACCGTTTCTATATCTGCTCCTTAGTGTTGTAAGCGATGCAACGTTCGCTTGGAAAGAGTCGGCTGGTTGTCTTTTCCTTTCGTTTGAGCGATAAAAATGGAAATAACAAAAGCTGGCACCTCTTTCTGACAAACTAGAAGATATTTTCAAAAATCTTCCTCTGGCTGGGTGTATTTGCTGTGTGTATACTTAGTATAACCCAGATTTCTTTCAAACTGATTGTGTTGTTGCTATTTCGGTTTCCGGCCGTGCGAATGACTCAATGAGTTAGGGATTTCGTTGCCTGAACAATCTTCCATATTGAAAATTGCTTCCGTTCTTTGTTCCAGACTTTTCTGGAGCGTCCTCCCTCTTTAGCGTTTTTCTTTTTTGCTTTACCCAGTCTGAGCTTCAGGATCTTTTGCAAACATGTTGCTTTTGTGCGCCTTTGACTCTGAGTCTTGGATAGTCTATTTTCATCAGTGTCTGTTGAGTGATACTTTGGAATCCGTGGTCCTGCTGCATGCGGTATCCATTTGCTAAGGCATCTCCTCTCTGTTCTCCTAGTATTTGCGCTTTCCCCTTTTCCTTAGATGTTTCCTGCATATTGATTTATATTAGTTGTTGCCTTACAGTTTACGCAAGGGAAAAGAGAAATGACGAAAAGATTGAAATGAAAGCTTTAAGTTCTAATGAATGCATAATCATGACACTCATAATGACTTGACTCTTCGAAAAACACAACACAATCATTCTTGGATATTTTGGCGTACAATCATTAATTTCCCTTAAGGTGCGCGCTCAATTTTGGGTTTACAGACCATGTCGAGGGAATCCTGCGATGAGTGGTTCCTGCGATTCGCATCGCAGTATTGAGGATTGCGATGTCAAGAAGTGTCGTCGCAGGAATTGATAGTCTCATTCATCGCAGATCGCAAGATCGCAGATCGCGTTTTCATTTACTGTGTGCTGTTGATGCGATGCTGCGATATGCGACGTCGCATATCGGCCGTCGACAATTCCTTAAGTTTTTCTTTTAAGGGCGCTTTCAATATATGTGATGCGATGATTTTGCGTCGCTTCTTCTCAGCTCATTTATGCGCATAGGAAACGCTTCACTCTCTCTTCGCAATGCGATCTAGCTTTAGGGAGTAGAAATACAAAAATTTTGATACAAATATTTTTTGGATTTTTTGTTAAGGGTCCCCCTTTGCTTGGTGTTATTGCTAATATCAAACAAAGAGGGGGGTTGTTGGTGACCACAACATGACAGTAGGTCCTTTCTCTTTGCCAAATATCACGCTGACAATTTCCAACAGCACGAACGTAGCACCATTGAATGTCTCTAACTTGCAAGCGAATTGATTCGCCACACTGCGATCCCGATCTACTACAAAACGCACAATGGTTATGTTCACAAAATCCTTATGTGATTCGCACAACATCCACTATCAAAAAACATGGATGAACCTTCCTCCAATCAAACCATCAATTCCTCGCCAGGTTCTCCTCCGTTGCACGCAGAATTTTTAACACTCAAGCTTTGTCACATGATCCCAACAATCATGAACTTTGCTCTGATACCACATAATACATATTAAAACAACTCAGAAACATATTGCAGTAAACATAGATATGAAACTAGACAAAAATATAGGCAGAAAAGGCAGATCATGTCTCACATTTTCATTCATTAAAAAAATTGAATATAGTGTTACAAATAAATAGATGAGAGATAGAGTTCTCAAGATAGTGCGTGCTATCTTAGACACTTTTGGTTGAGATAATTTCTCCTTTGGTTGAGATAATTTCTCACCAAACACACACCAATATAGGAGTTACCTAAACTAACTCCTATCTTAGAGGAACAACCCAAGAGTTAGGCACAAATTCCTAACTTGGAATATTTAATTTATTTATTTATTTTTGGATTTATTATTGTTTTATGAGAGAGGCTAACAGATTATTCATTGGACAATATGTACATTTATGATGTTTCATCATATGTTTCTATGTCCATGGAGAAATTACACAAACCAAATGAAGATCAATTAATTAACTTCCCATTCATCCCCACTCCCTATATTCACTAATTTCCTCTTCCTACCTTCATACATTCATATTCATTCATTTTCCATGAAAACCCCTTTTCCTAAGGTCAAAACCCTTTTTAACCTAGGAAAAGTGAAAATCCCATGTAAAATCCATTTTTACCATGTAAAATCCCTTTTTACCCGAAAAACCCACAAAAGGTGTTTTACCCTAAGTATTATGCATATATGAAAAGTAAATAAACCATGAAAAGGCATTATACTTAGTCTATTTTCCCTTTTCTGCCTAATTTCCCTTTTCCACCTATATTTCCTCTTTTCGCATATATTTACCCTTTTTCGCTCATATTCCATATTAACATTAACTATAGTATTAAACCCCTAAAATCCATTTTCCCATATATTATTAACTCCTTTAATAAAATATCCCGAAAACCTTAGTTTTATAATAAAACTATGTATTTTCATGTCGCATCGCAATATTGGCGGATCACAAGCCTTTCAACGTGCATCCGTTTTCCCTGATTGCGATATGCGATCAACGATGGGTCCAGACCTGACACTATATATATTATAACTCATTGCCATATCGCATCTGCCTTTATCGCAAAGCCCCGACTAAAGCACATACCTTCTGCCATTGCGATCTCCGATTGCGATTGGGACCTAGACCCGATCATATATCATATATGGTTTATTTCCACATCGTGTCCAACACCTATCGCATTCCTTGCGATGGGCCATCCTTTGCTAAACTCCGATTGCGATATGCAATATTAGCCCGGACCCGATATTATTATTCGCCCGAGTTAATAAAATTTCAAGTCTGCCATATGTGTTTTGTGAAGGTTTTCTTTGTTAAATCGTTTTTATGATTTTATGATTTCTACCATAATTGATCGTTGGTTCCGTCCGTACTCATTCAATCCACCACCATTCGATCACATACATCAAAATCCAATGGCCCTCAACAAATTTCGGGTTGACTCTCTGTACGGGCTTTACCCGCCTGAAAAGTGGTATTCCATTGAACTCCCCTTGCTACATGTCAGGCTCATATCATTTCAAGGGACCTCTCCCAAAACTGCCCACGCTCCATAAAGCAGTGCGATGAAAACCAAAATTGCCTCCTGCATAACGAAAAAATAGCCACTGTTCACTTTTCCCAATATTTCAAAAAGAGCGTCGTTTTTCCATTTAAAGGCAAAAATCACCATTTTTCCTGTTTTCACAGTGAAGCCTGCATAAGCATCTGTGACCACTAAAACTATCATTTTACCTTCCGATACCTTCCGGACTCCTTCCAATGTCCTTTCAAGCTCAAAAAAGCCATTCACAGCCATCTTTGTCACCTTATTTTTTTTAACAATTTATGTGTTTTGCAGATAAAGACCCTTGTTCCAGGCTTACAAAGAAAAATTCTGCGTACAGTTGGAAGACAAATATGAAGACCATATCAATTTAATTTACCCTGTAACATAAAATCTAAAGTGATTTGATGTTGCAAAACACAGTAAAAACCTGGATTGCACATTCAAGGTAAAAAGAAACAGTAAAGGTTATTCTGCAGGGTTAAAGAATATTTACAGAGTTTAAATAGTATCAGATGAAAAATCAAATGAAGAAATCAACCAGTGCAAAGGATTCAAATAGTCAAGCAGCTTAAAGGGGCAAAATATCAAACATCAAAGCTAGCACAACCTGAACAAAAGGGACAATAAGAATCAATTCAATAGCTTCCCCTATCTTCTTGTATGAAGATCTTTTTTTTCCTAGAATAAATCTCAATCAGTTTTAGGATATTTTTTTTAGTTTCATTATTGTATAAATAACACTCTTCTCGAGATGTTAAGGGTTCGGAGTTCAAGATTCATAGTTCATTTCTTGTTAAGTCTTGACTGTTAATTCTACTTTGAACCTGGTTGCACCTGTGAAGGGAGCTATTGTAGATACTTGATGTACTCAGTCTTTCTCGAACCTTAATACAAAGCAGAGGATTCTGAATCTGGTTTTACATAGTTTGTGTTATCCTGTAAGTTTTTCCAGTTATCAATCATTATGTTTTTCTTCATATGCTAAGACTTATAGAGATACCTAGGTAGGAATAATTGTGTCTCAATTAATTCCTATAAGCTCTTGAAGTGATCAACTATTAAGAGAATGGATTAATGAACTGTCTATTTAGCTAATCCCCTCTAATAAATAAATCATTAGCATCTTGTGTAAGCTTAAGTATACTACCTTGAACCTTTGGAATGTAGTTTAGAAGGTTTTCCTACTTATGATTGTTCTGTTTTACAGTCTAGAAACTGTGATAATCATATTTTTTGCTGTCTTCTACTCACCACTATTTTTGATCTATATCACTGTGTAAAGTCTTATAGCAGCCCTTGGCTGAAGTATTAATATAACCCAAAGGATTAAGTATTTCAGTTCTACATCTATCTTCTTTCATTGGTCTTCCAAAAAAACTAAAACCGAAACCCTAAAACAATTATTTTAGATGCTCTAACATTGGTATCTGACCTACTACTATCTCAGAGGTACAACATTGGGGATGTCATCGCACAGTAAAAATATTTTCACCGTTACATGACCGAGAAACATAAACTGGAAGTTGTTGAGATGGAGTTCCCAAAACTCAAGATTAACTATTTTGTCTTATTAGGCTGTCTAATTGGCTCTACCCAATTTTATCCTATATGGGTACGAGTGTATTATTTTGTAATTAATCTTTAAGTAGGATTCCTAGTGTTAATATTGGAATGTGAAGAGCCATGATGTAATGAATGTAAAGAGTCATTTTGTAAAGAAGTTGAAGAGTCATGAGGGAAGTCCGAGAATCACAAGGGGAAGTGAATAGTCACCCATTTTGTTATAAATAGACCCTCATAACTCATGTAAAGGGATTTTGGGAGCCAAGTTTTTAGCTAGGCTTAGGCTTCAAATCAGGAGCTTGGATGTTTGTGAAAGCCTTGGCTTCTCCATAGCATAGAGGGAGTATTTTTATTTAGAGGAGAAGGTGTTGACTTCATGTTCCACTATTGGGGCTAATGGTCCATCAATGGTATATGTGTGTTTGGAAATTTCACTTAATAAAAGCTCAGAGTTTGAACGTTTTCATGCATATGTTGTGAATTTAGTAGGACTATTCTTGTTATGTTTGCAATGTATGTTATTTAACTTACACTTATGCTTATGAACTATTTCGTTTGAATTGGTACGAATCTTGTTGAATGTGTGTTGTTGTATAATACCATCACTGTTAACTTGTGAACTATTTCGTAGATTAGCTTGTGTTTTCTTTATGATCGTGTGTTCCTTCCAAGCTGCATACTATTACATGGTTCTAAGGGACTCAGTCATTTTCCCTTCATGTGTTGGAACCTTCATGCATTGCACTTGACCTTCCGCAGAGTCACACACTTGTTCTCACCAAATTCACCATACACCAAACAGATGGGACTCCTACACCAAACGGTGTGAGGTCTAATTGGGATTTCATATCAGGGAGATCCTTTGAATGTTGGAGGGTCTAGCCCAGTTAAAATTTCTAGCACCAGAAGGAGGGCTAGATGACAAGTTGAGCCCATGAATTTTGTTTTAAATTTCCATATCTTTAATGGATTCTTCCCAAATCTTAACCCTGACATGTTTTTCTAAAACTGCAAATCTAAAAGTTCTTGTGGGAATAATTAATGACTTGTCATATTTTAAATTTGATGGCGAGGGTGAAACAATCATTCTTGAGCACACCACTCACTTTCTTGAATTCTACACTAAACACAATACTGCAGGGATGTTTCTTGCAAGTTGTTCATCCTCACATTCAAAGTGCACGTAAAGGAATGGCGTTACACATTTACCATCGTTTCCATGCACTATTTTGACCATCTTGTCAAAGAGCTCTTCCGTGCCTTTTGTAGGTATGATTATAAATTTATTTTCAAGAAAATCATTCGATTGTGAAAAGCACCTGAAGAATCTCTTAACGACTTTCACGATTATTTCATTCATTTTTGTTTTGAATTTTTCAAAGATTATATTGATTGGAATTTAATGAAAGATAAATTCGAATTTATTTTTCATATTTCGATGAATCCGCGAGAATATGAGTCTTTCGAAAGTCTTCCAACATACCTCGGCTATGGAGCTCCTAAATTTGCGGTGAAGGAAGTTGTTGATCCAAGTGACTCTTCGTTTTCTCCTCATCAAACAACTCCATTGTTGTAGGTTGAGGTGGGAGAACATGAGAGTTTATCTGTGGATTTACCACCATGCTCTCAAATCCCACATATTCAGAATTTTAGCGTAGGTTTGGACTGTGAATCTGATGTTTGTGATGATGTGTTATCTCCTCGTCCTCCATCTGTTGATTATTTTGGTCCTCCTGATTGTGAGTTGTTTGGTTCACATATTTCAACCGTTTCTTTTAGCTCTCAAGAGGATCAATTTGAGGATGGAGTTAGTGTTGAGCAACAAACCTGCGATATCATTTACAATGACTATGTGTAGGAGTCTATCTCTGAATAAGAATTTGTGATGAAGGTTGATTTTTCTCCTTTCGCACCTATCCCTCATTATCCTGACATATTCCACGACTCTGTCATTCATGTTGAATCTTCAAAAGAATAAGTTTATGATGATGTTATTTTTTATCACACTCAGAACTCGTGGGATGTCATTTTTACATCCGAATGTGGAGAGGAAAAATATTCTCTTCTTGATCTCTCCAATCCATCATCTAATCATTGTGAAGAAATAGAGGGTGAAATTTCTTGTTTTCAATCTTCCCCTCTTTATGATTCATCAGATCATGAGGAGCCCTCTGTTTTTATCTTTAACTTTCTAATCATGGTTGTCATGATATTTTCATTGATTCAGTTGGTCATGACTCTAATCTTTCCACAGTTGATCTTTCTAAGCCATCAGTTTCTTATGATCTACCTTCTGATGTTTTGGAACTTCCAAAAGTTGTTGAGGCACTTCAGCTCAAGCTAATGGTTACGTCAGGTTCTTGCAGTCTTGAGACTAGTTATAGTCCTTATCAAGATAACACTGTATATGTTTTTCATGATCCCATCGCTCAATATTTGGAGGAGTCATACCTAGCGAGCTCCATTACGAATCACAAGTTTTGTTCTTTATTTATGTTCACCCATTTTATAATTTTTAAATATTTTTCTTTATTGTCATATTATCGTAGGGTGTTCGAACCCCACATTTCTTTTGAAGAGTGTTCTCCATGCGCTTTTATTTTGTATTTCTCTGCGTGTATTTTCAAACTTTGAATGTTACAGTGTGCATCACTTTATCTTTCTTGTTTGTTTTTATTATTGAATATATTTCTTGATGTAAATTCCCTCGCCTATATAGGCCAGCCAACGTGTCGATGGTTACATGGAAATTTCATTTTAAGTGATCCTAACATATTCTTGGTTAGTGTAGGAGTAGGGGTAGTTTGTCGTTTATTTATTTATTTACTTTCTGCCCCACCCTTTTCTTTTCTTTCAAGCTATAGGATAGCTTCTACATGAGACCACATTGGCTTTTAAAGCAAGCATGGTGAAGTTTAGGAGGAAGTTGTGCTACTATCAATGCTTGGTTATCTATTTATTCCCTCTCTTTTCATGAATCTTGCTTTTTTCTTTCAATGATATTTTGATGGAAAATATGTTCTTTTTAGAGAAAACCATGGTGAAACCATGATGCTTGAATCCATAACTAGTACAGCATACTCTAATCGGTCTTTAATAATTTTCAGTTCCTTGTCAACTGATTCATGTAGAGTAAGGAGGGGAGGAAAATTTAACAAGTATGTTAGAGGTATATAAATATCATTCTTTGAAGGGACAACCAATTCTTCTCTCACTAATTTGGGATAAAAATAAGTTCCTATGCATAGTTCTTTGAAAAAATGAAAATAATAATAATAAAAGGTCAAAGAAGAGAAAGGCTTCCTGCGCAGAGAGGTAAAGCAAGCAACTCTGCCGGGGTACTATCTAGGCTCGTTGGCAACATAGCAATGTTTGTGTCCCTGAAGTGACTCCACTAGGGTACTGTCCAAGCCTGTTCGCAACAGAGCAACATTAGATATGAAGACTAATATTGACAATCCTTTCACTTGTATATCTAAATACTCGCCATCCCCAACCGAAACAACTTAGTTTGACTTGGCTTGGTTAAGCGTGTCAATAATAAAGAGAATGGTAGGGGCTATATCTTTAACAAAAGCTAGGTAAATAAGCTATGGTAATCAATGATTTGAACAATAATTCCTCAAAAGTTAGACCTATTTTTCATGATACAAGACCCACACAGAGAGCTGTAGTTCTACCAATGTGTCGCCAAGTGTTGTAGTTGCTACAATCACCCTCCAAAATTTTTCCCATGCTTTGATTTTGGAGCCTTCCTTTTGTCCACAAGAGCTTATATTTTACTGTCATCAAGTATTCCTATTGTGATAAAAGACTTAAATTTTCATGCTTTTCTTGTCATGTAATGATCTCAGTTTGATATCTTTCAAACACAAGCTAAATTCTAACTTGACCTTGTAGAATTGTTGGGTTTGCCTCTAGAAAATACGCAATATTGGAAGGTATACCAACCTTGCCTCCAAAAATTGCACAATTCTTCTTGGCAGGCCATCCTTGAGCATGAAAAATGTGTAATTCTGGATGGCAACCCAACCTTGAAGATGGAAACTGCGCAAAGCATCCCTTGAGCTTAGAAATTGCGCAATGCACTCATTCAAGAAATTGCCTAGTCCTCGAGAATTGCACAATCCTCCTTGGAAGTGTTCATGCAAGTTTCTAAAAAAGGAAAAAAAAGAAAAAAAAAGCAAAAAGAATCCCTAGAAAATAGGGATTCATTAAGTAGTTTCCCTAAGTTGGCACACTTACTATTTTTGGAACTTTCCACCAAGTGTCGTTTTTTCCTTGATTTTATGCATGCACGTCATAAACCCTAATTAGTTTAGATATATATAATGGGTGGCCCTAGATCTCATTTTTACATTCAATCTTGGATCTCTAGCATTCGCAAGGAGATTAAGGAGCCTTCGGTGGAGTTTGCGACGCTTTTTTAGGTGAGTTTTGCTTTTGTCGCTTTTTCTGTCACTTTTTGTCGTTTGGATTCTGTGAATGTTGTTTTGCTTATTTCTTTTCATCGTTGTTGGTGTTTTAATGTATATTGTCTTTTACAATTGTTTGTTCAGTTATTCATTCACCTTTTACAAGTGTCGCATTAGTTTTCTTGTTTTTTCCCATTAGTGGTCATCGTTTCGACGACTCTCCATGCATGCTCATTTTTCCTTTTGCATGTTGGTCTTCCACACTTGTTCTGCACCGATATATCCATACTTATTCAGATATTCATTTTTACTTGCACCATCACTCAAATCTGCTTGTTTGCCACACCCTTACTCGACAAATTTTCTCATCCCTTAGTTATTGTTTGCCTTGTCTAGATGGGCATGCACAAGTCCAAGAATCAAGATGTCTGCTTGACCTTTGAGACTACGCAATGTGTAATACTTGGTTGGCGCAACAACACATTACAAAGGTCTAGGGCTCAAGCCCATCCCTTGGCCATGGAGACTGCAATACACAGTCTCCACCTTAGTCTTCCTAGGCATAACTACACATTGCGCAGTCTCTAGCCTTAGGCTACACCATTGTTTGTTGAGATTGTGCAATGCACAGTTCAAGTAGCCAGTCTCCCTCCTTCACCTCAAAAATTGCACAATTTTCCTCATCAGTCCATGTGGCTGTTTCTTGATCTTTCTTTGTAATTTGATTTATTGAAGCTAATTTATGTTTGTCATGAGTGATTTTTCCTCCCATAGGTACTGTAGGTGTTGAGCATTTCTCTTCTTACGTCACTGACATCATGGCACCAAATATATCTGCTCCAAAGGATACCATAGAGAGCAGCAGTGGGGAGGCAGTTGAGAGTATGCCAGTTTACTCAGACACTCAACTATTTGTAGAAAAGGAATCATATATCACATGGAAGAAGGTGAATGAACTTTTCTCAGCAAGAACATTCAAAAAAGATATGGAAGAGTGACAGGTGTATGTCAATGTCCAACGGACAGGTCTAAACATGATTTCATGTAGATTTCTGGCTTTTGCATGCAAAGATTTTATTAGTTGGATACTATCCCATACTAATCCAAAGATTATGACTCTCAATAGTGCTAACAGACAGAGGCTTGCTTATTTTCTAGCAGCAGACTATCATCTCATGTACCATTTCCTAAGCCATAATCGCTCATGGATTCATACTTTTGTGCGACAACCAACTACTTGAGCACCAAGGATATTGTTAAAGGTTGGGTGAAAGAGCTAACAAAGTCCCGTTAGACACCTACCAACACCTACAAGACAAAATCTCTCAAGATATCCTATCAGCTCTTGATAGTTTTAAGTTGCAAAATCTATAGCCAGCAGACCACCGAGACCTTTCCTAAAGAGTGGGAATTATTATTGAACTAGGGTGGGAATGAAGGTAAACCATTCAACTGGTCAGAATTGTTGACTCAGTAGTTGTGGATCCATGTGTCTAATTCCCTTAGTCCCCGCAAGGGCAGGCAAGCCATATTTTACATTTATGACTATCTACTGGATGAAATTTGCGCACGCAATGCATTCCCTTGCATGAATTAGACTTGGACACTAGAGGAGCCTATCGTGTATGTTTATTGTAAGCTGCTTTTGGAGTAAAGCCACAAAGGAGTACTGGAGGAGATAACTGATCACTTCCTCATTATTTTGTACAAGTTGACTTTTGAGGAAGAGATACCTTACATGTGACGTGGGGCAATGGAAGCAGTATCGTAGATAACGTATTGGTTCACCTCACCGGATGAAACTTTCCTCAGGGTGTTCGGTGGACTAAAGTCTCTGCATCTTTTACTGAGGTATGCCACCGATAAGTTATTAATGCAAGAATTTTTGTATCATGTCTCCATGTTAGGTGTTTGTTATATTCTTTCCACGACTAGTGTCACACATGGAGCGGTCACAGGGGGGCGACAACCCCCCATTCGTTGCGTCGGGTGCAGCAGAGGGATCACGGGGGGGTGCATCCCCCCCTTTCAAGGGGTTTTAGGGGGGGTAGTAGCAGCCATGTATGGCGTTTGGGCAGTGCCTAAGAATTTTTTTTGGACCCTATATTAGGTGGGCGAACCTACTATGGTTTTTTGCATGCATTTCACACATGGTTTTGGGCATGATGGTTTTCTGCCCATGGTATTTTGTAGGTATGATCAAGGGAACTACGATTATGTTGTAATATAGGGTAAATGGATTGGGGTTTATGAATGTTTTGACATGTATATATATATATATATATATCTATATATATATATATATATATATATATATATATATATATATATATTGTAACATAAAGGAATGTAATGAAAAATTAATCTAGTACTCCCCGTTTTGGGATCCGGGGGAAAATCTCTGTGTATTTGTTTTTATATTCTTGTCATTATTTTTTTTATTTTTTTTAGAATTTGTCTGCAAGTAATTTATGTACAAGGTTAAAACCTACATTTGGTATTAGAGTTGTTTTGGCTTCAAGGGGAGAACTTTGTTGCTGAGGGGTTTTTCTCTGGCCTGTGGTAGACCTTGTTCAGTGGGAGATTTGGGGGATCGATACTTGCAGTGAAAGAAGATGGTGAGCAGTGAAAAGATAAAGATCAAGAAATTTAATGGTCAGAGTTTTGAGTTATGGAAAATCAATATGGAGGATCTGCTGGTGGATAAATATCAGTGGATTGCGGTAGATCTAGGTACTAAACCAACGACAATGTTAGTAGAAGACTGGGTGAAGTTGGATCGGAAGGAAATGAGAACAATATGATTGTGTATCTCAGATTCAGTTTTTTTGAATGTATTAGGGGAAGTTACAACGAAGGATTTGTGGGTCAAGTTAGGGACTTTGTACCAATCTATGTCTCTAGTGAACAAATTTTTCATGCGGAAAAATTTGTATAACTTGAGGATCAAGAATGGAGACTCGGTGACAAAGCATCTAAATGTCTTTAATATTATGGTAAGCCAGTTGTTATATATTGATACAAAATTTGATATGAAGATAACTACATCAGTTTGTTATGTTCTTTACCAGATTCATGGGATAGTCTGGTTGTTGCAATAGGTAGCAATACAACTACCTTGAAGTTTGATGAAATTGTCTCATCCTTTCTATCAGAGGAGATGAGATGGTAAAATGTGGAGAGCCAAAATGGAGATGCCTTGTCTATACGAGGATAGTCCTAGAAAATAAATAAAAACAAGTCCTCAAGTGGGAGATCTAAATCTCCAGGAAAACCTCTAAAGTTATGTTGGAAATGTGGAAAGGAAGGGAACTACAACAAGGATTGTAGATCTAAATCTCCTGAGAAAGGAAATGGATATGATGATGCTCCTTCTGCAGAGGCAAAAACCACCTCAGATGAAGGTGGGGATGTGTACTTGGCTTCTTCTTCAAGTACACATTCATATCATGAGGCATGGTTGATTGATTCAGGTGCATCCTTTCACTTCACCCCCTATAGGGAATGGTTTTGCGTGTATGAGAAATATGACGGTGGTGATTTATTCTCAGGGGATGATAGGAAGGCTAGAATCATCATATGTAGAAAATTCAAGCTCCATTTGCAAGGTGGAAGGATTAGAACACTTCCGGTGTTCTGCATATTCCTGCATTGGCCAGAAATATGATTTCTATAAGTAAGATGGATGATGCAGGTGTAAAAATAGTGTTCGAGAAAGATACCTGCAAGATGGTTCAAGGAGCACTCGTATTGATGTGGGGAGTTCAGATTGGAACTCTATACAATCTTCTGGGTAGTACTGTTATTGATGGGTGCAATAGTTCTGTGGTTCCTGAAAGTGGAGCAGAAAATTTAATGGTCTTTGCAGAAAATTCCATGTTATGGAATCAAAGTTGGAAATATTAGAGAGAAGGGCCTTCAAATAATTCATGGTAATGGTATGGTAGAATGTATGTCTAATTTCTCTCTGGATTTCAATTTCTATGAACATTGTGTATATGGGAACAAAAATCGAGTGAGTTTCCCCTCTAGTGCTAAGAGAGAGAAAGGGATATTAGATCTTGTGCATAGTGATGTGTTTGGACCTGTGTCGGTTCGATCACTGGGTATGTCTTTGTACTATGTATCATTTATAGATGACTTCTCAAGGAATACATGGATATATTTCCTCAGGAAGAAATCTGAAGTCTTTGACAGGTTTAAAGAATTTAAGGCTTTGGTGGAAAATTAGACAGAGAAGAAGATCAAGGTGTTGAGGACAGATAATGGTGGAGAGTTCTGCAAGAAGGAATTTGAACATTTCTATAAGAAGTGTGGTATAGAATTACAGAATACTACTTCATACACACCTCGACAAAATGAAGTTGCAGAAAGAATGAAAAGGACATTGATGGAAAAGGCAAGAAGCATGCTTAGTGGTGCTGGGTTAGGATAGGATTTTTGGGTAGAGGCGATGGAGACTACATGTTACCTGGTTAATAGATCACCTTAATTAGTGTTGGAGGATAAGTCTCTGCATGAGGTATGGACTAGTAATAAACCCTCTCTTTAACATCAGAGGGTATTTGGAGGTGATGCATATGTACATTCTTCAAAGGAGAAAAGAACCAAGTTGGATAGTAATATGAAAGGTGCATCTTTAGTGGGTATAAGGATGGTTTAAAAGGTTATAAGCTGTGGAACCGAGAAATAAGGAAGGTTGTGTATAGCCGAGATGTGGTGTTTTGACGAAAGGAGATTTTGGGGTATACTAATTTCCCCTTTCTTTATAAATTTCGATCCTGAGGCCTATGGGTTATGGCCCACAAACCTATTGGAAGCGTTTATCCATTCTTTGCCTTAAAAACCTGGGACCATATGACATATTGGAACACAGGAAACACGAGAAACACACAGTCGACACACTTAGCCGGACTTCAAAATATTTATTCACCCTGACCTATATATCGTCGGGTCCGCATATCCGGTCCATTGCTTTCCCGCTGTGCTCTCCATTCACCGATCTCCGATCAACCTAATATCCACCATCCATTTCTTTCATCGATCCAATGGCTATCGGCACATCGCTTAATTACCCATTGGCGTATCACAATTCCATCTCCGCTGTCTCTTGACCTCTCTGAAATGTGATCAGTGATTAAATCTTGACCGTTGATCTAACTCAATCCGATGGTAGGACTTCACCTGATCAACAAAACAAAATGGCTATCCTCCACTGTTGATCTTCCTCCATCATATCCGACGGTTAACGTTGATTTCAAGTAGATAACAAGCATGAGGATTAACTGCCTGAAAAGCAGTTTCCTCTCTCCTCCTTGCTGCTACGTGTCACTTGATGAGTGGAATTGGGTGCTCACCCTTCAATACTGCTTATGGGTTTGAGGCCGCCTAAAATACCACTTCCACTATTTAAAACCCACTCCACCAATTATCTTCCGCGCTTTTCCACCATGCGATGACCTTTGATCTAATCAATCGATGGTTCTCGTTCTTTGTCACCTACTTTGTTGATCTTCTACTTATTGATGGATTTATGCTAAAACCCCAGTTTCTCTGCCATACTCTGCCTTCACATAGAACACTCATATATAACAATATTTTGTTGGATCACCATCGATCCTACAGTGATCGATGGTCGATCAAACCTGCAACACTGGAACATTCAGACGGTTTATAAAACTCACACGGGCTATCTATACAGTAATACACAGGCGCATAAATCAACACTGAACACACTTTTATATTATACAGAACAATTACATACTAAGGCATTTCAGCCTTAGGAACAAGTTCCCTATCGATTACATTTTGATCACTCTGGTTTACACAAATTCTATTTGTCACTCTCTATCTTTTCCTCTATTTGTCTCATGATATATATAGAACACGCAGGTTCATCATTACAGGAATATTGGATCGGATCACTGAAAGGATTCGATCAATCCTCTCCTCAAATATCTCAACTATTCTCTTTATATGCATACATATGGAAGATTGCATTTAATTAAGTCTTCTAGATACTTTATTCATTCCATCAAATTAGGTCTATTTTAACATATATTTGTCCCTGTTTTGCTCCGATGGTCCACGTCGTACTCCTTGCTCTACTTTGGATTCCTTCTTTAGTGAAGAGTTTCGAATGCTCCTGCATCAGACTCCCAAGGCACAAAACTTTATGACCTCCTAGTCATATGCTTCTCCTTATCCTTAGCAATTCTACCCAATTCTCAATGGAATCGCCTTTATGATCTTCTGTGAGCTGTAACCAAACCTCTGCAGTAACAGTCTTCCTCTGCTACATGATACCTCACCTAGATTTCTCCTCTGAGCTTAGTCTTTTGGCATCCTTTTGGTTCTCTCCTCTATGGAACCATTTGAGCACTCCATGCTTTAGGCTTGTTGCAAGTATTCTCACCTTCCATTACCACTATCTGCACGACAGTAAGACCATAACTCTCCAGCTTTATCAATTGTACCTCCTTCCTTATGCTTGCAAACTCTTCCTCCTCGCAGGAAATATTCTTCCCTTAACCTTTCCCTTCTCTGATACTAAATGACAAAAGGAAATTTTGGGGTATACCAATTTCCCCTTTCTTTATAAATGTCGGTCCTGAGGCATGTGGGTTATGACCCACAAACCTATCGGAAGCGTTTATCCACTCTTTGCCTTAAAAACCCGGGACCATATAACATATCGGAACACAGGAAACACACACTCAACACACTTAGCTGGACTTCAAAATATTTATGCACCCAGAGCTATATATCGTCGGGTCCGCACATCTGGTCCATTTCTTTCCTGCTGCGCTCTCCATTCACTGATCTCTGATTGACCCGATCTCCATTGTCCATTTCTTTCTTCGATCCAACGGCTATCGGTGCATCGCTTAATCGCCCATCGGCATATTGCAATTCCATCTCCATCGTCTCTTCACCTCTCTGAAATGCGATCAACGATTAAATATTTACCATTGATATAACTCGATCCAATGGTAGGACTTCACCCGATCAACAAAACAGAACGATGATCCTCCACCGTCGATCTTCCTCCATCATATCCGACGGTTGACGTTGATTTTGGGTAGACAACAAGCACGAGGATTAATCGCTCGAAAATCGTTTTCCTCTCTCCTCCTCATTGCTACGTGTCACTTGATGAGTGGAATCAAGTGTTCACCCTTCAATACCACTTATGGGTTTGAGGCCGCCTGAAATACCGCTTCCACTGTTTAAAACCTGCTCTTTGTTGATTATCTTCCACGCTCTTACACCATGCGATGACCGTTGATCTAATCAATCGATGGTTCTCGTTCTTTGTCGCCTAAGCCGTTGATCTTCTGCTTATTGATTGATTTACGCTAAAACCCCAGTTTCTCTGCCATACTCTGTCTTCACACAGAACACTCATGTATAACAATATTTCGTTGGATCACCATCGATTCTACAGTTATCAAAGGTCGATCAAACCTGCAACATTGGAACATTCAGATGGTTTATAAAACTCACACGGGCTATCTATACAATAATACACAAGCACATAAATCAATATTGAACACATTTTTATATTATACAGAACAATTACATACTAAGGAATTTGAGCCTTAGGAACAAGTTCCCTATCGATTACATTTTGATCACTCTGGTTTACACAAATTCTATTTGTCACTCTCTGTCTTTTCCTCTATTTGTATCACGATATATATATATAGAACACGTAGGTTTGTTGTTACAGGAATATTGGATCGGATCATTGAAAGGATCCGAAATATCTCAACTAATCTCTTTATATGCATACATATGGCAGATTACATTTAATTAAGTCTTCTAGAGACTTTATTCATTCCATCAAATTAGGTCTATTTTAATAGATATTTGTCCCTGTTTTGCTCTGATGGTCCACATCGTCCTCCTTGCTTCGCTTTGGATTCCTTCTTTAATGAAGAGTGTCGGATGCTCCTGCATCAGACTCCCGAGGCACAAACATTTATGACCTCCTGGTCATATGCTTCTCCTTATCCTTAGCAATTCTTCCCACTTCTCGATGGAATTTCCTTTATGATCTTCTGTGAGTTGCAACCAAACCTCTGCAATAACAGTCTTCCTCTGCTACACAATACCTCACCTAGATTTCTCCTCTGAGCTTAGTCTTTTGGCATCCTTTTGGTTCTCTCCTCAGGCCTCATACGAACTATTGTACAACAACCTTGGCTTCTTGGTGAAATCGCACAAGATCTGATTAGTCGTCTTACTCATGGAGATCAACCGTAGGAATTAGGTGAGGTAGGAGATTGAAGAATACTTGGAATATTTGAAATGGAAAGCCATCAAGGAAGAGTTGGAAGTAAATAGAAAGAATATGCAAAAGTAAACTGGTGGCCCTGTCCAAATCAACACGATGTTTCTCCGGCTAAAAAATGAAATACAAACTGGTTCCAAGTTAGTGTACCCAAATGCCATGGAGGTTAGAGACACCATCACACATTTTGGGGATGTCATTGAACTGTAAAAATCTTGGCACCTTTATGTTACCGAGAAACATCAAGTGGAAGTTGTTGTGCTGGAGTTTCCCCAAACTCAAGCTTAACTATTTTGTCTTATTAGGTTGTTTAGTTGGCTCTACCCAATTTTGTCTTATATGGGTATGAGTGTATTCTTTTGTAATTAATTTTTAAGTGGAATTCCAGGTGTCAATATTGGAATGTGAAGAGTCATGATGTAATGAATGTAAAGAGTCATTTTGTAAAGAAGTTGAAGAGTCATGAGGGAATTCCAAGAGTCACAAGGGAAAGTGAAGAGTCACCCCTTTTGTTATAAATAGACCCTCATAACTCATGTAAAGGGGTTTTGGCTAGGCTTAGGCATATAATCAGGAGCTTGGGAGTTTTTGAGAGCCTTGGATTCTTCGTAGCATAGAGGGAGTATCTTTCTTTGAAGGAGCAGGTGTTGACTTCATGTTCCACTATTGGGGATAGTGGTTTGTCAATGGTATGCACATGATTTGAACTTTCACTTAATAAAAGCTTAGAGCCGACACGTTTTCATGCATATGTTGTGAATATAGTAGGACTATTCTTGTTATGTTTGCAATGCATGTTATTTAACTTATGGTTATGCTTATGAAATATTCCATTTTATTTGGTACGAAACTTGTTGAACGTGTGTTGTTGTATAATTTCATCAATGTTAACTTGTGAACTATTTCACATATTAGCTTGTGATGTCTTTATGCTCGTGTGTTCCTTCCAAGTTGTGTACTATTACAGGCTTCTAAGGGACTCACTCATTTTCATTTCATGTGTTGGAACCTTCATGCATTACACTTGACCTTCTGTAGAGTCACACACTTGTTCTCACCAAAGTCACCATACACCACTCTATGTGTTATTGTAGCCAAGGCACATCATTAAAACCCATTGCATTAGCAACTGGGTTGTATTCCGGATGGGAATCCTGCACCAAATGGTGTGAGATCTAATTGGGACTTCATATCAGGGAGATCCCCTGAATGTTAGCAGGTCCAATACCATCAACATGACCCAACTAATGCATCTATAGCTTCCCGTGGTGCTTTAGATACTTGCTATCATATAGTAGAACTTGATCGCTGACTGAGAAAGAATTGGATTTAATATGTCGATCATGCCAAGATTTTATCTTTTCTTCTGTACGCTCTGGTGGAAATATGCTAAAAAGTGTTGCTTATCATGTTCCGATAACTCTTGTAAACATTCCACAATAGACTCATCATCAAACATCTTATTGGTTTGTGCACTATATAGATTTGGTACAATGAACTCATAAATAACTACAACTTCTCTCTCATAGACTAGTTAGAACGAAGTATATTTATGAAACATATTTGTGGTAGTTTGATAAGACCATAAAGTAGCAGGAAATCTCTCTTCCAAATCATCTTGGTTATCCTAACAAACTTTAGTCAACTTGTTCTCCAAAATTTTGTTGAATGCTTAAAAAATTTCGTTTGCTTATGGGTGATAGGAACTACTCTTATGATGCTGAATCAAGAACTCTCATGTCAAAGTTGCGATGATATCATTAATGAAATGGGATCCTTGATAAATTGTCAAACTCCTTAGATAACCAAACCTAGTACTAATGTTCTCAAATATGAATCTGGTTGCAGTATTAGCAGTACAATCTTTGACATGAGCTACTTCTACCCATTGCATCTGGTAATCAGTTGCTGTGATGATATATTGAGCACGAAAATGTCACGTAGGAGGATTTATGGGTCCAATAAAATCAAAAACCCACTTCTCAAAGGTTTACAGAGCTCTAACTGGGTCTAGTGGCAGCTCATATCGATGAGAAGGATTTCCAACCCTTTGACAAACATCACAATTTCTAGAAATATTCTTCATATCCTTAAATAAAGTTGGCCACCATAGTCCTTCTTGTAGCACTTTTCTTGTAGTATATTTCCCCCTTACATGTCCTCCCACAACACCACTATGACACTCCCATAGGATGTTATCCCTCTCATGGCTCAAAGTACATCTGCACAAGATGCTATCAAGTATTATCTTATATAGTTGTCCTACAATCAACTGGTAATCAACTGATCTTACCACCAAATGTCTCTTTTGTGTTGCATAATAATCATTTGGACACTTTCTAGTAGTTAAGAACAAGGCAATATCAAAGCATAGTTGAAGATAAATATACAATAATAACCAATATGCCCCAATGTATATCTCACCTATTTAATACTTTTAGATGGTGGCATATTAAGAATTAATGCGACTTTGGAAGGATCCACTAATTCACCATATTTACATACAATATGTCCCAACAAAGTTAAAAAAACACAACAAAGATACATTTCTTCAAGTTTAAAGAGATATGTAGCTTCTTGCATTTGTCAAACATAACGTACAATAGACCGGAATGTTTTTTTAGAAGACTATAAACAATCTAGTCATTCATATAAACTTCAAGGAAAATGTGTATATACTCTTTAAAATTTGCAACAACTATTATAGAAAAGAAATTGGATCCATCTTTAAGGCCAAAAGGCATAACATGTTAGTAATATGATCCCCATTCATTGGTGAAGGAGTTTTCATTCTTATATTCCTTTGCAATTTTGACTTGATGATACCTAGAGAACCCATCTGTAAAAGAGTAAGTTTCCCACCCTAGAACATTATCTAATACGTCATCACTAAAAGGAGTGGGAAATGGGTCATGAAAAGAAGCATTATTAAGGTTGCGATAATATGCGCAGACCCTGTTATCATCTAAATATTTCTTATCTTGAATAATAGGACTAATCCATTCGACTTCAATGACAAGAAAAATAATTCTCGCAGCTAACTTCTTGTCAATTTCCCTCTTAACCTTTTCTTTGAATCTTGGATTTAAGCAATAAGGACGATGTTTGATTGGTTTAGAATTAGGTTTCAGATAAATCTTCATCTCTCCCAAATCTTTTTTAATTCCTTTAAGCTCTAAACCTTATGCAAGAGATAGATCCTCATACTCATTTAGCAAATCAGAGATCTCCTTAGTGGTCTGTATGTCCTAATAATCACTAATAGAAGCCAACTTGAGTTTGTCTTCATTCCCAATATTATGTTTATGGACATTCAAAGTTTCAGATGTGCATCATATTTTACAAGATCATCTCTAATAATCCTTTATATTCCCTTAAGGATAAATGTGTTAATTATTCTAAATCATCATCTTCAGTTTCCCTATTAATTTTTCTGCAAGCAATGACTTCTTGAAATCTTGACTCGGGTAGAACTCCACAACTTACATTACTGATAGATTCAACAATTGGTTTTCCAGTAGGGAACAATACCCTCTTGATTTCTTTCAAGGCTTCAATGATATGTGCATCCTCATCTGAGAAAGTAAAATCACTACAAAATTGGGCTATCAATGCATCCTAATTTGTTTTTTTCCTCTTCATTTCTTCCTTCAAGAACCAAGCTTGAGGAAGAGTGCCCAAAATATGTATAAATTGATGCACACACAACTCAATGAGAAACATAGACTTCATCCGAATGGTGTTGAGGATTTGAAGAAGCTTCTCAGGGCTAGTGTAACCCTCATACATAGGGATTGCATTCACTCCCTTCTAATGTACATTAAATCGTCACAACGTAGAAGATTTAACTGAGTCCCAAGTTTGGAACTGGTTGTGATGAGCTCCCCACCATCACGTAGGAGTAGGTGGTAAGGAAACATCCATTAAAAGAATCCTTTGACTTTATTCAATTTTTAACTCAACTTCTTTAATGAAATCAACTACATGACCAATTCAATTAAAAGTAGGATAATGCCTTACCTTTGTACTAATCCATCTAACACAATGAATAATGGTGCATATTATAGAGTATAACTCACGGTATACCTGCTTTTATTCCTCCAGTGCAACTTCTAAACCAAATTTAGTATGTTGAACACTCCTCCAACTTAGAGAACCATCTGTTGTAGGATTAATTTAATCATCCTTTTTCCTTGCAGTTAGTTGGTAGAGCTAATTTAGAAAATTAGTCTCCTTTGCATCATCAACAAGATCTGTGAACTTAGGACCTTGGTAAGGATCCAAAATTTTTATAACTCTAAATTCGTCCACCTCAAAAGTCATAGTTTCCCACTTGAGATCAATGACAAAATATTTTTTGAATTCCCAATCAACTTCTAGCAAGGATGGATAAGGATCCTTGTCTCTAATAACATTGATGACTTCGAAGTTAGCATAAGTCTTTACTCTAGTGATATCTACTTCTACATCCTCTAAATGACCAATAAGGAGAATACAATATTGGATTGCCATACACAATTGGATCAATGAAAATACCAACTTGGGTCTTCCCAATGCCTCCCAAGTATTCCATGAAAAAATATTCACATAAGAACCTGGATCCAACATGGTACCTTTAATTTGGTATCCTGCAACTTGAGCATTGATGCATAATTATCTTCCAATTCTATGCTTGTTGTAACAAACTCGTCTTCTATGTCATTCTAGAAATTTTGTGGAAATAGGATGTTCTAAAAACTCCTCATATTTCACAACACTTTTTAGCTTCTTCCACAACTAAACAGACAACTTCTCATCACTCAGAAAATGCAAAAAAAAACTTGAACCACTCCATAATGGGTTGAGATGTCTCTTATGGGAGCCAAGGTCTATTAATTTGTCTCTTTTCTTGTTGTCTAAATTTATGGATATAAGAGGAAATTAGTTGTTTAAAAATCTCAGTAACATCCTTATAATATTACTTATGTTGAACAAAATCATATGGTCTCCTTGGAGATGTTTCTTTTGATATAACATGATATTTTGATACATGTCATCCCCAATGTGCTCACCTCCTCTGGTAATGATATTGATATTAGGATGCAGAATTGACTCAGGATACCTTGGTTTTGCATTAATCAAGTTATCACCCCTTTGCTTATTCTACTCTTCCCATCAAGAAATTAACTTGGGACAATCTTCGGTAGAATGAGCATTCACTTAGCAATGAAAGCAAAAGGCCTCCTTGGCGATGGACAATCTGGAGCAACTTGACCTTCTTTGTCACAGTTATAATACCAAACTGGACCTCTTCCTCTAGTCCTTCCTCTTCCTCGAGGGGATACATTTACTTGAAATTCATTTCAATCCAAATGATTAGCTAGAGCATCCAAGGTTCTGCATTGATTAGTATGATGAGTTGGAGACCCAAAAAAATCACAAAACATGGTATTGGGTACATTTGAATATTTTTTAACACAGGAAAACGTTGAGGAGCATGGCCATAAGTACGATAGATTTTACAATACTCATTAGCATACACACCTTCTTGATTAAGAGATGAGTGGTACGAGGTATGTCCCTGGAAAGGAACATTTGTTGAGACTTGAAAAAATCCTCCAGAAGGTCTTGAATGTGGTGGAGCTGGTCCTATGGGTATAATAGAATCTCCTACACTTTGCAACCTCAAGCATGCTATAGCATGATGTCCTTCAATATGAGATGGCACACCAAAATTGTGGACAATTGGGTTTAACAACATTCATATCTTTTAGCCTTTCAGTTAAATAAAAAAATTGATGTTGTAAACCAATTATAGAAGGATCGCCAAAATAAAAACTAGCTCTAATATTATGAGGATAACTCACCATTTCCTCTATCTTCATGGCATTCCCAGGTGCATCATGTATATTATGAATCTTTTATGTTGTTAATGGAATTTTCATCAGTGGAAACAATTCCTTAATGAACTAATCCTTTTGATGATGTGGATAAATAAGATAAGTCAACTTCCCAACTACATCCTTGAACTACTACATACACTCCAATGTAGTTTCTCCCCCTCATTGTTTAATGTCCCACAATTTGACCAATCCCTATTGCTCAATCTAAGGCAATTTATGATGCTTAATGAATTCTCCCTTAATTGTATCCAAGGGAGGACCTTGAAATGTTTTTGACCATTTAACAAACCACTGAAGAGCTATGTTTCTTAAAGTGGCCTAGAAATCATTTATCTTGGAATCATTCAGAGTTTGTCTAGCCCTCCAAATAGATTCACACAAGTACCAATATTGTTCCACATCCTCATATCCTTAGCCTACAGACTCAGGGTGTCGAGTAAATTATCCTGCTACATTCCCAGTCATTGAAGTATGACTAGGTAGAACTAGAATAAATCTTCTCAAACTAAGTTGTGAATAAGTTATGGAATGCGACTGAACACTGCTACCAGAACTACCAGCTGCATACACCTTATGAACTCTCTGAAACTTCAAAGTTTTTACTAACTTTGAAATGAAAATTCTAGGATTTTGATAGGGTACAAGCGGAAGGTCAAGAAAAGAGCCAACCATGTTTCTATATTGTGGATTACTACTTAATGCAGGGGAGGAGTCATCCCGATGAAAACATCTCCTCATCTACTATAGTATTTAGATCAGTCATCATGATCTTTTATCCTAGTGTTTCTGGCATTCAAATTTCATCTTATTCCTAATGGGTTTCACTATTCCTCTTTGATCTCCTATCTCATTTTTTTAGATCCTCCCAGTGTGCTAGAACTAGATCCCTCTCCTCCTATCTTGTTTTGCAACTCTAGAATTCTCATCTCTCCTCTCCTCAACCTAGAATTGCTCAAAAATTCACTAATCTGATCCAACTCCTATCGTCTTCTCTTGATCTCATGTAACTTATGGTCTTGCCACTCATCAGACATCCACACCCTCCTAATTTCTCTAAAATCTCATGCCTTCCACAATTCCTCCCTGTCCATCACAACTTCCTTTCATCCTCTGTAACTAGCCAACATCTCTCTCAAAAACCATATTGGATGTTGGAATGGTAATAACCTTTATTCCACTACGAGAACTTCAATCCATAGGGGAATATGCTTTATCAATTGTCCTATTAATCCATACTTGAAGAATGCTTCCGTTTTAGAAAAATATTGATGATTCTCTACAACAAACATAACGATTTATCCATCTAACGTGGCTTGTACCCAAAACTCAACAACCCTTATCAGTTCTTGGTCCAACCAATATAGAGAAGCTAGATTAGCTGGGGTCCAAGTCCTTAAGATTTTCCCAATATTTCCAACTCCCAAGCTATGATGTAATCTACTCAACCAATGATACAATTCATCATGGAATTTGCACCAAAATATTCCATATTGATCATATGCAAGTTCCACAAAAAGAATCTCATCCCTAATCCAATCTAGGTTTTTTCAGCACAACTCACCCTGTTGATGAACAAATGAGCCAAGTTTCTCTTCCAACCATTCCCGAATACTACTTTGGATAATATTAGTCACCATTATTTAACAACCCCAATTAATCTTCAAGTCTTAGCAATATAACCATTTGTTGGTGAAATTTTTTATTATTGTAGAGACCTAAGGTTCGACCAGAGGGTGCCAACAAAGGGCCCATTGTAGTCTAGAATGATGCCACATTTTTCAGTGTTCTGCAAAGGAATAAATTCTCACCAGAGGCATGTTGAGACTTATAAATGGTATTTTGGGTTTTAGATGGTAACAAAGTTTATTTCTTTAGATAAAATTTACATCAGACCCATTAACTTTTCATAGATCTACTGAATAATACTTGCACAAGAAATAAATATATGGATCACACAAAACTTAATATGAGATCTTAATTTTTTTTAAAGTAGATGCACATTTACAATTGCATTCATCCATAAACACAAATTTAAATCCCTGCAACAATCTCCCTTATATATATATATATATATATATATATATATATATATATATATATATATATATATATATATATATATATATTCAGGGCTGCTCAAGATTACAAATACAAATCCATAAGGAAATAGAGGGATCCGTTCAGAGTTTCCTCAAATATTCCCATTACAAACTCAAGATCATAACAGAAGGCAGGTTCTCATTCTGGTAGCACAACAACCTTTTCTAACCTCTCTCTCCATGACTTGCTCTCTATCTCTCTATATAATCTCTTACCCTTTAAACTTGTCCAAGCTCGCTTGATATTGTCCACTTTAACCAAGTTGACGAGATCTCTACCTATTTGGTCCACATTTACTTGATATTTTCAATCTTAGCAACTCAATCCTTCTTTCGCAGACTTGACAAATTCCAATGTAATTGTTTGATCTTTTTCTTGTCACCTTCTTCTTTTTTAATGGTGGTTTCTGGCCAGATTAACCATTTGCTTCCCCAACTTGCACTTCCTATTTTCACAACTATTTTCCACAAAAATTGATCACAAAAATGAAGGACCTAACATCAAGGCATGTCATAGGGTTCTAATGTCACAACAATGGTGTTGTTCATGGGATTTTTTCTCACAACCTTTATTTATCCTTATTAGATAGATTTATCATCTCACATGTATTGCAAAATATAGTACCTTATGATATACATACTAAAATTTTCAAACATAACCTTTGCTTTCCAAACTTGCTTCATACATAATCCAGGTCTGACAAAAATGAGAATTTTTTCATAAATTTGAGCTCTTTGCAGGTGGTAGCATTCCTAACCTTCATCATTTCTTACCTTCATGCCATACCCAAGGCATTCTACCTGGAATATGATTTTCTACTTAGTCAAATAATGTTAGTTTCTCATGGATAAATTTCTGTCAACATAACATTACCACAATGACTATATTGATTTTGGAAATCATTTACATAGTTAATCATTCATTCAATTCAGCTACATTCTATACCAATTGAAATGAAAACATCATTGCATTACATATTCATTCAACATCATCTCATCCATTCCAGAAATCCATATGTTAATGGGGTTCTTCACGCTATAAAAAAAACTAGCTCGAGGTTGAGAGTTTCATATTTACTCTGTTCACTAAGATATCCATCTCAAAATTTATAAGCAATAGATTTTCTCACTTTACCTTTTTTTGGGGAGGGATTCACACCACTCACTTTAGCACTTCATAGATTTTTAAAAATATTAATAATCGTTGCCTTTTATGACACTTAGTCATATTAATGCTTGTCCCACAAAAGCATGCAAGCATTTAGTGTATCAATCATATATATTACTAAATTTGTAGAAATCATGAGTATATCAAGAGTAACAATCTCTCATGTTGAGAGTTTCATAACTCTTGATATTCTACTGAGTATTTGTTAAACATGCACTCACATATTAGTTTTTCAATGATTATTTACAACGATTAAGGAAATTCATGCTTACCATAACTCATCACTTGATGATAAAACCATTTTTGTGAATTCTCAAAGCTATTGGGGAAATGCACTTGGCCTCAAGAATTTAATGCATCACACATATCCATGTCATCTCCCAAACATATAATCTTATTCTATGAGTGTGTCACTCACTCATTTAAGTTTTGTCCATCCCAAAAAATCGCATATGCATATATTTCTCATATGTTTACCAATTCTTATATACTAACATATTTCTTCCTTAACCATACCCCTCTTGGGTATTCATTTAATACAAACATATCGGGAATATGCAAACTTGACCTAAAGGAATTCTTGCACAATTAGTTCAACTTACCAATTTTCATAGCATAGCTTATTTTTCATGCCTACATGGCTACCATCCCCATTTATACTCAGTTGATGATTTCTCAAAGAGTCTATCTGGCTCCTTCTTTAGCCTTCCTTGACAACTATTCACTTATTGTTTTCCTCAAGGTTCTTTAGATGAATAAAGGAACTTCCTTTGCCTCCAATCCCACTTATAATACGTGGTCTTTAATATCCAATTCCTGAGAGTAATCTACATATTTTCCCATGAACCACTTCATCACACATTAGCTATTAGTCAACCAATTAAAATATGTGCTAGGAAAATTTTAGGGGCTAATAATCGTAGGTGGGCTAATTTTCCATGCTTTTCCAAAAAAATAGATTCACTAATTTCCCTTTTTTTAAAATGATTTGCCAAAATTTTATAGTATAGAATTATTCCACCTTAAAAATCGCCAAAAATTTATATAGAGACTATATAAAAATATTATAAATTTGAGTATTTTTATAAACATATTGCCAACATTTTTACATATTTCATATTATGGACTAGTGAGATTCGCCAATCTTCGTAAAATTTAAGATAAATTTCCATTCTTAAAATTTCCCCTATGACAGTGCCACAATATTTCTAAATCATAAGCCAATTCATTTTCAATATCTTTTAGGTATTAGCAGTTAATCAAGCATTCTTAAGCTCAAATTGATTCAAATTATAACCTATTCAAATCCACCTTGATCTATTCTTAATTCAAATCTTCCCTCTTATGGAATTCTACATTTACTCACTAAGGGAACATGGTAAGTTCATTCAAAACATATCTTATCGAGAATATGAAAACATATTTAATTAAATTTTTCTTGAAATTAATGCTACCTTGGCAACATTAAGTACCCCAACTAAACCAAAAATAAGGAGACCAACGAAAGCCCACAAGTACTTCAAAAGGAGAAAAAGAAATAGGATAAGGTAGGGGAAGCCTCAGCCACCTTCTCCAATCCCCATCACTATTGAAGAATCATCCAACCATCAATAGGAATAATTCGAGAAAGACAAGAAGCAATCAAAGGAAATCACCTCCATGAAAATCAAAGGAAAACAACCATAGATCCCATAACAGAGGTTGAGTACTAAGGGGATCAATATTCCTAGACAATCAATCAAGCTAGAAGAGGGGCCTATAAAGCTAAAGAAAGGATCTATAGATCTACATGAGGGGCCTGCAAAGTTATAAGAAGGACCTATAGAGCTATAGGAAAGAAAAAAAAGAGCTACATGAAGAAACAAAAGAGCTACAAGAAGGTACTATGCAGGTACAGGAAGAAACTGTGAAGCTACAAGAAAAGACATAACAACTACAGGAAGAGATTGTGGGGCCAAAAGTATACAATCCCAACTTACAAGATCCAAATCCTGAACCAGACCTTAAATCTTATTATTCCTGGATCGAAGCAGGAAAGATAGTCCACACCCACTTTGCAATCCAAATTTTCTTTTAACTAGAGAAGGAGAGGGGCAGGACGCACAGATAGATGCAGATTTCCAAATAAAAAAGAGTTTGAGGTGTGGGTATGATGGAGGAGTGATGAAAAATATGGAGGAAGAAATGGCTGACCTCATATTCAAAGAAGCCAATATAAGGGGCCACCTATAGAAAGAGAATAAAAGGTTGAAATCCCAACTACAAGAAAAGGAGGAACAACTTGACACCATGGCTACTTTGTCCATGGGATCCATACACTGTAGAAATCCATCAAAAGCCTACTCATCGTTCCTCATAGAATAATGGTGCTAATTCCAAATTGGAACATTGGCCCAATATGGCTCTCTTCCTTCCCAAGACATCAAAAAATTCATTGATTTCTGTCAAAGGTGCAACATTGAAGATAATGTTAAGATATCTGAATTTTACATGCACAGTTTAATATTGCCTGATATGAATGTGTGGGACCCTAACTCACAACTAGGAGATGTGCAACTGATGGTCTTATCCTCTTGGTTGATCCATGAGGAGACCAAAGCTAAATAGATCAAAATAATAATGGCTAGAGAGTTAGATAAACCTCTGTGGATGAGGGAAAAACTAAGAGGCCCTCGTCTCATCACTAGTAACCATAGGCTCATAGATGAAGATTCAAATATGGAAACTGCCTATACATAGAAACAAGAGTAGACAATCCTACATTTTGAAGACACCTTCAGAATTTTAGGGAATGAGAGCCTGCAAGCATGTCAAAGAAGGTGGCATACCTTACCACACAGTTTGAGAATGAAGGAATATGAATCACTAGAGAGACAGAATAATGCTTTGGATAGAACACCTCTGTAAAAAAGGATAGTCCAGAGGTTGGGATTCAATTGGATTGGACTCAATTTCAATCCCCCTTTATTATTGGGCTTATAAGAGAATAAGGACTAGGAAGAAGAACACAGAGAATGGGTTGAGATTGAAAAGAATGCACATTTCCATCCAAAAGGTTCCACCCCTTCTAAGATATCTCGGGATGTCAAGGAGGCCACCAGGGCCATGAATGAAGTACAACTAGGTGACTAAGTTGCTCAAAGGATAAATAAAACTTTCAATAGGGGGATATGATGGGCCTCCCAAATAGGTACAATTCAAGGCCCATTTGACCATCCTTTGGCACATTTTAACCTCTCATTCTGCATTTGATAATATCTTTTTCAAGTTATAATGTCTTCTTAGGAAGGTTAGGAGACATTTGCTATATATTGTGGCATAATGAATTAAATGTGCAAGATATTGAGGATTTATTATGAAGAACACATTGAATACTAGCAAGAGAGAATCAAGGAGGCTTGTTCCTCTCTACAGGCCCATCAACAACTTGGTTGGGTCATGAGAAATTACTACCCCCCAGTGGCTGTGAGTACACCAAGAGACTAGATCCACCTTTTTAGGAGTTTTGGATGGAAGTAGTCATCCCTTTAAGGATTCTTCCCCTCACTCACTTTTTTATATAAATAAGAGAGCCTGGTGGCTCAGTAGGGTTTCAAATTCTAGAGGCAAGATACTAACTATCAAAGAATGAGACTTCTGCTTACTATTTCCATTGTTATGTTACATGTTTGAAAATTCTTGAGGTTAATGAAAAGCATAATTTTGTTCTCAGCATGATTTTGCTTCAAGGGATTTGAGTCTCCTTGGGTTAGGGCCCAACCCAAGTGCTTAAGCCCCTTCCTTTGTATATTTATTTTTCCATTTCTTTTGCAGGCACATAGTCTAGCTTTGATTTTCTGCAAATCTAGTTTATTAGAAAGACATTGTCCAAGCAAGTTGATAAGTGAGCTCTCTCTTGAGGATTTTTTATGTACCTTATGTTGACAAGCACCAAAAATAATTTTCCTTTATGTAATAAGTAGATTTTGTTCCAAATTCAACTCATCTTTTCACTATCATTTTGTTTTCTACAATGAGTAATTTGATAGTTGCTTAATAAACTTGTTTTTATCAGTTGAACTTATGCTTTGTGTGCAAATGGAATACATTGATTAATAGGATATATTAGCATCATTTTTCATGCATGACCATCTCCTCCTTCAACACTTTTCCTTCTAGTACTCCTCATTTCTACAAACTGTCTGTGTGTTGGAAATTGCCTCATCAAGCTATAAGAGGTTTCTAGTCTTACTTCTTCCTTGTACAAGTTGGTTGATTGAGTAGGCATGGGCTTGGTAAGGTCTCTTTCACCCATCCATAGCTTTCCGCCACCTTCCTCCATGATCTTCAAATTTCTCCTATAGCCCATAAGATTGCTCTCAGATTCTTTACTATAGGAAAATAGGGAATCCTATAACAATTCCATAACAGTGCTTAGATTTCTTCAAATCACCTCCAGAATTGTCTCCAGAGCTTGCCTTTCATTCCTCATCACTCCACAACGTCATATAAGACTTGAAGATGGACTTGAGGAGACCAGAGACCCCCTAAATACTTTGCTTTCATAGTTGTAGATTCAATTCTACAACTAGGTTATACTTCTTATGTTATGTGTTAGATAAAATGAAAGTGATTTTCCTTCAACACTCTTGAGCATTTGATTGTCTTCTTGTAAGTAGAGTAGAATTTACTTTTCCTGCAATAGAATAGTTTGATTTCCTGTAACATAGATTAGGATTACATTTCTGTCATTCACTCGCTACAAATTAGATTAGGGTTACTTCTTTTCTATTTACTTTCTTCAAAATAGATTAGGGATACTTTGTTGTCATTTACCTTCTGCAAGATAGATTAGGAACTTTTTTTGTCATTCACTTTCAGCAAAATAGATTAACTTTATTTATTTGTCATTTATTTTCTGCAAAATTGATTATGTTTTCTTTCATGTCATTTAATTCTCTGCAGTAAGACAGGTTACATCTCAGTCATTTCCTTTCTTGCAAAGTTAAGATAAATTGTTTGCCATTTACTGAATCTTCCAAAATGGTTTTTGTGGATCTTGATTCACTTCATTGTTTTAGATCAACTTAAGTACAACCTTGCATGTTTTTCATATAGCACTGACACTTCTTAAGTTTGTACAAACTCCAAATTGATAATTAAATTTGGTTACTCTAGGAGTTGCAGCATTCTTGTTGTAATACTAGGGCTCATCACCTAGCAGCACTAGTCACTGCCAAGAATCTTTCATCTGCCATTCCTTTTCATTCTTCTATCTTTGTTTGTTATCCTTGTCGGCCTAGGATTCCCGTAACCCCCTAGTTTTTTCTTTTTTCTAGCTTTCTCAGTCTTAATATTTTGAGTCCTTGGTTGTTGTGGGTAAGCCATCTTGCCTGGATATTTATTTTTTGGTGCAATATGCCCTAACAATGAATGTGTAGCCACTAGGGTGCTAGGGTCAGAGGCCCTCAAGGTAGGTTGCATGCCCAAGATCAAGATCAAGGCACTGCAACCATCTTCCATTTTTTTGTCCCCTTGAAATCCACGAAGAAACTTTCCAACTTGAAGCCCTCACCACCAATGTTTGACAAGCTTAATCTGATTCAGAAATCCAAGTGGAGGTGTCCAATTGGGTTCTTGACCCCAGACATACTAGGGGAAGACATAACTAGTACCTAAACTCCATCACACTCTATTGGCAGATGAAAACACTTTTGGGCAGGGTTTTGAAGGAGAAGCATGAAGACCACAATGATATCATCTCTTCTTTGAACGAAATCAAGTGGTTGCAATTAGATCAATGCTCTTGTCTTGCTAGTTTGGATGCCTCGCTAGCTCACCTTGAAATTCATCTTCAGTGTGATCTAAAAACTCCTTCCCCAAGCAGTAGAAGGGCCAAGGACCCAGCCTTAATTATTTCTTCAGACTTTTGATGTCATGCTATGCGTCATAGCAGTTGTTTTATTTCTTTATGTATTCTAGTATATGGTAGTTGTTAATAGTTTCTAAGTATCAAGTGCTTTTGTTTTGCATTACCTGAACTCCAGTTAACAATGAATAAATTGAGTTTCCCTAGAGACAAATTGAGACCAAACATTGCATAGACAATGAAATTTATGTTAATGTATAATGAAATTTTGAGATATTCCAATTTTAATTCTCATATATATAGATAACAATTATTTTAATTATAATAATATTATTTATTAAATTTAATATACTAATATATGAATATCTTTATAAAATAAATTCCTATCTTAATAATACATAGCAAAGAATAAATATAAGAGGGGCCACAAGTATAACAAATTTTGTAATACTAATATAGATCCATCTTAACCTTGGATCTATCAAGACAAATCTAGGGTTAAGATGAATCTATGATGGTATTAATATTAATATTTTAATATTAATATTAGATATTTTTTACATGGAGTGATACAAAAAAATTCAATTATTACAACTTTGGCGTAAAAATAATTATGTTATTAAAGATTTTAATATATCTATATCATATGATTTTGCCTTTTAAAAATTTATTTTACAAATATTTAATTAAAAAAAATATTAAAAGATTTTGGAATTAGATTTTAGGTACTTTGTGTTAAAATGTATTGCAATTTTTTTATTTATATAATTATTTTTATTTTTATTTTTATTTTTATTTTAAATAAACATTTATTTTTTTAATTTTATTATTATTTTAATAAAAACATTACATACTTACCCATCATCTACATACTAATGATGTGAACCAGATATTTTATAACCTCCTTTGAAAATGAAAAGCAAGAATATGCCATCGACATTATCTCTCTCCATAGAAACATCTAAAGTCGTCGGCTTTCATTTTAAATGTAATTGAAACCCACAGAATCCAGAAGTTCAAAATCTATTAAAAAGTTTAAAATTTTGGACGGTGGGTGTGTTTCCTCGTTTCAAAGGTGTACATGCAGTTCGCGCGTAATGGAAATGATTTCAGGTGATGTCATGGCTGTGATGATTTCAGGTGATGTCATGGCTATGATGTCATATATTTCGTTTCTCTTTCTTTTTGTATTTTTTTGTATGGGTGGGGCTTTTGGCCCCGTGTAGTACATGTAAGTAAATTTAAATTTCTATTAAATTCTATTTTTTATGGAGATATTAATTTGACTCATGAAAGGGACAATATGTATCTCCCATGTAGAACTTTTACTCATAAAGTTAAGTAATTTTACATTCAATTTGAACTCTTTTTGAATGGATGGTTTAGGAACAAGTTATGCAATATGTAAATTTTGAAGATTTTAATAACAAATTGTTAATTATTTTCCCTTTATACAAATTTTGAGTTTTTTCATAAAAGTTAAATTACCTAACACAAATAAAGTTTGTTCAAAGTTGGACTATGCTTTGTTTATTATTATTTTAAAGTTTTATATTGCTATGACCCCACATCGATGAAGTAGTTCATAAATAAATTTTAATGCTATTATTGATTTCTATCTATGTTATGTTTTACACATGGTTTACTACAACATTTATTTTAATATCAATTTAATTTTTTAAATTAAATTAAATTAAATTATTAATGTTTAATTAATAAATTTAAACTTTTATTAAGGAATTTAGACTTCTGTGATCCCTAACATTGTGTCACATACCCCGATAACCTCGCATGTAAAAGTAGGGAGTTAGAAGTTTTTATGCAATTACCACAAGTAATTAATCAATTCACAACTCCACAAATCATCATTAACCGTAGATATACTATTCATTATATTCATTATTACATCAAGTAAATTGCCATCAAGGACAGTAGGTTTCATAACCATTGCATAACCTTTACCATCACTGTAATAACATAAACTGTCTCATGAATCCATGCATCCATTTCTTGATATCCTTAATCATGTTAGATAATCATGTACTAAGATATTATGGTTGTCACATCAAATAAAGAACCATCATCATTAAGGACCCATCATTATCAACAGACACATAAGGCAATCACATCAATCACACCATAGAACACGGATATACCCTGGAAACCCCGTAGGGTGAAAACCAGCAAACGTTTAATCTTCTTATTAAACGCTCGTGAGGGATTTCACCCCTCACTCAATGGCTTATAAGGGATGCCATCCCTTAACCATTGTTATAAAATCATTACAATAAGTTATCATTAAGTTATAACATAACTAGCTACAAGCTAATACAATTTCCATGTAAATCTTTCACTTACATACCGCCACATACAATAATCCTTGTGGCAACTTATCCGCATGGAGCAGTAATCCTTTTTCTGCCATAATGTTAAACAACACTTTCCTTTGGCACCATCTTCCATCGTTTCCTGTCAATGCAGTCATCAACAATCTTGGCAACAAGATTAGTTACAATATTATTCAAACAATAATCAACCTCTAAAAAGATCTTTTAATATCTACTCATGTACATGAGTAAGCACAACATACTAGCTAACTAGTATTTCTATTCAAGTAAACTCATGTTCTATTTTCACAATGCTTATACACATTGGTACATATCTCTCTCTAGGAGATCTAACCATTAGTTTTACAAGTCCATGTTTCTTTTTTTTTTTAAAACATATAACACATTGGGTATGTTTACATACCAAGCAATAACTATTGTCCGCGTCTTGCACAAGCGACATAGTTTTGTTAACATATAAAGAACATGACACAATGACTGTTCTTTGAGCCATTAGCTTATCCTAATATCCCTTCTTTAGTATATACAGTACACAAAATCTTTTCAATGATACAAGTATGGGTTCTCACTATAGTAAAAGCACTATTTATTTATTCTTTTAAAAGAAAGAATCTCTAATTTGTTTCCAAGAAAACCCCTCTTGGAATCCTTCATCATCATACTTGAAGTATGCGTTCTTTTCTAGAAAGAAACCATATTTTATATGTATATAAAACACACTTTCTTCAAGAAAGAGTCTCTAATTTGTTTCCAAGAAACCCCTCTTGGAATCCTTCATCATCATACTTGAAGTATGTGTTCTTTTCTAGAAAGAAACCATATTTATTATGTATATAAAACACACTTATGCATCTGGAAGCACATCATTAGAAATTTTCTACCATGCATGCAATGCATATCTATCTCAAGAACTTCGAAGTCAACTAGCAACACAAAGAATTTAAGCTCATTAGCAATTTTCTATTATGCTCAACTAACAACACAAAGAATTTAAGCTCATTAGCAATTTTCTATTATGCATGCATATCCATATTTTCCAGAACTTTGAAATCAGCTAACACACAAGCAATTAAGCTTATATCTGTTTTTACGAAAAACAACAAGTGACTGACATTTAGCACATGGTAATCTTTCAACCATACCCAGATAAAACATACTTATACTTTCCTTTCAAGGAGGCGAACAAGATACTTATCTTATTCAGGGCAGGTTCATCCAGTCTTGACATTGAAGGTTCCAGAAACCGCGTAACACCATTCAGTTTTGTCGCATAGGCTTCTGAAGATCATTCCGCTTAATGCGTAGTCCAAACTTTTGCTTTCCAGGCGACGCAGCGATGTACAGCCGTTGTCTGCCCACGGCTTAATTTCTTTCTCTCCACATCAACAACCAAACGAAGGCACGAAAGCCCTAACCAAACCAGTCGATTCTTCAGCCGTAGAACGAGAAAAGAGAGTTCATCAAAGCGGCTAATGATTGCTCCCTCGAATCCTCACTTCCGGCTTTTTAGAATGAAAAGATGCGACTGTGTTTCAGCTTTCTCCCCCTTTGCGCGCTCCTTTTCGGCTTTCCAATACCCCATACTTCTCCTCTAACGCAGGAGCAGCCGTGGTCCCGCAAATGCCCTATCGAACGTTCAGAGTTTTTGGTTCGTTCTGTTGTCGGTTTGTATCAGTCCGCGTGAAGAATAAAATGGGGAACGCCCTGTATTATGGAAAAACCCGAATAATATGCCAAGGAGAATCAACGACATAACGGACCATGCAGTAACAGACAATGCCAAATGATTCGCTCCCGCAACCACTCCTTAACTGCCATATGGGCCCGTGGGACTATGGTATCCTTTCCTTGCGCATACTCCATCTCCAATGCGGTTAAACAGATCCCGTTAATAACGGTTCCATCGATTTGGTAATGGAGAATTAACCAGTTGTCCAGTAATGATTTTCCCCATTCGATCTTATCAAGAATCAGTTCCGGAGGTTAAGGATCAGTTCCGAAACTGAATAACCATTCACAACTGTGAGTTACGTGAGGAATTGTAACTAACTCATAACTCATTTTATGTTGAGTTACGTGAGGAATATGACATACTCCCCCCCTTAACAAGAACACCGTCCTCGGTGTTCATCTTTCATCGGAACTTGATATTTTACTCATGGTATTACCATCTAAACCACACAAAATGTGATCCTTTCTCTTTGAAATCAACGATTTCATTCCAAGAAAAGACGACAAACTAAATAGTAATGATATAGTCATAATAATTATCATTAGTTTAAGCATCAATAGTCATAAGCATTCGTAATTGCAAAAATATGCAACTTCTAATCGCCACCACTTGGCCCTTATTCATTCATGATAACAATTCTCTGTGTCAACTTACCATTACTTACCATCTATTCTTGAAAATCATGAATACCTTCATGTAAACATTTAATAGTGGTTGGACAACTCTTCAACCTTCCATGGTAAGTAATTCCTGTAATATATGACTAACAATTCAATCACATTAGTCACTATACTTTGAGTCAAATGAAATACTTTTGACTAGCAATCAATTGTGCAATGTTAGATGCTTTCTAAATCACAGTACTTTTACAAGTACTTAAAGAGCACTAATACTAATCATCAAATGATAAATCACTGTTCCACGTGCATACTGAACGAATTCTCACCAAAGACATCCGCAAAGTACTTCGAGAAGTACCAAAAGAGCACATAGCTCTCTAATCATCAAAACAGTCAATCACTGCATCAAGCAAAAACTGTCTTAGCTCCCACTAAGATGTTCACAACTTTAATAATACAATAAAGGAATTAAAATTTCCAATTACTCCTTATTGAGCACTAAGCTCATTTTCTTGTTAAATGTGCATAACATATTTCACACAACTATATATAGAATTTATTTTCAACATATCATATAGCTGATTCATTCATTTCTTTAGCTATGAGCACCATAAGAGGCTAAAGAATTCCCAACCCATGGGAACTGGTTTCCACAACCAAATCGAGTCATTTTCACATCCAGACAGTTTCTTCGATAGGGACCTTACCAGGTCTAACATAGAATTCCACTGGCCAACCAGCTCAAGAATTCTAGGGAGAGGAAATCTGGGCAGGCAAGTACCATCAACCCCTCCGGGCAAGTGGCTGCCATCAACCCAACTCCGGGCAGACAAGTACCATCAACCCCTCCGGGCAGGTAATTGCCATCAACCCAAGGCATTCCAACCTTTCACAATCCGGGCAGACAAGTACCATCAACCCCTCCGGGCAGGTAACTGTCATCAACCCAAGGCATTCAAGCCTTTCACAATCCGGGCAGACAAGTACCATCAACCCCTCCGGGCAGGTAACTGTCATCAACCCAAGTATCTGCAACTGTCTGGCGTGTTAAATTTCTCTTTTATTACTCTTTCTCAAAGTAATTACACAATGAACCATATAATCATTATCATTACAAAATAAACATGCATGTACACCATGCATTTACACTTATCCCTCATCATGGGTCCACAACATCAAGATTGATGGGAAACATATCCATCATACACGTTGTATGCATGCAAATTTTCCAAATAACATAATTCATGCATATCATATAACATCATTCTTTCTCATTTATAATTGCATTTCACATTGCAGCAATTTATGTGATGCGTTTTCTTGTTGCCATTAAGCTACCACTACTTAATCCCATCAGCAACGTTAGTTATAAATGTGCATCAGTTAACACGTATTCCATTTCCAAGAATGTTCATGCATACAATATTGTCATGTGTAAAAGCATATGCAAATACTCATTAATGTATAAATGTCAACAACAGTTGAGTTAATACTCTCAGCATTCCCGATTTTTCCATAGTCTGTTGTTCCAATTCAAATCATCATTAATGGAGTATTATCTTACGTTTACTATGGCTAGCTTTAGTCAGGCATTGTTAGTGTAATTAAACATAATTTCTCTAACATACAAGAACATAACTCTTATGTCATAATGACTAATCTTTGTGCATACTATTGCTTATCATATAAGCCCTTCTTTAATGTATGCAACACTTATTCCCTTCACTAGAAGACCACCATCATTTCATACGACAAACCACATACCTCTTTCTTAAAGGAAGTCATTTTAATCCTCATTTCTCTATCTTCAGAGTGTGAGGGTTTCTCAAGATTCCCTTTCCAGAAATTATTAAAGATATCTATCTTTAGGCATAAAAATCAAGATACAAAAACAAGGATTAATTATCCTTTATGCATCAAAATCAAGCAATCAACACAACTCATCCAACAAGACAATCTCTCCAAGAGATTATTAATTTCAAAGAAGCTAACATGACCACTTTCTCTAAGTACACACCGACTTACAATTCCAAAGTCACAGTAGCTACCCATATGCAACATGTGTTCTCCTAACACAATTACCTTACTTCAATGCACATAGTTCTTTTTATGAAACAAGTAAGGATTTTGGTTCTTGTATGAACACTATTCTAATGTGTCTTTAAAGGAAAGAACCTCTATTTCCATTTTCAAGAACTTTCATAAAATCCTTTATCTTCATACATGAAGTATGCACACTCTTTTTAGAGTAAAACTATATTTATGTATATATATAATATACGCTTTCTTCAAAAAAAAATAGAAATGAATATCTATGTGCCTAGAAGCACATCTTTAGCTATCTTTTTCATGCATGTAATGCATAATCATTTCACTAGAGCTTAGAACTAACTAGAATCATAATGCAATTAGCATATATATATATATATATATATATATATATATATATATTCCAAGAAGCTTTTATCAATAAAGATACATCTTTTAATTCAAGAAAACTTGGCCACCTTCCATGCTATGTCCTCAGGACATTTATATGCCTCATCCTCTTTTCTCAAGAAGATACTTTGGCTATATTTAGCAAGGATTTTATTCCAAGAAAAACAACAAGAGACAAACATTTCTCTCACAAGACTCACATGTAGTCCTACTAGGAGGAACTACCTATTCTCTTTACCAAGAAGCATATAAAATAACCAATTCTTTTACCGCAAGTATTATCATATTTTCTCTACCAAGAAAACATATAAACAATCAATCTTTAACTGCATGCCTTAACCCATTTTCTTTACCAAGAAAATCTATAAAAGAACCATTCTTTTATTGCATGCATTCAAATACTTTCTCTACTAAGAAATCATATAAAACGTTCATACATGTTCTTCAAGTAAGTGAACAAGACACTTATCTTATCCTTGGGTCAACATGCATAACTAACAAGTTTAAACCACCCTTACCGGAAGCAATTGCTCTACTTATGCAATTAGAAGCATAATCTCCTAAGTGTCACACACGCACCAGAGTTACCACTTGATGCTAGATGCAACAACTATCATAACAGTACTATGTGACCTTTTCAGATTAATGACTTCAAGGAGACATTACGAAAATCATTAACATCAATACACTATAGTTATCATTTTCCAACTCCTTAAGCATGGTCAAAGGAATACTCACATGCACATCGAGCGCTTATCTAGTCATTAGAGTTTTCTGCAAGATTCTGATACCCAAAGCTTGCTCTATCTGGTCATCACCAGACTTAGCGATTCTTTTTCCCATCTCCGTCTGTCCCTACAGCACGGTCCTCTTCCTTTTCCTTGCTTCCTTTTCCTTTGGAAGCATCTATAGCTGGGGAAGGTAGTTGGAGTTTACTGACAATTGTATTAACACAGGTAGTCTATTTATGAATAGTTATCGCATGTAATCATACCAGGAATGGGTCCTCGAAATGTTACCCACTGAACATGCCACTACCCTTAACTTCACACTGGAATGCAATATGCATAAGAAATCCATCATTCCCATACTAGAGATAAATTCAACCATCATTATATCGAGGCTCTAATGGTTTTTATCTCCCAACAAGTAATGATTAACATAAGCACATACCATGTTAATGGATTTCAGTTAATTAGAAGGTAACCATCATTAAAACTATTAGGACATAAGCATATACTATTCATCATGCATTCTCATGGTGAAGAACTCTTCTCATAAACAACTAGAACTATAGCACAGAGAGAGTAAGAATCTTCACACACACATTCCATGCATGTGACATCAATCAAATTTTCTTGTTTACGAATTGTAGCAATCTTAGTCCAATTCAATTAATGCATATAAGTTCTATGGGTTAGTCATACAACACTAACCAATCTCAACTACCAATCATCTTCATGCATCCATGACAAGGCTAAATCAAAAGTTAGTTAGGACACTCAAGTCTCGCTGCTTGACTCATTGCATGTTTTTCAATATCTAAAGGGGTTCTTCTAATGTCCTTTTTAAAACAATTTTTCATCCTATTCAAGGATGTTCCCCCATATTTATATTCATGCATTGGCTTATTAAGTTTCGTTCATTGTAATTTCAATCTAGTTCAATATATGCATTGTTGAACTATTGCCATATGTGCAAATCAAAAGTTGGTAGTTGGTTGTCACTTCCTCAATGAGTGTTCAATATTTTTCTTAAGTGTAATGAGTGTTCAATTTTGTTTGTAAGTGCGACAAAAGTTTCATTGTCTTTTTCCTCATCAGGAATCCAATGTTATGAATGTAGTTATGCAACAACTTTATTGCTTACTACCCAAAGAAGTTATAGATATGAATCACACATATCATGCCAAAAGTAGTGTACTATGTAAATCAATATGTGAATGATTAAACTCATACCTGAGTTAATGCTCGTTGGTGGCGTACCTCAAATTATTTTCCGCTTACCAATTCCCAAAGGCGCCAGTGCTGCAACCTTTAGCTCTGATACCACTTGTCACATACCCCGATAACCTCGCATGTAAAAGTAGGGAGTTAGAAGTTTTTATGCAATTACCACAAGTAATTAATCAATTCACAACTCCACAAATCATCATTAACCGTAGATATACTATTCATTATATTCATTATTACATCAAGTAAATTTCCATCAAGGACAATAGGTTTCATAACCATTGCATAACCTTTATCATCACTGTAATAACATAAACTGTCTCATGAATCCATGCATCCATTTCTTGATATCCTTAATCATGTTAGATAATCATGTACTAAGACATTATGGTTGTCACATCAAATAAAGAACCATCATCATTAAGGACCCATCATTATCAACAGACACATAAGGCAATCACATCAATCACACCATAGAACACGGATATACCCTGGAAACCCCGTAGGGTGAAAACCAGCAAACGTTTAATCTTCTTATTAAACGCTCGTGAGGGATTTCACCCCTCACTCAATGGCTTATAAGGGATGCCATCCCTTAACCATTGTTATAAAATAATTACAATAAGTTATCATTAAGTTATAACATAACTAGCTACAAGCTAATACAATTTCCATGTAAATCTTTCACTTACATACCGCCACATACAATAATCCTTGTGGCAACTTATCCGCATGGAGCAGTAATCCTTTTTCTGCCATAATGTTAAACAGCACTTTCCTTTGGCACCATCTTCCATCGTTTCCTGTCAATGCAGTCATCAACAATCTTGGCAACAAGATTAGTTACAATATTATTCAAACAATAATCAACCTCTAAAAAGATCTTTTAATATCTACTCATGTGCATGAGTAAGCACAACATACTAGCTAACTAGTATTTCTATTCAAGTAAACTCATGTTCTATTTTCACAATGCTTATACACATTGGTACATATCTCTCTCTAGGAGATCTAACCATTAGTTTTACAAGTCCATGTTTCTTTTTTTTTTTAAAACATATAACACATTGGGTATGTTTACATACCAAGCAATAACTATTGTCCGCGTCTTGCACAAGCGACATAGTTTTGTTAACATATAAAGAACATGACACAACGACTGTTCTTTGAGCATCCATTAGCTTATCCTAATAGCTCTGCTTTAGTATATACAGTACACAAAATCTTTTCAATGAAACAAGTATGGGTTCTCAATATAGTAAAAGCACTATTTATTTATTCTCTTAAAAGAAAGAATCTCTAATTTGTTTTCCAAGAAAACCCCTCTTGGAATCCTTCATCATCATACTTGAAGTATGCGTTCTTTTCTAGAAAGAAACCATATTTTATATGTATATAAAACACACTTTCTTCAAGAAAGAGTCTCTAATTTGTTTCCAAGAAACCCCTCTTGGAATCCGTCATCATCATACTTGAAGTATGCGTTCTTTTCTAGAAAGAAACCATATTTATTATGTATATAAAACACACTTATGCATCTGGAAGCACATCATTAGAAATTTTCTACCATGCATGCAATGCATATCTATCTCAAGAACTTCGAAGTCAACTAGCAACACAAAGAATTTAAGCTCATTAGCAATTTTCTATTATGCTCAACTAACAACACAAAGAATTTAAGCTCATTAGCAATTTTCTATTATGCATGCATATCTATATTTTCCAGAACTTTGAAATCAGCTAACACACAAGCAATTAAGCTTATATCTGTTTTTACGAAAAACAACAAGTGACTGAAATTTAGCACATGGTAATCTTTCAACCATACCCAGATAAAACATACTTATACTTTCCTTTCAAGGAGGCGAACAAGATACTTATCTTATTCAGCGCAGGTTCATTCAGTCTTGACATTGAAGGTTCCAGAAACCGCGTAACACCATTCAGTTTTGTCGCATAGGCTTCTGAAGATCATTCTGCTTAATGCGTAGTCCAGACTTTTGCTTTCCAGGCGACGCAGCGATGTACAGCCGTTGTCTGCCCACGGCTTGCTTAATTTCTTTCTCTCCACATCAACAACCAAACGAAGGCACGAAAGCCCTAACCAAACCAGTCGATTCTTCAGCCGTAGAACGAGAAAAGAGAGTTCATCAAAGCGGCTAATGATTGCTCCCTCGAATCCTCACTTCCGGCTTTTTAGAATGAAAAGATGCGACTGTGTTTCAGCTTTCTCCCCCTTTGCGCGCTCCTTTTCGGCTTTCCAACACCCCATACTTCTCCTCTAACGCAGGAGCAGCCGTGGTCCCGCAAATGCCCTATTGAACGTTCAAAGTTTTTAGTTCGTTCTGTTGTGGGTTTGTATCAGTCCGCGTAAAGAATAAAATGGGGAACGCCCTGTATTATGGAAAAACCCGAATAATATGCCAAGGAGAATCAACGACATAACGGACCATGCAGTAACAGACAATGCCAAATGATTCGCTCCCGCAACCACTCATATTTCCTTAACTGCCATATGGGCCCGTGGTTCTTTGCGCATACTCCATCCCAATACTGTTAAACAGATTCCGTTAATAACGTTTCCATCGATTTGGTAATGGAGAATTAACCAGCTGTCAAGTAATGCTTTTCCCATTCGATCTTATCAAGAATCAGTTCCGGAGGTTAAGGATCAGTTCCGAAACTGAATAACCATTCACAACTGTGAGTTACGTGAGGAATTGTAACTAACTCATAACTCATTTTATGTTGAGTTACGTGAGGGATATGACACATTGTTTAGAAAATCTTCGGCAAAATCACATAATCAATCTTTTGTCGACGCGTTTCGAACCAACTAGTGTGGTTCATCGTCAGGACAAGTTGAAAAACAGATCCAGCTTAGCCTGTTTAAATAGGTAGAGCAGAGACACCAACGGTTACCTGACTAAGGGAGCAAGGTCAAATTCAGTTATATTAGGTATAAAATGAATAAATAAATAAATTATAATATAATAATAAATAAATAAATTTATATATAAATATATAAAATTAGTTATATTAGGTGTAAGATAAAAAATAAAATTATGAAGAATTATAAAATAAATTATTTATTTATTAAATAAATATATAAATATATAAATGAAGAAAAATAATAATAAATTATTTAAATAAATAAATATAAATTTATAAATTATTTATTTAATAAAAATAAATGGTATCATTAATAGGTAATTTTTTATTTTTATTTTTTATATATATTAGGTGTAAGATAAATAAATATATAAATAAAGAATTATAGATTAATAATAAATTATTTATTTATAAAATTATAAATAAATTATAATATAATAATAATTAAATAAATATATATAAATTTATATATAAATATATAAAATTAGTTTATGAAGAAATATAAAATAATAATAAATTATTTATTTATTCAATAAATATATAAATATATAAATATATAAATGAAGCAATATAAAATAATAATAAATAAGTTATTTATCTATTAAATAAATAATTAAATGAAAAAATATAAAATAATTTATTTAATAAAAATAAATGGAATCATTAGTAGGTAAAAATTATTTTTTATATATAAATTTAGTTATATTAGGTGTAAGGTAAATAAATAAATATATAAATATATAAATAAAGGATTATAGAATAATAATAAAAAAATATAAATATATAAATGAAGAATTATAAAGTATTTTTAGAGGTAATGAGGGACCATTCCTTATAATGAACAAATAAGATGGAAGAGAATAAAAGTAATAAAAGTAATAATAGAATTAAGTTGTTAATAATAATAATCATACTAATAATAATAATAGTTATAGAAAATAAAAATAATAAAGTAAAAACGATTACCAAATAAATTACTAAACAATAGTATTTAGTAATAGTTTATAAACAAATAACATAATTAATAATTGAGTTATTAAATAAATAAATAATAAGAATAATCGTACTAATAATAATAATAAAATCAATTAAATAAATAAATGAATAAACATAATAACCCCTAGAATCTAGTTACATTAGGTAAATATCATAATAATTTAGGGTTGTTAAAGTTCATGATTATGGTATATCATAATAAATCCTTTAAATTATTTTATATTTTTTCATTTAATTATTTATTTAATAGATAAATAATTAATTTATTATTATTTTATATTGCTTCATTTATATATTTATTGAATAAATAAATAATTTATTATTATTTTATATTTCTTCATAAACTAATTTTATATATTTATATATAAATTTATATATATTTATTTAATTATTATTATATTATAATTTATTTATAATTTTATAAATAAATAATTTATTATTAATCTATAATTCTTTATTTATATATTTATTTATCTTACACCTAATATAAAAAATAAAAAATAAAAAAAATTACCTACTAATGATACCATTTATTTTTATTAAATAAATAATTTATAAATTTATATTTATTTATTTAAATAATTTATTATTATTTTTCTTCATTTATATATTTATTTAATAAATAAATAATTTATTTTATATTTCTTCATAATTTTATTTTTTATCTTACACCTAATATAACTAATTTTATATATTTATATATAAATTTATTTATTTATTATTATATTATAATTTATTTATTTATTCATTTTATACCTAATATAACTGAATTTGACCTTGCTCCCTTAGCCAGGTAACCGTTGGTGTCTCTGCTCTACCTATTTAAACAGGCTAAGCTCAATCTGTTTTTCAACTTGTCCTGACGATGAACCACACTAGTTGGTTTGAAACGCGTCGACAAAAGATTGATTATGTGATTTTGCCGAAGATTTTCTAAACAAATTTAAACTTTATTTAAAAATAATAATTTTCATTTCATAATGTTAAACTTTGGATAAATTTTAATTTTTTGAGCCGAGAGGTTCGTTCTACAGTGCAGTATGAGGGATATGTGTAATTTGGTCTGTGATCAACATGGAATTGACACATGTCACTCTTAAAATAAAAATAACTTATTTTCTAAATAGGAAATCAATGTTAACTAATTCATGTAGTTATCAACTTCATATATATATATATATATATATATATATATATATATATATATATATATTAAAATCATATATAATAAAATATTCAATGTGGCTTATACTTAAAATTACATTAATAACAAAAAATAGATACACATGTTATGTAAATATTTTAATGTCAACTATGTATATATTGTATATTGTTTCAATAAAAAAATATATATATCATATAAGGCTATTTGGAAAAAAAAAGCGTATTTTGTAATTCGGTCATTTTTTAGGTATATGTTTTTTATCCAAGTCCAACAAAAGTTTTTTGTACTTACAAGTTTAAGTTGTACTCTATATAGCATTTAAAAATACAATTTAAATAATGAAAAATTACACATTGTATTTTGCACTCTAAAAGAAGTTTCCACTTGAAGAAATTTGAACCTTGTAGACTTTTTTTAAATGAGGGGGGGTGAGTCCCTTTGTAGAAGATATATATAGCTTTTTTTATATTAACCCAAAATCAAATTTTTTTACATATACACAGAAGCGAAATTGATTACAATACGCTGCAGAGCAGGGCTGTCATGCAGTGAGGGTCGAACCCGGGTGGGGAGGCTATAAGCCGGCCATCCCAACCACGTGGGATAAATGCCCAAGACTTATGTTATGTCCAAAGTTAAATAGATCTGGGATGGTTTTAGTCAAAGGAAAACTAATAGCAAATAAAAGAAAAACTAAATATGTAATATTGTAAGCATAATAATATCATATCAAATAACAAAACAATATCAAGTCAAAAACTAATATAAATCAAAAAACAAAACTAATATAAATAAAAAGACAAAATTATTACGATACTTCCAAAAAAAATTATATATCCAATTAAACATTTAACATTCTCTACATTAAAAATATGCACCCTAAAACCCCACTTTCAAGATATGTATCTTAAATTACATACAAAATATTACATTACATGTCAATTTAATTTAATGCTCTTTATATTCAATGTACAATATATATATCTAAAAAATAAAAAAATAAAAATAATCTACACTCAATTTTAATATATCAGTTTTTGATTTTTCAAAATTTTAAATGCTAAATCTAATTTAATAAAATGTACAATAGTGTTACTCCTCGAATAAATGCTTTGTAAGACAATGTTCATTCTATACAGAGTGAATACATTTCTCAAGTTCAAAAAATATTAAAATAATCTAAATCTAACTCAAAATTTATGAAGATGACATACTACGTTTGGTATAATCCATTCACGGTCAACGAATTGATTGTTTACATGTTTACAAAAATCATAGTTTCAAGGACACTGCCAAAATATTTGTTGCCTAAAATTTTCATTTTGCATATCCCAGACCAGTCACGAACTAATACTTATCAGCATCACTTTTCCATTTTTTTGGTTTGGGATACGGGAAGGGAAGGGCAGAGCTCAGAGTAATTTTTTATATAATATTATCTTCAAATTATTTGTGTTTATTGTATATAGTAATTAATGATATATAATGTTATTTTTCAAATCACTTGGCAGTTAAGACAAATAAAAGTTTTAGATGCAGATCTATAGCCACATATAGATATTTTTCACCTAGGGCCTGAAAGAAGAGTATTTCCCAAGGGAAATCACTGGATCCATGATATGGTGTATACTAGCAGTATGGATGCAGCGCACCAAGCAAAAGAGGCATTACTAAATAATTTCCATGACATCGCAATGATCTGGTCAGAAGGAGGAAGACAAAGAAATATTTATCATAGATATTTAGTCATCAACAGAACCAGAAACACGAATTGGACAATCACCAAAAATTCTCCTATCTTATGGCCACAAAATAATCCTAATCTTATTTTTCGTGACACTGTGTTTAATTTTGCAAGTTACAAAAAATTATGGTGGGATCTCCTAAATGTTGATGGAAAGAACGAAACTCATTATACTAAATTAAAATTTGGATCAATTAGGATCATGCAAAGAAATCAATTTTCAGGATGGTTAGGTGACTGGTGGAAAGATTTTGGAATAAATTGCACTGCTATAGATCCAATCTTTTATGAAAGTTATTTTCAGATGTCATGTGACAAATGCTCCCACAGAAATGCTATTGAGTGTTTCCATATTCCTTGTACCACAGTAAGTGATCTGCTGAAATATGTGCTGAATAAGCCTATGATAGTTCGACAGATCTATACAAAGGCATGGGATGGCCTCATTTATCCTAGAAATAGGTTTCCGAGAATTACAGCTCTTGGTGAGTCATCCTACAGTACTAGTTCTTCTTCATAAAAAGGTTTCCGTGGGTTTATCCAGAAAGCTCCACTGTGTAATTATGTTGTCCAGTCATGAGGACTATTCATGGCTAGTTTCCTCATGGGCCTTCACTGGTTAGAAGGCATCCACATTGTAGATAATTTGCTTTCCGTAGGATTGATTGTAATCTTGTAATAGGGAAAAGATTCTTTAGTCACGAGACTATGAGCACTTCTCCGACTTTTAGTGGATATTGAACCACATCTCTGTGATTGATAGAATCTTTCGTTCCCAACTTGTTGGTCCGATTGTCAGAGGTTTGTCCCCTCTTCTTCCTATAAAACAAAAGGATTCAAGGTCATTTGGGGCATCGAGAGTTGGAGTTATTGTGTCTTTTGGAAGTCGAGAGTCGAGAGCTTCTCCTGCTCTGCAACTGCGGACATTAAGTCTGATCTGCGTGCATCACGAGAAGAACTCAAGTCTTTAGGTGATCTGAGAAGCCTGCGCATCAGTGTGAGAGCACTGGTGAGAACCTAAAGTGGCCAGTTCATTAGAGTGTCTGTCTATATGTGTGTTTTGAGTGTATGTTCAAAGACAGAGTCTGTGTAATCACCAGGTAGCCTCCAGTGAGCTATCTCAGTATTGAGTAGCATCAATTTGGTAAATGTGAACACAGTCCATCTCTAGTATGAACAAACTGTAAATCCAATCTAATCCATATCTGAAAAAAATAATAAAAGAGTGTTATCTCATTTTCCGCTTCTGAGTATTGTGTGCTTTAATTTGTGTTGCTGAGATAGTAATTCTTGCATAAAAGTTCGTCACTACATCAACTAGCCGAAGGGACACCAAAGACCATGGAAGGCCAGAGGTGCCATTGTGAAGGTCTCAGAGTGTGTGAAAGGTTACTGGTAGTTTTGAGTTCATAACAGCAAGAAAGAAGAGGCTCAACAAGGCCAAGAGGGAGGAGACTCAACAAAGCGCACTACTGTAGCACTACTGTAGTAGCACTGTAGCTCAAATTGCAAGCTTTGTTGAAAGCCCCTGCTTCAAATTGGTATCAGAGCTAGTAACATCTGGTTTGTCGGGTCAGTACTCAATTTCTTTTATCACTCTATATAAATGGATCCAATTAGAAAGTCTATTTCATAACGTGATATAGAAGAGAAAGAGTCATCCACTCAAGAAAATCCCCTTCGGGATATGTTCGCCTTTGCATCTAGTAAGGTTTTAAATTGGAGTCCAAGGTTCAGGATTTTTGTGCAGCCTCTGATTTAATAGGCTTCTATCCTTGGCGTAGTCTTGATAGAAATTACTTGTTGAATTGAGGCTTTTGTGATCCATAACATTTATAAGTAGAACTTCGGCGTAAATCGCATAAAGAGAGACATTTGTCGACGCGTTTCGAACCAACCAGTGTGGCTCATCGTCAGGACAAGTTGAAGAAACAGATCTAGCCTATGCATGTTAAATAGTCTGAGCAGAGCCTCCAACGGCTATCTTGATCAACGGCTAACTTTGACTTAGGGATAGTAGTTAAAAAGTCAAAATGATAATTTAAATGGAGTTAGTTAGATTATAGATGTTGATTACGTTAATTAATAAAATCGTGACTTGTATGGGAATTAGTTAGATTAAAGACCTGACTTTTATATATATATATATATATATATATATATATATATATATATATATATATATATATATATATATATAAATTAGTTGATGGTTTGATTTAAAAATAAAGCAAGGGGAATTAGTTATGATAAAGACCAATATAAAGTTAATATTAAAAAATAAATAAAAGTTAGTTGAAAGGTATAAATCTAAAAATAAATTAAGGGGAATTAGTTATAATAAAGACCAATATATATATATATATATATAAGAGTTAGGTTAGTTAGTTAAATTTTTTTTTTCGTAAAAACTAAGTCTATTAAGAGAAAATATAGTACAACCAGAAGTTACATCCAAGAGAAGCAAGAACCTAGGCAGCCGGAAAGGATGTGCTATCCACCTCGGCTCCTAGAAGAAGAGAGAAGAGAGAAGAACATAGCAAGAGGAAACTGGAAGAACAGAGTAGCAGAAGCCAAGCATAGGATTCTACCCAACATGGGAAGAGTCAACTATGCGGCATTTTTTCCCTTTCTTTTTGCCAACTTTGACCCATTCAGGAGGGGACTGCTGAGCTGGCATGATTTGCAAACCGAGCTGGGCAGACTGAGAGATTTCCTTGTCTGAATCCGAGGTAGAGGTTTCATGATTTCTTTTCTGGGAAATTGGCTGGACTGACAAATTTTCAGGCTCTGCCGAGGGCGGATTTTGTGCCCTCATTGCTGCCTCTCCTTCCTTATTCTCCTCCTCTTCATCTGAGTTGAAATCAAAATCGTCCATGGGCGGAGGGTCATGCAGCTTCCAGCTTTTGGATTTCTTCTTGGCTTTCTTCTTTTGGGCAGGTATTGAAGGACAGGAGCTCTGTAGATGCCCTGTGTGGTGGCAGTTGCGGCAGCGGAAAGCTGTGTTCTCGTAATCCAGGTTCTGAGTCCAATGGAAGTCTCCAATTTTGATATTGATCTTGTCAGGGAGACCTTTGCTTATGTCTATTTCTGCACAGATTCTGGCATAGGTATATAAACCCTTTTCCCCTCTAGAAGTGTCTGTGTCTAGGAGGCGGCCTAGAGAGTTGTCGATCCCTTGGAATACAGCAAAGTGCCATAGATTCGCCGGAAGATTAGGAAGTCTGACCCAGATGGGGAGCTTGGTGATGATTGCTGTAGATGGATCGAAGTCTGGGAACCAAGGGGTGAGGAATAAACCTGCTGAGCCCCAAAACCATGGTCCTGCTTTTAAGGCCTTTTGGTAGTCCTCCTCAAAAGCAAACACTGTGATGAAAAAGCCCTTTGAGCATAACAGAACCTTACAATTATTGGTCCAGTTAGAGTGAATCCACTGGTAGAGATCTGTTGTGCGTGGCCATAGCCCATTGAACCTGCAAATGATGCCATGCTCTGCAAACTTTTGGGTTTGCTCATCCAGCGTTGGGTGTGTTACTTCAATGGAGGGGGTTTCCTCCAGTTTGTCCACCAGAAAAGGTTTGGGATCCTGTGCTGGTGGCACTGATTTCTCCTGCTTATGTGCATCTTATGGAGCTTTTTCCTTGGGTTTCTGAGAATGGACCGCATCTTTATAGGAAAAGGCTGCAGCTGAAGAGGACTGTCCAACAGCTCCCCCTCTCAGACGCAGGGATAAGGTGATGGACGCATTTCTTTGAATATTATAAAAGGACAGGGGACAGGAATCCTCTAATTGTTTACCTTCATAGAGGAGACGCTGATGGATTGTTGGAATCCCCGCCTTATCTTCCAGGCATAGCTTGAGATTCTGCACATGATCTGAGGATCTCACCCATTGCAGCATTGATTTGCCGGAGGTAAGTACAATCAGAATCTAAAACGGTTTTGAGATTGCTGTTCTCTGCTTGCCGCTGTGACCCTGAAGGCCGAGAGGACTGGTATATGCGCCTCTATCTGGGAATGAAGCCCTCCTGAGCCTCACGGTTGTTAGATCTGCAAGGCTATGCTTAGGCCATTCTTCCACTGAGTCTTGAGGGTTATGCCGAACACCTAAAACCTTTTCAACACATTCCTTTTGATCTGAGATCGAGATCAGGCCCCTGTTTGGGGATAAGACTCGAAGAGGCATTTTGTCAAACATTTGCCCTGCATCCTCCTCGGTTCCGAAAAGAAGAGGTAGCCGGGGCTGGTAGTGGATGTCCAAGCTTCTTAAATCCCTCACTCTCCAACTTCTTTCCCTTTGGACATCGCTGGCCGCTGCAATAGGGACGCCATCACTCGAATCTGAGCATTTTCGTATGCACACGCTTGCCCTTCTGCGCGGGATGACCCTTCCCATGGAACCGCCATTCGATCCGCCAGCAGATCTTCGAGGGTGGGTGAAGGGGCCATCAGGCCTTGGGACGACGGAAAGATTAGCAGAAGAGGCCTTTAGCTGTTCGAGAGCGGTGAGGCTGGCTGCCTTTGACTTGTTAGGGGAAACAAGAGATTCTTCTGACTGGGTTTCGGCCCTCGTATTCAGAGCATCGATTTCTACCTTCTTTTTTTTGGGCTTTACAATACCCGGCAATTGGGATCCCCTCAAACACTGGCTTGCAAAAGAGAAATCGTTGGTACCTGCAAAAGCCAAAGCAAACCTCGATGCCGTGGCCATGGCTTCCGTTCAATTCCAAGGTAAACCTCGACTAAATAGAAATCTCAGGTTAGTTAGTTAAATTACTAGAAAAGAAGAAATAATATTATTTTATATGGTGATTACTTATTGGTAGGTTAAAATTTTATTTTCCATTGTATTATTTTTTATTATTATTTATTTATTTATTTATCTATCTTATTTTTATTAATTTTCAACAAAAATTATTTAGATAAATGTATAAGTAATATAATTCAAGGTGATGTTTATAGTAATTATAAATTACCAATATGCTAAAAATAATAATAATAATAATACTAATATTTACGATCATATTTATATATAAAAAATAAAAAAATAAAAATAAAAATAAAAAATTTATCAGAAAGAAGCAAATAGAAAGAGCTCTAGAAAAGAAGGAGAAGAACCAAAAAATGCCTTAAAACAAGAAGGACAAACACTAACGACAGCAAAGAAGAAGAAAAAAGAGGGGGGGGGGGGGGGGGGGGGAGGAAGAGAAAAACTAGGATGAAAGGGCGGGGATCCAACATCTACTGATCTTCCAGCCGTCATCCCTATTGAGATTGTTTGGCCTTCTTTCAATCTCAATAGCTTCACGTAATTTAAACAACCAAGAAATCTTTGTAGCTATGTCTTGTCTATAATGATGTCTGGAAATTTGTTAGAGAATTCCAGAGCATGTTTTTGCAAGGAGACTTGGACATTGAATATAGTATGGCTAAGAAATTTAATGGAAGTTTGAAAGACTTCGATTTTCTTTTTTCTTAATACAAGACCATTCCTCTTTATTGTACTTACAAAGGTCTGTATGTGTTTAAAATGATCTTGCAAGTTTTTTGAAAAAATAAGTATATCATCTATATACACAATCAACCAATTGAAGAAGGGTTTGAATATAGAGTCCATCACCTTATGGAACTTGGATGGTGCATGCTTGAGGCTGAAAGGCATCACATCCATTGATAATGTCCTGCTGGGACACTGAAAGCTGTTTTGAATTTATCCTTCTCTGATATAGCAACTTGGCAAAATCTTGATTTCAGATCGAACTTGGAAAATATTTTTGCTCCTACTATTCTACTTATCAGATCTCCTTTGTGGGGAATTAGATATGTATTATTTGCTAGTACTGAGTTCAAAGGCTTATAATTGATGACTAGCATTGGGATGCCTCTGATTTGTTCTGCTCTTTAATTTACATAGAACCCATAACAATTCCACGGGCTCTCTGATTCTCTAAGCAATTTCTTACTCAACAGATTCTTGATTTCTTTTTCACAGAGCTCACGATATTCCTTGTTCATCGAAATTGCCTTAATTTTACATGGCTTACCTGTTTATTCTATTTTATAGGGCAATTCTACACAATATTGTTTTCTGTGTCAAAAAGCATTTGGATCTTCTGCACAATGTTCTTTCTCAATTTGTGCCTTTAATTCTGAAATCTTCTTTTGTATTGTTGGTAAGCTTATCTGTTGTGAGATATGAATGGTGGATTTCAGATCCTTTAGATCCGTGAGCTTTTATTCAGCTTTCTTTAGCTCTTCCATAGTCTGAACCATTGTCGAGACTCGTGGAGCTGAGACATATGGTAATTTAATCTTTCTTGGGCCATCCGAGGAGGTAGGAAGAGTAATAAAATATCCACCCTTATTCCTTTTTGTTCTAAATGAACCATGTGGTTCAACAACAGCCAAAAATATGTTACCTAAAATACAATCAACAGGGATGTCAACAACTGCAAATTTTAATTTTATGCAGTGATTATCAAAACAGATAGATGCTTTGGGAATTTCATACTTCAGCTTTTTACTTCCCAAGCCAATAACTTTTCATTCTGCTGTCATCCAATATTTAGCAGGGATCACTTTTGTATTTAGAATATTTATGTTTGCTCCAAAATCAATAAGAGCAGTGAAATTGAACATCTGTCCCTGTATGCAAATATTTATTTGTACATGATGTTGCTGGTACTCGATAGCGAGTATCCTCATCTCCTGAAAACCTAAAGCAGTATCTTTTCTTCCTTCATAAATCTGTACATTTGGTTTGTAAAATTCTTCTGTATCATATTCTTCTATAGGATCTGCTCCATCAATGGATTTCCCTTTATCTAATCTCACAATCTGAGATTTAAGAATGGAAAATTCAGATTTGATATTGTGAATTTCATGACTTACCTCCCCCAAGGTAAGCGCACGAACCTTATCCCGTTGTTTATGCCTTTGGAATGATTTTGCATTCTTTTCATAAGAGGCGTCAATGAAGAGTGGCTTCTTTGAAGAAATTCTACTGGAAGATTTCATTTGGTCCATGAAGGCTTCCATAAGGTGATTCTTCATTTCTCCTTCTTCCATAGCTTTTATTTGGGACAAGATTTTTATCTCATCTTTGTCTGTGCCATAAGAATTTTTTCTTTGTATTTCTGTGGTTGTCTATCTTCATCAAAATATTCATTAGAAATTTCAGATTCATAAGAGAAAATACATTGACAATTTTCAGAATCTGAACAGTGACAAGCATTTGCATAAAAATTTAATTCTTCAACTTCTTCTTTTGAAGTATATACGGAACTAGAATTAGAACTTTCAACAGAGGAGTCAAGAAACTGTTGCTGCTGAATCTAGGGGTGTTCCTTGATCACCGCATTGGGGCAATGATCAATTTTATGATTTCTAGACCCACATCTCATGCAAAGATACTGAGCTTATGTTTTTGGATTTTTTAATTTTTGATTTTGAGGCTGGGATTTCTTGCCTCGATTTCTTTTTGATTCTTCACCTACTGGACAGTTATTTGCAGTATGTCCATTTTTTCCACACAACCAACATGTCAATTTATTCCATTTTTCTTGCTTGGCACTATGCAGGTGAATGTTAGATGGTTTATAATAATGTGCCTTAGGGACATATTTGTAATATCCCTTTCTTTTATGCTGTCTGAAAGATCGGCCTTTCTTCTTAAAGTCTTTTCCGGTTGATAAATTCTTTTCTTTCTTGGCTCGTTTCTTTATTTTTCTCCTTTTTACTAATGGATCATCAAGAGATAACCCATACTTGCTGCATAATGATTTGCTGTCGGGGACCCTGGACAACTTTTCTAGAGACTTATTAACTTTCGAGCTTGTGCAAAGACCAACCAGAGCTTTAGTAATAATTGAATATATTTGTCCCCATGTGTAATACTCGAAAGGCATTTGAAAAAATTCTTGTAGCCTGAGATAGTCAACAAACTTGGAAGGAAGTGCTGCAAGATAGACTTGCTTCCATAACAAGTTTTTTGTGTCTTTAACTTCATAGATTCTCTGCATCCAATCCTGATGGAAGTCTTCATATTGGGATATTTTATTACACTTGAGATTCATTAAAATGATCTCATGCTTATCAGTTGTTTCTGCCTCAGAACCACACCAGTGCTCAACATTCATGGAGGTAAAGGCTCCAATCATGTTGTTCTACACTATCCCATCTGAATTATGAATTATATTTCCTTGCTCATCTTTGAGCAGCCATTCTTCCATCTGTTTAATTAAAGAAGGAGAGGATTCTGTTTCCCACCATTTTGATAGTGTGCCTGTGAAACACTGGATAATTGTTTTGCAGGCTTCTACCTCAGTTTTTCCTCTTAGACACATAAGTTTATATTCGGTAAACATCATATCTGCCATTTGTCTTATCTTGCCGACATTGAGGTTATCTATGGTCCATTCCTTATGAGAATCAGGGAAGAAAGTGTGGGTTTCAGGTAGTTTTCCTTTTCCTCTGATATCCGGTGTTGAATACCTACTGTACTGACTTTCCAGAGGCTCACATATAGGCATAACTTCTGGATCTTTTTCCTCTTCCTTGAATAGACTTGCTATAGAAATATGTTCACTTGAAGTCTCAACTTTTTCTAGTTCTTGGGATGCAATTTCTTTGGGGAATAGAAAAGGAAATTTGTCGACTGGCTTGACAGGATCTTGAATACGGACACTTGATTTATGTAGAAAAGAAGAAGGAACTGGTTTTTCTGTTTTGGATATAGATAATTGATTCATCTTCTGTACCAGTTCATTTATTTGTCTAGATGTAGAACCACATTGTTCTACCATTTTGTCTTCAACATTCTCCAACTTTATTAGAGATTCTCTAACATATCCTCTAATTACTGAAGTAGACTTTTCAACATTATTCAAGGAATTATTTATAGAATTTAAAGAAACTTGGACAGTATCAAATTTTTCTTTGACCTCTTTGGATTTGGCTATGTTCATTTCAAGACCCTTCACAACTGTGTTTGTCCAATTCAGTTGTTCAGAAGTTTTATGTATTCTACCATTAGTGCCAGATGCACTGTCATCCTTTAATACTAATGGTATTTCTTTGGCAAAATTTTGTCCTTCTCCAAGCACTATGCCTTTGCATGGGGGAAAGGTTGTAGGTGTTTCAACCTTAAGGCCATCTAGTGCTATCCAAGAATGTTGAGATGAAGTGGATGCATCAGTCATTAAAACCATTTGTTACTGTCTCCTTTCTAACCAGACATAGAATGAGATCCATGTGTTAGTACATTCCATGTGGTTTTTCCATTCTTGAGACAAATTTATTTTCTCTGGAACAGAATAACTGGAACCAAATTCTTCGGCTTTAGGATTTGTAAAAACATCCCAATTCAACATGGCTTTCATCCATTTCTCAGGGACTCTATTTTTTAGAAATCTATCCATTAAAGTGAAGAATTTGTGCTTCTCCATGACCGCTAGATTTTTGCAGTCATCTGGTACAGAGGCAAATTGGCAATCTGGTATAAGGCCATTAGCTTGCTCAAGATAACCAAGACCATATCTTGGTTTAGCTGGTCTCATTATTGAAAACATTTGGGTTAACCTCGGATCTTCATTTTCCAAAATAGGAATCTCATGCATCATCAAAACATGATCTGACTCATGAGGAAATGGAATTTTTGAGAACTTAGGATTAGGACATGGATTGACAGAAGTTGTAGGTGGGGCTTCACCGGTCCTAGGATGATGATTCTCATGGATTACCAAATTTGCAAGCTGGCTTAAAATAACTGGATATTGACACTCTGGGCATTTAACTTCTAAGGAAGAAAAATTTACCATCTGGGCTAATTCAAACAATGAAATATGTTTGCAAATATTTACAGGAGAACTTGTGCAACCAGTGTCAACAAGTTCAGGATTTCTATATAATGGGGAACTCCTGCACATTTGATCTATGCTCTTTCTGTCTATAGTAGATCTACGAGGGAAAGATAGGATGGCAGAGGAGGACTCTTCTATGATATCTGCAGAAGTAATTTTCTTGACTGACGGAGGCCTGGGATTTCAAACCACCCAGTGTTCAAGGAATGTCAAATCTTCCCACCTGATTGTTTGATTTTCTATTTTTTGATTTCTAGCGTCTGTTAACACCACAACACTAGCTTTAGAATCTTTACTGGAGGCATGCATGACAACACGATACAAGGTATATGTGTGCCTGAAGCAATCTCTGGTTTGGATTGCTATATTGTCTTTTCTTATTCATATTAAATCCAGTGGTCTGGATTTGGAGCTGGAGAATGCTCTTAATGGTTTCATCAAAGACATAAACTGAAAAATTTGGATAGCAATCAAAATAAACTGGACCATTTGAAAGAGGTGCAACTATCCCTCCTATCGATGAATCTGTATATTTGTTGTGTGTAAGATCTTAGACAGTGGCTAACACAAAAGTATTCAAACCCTGATGAGTTAATGCATGTATTCCAATTCTGATACAACCCAAATGAAGATACTGGGGTTTTAGATGCTTAACCTCAGCTTTTAATTGTTTGGGGTTAAGTAAAGGAATAGATTGTACACAGTCATAATTTTCCTGGATCTGACTGATAGACTCCTTTATACTTATCTTAGTAGCAGCAATTAAATGGAAGGCAGATAGATCTACATAGACTTCTAATGCATTAATTGAAGTTAGCTGCCATCTAGCAGAGGGTTGGATTTCTTTGTATTCAAGTTCAACAGAATTTAAAACCTTACTAGATGCAAAGGCGAACATATCCAGAAGGGGATTTTCTTGAGTGGATGACTCTTGCTCTTCTATATCACAGTATGAAATAGACTTTCTAATTGGATTCATTTATATAGAGTGATAAAAAAATGAGTACTGACCCGACGAACCAGGCGTTACTGGCTCTGATACCAATTTGAAGCAGGGGCTTTCAACAGTAATTAGTAATATAGTATATAGTAATCAATGATACAGAACATTAAAGTCAATTCTTGCCATCGTTACATAATAAGAGGGGAGACATTTCAACTAATAATATTTGAGATAAATGAAATAAATTTTATTTAAAAATAATGAATTTCATTTTATAATGTTAAACTTTGGATAAATTTAAAATTTTTTAGTCAAAGAAAAACTAATAGCAAGTCAATGAAAATATGAATACATTATAATAAACTGAACTAGTATGTAACTACTCAACATATGCCTCTTATGTGGTTATGGTGATTTTAGATTTTAGATTTCTTGGATTCATAGATTGCTGTAATAGATTTTTGAGATTTATCCCATCCATCCATATTGTTTATTAAGATCAAACCCTCTCAAGTGAGGTTGATTACCACTTAGTGTTTAATAAATAGAGATAAAGTATTAGGGTTTAAGAGAAAATGGCTGAGTGAGATTATTAAAAAATTTAAATGATTTTATTTTTTCAAAAATTAATGAATGTGTTTTTATTAAGTAATATTATGATTAAATAATATATTGTCAATTAAGAGGACTAATTATTAAGTAATATTATGATTAAATATTATATTGTCAATTAATAGGAATAATTATTGTATTTTTAAGATTTTTTAATAATATGTTAAAAATATATTAATGAGGGAAAATGGAGCTAGAGATTAAAGGTATATATATATAAATGTATTAAAAATATATAATTTAAAAATTATAAATAAATTATATGGGGAGTTAATGATGAGTTTAAGGTGTTACAAGTTACGGGATTTAGATTTTAATGTGCGGATCCAGTTTTTGCTTATGGCTCATCTTTCATACCTATTTAGGTTTTTGGGATGTTTACTGATTTCAATGGCTTCTCTGAATTTTTTGTTGACGTAGTAGTCAATTTTGGCAAGGATGCAATTTTTTCAATGCAAATATGATGCTTTGTATTATTGGAATGTTCGGCTAGTACAGATGTTTTTGATCGATTATGTTTGATGTCAGTGGAATGTTCTAGAATGTGGGTATTAATGGATCAGTCTGTCTCACCAATACATGGAATTCCATAAGAACAAGGAATCATATAAACTCCTTTTTGGCTTTTAGGATCAATAGGGTCTTTAACAGATTTGAGGCAACTTCGAATGGTATTTATAGGTTTGAAGGTGGTCAAGATTTTATGTTTTCTTAGGATATGGGAGATCTTATCAGTGGTACCATGAATATATGGAAGGTTTACTTTGTTAATGAAGTTATCAATTTTTTATTTTTATTATTTTTATTATTAAGACAAGTGTCTTGCTAGCTTTATTCAAGGCTTTGATGGCTTGATGTTTATTATATCCATATTTTTAAAATACATTTATTAGATGGGATTTATCATTATCTAAGTGTTCTTTATCAGAGATTCGAACCGCTCTTATTGCAAGGGTGTTTAAAATGCCTAATTTTTGTTTGGAATGATGGTGAGAAGTGACCCTTACAAGGTTATCTGGCCATTCGGGAGTAGGTAGTGTCATTTGAGCATCTAGTTATATGAATGAGAACCAAAACATGGTCGTGAGCCAATGAACTAGATCCAAATTCAAGCGAAGGATATTAAGTTAAGGTTCTAATAGTGAGGTTATGTGTGGAGGAAATAGAGTCATCTGGGTATCCGACCATTCAAGTGTAAAACAAGTATGCTTGCTAGAAAATAACCAAAATCTGGATTCAAGTGAAGAAAATGAGATCAATTAAGGTTCCAATGGTTCATGGTTCCACACAAAAAAAGGCATTTGGTTACTTGGTGGTGTACAAAACCAAGCACTTAACATTTTAGCCTAACCTTGGTACACCAGAGCAGTTTCTTAAGGATATGATTCCAACCCTAGGTCATAAGGAGCTAAGTGCCTAACACACAGAGCCAAAAGGCTAACAGAAGGGAAATATGGGCATCCAATGATCCATTATGTAACAAAGCATTCAACATTACAAAGCCTTAGCTACCAAGTTCATTGCAATAGTGAACTAAACCCATGATTGTTTGGTCAAGTCATGATGAAGGGTGTTGCAATTGAGTAGAGGCGTGGTTAAGGTAAGGTGCTAAAGTACATGAACATAGTTAAATAATTTTTGGAGTCCATGGATGCGAAAAAAATTGAGGTGTAAGACATGTGAAAAAGTGCAAAGGGAGATTTGATCTACATAAGAGTGCACATATGCAATTAGAGAAGTGCAAAGCAACATGAGTTGTGTGTGAGGAAAGTTCTTGAGATCATAGAGATCTGAAAGATGAATGAAAAGAACACATAATGTGTGAGTAAATTGGTTGAGATCAGATCTAAGCCAAAGAAGAAAAGATGTGAAGCAAAGATAGAGTTTGAAGTCACTGCAAAGAATTATAATTGTTTAAAGAAGGTTAATTCTAATTGTTTAAAGACGGTTAAAGGATTGTTGTATGAAGTCTTTGCAAAAGTAATTAAGTGCAAATTTGAATTGTTGAAGCAATTCTAAAGATCCGGTAAAGAACTATTGTTTAGAGCAGATTAAAGAGGGATCATAAGAGATATTGTGAAAGATTAAATTGGATCTGAGATCAACAATATAAGGAAGAAGTAAAGAAGGTGCTAGTGGATTCAGCTTGAAAATCTGATGAAGCAAAGTTCTGAGAGATAAACAAAAGGGAGATCAATGTCTCTTGCAGGTTGGTGCCTACAAACTTGGGGATATTGGTGCCTCCTGCATTTTGGTTCTTACAAACTCAGGGTCTCCTGCAGATTGGTACCTACAAGCTAGTGTGGTACCTACAAGCTAGGGTCTCTTGACACACAATTGAGCTTTGTTATTGTTAAAATAATATAGGTAAGGTCAATGGAATTGTCATTTGTTAGAATTTATTTGTGCACATTCTAACATTTAAATAGTTAATTAAATAATATATGTAGGGTTCATGGAGGTATCATTTGTTGAAATTTCTTTGTGCACATTTTCTATTCAAATTCTTTATTTATTATTAACATTGTTGAATGGTTAATTAAAATTATTAATTTTAATTCAAATATGTTAAGTTAATATTTAGATTATGTTGTTGAAATCTATAAGCTAAAACAATTATTTTTTTCACATAAATATTTTGGCACTATTTTCATTTTAAAACATGAAACATTTAAAATAAATGTAGGGACATAGCTCAAGCAAATGTGATAATTATAACAAATATTCCTAGGATGCCACATGGACTCAATGTATAATACTTTTCCAATCATTTATTTCTATAAAAGATAAGAATAATAGTTATTATAAATATTTTTGATATGGAGAAAATGTAGAGAAGCCAAGACCATTACTCAAACAAGGTGGTCTGCGAGGCAGCAAGTCCCTACCTTAAGTAGTTGACCACAACCCACCTAATGCTTATTTATCCTTAAGCAATTGATTCACTTGACTAGGTAATTTATCCAGTATTCCTAGCAAAGGCATAGTTCCCAACAAAGGCAAATACTTATTTGTCCTTAAGCAATTGATTCAGTTGACTAAGTAATTGATCCAGTAGTAGCATAGTTCCCAGGAAAGGCAAATACAAGTATAATTAAGTAAATTCCAAAGGCAAATACAAGTATAACTAAGAAAATTCCAAGAGAAATTATTTTGGACCTGTGCGCATAGTAAACAACTAAATTCACCTGGTCCACATGAGCTAAGTAATTGATCTAGTAGTGTGGAGCAAAGTAATTGATCTAGAAGCTTTAGTTGAAGCTGGTTGATGCTTAAGAAAATGTCAGCTTGATCCTTAAGCAAATGCCAAGAGAGATTATTTTGTTGACATAAGCAAATGGCAACTGACGAAATGACGAAGCACTGATGGAGCTATTGTGTTTCCACTTCTGCAGTCGTCGCTATCTACCATACACACCCAAGTAAGTACTTAAATTCACGGCTGAAATAAATTATATTCACAAAAGAAACAATTGTTTAGCAACTAAACTAGATAATAACTTTCTCTCCATAATTTTGTTTGACTGCACACATGAAAGGTGAGGAGTTTTCCCAAAAACTAGTATCGAAATATCAAGATAGGGATTTTAAAGCTAGGCACTATACTTTTATTTGTAGAAAAAAGAGTGATTTGTTGCTAGAGATAGAGTGTTAACACTAAAGCCAAATAAACAAAAAAAACATACCACTATTACATAACCATACAGGAAGTCTTATGGCATATATATTGGAGAAAATAATTGCACTATTAACAGAGTAAGAGTGAATAAAAAACAACAAACAAGCAAGAAGAAAAGAATAAGAAATTGAACTTAGTATAAATAAATTACTTGGTGCCTTTAAGAGCACAAATAATCAATGTACACGCAACCAAATCCTTGATAAATAGACACAAACCAGTTTATTTAATGTAGATAGGCAGGCAGCATATGAACCAGGAAGCACAACATAAGAGTTCATAAAACAACGTGTTTTTCAATTACGAGTCTTCCATGAGATTTTCTCTTACCTACCTACCAAAATATGGATTCGACCGAATACTATATTGCATTAAGAAGGAATATTGATTGGTTTTACTAATCCACCAATGAAGGATGGAGGAATGGATTCCTTTACTTTCTCCTTGATTGACCTTCTCTCGAGAGTTTCTTTTTGTTGGCTAGCCTTCTATGACCTTTCTGAATTTCCTAAGAAAGCACTGAATAAAGGTAAATACTTATATATTTTACACACAACTAAATCCTTGGTAAATAGACAGAAACCAGTTTATTTAATGCAGATAGGCATGCATGATATGAACCAGGAAGCACAACATAAGAGTTCATAAAACAATGTGTTTTTCAATTATAAGTCTTACATGAGATTTTCTCTTACCTACCTACCACACTATGGATTTGACCCAATATTATATTATATTTTATTAAGAAGGAATATTGATTGGTTTTACTAATCCACCAATGAAGGATGGAGGAATGGATTCCTTTACCTTCTCCTTGACTGGTCTTCTCTCGATAGTTTCTTTTTGTTGGTTAGCCTTCTATGGCCTTTCCGACTTTCCTAAGAAAGCATTGAATAAAGGTAAGTACTTATATATTGCCCGAGCAGAAGCACAAGTGTTGGATCTAGTCCTAGTGGGCTCTATACCAGCAAACAATACCAAGCGTACCATAAATAAAAAGAAAGCAAAAAGGATGTAAAGTTAATTACTATGGCCGCGAAACAAATAGGGTAGGACCAGCTCAAAAACAAGACTAGAGCTTGTTGTTCAAGGAGATAGCTAAGGTCTTTAACATCATGGCATATGATAGGCTAATAGTACCCCATCTAAATAATCTTTATATGGGTAGAATATGTACCAAAGTAACCACCACAAATTCCATTATGTGCCTCTTGTAAGATGGTGTCCACTTCGATTTAGTCTTCATAATGCAATAAAATGAAATCAAAACAATGCTTGTAGAGTACATGACATACTACAACAAAGCAATTGCAAGTTTTAATGAAGGCTCACTTGTCTTGGGATGAATCAAATTTTATTGGTTGCAAAGTAGATTGAGAGATCTTAGTCCCACAAAAAGGTGGTTTCAAATCATAATCTCTAGATACTGAGCTACATCCTTAAGGATAAGGTCCTCAAGAATTCCCATACACTTTTGAAAAGATCCAATAGTAGTTTATTATGTCAAAAAAGAAACTTAGAGATTCTTGTTTATATATTCAACATATGTTATATTATGAGTATGGAATTGGGAAAGAAACTATATTACAATCATGCAGTACTTAACAAGTGATACATTGTTGACAGTAGACTTTTAGAATACTTGATTTATAATCAATTAAGAGTCTCCAAAGACTTAGGTGGATGATGCTCCAAGGTATAGAATACAAAATCTTAAGATAATAGTTTCATATATAAACATAACATTCATACATAGGAAATAATGCTTGGAAGACAAAATTTATTACTCGATGGATGACAAAACAACACCCACTTTAGTTGTTTTTTTGCTTAGCACCATTGGGTCCAAGTATAAGTATTAGCTAGAAATGGTGGAGAAGACAGTAATGAAGGAGATACGAGTGCCAATGGTAGTGACGAAGGATCACCCTCACCCATTAGATCAGATTGAAGTGCATAAACAAGTTGGTTAGTAATTGGTTGGATTTTATGGATTTTTTAGCTATTAATTAAAGATAAATTTCTTAAAACAAAAGGATCCACTTGGCTACTCAACTAGAGAGTGGCCTAGTTTTTATATTGAATAGTGTGAAGGCTCATATTTACAAATGATCTTCTAGTAAAGCATGTGGTGTCTAAATTGTTGGGTGGGTAAAAAGAATGGTGAGGTCGTCGTGGATGTTTTATATACACTGAAGCTTACTCTTGTGCTTTTGCATTTCCTCTTGTTGCTCGTACCTTTTTCTCCATGGATCGTACCAGATAAGCCTTCCATCTTTACATTAACCAAGAAATACCACTGCAGTAGCTACCCACTCCACCCAACACAGATCTCTGTCAAGCAGGTAGGGGTAACCAATCTGTAGCTACCCTTCCACCAAACATGGGCCTGCACCAACAAGCATTGTATATGAGGCACTATCGACAAGCAAAGTTGATCTTCCAGTCCCAGATTCTATTGAGAAAACCGAACTTATGTCCATTGCAGATCTTCCTCTCTTGTTGTCCCATATTCTATTGAGGAAACCAAACTTATGTCCATTGCAGATATTCCTCTCTTGCTGTGTGCAAAGTTGATCTTCCAGTCCCAGGTTTTATTGAGGAAACGAAACTTATGTCCATTGCAAATTCCAAAATGTAACAGAGAGACATCGGTGAGGTCAAGTGGACAACTGAACTAAGCAGGGACCTTTCATTGTGAAGACTAGGTCTGCACCAGCATATGTGGAAGGAATCCTAGGATCAGTGGACTTGAGAAAAGCACCCAACCTGAGGTATGATCCTCATGGTATATTGTCAAGAATGAGGGTGAACATGAGGTTGTCTGCATATAACCATGAAAAAGATGAGATTCTAGAGAAAGCAGCCAACCTAGAAACATGGGAGCAAGTGAGGCAGGCCCTCCCTGAAGGATATTCTCAACAATTGGCCCTTACAACTATAGTTGCAACACAATCAGAAAATAAAAGGACAACCAATGAGGCAGGTTCATCAACCGAGCATCCCTCTAGCAAAAAAACAAAGTTAGTTTATGCCCAAAGAAGAAAAGTTAGTTGATGCCTATAGATTCCCTCTGGTGAAGGTTCAAAACTTGTCCATTGTTCCTTCTTAGCTCAGTGCATCACAAGGTCAGCCTGACCCACCCTTGGAGGGCAGTAATTTATGGGCAGAATATGCACAGATGAGAAGGGAGACCTTATGAAAATAAAAATGAACTCATTTTGTAGGTTATGCAACAAGGTAGAGAGATTTTAATACCACCACAATGAGTGTCAATCTCAAGGGGGTGGGCACTGATGAAAAACTACAACTGCTGAAACAATCAGGGGAGGGGTTGGCCATAAGGCAAGACAGGCCAAGATAGAAAACTTAGATCATAAGTGAATAAAGATGAATACTAATCCCACGGATCTTCAGCCCATCCAAGAGCTTCTCAGCGTTAAGGATAATGAGATCTAGGTTCTCAAGAATAAGTTGAATATCCCTACAATAGAACCTGTGCAGATAGTTATGAGAATTCACAATCAATATAAATTGGGGTCCATTACGGCGCCCCTCACTGTAACAGAAGTTTGGTTGCATTGTAAATGCATATGTTTTTATAATCCTAAACAAAGGCTGAGACAAGCTTCCTAGAGTGGGGCTTTGGCCAACAACAATCCTAAACAAAGGCTGAGACAAGCTTCCTAGAGTGGGCCTTTGGCCAACAAATTTATGTATGTTTTTGTTCATTTTTGTTTTCACGGGAGTAGTTTTGAGAGTACGAAAGGTGAGGAGTTTTCCCAAAAACTAGTATCGAAATATCAAGATAGGGCTTTTAAAGCTAGACACTGTACTTTTGTTCGTACAAAAAAGAGTGAGTTGCTGCTGGAGATAGAGTGTTAACCCTAAAGCCGAAGAAAAAAAAACAACTATATGAAGCCATGTGAAATTGATTGTTGTTAGCCAGATTCAATACTTGATCGATATGTTACAGAAATGGCAGAAGGGGTCGAGGAAGAAGAGGGGTCCATGTCATATCTACATCCAGTCCACTATTACACAGCCATACAAGAAGTCTAATGGCAGATATATTGGAGCAAATAATTGCACTATTAACAGAGTAAGAGTGAATAAAAAACAAGAAACACAAGCAAGAAGAAAAGCATGAGAAACTGAACTTAGTATAAATAAATTACTTGGTGCCTTTAAGAGCACTCCAGCCATTTTGAAATTCGTCATTATCATTGAAGTAATAAAAAATGACTTACACTTGGAACTAGTTACTAAACTAATTTAAAGCACAAAATGATCTTTGTGTGCCCACACTAGAAACTTGTCATTTTTTTAGTTGTTTATATGATATGAAATTATAGATGAATTTATGCATTCAAGTTAGTTTTTAATCTAAACTTACAATTTACATGTCCTAGGCATGATCCAGGATTGTGATATCTAAAACTTTGTATGATAACTTGAGAAGATATCATGGGCAATGGAGTCTAACAAAAACTAGTTTGGTTTCGATTACCTTCCACCAACAATCTTAGCATCAATAAGGAACTTGGAGGTGTAGTAGTAGGTTAGTTAAAATTTCCAATTGACTACGTTTCCTTTTCCATAAGCAAGCATTTCAAATGAAAATTATCCAACAAAGCTTACATAAACATTAAATACCCTTGGACAACCATGAGTTCTGGCCATCCCAGAAAATATTCCCATTTTCCATTCTATCTTATCTGAAGCTAATATAAAGAGAAAAAAGTGAGACTTGTGTTTCAGTGCTTTGTAAAAGATATCAGCTATACAAGACAAGAAAAGATTGAAAAGGCAACTCAATTAGAATGGAAACTGCAAATCCATAGTTGCTATGTATCAAAACCAAAAACAAGTGAGCTAGATATCATACAAGCATGGAGCTTGTATGAATCCCAAGGACTTATTAATCTATGTAGTGAAACAACAACCTTTAAACCAAAAGATCATGTGCATCAAACTCTATATGCAACTGCAATCTTTGTATCAGGAGTGCTACTGTTGTATACAATGCACGTAGTTTGGCTTCCTGCAACTAACAACTATTTATATCTCATAAGCTGAAATTTCATCAACATCCCAGGGGGAATTTACAATTGCTAACTTTGCAATTGCTTTTCAGTAAACAAACATTACATGCTAGAATTCACAATTCATTATTGTATTCCCTCGTACCTCTTTTAATAAACTAACTAGTGTGCCATGAACCATAGCAGAAAAAATCCAACTTACAATTGTGAAGACATTCTGAGTATCATGACATTTTGAGTATCATGCCATCATGCTTAGATTTTGTACATCTATTCGACATGAAGTTGTGCTGAACTGCAGGATCCCACCTCACTCCTTGATCCCAGAGTTCAAATTGAGGATGCATACACCAAAAGGCTTCCAAGTTTGCTCCAGATTCCAAAAGTTGCACTCTCAATATACCATATGAAAACAAGGCTATGAACAACAGGAAAGCCTCATCACCATTTCTACCTAGATAGGTCACTGGTGTATGCAGCATGCTTTATGAAAGAAAACACTGAAACACTGAGAATGATGTTATTGAGCAAATTGATTTTCCTCTTTCCTTCAAGATGACATTGTTATCCCGACTCTGCCTTGTAATATAATGCCACGTAATTTCATGAAAAGGCACCAAGAAAGAGTGAGTACCATGGCAGGCAGTCGCCCCACCATAAGTCCTATGAACACAATGATCAACAGAACTGAGATCGTAATATAACTGAATTCAAAACATTCAACTTCAATCTTGTATGAACTGCACCCATCCAAGTATGTCCAGCCAGGAAAGGGAAGGGAGTGTCGAGATTTCAATGCTTGATCTTTCTTTCCCTTTGATTCTTTTTGCATATTAGATTCAGAACCGGTCAACTCTCTTCCAACAATAAGGGATGTAGAACAAGACTTGGATGAAGAATAGGCAGGGCTACTCAATGCTTTACCTATAGGCACTGCATTTATTGGATGGGGACTAGTCGTCTTGTAGATTTATGGAAAACTATTTTTTTAAATAATTTGGATCTAGACATCTTGCTCCTTTGGGAAGGTTGTTTGACTATAATGGTAGATGTGCCGATCCTTTGAGTAACCGAAAAATCAGCAAAGCTCTCAAGGGCTGCTTTGGTTGTACTGGTACAAGGTTTCGAGGAATTATTTGGTAAAATGGCCTTATTTGTGACCTTATCTCTGTAATCCAACTTTAGGTCATCACATGGAAAAGGCTCTTCTTGGCTTGGATTGCTATATTTTTTACGACGACAGATAGATGGAAAAATGGATGCGATAAAATTGGTTGATGGAAAAAAGAGGGTTGTTGAACCTAATTCTTGGCTCTTAAATACAACCCGGTGAACCAAAAATACAATTAAAGTGACTTCCACTGTGACCTCTTTGTATCCAATACAATAGAAATGGACATAATTATCACCAAAATGACGGAAAAAAGTTGTCTGGACAAAGGGTATAATCTGTCAGTATTTTGAGAAGCAGGATTGGCAGCCAATTGTCCTACAACATCCACCTGTTCCACAATCTGATCCTTCAAATTCTGTTCTAAAATCACATCTACAGATTGCGGTTCACTGCGAAGCTGACCTAAAGATTGAGAATCGTCACCAGATTGATCTACAAATTGTGGGTCATTACCAAGCTGAACTAAAGATTGTGGATATTTGGCAAACGACAAATTTTCATAATACATGGAATAGTAACAGTAAGGAGTCGATAGTGATTTAGCCTAGGTACATAGCACCATGCTACCAACAACTCAACATCCTCTTTAAGACATGTGTAATACATGAAGAGATGAACTATCGGATGGATTATCCCTGTGGGCCCACGATCTTAGCACTTGTCCATCTTGCCATAACCCAACACCATAATCCGACATGTACGATGGAAAAAAGAAATGGTCTATTACTATGGCACATCTAGTTACTTTGCAAAAGGACAGATTGAGAAATTGGTGTTCAACAAGGAAGGCTCGAAGTTGGCGTTTGACGAGGAAGGCTCCCTAAAGTGATTATAGGCAGTTCCTCCTCATCTTGAATTAGTAAAACTATCTGATAGAGGGTAAATTAGTAAAACTATCTGATGGAGGGTAGTAGTAAAACTATCCGATGGAGGGTAACTTGTTTCCGGATAACCTCAAAAGTGAGGGTCAAGTCATACCTTTCCTCTTTCGAGAACAGGGGAAGACATCCATATAGAATGAAAAAGAATACAATAAGAATACCTTATTTAAGCAAGCAAGGGAAACAATTTTGAGGGGCCAAACTCTGGAACTATGGGGACGACCTGCTGTTGAAATCTTAAAATGTTTCCAGTTCTTGCAACCAATGAGACAAAAGTAGATGTGCACCTGTGAAGATTCTGGAGGAATTGTTGAAAGTGAAGGTCAAGGAAAATGTGCTTAGAATGTCGAGTAATGGAGATGTGCCCTTTACACATGCCAATCTCAATGTCACCCTTGCAGACATGGAGTTTCACAAGCCCACCAAAGAACTTCATGGAATGGTAATTGAGCTATTACGATGTACCTGGCAGGATCCCACAAACCAAATAGAAGGTAAGCTAACTTCTTCATATAGTTTACATATTTATATGACACAATGGCAATACCTACTGGAATTTGTTACTTTCAACGAGATTCATGCAAACTACCAGATCCAGAATTCAATATTTGATCCTATTTTGTATTATATGCTTGATGAAAGAAAATGCCTGGAATTCAATATTTGATCCTATTTTGTATTATACACTTGATGAAAGAAAATGCCATTAAAAGGGGAGCAATCACTTTTTTGAATTGTATACTAATTTCTGTCGTGAATTAATTTCACTTATGTTTTGTGCCTTTTTGAGCAAGTTCTTGAGGCGTTGTAAACTGATCCCTTTAGGCTCCGGTGATGCCTGTGGTAAAGAGTGGCCTCTGTATTGGGTTGGTCTACAACCAAAGCAGAACATTTGAGGCCTTGATATCACTGTAGATGGTTCGTCGTCTCCAACAGTCAAAGAATTTGTTCCATGTTATGAGCTATGTTTACTCAGTAGTAACGGCTCCTGGTCCAGTTAAAGATGCACGAGGAGTTCAAGATGTTGGTGTACCTGTTCATGTCATAGTAGGAGTAGGGCCTAGAGGAAAGAAAGGGCATTGAGAAAAACAACAACGCATAAGAACAAAGGTAACATACCATCTGCCCAGCGAGATAGAACGGGTTCGGCATTCAGATCAAAAGGGGTTGCGTAATTGATTGATCAACATCACATCAGAAAACACCAATCGTCATACGTGAAGTTTTATCTGTAACCCTCCCCATCTGCGTATTCATCCCAGTTTGTTTGTCATCGATGTGGAGATTCAGGGGAGCATTCTGGCAGCTAAGTGAGTGGTTCGGTGTCTGGAGGGTTCTCTCATTAACTTCAAAACAACCACGCAAAACAATGACACATAAGAACAAAGGTAACAGGTAAGAACAATGTAACAAAAGTAAGAACAACACTAACAACAACGCTAACAGATTCAGTGGCTTACCTTGATGTTGCAGAAGTTACCAAGGTAACCTTGACCTCGCAGAGGAACCGAGGTAAGAGTCGAGAGGTAAGAGCGTAGAGCTCATATGTCCCCGCCAGGCAAAAGGACCAGATGTCATAGATTGCCAATATCATAAATGGCCAAATGTCACAAATGGCCAGGCAGAAGGATCAGATGTCATAGATTGCCAATATCATAAATGGCCAGATGTCACAAGTGGTAATAGACTGCCAATATCATAAATGGAAATGGCCAGATGTCACAGGTGGTAAACCATGGCCAGATGATTTATGTCGGTCTAACACTATGCTTACTTTACCTTATAATTTAAAGACCAAATAGCATTTAGTATCGTGAATTAATGCTAGCATTAGTTTGCAGTTTTCGAAATGTTTAGAAATATGAATCACACATTTGACATAATAACCATGGTTATGGCCTCCCCGCCTTGGAAAGAGGCCAAATAAGATGGCCAAAAATTCTATTGCTCCTCGTAAATAAGTCGGTGGAAAGAATGGTGGAAGAACCTAGATAAAATGACCAAAAAATTATGTACTTGTCACATGGACTAATGTTAACTCGACCATTTTCGATTAATATAGTCTCGTGCCTATCGGCAGGACTGAAAGTTTTGAACACATAACAAGAGAAGAATTCTACAAAGGAGTGTGTTAGTGAAAAAAGAAGGTATAATATAACATTTATGACACATTTAATGCGCGTATTTATTATCAAGGACATAAATAAGTGAAGAGAAATAAAATATATAATTAGAAATAATAAAATATTATTAGATATTATTTTATTTTTAAGTGATTTTGTTTTTTTTTTTTTTTAAATCATAAGATAAATTGGATGATATATTGCTTTTTTTTTTAGCTATTTCCAGAATAATGATTTGGGTATTTTTGAAATGAATTTTTTTTGGTGAAGAGATATTATTTTTATAAAGATTATAGATGATATTGTAGAAAAATTGAAAAATTATTGTGTTTTGATATTTATACATTTAAGAGTTAGCTGATATTAATTTAGTCTATTGAGTCTTTCAGTAAAGTTTACTTATTTAATATGTTTTTGCAATTAAATAATCTAATGTTCATAATTATTCTCTATACTTAAAGTGATCCAATGGTTCTTCTTCTCCTCAATATTAACAACACTAGATTCATGGCATAACATCATATTGATCCATGAACTCTATTGAAATAATATGGAGGGTCACTTGTGGATGATTGATTGCAAGAGATTCATATGTAAATTATTTCCTTTTTGGGCACATTGTCTAGAGCCATGGACCATTTTCCAATTTGATGGTTTTAACCATGATATGTTTGTGTACAAAATTTTGATATGTTTGTGTGAGTAATTTCCTTGAGGCATTTGACTTGTCTGGATGTACTCTATTTATAGAACATGGTATCGTAGAAAGGTTCATGTTTAATCAAATCAACCAAAGAAGGTAAATAGGTAGAGGTGGGATTTCATCCACACTATCATTGTTTGAAGAAGAAGCAACTAGAATAAAAGCACTAGTAAAAAAAATTGGGAATAGAAGATGACACATTTTCCAAACACAGTTCATAGGAAAAAAATTGCACAAATTCTAAATTAGGCATGTAGGATGAGAGGCCGTCATCAAACTTGGCACCTCTCATAATAATAATTTCATTTGAATGAGGTTGAATAAGTCTATATTTTTTGTCATATCAAAAATATCTAACAAGACTCCACTCATCATTCTTCTTCTTATGGACATGAATTTTTGCTTCTAGGTTTTCCTTTAATACAACATATACTTCTTCTACTAATGCATGATTCACCTATTGATGATGAAACATCTTATCATATAGATAAGGATAAATTCATACTTTCTACTCTCAATGAATTTATCACCAAATAAATATTTGTCATTGATGATAGATCTCTTGTTAGACCAAATATCACAATAAGAGAGGGGGGGGGGGGGGGAGTGAATAAATGTGAGAGAAATTTTACCATTTCATAATTTTTCTTTAACAAACAATTATATTACAGTGAAAAATAACCATATGTAGGATATCAAAAAGTAAAACAATGTATCATAAAGCTACCATAACGTCAATGGCACTTTGAGAAGCCATCAAATCAATCACAAGGAGACACAAGCTTTTACTTGGAAACCCATATGGGAGAAAACCACAAATTCTTCTTCTTCTTATGCTTCAATTCATTACATAGATTTATAGGTTTCGACCTACAGAAGGCACCCACCCCAAATATGCAAGTTGTTACTTGTGGTAGGCTACAACTTGATTGAGGAACCAACCTCTATGATGATCAAGCTTTGATTTTCTCTAGGATCCAACCTAATTGAGGTACCAAACTTGATAATGAGAAAGTTATGACTTTATCTAAACTCCAACCTGATTGATGCTCCAACCTCAATGGAGGCACCCACCTTCTTCTTCAACTTCTTGTAGACCTATTTTCAAAATCTTTCAAATTAGGTCCACTTTCTCTTCAAAAAATAAAAATCTTCAATCTGAGTAATGTGTAACTATCGTACTGTTGTTAATTCCCTTTCATACATTGTCAAGAATCTCACTTCAACCTATTCATCAATCTGGTCACATATGACTCATTTTGGATCCTACCTCTGCCACAAACTCAAAACCATTGTACTTTGCTCATAAGTCCTCAAAACATATAACTAAGATTTTGGTCATCAAGGATACATCTATAAGGCTCTTCATGCCTTTGGAAATGTCCACCTCTAATCTCTAATCACTTGGATTTTTCCAAAATCCAACTTGGACTAATAATGATCTGAATCTCTTGAGCTATCAGAATTAACCAAGATCTTTTACTTCTGTGATGTTAGCAAAATTTCATATGAAAGAGTATAAAACAACCAAATGTGCATATTGGAAGAAGAGGAAACATAATGATGATCAAAAAATCATAGGACACAAACACATTGATAATAGAGTTCACCCAGTGTGGGTTACATCTCCGAGCCCTGGTGTCAAGAGTGGAGATGCCTCTTCATTAAATGTTGAAAATGATGATGATGTACATGGTATGTTCATTTTCATTACATAGATGAATATCCTCAACCAGAGTGGCATGTCTCTCCATGAGACGTTCTCAAGAACTCTCATTCATATGGGAAAATTACCTCAACAAGAGTGGCATGTCTCTCCACAAGACATCCTCCTATAGGAACTCTCACTCAAATGGGCCTTCCAAGCTAATAGATTCTCAAATGAAGTGGCATACAAATATCCTTTCAACATAATAGTAACAAGGATCTCGACAACAAAACATCATCTTAGCAAAACAAAAGAAAATCATGGCATAACTGCACCATATACCTCCACTTTAGGGGATGGCTGAAAAATGCAAAGATCAACTGTTGAAATGGAATGCACCGCTGAACTCATGGCACGAAATCATGTCAAACGACTATAAAATTTGCCCCTTTATGACACCGTCAAATTCTAGACCCTAGGGAATCTTGAAGATTCCCTGAAATATTCCTCCCTAAAGATGCCCGAAAAATCCACTACTCGGATAAAGATTCTGAGCACACCAATATGCTTCCTGCGAAATTATGTGAAAATGACTATAAAATTGGCATCATTCTGCCTCTGTCAAAAATCAACCTCTAAGGGAATCATTTCAGCGTCTCTTAATCCTCTCGCTCAGGGTTCTGCACCATCTGTCTACTCAGGGTTCTTCTTGGACGTCCATGCTCTTCCTGGTCAAATGATTTGAGTGGCATATAAGTATTACTGTGGGCGAAGTTAACAATATAGGGTCATTGGCTCATTGGTAAGCACCCAATTTTAGAGCAGGCAGGTCAAGGGTTCCAACCTCACCAAACCCCCTACATGGAATGACACGTTATATTTTTAGTTTATTATCGTTTGAAATTTTGAATGGATTGTTTTGGTTGGAATCGATTGAATAGAGGCATAACCATTATGGTTTCAAAGGTATAACATGGCACAGTTATATTTTTAAACTTCAACAATTATGTTGATTGGTCTGGAATTACATGTATTTTGGGGTCGCTTGTTGAGGGTCAACCCACATGGGTCAGGCAGGTTCAACCCTCGCTGACCCCCCATTGGTAGTCAACAAGTGGTATGGGTAGGGTCCATGATACATGCGGCCTCTACCCATTATATAATGTGTTATGTATATATACCATACGACCGCTCAATGGTGGGTGACCGGTAGGGTGGGTGGGTCCGATGGGCCTGAATCGCCCCTTTTTTAACTCTTTTGTTTTGTTTTTTATGACAAGACCATACAAAAACTTTTTCGTCAATTTTAAGGGTCACTGAGAAAATTAACAAGGAGACAAATTCGCCCATTCCGGTGGTCGAATTTCGTGCGTTGGGATGTTTCCAACTTGTTGCCTTGTTAAGACAACCACTTGGCCAAGTTTAACCTAAACTTCGACCATCTATAACTTGAGCATACGAACTTGGATTTGAGTTATGTTCACACCATTGGAATCAAGGCGACAATAACTACGATCTGGCCCTAGTTTCATCTGAATATGAGGACTTTGTTTTTTTAGTTTTTCATAGCCACTGTTGAATTTTGAGTGTGTCTGGAGCCACTTGGATCATTCCTCTCCACTAAGGAGCTTTTGGTCCTCCAAAAACATGAACATAACCTGAAACTGTTGTGTTACATTTTCTGCACCACAAGTGTCCCGATAGGTCACACCTCCTTCTCCTTCACCTTTGTTCTTCGGAGCCATAAGTGATGAGATGACACCTGCATCCTTTGCAAACCTGTAGTAAATTTTTGCAAATTACATGCTTAATTACATGACCAACCATGACCTGAGAATCTCCATACTTTCCAAGATTTTATAACAAACACTCTGTGGTCAAGTTTACATCACAAATACCACAGTGATCAACAAAAGGTCAAAACATCACCGTTGCTTTAATAAGTGATGGAAAATGCATAATCACATATACAATTTAAATAAAAACACATGATTTACACAATGTGGCCATGACAAGCTACCAAATCTAGTAAAACCATCTCTTACTCAACAAAGTGAACCACGAGGGGTGTGGAGGATTTTCTTGTTGAACATCTTCACCAATTGGTTTCTGCAAGGGCGCTTTGTCCTTAAGACATTGCTCTAGATGGAGCCTCCAAGATGTGGATCTTTGATGTCCACCTCTATTGCAATGACTACAAAAGGTATTCTTCCTTCAGATTTGCTTAACCTGCTTCCTTCCCTAATGTGGAGAAGGCCTTTCATGCCTCATCCTCTTTCTTGTTTCCATTCTCTTCCAGCACTTAACAACCACATGGTTATGTAAGCTACACATTAGGGGAGTTTTGAGGTCTAAAATGGGCCTCCTATGGAAATTATAAAATAATAGTGGAAATGATAAAATAAGATTAGATTACATCATCAAATTTTAGAGGGAAAAAAAGAAAAAACTATTTTCTTTTTATCTAAGTAAGGGTGGATTTATCTGCCTTAGAATCTACTTACATGGCTTTATTCTACTCTTGAAAGGAACCTTATGTTGAATGATGTTAGTATCAAATGCTTTAAAATATTCATAAGACCAAGCAAAAATATCCTTGTAGATTTTGAATAGATTTAAATACCTTTGTTTGTAGTGCAAGGGGATTCCATTTGATAGCCTAATCATCTAGGGTTCCTCCTCTGATCCGATATTGCAGTCTTCTACTTGATCTTCTATCTCTAGAGCCATTGGTTTGGCGGCTATGTCATCCTTATTAAAAATCCTTTCTAGTGGGACTAGTCCACAAAGGGATGATATTCCCTTTTAGTTACAGGATTTTGTGCCCAACCACTATGTCTTTCCAAGAAGTGGCTTCTTGATCTACTTCTTCTTCTTCTTGATCATAGGTGGAGTGGGCAAACTCCTCAACTACTTCTATGAATCGTTTCACTTGCTCGTTGTCCTCGAATAACTATCAGTGCTTGAAATTATCAAGTATTGAGGGTCTATATCTGACTTCTACCTCATACCTGAGGAGTGGATTTTGAGGGGGGCCTGAAACTACTTGCAGTTACAGCAAGGGAGTCAACCATTCTGTTTCCTTCTCTAGGCAAAAAATTATTATTAAAGTCCAAGTTTAAGTTATCAATTAGATCCCACACTTCGTTCCAGTAATTCCTTAGTCTGGGGTGTTTGGCTGGCACTGATCTTTGATCTGCCTTACGACCATCTCAGAGGCTCCATAGGCCATTAGGCATTCAATATTCATATTCTTTTCCGCTTGTAACCCAAGGAGAAATGCTTCTTAATCCTCCATGTCTTCAGTTGCCTCAAACTCCAACTTGAATGAGAGGGCTATCGGGCTGGCCTCTAGAGATACCAACAATACTCCAACTCCATTTCCTGTTTTAAATTTGCTCCGTCAAAGTATAATTTCCATAATCTGTTTTCATTTGTGTGCTGGTGTTCTAAATGCCTTTTTAGGTGTATTGATGTTTCCTCTAAGATGTCCTCATATTATTCTAAGAAAAGTCAGGAGAGGTCACTTTCCTTCCCATGCACTGGGGAGTTTTCTGGGCCTTTAGCTGGGGTCACAGTTTTTACAAAACTAGACTCTCTGTAAAACCTCCTTTGCTCTCCTCCAAAAGTGGGAGTAGTGGCATAAGTTAGATATAAATTGATAGATCCCCCCACCTTGGAACCCCAAGATCTAGATAGGAGCATGCTGAAACGAGGGGGAAGGTCTGCCAATATTATGTCCATTACCATGCTCTTCACAGTGATCTGAGCCAGGTTTACCACCATATCCTTTATCATTCTCAAGCATTTGACCCTCTTAGAGTCAAAGGAGTACAGGTCCTTATAGGGCCTGATGATCTGCAAGCCCAGTTGTTCCATCACTGTTAGGGGCATGAGTTTGTGCGAGGCTACGAAGTCCACCATGCAATTATGCAACAAGAGGTCATGGATTACTAGGGTCACGTAGAAGGGTTCAGTAGAAGGATCAAGTTCTTCCACATGTGGCTCAAAAACAACCATTGGCCTCTCCTCTTGAAGGTTTAAACTTTCATGTGTCGGTGCTGAGGTGGGTGGATGCATGAATTGAGAGGCTTGAGCTTTATAAGTAGGCTGATTTAGGAGCTCAATCAGAGGAATAAGAATCTTTACCATTTCAAGCTCCTTCTGAAGATTAAATGCGGGTTGAAATTTTTCTATACCTCCTGTCTCTGCTCCTTCTTCTTTACCACTGGTAGTTTTCAGCAGAATAGGTGCCTCCCTTTCTGTGTGTCCCTCGGAACTATTGCTTTCCTTATTAGAGGAGACTTTTAGCTTGGAAGGGTCGGGATTTAGCTTACCTTTCCCTTTATCTAGTGCTAGGGGAATAACTTGGGGAGCAATTCCCTCTTGTTGATCTGGTTCTCTTGGCCTCTTCTTTGAAGATCTTATATCATAATTATGGTGTGGTTGTGCTTGCATGAAATCTAAAAAATGTTTACAATAATAATCTATATCCTCCTCATTTGTTGTTGCTTCTCTATCATGATTGGTCTCCTAGTAATCCATATTTTCATGTTCTTCTTCAAAAAATTGGAATACAATTTTCCCTGCATCTCATGTGTATCTGACGATTGTTCATCGGGATCATCTTCTAAATATAGAGGATGAGTGATCTGTTTGAGTTGTTCCTTTCTTTCCCTTGGAAGTATTTGCAATGGAGGCCTTTTATAATGTGGGTTATAACCTCGATTGTTGACTTGAGAATTATGTTTGGAGAGATTCTTGTTCTCAAGTTCAAGATTCCAACCTTATGTGATAGAATCCTGATGAGTTTATCCAACTCATCCAACTTCAGGTCTGGTGATTCTCTAGTTTGACCTGAGGAAGATGCTTCTTCTTTCCCTCTTTTATTCTCAGTCGGTTCCTGCTTTCCTCTTCTATTTCCGGCTGAGGTGAAATTTGCTTCCACCTCAAGCGCATTGATTTGTAGTTGATATAAAGTGGGAGACTTCCTTTTTCTTAAGGTGAAACGAAAGTCATATTCAATGGCTCCCAAAAGGCTATGCAAGCAGCAGCAAGAGGAGGCTTTATCTCACCGGGAAGGTTATTATACTGCTTATTGAACCTTCTTATAAATTTTGAGATATCCTCTTTTAGCCTCTTCCTTATGGCGTTAAACTCTGTGAGGAGGTACTCATGATTTATTTTTTCACCCCATTTCTGTGTGAAAGAGTTTTCAAGTTCCTCCTAGGTAGTGATGGAGGCATTGGGTAGGGCGTTAAACCATTTTTTGGCTTCTCCATCAAGGGATTGTACAAAAAGTCTCATGACCACATCCAATTGTTCCATGTTTATATTTTTAGCAAAGGCACAAAAGGTTTCAATGTGTCTCTATGCAATGTTATCATCCTCCTAATTGAACCTAGGCAGAAGCTTTAGGTATTCCGGGGCATAGAACTTAGGGGCTAAGGTAAATTAAGAGGGGCATATTTATTTAGCAAAAAACCCGAAAGATCCATCTAGATTAATGGAGGGGGATTGAGGTTTTCCTGAGGAAATTGGGCCAAAAACACAGTAGTAGGAGTGGCTATACCAAAAGCAAGGTATGTAAGGGTTTTAGGAGTAATTCCTGAGTACGGAGTAAGAACGGGTTGAGAGCTAGATGAGGAAGCTTCAAATACTAGTGAGGTAGTAGTCTGGGCAATAAGATTTTTCTCCTTCCAGACTTTCATGAAAATTATTTTCTCCGGGTCGGATACAAATGGAGTTTTCTACTAAGAAGTATCTGAGCGAGTGTGAGGCTTTTTAAAATCTAGGATGATAAATTACGATGGGGTATGTGGATTCGCCAAGGTGATGTGGATGCAATCAGAACGTCTTTTCTCACCTACACAAAGGGTGTTCAATTTGTTGTATCCCAGAGGGAAAATCCTTCAATATGTTCCCCGGAAATGGTGCTAAAAGTTGTTGTAGCTCCCAAAGACAACCTTGGATTTCTTACAAGATAATTTCCTGGGCAAATCTATATTTTGTGTGTCTCAAATGCTTCTTGAGAAACTAGAGACATCACAAGTATTATATATATATATATATATATATATATATATATATATATATATATATATATATATATATATATATATATATATAAGGAATGGGTTGGCTCATTCATCCAAAGGTATAAGTCATTTATTTCAGGTACTTCTTCACATATGAAGTTCACAGAAATATGCGCATAAAATAGTGGAGGCTAAGTAGTTCAAGGACTTACAGTTTAATAATCTTTTGTAGAGAAAATGAGAGAGGATAAGGAGAGAAAGCAACTCATCACATAGATCTTAAAGCCTTAAGAATTCTATACATAACACATAGAGCTCGAAGCATCAAGGATTTCTAAGATTATCTGAGTTACAAATGGATATAATGGACAAAGGAGAAATTGGGTGCTATAATTCATGGAGCACAACTTTAAAGATATAGTTTCAATAATCCATTCAGACACATGCATTAACAATGTCTATACAAATGAATCTATGAGGAAGCTACAAGCATGTGCATTAACTTATCAATACAAATGAATCTGTGAGTAAGTTGAAATATTTCTAGTAGCTATGATTACATGAATTCAGAGAAGAAATATGGACATAATGAGTTCTAATAGGGGATAACATACTATAATACTTGAAGGGGGAATCACCACCATTTACTTGATATTCTAAAAGATCTGTAACATCAATTTATACAGTCTAAAAATCACATGTATATTTTTCTTTAGAATTTCTGAACCTTTGTGAAGTATTGCTTCCCCCTATTTATCTGAAGAGGGGGAGCATTTGAAAATTTACTACAACAAAATATCTTCTGACAAGTCTCAACTATCTAATTGAGTAGGTGTCTCAGCCAGGGGAGGCTCTATGGCCCAAAAACATTACAAAACATTAATGACCTCATTGAATGGCTACACATTACAGGAATATGAAACAAGTCAATCAAATAGATGATAATGTTAACAAAAATATATTCTTGCCCATCCTTGTGATCATTACTGCTTCAGGTTGTAGTTTTCTCATGGTATAGCCTTCTGTACTACTCAGTCGACTCCCATCGCTTCTGCCTTCACTGCTTGAAACATTCATCCTTCAAATTTGGGAATGAGGCGCTATTAGTTTCATGCCGCAGTACTGAAGTAGAGGACCCCAGGACAGTACTTTGTCTTTCTTCTGTATGGGGGCACCATGCTGGATCATCAATTCTTCCCAAGCTACCAAGTCCCTATTTACTTTTATCAGCATCGACCCTGGTTCCATGTCACAAAGATCCTTTCTGGATCAGCACATGGTGGGTTTGAATGCTTCCTCTTCCTTATTAAATGTCGCATCTTCCGACCCACCTTGCCATTAAAGTTCTGCAAAACACTATTGGTGCCCTGATATGCCTGGTGATGCACTTATGGTGTAATATGGAGGACTTTCATGTGCCAACCCTAATCACTAAAACATTACGAAACAGATGAGTTCTGATCTCCCTTGGCCCCTTATGATTTAGCCCCTTTTACTTCATGTGACCGGGGGCTAGAACCAGGTGCTTAGTCCTCAGGCGCTAGGGTCATTGGACTTCCTGTTGGGGGCTTCTTCATTTATTATATAAAATCCTGCACCTCGACATTTTTTTATGCATGTCTTTGATATCTCCTCTTAAACCTTGTGATCGTTGATCTACGGGATCAGGCCCACCCGGGTTATCGAAATCGCAACATGGGAGAGTGAGCCTCTTTACCTCCTTTCATAGCACTGGACGATTGTCCAGACGTGAACTTTCATAGGATATGACACATAAAATATCACATCGGGGAGGGTCGCTCGCATATCGAAATCGTAGGTCGGAAGGGAATTCAGTAGAGGAGGGGCTTTTCTTTGTGCGATTGTCGATTTCGGGATTGAGGATGTCATTAGTGCCACATGGCACCTCCTGAGTGGTGACATGTGTCACCCAGAAATGTTAGGTCCCTATACTACTAGTGTAACCCCTTGTTGTTATTACTACAACCCCCTTATTATGTTGTTATTCCCATGTAGTCCCCATATTGTTATTATTGTGCCCCATAGAAGCCCACTATTGTTATTATTGTGCCCTTACATTATTATTGTTATATCGACTCTAATTATATTATGACCCCTTAGACTCCTATATATATAAAGGAAGTCTTTTCATTTGTGTCATCCAAGAATTGTTCATTTGTGTAATGTAAAGGAGGTTACCCCCTCGAAGAGGTTGAATGCTAAGGCATTGATCTATCTTTTCTATCTTTTTGTGAACTGGTTTCATAACATTTGGTATCAGAGCTTTGGATTCTAGGGTTTCGTTGCTCCAAATAGGTCATCGTGGCATTTTCGCTATAACTTTTTTTTTGCGACGTTTAAGAGTATACAAGAAAAACCCATTTGAGCCGAAATCGTTCTGAACTTCGGGTCCTAATTTAGATCTTTTCTCGCTATATTTTTGGAGATATAGTCTGAGGAAGTTAGGGTTTTTGTAGACCCCCGAATTACATTCCAAACAGGTGATCGAGGGAAAATCGTCATAACTGTCTCTCTAAGAATCAGATTGAAATTTCATAAGAAGTTATAGAAAAAAGACTCCATGTAGTTTTATGTATATCAGTTTCAGGTACTAAGGTAGAAACAGTGAGACGTGGCATGTCGTACAAGTTAGATCTATTGAACTAGCCTATAATCAGGTCACCGTGGGAGATTTGGCATAACTCTTTCTTGGATAATCAAATTCTAATCAGACTTGCAGGGCTAGAAAGAGAACTCAAAGAGATATTGTAGGAAGAAATTTTAGAACTTGGAGATCTGAAATTACATATTTATATTTGTTTCAAGATCGAGCTCCTAAAATCAAGAAAAATCGAGATGAGGAAGTTTGATGGCAAGGATCCGATAAATTGGATACCACAGATGGAGAAATATTTTGATCTACATGGTGTACCACTATTACAAAATGTATCTATTGCATCTTCATATTTAGAACAAGATCAATTTTTATGGTATAAAGGGATTTTGTTATGTGGTCAATTTTCACAGAGGAAATTATAGCACATTATGAGGATACAAAGAGCAACACCTTCTTTAGAGAAACACCACAACAATTAGAAGAAAAAAAGAGGAAAAGGGCTTTGTTACGAAGTGGAAAGAAAAATTATGGCAACAAGGAAGTCTAGCCCTCACAACTATAAAGATGGAAGTGTTGTTTCTCTTAGCCTTCCACAACCTACAAGAGTTACACCACAACAAATGGAAGAAAAAATAAAAAAAAGGGTTTTGTTACAATTGTGATAAAAAATGCACTAAAGGTCATAAGTGTGCAGAGAAGAAAGTATGAAGAGGAGGAAGAAAAGGATCAAGAAACATCAAAAGAAGAGGATATACGCCAAGATCCAACCCCAGAGAAAGAAGAAATGAATCTGACCATATCTTGTAAAGCATTGGCAAGAATTACCACTCCTCAAACTCCCAAGATAGAAGGACATATCAAGGAGAAAAAGGTTCAAGAAGTGAAATATCACATCAAGAAAGAAGAAATGAATCCAACATATCTTGTAATGCATTGGCCAGAATTACCACTCCTCAAACCATCAATATAGAAGGACATATCAAGAAGAAAAATGTTCAAGAAGTGAAAGATCACATCGAGTATCAAGAAATGAATCCGACCATATCTTGTAAAGCATTGGAAGAAATTACCACTCCTCAAAGTCTCAAGATAAAAGGACATATCAAGAAGAAAAAGGTTCAAGCAGTGAAAGATCACATCGAGCATCAACAACAAGTTCTCCAACTTTTAAAGGATAACGCCACTTTGGTGCAGAATCGAATGAAGCAACCGGTAGATCAACATCGCAATGAAAAAAGTTTTGATGTAGGTGATTGGGTATTTTTACAGCTACATCTCAAGCAAGCTATTTATGAGAAGGAAATGTTGGAAATAATACATGCACTTAAGAAATGGCAACCTTACCCAATGGGAAGACACTTCAAGGTAAAAATGGATCATGATAGTCTTAAATACTTTTTAGAACAATTATTATCTTTAGAAGAACAGAAAAAATGGGTTACTAATATGTTGGGTTGTGACTTTGACATCATCTACAGAAAAGGGAAGAAAATTTTTGTTGCAGATGCACTCTCAAGAAAGGATGAGGATGTGGAAGCATTGTTTTGTGCTATTTCTATTATCCAACCAGATTGGATAAATGAAGCAAGGGATGAATGGAAGAAGGACAAAGAAGTGTGGCCACTCATTCAAAAGTTGCAGAAGATTCCAGTTCAAACAATATTGCCAAAACTTGACAAGGAAGGAAAAATCATATTGGAGCCTGGAGCAGTCACACAAACAAGAACCCGAGAGCTACGAAATCGATTAATTTCAAAGTATCTCATGAAGTGGAAGAACTTAACCGTTGATGACTCCATATAGGAGGACAATAATTTTATACATAAGCATCAAGAACTACTCAAGCATTGAGGACAACACTTTTTGAAGGAGAGGGGCATGTTAGGTCCCTATACTACTAGTGTAACCCATTATTCTTATTAGTACAACCCCCTTATTATATTGTCGTGCCCATGTAGTCCCCATATTATTATTATTGTGCCCCATAGAAGCCCACTATTGTTATTAGTGTGCCCTTACATTATTATTGTTATGTCGGCTCTGATTATATTATGACCCCTTAGACTCCTATATATAGAAAGGAGGTCTTGTCATTTGTATCATCCAAGAATTGTTCATTTGTGTAATGTAAAGGAGGTTTCCCCCTTGAAAAGTCTTATTTCTAAGGCGTTGATTTATCTTTTCTATCTTTTTGTGAGCTCGTTTCATAACAAGAAATGCCCCATAGGACCCCTAAAAAAGCTGAATATGCGTGCCACATGTCCTCTATTCACCACGTCATGCTGACGTCAGCTACCATGTGGATTCGTCTAGACCAATGGTGCTCTGCCATGTGGCTCCTTGGAGGAGAGAGAAAATACATGCCTGCCTCTGGTTTTGTAGCTAATTTCCTTCCTAAAATGAAATTAGCCCCTCCCAACGCTTTAACACTAAAGCCCATTTTTTGGTGATTTTGTGCTATCGGTGTATCCCCCCCACAATTCCTTAAGAATGGTCCTTAGGGCCCACCGATCGTCGATTTCCGGTATTGCAGGGTCTAATGTGTGGGATTGCAAGGCTACAAGATGCGAGACTGTGATATCATGGCACTACAGGATATGGGACTTTCCCACCCTCGATAAGTTGATGCACTGTGCTCGGGGCCTGGCCGATTTATGACTTGCGACATCGGTGGTCGATTAATTACAAATTTCACTGCTCTTCCCTATTGGCACTTGAGAAAAACACCAATTTGCGATTACAATGAGTTCCCAGATCTCTGATATGATTTTCTCCTTCCCTTTCAAGGCAACATAACCTCTGAACTTTAACAGGCATATCTTTTGATCCAAAATTTCATTTTCAAACTCCCATATACCATTGGAAAGCTCGTTCTAAGCATTATGCAATGGAGAGGGACTAATTTGGCTTTGAGTGCTTCTGTGGTCTAGAATATGGTTTCAAACTTCATTACTCTTTGGAAAATTTAATCAACTGAAAACTCATAATGAAGTGAGTGACAAAATCTTATATCTCATTTTCTGAGAGACAACCAGATAACCACATATGTACATATGTCAGGAAGGCACTTGTATCCTGTGGAGAAACATGTGGCGGGCAGGGATCATGACTCACCATCTTTGTCTTTGTCATTGCCAGAGCACAATTCCCAAGTTCTAATCAGATCTAGAATCCAAATGTGGACACAGTCAAACCATAGTTTAGTTGGTGGTAGGCTCTCTAGAATAGTCGACTCCCTTACTCCAACCAGTGAGAACTACCCTCACCCTGAATGAAACTCCTTCTAGCCAAAATCAATCTCTTTATTCATCCAAAGCAAGGAGATGGTAGTAACATACTTGGATCCAGGTCCTGACCATTACAACATGGAAAGAGGCTACCAGACCAGCCCCTCAAGAAGCCTCACGCTCACAAGAAGAAAAAGGCTACCAAACCACCTCTCCCTTCGGTCGAGTGGCATTTCGGCACCTCAAAGCACTGAAAATAATTTGGATATTGGATATGAGAGTCCCAAAGCCTCTCCCAAGGGGTCTAAGGACTATGATCAATATAACTCTCCATGTGGTTCTAAAGACCACGATGAGCGAAACTCTCCCAAGGATTCTTAGCATTGCGATGAACATTACTCCCAGCAGGACTCCAAGCACCGCATGGACACAGATGCCGAGACCTAGACTAGAATGTGCACTAAGGTGCAAGATTTGGACCTACAACGTGTTCTTAGTGCACTCAGTGGCCAGCACCTTGCCTAATCCTTGTCATTTCACCAGCACTAATTGTTGTAGGGAAAAGTATTCGACTCGGATGACCCTAACCCACTCTAAGGGTGACAGTTCCTTAGCAACAACTGTAAAACAAACTACTGAAAGTTTACTTCTTTATGAAAGCAAAAGAGAATGGAGGAAGCACTAACCATTGCCTTGCACTTAATGTCGAATCCAAACTCTCCTCTTTGACCGCTTGCTCCTAGCTCTTTGTCTTTCTGCTCGCCCAGCTACAATGAGATCCTGCACAATGACAAAGAAGGAAACTACAAGAGGCATGCAATCATAACTGGTTCATGGATTAGTGTAAACCAAACATGCAATTATCACAATATATAATTAAACAAAAGCACATAGAAGAACCTCAATAGCTTTTATTAATGAAGAAATAAAGGTTCTGAGAGGATTACAACCATTGCAGGCTCCAACCCAGCAACACCTCCCAGCAGAAAGAATTGCTCTTCTTCACCTCTCTCAAACAATCACCCAATAACTCAAGAATGAAACCAACAGCATATCATTACTTTGCACAAAATTCCAGCCTCTTGAGCTCATAGGAGAGAGCTCAATATATAGATGAATTGAGAAAGGATGAGTCAGTTTGCAACTGATGAGTAGCTGCCTTGTGTCCTCTCTCTCTTCAGTTAATCTTCAGTTGATCTTCAGTTCTTGAGTCCACTTGGTGAACCTTGCTTCCACTTGGAGAAACAAAGCCTCTGACTCATCACAAGGCAAAATACCTGATCCAAGTGTCAATTTTGGAAGATTCCAAAGCTATGACTCACTCTGCCACATGTCCAAACTCGCCCAACGCAGGTGGGCTTTGTTCTGCCTGCTTTGCAACGCAGGTACACCATGGAGCAGTTGTGTTTCAGCGCAGAAACCCAGTGGAGCACCTGCTTTGATTTCAGGATTGCTTGTTTTTGAGTGTTTTCAAGTGGAGAACCGATCTGAGAGCTGTTGGCTTGCTGACCTTGTTCCTCTAGGGGTAGGAACATCATGTTTAGGGAACTTTGGATCCCTTGGATTATTGACAATTCATGCTTGCTGCTGCAAGGCACAAAATTGTCTATAACAGATGCCCCCTAAAGTATGAGGTCGTTTATCGGGTGAAACGCTTTATTGAGAGGATCCGAAGTTCATTCAATCTGCTGAGAAGTGTCCTGTAATAAGATACAATACAATACATTATTTTTCATACATTTTTCATGATCTAGCTGAGGCGGGCATTCCCATGCTCAGCTTTATAAATACATTTTGGTACATAGAACAGACGATCGTCTGATGCTAGACTGATAATTCTCTGCCGAATTTATCATCCTTCACTGATAATTCTCTGCCGAATTTATCATCCTTCACTGATAATTCTCTGCCGAATTTATCATCTTTTGAGAAGGATAATCATCTGTTGCAATGATGTACATGTCTTTATGTCCTGAATATATATCGCAGCCCGGATGGATGAAACTAGATCCGGGGTCTTCAATCTCTTCCGATCTTCACTCGATGTACAAGTCGATCCATGTGAGAATTTCTTGAAGTCGAACATGGAAAGACATCGCTTGATTACCGGTCAATAATGTAAACCGTTAACAAGCGCGAGAGGAATCACCGATAAGGATGATGACCCTCAAGGTACGGCAGTACAATCTACATGGTGGGAATAAAGGACTTGGCGTCGACCACCATGCAAAATCTTCTGGTCGAAGGTCATTGATGTATACCTGTCGCCGGAAGTGAGAAACTTGCCATTGAGGCATGCAAGCTTCAAAGTACTGAGGGGGGTGTTCCTAGATCAACTCCTTGGATAATGAGCTGATGTCGACAAGGAGCGATCCGTCAAAGGAGGGCCTTAGTGAATCCCACATCAGTGACACGGAACGGAGCTAGTGATAATGATGAGGTGAAAACAAACTGTGATGTATGATTCAGGGTGGCGGTCATGAAGTGGATGAAGGATAATGTATGGCAGTGGGTGGAACAGGGTTGACTCTTTACAGAACCACATCTCTTGAATATATAACGACACTGATGTGATGGATTGGTAGCATTACCCCAATTGTGGATGGTGTGGCGAGGACCATGATTTTGCGATCGGTGAATGAAACAACCCAACCCGAAGCGGACGGAGGACAAAGTGTCATGTTCAAGAGCGACTTGCTACCATTAATACTGTGAGGTTCTCCCAATTTTTCCCCAGTCATTGCTGACCAGTACCTCTTTATTTTTGTCAAGCTTGAGGAGGATAACATATGCTTGTTCTATAACCTACCCTTCGGGCAAGCCCATCGCTATGTTTTAACGAGCCTAGCGATAGGGAAACTCGTTCTCGTCTAAAGACAAGTTTGTCGCTATTTAATCATTTTAACGAGTCTAACGACAAGGAAAACTCGGTCCTTTTCATTTTTAGAGAGTCTGAAAAGGCACGAAAAGTTAACTCCAAAATTCCTTTTTCGTCATCTAATCCCTTAAGTCCGAAAAAGTATAAAACAATACAGAAGGGATGAATTTTCGGTTGCTTTAACGAGCCGAACAAAACAAGCGCTCGATCTTTTTGTGCAATAATCCCTCAGGTCCAAAAAGATTTAAAATCTAGAGGAGGGATAGCTCTCCGGTCGCTTTAACGAGCTGGAAGGCCAAAACTCGGCAAACTTTTCATATTTTACGAGTCAGTGAAAAGAGCTCAAAGAAGACTCGTCTTTTGAGGAACGAGTGATGAACAGGGATAGCAGCAGATTCCAGGTACAGGTTGGAATTCTCCAATCACGGTAGTGTCACAAGGATGGCTAAGTGAAATCACTCTTCGCAGCTGTTCCTCAAAATGGGTAAACAAACATATGGAGGTGAACGATTGGCCAAATGAACAGATGGAGGTGATGGCATATAAACACGACCAAGGGCTTTTAATATGGCTTTCAAAGGTTACATTTCTCGAGGTTGTTTACCGGTTCATTTTTTATGCGTGAGCTTGAACTGCTAGGGAAAGATTGCTCACATTTTACGTTTATTTTTTAACGAGCATGAACTTCTGCACAAAAACTGCTCGATGATTGCGTTTATTTTTTAACGAGCATGAACATTGCTAAAACTGCTCGATTTATACCAGTCTTAATACAAGGAATGCTTTTAGGTGAGGTAATCTTATTTAAGGAGCGATACCTCACTAATTACTCCAATTTGGCAGGTTTTAACTTTTGCCCTTCATCCTTTCTTTATGCAAGCTAGAAACGGCTAATCCTACGAGTTTAACGGGTTAGAAGGACCTAAAAATTTAAAAAATAAATAGTCGTCCCGTGCTTGCACTCCAAAAGGTTTGCATGCCCCCAGGTATAAAGTATAATTTCGAGATACTGCCATCTCTTACTTATTATCCGAAAAATGGTTTTGTTTGCTGCCGCAAACTAAACTCTCTTTTCGGCGATGTCTATCATTAGGTTGCTAAGGATGGCGACTACTTGTTGCAGCAATTTCATCTCTTTCTTTGAAGACTGCCCCTACTTATCCTTCAAAACAGCCTGTTTTAATGGGTGAGGCTTGACATTCAAAGATGGTGGCTTCTTGCTGCCACAAATAGACCCTCTCCTTAGGAGAGCCCACCTCTTTAGACAAAGGGAGCGACCGCTTCGCCCACATAACTTTGACAAAAGAATTTTATCCTAGAACAACCCTCCCTTCCACTGCCGGACGGGGTACGGACTAGTCCATTCTTCTGCGGAAATTAACTTTATACCCAAGGTTTTCTCTGCCCAAGGCAGGCCAGGGTGCATGCCCCCTGGGTCCCAGTTCTTTCTTTCCGAATTACTCGCATTCATCGGGAAGTAGAACCGGAGGCGGTGGCATTCCTTGAGTGAATAAACCGTTAAGGGATGGTATTTGACTATTTGCAATGCGTGATCCTGGAAATGAAAGTTGGTCTACGAGCTGGACCATTCTTCCTTCGTGCGGAAAACACATGACTCTAAAGAGTGAGGACATTATTGCCTCCATGCAATATATATAGTCTCGTCCAAGGAGTAAGTTATATGCCAAGGGTCCCTGGACGACCATGATGTTCATGCGAACTGACTTCCCTTTCAATGTAAGCAGAACATTGGGGAGAATCCCTAACGGGTGACTGGTTCCTTTATCGAAACCTGATAGATTTCTCATCTCAGGTAAAAGCGCCGGGCAACCCAGTGCTTTCCAAGCAATAGAGGAAATGATACTCACAGATGCCCCTTCATCAATGATAGTTCCAGCCATCACCATTCTGTAGATTTGGACTATGATTCTGAATGGGACACTGGCTGGTAACCGGGGTCTGCCTAGTTGATTCCAATCAAAGGATACAACTAGGTTGCTTGGTGGTGGGACCGAATATACGGCCGGATACGACCCTGACGATGTTCCTTCCTGCGATAAAGGAATGGGCGCATTGCCCTGATGCTCATCAGAGTCTGTGTTGATGAAAAGAATATGGACGGTGTCATCCTTATCCTCTTCAGTGAGGGTGTCATTTGAAGATGGATCTTCAATGACGGAGTCATTGGACGATGAAACCTCTGAAGGAAGAACCGGGTCAACTGCCGTTTCGACCTTTAGACTTTCGTCTGGTCTGGATTCAGTAGGTTCATTCTCAATGACCGACACTTCAGCTGACCACTTGGGCGGGTCAGCTGGATTTTCAACTATCGAGGGATTAGGCGCGAGTTTTTGGTATCCAGGAGGAAGTCGTAACGGCGAAACCGGACGATCTTCCAAAACTCGCTTTGCCTCATCTAAGAATGGACATTTGTGGATGGCATGCTCGCCTTCACACAACATACAGGGTGATCTTGGTCTCCCTCTTCGTCCTTCACTCTCGCTAGTTGACGGACTGCAATCAACATGACTGCCAGAGGTTGATGCTACCGGATTGTGCAATCTTGGGGACCAATCCCTTAGTATCCGGGGAATACAAGGACAATCACGATGGAAGTGGGCCCCTTCGCAAAATGACACATGGCGATTTAGGCCCGGTCGGTGCAGTGTGTGGGTTTTTGTCAGCTGTCTTTTGCTTGCCCCCAGTCGCCTTCGCCATAGGCTCCTTCTGCTTCTTTTCTCTCTTCTTCCTTTCCTTCTTCTCCTTGGGAGGCTGACTTTTGCCAGTTCTACCTCGCGAAGATGAAGGATCAGAGGAAGTATTGTAAGAAGTGGAAGGCTGGTGGGTAGTCCTAGACTGGTCTGACTGTTGATTCGACTGCTCAGGATTAGTGGCGATCTGGACTACATTAGTTGAAAAGAGCCATACAGGTAGGCCAATTGTCAATCCTGGAAGTGACAATGTTGCCATATGAGGCGCACCAACATCTCCCCAAGAGGAGAAGGGATTTGGACTTCCGCTAAGGTTGCCTCCTTGGTTGGTGGGCTCCATACTTTTCAACTGAAAGATCAACGTGGGAATAACAGGTGATTTTGTTCCGCTTAAAATAAATTTTATTAACGACGCTTTTAGACACAAACTTGCTTTTTCATGTTTTAAGAGTCGAGAAAAAGCTAAAGATGACTCTAGTCGCCTTTGATGTTTTAACGAGCCCGAAGTGACAAATGCTCGGTTGGACTTTTTCAGTTATAGAGTTTGAAAAAGGCCAAAAGAAACTGCTCTGGAGTTCTAGGCAGAGGGTGTGCCAAACTTTTCGCGAAACCACAGAATACGTTTTACGGTACGGGTGGTCGATCTTCGTGAATGCTGTGTTCACTGCATCGCGATCAGTAGGGCGGTCGACACGGCTTCCTATGGATAAAGGATAATTGCCTATAGGGGTCTCCCAATATATACGCGACGGTACGTGGGAGCACAAGTCCGTATTAGTGCCACCGACTCTCAGGAGGAATCACCCACCTTCGTAGAGATCGACAGTCACTATGTTTAACGACGCCGGAACACGTCTCTACCTAGACCTCTATGTGTTTGCGTTATGTTACAAAGCGTTGTTATGTAAATTGGATTTATTTTAATGTTGATCTTGCTTATCAGTTTGCCTTTAAGGATCACCACGAGATGTATATAACAAATTCCTGAATGCAGTCTAAGATGAGAAGCAAACTTTTCAATCTTTCAACTTTGAAAACCTTAACTACCGAGGGAAAAGAAAGGCAAATCTTTTCGCACAGATCATAGAGCACACACTAAAAATGCAAATTTTTCCTAAATCGTCAAGCATACAGTCAAATGCAAAATGCACAATGCATGTATTTTCTTTTCCCTTTCTTAATGTGGATGGATACAAAAAGAAAGTGGTTATATAACTTTGATTTCGATTTAAAGCGAAAGTAAACAAGTTTGTCCAAAATCAAAAGACACCTTAAGATTCACTTGTTTAATCACTGGAAATACATGAAATCAAACCAAACTAACGAAAGTAAAATGACTAATCAGCTATGGACAGCAAACAAGCTAACTCTTTAGACCAGCAAAACGCCTAACACAGGTTCAGATCTAAGAGGCCAAAAGCATGACTAGTTTACTTTTCATTATGGGAAATTGTAAATGAGCAAGAAATACAAAGAACAAGTACAATTTCGTTATATAACAGAGGCGGAATGATGGCAAGTAATATTGGTTTCAAAACAGATACAAGACTGACACTTAGCAGCAAAACTAAGTGAAAACAGGCAAGAGAAAAGAAGAAACCCCAAATGCACTAAGCAAATTTGGGCCAACGCAGGCTCTGCACAGTCAAACTGGCTCTCAGCGCAGGTAGTCAGTTCGGGACCTGCGTTGCAAAGCAGGTAGCCTGTGTACTACCTGCTTTGGAAAACGAGAGCTGCGTTTTCACAGTTTCCGGGTCATAATTTTCTCAAAAATGCACGGTTTTTGCTCAAATCAGAAGCATTCAGTCAAGCACACTCAAAGGGATGATTTAGAAGGTGCAAAGCTATCACTAAGAGCTTACAAGGATCTTTGTAGATCAGCTCTTCAAATCATGAATCTGCTCAGAAAATGAGCAAGAGTAGCTGCCCCTCTACTTCGCTTTTGATATAGTCAAAAGCTTTTCGATTTGGTACTCTTTTGTTCAGGAAATGAATAGCAAAGATACTACAAACACAATCAAACGGATACGATCCCCAGCGGAGTCGCCAGTTTTGTTGTAGGGAAAAGTATCCGACTCGGATGACCCTAACCCACTCTAAGGGTGACAGTTCCTTAGCAACAACTGTAAAACAAACTACTGAAAGTTTACTTCTTTATGAAAGCAAAAGAGAATGGAGGAAGCACTAACCGTTGCCTTGCGCTTAATGTCGAATCCAAACTCTCCTCTTTGGCCGCTTGCTCCTAGCTCTTTGTCTTTCTGCTCGCCCAGCTACAATGAGATCCTGCACAATGACAAAGAAGGAAACTACAAGAGGCATGCAATCATAACTGGTTCATGGATTAGTGTAAACCAAACATGCAATTATCACAATATATAATTGAACAAAAGCACATAGAAGAACCTCAATAGCTTTTATTAATGAAGAAATAAAGGTTCTGAGAGGATTACAACCATTGCAGGCTCCAACCCAGCAACACCTCCCAGCAGAAAGAATTGCTCTTCTTCACCTCTCTCAAACAATCACCCAATAACTCAAGAATGAAACCAACAGCATATCATTACTTTGCACAAAATTCCAGCCTCTTGAGCTCATAGGAGAGAGCTCAATATATAGATGAATTGAGAAAGGATGAGTCAGCTTGCAACTGATGAGTAGCTGCCTTGTGTCCTCTCTCTCTTCAGTTAATCTTCAGTTGATCTTCAGTTCTTGAGTCCACTTGGTGAACCTTGCTTCCACTTGGAGAAACAAAGCCTCTGACTCATCACAAGGCGAAATACCTGATCCAAGTGTCAATTTTGGAAGATTCCAAAGCTATGACTCACTCTGCCACATGTCCAAACTCGCCCAACGCAGGTGGGCTTTGTTCTGCCTGCTTTGCAACGCAGGTACACCATGGAGCAGTTGTGTTTCAGCGCAGAAACCCAGTGGAGCACCTGCTTTGATTTCAGGATTGCTTGTTTTTGAGTGTTTTCAGGTGGAGAACTGATCTGAGAGCTGTTGGCTTGCTGACCTTGTTCCTCTAGGGGTAGGAACATCATGTTTAGGGAACTTTGGATCCCTTGGATTATTGACAATTCATGCTTGCTGCTGCAAGGCACAAAATTGTCTATAACACTAATAGAAGTAGCATCCTAGCTAGGACTAGTAACAAAGGTTGAAACTGTTAAACCATTTGCCAACCAAAGAAGTAGAACCACTCATACAAGAGGAGGTAGCAACAACAAAAGCAGCGGAAAACCAGCGAGGTTCTCTCCACCAGTCCAAGAAGCTGAACCACCCATAGAAGAGGAGGTAGAAGCACTGAAAGTAGCAGAAAATTAGTGAGGTTCTAGGCCAGAAAAGAAAATGAAACAGGAAAATATTGATGTGAAGGCAGACCATTAGCTATGATGTGAAAGCAGAACATTAATGCAAGGGTTTTGGCTCATAAAATGGTTCACAAAACACGAGCGTGTAGAGATGGAAGTGGTCATAGATGAGGGGAGGACTAGCAGAAACAAGTATACTCTTTTTGGTATTTGTGGGCTCCACTACGAGATCTACCAGGCAAAATGAATCTTGAACGTGTTGGTATTCGTGTGCTCCGCTACGATATCTACCAGGAAAAATGAAGCTGGAACGTAGAAGTATGCTAGGTGAAATGCTGGTAGAATGGGGTTGGTATTCCTACCTTGCCCCTATTGCCTATGTTCCACCAACTAATGCCTATGACCATGTCACAACTTACTTTGAGGTTGGCTTTCTCTTCCATACACGTAGAGTTGGCTTATATTTGGAACTCACGTAGAGGTAGCTATTAAACTACGGGTTGGCTTATATTTGGAGCTCACACACATGTATATTAAAAAACAACCAGGAGGGGATGGTACCGAAGGGGTTAGAGGCAAATATGTTGGATATGGAAAGAGAGATAAGTGGTTAGATAGTGGGAAGAGAGTCAAACAAGTGGTAAAATCGTGGGCCCACAAGTTCAGACAAGTTCCACTTTATATTTAATTCAATTATCAATGAATGATTAAGAAATTTTGTATATGATGTTTCTACAATGGAATGCATTACATATGTGTCTTATGCATTACATGTGTCTTTTGCAGGAAATAATTTTTGAAAGTTGCACAACTCCACTTGTTATAGCAAATATGTTCCCAACTTCTGGATTCTTGACTTTTCTTCACTTATCAATATTGTCGAGTATCCATGAGTCACCTGCCTCAACAAGTGCGACTCAATTGTATGGTAACAATGTCTCAAATAGTTGTAGACTTATTTTTTCTTGGACTTAGTTCTCTTTCAGGAGAGAGCACACACTACAGAGCCATTCAGAGTTGATTACGGTGCAGAGAGTAGTAAGGACAAGTGGAGTTATCATTGGTGCAACAATGATGGGCATATCCAATTCGAGCGCTAGGTTTCTGTGCAATGGTGATTGCAATGTGATCTGGTGTGGAAGGTGCACTAGTAAAACTATGTAGCATAACACAGATATTTGTGTGTGATGAGGGCACAGTGAATGAAGGTGCAACACTAGTCATCTTGGGATATCTTCGATATTTACATACTTGTAATTTCTTTAAAATGAGAAAGTGTGTTGTTTTGTATTTAACACTATGAATTTTGGTGAATAGTTGGAGTTTGTATTTTTGTTTTCTTAGTTATTAAATAGTTAAGTGATTGAAATTATACAAATTCTTCTTGATGTTCCAGAATTCTGTTTATGCTGAACTAGTTAGTATACTGTTGAATTTTGACAATTTTTTAGAGAATGTAGTGTTTGTACTTTTGAATATATTGTTCAGATTTTAGTATATCTAGTGAGAAGGGTTTTGATAGGCATACACCATATATATAGTTTCATTCTTCAGATGAGTAAGTTTCAGACTAGTAGATGTAGGGTTTTACTCTTGAAGTACAGATATGTTGTTCCATGAATACAATTTCAACAACAATGATAATACATATTGTGTATTCATATTTCGAGGTTGCTTTAGAGGGATATTGAATGTATTGTTAACATGTTTTTCGATAAATGTTACCCATTCCTAAAACTGTTTGTTTTGTAAGTAGCTGAAACATATGCAAAGGAAAATGGTATATTTCTCATGGAAACCTTAGCAAAGACAACACATAATGTCAATGAATTGTTCTATGAAATCGGTAATGAATATAATGTCAAAGTTTCAACAATTGCATGCTTGCTATTTTTGTCACAAGAAAAATTGGTATCCTATTTGTGTGCCTTGCTTTGGTCACTCTTTTTCACTATATGGTTGTGGTCATCTTTCATTTCTTCTCTGCCGCCAACTTATATATACAACACAACTTACTTAGGATAATGTTTATTTTTCCTGTACTGATCTTCATCTAGATGAAATGATGTGAATGCTTTTTAGGGCCTCCATGCAACTTCTCTTTACTCTTGCTTGCTAATTGATTAAACTTGTTGATACGTTGTATGTTTAGTTTACAGTTGCACGATTTATGATATTTTATCTACCAGATTCATCTCTCTCATCAATTCCTAGATGGATCCCTTTATGTTCATCTATACCTCCGTACACATCAAAATGTAAACCCAACTCTTTGGTACAAGGTCAAAAAAAGGTGAATTGGTTAAAATTTAACATATGCCTATGCATTTAAAGTTTGACTTGAAACATCTTTTGTAAAAACCTATATAGAACTGTGTAGAAACAATATGTTATATTGGCACTTCAATATTCCAATACAAATTCTTGAATGATCTCCCTCTTCTCACATGTCAACTTCCAGTGCTTGAAAATCTAACTGAAAGCATGATGAGGATAGATACGAGCCAAATTCATACTCAACCCAAGAGTTCCAAGGGAAATTTGTAATAGTATTTGAGTTCTTGAATGCATATTTATATTTTCTAGCTTGTTACTAATATAGGAGAGACTTATTGTTAGATTTTTTTATTCTAAGCAAGAACACTCTTCTCTGCATAATTAACGATATGAATTTTATCTTTGACCTTGCTATATACTCCAAGGTTATTTTATATGCAATTTTTTTGAGTATTTATATTTCTCTCATGTCACTAGATTATTCTTTGATTTTCTACCAGTGACCTCCTCTTTTGGATATTTGTTAGTTTATACCTCTTGAAAAACTAGAGTTACAGACGACAAAGTTTTCTTCTCTTATGCCATTGTTTCCCTTGTTCCTCTTCTTTCTTGAAGAGTGTCTAGTGTATTGTTCAAGACCATGTGAATTTTTTTTCCTGCTAATGCCATAAAATTTGGAAGTGCAACTGTTCACAGTGGCATTCTTTATAATGTTGCATCTCTTGCTAAGTTTCAGGTGTTTCTCAAAGCTTGGAAGCTGCACTAGAATTGATTATTTTTATCTCAACTAGAAAATGCTCCATTTTAGTTGTTTCATATTCAACATTGTGGTTGTTGGCTAAGGTGATTGTTTTCGTCCAGGCTATTCTGATGCCTATCGAGGACCCGTCATTGATTGAGAAAAAGAGATTTGGCACATATGACATGGAAATAGATATAGAGGGAGGTTTGAAGAAGAATCCTAAGACTAAATCAGAGATAGATATTGAAAAGGGCTTGATCATCTTCACTGGTAAGATAAGATCATCTTTAAGTAAGCCTGTCGACACAAAACTTATCGGCCCTGTTATTGAAATAAAATAGTTATCTTCAACTCAATAACAAATCTATCTTCAACTCTCTTAGACAAGGCCACTATGGGAGGCAAAGTTGTTCTTAGTGTAGAAGGTAAAGGCTAAAGACTTGGACGAGGCCCCTATGGGAGGAAAAATTGTTCTCAGAGCAGAAGGTAAAGGCTTGAAGAAACTTGATGAATCAAAGCTCCCTGGGACAAGAAAGAAGGGAATTTTGAACTTGGCTTTACTGTAGCCAAGTAATATATTTAGTTGTGTTCTTCCCAGCTTGGTATGATGCATCATACCCATTATAACCCGGAAAACAAGTTATTGAGGGCCAACACCCTTGCCACACTCCTTTTCTGTAACACCCTAAGCAGAGCGATTATAGTAGTCGTTTTTGTTCATACTATTCCCCATGAACCTAGCATAACTAGCATTAGTTCGAACAACATAGCTACCTAAATCTGGTCAAATCTATCCTATCCTTCCCACAGGGAATTCCAACAATTACTGGTGCCAATATACCCACTATCTCATCCCTCGGCTCAAAAAATGACCTAAGATGAACCACTGAACCTAGGGAGGGAGTAATGGCCCCCTCCTTATGTGTTATTCTCCTATGGTGCATTATAATGTTATACTTGATGGTATGTTCTTTGTGATAGCTAGAGCACCTTGATAGTATTCTTCTTAGTAGCCAGAGCACCTTGATAGTAATTTTTTTGTAGAAGCCACATCTACCAGAGACTTGGTTGTACAATGCCAGAGCACCTTGCCCATCATTGGTTTGTTAGAACTTGGGCACTTTTATGAGAATGAATGGTGTTGTTGAGCACATTTTCATAGAATTCCAAATTGATTTCAAATCCAACTATTTTCATATTTTGTGCTCCTCGTGGCTGGATCTTTCACTTTTACAACATGTTGTCTTAGAGACAAGCGTTGGAGAAGATTGACGAACTTGCTTCAGAAACCATTACACTTAAATGGAGCATGCAGGACCATCATAATGTGCACTCAGAATTTATTCCATATTTTGGTGCACTCCCAAAATCATTTCACACAGGTACTACTACAAATAGTTGTAAAATGTTGTCAAAATATAATTTTCCATATTTTAGTCTGGTAGGGAGGGGTCCAATTTAGAAATTCTTAGCTCTAAATCTTTGCTAGTTGTTTGATAGGACTAACTTTTGGCATTAATGCACTGACTGCTTTGGAAGGTACACTTCTGCTAGAAGAAATTATATAGTAAAAAGAGGTTATCCCAAAGTATTCTAGTTATGAAAGTGACATATTTTTTCCTTGCTATCTAGTTATGAAAGTGGCATATTTTTTCCTTGCTAGTTCAAGGATAAGAAATAGGAGCTTTTCAAGAAATATCATATTTTGAAGACCTTTCAATTTGATTGCCTACCAATTTCTCAAAATTTACCTCATTTTTCTCTGAGTTACAACATGTACGTACACAGTATGAAATCCTATGCTCCACATCATTTGCATGTAATCTAGAAATATTTGCTCTAGAGTTTGATATATGGAACCAGTTCTCTAGGCTTGTTAGCTTTAGTACTCAAATAGCATTAAGGTTGCTTTTCTAGATGGCAAGTTCAGAACATGCTTGGTGCATGTGGTAGGTATTCTTAGTCATTCGGTGCGATATTATTTATAAGTTGTTCTATATTGTGCTAAAGGTGTTATTGTTTTAGTTGTTATTTATAATTTTAATTACAACTGTTGCAGTTGTATCCACATGTGATGAGCTACAACATAATAGATACAAAAACGGAGTCATTAAAGTTGTATGTATCATGCCCATGCAAATTTAGGCAACAATGTTCAGGTTGTGTTGAAGATGACATTGTTTTAGTTGTTATTTATAATTTGAGATTTCAGTTGTTGCAGTTGTATCCACATGTGATGCGCTATGGCACAATAGATACAAAAATAGAGTCACTAAAGTTGCATGTATGATGCCCATGCAAATTTGGGCTGGAGCTATGGACCTATTCCAAGTTCTAATCTAATCACTTTCTATGGCTTTTTGCTGAAAGGATAAAAACCTTATGCCACCATCCCCATTGCTAAAGTTCATATTTCGTTTTTCATTGTTGCAACTTTGCAGCTCAACAAAGGCCCCTTTCCTTGAGGCAAGCGAAGTGATCATTTGAAAATCAGGCTTCTTTTGGCAAGGGAGGCAATCTTTTGAACCCATTCGTGGTATCTTCTTGTCCATTATCCTTTCTTTAGATTCAAGCAAGGCCACAAAAATCCTAGCAAGCGAAGTGATCATTTAAACCAAAGTCTCCTCTTTGCCATTATTTCCTTTCAAGGCAAGGTGTAACGACCTGCAGCTCCGCCCGAAGTGCGACCACGACTGAACGGAAGCGTGCGCGGTTGGGGGCTTGAACGAACAACATTCCGGCTTGAAGTGCGAGCTCGTCCTTGGTGCGAAGGTGTTATGACATATTAACAAATGCGTGGAAGGATGGGCGAGGTTCATATATATGCGTGGGAGCTTGGATACATACCCACGGGCCGACCAATAAACGTGGGCAGGTCAACCATGGTTGAAGGCGTTTCAAGGGAAGGCTGACTTGAAGATTGGAGCATTTGTGATGGCGTTTAGGAGCGTGGGCAGGTCGGCTGGGTAGCTGCAACCTCGCCCTATGCTCATATATATTGGAGGAGTGTTGGAGCTCATTTCATCCATCGCTCATCACTCAAACATGTGAAGAAGGCACATAACAAGAGTGTGGACGCAGCTAAGGAGAAAGGCATAGATTTGAGTGATGCACCCGTTCTTGGGCAAGGCCGCACGAAGGTGAACCGCTTGTCTTGGTTTTGGGTGAAGGGCGGAGGCAGGGTCACCCGCCGGTTGGAGAAAGGCGTGCACAGTGTGTGTGGGTGCCCATTTTGTGCGAAGAATTGGCACGGGTTCTTGGGTGACTCGGGTGAGTGCCCGCCCGTTGTGCAAGTGTGCAGGGTGACTTGGTGAAGTGTTGAGATTATGTACAAAGGTGTGTCTCGGGTGGAGGCGCCCGTGTGTGGCGACTTGGAGGCACGCCAAAGTTGGGCAAACAACACGATCGTGTGACGAGGTGAATGAAGGGTTGGTGAGTCGTACGACGACCATGCAGAGGCACCGACGAGCTGGGCAACAGAGTTTACCGAAGATTGTAAATTTGGCTAAGTATGAAACTTGGTGTTTCCCAAGTATACTTGTAAAGCTTTGTAATATTGAAAGATCGTATAATATATTATTCAGGCAGACTCATTGTTCAGGGAGTTGCCCCTCCCTTTATACTGTGCAATTATGTTCTTCATTTATAATTGTTGATGATAATGAATGTGTATGGGTGTTTATTGGTATAAAGGAAAACATTAATAATACTTGGTTGAGAAACACAAACTAAGTAGGAGAGTGGTTAGGCGTAGTCCACGAACATAAGTATTGGTGAAAAGAAAGTGTCCGGTGGTGCCGCACCTCACCAAGCGCGGTTGAAAGACTACCGCCAGGTTGGGGGCGTGACAGGTGGTATCAGAGCTAGTCTGAAGACTTGGAGGAGTCTTGCAGGAAGCTGGGTGAAGCAGGTGTACATGCACTTGACATTTGGTGACAATGAAGCAGGTACTTGCAAGTGAAGGAAGTTGTTTAACATACAAGTGGAACAAGGGCTGGTTCAGGTTGCAGGAAACTTGGTGAAGCTGTTGGATGGTCAAAACTAGATCACAAAGAGGAAGGAAGCTGTTAGCAATGGCAGCTGAATCTCAGCCTGGGTCTAGTCACGATGCGAAGGATGCCACTATGGCATTCATTGAAAAAGTGTTGGAGAAGATGGAGGACTTAGAAGCTTTCTGGACTAAGAAGATGGACTTGATTGAGAGAGATAAAGAGGCCAATTTGAAGATGAAGGAAGAGCTTGATGAACTCCGGACTCAACACGAGTACACTGATCTTATGTGTACACAACTTGAAGTAAGAGTCAAGGAGGTTGAAGAGGCAAGAGACCAAGGTCTTTAAGAGATCGTGGGCTTGCGAAAATCTCTTGACGAAGCTAGAGATGAGATCGTGGTGTTGAAGAAAGCCGTGAGGCATAACTCAGGTGGAGGAGTGCCTCATGTGAAAGTCAAGGAACCAGAATCTTTTGATGGTATAAGGAGTGCAAAGACTCTTGGAAACTTTCTATGGTACATGGATCAGTACTTGGAACGGTTGGGTCTATTTGATGATGAGACGAAGGTCAAGGTAGCTGCTTAGTTCTTGACAAAGGATGCTAAGATTTGGTGGCGAAGGAGGATGGATCAGATTGCCAATGGCAGTGCTGGTGACATTACTTCATGGGATGAGATGAAGAAAGCTTTGCAGACCCATTTCAGTCCTCAGGATGAAACGTGGGAAGTAAGGATGAAAATTAAATTCATAAAGCAGACAGGGAACCTTCAAACATATCAGCGGGAGTTTGCAAGTGCGGTTATGGAACTTCCTAACATGGTAGAGAGGGACAAGGTGTTCAATTTCATTATTGGGTTGAAACCTTGGGCATGTAATGAAGTGAAGAGGCAGAGGATTAGAACACTTGAGGAAGCTTTTGCTGTTGTGGACAAGTTGGTGGAGCATTATGATGAGACTTCTGATGATAGGAAGAAGAAGTCTGATAAGACGAAAGATAAGAAGAAGGATGATGCTTCGAAATCGGATGATTATTCGAAGACGAAGAAAGCCTTGAAGTGTTAGATATGTGCTGGACCACATATGGTGAATAATTGTCCTTCTAGACCGAAAGTGGCTGTGATTGCACAATCTAATGCGAAGAATGAAGAAGCTTCTGTGGGGATTATGCAGATACTTGGTGGTGTTGCTGCTACAAAGGTGATCTCTCGGAGGGATCCTGAGAGGAACAGGTTGGAGTATGTTTGGATGAAGATTGGGGGTGTTGATATACTCACTATGGTGGATAGTGGGGCTACTCACAACTTCATGGGTGAAGATACTGCGAGAAGAATTGGGCTGAAATTTGTACCGGTGAAGGCACAGATGAAGACAATCAATTCTCCTCCTGATAATATTCTTGGTGTAGCTAAAAAGGTGGACGCAACACTAGGTGAGTGGACAGGGAAGGTCGACTTCACTATAGTGCGGATTGATGACTATGAAGCTGTGCTGGGAATGGAATTCTTGAAACAATTCGATGCTATGATTGTTCCACATTTGAAGAAGTTGTACATTTACGATGGAAGGGAAGATGTACCCATTGGTGTTCCAACCATTGGAGTGACAAGACTTGATCGCAAGTTGGTAGTGATGCAAATGGAGGGTGAGAAGTGAATGGAAGATATGAGTAAGTGGTTGTCTACGATTGAGACAAAGCTTACTGAGCAATCATTAGTCATCAGGACACTTTCAGATAGTATCTTGGATTTGTCAAGAAGGCTAGAAGTGGTTGAGGATGATGATGATGATGATGAGGCATATGTGAGGCCAAATGTCCGGGAGGAGGATCGGGTCACTTATCTACAGAGGATGGAGATAGAAGATATTGACATATGGATTGAGATTATTAGTGAGGGTGAGCCTTCAGGCTCTACTCCCTCCACATCTTCTTAGATGGACAAGAAGATGGGGCTCATTATTAGCTGCTCATGGCAGTGAGTCCTTAAAACAGGTTGATCAGGTATGGCAGATGGTGCAGGGATGGCTTGGCATCAAGCATCATGACATGTTGAAAATGGGATGGAGTTTCCATGGACCTAAGCATGGGAGAGATTCTTAGTGAGTCCAGAATGTGGCAGAATCCGAGATAGACTGGTGAAGGCATAAGGATGGACATTCTTATGATTTGAGCATGATAGTTGGACTGATCACCTGACTAGTTCAAGTCATGGGGGCTAGCAGTGTACTAGAGAGATGTTGACATCAAGCAGAGGAAGGATGACAGTTTACAGGATGAGGACGACACATGATGGAGATGGGAGTTCTACATATGTTGCAGGGATGTTTGCAGTATGTGAAGGAGTTGACATCATGGACCAAGGATGAGACAGATATCAATGTTAATCTTGGTGGATGGCTACCAAGATGGTATGTTGTTGAGGACGACAACGACTTCAGGTGGAGGAGGATGTAAGGACATATAGCTCTGCCCGAAGTGCGACCGCGATCGAATGGAAGAGCGCGCAGTTGGGGGCTTGAACGAACAACGTTCCGGCTTGAAGTGTGAGCGATGGAAGGATGGGCGAGGTTCATATATATGCGTGGGAGCTTGGATACATACCCACCGGCCGAAAACAAATGTGGGCAGGCCGACCATGGTTGAAGGCGTTTGAAGGGAAGGCCGACTTGAAGATTGGAGCATTTGCGATGGCGTTTAGAAGCGTCGGCAGGTCGGCTGGGTAGCTGCGACCTTGCCCTACGCTCATATATATTGGAGGAGCGTTAGAGCTCATTTCATCCATCGCTCATCGCTCAAACATGTGAAGAAGGCGCAGAACAAGAGTGTGGACGCAGCTAAGGAGAAAGGCGCGGATTTGACTGATGCGCCCGTTCTTGGGCAAGGCCACACGAAGGTGAACCGCTTGTCTTGGTTTTGGGTGAAGGGTGCGAGCAAGGTCGCCTACCGGTTGGAGAAAGGCGTGCACAGTGTGTGTGGGCGCCCATTTTGTGCAACGACTTGGCACGGGTTCTTGGGTGACTCGGGTGAGCGCCCGCCCGTCGTGCAAGTGTGCATGGTGACTTGGTGAAGTTTTGAGATTGTGGACAAAGGCGTGTCTCGGGTGGAGGCGCCCATGTGTGGTGACTTGAAAGCGCGCCCAAGTTGAGAAAACAACACGATCGTGTGACGGGGTGAACGAAGGGTTGGTGAGTCGTGCGGTGACCATGCAGAGGCACCGACGAGCTAGGCAACCGAGTTTATCGAAGATTATAAATTTGGCTAAGTATGAAACTTGGTGTTTCCCAAGTATACTTGTAAAGCTTTGTAATATTGAAAGATTGTATAATATATTATTCGGGCAGACTCATTGTTCAGGGAGTTGCCCCTCCCTTTATACTGTGCAATTGTGTTCTTCATTTATAATTGCTGATGATAATGAATGTGTACGGGTGTTCATTGGTATAAAGGAAAACATTAATAATACTTGGTTGCGAAACACAAACTAAGTAGGAGAGTGGTTAGGTGTAGTCCACGAACATAAGTATTGGTGAAAAGAAAGTGTTCGGTGGTGCCGCACCTCGCCAAGCGTGGTTGAAAGACTACCGCCAGGTTGGGGGCGTGACACAAGGACTCGTTGCTCCGCAGCCTCTTTGTTTAATTTTACTTTTATCAACCTTATTTTTTTCATAATTTCATCAAAAGGATATTGATCCAAAAGCTAACTCTTCAAACACCTCTTACTCCTTTAGAATTTTGTTATTTAGCAAGCCCCGTGCCCATAGCGACTAGGTCATACATTAATTATATAATAAGAAATATAGATATATAAGAAATATATTAAAAATTGATTTGTATAAAAAATTTGTTGGACAAATTTATCTACTAATTATAAATTAGTTAATTTATTTGGATTTTAGATTTATAAAATGGTCTATTTTATGTAAAAAAAAAAGAATTTTTTTTTAAAGTTAAAGTTGACCCATAACTTTTTTATGCACACTTAATCAGATAAATGTATACATTAGTAAGACATTATTCTTATTGCAATAATTTTTTAATTATATTTATGAAGTCTTTGACTATATCAACCACATTAATATGTTTAATGTATTTAACCTTTAATAAATATTAAAAAATTTGAGGGTGAAAGTTTATTTAAATGTTGTAAGGAGTTGTGTCGGTTGAGAAAAAACCCAAAACTTTTAATAAAGGCCAAATTCATTCTCTGTCGGTGGTCATACGCGTACCCTGCCACGCTAACGCGCTTAACACACGGAGCATCTAGATGTGAGCTTTCACGTTTAACACAAGGCATACACACCTTACACGCGGCTTACCAAACTTTACACACGCCTTACAAACTGAGCTGCTCATCTACATATAAGCTGCGGCGAAGCACTATTTTTCCCCACGAATTGCGGTTGACTGTTGACTGTAGAGTGCCAACTTTTGGGTTCCACATGAGAGCGGCCGTGTATGGTTGTGCAGAGTTACAATATGGTGAAGGAGCGATTGGGAAAAAATTAAATCGCCGAGATATCAGCGAATGCGAAGAAATTAAATCGCCGAGATATCAGAGAAAAGTGTTAGACACCAATAATTCTCTTAACATTTGAGGCCGAGAAATACAGGTAGTGATTTGCTACATCCTCTAAATTTTTTGACACCACATTTGTATTGTGCACCTCGTTCTGTGCCCTCTGGTTGCAGGTTTCATAAAAATAAATCTGCAGATAAATTTATTGTGACGCCCTCTGCAATCGCAATTGGCTTCCACATAAAGTTGTTGCGAAGTGAAGAGTGTGACTATTATTACAAGGATTACTTCATGCGAATGATTATTCTACAGCTAAACACCGGACAGAATAAATAAACTGTGCGGCGAAATTGCTTTGAAGATTTATCTAACCAGAGGCTGAATCGTATTCCACTGGCAAATCTCCGAGATTTCGAAGGATGATACTATCGCTATCAAGGGACGGGACGTGTTGATATGTTGCTATCACCATGTCATCAACTCACTGTACTCCAGTACAGGTGTCAATGAAGGTTGGGATCAAAAGTTTGGTATGTTCAAGGATGGGATGAAAGAACACATAAATTGGGACGTGTTGATATATTGATATCGCCATGTCATCAACTCACTGTACTCAAGTACAGGTGTCAATGAAAGTTGGGATCAAAAGTTTGGGATGTTCAAGGATGGGATTTTATTGTACTCCAGTACAAGGGTCAATGAAAGTTGGGATCAAAAGTTTGGGATGAAGTTTGGGATGTTCAAGGATGGGATAAAAGAACAAATAAATTTGGGACGTGTTGATATGTTGATATCGCCATGTCATCAACTCACTGTACTCAAGTACAGGTGTCAATGAAAGTTGGGATCAAAAGTTTGGGATGTTCAAGGATGGGATCTTATTTTACTCCAGTACAAGTGTCAATGAAGTTTGGGATGAAGGATGGGATGAAAGAACAAATAAATTGAGTGGGTGAGAATTAGTATAGATTCATTTTAATCACTATGTGGATCGCATTTTTTTTTAATGTATTAATGATTTTTATAGTGTCAAATTAAAAAAAATCTTTACATTTCAGGAGATTCATTTGATTCCGTGTCGATTTTTTTATATATTTGTTAATATGAATCTAGTCTATTTTTCAATGGGGAAATTTTTATTGTTTAAATTGCTTTTTTAAATGTATAAATGTTTTTAATGCTTTGAAAATCACCTTGGGCACTTGGATGAGATAATCTACATAATTCAAATTTGCAATTTTAACAAATATTTATTAGATTTTAGAGAAAAATGACTACTAAAATCTATTTGAAAACCTACTAAAATGTATAACTATGAGATTATTTGAAATGTTTTAACAATGAAATATATATATATATATATAACTTAACATGTATAGTGAGATATTTTAATTATAAAATAAAATGTTTTTCTATTATTAATATATTTTTAGATGCATGTTAATATAATAATATTGATTTATTTATTTATTTATGATCTATACATATTTTTATTAGTATTTTAAATGCATCATAATAATATAGTTTTTTAACATTTAAAAGAAAAATATAACATTTTTTTAGCTATTTTATTTCTCTATATTGGTTATAAAATTATGTTTATATAGATATCAAAAGATTTAATTTATGGTTGAGAATGTAAGTGTAGGATTTTTATATCTTATTGTTTATATTAGGTTGTAATATCAACTAATACACTAAGATTATATATATATATATATATAATTTTTATTTAGAAAATATTTTGTTTTTAAAAAAATATGTGCTAATTTGAAATTAAACGAAATCACACAAGGCAGTAAGAAGAAAGACTTGTCCAAAACCAAATGCTTAAATTGTCATGAGCACTATGCTATAAAGTGTCCACACAAAAAGTCTAACAAGAAGAACTCAGTAGGAGCAACATGTGAAGCATTGGCTTCACAGTTTGAGCTAGAATTCACCCCTATCGCATGCATGGCCAACACTGTGATGGAGAGTGTGTGGTACTTGGACTCTAGTGCTTCATTCCACATGATAGGGTGTAGAGAGTTTTTCAACGAAGTGGGGGAGAAAGATCTCAACATGCATATTGAGCTTGGGGATTGTTAGCACTCCATAAATCCCTTAAGGCTGAGGAAAGGGATCCTAGAGGAAACCCAAACCATTTGTAGGTTAAGGTCCAATCCCCCTAACCTTGGAGAGGGCTTTATCGCTGGATCAACTATCAATTAAAGACTGATAGAATATGGATTTTAGACTGGTTATCAAGCTTAGAAAGTAGATGATATAAGATTTAATGAAAATTGTTGGGAGTGAGGGCCACTGAAGTATAAGAATCATAGAAGATCAAGGCATACATGAGCCATCTAGATAACAAACGCAAGGTAGGCACATATTTCAAGTCAATTGTCGATTGTAATATGGTGAAGAATGAGGGAAACACAAAAATATCAGTCAAATGCAACAAAGCATATGATTATGAATTTTGCTACATAACTAATGACTAACTATTCACAATAAACATGACGGAGCAATGAAGAATTCCAACATGTATAAGATCCGTTATTATCCCGAGCATCTAAGGATGAATACATGATAATAACTTTAGAAATGGATATGAGATTAACATAAAGAAGACACAAACTTGAAACCACACAACACAGGAATCTCTGAAAACAAAGGCAAAATTATTCTCTGAGTTTTTTATTAAAAATGTTTACATACATAGCGCCTCCTCTCAACAATTCCCCCTTTTTCTATTAAATTGTATATTTAGCCTTTAAATACCATTTTGGCTTAGGACCAGATATATTGCATTGATCCCCTAAGTGGATCAAAAGGTTTGTTTTATCATATGAGCACAAGAACAACATTAACTCAGAAAATCTGTCTTATCCTCATCTTTCCGTAGTCCTCTAGAGAATCCCGAAACACCTGTCACCATACCGAAATTCTTGCTAAAATTCTTCCATTTCCCTTTTGCCTTTGAAACTGGTGCAACAACTACTGACGCATACGCCTTCTCCTCCTTTGTATGGTTTTATTTGGGCATATGTTTCCTTATTTCAATGCCCCAATACTTCTATGTCCCTTATATTGTGTTCCTTTGGCGTTTCTTTTATTATACAACCTAACTGCTTATCACCATATCGGAGTAATGCAATCAATGTTTTTGGTTGTGTGCTGCTTTGAATTGCAAGGAATGTGAACTTTGCGATATGTCCAGCTCCTGGGGTTTAGGCAGAAACTACATGACAGGGGCCTGGGAACTCAAGGCCAAAACCTTTAGGGGCTTTAACCCTGTGGCTGGGATAGGGGGCATCTCTTTGAAACATTGCATTATAAACAGTCCCACTGCATAAGACATGGGACCACAATACATATGTGCCTGGGCCTTTTATAATATCAGAAATTTCTAATCGGCGATTTTATAATGTTGCATTTGGTTGCACCCCCCAAGACTTGCGATCTCCAATATATGACATGGCCTGGTCCACATGGAGAGGGAATAGGGGAGGGCCCGCGCTAGGTTTTAACATATAAAACCTCTATTAACCTTTCTCTTTGTTATAAGAAACATTTATCAACTTTTCTGCCCAACCATTAGTTTTAATGCATAAAACACATATATTTTTGTTGCTCACCTTATGACAATAGCCCTTGAGTTCTTTAAGTTCTCTGTGACCGTGGGCCAGCCCCCACATCGAATCCCTTCAATCGGAGAATTTCAATAAAAGGTTTTAATTTCAAGTAGTGACATTCATCATCCTCCTATTGTCGAATGCGATCTGACGTCATCCTTTGCCACGTGTCACATGGTGAGTGGTGACACGTGTCACCCTTTTTTGCCCCCTTAGGACACTGAAAATGCCAAATTTTCATGCTACGTGTCCACCGTACAGCCACATCATATGCCATGTGGCATATAGGAACCAATCATTGCTCACCACATGTCCCGCTGGAGGAGAGATAAAAGGCCTTGTCCTGCTCTGTTTTTCCAATAAAATCCTTTGTTAAGTTATACCCGTCCCTCCCCGTTGGTTTAACACTAGAAGCTTTAACAATATCACATATCACAACTTTATATCACAACATGCTCTGCTTACCATTTTGCCAATTGTTGATTTGCAATATGACTTGGGCCCCGCCGATATGTTTGGTTGACAATCGCAAATCACCGATATTGTTTTGTCGTTGCACTATGTATTGGAACCTTAGATCGTCGATATGCGATATCGACGATCACATACCACTGTTTTGCTTCGACCTCCACTACTTGCCTCTCCAAATCTCCGATATGTGGGATCTGAGACTCATACTTAGGCATTTTCCCTTTTTTTTGGTTTTGAAGAGTAAACTTGAACTTGCTCCAACTTTTGATCCAAAATTTAGTTTGAAGAACTGTATATGCCATTGGAAAGCTGCTTTCGAGAAATTTATCATGAAAACACCTGCAACAGGATCTGAACTAGACTTTATATGCAAAAAATTCCCAAAATTTAGACTTGTTTTGACCACAGGACTTCAAGGATTGAATGGATCCTTGGAAAAATAAACCTTTAGGCTATGACACCTAGTGATTCATGGGCTAAACTGACCAAAATTAATCGTAAGAGGCCAACACCACGAAATAGTATGAAGCTCTGACCTAGACTTAGTCAATTCATGCATCTACTTGAGCCTATATTTCCTTACACAATTCCTTGAGAAATTAGGCCCCTATTATTTAGGAATTTCTCCAAAATGGATTGTGCAATTCCCAAGGTTGATCATCTAACATGGATCCCAACCACGTAACCCTCCACATCAATGCCATATCAATACCATGTGAACTTCACATGAATTCCACGTCAACTCCTCTTGAACACCATGTTAGGTGGCACGTTAACATAGGCTTCCACATCACCCTCTCCCAATGTTTCTTGTTGAATTCAAGATGACATCATCCTACCACATGACAACCTCTTGTGGTGCCACATGTCACTTAGAATTGTGCCACTTGGCCATCCAAAACAATAGTTCTACCTACCATGTTTCACACCATCAATGTGCTACATCAGTAGCTCTGCCACGTCACATGACCACCTCCACAATCCAATCAAGACTAGTCTACAACTAATGTTACACTACCTTGGAATCTTCACCTCAACTAGGTAACTTGAATTCTCTACATGCATTATCTATTTTTGGCTGATTGATAAGTTAACTAGATGATCATTAAGTTAGATTGAAGTCACACTACACAACTAACCTTCCACTAGTTCCTTGAACATTTGGAACTAGTTTAACTGAAAACAACTTAATATAACTGACCTTGATTGCTACATATTAGAAATCACTCGTTCTTAATTGAACTCAAGCCCTCCAACTCGAATTAAATGAGTTAACTAAGTGAGAAGAGCCATGTCACCTCATTTAACTACATCCAAGTTGTACGTTGATGTGGAAATTCAAATTATTTTTAGTTTAACCAAGGTAAAGTCAAAATGAGATTTTCTTGTTGCATTTCTCAATAGGCATGGTGGTGCTCAAGTGATATGAGGTGATGGGTGCCAAGTTGGACCTCATTTAGGGTGACAGTGCCACATGGGTACGCTGTGGTATATCCTTGATGATGTGGCAAGGGGTTAAGGGGCCCAAACTTCAAATGGGCATAAATTTCAATCTATAGGTCTAATTAAGTGAAAATGTATATTGTCGGAAATCCCTTGATGACCTAGATGCGATGATGATATCTAAATTTGATTCCACTAATTTTGGGAAAGGAAAAATTTTTGTAACCTCGTCTTCATAAGGAGACCATGGAGGTTGGTTTAATTGAATGTAACACCTCCCACTAGTCTTCAAAAGTCAAAGGGGGTGGGATAGAGCATTAAAACGTGTTATTAGAGCACCTTCATTCAACAGTTGGACCGAATGGGCACATTATGATAATTTTTAAACTCTTTTATAGAGATTAGTACTTAAAGGATGTTTATTTTTCGTGTGTGTTGATTGGAAATTTTGGTGTTGTATGCCTATATGTACTAACATCAGAATGATGGGATGATAATATGATTGGTAGGAGAGATTGCTAACCTGTTATTATTTTCTAACAACCATACTAACTTGAAAATTGGTGTTTTAGATAGCCTTGCATCCATATACTTATTGCAGATTTGCCAAGGAAATGGGTAAATATGTTATTTATATATATATATATATATATATATATATATATATATATATATATATATAAAATAGTTATGTGTTTGTGAGAGCACATAAGAAGACACCAAATATTAGCAAGAGAGTAATCTATATCTATATATATATATAATAGTTATGTGTTTGTGAGAGCACATAAGAAGACACCAAATATTAGCAAGAGAGTAAGGGAATGTGCAATAGAATGGTGTGGAAAAACATTAATAAATTATTGCAGTGTTAAGAAGAAGAATCAATTAGAAAAAGGATTGAGGAAGACTCCCCTGACTAGATGAACACCCATATAAGTATAAGGGTTGCGTTGAGAAGTTATAAGGATGACAATGAAAGGATTTTCATGGATCATGAATAATAAGTAGAAGTAAATGCAATTATACAACAAATCTTGTCAAATTTGCAAAGCCAAAGGCAACGTGATCTAGGTGACAGCTACCTAAGAAAATATAAAGGTAGGAAAAGTCCATTAGGACTTAAAAACATGAATGAAGAACTAATGGTGTAGAGGGAAAAATAACCAAGAAAAGACATAAGCAAACAAGTGAAGATACGATGAGAGGAGAAAGACCACTAAGTACTCCAGAAAGGAGAACATATAGTCACAAGCAAGTGTTTACTATTTCCAACAAGAGACATTTCTGACAGAAAAGGAAAGGAAAATATTTGATACCAAAATAATTTAAGAAGGAAAAACATTCTGCATTTTATGGAGAGGTTAGGAAGGAAGAGGTGTTAGGTGTGGAGCCTGATTATCTTCTGTATTCAAAGGTTTCAGCTGGATGTATACCCCAGGAAGATTGTACACCCCTCCACGAGGAGGGGACTTGTCCCCCCCGCGGGGGTTCGGGGGGGCTAATCCCCCCCGGCTGGGGGGTCTGGGGACCAGCGGTCCCCCAACGGGGTTCGGGGGCAGCGCCCTCAAAGCTAAAAACAGATGTAAAATTTCCTTGTAAAAGTATAGTAATTTATAGTCAATCTGGGTTGTTCACTTGGCAGATGATCTGACGGTAGAAGTTATGTTTAATTTAGGGTTTTTTGCCCTAGAAGGCAACCCCTCACTATATATGAGGGAATTGTATTGTGTCTATGTACATCTGTATTCTGAGTGATGAAGAGAGAGGATATTGAGAGTGAAGAGGGAGTTACAGCGGATCTGTTGTAGGTTGTATCTCTTCAGTTTGTTGGATAATATAAAAAGAAGGACTGGCTGTTTCTCTGTAGACGTAGCCCAAACTGGGTGAACCACATATATCTGTGTCTCTCTTGTTTTATGCATTTTCTGTGTTTATATTTCTGCAATATTTTATGTGTTCCATTGCTCTGTAATATATAATTTTCTAACAACTAGTATCAGAGCCGAAGGTCTATTTGGCTGATAAAATCATAGGAGAGAAGGGTTCCTGGTTCGATTGGGAGCAATGGCGGAAGATGGTAGGTTTAGGGTCGAAAAATTCAACAACCAAAACTACCAGCTGTGGAAGATGGAGATGGAAGATTATCTGTATCAGAGAGATCTGTACCTACCATTGAGCGGAAAGACAAAGAAGTCGGCCAGTATGATAGACACAGAATGGGATATTCTCGACAGAAAGGCACTTGGAACAATACGGCTATGCCTAGTGGCATCGGTAGCGTTTAATATTTCAAAGGAAACGACAACAAAGGGTTTAATGTCCTTATTGGCTAAACTATATGAAAAACCCTTGGCCTCAATAAGGTATTTCTTATGAAGCGTTTATTTAATATGAAGATGTCAGAAGATGGATTTTTCACTGATCATTTAAATGATTTTAATACAATTACAAGTCAGTTAAGTTCCGTAGGGGTAAGATTTGATGATGAAGTTAGGGCTCTTTTATTTCTGTGCTCATTACCAGAAAGCTGGAATGGTTTAGTTATGGCCATTAGTAACTCTATCTCTGGATCTAGTACTTTAAAGTTTGATGATGTTGTTGGTGCAATCCTTAGCGAGGAAATACGATGGAAAAGCTCCAGTGAGACATCTGGTAATGCTTTGACTGCAGAGACTAGGGGAAGAAAAATGGAAAGAGGAAAGAGCCCAGGATATCGCAGTAAGTCAAGAAAAGGTAGATCCAAGTCCAGATCGGGGATAGTGTGCTGGAAATGCGGGAAGAAAGGACACTTGAAGAAAGACTGCAAGTCTCAGAAGGGAAAAGAAGGAGCCACGTAGCAAGAAACTAATCATGAAGCAAATGTAATAGGTGATGTGTTGCAAGATGCTTTGCTTCTTTCATTAGAAAATATTATTGATGCCTGGGCGGTGGATTCAATGGCCTCATTCCATGCCACACCTGATAGTAAACATTTTCATGATTATGTTCAAGGAGATTTTGGACAGGTTCGAATGGGTGATGATAAACCCTGTAAAATCATTGGAATGGGTACAGTTTTCATAAAACAAAAAAATGAAAATCAGTGGCTATTGTAGGAGGTAAGGCATGTTCCAAATCTGAAGAAAAATCTAATTTCAACAGGGCAGTTGGGAGGTGAAGGTTGCGTAACTACTTTCACAGATAAAACCTGGAAGGTCACTAAAGGATCCATAGTAATAGCGAAAGGAGGAAAGGTTGGTACATTGTATTTATGCAATGGTATTTATAATTCTGTTAATGCTTTAACCTCTACAGGAGAAGATACAACATTGTGGCGTCATAGGCTCTAGCACATGAGTGAGAAGGGGATGCAGATTCTTCACCTAAGAAATTTGTTGCCAGGTTTGAAGCATGTTGATTTAAAATTTTGTGAGAATTGTGTTTATGGAAAATAGAAGAGAGTCAAATTCCTTAGAGTTGGGAAAGAAAAGAAAATCGAAAAATTAGAGCTTGTGCATACAGATGTATGGGGACCTGCTCAGGTATCATCTCTTGGTGGCTCTCGTTATTATGTTACATTTATTGATGATGCAACCAGAAAAACCTGGATTTATTGTATTCGAAATAAATCTGATGTATTTGATACTTTCAAGAAATGGAAAGCTTTGGTTGAAAATGAGACAGGAAAAAGGTTGAAGTGTCTCAGATCATACAATGGAGGTGAATATTGCAGTAAAGAGTTTGATAGGTACTGTTCAAAGAATGGAATTCGTAGAGAGAAGACAGTTCCAGGAACACCACAAGAAAATGGTGTGTCAAAAAGGATGAACAGGACAATCATGGAACATGCAAAGTGCATGAGATTGCATGCAAGATTGCCTTTACAATTTTGGGCAGATGTTGTAGATACTGTTGTTTATCTAATAAACAGAGGGCCTTCAAGTTCCTTGGATTGTGGTATTCCAGAGGAGGCATGGACAGGTAAAAAGGTAAACTACTCTTTTTAAAAGACTTTTGGTTGTGAAGCCTTTGTCCACATTATTAAAAAAAATAGAACAAAGCTTGAGGCAAAATCAAAGAAATGTACCTTTATTGGATATGATGTTAATGATTTTGGTTATCGCTTTTATGATTATGAAAAACACAAAATCATTAGGAGCAAAGATGTCATATTCAATGAAAAGGTTTTGTATAAGGATCGGCTATAGGAAAAGAAACAGGAAAAAGAAAATAGAGAATACATAGTGCTTGACGATATCACAAGAAAAGTGATGGTGCCTGAAAATCATAATGATCAATAGCCAAAACAACAACCACAATAGCAATAAGCACTTCAAACACATGAAAGTGGTGTTAGAAGATCTACCAGGATAAGTAGACCCCCTAAACTATACTCTCCTTCATTATATTATGTATTGTTGACTGATTCTGGTGAACCAAAATGTTATGAAGAAGCAGTGTAGGTAGAAATCAGGAAGAAGTGGGAGCAAGCCATGAAAGAAGAGATGGACTCCTTAGCACATAACCAGACTTGGGACTTAGTCAGGTTGCTTGCAGGTAAAACAGCATTACAAAATAAATGGGTTTACAAGTTGAAGGAAGAAGATGGAGGTAGAAAAGGGTACAAAGCTAGACTTGTGGTGAAGGGGTTTGCACAGAAAAAAGGTATTGATTTTGATCAAATATTTTCTCCTGTTGTTAAAATGACTTCAATTAGAACTATTTTAAGTCTAGTAGCAGTTGAAGATTTTCATCTTGAGTAGTTAGATGTAAAGACAACCTTTCTCCATGGGTATTTGGAGGAAGAGATATATATGCAGCAACCACAAGGATATGAGGTAAAAGGGAAGGAGAAACTAGTGTGTGCAGGTTGAAGAAGAGCCTGTATGGCATAAAACAGGCTCCAAGGCAGTGGTATCTAAAATTTGACAAGTTTATGTCAGAACAAGGTTATACTAGATGTCACTCTGATCATTGTGTTTATCTGAAAAAGAAAAATGATGGCAACTATATTATATTGTTATTGTATGTAGATGACATGCTTGTTGCAGGGTCTAACATGCAGGGAATAAATGTGCTCAAAAGAAAATTGGCAAATTCATTTGCAATGAAGGATTTGGGAGTTGCAAAACAAATCCTTGGTATGAGAATAACTAGAGACAGAAAAAATCGCAAATTAACATTGTCTCAAAATGAGTACATACAAAAGGCGTTGAAAAGATTTAATATGCACAATGCAAAACCAATTAGTACACCTTTGGCTAGCCATTTCAAACTTAGTAAGGAAATGTCCCCAAAGACCCAAGAAGACATGGATTATATGTATAAAGTTCCATATGCATCAAAAGTTGGAAGCTTAATGTATGCAATGGTTTGCACAAGGCCTGATATTGCACATGCAGTGGGAGTTGTAACCAGGTACATGAACAATCCAAGAAAAGAACATTGGATGGCGATGAAGTGGATTCTTAGGTATTTGAGAGGTAACACAAATCAAGCATTATGCTTTGGTGGTTCAAACATTTCTATACAAGGATATGTTGATGCAGATATGGTGGGTGATAGAGATAACAGGAGGAGTACAATAGGGTATGTGTTTACTGTAGGTGGAACAACTGTCAGTTGGGTCTCAAACTGCAAAGTGTTGTTGCACTCTCAACAACAGAAGCAGTGTATGTTGCTGCTACAGAGGCTAGTAAAGAAATGATTTGGTTACAAAGGTTTTTGGATGAATTGGGTAAGAAGCAGGAGTTGGGCAGGTTATACAATGACAACCAAAGTGCCATACATCTTGCAAATAATTCTGCATTTCATTCCAAGACTAAGCATATACAACTCAAGTACCATTTCATACGATCAGCATTGGAAGATGGACAGTTGAAGCTGGAAAATATACACACTAGCCAGAATCCTGCAGATATGTTAACAAAAGTTGTAACCAGGGAGAAGCTGAGAATCTTCTCAGTTTCAATTGGTCTTCAAGTATGATGAAGAATATGAGAAATAGCCATGTCCAAAGTGGAGTCATTGTCTAGCAAATTAAGCAGCGATGGAGTTGCTATAATCAGTCTCCAGTGGAAGATTGTTGGGTGTTGAGCCTAATTATCTTATGTATTCAAAGGTTTCAGCCGGATGTATACCCCAGGAAGATTGTACACCCTTCCACACGGGGGGGACTTGTCCCCCCCGCAGGGGTCCGGGGGGGGGCTAATCCCCCCTGGTTGGGGGGTCCGAGGGCCAGCGGTCCCCCAGTGAGGGTTCGGGGGCAGTGCCCTCGAAGCTAAAAACAAATGTAAAACTACCTTGTAAAAGTATTTAATTTCTAGTCAATCTCGGCCGTTCATTTAGCAGATGATCTGATAGTAGAAGTTGTGTTTAATTTAGGGTTTTTTTCCCTAGAAGGCAACCCCTCACTATATATGAGGGAATTGTATTGCGTCTATGTACATCTATATTCTGTGTGATGAAGAGAGAGAAGATTGAGAGCAAAGAGGGAGTTACAACGGATCTACTGTAGGTTGTATCTCTTCAGTTTGCTGGATAATATAAAAAGAAGGACTCGATGTTTCTCCGTGGACATAACCAAAATTGGGTGAACCACGTATATCTGTGTCTCTCTTGTTTTATGCGTTTTCTGTGTTTATATTTTTGCAATATTTTATGTGTTCCATTGCTCTGTAATATATAATTTTCTAACAAGAGGAAGCAGAAGCATGGTTGTTAGGAATGAAGAAAAATTTCAAAGTGCATGATCACTATGAGAATATGAAATCAAAAGTAGCCATTTTCATCATGAAGGGTAGAGCTTATATCTAGTGGGAATATCTGAATAATACCAAGAATATTAAAGAGGAGTTTTCCTGGAGGATCTTTGAGAAATATTTCTGGGAAAAGTGCCTATCTGAAAGGTAGTATGACAACAAGGCCAAATTATTTTATGAGAACAAGCTAGGGAAACTAGTAGTGAATGAATATATAACTATGTTCTTGGAGCTATTGATGTAGGAATTTACAGGGTAAGTTCCACAGAAAGAATACCAAAAGGACACCGCTCACAACCAGATCTCAAATCAATACACCAGTATTTTTGACGTGATTAAAACCCTCAGAGTGCAAGGAGGGAAACAGTCCACGGCCTGTCCCAACGTGGGTACTACAGGCAATTTATTAATCAAAGAATGAAAATTTACATAAGCTTCTCTCATGCACGGATTACCCGAACAATGACCCTCCATGCGCTTTAAATAGAACTCATGGACCAATCGGGTGTCAAGCCACGGATCAAGTGTCGGTAATACCGAGGTGAGAGTGAACCGTCGGATCACTACATATCGTGACCGTCGGATTGTAAGTTACAAAATGTACAACGGTAAAGAAACACACTTTACCTAACTCTAACCTAACTCTATGCTAGACCAAGTTGAACTTAACTATATCCTATGTGTCGGAATATCCTAACATCCCCCCTTAAGAACAACTTGGGATAGGATTGAAGGATTTACAAATATGACACAATAGGAGAAGGAAGGAGGCACTAGAGCCTATCCCCCCTTAGTGACAACTTCCTGAACTCCAAGCATATATCGAAGTTTAGTGAACTTCGCCTCTGTGAGAGCCTTTGTGAAGATGTCTGCAACCTGATCATCTGTTGGACAATATTGCACTTCAAGAACATGGTCATGAATGAGCTTTCTGATGAAGTGCATGTGTAGTTCAATGTGTTTGCTGCGCTGATGCCGGACTGGATCTTTGCATAGCTGAAAGGTACTTTGATTATCACACCAAAGTGTGGTTGGATGCTGCTGCTCAAAGCCAAACTCTGATAGGATCTGACGAAGCCACAAGGCTTCCTTACTAGCTTCCACGGCACCACGATACTCTGCTTCTGCTGACGAAAGAGAAATGGCAGCCTGTTTCTTACAAGCCCATGTAATAGGTCCTGAACCAAGAGTGAAGACATAACCGGCAGTAGACTTCCGATCATCAAGGTCACCAACCCAATCAGAATCAGTGAAACCAACTAACAGAGGAGCTGCTTTGGCACTGTAATGAATCCCAAACTGTACTGTACCTCGAACATAACGAAGTATTCTTTTAGCTGCTTTCCAATGACTTTCACGGGGGTTTTGCATAAAACGAGCAACAAGGCCAACAGCAAAGGAAAGATCAGGACGAGTATGGGTTAAATACAAGAGTTTTCCGACAAGTTGACGGTATAAGGTAGCATCAACTTCAGGAGAAGTACAAGAGACTGAAAGTTTGACTCCAGACTGAAAGGGAGAAGGGGCTAGCTTACAGTCTTCCATGTGAAAATGACGAAGAATATCACAAGCATACTTGGACTGGGAAAGGAAAATACCCTCTTGGGATTGCAAGACTTGAAGACCGAGAAAATAGTGTAAGTGTCCTAAGTCTGTCATTTCAAATTTCTTTTTAAGGATGGACTTCACATGGTTTATAAGGTTGGGATCACTACCAGTAAGAATAAGATCATCAACATAAAGAACAAGGATGATAAGAGAGTTGCCCACTTTCTTGGTGTAGACAGTATTGTCAGAATGACACCTAGAAAAGCCAGATTCTAAAAGAAAGCTATCCATTTTGGCATACCAAGCCCGAGGAGCTTGCTTGAGGCCATAAAGGGATTTCTTAAGTCGACAAACGAGGCTGGAGTCTGTTTGTATGAAGCCAATGGGTTGTTCCATATAGATTTCTTCCTGCAAGTCCCCATGCAAGAAGGCAGATTTAACATCCATTTGATGGACTTCCCATTTTAAAGAGGCAGCAAGGGAAAGAACAAGGCGGATAGAGTTCATTTTTGCAACTGGAGAGAAGGTTTCAGTGTAGTCAATGCCTTCAACCTGTGAAAAGCCCTTAGCAACTAGACGAGCTTTATGTTTATCAACTTTCCCATCTGGTCCATACTTGGTTCTGTAAACCCATTTGCATCTAACAAGTTTGCGTCCCTTTGGTAGAGGAACAAGATCCCATGTATCATTTGTCATCAATGAATGATATTCTTCATTCATAGCTGCTTCCCAATGTGGATGGCCTGAAGCTTCTGCAAAAGTGTCAGGATCATGATTTACTGGAGCTTGAGCCAGTAAAGAAGAGGCTCTTTCAAACTGAGAACGTGTACGTCGCTGATCTGTAGGATCACCGGCAAGATCACCTGCTGCATCCCGAGTAGCACGGACCCATCTTGGAAGTTGAGGATCCTGAGAAGGTGGGGGAGGATTATCATCCTCGCTTTCATCATCAGAAGAAGAAATGTTTTCAAAGATAGAAGAGATAGGAAGAGGTGGCACATCCGCCGGACTAGGCTCGCAGGCCGATTTATTTTCATCAAATTTTACATCTCTTCTAATGATAACATTTTTGGACTTAAATGGAATAAGTCTATAACCTTTTACATCTTCAGAATATCCAACAAAAGTACATTTCTCACTCTTAGGTTCTAAAGCTTTATGCTTTTCATCTGGAATATGGGCCCATGCTTCACTTCCAAACACACGAAAGTGACTTACATCTGGTTTAATGGAACTCCAAGCTTCTTCTGGAGTGATATTCTCTAGAACCTTAGTAGGAGTGCGATTGATTATATAATTTGCACAATTAATTGCTTCGGCCCAAAAACTAAGACTGAGTCCTTTAGATTGCAGCATACAATTAGCCATTTCCTTTAAGGTGCGATTTTTCCTTTCAGCTACACCATTTTGTTGTGGAGTGTATGGAACAGTATGTTGCATTTGAATTCCATTTTCGGTGCAAAAGTTGATGAATGCGTTTTTAACATATTCTCCACCATTATCAGTTCTTAGCTTAAGAATTTGATGTCCAGATTGTTTTTCAACAAATGCTTTGAAGGCCAAAAAAGTGGTAAATACTTCGCTCTTGAGTTTTAATAAGTATACCCAAGTGCGTCTGGAGAAATCATCAATGAAAGTTAAGAAGTACTTGCAGCCAGAGAATGAAGCAACAGGAAGAGGACCACATAAATCACTGTGCACAAGCTGTAAAGGGGCTGAGGCGTGCCAAGAGGCACGTTTGTCAAAACTGTCCCGATGATGTTTTCCGAGTACACATCCGGAACAAACACCATCTTTGCAAGATACCATAGGAAGACCTATCACCATATTTTCTTTACATAGATGCTGAAGGGAGCGATAGTTTAAGTGACCAAACCGCTCATGCCAAAGTTTGCTCACTTCATCATTATGAGCAACAAATACTGAGGGAAGATGGGATGACCCAAAGTTGTGAAACTTATACAACCTTTTGGAATCATCAGCAAGACCAATAGCTAGAATCTGTTTAGGATCTTTTAGATCCTTGATTACAACATCATGAGGTGAAAATTCAACAATTTTACCTTCACCTGAATGAGTTATCTGATAGACAGATAGAAGGTTGCAGGATAAGTTTGGAACACATAATACATCATTGAACTGACCATTGTCTAGATGAACAGTTCCAGTCCCTACAACATTAAGAGATCTATCATCACCAATATATATATTTTTGGTGTTACAATCATTTAAAGAAGAAAACATGGCTTGGTTTTTGGCCATGTGACAAGAGGCTCCAGAATCAATGAGCCACTCATGAGAATGAGAAGAAGAAGAAGATACATTTAATGCATAACCAGACTGAGATGATTGACGATGACATGCAGAAAGTGCCGTTCCGGAAGTTGAAGTTGAAGTAGGCTCCAGATGGATGTTATGTTTCTTCATTGCGGCTTCCAAGGCTTCCATCTTCTTAAAGCATTTAGATTCTAAGTGGCCATCTCGATTACAAAAGTTACAATGTCTATCAGTCTTCTTCCATTTGTTTTTATTGGTCTTATCATTTTGCTGAAATGATCTTTCATTTTGAGGCTGAGATGGTTTAGGACCATTCTTTTGAGGATATGACTTCTTAGGATTCTTTGAATTTGGGTGCTGCTGGGCAGCTAACGCTTTCGTGGAAGAGTTTCCAAGATTAAGAAGACCAAGGGGTAAGAGTTTTTCTTGTTCTCTTATTAAGGAATCACAAAAGGAGTCAAAGGAAGGGGCCTTGTAGTCTTGTCCTTGACAAATGAAAGCTTCCCTTGTAGAATGGAAAGTGGAAACAAATACAGAGTAGGCTGGTCCTAACTTAGTAAGGATGGAATAAATAAGGTTACCATCATCTTTCTTAACTTTAACACCTTCCAAGAGATATCTAAGGGTCTTGAATTTGGACAAGAAATCTTCAATGCAAGAAAAATTATTAGGATCCAAAGTAAGCAGCTCATTTTCAAGTTGATGGGATCTAATTTCATTTTTAATCCCAAAAACTTTAGCAAGTTTTTCTAATGCTTCATGAGGAGTCTCAAGTCCTGCAATGTGGAATCTAAGATCAGGAGAAATAGACATCCCTATCAAACCACATGCTTGATCTTGTCTATTTTCCCATTTTGCCGCCTTGTCTTCATCTGTTGGTTTCTTCTCTTGGTTTGTGGCTATTTTGAAGAGACCTTTACTTCTAAGTAAATCTTCCATGTATTCTACCCATTGGAAGTAGTTAGTGCTGTCAAGAATGACTTGGCATGGACTTTCCATTTTTTTAAAAAAACTGAACCTAAATATGCTGAAAGTAAGTGTACCAACGGATAGATCTCGAAAAAATAGGTGGTTTTAAAAAAAACGGCTCTGAAAAAGGCTTCCGGATGAAGAAGTTATGGCTTTTTGAAAAAAAACTTGTTGACGTTGCCGGCAAAGTGCGCGAATGTGCGGGAATGAAAAAATCCGACCCCACAAAATGGAGACTTGAACCCAAGACCTCTACTCTCTAAAAATAGCTTTGAACCAATTGATCTATACAAAAAATTTGAGAGAGAGAGAGAGAGAGAGGGGGGGGGGGCCTCGGTTTGCGTGCTTGCCTTGAGAAAGCTCTTTTTCCCTACAAAACACAAAACACAAAACCGAACACGAATATGCAAAGAAAAAACGAACCTTGCGGCTCGAAGTTAGCTTTAGCCAAAAAACTAGAAATTTTAAAAAAAAATCTCAAGGTTAGCTTTAGCCGAAAAACTAAATATTTTTCTCAATGTTTTTTATTTTCCGAGATCACACTAAGGTGCAGGGAAAAGAGCATACGCATGAGAAAAATCCTTCCTTTCTGTTTCTGATTTGCCCAGATCGCACAAAGTCGCAGGGCAAAGAGCATACACAGAAATGAAAGGTATAGATCCGGTTAAAAAAAAAAGGCTCAATAAACTGAGACCGAAATAAGCAGAGAGAAATTAACAGTAAACTGCAAAAAAACACTGTATACCTCCCGATCTGAAAAATGACGCAGCTAGGGCTACCGGAAACCTTTTCGCATGAAACGAAAGGGGTTCCTCACTGGAACAGATGCTCCGAACGCAACAGAGCAGTCCTCTCGGCCCGAAAGCAGTCAGAAACAACAGATCTAGGAAACGACAGCCGCATGCAGTTCTACCGGCTTCAGATTTGGATCACCAACGGACGCGGCCCTCAAATAGCTCCGATACCATGTAGGAATTTACAGGGTAAGTTCCATAGAAAGAATACCAAAAGGACACCGCTCACAACCAGATCTCAAATCAATACACCAGTATTTTTGACGTGGTTAAAACCCTCAGAGTGCAAGGAGGGAAACAGTCCACGGCCTGTCCCAACGTGGGTACTACAGGCAATTTATTAATCAAAGAATGAAAATTTACATAAGCTTCTCTCATGCACGGATTACCCGAACAATGACCCTCCATGCGCTTTAAATAGAACTCATGGACCAATCGGGTGTCAAGCCACGGATCAAGTGTCGGCAATACCGAGGTGAGAGTGAACCGTCAGATCACTACATATCGTGACCGTCGGATTGTAAGTTACAAAATGTACAACGGTAAAGAAACACACTTTACCTAACTCTAACCTAACTCTATGCTAGACCAAGTTGAACTTAACTATATCCTATGTGTCGGAATATCCTAACAATTGAGGTATGTGCCTTACCTCAAGGATGAGAAGGAAAAGGTTCAAAGGTATCTCAGTGGGTTGCTGTAAGAATTCAAGGAAGAAATAGAGTTTGATGAGCCAAAAAATTTGGAGGACATAATTTGAAAGATGAAGCATTTCTATAAATAGTCCAAGCATATGACTAAATCTTCAATTAATTAGAAAGTAAAAGGCAAGCCAAACTTTGAAGGAAAAGGGTGCAAAGGTGCAGGATATCATCCTGGAGAAAGGAATGTGAATTCTATCACTCCTATGAAGGGTAAGTTTTAGTACAGATCCACTATTGTTGCTAGAGATAGGTTCTCTTAGCCTATAGGAGAGGTAGCTAAGGGTTTCAAGGGAGAACCTACGAAGTATTGGACTTATGGAGAAAACAAAAAGAAGAGAGTTTCTCCTCAATGAAAAAAGAATGTCCCAAGACTATAAAATGTGCACAAAGCAAAGACAATAAAATATGCGGCTTGGAGTATACCATGCATCTATGAAGTGCTGGACAATAGGCAGGTAGATCACCAAGACTAAGTGATTGAAGTGAAAGGTATGGTAAATAACTAGTTTCCTTCAATTTTGGTTGACCCTAGATTTCAGTTACGTAAGTCCATAAGTTGTAGACGAGTGTGTGTGGTAGAGAACATCCCATGAAAATTCCTAGTTAGTCTAGCTAGCAACGAGGACAAAGAAATGAGTTGAAAACATAATGAAGTCATTCCCAATCATGATAAATATCATGGCCACATCTGCAAAGTTGAAAGTTCTACCATTAGGCTCATATGACATGCTAATAGGTATGGATTGGCTAGCATCTCAGAGAACTGAGGTTAAATGTTAGAAAAAGTCGATAGAGTGTCTCAATGATAGAAGGGAAAGGATGAACTTACAAGGGAAGATAAAATTTTTGATGGTTAGGAAAATAAATGCACTAAAACTAAAGAGGTGCAGTCGAAAGGAGTACAAATTGTATGTTGTTTAAGTAAGTGATGAATTGGAGGGTGATAAATAAAGAATGGAAGAGAACCCAATAATAAAACAATTTAGCGATGTACTTCTGGAGGAAATCCTAGGTTTTCCATTGATAGATTCTGAATATACAACTAGGTTCTTGGATTTGTTGAGGTATGTGCCTTAACTCAAGCTTGATGAGAATGAAAATATTGAAAGGTATATTAGTGGGTTGCTGCAAGAATTCAGGGACAAAATAGAGTCCGATGAGCTAAAAAACCTAGAGGACATCATCTGGAAGATGAAGCATTTCTATGAGTAGCCCAAGCATAGGACTGAGTCTTGAATTGATTGGAAAGAAAAAGGCAAGACCAAATTTGGAGGAAAAGCACAAAAAGTTGCTAGACATCATCCTAGAGAAAGGAATGTGAATTATATTGCTCCTATTAAGGGTGAGTTTCAATAGAGATCCACTATTACTGCTAGAGATCGACTCTCTCAGCCTATAGGAGAGGAAGCTAAGGGTTTCAGAGGATAACCTATGAAGTGTTGGACTTTAGGAGAAAACCACAAGAAGAGAGATTGTCTTCAATGACAGAATAATGGCCCAAGACTTTAAAATGTGTAGGAAGCAAAGACAATAAATGATGTGGCTTGGAGTATACCATGCATCTATGTAGTGTTGTACAATAGGAAAGTAGATCACTAAGCCTAAGTGATTGAAATGGAAGATATGGTCAATAACCAGTTTGCTTCAATTTTGATTGACCCTATATCTAATTTTAGTTACGTAAGTCCATAAGGTGCATAAAAGTGTGTTGCAGAGGACATCCCATGAAAATTTCTGGTTAGTCCAGTTAGCAACGAGGACTAAGAAACAAGTTGAAAACATAGTGAAGTCATGCCCATCCATGAAAAATGGAATGACCACATCTGAAAACCTGAATATGATACCATTAGGTTCATATGACATGCTAATTGGCATGGATTGGCTAATAGCTCACAAAACCAAGGTCAAATTATACAACAAGTCAATGAATTGTCTCAATGACAGAGGGGAAAGGATGACATTTTAGGGGAAGAGAAAAATTTTTATGGTGAAGAAAATAACTACGATGAAACTAAAGAGGTACAGTCGAAAGGGGTTAAAATTGTGCATTGTTTAAGTAATCGATGAATTGGATGCTGATAAAGAAAGAATGGAAGAGAACCCAAAAATAAAACAATTCAATGATGTATTTCTTGAGGAAATCCTAGGATTTCCACCAAGGAGGGAAATTTTATTCTTAATTGAATGGCTGTTAGGGTCGACATTAGAGCTGGTAGAGTTGAATTTAAATTTAAGAGAAATGTTGGAAAAATTATACATTAGACCCAACTTATCACCTTGGGGAGCTCCAGTGTTATTCAGAATGAAGAAGGATGGCACACTTAGAATGTGCATAGACTATAGGCAATTAAACAAGGCCATGATAAAGAACAAGTATCCTTTGCCAAGAATTGATGACCTATTTGACTAGTTTAGAGGAGTTAAAATATTTTCAAAAAATGACTTGAGGTATGGGTACCATCATGTATGAATCAAATATGAATATAATTAGAAAACAACCTTTAGAATGAGGTATGGGAAATATGAATGTGTGGTGGTGCGTTTTGGACTCACAAACACCCCCGAGAACATTTATGTGTTTAATTAATAATGTTTTAAGTCTGTATTTGGACAAGTTTGCATTGGATTTTTATATGACATCTTGGTTTATTCAAATACCAAGTAGGAGCATGAAAAAAATTTAACAAAAATGTTGCAATTTTTGAGAGAGCACAAGCTCTATGCAAAATTCAACAAGTGTGAATTCTTTCGGTCATGTTTTCAGTATTTGGGACATATTTTTTCCAAGGAAGGAGTGACAGTGGATCCAAAGAAGATGAAATCCATCATGGAGTGGCCTCTTCCTTAAAATGTGGCAGGAGTTAGATCCTCCATGGGATAGTTAGGGTATTAGTGGAGGTTCATTCATATTTTATCAAAGATTAGACAACCAATCACAACATTGCAAAGAAAATGAACTAAAGTACAATGGAAAACAGAATGTGCAACCAAATTTAAGAATTTAAAACAACTACTCATACATGCACCAATATTAAGAATAAAAAACCCAAAGAAGTATTTTGTGGTGTGTGTGGATTCCTAGAAGGAGGGGCTTGGTGGAGTCCTAATGAAAGAAGGAAAGGTAGTCTATTATGAGTCAAGGAAGTTGAATGAGCATGAGCGAAATTACATCCCTAATGACTTGGGGTTAGTAACGATAGTGCATGCATTGAAAAGGTGAAGGTATTACCTCCTTGGAAGGAAGATTGTATTTTTATGTCAAATCATGCAAGGTCGATGTCTCGATTTAATTATCCTAAGATGAATGTAAGATAGGAAAGATGGCTAGAATTAATTGGTGAATTTGATTTTGAAATCAAACATATCAAGGGAAAGGAGAAAAAAGTAGCAGACATGCTTAGTAGAAGGATGTAAGCAGCGATCAGTACTTGTGAATATGAAATTAAAGAAAAAATTAAAGAAGTAATGCAACAGGATGAGAATTACCAGTAAATAAAAGAATGATTGTAGCAAGGGCTAGAGGGAACATTGAGTGAGAATTACTCCCTCATAGAGGATGGACTTTTGAAGTTCAAGGGACTGTGGTATATACCTTGCATGCAAAAATTAAAGATGATCATCTCTAATGAGTTGCATAAAATACCTTATTCAGACCATCTAGGTTATTACACAATGATAACAACCATGAAAAAGGGTGGTGTCGAGTACATTGCCAAATTCTCAGACCGCTAACAAGTGAAAGTGGAATGTAGACATCTGACAAGATTTTTACAAACAATCCCCATTCGTAAGTGGAAATGGCAAGTCATTTCCATTGACTTCATCACCGAGCTACCAAGGACACATAGAGAACATGATGCCATAATGGTAGTGGTGAACAAAATGAGTAAGGAAACTCACTTTATACCTATCAAGTCCACTCACCAAGAAAAAAATGCTTAGATTTTCATGAGGGAAATATTTTGATTGCATGGATTACCCAAGAAGATTATTTTAGATCAATATGACAAGTTCATCTCAAAGTTTTAGAAAGTGTTGTTTGCTATACTTGGAATAGAATTTTCATTTAGTACATAGTATCATCCTCAAACGAATGGATATACTAAAAGGGTGTTGAGAAATGGAAACAATAAATTCTAGTTTAATTTGTCCTTGAATTAAACTATGAATTAAATTCAAATTTTATTCTCATAGCAACTTAAAATTAGTTAATTAAGTTTATTAAACCTACTTAACTTAGGAAATTCGAGTTGGAAGTCTTTCTGTCATCATGTGTATGTTCTCCCTACTTTGTAGGAGTCCAGTGTGAGTTAATTGTGAGTTGTAAAATAGAAGACTCAGTTTAATGAGTCAGTTCAGTTAAATTAGTTCTCAAATTGATTGAGAGAGATAATAGTGAGTTAACTGTCAGTGGTGTCACTAATGAACTCCATTAGTGATACTCTAGTTAACTAAATATTTACTCATCAGAAACTCATGCATGTCGATTCTGAGAAAGACCCAGTTGAGACTAGAGTGCAGGGACAGTGTGATATTTGTTTTAGATTTTTCTGAGTTGCACTAACAATGCATGCATTCAGGAACTGACCCTTGAGGGATTGCACAATTTTTAGAGGCTTTATTTCCCTTTAAATACAAGCTATCCTCCATAGGAATTACACATTGGAATAGAGACTTGGAGAGCTTGTGAAGAGGCTAAGCTTTGGCCTTGAGCTTGCTTATGAGTTGGAGATTGAATTTGCTGAGTTCTGGGATTGTTCTAGAGAGAACAAGCATTGTAATTTCATCTTGATTTTCTGGATTAATAAAAAATAGATAGCGGGGTTTTGAGATGTGGCTTTCCCCAGATATTTATTGTGTAATGTGTCTTCGATTCTCTTCCTCTATTGATTATTGTTTGATCGATGTTTATGGGCTTCCCCTGTAAAGAGTAGAAGTATATTCTTGTCTCTTGCTTTAGAAAATTGCATTAGCTTATGAATCTACATGATTTTCTACATGGTATCAAAGTTAAGAACAATATACTAGAGGAGATTTCAAAGTTTTGAGTTTCTGGGTTACAGGTGAAAGTCGAATTTTCAACACATACTTCAGGATCAGTAGATGTCGTTCCATGGATTAAGGCTTGAGTACGCCTTGGAAGGAAGCTCGAATTTCATAGCCTAGAGGGACAGGATGGAGGCTGTGCTAGGGGACAATGGCTTGAAGGAATTTGTTAAACAAGCAATTACTAAGCCAACAACTATTGATGCACAAAACTTGGCTGAGTGGAAGAAGTGTGTGGTGAAGGCAAGGTGGATAATCCTTAAGGGAGTTCGAGGTCATATTGTCTCGAGTCTCCATGGAACGGGAACCCCGCATGCTATGTGGAAAACATTCAAGGACTTGTATCATAATAGAAATGATCAAAGGAATTTGGCACTGAAGAATAAACTTCGTAAAATCAAGATGGAGAAAGGCAAGATGATTCCAAAATACTTGACCAAGTTCAATCAATGTCGAGATGAACTTAGAAATGTTGGAATTACGGTTGAAGAGGAGGATATGTTGATCCTTGCTCTTCTTGGACTCCCAAAGAGTTGGCATAGTTATCAGGACTCTGTCAATGGTCGGGAGAAGCTGCCAGATTAGGAACGAATATGGTCAGATTTGACGCAAGATAAGATCAGGAGGAACACCAGGGATGACTCTTCATCAAACATTGATGATGAAGAGAACTGTGCCTTAGAGATTAAGGAGAGGAAGGGGAAAGTTTAAATTTCCCATTCCAAATCAGATTCTTATCATGGAGGTAAGAAGAAGGACATGAGGAAAGTTAAATTCTTTCATTGTCACAAGATGGGTCACTTTGCTACAAATTTTCCATTGAAGAAGTCCAAGGAGAAGTCCTCAGGAGGAGCTTACGGGTGAGGCTTTGGCCTCCCCATTCGAATTCGAATTTGCCCTCATTACATGCATGGTGTCTTCAATGATGGGAAGTGTCTGGTACTTAGACAATGGAGCTTCATTCCGCATGACTGGTGACAAAGAGTTATTCAGTGAACTAGAGGAGAAAGATCTCAAGATGCATATCAAGATGGGTGTTGACAATAAGTATAGTGTTACTGGTGTGGGCACTATTACTTTTCAGAGGGAGCATTTGTCTCCACTCACCTTGAAGAATGTTATGCATGTACCCAAACTGACGAAGAACTTGGTATCCATTGTCATGCTTGAGGATAGAGGCTATGATGTGATTTTTTTGAAATGAAAGGAGTTCCTTCGACACATAGCCATGGGTCAAGTAAAGAAGATAGGGATTTGAGTTCAAAATCTCTAAAAGATAGAGGTAGAGGATTGTGTTTCTTTGAGTTCAAAAGTGGAAAAGATGTAGAGTCGAGACGTCGGTGAGTTGTGGCACAGGCGATTGGGCCACTTGCATCATGGGGTTTTGAAGATATTTTACCAAATCTCTACCGATCTTCCCAAAGGTATTCTTGAGCAAGTTGATACATTCAAGGGTTGTACTTTGGGAAAATACACCAAGTCTTCCTTTGGAGACAGAGACAGTCGAACATAGTCTATTTTGGAGAGAGTCCATTTAGATGCGTGTGGACCATTCTCGACAGCATCCACGACCAAACACAGGTATTATGTTATATTTGTTGATGAATATTCTCATAAATGCTAGGTATTTTTTATGCAGAAAAAGGATCAAACTTTCACAAAGTTTTTTGAGTTGAAAGCATTGGTAGAGAAAGAGTCTAGCAAGAAGGTTAAAGCTATACAGAGTGATAATGGCAGGGAGTACATCTCCAATAAGTGTAAGAACGTCTATGTAGTGGAAGGGATTAAACGAGAGTTGACGACACCCCATAACTCTCAACAGAATGGGGTTGCCGAGAGGAAGAACAAGAACATAGTAGGGGTAGAAAGGGCGATGTTGCATGATCAAGACCTACCACTACAATTGTGGGCTGAGGCATGAAACACAATGGTTTATGTTCAGAACCGTAGCCCACATCGGATACCTGAGATGAAGACTCTAGATGAGGCTTATTCTAGTAAGAGGCTAGATGTTGGTCACTTCATGATTTTTGGGTCATCAGTTTATTTCCATGTGACCAAAGATGTACGGAAGAAGCTTGAGCTAATAGTAGATTTGGGGATCTTTGTGGGGTACACTGATACACCCCACAACTATCAAGTGTACATGCCAACGAGTCATATGCAAGTGGTTTGTAGGGATATCAAGTTCGATGAGGAGAAGACCACGTGAGTATCCCTTGAGAGGGAGCTTGAGCTACATGCGGATGAGGAGCTTTTAGCTCCTAAGGTTGAGGGACCTCAGATTGATGTGGAGTAGCCATATGCAAAGGTTCAGAGAGTGGAGACACCCACTCAGGTAGCGTCTTCCAGAGAGAGAAGAAAGTGCACTAGAGAGGCTGACATATTTTTGGATGATGCATGGGAAAATGTGGGAGCACCCTCTTCTCAACGTAGACAGAGGAGGTCACCAAAAAGGTACACTGGATGCATGGCACTTATGGGTGCATGTGTTGTGACAAAGCCATCTTCCTTTTAGTAAGTAGTGCAATAACTAGTTTGGGTTGATGCAATGGTGAAGGAGTATGACTCCATAGTTCAAAACAATGTTTGGGATGTGGTCTCGAGACTGGAGGACAAGTAAGTTGTGAGCTCCCGTTGGATTTACAAACTAAAGAAAGCTGCAGATGGTAGTGTGGAGAAGCATATGGCTATATTTGTGGCCCCTGGCTTTTCACAGGTAGAGGAGATTGATTATGATGAGACCTTTTCTCCTATTGCAAGATATTCATCAATCATATCTATTTTGGCACTATCATCACAGATGGGTTGGAAGATCCATTAGATGGATGTGAAGGCTGCCTTCCTCAATGGCATGATTGAGGAAGAGGTGTACATAGAGTAGCTCAAAGGTTTTGAAACCTTAGATCATGAGTCGCATGTGTGCCGACTCAAGAGAGCATTGTATGGGCTGAAGAAAGCACCCCATGCTTGGTACACCAAGATAGATAGCTACTTCAATGGGTTGGGCTTCACGAAGAGTGAAGCGGATGCAAACTTGTATCACATAGTGGTGGAAGGTAAGTTGTTGATAATTGTACTTTATGTAGATGATCTCATACTGACAGGTGATGAGAAGCTCATCAAATATTGCAAGGAGGACCTTGCAAGAGAGTTTGAGATGAAGGACATGGGGCTCATGCATTACTTTCTTGGCATGGAGGTATGACAGGGAGATGGGGAGTTGTTTGTATCTCAGGGAAAGTATGCCAACGAGATACTCAGGAGATTCCGCATGGAGAGTAGTAAACCCATGGAGACTCCTCTAGCTGGTAACTAGAGGAAGGAGGATGCTACTTCAGGGGAAGTAGTGGAAGCTACTGTTTACAGGAAACTTGTGGGTTCACTCATGTACTTGGTGAACACACGACCGTATATGTGCTATGCAGTTAACCATCTTAGTCAAGCGATGGTTAGGCCTACCAAGTTGTATTGGAAGGTGGAAAAGCATGTGTTGAGATACCTCAGAGGCACTACTCAGTTTGGGTTATGGTACAGACAGATAGAGGGAGTGAAGCTTCAAGGATTCACCAATGCAAATTGGGCAGGGAGTCCATCTGACAGGAAGAGCACATCAGGAGGGATCTTCAGTATTAGGTCAGTGACAATTTCTTGGTACAACAGGAAACAGATATCGGTTGCACTCAGTTTGCAGAGGCAGAGTACATGGATGCAAGTCAGGCAGCATGTGAGGCTATCTGGATGAGGAAGATCCTATTTGGTTTGTTTGGTCAGCAGATGGATCTGATAATGATTTATTGGGATATCAGAGTTGTATCAAAATCTTTGAAAATCCAGTTTTTCATGATCGGTCCAAGCATATTGATATCGAGTATCATCATCTCAGAGATTGTGTATTGAGGCAGATCATGTAGTTAGATTACATTCCCGTGGAGGAGCAAGATGCTGACATCTTGACAAAGGCATTGTCAAGATGTAAATTTGAGTTTCACAAAGACATGATCGGGCTAGTTGATAATCCCTTTCTTGTTGAGAGGGAGTGTTGAGAAATGGCAACAAGAAATTCCAGTTTAATTTGTCCTTGAACTAAATTGTGAATTAAATTCGAATTCTATTCTCATAGCAACTGGAATTAATTAATTACTCAAACTAATTAATTAATTAATTAGGGAATTAATTAAAACAAATTAATTAATTAATTTAACAAATTAATTGATTAATTAAACAACTAAATTAATTAAGTAAACAAATTAATTAAATTAACAAATTAAAAAAAAAAAAAAGATCTGAATATTAACAAAATTGGAGATTGGTTGACCTAATTTCTTAGATTAATTTCTTTCATAACCTATATATATAACCTTAAATATAGCTCATGGATACATCATTAATATCTCTAGAATATCTATTGTCATAGCCCCCGATGATGGACTCACTTGGTAGTCTGAAACGTTGGGTTCATAAAACTCTATAACAGTTCATTCCTCCTCTATTTAAAACTAAAAATTAGCTTATTAAGTTTATTAAACTTACTTAACTTAGGAAATTCGAGTTGGAAGTATTTCTGTCGTCGTGTGTATGTTCTCCCTACTTTGTAGGAGTCTAGAGTGAGTTAATTGTGAGTTGTAAAATAGAAAACTCAGTTTAATGAGTCAGTTCAGTTAAATTAGTTCTCAAATTGATTGAGAGAGCTAATAGTGAGTTAACTGTCAGTGGTGTCACTAATGAACTCCATTAGTGATACTCTAGTTAACTAAATATTTACTCATCAAAAACTCATGCATGTCGATTCTGAGAAAGACCCAGTTGAGACTAGAGTGCAGGGACAGTGTGCTATTTGTTTTAGATTTTTCTGAGTTGCACTAATAGTGCATGCATTCAGGAACTGACCCTTGAGGGATTGCGCAGTTTTTAGAGGCTTTATTTCCCTTTAAATACAAGCTATCCTCCATAGGAATTATGCATTGGAATAGAGACTTGGAGAGCTTGTGAAGAGGCTAAGCTTTGGCCTTGAGCTTGCTTATGAGTTGGAGATTGAATTTGCTGAGTGCTGGGATTTTTCTAGAGAGAACAAGCATTGTAATTTCATCTTGATTTTTCGGATTAATACAAAACATATAGTGGGGTTTTGAGATGTGGATTTCTCTAGATATTTATTGTGTTATGTTCCTTTGATTCTCTTCCTCTATTGATTATTGTTTGCTCGATATTTATGGGACTTCGCTATAAATAGTAGAAGTAGATTCTTGTCTCTTGCTTTAGCAAATTGCATTAGCTTGTGAATCTCCAAGATTTTCTACAAAGGGTAAATAGAGTGCTGGAGGACATGCTCAAAATGTATGTCATATATCAGTCTAAGAGGTGGGAAGATTTTCTACCTTTGGTATAATTTTCCTACAACAATGGGTATTGCCAATCATTAAAGATGACTCCATTTGAGGCTCTTTATAGAAGGAATTTCAATACAACTATCAATTGGAATGATCCAATGAATAGGGTGCATATTGGGCTTGACATGCTGAAGGAAATGGAACATGAAGTATTTGATATTAGGCAACAATTTAAAATATATCAAGACAAGAAAAAGAGCTATGTAGATCAACAAAGAATGCATAATGAATTCCAAGTTGGGGAACATGTTTACCTCTGCATTAGGCCAAGGAACATTTCATTAAATATTGGATCTTGTGCTAAGTTAGCACCACGATTTTGTGGGAAATTTCATATTTTAGAAAGAGTGGGGCTGCTAATATACATATTGGCCTTGCCACCCACAGTGAAGGCACTTGTTGTTTTCCATATCTCTTTTCTTAAAAAGTATGTACATGATGATAATCATGTTGTTGATTGGTTTGTGATACGTGTGGAAACTGGGGTAGGATTCCAACCAAAGCCATTGTGCATTATGGGTTAGAGGTAGATCACGTCTCATAATTGAGTAATCGGGTTGGTCAAAGTTGCAGTGGAGGAAATTTGGACCAAATGAGGCTACTTGGGAAATGGCTAAACATATGAGGGTATCATACCCATTTTTGTTTACTTTGTAAGTAAATGTAAAGTGTTGTGTATATAAAGCTCATTATTAATTTTTGTTTGGTATAAAGCACAATTGAATGTGTGTTCATGTATAAAATATTGAGGATGATGTTCCTCTAAGGGGGTGGGATATGTGAGAACCTTTTTCGGCTATCCCTCTTGTAATTATAATTGTGAATTTGTAATACATGTAAATATTGTGGGAATGTAAACACAATGAATACCTAAGAGGAGTTGGAACTAATTCGGAGTTTGGAGAAGATTTGTTTGGGAATTGGTTAATTCAAGTTGTCCATTTAATTGCCACTGTTTTTTTGAGTGGGTTTAATGGCCTGCATAGCAAGCCGGGAGGTTAAGCATGGGCCTCCTGAGTGGAGGACAAAACCATACCACCTTTATTCCTCATGGACCATGATGTGTGGTCAATACACAAGGGGTAGTGATGGGGTTGGTGGAAGGAAAAGAGGATTTAATGGGAAAGAGTGGGATGGATCATTCACATAGAGAAGGAAGGAGATCATTGAGAATAATGTGGTTGTTATTGGAAACTGATCACAAACATCGGCTTTTGTGATGTGAATGCACATATTCCAGTTTAGGCATACAAGAATTGCAAGCGAATGTGCGAGGAAGAAGAAAAATATTGGGAACAAGTATTAATGCAAGAGCGAGATCATACTAAGGATTGTGGTTGAAGAGAAGAAGCATGTGGAGACTCTATGTAATTTGGATACCTTCCAGGTTGACCAAGTGGAAACACAACATGCTCTAAATTCCTAGTTAGCAAAGGAAAAACTCTATGTGTTACTGATATTTATAGGGTTAGAATATGGAGACGTAGTGTGCTTTGGATTCCTCGATGAATAAGTGGATACATTGTGGGATATAATCATGTACTAAGCAGGTGGAGACGAGGTGGTCTCTAGATTCCTATGTGATTAGTTTGATTGGAATCGACCTAAATTCCCTTGAGCACTTACTCCTTGGAATTTGAATCTGGCTTGAGGAGGGTCAACTGCAAGAAATATTGTAGTGTAGTTCACATATGGTTGTGTGGAGAGTTGAATTACCTCCCTTAGTTTGCAGTCATTCAAGTTATATAGATAAGTTTATTTACTTATGCATATTTAACTGTAAATAATGAATGTTGTTTTTATGGGTCATTGCAAAGGTTGTATCAACATTGTTTATGTAGGAATTATTTTATTCTTGGTTGTCTTTAACGAGATGTATATTTGATTGTTCTCATGGTTTGAGGGATTTCTAGATCTCTGGGTTGTTGGTACTTTTAGGAAACATAGAGCTAATTTATAATGTGTGGATTTCATTATTGGCATGGCCAAGGTTATTTACTAGTTAAAACCATTAAAAGGTTTTATGTTTCATTACTTGGTTTTATCAGTGGGTCTCATGGTATTATGTTGCACCCATTCAGGGGTGTGGTATGTTGTTCTTGTACTTAATATGTAGAGCTATGTTAGCCACTACTTGGCTTGTCCAATGCCTAGTAAAGGGTAGGTTTATAAGGTTTATTGGAATGTATTATGTCCACGATAGTGTTTGAATGCCATTGTGGAAATGAGGGTTTCATTTATGGAGGGAGAAATGTTATGAGCAATACTGGGATTCAAGGAAGCTTAGACGAAGTTCGTGAAGTCATTAAGTTCCTAAGTCTGGGTGTTGTAGCGAAATTAGCTTGTATTTTGGGTTGAATAGTTCCATTTAGACTGAGGATAATCTAAAAATTCACTAAGGGTTGTGGACTTGATTAACGTGTGGTTTTTACCACCAATTAACAAGTTAATCAACTATTTAATAATGATTCTTAGTACTAATTATCGTCACGCGGGTAGTGCCAAGTTTTATGTGTGGTTATCGGAATGATGACATTATTGACAAAAGGTGCAGGTGCAATGGAAAATATTTTCCGTTAGCAAATGGGGAAATATATGTCCAAGGGAATGAGAATATACACATTTCAGAGAACAAAGAAATGCCTCTATAGGATGGTAAAAGTGATAGTTGGAGAAGATAAATTATACGTCATAGGAAAAATACATATGTATTCATAAGACAAGGAGGCCTTAATGTTGAGGGATGAACATATGTATGTGTAGAAATTTTGAATAATATGACACATATTCACAGAGATTATCCTGATCATACAATTATAAGCAGAACATGTATAATACATAATCTCCTCTACGTTGATCATCAATTTACAGAAGCAGAAACATTCACAGGCGCACATAGAAGCATCAATCAAACTCATAAACACAGTATGTATCCCGGGGAAAGCATCTCGCTAAAAACCCCACACTATCTGTATATTATATTGATTGAATCATGTAACAATACAAAGCATAATACTTCTCACAAGTATCTCCACCTGTTACACACAATACAACTCAGATTTGATCTCCAAATCTCCCCCGCTGCTTGCCTGCCTCCACTGCTCAATACCTGCTCAAGAACTGATGAGAATAGCTTCCCAAACTCGTTTTTCACCTGCAAAATAGTCACTCACTCTTTGTGGACGTGAGCAAAGGCTAAAATGTGGGCCAAATACGTGAGCAAACTCATTGGCATACTCAATCCCTTGATTGTGCAAGATCTGATGCACAACTATAGTCACAACTGATAGCAATCTGATTCTCTACCACTTGTCCCTGTTGAACTGAACATGCACTGACATGCAACTGAGTTAACTGATGTATTAATTAGTTGTATTATGAGTTAATAACTTGTGAATTAATTAATAACTAATTCACCCAACTCATCTCTAGTCTATTGATCAGTTAGACTAAATACAACCAGTTTAACAAAGCTAAACTGAACACAACTCCATCAACTGCACCTCCAGTCCACTAAACTCAACTCACTTGAGTTCTAACTGAAGTCTTGCATGCAAATATTAGTCATCCCATAGGTAACCACGTATTTCCTTGTGGGATCTGCATGTACCACATCCGTAGCTCATTCTGAAGTGCTCCAAGAGAATAAGATCAAGTTTATAGTCCAAATATTATTATGAGACAATAATATTTGACTTTTCTATTTTTGACAGCCAGTCTAAAAATAGACTTTGATCACTCACACTGTGATCATTCACATTTTGATCAAAAATAGAAGTCCATCTATTTTTCCCAACTTGACCAATCATCCATAAACAGCAACCTGCAATCCATAGACATGATCCATATGTCTAAAAATAGACATAGTCTAAAAATAGACTTGCGCCAAAAATAGCCTGCGGGCCCACTTAGTGAAGGCGACTCTTTTCACTAAGCTCCATCATCTTGTTGTATTCTCAACAAGCATTTCTTGTTGCACACTTTTCAACACTCCCTCTCAACAAGAAAGGCTTCCTCTCAAACCCGATCCTGTAACTCTGGAATGTTCTCCATGCAACACATCTGGCTGGTCCACTTGCTCTGTCATCAAAGTCTCTGACTGCTATTGCCTCTGTCGACTGAAACTCTGCATCTCTGTGCTCTTCAGTATCTGACTACTCTAGCCTCTGTCACTTTGATCTCTGACTGCATCCGTGCTGCTGCTGGTTCTATCTCCCAGCATTGCATCCGCACTGCACCTCCCAACTGACCTCGCTGTTGGGATAGAAACACCCTCTGATGCTGAAGCTCTACCTACTGCTGACAAGTGCTCCCTCTCTGACATCTGCGCTACTGCAACATCTCCATGCATCTCGCACCATTGCACACCTCTCTGTGCCACCTAGCACTGAGCAAAACACTTGTGCCTCTCGCATTGCTACAGCCTGCTAGCTATGCGCTGTCCTGGGATTCCCTGCACTGTCGCTCTCTCTGCCGCTCCATCCGCATCTGTCTCTACCCAATCAGTCAGTTCCTGCTACAACACATCGGGGCTCTCGTAGCAAGGTCTCATCCAAGAGGTTGGGTACCTCAAGGATCCTGTCCCTCCTCCTTGGGACAATCAATCCACATCACCCCACCTCCTACCTGGAGGTATGGCTGCATGCGATCCCTCAGCCCACCTGGCTTGAAGTTTCCCCCTACTGGAGGTCTCTGGATGAGTAGATGTCTCTACTCGATCTCCTCTCAGCTTCCTCTGTTGTGGCTCCTCCACAATCTCCTAAAGTTGCTGCACCAATCATGGCTCCTCCACAATCGTCTGAGACTTCTTCTGGCTCTGCATGTTGAGAGGTAATATACGCTCCCTCTCAACCACCAAGTCTCCATCAGTTGCCTCGCTGCTCAAGGCTTTGCATGCATCTTGAACCTCAAGAGCATACAGGTTCCTGACCCGTGAACCAATCTCATGACAACGAAAGCATCTCACCTTCGACTTGTCAACCTTCTTCCCATCATTGGAAGAACAAGATTCGGAAAGAGAACCCTTCTCCTTCCCCTTCTTCACCTTACTCGCTAAGGCACAGTTCTCCTCATCCTGCATGGATGAAGAACCGTCTCTGGTGCTCCGTCTAATCTCCTCCTGCATCAAATCCGACCATAGTCGTTCCCAATTTGGCAGTTTCTCCCTTCCATTCACCGAGTCCTGGTAGCTATGCCAACTCTTAGGAAGGTCAAGGTGTCCTAGACTCACCATCCTCATCATCAACAGTAACCCCCACACTTCCCAGCTCATCTCGACACTGAGTGAACCTCGTGAGATACTGGGGCATACTATCTCCATTCTCGAACTGAATGTTTCTGAGTTTTATCTCTTGCTTTGGAATTAAATTCGAATTCCACCAGCACAAAACTCAACTGCTTCCGATCTAGAATTCGTGAGAACAAATTATTTCTTGTAAAGAGATTGACTGTATGGGCATTCACCGGATATCTCACCTTCCAAAGGAAGGATGAATCCAGAGGCTACCTGGCCCGATTATAGACTCTGCCTGAAGAAATAGAATGTAACCACTTCCTGAATAGTAGATCTGATGATCAATCCTCGCTTGATATCCTGTAAAAATCTCTTCTACAAATCAAGCTGCTCTGATACCATGTAGAAATTTTGAATAATATGACACATATTCACAGAGATTATCCTGATCATACAATTATAAGCGGAACATGTATAATACATAATCTCCTCTACGTTGATCATCAATTTACAGAAGCAGAAACATTCACAGGCGCACATAGAAGCATCAATCAAACTCATAAACACAGTATGTATCCCGGGGAAAGCATCTCGCTAAAAACCCCACACTATCTGTATATTATATTGATTGAATCATGTAACAATACAAAGCATAATACTTCTCACAAGTATCTCCACCTGTTACACACAATACAGCTCAGATTTGATCTCCAAATCTCCCCTGCTGCTTGCCTGCCTCCACTGCTCAATACCTGCTCAAGAACTGATGATAATAGCTTCCCAAACTCGTTTTTCACCTGCAAAATAGTCACTCACTCTTTGTGGACGTGAGCAAAGGCTAAAATGTGGGCCAAATACGTGAGCAAACTCATTGGCATACTCAATCCCTTGATTGTGCAAGATCTGATGCACAACTATAGTCACAACTGATAGTAATCTGATTCTCTACCACTTGTCCCTGTTGAACTGAACATGCACTGACATGCAACTGAGTTAACTGATGTATTCATTAGTTGTATTATGATTTAATAACTTGTGAATTAATTAATAACTAATTCACCCAACTCATCTCTAGTCTATTGATCAGTTAGACTAAATACAACCAGTTTAACAAAGCTAAACTGAACACAACTCCATCAACTGCACCTCCAGTCCACTAAACTCAACTCACTTGAGTTCTAACTGAAGTCCTGCATGCAAATATTAGTCATCCCATAGGTAACCACGTATTTCCTTGTGGGATCTGCATGTACCACATCCGTAGCTCATTCTGAAGTGCTCCAAGAGAATAAGATCAAGTTTATAGTCCAAATATTATTATGAGACAATAATATTTGACTTTTCTATTTTTGACAGCCAGTCTAAAAATAGACTTTGATCACTCACACTGTGATCATTCACATTTTGATCAAAAATAGAAGTCCATCTATTTTTCCCAACTTGACCAATCATCCATAAACAACAACCTGCAATCCATAGACATGATCCATATGTCTAAAAATAGACATAGTCTAAAAATAGACTTGCGCCAAAAATAGCCTGCGGGCCCACTTAGTGAAGGCGACTCTTTTCACTAAGCTCCATCATCTTGTTGTATTCTCAACAAGCATTTCTTGTTGCACACTTTTCAACAGTATGTCCCAAGGGACAAGAAAAGGCACATCCCAAGAAAGGGATGTGGATGTGTTGATTAACATGGAAGGTTTCCATCCGACCATTAAAATATAATGTGAAACCATTAAATTACATGAAGGGTCAGGACATGGTGGAATCTTGGACTAAGCTAAGGTGGAAGAAGGCACGTAGGCTAAGTAAGGTTACGTGGAAGCCGCTTTGGATTGTGGAGGTGGTCATGTGCAGTGGCAGAGCTACCGATGTAGCACATTGATGGTGTGATACATGGTAGGTAGAATTATTCTTTTGGATGGCCAAGTGGCATGATTCAAATGACATGTGGCACCACAAGAGGTTGTCACATGGTAGGATGATGTTACCTTGAAGTCAATAAGGCACACTGGGAGTGGGTAATGTGGAAGCCTATGCTAACGTGGCACTTAGGTGACACTTGGCAGTGTTTTTATGGTGCCACCTAACATGGCGTTCACAAGGAGTTAATGCGGAATTCATGTGAATTTTGCATGGTGTATACATGGTGTTGATATGGTGTTGATTTGGAGGGTTACATAGCTAGGGTCCATGTCACCACGGAGCTCAGTATTATGGAGATATTTTTTAGTGAATTTTTTAGATAGGAATGAGTTGATGTAAACTGCAGATGAGACAAAAGTCATGGGATGAATATTGTCCCCATTTATGAGACAAGTGTTGTCCTTGATGGCAACTCACACAAATGATAGATCATAGTGCAGCAGATCAGTAGCAAAGATTTGATGATCAGACTACAAAGAATGAAGAAAGAAGAGTATATATGCAGGTTCAGAGTAAATACGCAGGTTCACTATATACCAAGTAGGGTATACACACAGGTTATACGTAGGTTCACTATGTACCAAGTCGCGTATATACACAGGTTCGATATATACCAAGTAGGGTATACACGCAGGTTCACTATATACAAAGGCGCGTATACACGCAGGATTGCTGATCAAAAGTCGCGTATGCGTATGCACGCATTTTCATGCACGAAAAAGCGCATACATGTGGGAAAGCTTATTTTTGGGTCTGTGGTATTTAGACCTATGGTTTTGGTCCTTGGTATTGCGTCCGAAGTGTTGAACCCAGGTATTGGGTCCCTAGTATTGGTTCTCAATGGTTTTGGACCATGGCTTTGAGTAAGGCCTAAGACTATAAAAGGAGAAGAAGATCATTAGACAATGGTATGGAAAAAGTCTTGAATATCTGATGAAGCATGAGATCCAGTATGCAGGTTATAGGTTTATGATGCACTGCTTGATCTAAGATAAGGAGGAATCTCAATGGTTGATGGAGAACAAGATTCAAGGATAGATCGGGATCTAATGGCTTGGAATGAATCATCTCTATACGGTTTGATCTTGTTTAGTCTAGATCTATATACTGACGCATGTCATGTTCTGTAAATGTTATGGGTATGACTGATGTCTAGTACAGCTGCAAAGTTATGAGAAAATATTTGTATATCTGTACGTGGGTTGGCTTTGGTGAAAGCACGTATGTACGCGGGTTTGATTCATCGTAGTAGCGTATACATTATGAAGTATGATTGCAGTTGGATCTAATTGTTATTGTAGAGTTCTGTTGTCTTCTCTGTGTTCTGGTTGATCCAGGTGGATATTGGTGGCCACCTGCCAAGTCCACCTGGACCCCCACCATTGTTTCTCTCAGCATTTTCAGTTTCCTTAATTGTAGCACAACTTACTATTTTTAGCAGTTTTTTGGGTCCTGAACTTCCGGAGCCATTTTGAGACCCTAAATAACGTTTTTTGGGAAATCTGGGGCAACATCGGTCCATGTGTGGCAGTGCTCGGATAGATCTTTCTAACGAGCTATTGTACGCGTCAAACGGAGATCGTATGCCAAAGTTACGACCCCGGGAAGTTGGTGTACCAATTTACCCAAACGGGGCCCACAGTTTGGCGTTTCATCTTCTAGGGTTAGGTTTTGGAATGTTAAGGGTTTTCCATTGTTTCTCAACAATAAATAGGCCTTCGAGCCTCATTGTAACACAGTTCAGAGGCATGTAGCCACCACATCTCTCCTCAAAGATAAGCTACCATCGCCCTAGCTAGTTTATTTCCATTATCGTTTGTAAGCATATTTTAGTATTTTACATTAATGAAATGAAGTATTATTTCCGCTGCATATCTGTGTTTATGGTTATCTCTGTAATTTGTTGCGTTCCTGTTTAAGTCCGGATCACTGGTGACTGTGTTGTTGACAGGGTTTCAGTGTTTCAGTGATTCAGAGATTGATGATGCTAGTATTGATTGTTTTGTGCTTCAATGATATTTATGGGTCCAGTATGAAAATTGGATGAAACGTGGCCTTCAGATTATAGTGTTGTGCTTCAGGAGTATCCAATTTGAAAATGTATGAAATGTGGTCCCTAGAGGATGAAAGGAGATTGTAGGTCGGCGCCTACGTACTAGTACATCAGCTAGTACAAGAGCAAAGGGGGTGGTAGCTCCCTTCCAGTAGCAGCTAGAGAACGAGTGAATATTGGAGCATTCAGTACGTAGGCACCTATGTACTAGTAAATGGATAAGCCAGTACAAGAGCTAAGGGGGTTGTAGCTCCCATCCAGGAGAGTCTGGAAAATGTGAGAGGGTTGTAGCCCTCTACAGGTAGAAACCTGCGTACTGGTATAAGACTGCACCAGTACAAAAATATTGTAAAATAAAGTTTCTTATTAAAAGAAGATAGAGACGACTTGCAGCAGGTGGTTTTCACCCACATTGGGTTTCCACCTTATATCATGGTGTTCATGTGTGCTTCTTGTGTGTGATGATCTATTCTGTTTTACTACACCTGCTTACTGTACATATGGTTAATGAAGTTCTGATGCATTAACTAAGATCAACATTTAATGGATTAACTGAATCATAAGTATTCTGGATATACACTAGTTTCATTAGACACAGTTGTGTATACACGCGAGTTCCCTTAATTGAAGTAGCGTATATGTATCTAAGTATGGAAATGAAAAAGTTTTATTTATTTGATAATACTGATTCACCCCCCGTCTCAGTATTATTTCCAACAATTGGTATCAGAGTAGGTCCTTTGGTAGAAGCTTGATCGCTTGAAGGAGACTCGTGGAACAATGGGAAAGAAGCTTAAGAAGAAAGAACCTAAGAAGAAGAATAAGAAGAAGAAGACATCTCAGAAGAACTATGATAGTGGGAGCAGCGATTGGGGATTATGTGGAAGAAGCACTTCAGATTCAGAATCACTTCAGAATGAAGATGAACAAGATCTATCAGGTATGAAATTGTTATCCTCTAGTGATATATTTATCCATCCATGTGAAGATGATGAAAGTGATAGCAAAACAACTGAATTTTCTCTTATGGGTGAGCAAGAAATATATCAAATAGAGGCAAAATTTAAAAGGCTAACAGACAAAATTAGAGATCAACAAGATCTATTGAACAAAAGGGAATGTGCCTTCAAGGAAGTAGCTACCAAACTAAAAGCTCAACTAGAGGAAGGTAACAAGGTAAGGAAGCTATTCAAGGAAAAATATCAAAAGTTGCAGGATGAAGTGACATCATTAAGAAATGAAGTAAATGAAAGAAGCACAACAATCAAGAAACTCAGAGATAGATCCAGTTACTATGAAAGGTTTGAAGCTAGGATCCTTTCGCTAAAGGAAGATCTTGAAGAATCAAAGAAGCAGAATAAAGAACTACTCCAAGCTCATGAAAAACAAGAAAATGAAGTTCTTGATCTAAGACATCAGTTGGAAGAAGGAAGAAATGTTGAAGAAAACATGAAGAAGCAGTATCATGAAAAGGAAGAGCATCTCCAGGTTGAGGTAAATATTATAAAAGAAAAATTAGAAGAAAAGGATAAGCTCTTATGATTTCAAGATAGTACTAAGATCTTGGATGATATTCTTAGTAGTCAAAGGTCTCCTGCTATCAAAATTGGTCTTGGTTTTCATGAATCTGTTAAGGGTGAATCTAGTTCACAAAGTAAGACAAGGGAATCTAATGATAAATCTGAAATGCTCAACAAGGAGATGAAAGGTCAACCCCATCAACAACTAAGGAAAGAAATTCTTCAAAGAAAATCATTTACTCCTCTAATGAATAATGTTGAATGTTATGTATGTCATAATCTTGGACATGTTGCAGCCAGATGCAGAAGGAGAATGGTTCAAGACCATCACACAGAAAGAACTTCACGTTCCAGGTACTTTAAGGGATATTGTTTTTCTTGCAATATGTTTGGTCATAAAGTTGTTGATTTCTACAGAAGGAATATGAAACAAATGAGATGTTATGCATGTAACAAGCTTGGACATATAGCAAAGGAATGCAGGAACAAGGTACAAGCACCACACTGAAAGGAGAAAACATCATCACACTTGAAGATATGGAAGAAGAAGGAAGTACAGTCAGAAAGATGTGGCACAACACCATATACAGACATAACAGACTTAGGGGGAGCTAAAAGTATAAAACTTCAATGTCCTAAATCCCATACGCAAGTTTCATAAAGGGAAGTCGCGTATATACGTGAGTTTTACACTGAACAATCGCGTATATGTCAGATTCAGAAAAGCAGTAGGGACAGGTTCAGAAAAAGGGTCTGATATGATTCGGTCCATTATTTACTCTGTTTGATAATGGTTACAAACTGCTGATGATGTGTGGAAATGCCTTGACACTTGTAAGATGTTTTAAAGTGTTTTGATCCTAAATTAATGATGATGATGCCTTGATACTTCTTGCTGATATATGCATGATCAGATCTGGCAGATGGCACAGATTAAGGGGGAGCATATGCATTCAATAATGCATTGTTGGCATTATGGTTAGTAGTCCTTGATGATAATGATTATATGGATAAATGATATAGCTTGCTATGATATGGTTATGACTTGTCCATGAAAAAATCTCATATGATTCTTGGGGTTACATAGTTGATGTTTAGATCAGATTTGTGGTTGATTCCCTGATGATGCATATATGGTGCTTACATGGTGATATTCATAAGGATAAGGAGAAGTAAAAATCTTGAATACACATCTTCCTCACTTAATGATGAGTTACTCATATGCTGCTGTCGTCATATGCATAAAGATCATATAATATAGTTATGATGCAGGTTTCCTATAATTCTTGGTGCTCATGTGGATGAGGATTGTTGATGTTGATGATATAAAGAAGTCTTGACAAAAGATCTTGAGCTCAAGATACATAGTGCTGGATACATGGAGTTGCATTGTTGGATGATGATGAGCTCTTACCTATATGATGATAGGTTGATACTTACTTATGTTGATTGATGCAGATACATGGATATAAGATCATGCAGATCTTGATGATGATAAGATGACTATGGTGTTTTTCACATATGATATAATGTGAATGATTTCATGATGATGTTTAGAAGGATGAGTTGATATCTATATGCAGACATACCTTGTTACAGGACATTTACAAGTTGCTGATCTGGAAGTGGTTGTACGCGAGTTTTATGAGGAACATCCGCGTATATACGCATGTTTCTGTGGATACAGTCGCGTATATTTTGGAAATCAGTGGGCCAGAAAAGTCTGTTATGGGTCTGACAGAGACCATCTGGAACAGGTGCAAAGGAAGAACATGATTGCTGGTCTAGATGTTGTTGACAGATGCTTATGGAGCAAACCATACATTGTGCATGATAGTTGCTGATGACTATCATGGTCTTATTTAGATGTAAAGGTCATATCAAGACTCATGATGTAATAGTGTGTCTCTATCTATTGTAGTCACTTGATGAAATCTCTTCTGATGTAATTTGTACCCCCTCTATGCATAGGAAGGATGATTCAGTCATGTATTTCTTTTATTATCAAGGTCATGTAACGGCCTATGTTGGTTTCCCCACTATGCCTGGGATGGATGAAGTTATACTCTTGTGTTATCATGTGTAAACCTTGATGTATCCCCACTTGGTTGGGTAGATGAGTCAATTCCCACTTGGTTGGGAGATGGATGTATGTATGAGTCCTTAGTGATAGGAAGGTCATTTATGATAGAGTCATGTTCTTCTTGTAGAACATCTTTTTGCAGACCTTGCTTACAGACAGGGGGAGCATGAACAACACACTTCAGCAAAGCAGAGATTTCAGCATGTACTCAGAGGGAGCATGGAGAGATTGGTACACCTTGGCATATACAAAAGGGGAGCTCATTCAGAGATTTCAGAAGGTAATCAGAGGGAGTATGGACAACGGAATGTTTATAAAGGAAAGAGAATATCTTGGTCCACCCTTTGCCCTTGATGTCAAAGGGGGAGAGTGATTTGGTGTTGTTGCCATCAAGTCCAAAGGGGGAGATTGTTGGCATTATGATGCATGTGTTGTACTTGATGGCAACCCACTCGTAGAAGAACAACTCACTTATATACATATAGATGAATCTACAGAAGAGATCATATCAGACGTGACTGAATGCATGGGATGCAGGACATCTCAAAGGAATCAGATGATAGTTCTCAGTATGACAAGTTAGCTTTTCCATCAAGTCCAAAGGGGGAGATTGTTGGCATTATGAGACAAGTGTTGTCCTTGATGGCAACTCACACAAATGATAGATCATAGTGCAGCAGATCAGTAGCAAAGATTTGATGATCAGACTACAAAGATGAAGAAAGAAGAGTATATATGCAGGTTTAGAGTATATACGCAAGTTCACTATATACCAAGTAGGGTATACACACATGTTATACGCAGGTTCACTATGTACCAAGTCACGTATATACGCAGGTTCGCTATATACCAAGTAGGGTATACATGCAGGTTATACACGCAGGTTCACTATATACAAAGGCGCATATACACGCAGGATTGCTGATCAAAAGTCGCGTATGTGTATGCACGCACTTTCATGCACGAAAAAGCGCGTACATGTGGGAAAGATTTTTTTGGGTACGTGGTATTTAGACCTATGGTTTTGGTCCTTGGTATTGCGTCCGAAGTGTTGAACCCAGGTATTGGGTCCCTAGTATTGGTTCTCAATGGTTTTAGACCATGGTTTTGAGTAAGGCCTAAGACTATAAAAGGAGAAGAAGATCATTAGGCAATGGTATGGCAAAAGTCTTGAATATCTGATGAAGCATGAGATCCAGTATGCAGGTTATGGGTTTATGATGCATTGCTTGATCTAAGCTAAGGAGGAATCTCAACGGTTGATGGAGAACAAGATTCAAGGATATATCGGGATCTAATGGCTTGGAATGAATCATCTCTATACGGTTTGATCTTGTTTAGTATAGATCTGTATACTGACGCATGTCATGTTCTGTAAATGTTATGGGTATGACTGATGTCTGGTACAACTGCAAAGTTATGAGAAAATATTTGTAGATCTGTACGCGGGTTGGCTTTGGCGAAAGCGCGTATGTACGCGGGTTTGATTCATCGTAGTACCGTATACATTATGAAGTATGATTGTAGTTGGGTCTAATTGTTATTGCAGAGTTCTGTTGTCTGCTCTGTGTTCTGGTAACTGTGTTGTTGACAGGGTTTCAGTGATTCAGAGATTGATGATGCTAGTATTGATTGTTTTGTGCTTCAATGATATTTATGGGTCCAGTATGAAAATTGGATGAAACGTGGCCTTCAGATTATAGTGTTGTGCTTTAGGAGTATCCAATCTGAAAATGTATGAAATGTGGTCCTTGGAGGATGAAAGGAGATTGTAGGCCGGCGCCTATGTACTAGTACATCAGCTAGTACAAGAGCAAAGGGGGTGGTAGCTCCCTTCCAGTAGCAGCTAGAGAACGAGTGAATATTGGAGCATTCAGTACGCAGGCACCTACGTACTAGTAAATGGATCAGCCAGTACAAGAGCTAAGGGGGTTGTAGCTCCCATCCAGGAGAGTCTGGAAAATGTGAGAGGGTTGTAGCCCTCTGCAGGTAGAAGCCTGCGTACTGGTATAAGACTGCACCAATACAAAACTATTGTAAAATAAAGTTTCTTATTAAAAGAAGATAGAGATGACTTGCAGCAGGTGGTTTTCACCCACATTGGGTTTCCACCTTATATCATGGTGTTCATGTGTGCTTCTTGTGTGTGATGATCTGTTCTGTTTTACTGCACCTGCTTACTGTACATATGGTTAATGAAGTTCTGATGCACTAACTAAGATCAACATTTAATGGATTAACTGAATCATAATTATTCTGGATATATGATAGTTGCATTAGACACAGTTGCGTATACACGCGAGTTCCCTTAATTGAAGTAGCGTATATGTATCTAAGTATGGAAATGAAAAAGTTTTATTTATTTGATAATACTGATTCACCGCCCCTCTCAGTATTATTTCCAACAACAAAAGTCATGGGATGAATATTGTCCCCATTATTTGATGGAAATAGTTACGCCACACCATAAATGTTTGGATAAAACCCTTAAGGGTGTGGCACGATGGCAATGTGGCACTATGATGTGGTGAGTGCCACGTTGGACCTTGTGTGGGGTGGAAGTGTGACGTTGGTACAATTTGGTAAATCCTTGCTAATGTAGTAAGGGGTTAATGGGATCAAACTTCAAATGGGCATAACTTTCAATCTAGAGGTCTATTTGAGAAACAAATTGTATTACCGGAAATCTCTCAATAGGTTGGATGAAATGGTGATATCCAAAGTTAATTCCACTAGCTTTGGGAAATGAAGATTTTTTATAACCCCGTATTCATAAGGAGGTCATGGAGGTCGAGTTGATTGAAATTAACATGTCCCACTAGGCTTGGGAAGTCCAAGGGGGTGGGAGGAAGTTACACCTTCGAAGATAGAGGCCAACATGAAGTGGCCCATGCCTACTAATATTTATGAGGTTGGGATTTTCATTGAGGAAACACAATACTCTAAGGAAGTTCATAGCCTTGTTTTTTACTGTAGCAACACCACTCCATGGCATAACGGGTAGTGGAAGGAGTTTCTAGTGGGGAAAGGGTCAATAGTGGGCCTTTGAGGAGTTAAATACGAAGACAATCAAGCACCATTTTTGGCATTATTGAAACTTTAACAACCCTTTGAAGTGGAGACATATGCAAGTGGGTATGTAATGGGAGCAGTTTTGATGAAGGGAGGAAAGCTTGTATGCTACCCTTATGAAGTATTTCATGGGGTGGTTCTCAACTACCCTACCTATTACAAGGAGCTTTATGTCTTAATTCAAGTTGTGAAGAAGTGTAAACACTATCTGATGTAAAAGGATATAGTAATCCACATAGATCACAATCCACTATAGTAATTACATGCTCGGAGTAAGCTATAATACAAGTGCACGTGGTTTCTAAAATAGCTTCACTTAGAGATCAAGTATAAGAAGGGAAACATAATCAAGTTGGATGACATGCTTTCAAGGCCACCCACATAAAGAATCACAAATTTGGGAACTCTTATGCGCATGGAGCCATTCACCCATGATGTATATAGAGAGGCATATTTCGAGGATGAGGACTTCAAGGAGGTGTTTCAACAACTGTAGATCCAGAGTCATGTGCATGATATTTATAGCATAATTGACTACCATCTCCAAGAATGATCTACTATATAGTTTGAATAAGCAATGTGTTCCTAAAGGTGAATGACTACAATTGATTAGAGAGGCTCACACTTCCAAGGTTGCACTGAACTTTGGTGTAGGGAAGATAGAGGCCAACTTGTAGAGGAATGTGTATTGACCCAATATGTAAGAACATGCACTAGGTTCATAAGAGGATGAATGTTTTGTTGTAACAACAAGCCTAGTGATGGGAAATGGAGTTTATATCATCCCTTGCTTATACACACTCATCCTAGGGAAATCATTTCCATGGAATTTGTGGGAGGTTTACCAACAACTAAGAAAGGACAAGACTATTTGTTCATGGTAGTTGATAGGTTCAACAAGATGTTTGTTCTAATGCCTTATAAATATTACAACGAATTTATTTTTTGGACAAGTTTGGATTCACTTTGAGATACCAAGGAGCATCATTTCAGATAGGGAGAAGATGTCTCAAGACATTTGAGGCTACATTGTGGGAGAATATGGACTTAAGGTTGACAATATTCCATCCACATATATATGGGAAAAAAAAATTAGTCAATAAGACTTTGGTGTAGCTTTTGAGGGGTTAAAATCAGAAGCGTCTGAAGACTTGGGAAAAATATTTGGTATATATACAACACTCTTATAACATAGTAGTCTACACTTTTATTGGTGAGTTCCCATAAAAAAACTTGTTTTGGATAATTTCCACCTTCACCTTTGGGTATTGCATATGGGAAACAAGGAGGAGTGAGAGATGATCCTATAGGGGTGTCATCATGGAAAAAAAAATTGTTGATAAGATCAAACAAATCCATCTACATGTACATGAGAAACTGCAGAAATCACAAGAATAATATAAGGCTAGGCATGATCAACACAAAACAAATAATTCCTTGAAGGTGGGAGACAAACTATGGTTACAATTGAACAAGTAGTGGCTATAGGGTCCTCGTATGAAAATAAAGGATTTTTGATATGGTCTCTTTGAGATATTGGATAAGGTGGGAGATGATTCCTATAGACTCCAATGTACCCCTATATATTCACATTTACTCAATGGTGAATGTAGATAATTTGAAACTTTATGAGCCTTCTATGCTAGGTCAAGAAGAGGAATATGTAATATCTATCGTGTAGGATTTGGCACCAGATGTCAGACAAAGTTGACAAAGCATATAATTTTGCAGAATATGTCAAGAAATACAAGAAAGGGGTAACATGAACTTTGACAAATTGGGTTGAAAGGACAACTTCTAGGAAAAGATAAATGGTACACCCAAGAGAAGGTGGAGGAAAAAAATCCTCACTTCATTCAGTAAAATTTTTTGGGGACCAAAAGCCTCCCAAAATGGGGAGTGTGATCTGGATTGGATCATTATATTATTTCATCCATCTTGATGATTTCAAAGTGGAACAAGTGGAGGAATAAGATCATTGGATTATTTTTACTGGAGACTCCCAATTTGGAAAATTAGGGGTTAAAACCTTTTGAAAGCATTTTGAGACATTAAATGGAATATTCTTGGGGATAAAACCTTTATTCTTAAGTGTTGCATCCATATTTATATTCTACTCACAAATACCTTTCCAACAATGCAAGAATCACCTCAATCAGAGTCTGTATGCAAAAGTTATGCCACTTGGAAGTTTCCCTTCCTATTTTGATCAACATGATCTGAGAGAATGCCACGTAGGCCCCCTCTATTCATGGAAAATGGGCTAGCCATGTGATTATGATGAATAAGACTCTAGAAGAGTTAACATGCTAACTCTATATAAGAGTTGAATGAGTCAAACTTAACCACTGGTAAGCTATCAGGATGTGTTATAATTGGGCCACTAGAAGGAAAAGGGGTTTCATTTTATTCGAGTGCATTTTGTTCCATAGATGTACATAGTAGTCAAGAGTGGATAAGGAGAGAGCAAAAAATAGATCCTTTTTGCATTATAACAGCCCATAGACCACAAACCTCACTTCTTTGTACTTGCATCCATTTTCATTCAGATAAAGAGAACAAATAGGCCTCACCTTCTAGATGGGTTTTCTCTCAAAAGTGTTTTTGAGGTTATATATTGTGTTAATTTGTGGTTTGTGAATTTTATTGTAGTGTTCTCTATTGTTTGCATATTTTAACCATTGCATGCATAAGCATAAAACAATAATTAACAAATCCACAACTTTAAGGAGAAATTAACCCTCTCAGTGTATATTTCAGATATGTTGCGACAAACTATCTACCGTAGGTTACAGATCAATAACCTTTGTCTCTTCAATTTCATTTTTCTTTTCTTTACATAAAAAAGCATTAGCAAATGGTGGATTTGGTTTCCTTTCTAGCAAATCCACCCTATTGTTTAATATATCTATATTAGTCCACCATATTGTCTAACTTTTTCTTTACTTGGTTTCGATTTAGATAGACTTCTAAATTTCTTTTCTATTTTCTGTAATTTATCTTTTCAAAAAATCACTCATAGACATTTTTTTTAGTAAATCCCACCTTCTTATAAAATAAATCTTATATTCTTATGACCAAATTAATTTTGCACATTCTATACTCTAAGTTTCATAACAATATAACCAATTAGAAAACTTAAAAAATGAAAATTGAAGTGAAAAATCCTTATATATTTTCATAATCATCTACTAATAATAAAAAGGGAAAAAAATTACAAACTATATTTTATACATTTTCATACTAATAAATTAGAAAAATAAAAAATAAAAATAAAAACAGAAACTTAAAAAATAGGTAATCATTATACAAAAATATAAAAATAAATTAAAATTTAAGTTTTTCAAACTTAACCTTATCCATTAGCATTTTATCAACCTTATTTTTTTTAGTACTTTCATAGAAAAGGTATTGCTCTTCAAACACCTCTTATTTTAGAAGTGTGTTATTTAGCAAGCCCCTAACCCCTAGCGACTAGGTCATACATTTAGAGTGGTGCTCTATAGCAAACCCCGTGCCCCTCAATCCTCAACCCTTTATTATTTTAGGTAAATAGTGGATAATCTATAATACGCCATACACAAGCATATACAAAATTAAGATTATACTTAACTAATCATATTTATTAAAATTATAAATTTATCATATTTTTGTTATTAATGTTATAAATTTATGAGTAATATTTTTGTTGAGAAGTTTTTTTTGGCTAAATCACATCATGATATAAGCAACAAGTGTGGTTCATCATCAGGGTAAGTTGAAGAACCAGACTAAGGCAACAAATTAAATAGAGAGAGCAAATCATCCAACTGCTATATTGGACCAGGAACGACTATATTTGACCAAGAAGAGGCTAAGTTTGTCCACGAAATTGTACTTGGACGAAGGGATAGGCATAAGAAAATTCAAAAGTTAGTTTGGTTAATTTTATTATTAAATTTAATAGTTTATGAGAATAAAATAAATAAAAAAGGTTCACTTAATTGGTTAGACTTAATTTTTTTTTAGATCCTAATATATTTATATTTAAGAGACTACCATTTCTTGACTTCTTCTATTAAATTTGAAGCCTATTTAAGTATCTTATATCACTCTTTAACTAAATCTTAGTTTTTACTTCATATAATTAAGGAGTATAAAATAATATATATATTATTAATGTTAAAGTTGTATAAATTAAATTAATTTAATTAATATTAAAGGAAATAATAAGAAAGATTAAAAAGTTAACTTAATAAGGGTCTAACTTAGAGGAAATGGACAATATCTTAAAAATTATATTATTTTAAGGTTATTAGGGTTATATTCGATTACATTTTTAATTGTTAATATTTAATGAGAGTAAACTAAATATTATTACAATTAAATATTAATTAAACTAAGATTGTTTATTAAGGGCTCAATCTACTAAACAATTAAACAATTATTATTATTTTAAGGTTATTATTATTTTTGTTATAGATTTACATAGTGGTATATAATATTTTTGTTAAAGTTCTATATAGTGGTATAATTAAATTGGTTAAAGGGCTTAATGAATAATAGGTTTGATGGGTAGTCTAGCGGATTGAATTTTTTTTGTCAAGTTTTTGGTTTTATGTTATGAGGTGTGGGTTTATAAATATTTTGTTAAGTATTTAATTTATATTTACGTTAGATTTTGGAATTTTATATTAATTATTAATAATAATTAGGTGGAAGATAGAGATTTAACTTACACAACATATTTTAGAAATTTTATAATAATAAAATATAAATTAAAGGTTGAGATTTATCTACAAAATAGTTATGTTCTTATTGTCTTTTTAATTAATTTTATTAATTAAAAGAACGTAGTCTAACTTCTAGGTGATATAGCCTTTTTCACTGAATTCGATAATTTAAAGCAAGATTATGATTTTTTGTTGTTTAAAATACATTTTTTAATGCATAAATGGATTCAACGCCTTAAAAAAACCCTGGGGCACACAAAATTCTGTAGATGAAACATTTTCAACTCGTATTTAAGAATACAGGATTTTGGTGGAGTGAGTTATGGTTTTTTGGGCATGTGGTATTGAAATGCCATGGTATTGGCCCATGGTATTGTAACAAAGCTTATTAACAGATCAAGAATCTCCATAGTAAAATGTAATAAAGTTAGTTTTTATGATTTTTTTTTTTTTTAACAACCAGAGTGATGTATTGTATAGTCATATTTAATTTATATGACTTAGTTAATATATTGCATATAACATTATAGTCAACCGCATAATAATTATTAACCTTCTAAATTTACATATTTACTTTAATTACATATATGAAGATAAAATAAATTCCAATTTTTATTTTTTTAAATCAAGTATATTTTAATTATATAATAAGAAATATAAATATATATTAAAAATTGGTTTTTATAAAATTTATGAGCGCAAATTTATTTACCAACTATAAATTAGTTAGTTTATTTGGAGTTTAGACTTATAAATTTACAATAGATAATCAAAATGTATATAGGTGGGAAGATAAAGAGAAAGTAGATGTCCTTTTTTCATGACATTTTTTCTGATTAATTTAAACCAAAATTTGGCATAGATTTTTAAAAACTTGAGTTTAAGTTGTTTAATTTGTAGAATTCGAATGCCCCAAGGGATTTTCAAGGTGTTGAATCCATTTATGTATTCATAATCAAAATATATATACGTGCCAAGATAAAGAGAAAGTAAATGCCATTTTTTCCCATTAATTTTAACTAAAATCTCGCATAGATTTTTAAAAACTTAAGTTTAAGTTGTTTAATTTTTAGAATTTGAGTGCCCCTGGGGATTTTCAAGGTGCTAAATCTATTTATGTATTCAAAACTTGCATTTTTGCTTGAAATTGTATCGCTAGATTCTAGTGAAAAATGTTATTTTGTCAATAAATTAGACTAAGTCTTTCTTAAAATCAAGCTTACTTTAATTATAACAAGAGACGTAAATATATAGTTAATTATAACAAGAGATATAAATATATAGCAGCCTAGATCCATCTATCTAACTCCGGTGTAAAACATCTTTTTGGAGTGTTAGATTTAATGATGTTTTTTGCATGTCACCATAACGAAATTTATAATAAAACTACATCAAAATAATATTTTCAAATATTACAACTTTTGGCCTGTATGTTTTTAAAGATTTTATTATATCTATAGGATATGGTTATTCTTTTTAAAGATTCATTTTACAAATATTTAATTAATAGAAATATTAAAAGATTTTGAGCATGATTTTTTTTTGTGTGTTAAATTAACTCTTGTCTTTTGATTTAAGAGATGGTATAATTTTTAATAAAGTAAAGATGTTTATAAAATTATCTAATTTGAAATTTTAATGTGGTAAAAAATTGTTGATCAATTTTGTTTGGGGCATTAATTATTTTTATTTTTATTATTATTTTATTGGAGACGTGATATACTTACACATCACTCTTGTGCTGGATGGTAGACTAAACCTCTAGATGCCATCAAAATTTTATTTATAAAATAAAAATTAATTTATTTATTGGGAATTTATATTTAATAAATATTAGGAAGAAAATTTAAGAGTGAAAGTTAATTAAAATCTTATAAGGAAAAGTTGTGTCGCTTGCGAAAAAGCCAAAAACTTTTTAATAAAGGCCAAATTCATTCCTCTGTCGGTGGTCATACCAGTAACCTGCCACGCTAACACGCTCAACACATGGAGCAGCTAGATGTTAGGTCTCACGTTTAACATCTTTCGGTGATACACACTATTATCTGTGTACACGCGGCTTACCAAACTTTGTAGGCAAGGGCTAACCAGCCATATATTGAGTCATAAATGCCCTTGCCAGCTATGTATGTGGTGCAAACTTGGGATGGCATACATATCCATAGGCATCGGACTCCGGCGGCCACCTCGCGTTTCCGATGACCCACGCGGGACCCACCCCGTCTCGTTCAATAACATAATTCTGAGAACTATTTTCGCGCGCCAATTTAACTCTGCAACCAGAACCCGTTTGCTCTGCAACCCAGTGCCCGCAGGACTAAAGCGCTTGCGCGCCACCGAAACTCTGCAACCCTAACCACTGTGCTCTGCAACCCAGTGCCCGCCGGACTGAGCTCTGTTACCTCCTGGTAAATTCCTGCACCGTCTCTGCAAATGACAAATCGTGGTTTTAAACATTCATTTTGTTTTAAATCTGTTTTAAAGACTGCTAAAACCCTCACATTCTCTCAACATTCTGTAATTATAAATCTCTGTGTTCGCTTAAGGAGTTCGATTCACATTTTCATATTAACCAAGGGTATTGCATTTCATATTAACCAACGGTTTGGCTGGATTGATCGACTGTGTAGAAACCCATACACAATTATTGCTCTATTAATCTACAGGAAAATCTTCACATCGTGAATAGAAAATCGTTGAAACAAAAGGGTAATGAAAGCTCCGCTGCTATCGAGTAGTTTATGTGAATGATCCGCATTAAAATGGGTCACAAAACCATAGATTATAATCATGCAGAGCCAAACTTGTAGCTGAAGGAGATAAAGCATAATCTCAGATAAACTTGTAGTGTAAGATAACATATGCATTACATAGTAGCAGCAGCTGATTGTTACCTTTCATCAATTATGCATGCTTGGTTGCATAGGGTATCCCATCTGAGGCACACCTAAAGAAGAAATGGGAATTATATGCCCAGGCGAATGACCACCAATACCTTTCTGAGAATATGGACCTAGTGAATGGGGAGATAGCATCATATGGTTGCCCCCTGTTGGAGATCCCATAGAATTTACCATGGTTGCTCCTCCCAGTGATGACGGATACATCATATTTGAAGAGCGACTAACAGCAGAAGGATTATGAGAATTTGTAATAGTAGAAGATTGCTGCAGATGAGGCTGCTTCATTTCTGCCCCATTTACACTTGTTATATCATGTATGCTAGACCTTTTCTTCTCCTTGTTCCCATAACTAAGCCTGAGGAAATACTTTTGGGCGTGGCTTGCAACTTGAGTAGGTGTCCGTGAGACCACAAAGTTTCTTGATATGCTTCTCCAATCACCTTTGCCATATTTATTCAATCCCATCAAGAAGAGTCTGCACCATACAAAGATGCAACAAATTAACTTCAATCCTTTTCTGCAGTACAAATCAAGATGTAACAATTCTTTTTTTTTGTATATAATCGTATAATTGCACCAAGAGAAGCAAGACACTCTACAGCCCAGGGTGGAGGAGATCTATGTCATGTCTAACACTAATAAAACCAAAAACAGAGATACCTATTTTTTTAATTACAATAATTTAAAAAAATTAGAAGTTTAAATTACAAAATAAATAAGCAAAAAAAATCTGGCAAATATTTAATTTGCAATATTTAGACAACTACTAGAAACTAGCATAGACCCATCTGAACCTTGGGTCTATTAAGCATCAAGAGAGATAAAAAATGGAGAGGTGCAAACCCCAATATTTATTAAATAGTACATGGTGGTGCAAGAAGATTGAGATTTGTACGTCTGGTTTTTTAAATCCCTGCTGGGATTTCATAGGTTTGGGTTTAAGATGGATCTATTCTAGTTGTAGTTGGGGTTTAGTACAAGGAGGATGGAAATCAAAGGGATTAAAATTACTAGATAGCAAATGCTTTTTACAGCTGACTATACATTTCAGTTGAATATGAAACTGTTTCTTTTCCGGTCCAAATGAGAGACACTAAAGAGTTTTTCCTGCACACTAAACCTATTTATATATTCAATAGCTCATCTGATCTGTCATGACGATAGAGGGAAGCATCAATATATATTCAATAACCCATCTGATCCGGTTATGATATTATAGGAAAGCTTCAACCTCAATCTGTAAACGATGGGTCAGGTTTGGTTTCCCAGTCTCCATACAACAGTCAAGAGTTTGGGCTTTGTGGAGAATAAGACTTTTCAGACACAAAATAAGAATTATTAACAAAGGCAAATATAGTCAAAATAGAACGGATGGGATGCATCACAATTTGACAACACTGTTTTCTCCTCAAAATGATGCTGTCATCCATTCTCATCTAGGATAATCCAAAACTCTCATGTAATGATTTAGCCATTCTTCTTATTTGGATAATCCATGTAATCCTTCTAGTCTCAGATCTGTGGATCAAGTTGGCCAATCAAAATTGCATGCAGTGAATATGATTTTGCAAACTTAGTAGAAAATCCATGACTCCTAATTCTTGTTGTGGCTGCCCTGGTTGAAGCTGTTGGTTCCAGCATGTGATAGTCGATGTTAATTTCAAGTATAAATGATAAATCAAACAGTAGTAAATGACATTTAATCAGGATTGTTCATGATGAGTGCAATCCTATGAGCAGGACAAATTATTACAATCTTTATAGTTTAATCATTATTAAATAACTAACTAGCTGAACAAAGGACAAGAACTCTGTGAAGGGATTGGTTGATTTGCAGACATTGTAGAAATGCATAATTGTAATGTGTACAATTGTTAGTAATGGTTCTAACTAATAGGCCACAACACTGAAAGTAATAATATTAGCCATTCTTGCCACCAAAGGCTGAGAATGACAAAGAATGAAATAATGGGGTTTGGGTTCTTTTTGAGGCTGAGCTGCTTTAGCTGGGCTTTAATTTTTAGCTTCCTCACTTCTTTTGCATCATCAATGAGAAGCTCTTGCAATAATATTATTGATGTGCTGGATGGCATTGCCCAAGTAGCTAGAAGTTTTCTCCTTAATTCTGTTGGTATTAATCTTGTTTAGTTACATGCTTTGATAGGTAAGTGATATGAACAAAACAGTAATGCTAAGCCAGGAAAATGCATATCATATGGGCAATGGTATAAATAAAGATTTAGAAATAAATGGGTATTGACTTACAGAGGCTTCTTCTGCATCTAGCAGTTAGCAACACCTATAACACACAAGAAAAACCAATTTTCTGGATGAAAACCAGGTAAGCTATGCAGAACCTAGGCTTGGCATATGGACAAAAAATGCCAAAATGTTGCCAAGTACTACACTTCTTCAGGACATGTAAACCTGGACGCTGGCACTCTTCAGCGAGCGACACAGGGGACAAACATCAAGCAAATTCTCACAGTCCTTGCATAGGCAAAGATGTCTGCAGGGCAACAGCAAAATAGATACATCGTTGTTCCTGCAAATCCTGCAACTCCTCTGCTCTTTGAGCTCCTTGTTCTGTTTGAAGACATCAGACATATTGTTAACATTGTAATTGTTATGATTATCCCCATAATGGGAAGAAGCTGCATCGTCAACTTCACTATCGCCACAGCCCTCCCTGCTCTGTTCTCTACTCTGGGCAACAGCCTGCTGCAGATTGGTTCTGAGAGCATTAACCATTGCTTCATTATACTTGGCCCTGTTATGCCATGATTGAGCTTCAAGGGCCACCTGTTTTACCTTCTCCATCAGTTCTTTATTCTTCCTGTTCACATTCTCAATTTCCATGTCCTTCTCCCTCAGCCTGCGCCCCAGTCCTTCCTCTATGGCACCAAGGTACGATGCCAGGTGTCTTTGCTTCATCTCCTTGAGACCCTGTGCCAAGTGCTCTTCCTGTAGACATTATAAAAGGATGAGTATCCTATTAATATCCACTTCATACTCATTTATGAAAAGATGCACTTCACTAATGGTTCCAAGGAATTCAGACACAGTTGAAACAACAAACCTGAAGTCTCAAGTAGTGTTCAAACTCATTCTTCTGGCGCTCCATTTCTGTTGCCAAATCTTCATTCAGAACACCCAAAAAAGAAAGGTTGCCAAGGCTCTCAGATGTCACAGAGGAGTTGGGCTCTTCATCATCATATGCCAATCTCAATCCAGTGGACACCGGTGTTGGGTTAGGCAGGGTCTGCGTTTGGAGAAAATTATTGCCAGGAATTTGGGTTGCTTCTGTTTCTCTCATCCTCTTCTTGGGATTTTGGTAAAGGCTGGGTGCAGGGTCATTGGAAGTAACAGGAACTGCATAGACAAAATCATAACAAACATCACCAACTTCAATTCAAAAACAAGGGTTCTGCATTAAGCCCAAGAATTCAAGAACCCATTCACTGAATCCCAACTCACATGGACTAAAAAGCTGGAGCTGGCCCGAAGCTCCATTAGAAGCTGCAGCATATTGAAGCTGCAAGTCTTCCAGCACATTGACCGGTGCAAACAGAACAGGAAAGTTGGGTGTCCCATTCTCACCTCCAAATACATTTCTCATCCTGCCATCAGTCACCAAACAACCCAAAAGGCCATTGATTAACATATATCAAATCAACAGAGTGTACCAAATTCAATCAAGACCAGATTTGAAATATCAATCAAAATAACAAAAAACCATACATGTTCCTCATGTCTTGCAAAAGAATGTTTGGGTGCTCATTGACATGTTGGCAGCTAATGCAGGAGCCCTTATTCCATCGGGCTTCTCATTCCTCCTCCCAGAATGGAAAGGTCAAAGAGATTTGAAATCCTTTCTTCAAGCACTGCATTCTTCACAACTGTTGGTAGATCAATAATTTGATTGGATGAGTCCCTTTCAATTGGTCTTCTGCCAGTGAGAATTTCAAGTAATATAATACCAAAACTATAAATATCTGTTTTTGTGTTTACCTTGTTCATCTTGAGCAGTTCAGGTGCTTTATAACCTTGAGAAGCAGAAGCTTCTGGCATTGCCAGTTTTGTACCCGGATTCATAAGTAAGTGAAGACCAAAGTCAGAAAGATGGGCCTCATAATGATCATCTATGAGTATGTTCTTGGACTTGAGATTGCCATGTATGATAGGCGTTTCCAGGCAAGTGTGAAGGTACGCTAGACCCCTTGTAGCACCTAGTGCAATTCTACGCAGTTTAGCCCAACCAGGTGCTGGTCTGTTTGCATCTACATTCGAAAAGAAAGATCAGATTTTTATAGATGTGTATGCTGCATGATAAAATACCGTAGCACAGTGGATAAGAAAATTGCATAAAAAATGGTTTCCAGATCTTTGAGTCACTGAACTCTTTTGCCAGCATCTACAATATAGTAAAACTAGATTTCTGTAGGTAGTCAAGGTGCACTCGAATCTTACAAAATCAAAGCATCTTACTTTCATAATAAAATAAAACCCTTCCTTTTTCATTTTTCTAGCCTTTATCACTCGCATTTTGGGTTTGTGTGGGTTTGGCATACAGACCAGAACTACTGGAAGAGCCTTCTTCAGTAGTCTTTGAATTAAAGATCAAACTGTTTTCATGCACTGAACACATCACCGGAATTCATCTGAGCATAACAAAGTGGAACAAACTGATTAAAGTTGTATAACAGTTTTTTCTTTGCAACAGATTTTGCATGTTATTATGTTTCTTTCAGCAATGTATTGATTATACCAAGATGAAGCATTTGAAATTCTATAATACTGTTTTGTGCATGGGTAGGAAATATTGAAGGGGAGATAGGGAATTATGCTGTAAATGTGTTTATATCTGGTGGGGTCTTCAGTGTAAATTCTACACACTACAAAAAATTTCATAGTATGAACTGTTGCTCATATGTGTTCCCTCATTTGTATAGGGATTTGAAGAATGAGGAAGTGGGAATTGATCAATGAGTTGGAGGTTGAGGACCCAGAAGGGATGATAGAGTTTTCAGCGGAAGATTTGACATGGACAGAAGTAGCAGGAGACCAAGTCGCAATTATTCCATATTGTCGACTTGAGGATTTTATAAGGGGAGAGCAAATGAGGGAACCCGCACCTACTCAATTTGTTGCTAAAATTCGAAAAATTAAAGATGTGAAGGATATCAAGAGGACAAATTATTCAACATATCTAGAATATGTTGTGTGAGTCTCTCTCTCTCTCTCTCTCTCTCTCTATATATATATATATATATATATATATATATATATATATATATATAATTTTGATTTTAAGTTCACTATGTCAAACATGCATAAATATTTTATTTAATTTTTGGTGAATTGCTGATCGCAGATATAGGTGTGCCTATGGTCCAAATCGTGTACAATCCAGCAATGTGGCTGAACCTGGATCCACAACTAAGAAACGTCTTCCACGTCACAGCATCAAAGTTGGTTGTCAGTGTCACTTTATTATGCGACGACTTGCTATTAGACCAAATGATGCCGTTCTAATATATACAGCATGCAGACATATTGATGACAAAAATGTGGTTTGTCATGGAAATGAGGCAAATGACATGCCCAAGAAATTCAATTTTGCGCCGCATTTAACACAACATATACGAACTATTGTTGAAGATTTGGTTCGTGATGGTTTTAATGCTACGATGATCTGAGAAAAATTTATCTTTGATTTAAGGTATGGATCTGGTGAGCTTTTCACAGGGGCACCTCGAGATTCTTTCATGACAAGAAAGGATGTGTCAAACATGTACAATAATATCAAGAGGCTAGAGTATGTGAAGCATGAAAATGATCCAATGAGTGTGGATTGTTGGGTTAGTGAGTGCCCAGAGAGCTTTTTCTTCTACCAACAACAAGATGTTGTTAAAAACATTCCTTTCATTATAGGCATACAAACTAAGTGGATGCTTTCAATGATGGTGAGATACTCACACAACAACATGTTATCAATGGACTCCACTTTTAGCACTAACAAATATGGGGTAAACATATTTACCAAAACTTCATTTATTCTACTTTATTTCAATGTCGTCCTCTTATATGCTTATAATCTTGTTTTCTTATTGTAATGCAGTATCAACTGTACACCATAATGGCTTTTGATGATCATCACAATGGGATTCCAGTGGCATGGGTAATATCATCACGGAATGGTACTCCTGATATTTGTAAATGGATGTCGCAATTATTTGCAAATGGGAAAAAGGAAAACCCAGATTGGCATGTCCGAGCTGTCATCACAGATGATGCAGCAGCGGAAATCGAGGCATTAAGGTGAACCAGTTTTTTCTTTTTAGAATAGTTAAAAAGCAATAATGTTCAAGGATATTCTCTTATAATGTTATATTATTTCAGGACTTGCACAAACTGTACACTATTGTTGTGTGTATGGCATGTCCGTAGAGCCTGGTTGAAAAATGTTGGAACGAAAGTCAGGGGAAAGGAAAATAAAGTCCGTATCTTCCGTGCTCTGGGATTAATAATGCATTCGTGTGAAGAATATGCATCTGTGCAACATGAAATTCAAAGTTTCTTTGATGAATTCAAAGAAGAAACAATGTTTTTGGATTATTTTGCAACCAACTGGTTAAACAACAACAAGCTATGTAAGTTTCCTAAGGTTGCATTTTATCAATTTATTTTGTAATTCACCATTTTCTATTGTTTTTTTGCATCTAATATATGTTTTTTTTCCAGATATGTGGGCAAAAGCATATAGGGACTTCCCACATTCCAACCAGGATACTAATAATGCTATCGAATCTTATCACCAGTATCTAAAGCAAAGGTACCTCTGTGAGAAGAATAATGCGTCCCATAGAAGGGTGGATTGGCTGTTGCACCTTTTATTAAAAAAGGTTGAGTTGTATTACATTCACATGCAACGTCTAAAAAATGTTGGTTTTGTCCGAGCTTCAAAAATTGAGCAACAAATAAATTTAAGTAAGTGCAAAGCAAATAATATCCCAGATGAAGATTGTATGGCTGATGGAAACAGGGAAAGTGAGTATTTGGTTCGTAGCCAAACTACGGCAACTCGTGATACATGGTATCATGTCATCTATAAAGGGCAGAACCTACACTTTTGTAATTGCAAATGGGCCCTAAATGGCAATATTTGCAAGCATATTCTAAAAGTTGAGATGGTAGTGACTAGCAAGGTTTCAAGTGGCAATGAATTGCCTAATGTCTATAGGTCTATTACAGAAAGACCTAGATATTTACTTGATTTAAATGAATCATTTGCAATGAGCCCAGAAATTGAAATGAGCCTTCCGGCTTCTCCTTCCACTAATCCAACCATGGTAAGGCAAGATAGCGCCCTAACAATTGATGAGGAAATTGAACTTGTGATGTCATCAACTCATAAGATATTGAGGGGTTTATTACAAATAACACCCAAATCTTTGGAGCAGGCATATGCACTAAATGAATTGGTAAAAAATGTCAGCGAAGAGTACAATAATAAGAAATTTGATGTTCTAACTCCATCCAAGGTCACTACCAAGAGGCGACATAGTTTCTTGAGCCCAACAAAAAAAGGGGGGCAAAGTGTTCCTGCGTTGAAATCAAGAAAATGTGGACCACAGTTTCTAAAGGTTGGACGGTGTCGTGGAAGGAAAAGAAGCCTGAATGAACAATTGGAGATTTCTTCTACAAAAGAAATCAATCTGGACCACACATCTAGAAGGGTACAAGGTTCTATTTTGCAAAATACTGGTATGGAAATATTAATTGATCTACCATTTAATGTGAAATTCAAAACTTTAAGATAAGGCTAAACTTATACTCTAGATGAAATTCTGGATTGAAAACTTTAAGGTAAGGCTAAACTTGTACTCTATGGATGAAATTCTGGATTGTCAACTTGAAAGTGAGGATAAGCATCTACTTAATAGATAAAATTTTGGTTTCACATAAACTTATGTGAATGATCAGTAGCCCCTTGTGCAGATTCTGGAACCGGCATACCAGATAAGAATGTTACCCTTGAAACTGCCATAAGGGATTTCTCAGGCAAATTGGAAGGATCTATTTGTGAGGAAAACAGGGAGGCAAAGATTTTCCAAAGCTTCACTTCCCATACCTGCCATTGTAAATTTAGAATTCAGTTCTTTGACAGTAATAGCTCAGTTCTTTGACAATACTACTATTAGCCCTTAATGGTACTTGCATCCGAAATGGAAAAGGAAAAAGATATTGGTTATTGAATTAACCATAAACAGCAAATCATGACAGATAAAAAGAGATCATCTAAAGTATAGATGATTTAAAATGGTTAGTTTAGTTGAGGATACTGGACTTTCCAACAGAGAATAAGCTTTACAAATATTTATATAAGACAAGGCTGTGTAAGCATTTTTGAATTATGAGACTAGTAACAGAAAAAGGAAAAATGGTTACTTCAAGTTAAACTGATATATGGATAACCACAATTACATACACAATATTAGCAAGTGGATGTGCAACACCAGCTTGTAGACACATGAAGCTACTCCCCCAGGGACTTATATAAATGATTATTTTTGGCCTCGACTGCTATATGATTTTTTTGGCCTGGACTGTTAGGAGTGAACATTCACCCTTGATTGTTTGTCCAAATCTACTAGAACTTAACATTTAGGCCCGCAAGTCACCAAACTAGTGCTCTGAGCATTGATCCTTGAGATTGTTTACTCTTATTTCATAAGATCACACTATTTACAATTGCTCAGATCCTTGAGATTGTTTACTCTGATTTCATAAGATCTACAGTACACTTTTTCCTTTTGGATAATGCTTGTATTTTGATTATTTATTTTTGGTTATAAATTTTGAGCTGACAAAGAGTATATATATATAATTGGCTCGTTTTGTTTTGTATTACACAAAATTGATTCTAATTGTTGCTACTATAACTTAGGCACGTACATATGCTTTTTCAGCAGACAAGATTTAAATCTCAAACCTCCTTATATATAACACTTATTTTTATAACCATAATTAATTGAGTTACCCCTAAAACTATCAATTCCTTCACGATCCAAATTTTCACAATAGTTTGGAAACTCTGAACTGGACTATCATCTAGTCACTTTTGATTTAACTTATAGCGATTTTGGTTATGAGCACTTTTTGGATCACTATCTTTGAAATGATTTGAAAGACAGTTTGAAGGAGAGATGAAGTTGAACAGTAAAAGTGCATCAATATCCTTATAAATTTCTATATACAAACTGTATGCACTTTTCTATTTCACTGCAATAAATTAGAGGTTTCCATTAACGCTGAACTGGACTTTCATCTAGTCACTTTTGATTTAACTTATAGCGATTTTGGTTATGAGCACTTTTTGGATCACTATCCTTGAAATGATTTGAAAGACAGTTTGAAGGAGAGATGAAGCTGAACAGTAAAAGTACATCAATATCCTTATAAATTTCTATATACAAACTGTATGCTCTTTTCTATTACACTGCAATAAATTAGAGGTTTCCATTAACATTTTTTAATAATAATAAGTTTTGGCTACTTAATGCGGATCATTCACAAGGCTGTGTAAGCATTCTTGAATTATGAGACTAGTAACAGAAAAAGGAAAAATGGTTAGTTCAAGTTAAACTGATATATGGATAACCACAATTACATACACAATATTAGCAAGTGGATGTGCAACACCAGCTTGTAGACACATGAAGCTAATCCCCCAGGGACTTGTATAAATGATTATTTTTGGCCTCGACTGCTATATGATTTTTTTGGCCTGGACTGTTAGGAGTGAACATTCACCCTTGATTGTTTGTCCGAATCTACTAGAACTTAACATTTAGGCCCGCAAGTCACCAAACTAGTGCTCTGAGCATTGATCCCTGAGATTGTTTACTCTTATTTCATAAGATCACACTATTTACAATTGCTCAGATCCCTGAGATTGTTTACTCTGATTTCATAAGATCTACAGTACACTTTTTTCCTTTTGGATAATGCTTGTATTTTGATTATTTATTTTTGGTTATAAATTTTGAGCTGACAAAGAGTATATATATATATAATTGGCTCGTTTTGTTATATAAGGCCATGGCGGGTATGTGATTGCATAACAACGTGTTTTTTTCTTTTTTGTTACAGCTGAAGCTCCTCCTAGTGCTTTGTTATTGCGTGAGGAGATCAAGGATCAACAAACCTTGGCTCAATCTACAGTTGCAACAGTTGCTCAATCTACAGGACTAGTATCTCTGTCTCAATCTACTGGGTTACCTGTTCCTCTATCTATGAGTTCACAGTCAGCCAACAATATAAATTTTCAAACGCCTTTGCAAGGAGTCAAACAGAGTGAGTTGAAATCAGCTTCATCAATTGCTAAATCCAGTGAAGTCAATCTGGCAGGTGCAAAATTTACCTCAGATGTATCCCAGTCAAAATTGCTTGAGATTGTCTCTAGAAGTAACCGACTTATGCAATGGGCATCTGCCAAACCAGCTGAACATGTGCAACCTGTTTCAAGTGTCCAGACGACAACTTCTGGCAGCATTGGTTTTGATAGAAGGTTGGATGGTAATTCCAATTGTGTGGCCAGAGAACCATATGGTGATACAAAACTATCAGGAATTTCTAGTAGTGTTGCTCAATTTATTCAACAGCAGGCACCCATGGACATGCCTCTGTATATGCATTCACAGCTGAGCTGGATGCATCCTCAGAATCTGTCATCTCATGCCACTTCTCAGGGAGGTGTAAACTCGATGTTAGAATTGCCAAATTCAACCACACAGAGTCCTTTTAATTGCAGGCAGATACCAATGGGAGATGATACATCCCAATCTCAAAAAAAACTATGGAAGTCTTTACCTTCAAAACGGACTTCTCAACAGACATTTGAATTTTCAAATTCGATTCCACCAGATTTGAATGTAGAAAAACAGTCTCCAAGGTCTCCAGTTAGGCAGTCTTCTGGAATGCTGGTTGATTCACAGCCTGATTTGGCCCTCCAGCTTTGATTTATTGAGCATTTAAAAGGTTGACAGTGAACATAATTCCTTTTAGAACCTGATTCAGTGAGAAATTATGTGTGAATCTCTTGGGACAGTTTTGAATAACTTGAACTTCTTAGTGGTTGGTGAAATTTGTTGGCTAGTTAGGGCATTGAAACTGGTTTCCTTCTATTTGCATGTTTAACTATGCTTGTGGTTCCTTCGCAGGCAAACCAACTTGGTCTTTGTAATATCAAAAGCTCTGCATTTTTGCGACCATTGAAATAGTTCTGTTAATATTATTAAGGGAAAAATTCATGAACTCTTTTAATTATTTCAAATTCTGAGTTTTTCTTGTTTTCATTAATTATACACATTTCCCACTTGGTCCTGAACTTTGGCTGCTGATGACCTGTGATTCTCCAAGCAAGTTTCTAGGAGTACTGCACTGTTTCGGTGATTCGGTGAACATATAATTTCAATTAAACAGTGGTTAAACAATCAATTATGATAATCACTGCAATGGATGCTCCATTGCAAATTATTTTAACCTTCATTTTATAGATTTTATCGCTGATCTCTTTGATCGTATTGTCAGTATGTAATTGAAATTACTGTGTATGGTGCATTTTTTTCTATGTTTATGCATGTTTAAGATCATAAAAGGAAGAATGATATACCATATCAACCATAAACCCACTTTCAGTTGAAGCAAGAATATTTATGATCAACTGCTACTTAATTTAAACCAGTGAAAATATAAAAAAGAATTGCTTTAAGAGAAACAGGACATCATTAAATATGCATGCATTGCACCTTTATGCACTTACAGTCTTACACACTGCATCAATCTGAAATATGACGGATCGTGTGTGGGAAGAGAATTCTACAAGTCAAGGGTAAAAACCATTGCATCAATAAATATGTATTCCCTAAAAGGATAAAATAATGACAACACAAATATGTACATCTTGAAAGGGTAAACTGATGATATGCTGCTTGACTAACAAGAACATGATCAAGCAAAATGGATTCACTGAATGCAATTTTGATTGACCAACTTGATCCACAGATCTGAGACTAGAAGGATTTGATTGGCCAACTTGATCCACGGATCTGATTGGCCAATTTTGATTACATATAAATTAGAAGGCAGTTTGCTTTAGCTTGAAATACAGAAGAAAAATAGTTTTGTTCGTATCACTTACCTATCAAAGCATGTAACTAAACAAGATTAATACCAACAGAATTAAGGAGAAAACTTCTAGCTACTTGGGCAATGCCATCCAGCACATCAATAATATTATTGCAAGAGCTTCTAATTGATGATGCAAAAGAAGTGAGGAAGCTAAAAATTAAAGCCTAGCTAAAGCAGCTCAGCCTCAAAAAGAACCCAAACCCCATTATGTCATTCTTTGTCATTCTCAGCCTTTGGAGGCATGAATGGCTAATATTATTACTTTCAGTGTTGTGGCCTATTAGTTAGAACCATTACTAACAATTGTACACATTACAATTATGCATTTCTACAATGTCTGCAAATCAACCAATCCCTTCACAGATTTCCTGTCCTTTGTTCAGCTAGTTAGTTATTTAATAATGATTAAACTATAAAGATTGTAATAATTTGTCCTGCTCATAGGATTGCACTCATCATGAACAATCCTGATTAAATGTCATTTACTACTATTTGATTTATCATTTATACTTGAAATTAACATCGACTATCACATGCTGGAACCAACAGCTTCAACCAGGGCAGCCACAACAAGAATTAGGAGTCATGGATTTTCTACTAAGTTTGCAAAATCATATTGACTAGTCTTTAAATGATACAAATTGAATTATAACATAATCATCAAAATGGTTGAATAGTGTATTACGTTACACTAGTTTTTTTATGTTGCACGATAAAAGGTTCATTACTCTCAATCAGAGAACATATCTATGAATATGTCAATTGGGGCCTAGCATGGAAATCTACTTAGGAGCTTGGATTATATGGGGACGATGCCCTGGAATGAGAGAAATATATTGCATCCCTGTGATGTTCATGTAAGGATTAAAGGTTAGCCAGACGAGATTATTTGGTCAAAGAGACCAGTTGGTTAGCATTATATTCCCAATATTGGGTCTCGATTTTTATTTTTTTTTGGGTGAAAGTAGGGTTTTTGGGGCTTTAAATGGTACTTCAAGGTGATATGGAAAATGAAATGTTCATTACAATTAAGGGTTTTCCACTGGCTAGAACTTGGACAATAATGTTTTCACCTGGAACAAGGTTGAAGAAGAGAGTGTGCATCATTTGCTTATATTCTGTCCTTTTCTCACTATTCAAGTTTTATATTCTGTCATTTTCTCGCTATTCAAGTTTTGGAAAGAGATAGAGGGGCTTGCAAGATATGTTTGTAGGAGTCCTCTTGCAGAAGACTGATTAAATCATTGGTGTGAAAATCATACTGTGAAGAGGTTTGAAGCTTTACTTACTATCATTGCCTGGGGAGTTTAATTAGCTTATTTGAGAATAAATTAACCCTAATAATCCAATCTACATAGCAAGGACTGAACAATCTTAGTTTTTTCAAACAGTTGAAAGATAACAAACCCCCCAGATATTTTACCCAAGATAGATTGTTGTGCAACTAATTGATAAATCAATGGCTTAGGAATTTTTTTTGATGATGCTGCTCAGGGACAACCTCAATTCAGTGGAGCTGGTGGAATAATTTTCTTTAAGAGGTGCTTATTTTTTTAGTCTAAAGTCGGTCTAGAGAAAGAACTAACCATTAACAAATTTCAGAGTTCAATTAACAAATTTTCAAAGCTCGTGACCTTAAAGTTGACTCTCTTTCTTGCTGATGGAAATATGTGTAAACAACATCCAAATTTATGTGATTCATAAATGGTAATAAACTAGATGAAGAGTGCATGCACTATGGAAAGACAAATGTTAAGATCGATTTTGAGGAAGTCTAGTTCATCACAAAACAATTTTACCATCTTTTTTCAACATGTGTAACAGGAAAAGGATTGAGATGACAGATGGTCTTTCCAAAACTGTTAAAGATCCATTTCAAGTCGAGTTCATCACAACCAATCTCTTTTCAACATGAGTACAGGGAAAGGATTGAGATGGCAGATGGTCTTTCCATAACTACTTTCTGGTTGATTCCTGGTCGTTGGCACATTATTCAAGAGGAACGTGGTCTCTCAGTTGACTATTTTCATCCTTTTTTTCCTTTAAGTCGTCTGCTCTGCTCTATGTATGAAATGTATTCTTGCAGAAATTTATTCTAACGAAGTTGTGGATCATTAATGCTATTCCATGATAATGTGAGCATCCATGCACTGAGAGTGTAGCGTAATTATGCATGGAGGTTGATTAACCTACAAGAAATAAGAGGTCTAACATGAATGTTACTAAAGTTCAGTTGTGACGGTTGTCTCACCCAAATGTCGAAGAATGGTTATCATCAGACGACCAGAGGTTTGCAAACATGCTTGAACCTGGCTATAAAACAGTTGTCCTTAAAGAAACAAAAAGAGAATTAATACTTACATGTTCCAAGTGATCAGCATTCTAAGTTTATATGTAGGTGTTAAGGATTCCAACTTCGTGTCAAGCAAAAAGTTGAAGGAAATAAATATGTGGTGAGTGCATATAGTATGGAAAGCAAGGAAAAGAAAGGATACATTACCTAGAATTGCTTGTGTGTTGCAAACCCTACTCAACAAAAATGCTTCAAATGAAGGAAATCAGATTGCTTGTGCAGATAGTTGTGTTGTTTTATGGAGCAGCTGCAAGTATGTGGATGGAATTAACAGGTGTAGATAACAAGGTAACTATGAGCCTTTGGTACCCTCCAAGTATTAATAGGCAATCATGAATGATGCTTGAAGAAGATTGTGCATACATATTATTAAGCTGAGGAGTTATAATTCCATGTCCAATAGTAGTCTAGTCAAGTTTGAAAAATATTAAATGGACATAATTAAAACCAATCAAACATTCACATATTCATATGCACTGAAAGCAATGATCCACACATTTGCCAACTAGTGGATGGCCTTCAGAATCACCAGTAGGTTAAGAATAATTAGTTCACCTCAAATATAATGTACATAATTGGACACATGAATTCAGTTATAACATGATTGGACATCCAAGGTGAATGATATTACAAAACCAAAAAAAAGTACATTAACGAGTACTTTACTGAAAGAACCACGGTATGAGAATCCCAATAAAAATGACAACCATGGTGTATACACATAGTCGAGACCTATATTGATGCTGATCAATGTTTGCCAGTGGAATGAACGATGATCCTGAATCATCTCTGGCACCTGCATCTACACTTGAGATTGCTCCAACCATTAGATCAGTAGAGATTTTATGGATCTCCGCAACGTGCTTTATCGAAAAAGAATTAAATCGAGCACTCCAGATTTTTGCCTCTCTGTAGAGGGGCCTCAAATTGTCTGTGCGAACATTGTAGATGCCTTCCATGTGATTACAGATTAATTCTGAGTTTGTTAGCACTGTTATGTTATTCACCCCATTGTGTTTTGCCTCTTTTAAACCTGCAACAAGTGTAATGTAGTATGCTTCGTTATTGGTTGTCTTTCCCTGCACTTCCCATATTCTATAAATCACATGATTTTTTGCCCCATTGTGAAGGACAATTTTTAAAGATGCTGGACCCGGATTGGGGCGGCATGATACTTCAATGCATAGTGTCCACTTTTCCACCATTCTGTGGGCTTAGAAGCACTGCATAGTGACAACAACAAAATAGATTCATGTTAGAATACTTTAACATGACAAAATATCCTGATTGAAATTGATTATTTTTATGCTACCTCAAGTCTGAATGCACATCCTTGAAAAATAACAGAAAATACCATATCAGTGATAAGACTTAGAGGATGCACATCCTCAGCATCAGCAAGTGTCAGAGGATGAGTCCTCTACCACAATTTGGCTTGACAGCTCTTCAGGTTAATTTTGTTTGGTTTATCCTTCGGTAGATTAACTAATTTTTGCATGAAATGTGATGCAGTCTAAAGAGTGTTTGTCTCCCTGACTTTGGATGTTAGCCATGGTTTTGGATTCTCCTTAACTCATCAGTTAGCTCTGGTGTGTAACGTTGCCACGTTATAAAAAGACAAAGATAAGATTCCAAACAGGTCTTACCTCAAACAATATAAAATAAAAAATTTCAAAGTATTGAGAAGGCAAAAGTTCAAATCCAACTTGTCCACACTAATAAAAAGAAACACATGGGTACCACACCTTCACAACTCTTTTGGCTGTTAGGCTTTACCTATCACCAAGGACTTTTAGTTCGTGGCCAATATCCCTTGGGATTTGCCCTTATTTTTAATTTATCAAGATATTACGCCTATTCAGTGATGTATATAAAGCCTAACACAGGTTACAAGTTGAAGCCTCTGAAATTCGGGTTGCTCCTTCTGCTTATAAACGCAAATTCAACTCGAGCGGCACTGAGATTGGGTTTTCTGATCTGGAATTTCCCAACTGAGATTGGGTTTTCTGATCTGGAATTTCCCAACTCTGCCCAGACTGACAATTCGTGCAGAATATAGATTATTAACCAGCGGGAATTCACCCTTCAGCTTTACAAGGGATCGACGACTCAGGGGATTTAGCTTGAAAGGTAGAATTGTGAGAATGAAACTTATCTTTATTGATTGTGATAATTCCATATACATGAATGAATAGGGAATAAGGTGGGTTTCTGCAGGATACCCTGTTCTGATATTTTTGTTAACAATTTATATCTACAGATAAAAGGTTATGGGTTCCAAGCACTCCGGTGTTCTCCAGCTTGGTGTTTTGGTTAAAATCCATGCCTATGAATTTTATCTCCTTCAGCAGTCTTTCTTGATTGCAACAGCTCCATCTCCACATAGAAATAAATAGTCAGTGACCTGGATACCTTGCTGACCACCCAAGTTTCGGTTAAGATCCATATTTGCAAATAGGTTGAGCTCCATGTGTTCGCTGTGGCTTGAGAGGTCTGAGTGACAGTTTTGCATATAAATCTTTTAGAAACAGTTCGATCGGTGTTACTGGTTTCTTAGTTTCTTTGCTAACACCGGAGTTCATCTCTGTTCTTTCAGAAAGCTAAGCCAAATCAGCTCATCCAAGTCATAGTCGCAATTTGACTCGGATATATGGTTCAGACTTGCAAGACCAACACAAGTGAATCAGATCGACTCAACGAAGCATCATAGAGAGAAAAACAAACCAAAAACATTTACTTTGCCTGTTTTCCTGGCCAGATTTCGCAGCAGACAAATAACAGACTTGTCAAATGTCAAAAGTCTTATGGAATTTTAGATTGCAGAGAAATACCTGTGATCGTTGGAATTCTGACAAAACTCGTCCTACAGATGAATACCCATAGCACTTGGGCAGTCGTTTGCAGGCAGATGTTGCGCAGAAACCAGCGCAGAGGATGCAGCGGATGGTTGCAGCGGATGCGCAGAGCAGTCGTAGAGCACGTTGCAGAGGACATGCGAAGCAGGATGCAGCGGTTGTTAGCAACGGATGCGCAGAGCAGGTTGCAGAGCCATCCACCCTCGAAAATGAATTTTAATGAAATGGGCGCGAGGGAAGAGTTTCATTTGAAAATGGATCCCGTGCGCTGACGTGGATAGCGGGAACGGAGGGACGGGGCGGGCGGGCCCTCGTTGGTGGGTCCCGGGTATGTCACCGGAAACGCGAGGTCGCCCGCCGGAGTGTTTATGTATGCCATCCCAAGTTTGCACCACATACATAGCTGGCAAGGGCATTTATGACTCAATATATGGCTGGTTAGCCCTTGCCAACTTTGTACACCTTTTACAAACGGAGCCAAGAGAGTGGGAAAAAATTCCTCATTTTATTTAATAAAATGTTTTGGGGACCAAAAGCCTTTCAAAATGAAGAGTGCCATTTAGATTGGATCATTATATTATTTTATCTATTTTAATGATTACAGAGTAGAACAAGTGGAGGAATAAGATCATTGGATTGTTTTTATTAGAGGGTCCCAATTTGGAAAATTGGGGGCTAAAACATTTTAAAAACATTTTGAGGCATCAAATGGCATACTTTTGGAGTAGAAATTTTCTTGGTAAGTGTTGCACCCATAGTTATATTCTACTCACAGATGCCTTTCCAACAACCCAAGAATCACCTCAATCAGAGTTTGTATGCAAAAGTTATGCCACTAGGAAGTTGCCCTTCCTATTTTGATCAACATGATCCAAGAGAATGCCACGTAGGCCCCTTCTATTCATGGAAAATGGGCTAACTATGTGATTGCGATGAATAAGACTCTAGAAGAGTAGATATGGTAACTCTAGATAAGAGTTGAAGCAGTCAAACTTAACAACTGGTAAGCTATCAGGGTGTGTTATAGTTGGGCCACTAGAAGGAAAAGGGGTTCCATTTTATTCTAGTGCATTTTGTTACATAGATGTACATACAAACCTTACTTCTTTGTACTTGCATCCATTTTCATTCAGACAAAGAAAACAAGGAGGCCTCATCTTCTAGTTGGGTTTTCTCTCAAAGGTGTTTCTGAGGTTATATCTTGTGTTAATTTGTGGTTTGTGTTAGTTTGTGGTTTGTGAGAGTTGGGCCTCTAGAAGGACAAGGGGTTCTATTTTATTCTAGTGCATTTTGTTCCATAGATGTGCATACAAACCTTACTTCTTTGTACTTGCATCCATTTTAATTCAGACAAAGAAAACAAGGAGGCCTCACCTTCTAGTTGGGTTTTCTCTCAAAGTTGTTTCTGAGGTTATATCTTGTGTTAATTTGGGGTTTGTGTTAGTTTGTGGTTTGTGAGTTCTATTTCAGTGATCTCTATTTTCTGTTTATTTTATTTAGCATGCATAATCATAAAACAATAATTAACAAATCCAGAACTCTAAGCAGAAATTAACCATCATAGTGTAGATTTCAGATTTTATGTATAATTGTATCAAATATGTTGTGACAAACTATCTACTGTAATATCCACAATTTTTTACATATTTTATTTATTGCATGCATAAACATAAAACAATAATTAGCAAATCTAGAACTCTAAGGAGAAACTAACCCTGATAGTGTAGATCTCAGATTTTATGCATAATCTTATCTCCACAATAGGTTACAAATCAATAACCTTCAATTTCTTCAATTTCATTTTTCTTTTATTTACAAAAAAAAACATTAGTGAATGGTGGATTTCCTTTCCAACATTTCGACCATATTGTTTGATATGTATATGTTACTCCACAACATTGTCCAACTTTTTCTTTGCTTGGTTTCTATTTAGACAGAGCCAGTTTTTTTGCTTTTTTAATTTTTCTACCATCTATCTCCAAAAAAAACTACTCAAAATCATTTTTATAATAAATCTTATCTTCTTATGAAGTAAATCTTATATTTTTATAACCAAATAAATTTTGCACATTCTATACTCTATGTATTTTCATAACATAATGATAATAAATTAAAAAACTAAAAAAAGAAAATTAAAGTGAAAATTCCTTATACATTTTCATAATCTAATAATAATAAATTAAAAAAAATTTGGAAAAAAAAATAGAAAATGAAAAAATAAATTTTATACATTTTCTTAATAAAAAAATTAGAAAATTTAAAAAATAAGAGTAAAAGAAAAAATTTTAAAAAGATAGTAATCATTGTATAAAAATCTTAAAATAAATTAAAAGGTAAGCTTTTCAAAATTAATTAAACTTTATTTATTATTATTTTTGAAATTTTACTTTTATCAACCTTAATTTTTTCATGGTTTCATAGAAAAGATATTGATCCAAATTTTACCTCCATTTTTTCATAGAAAAGATATTGATCCAAAGCTAACTCTTCAAACACCTCTTACTCCTTTAGAATTATGATATTTAGCAAGCCCCATGCCCCTAGCAACTAGGTCATACATTTAGAGTGGTGCTTTTAAATCCCATGCCCCTCGATCCTCAACCGTTTATTATTTTAGGTAAACAGTGGATAATCTATAATACGCCATACGCAAGCATATACAAAATTAAGATTAGAGTAAACTAATTATATTTATTCAAATCATAAATTTACGAGTGATATTTTTGTTATTAAAATTATAAATTTACGAGGGATATTTTTGTTGTAGTTTTACAATTTGGTCTCAGTGGACGGTAACCATCATCATCATCATCATAATATTTTAGTTTGTTTTATATAGTGTATAATAAAATAAGTTAAAGGGCTTATTATTAAATAATAGGTTTGATGTGTAGTTTAGTGGATTGAAGTCTTTTTTTACCAAGTTTTGATTTTGTGTGGGTTTATAAATATTTTATTGATTATTTAATTTATATTTACGTTGGATTTTGGAATTTTATTTTAATTATCAATAATAATTAGGTGGAAGGTAGAGATTTAACATACACAATATTTTTAAAAATTTATAATAATAAAGTACAAATCAAATGTTGAAATATGGAAACGGAGAAGGTGGAGTAGGTTTGGGGACGGTGGGAGCTCTGCATATCTGATCTAGGGTTTTGCTTAGGGTCTGCGTAGCTGGTTACCATGGCGGGGAGAGGAGGGAGTTCTACTCCCTCCTACAGTCAAGTATTTGTGGACAGAAGCAAGGAAGCTGGTTCACATCACTCCAAAAAACTAGTGGAGGTGGCAATAGAGATTACAAATAATGAAAAATCGGAAACCATTAGACCTCAAGAACATGAAGAGAACCATGAGGAAGCTAGTAAGGAGAAGAGGACAGAGGGTAGCAGTAAGAAAGTTTCTCCCATGAATACATCAGGGGCATGTAAACCCAAGTCGACCACTATTCCTCGAGTCGTTTTAAGTGACCCAGCGCTACAGGTACACAGAGAACACATGGCGGAATATGCTGTTATCTGTAAATTTATGGGGATATGGCCGACGAAGAAGGCTTTGCAAGCATGGATAAGGAACCACTGGAAACCAAAGGGGAAAATTGACCTTCACCTCGGGTCTAAGGGTTTCTTCACGGCGGTGTTCACAAGCCTAGAGGACAAAGACAGAGTGTTCGAGGGAGGACCCTATTTTTACGCGTCTGCAGGCCTTTACATGAGACCATGGGTAATGAACTTTGTCCAAGAACGAGAGACTTTCACCTCGGTACCAGTATGAATAAGACTCTACTCCCTTCCATTAGATTATTGGCTGCCGGAGTCTCTAAAGGCTATCAGTAACAAACTAGGGCATTTCATAAAAATCTCAGATACTACTCTAAGAGGAAAATACACCTCCTTTGCCTCGGATATGTGTGGAAATGGACTTATCTGGGGCACTTCCAGATGCAATCATTTTGGAAGTATATGACGAGGAATGGGTGCAAACGATAGACTATGAACACGTCCCATTCAGGTGTCGTAAGTGCCATGAACACGAGCACCTATATAGGGACTACCCTTTGAACAAGCTAGAGAGCAACACGAAAGCCACTACAGGCAAGGATCCCGAAGGCTTTACTAAGGTAGGGGGTAAAGGGAAAGGAGGCAAGAGGTACCAAAAGAAAAGTACTAAAGATGGACAATCGAACCACAATAGTTTCAAGATCTTAGAAGAAGAAGTCGAAAACAATGGGACAAACTAAGAATCGAAGAATATTCCCAATGAGAAGGAAGGGGATGCTAACATGGAGGATATACCAGAAAACAACAAACAAACAGATGATTTGCTGAGCATGATGGAGCTTAGCATGGACCACGAGATGACTCCAAGTGAGGCAGGAATGAAAGACCATGAACTGCAGGAGATTCTAGAGAGGGAGAATTTAGATCTAGAAAATTTTCTGGAGCAGGGAATCACCAAAGGGGTTGACTCTCTGCCAAAAGCGGAGTTTGACAGGGTTCAACAACTCTTCCTTTGGAGATCACAAACAAAGTGCTCTGGAGTCAAAAGAAACCATGACAACTAGGAGAATAGGGGAGTGAAAACGATGGAGGATACATTGATGCTTTCTTCAAAGAACCCGGGTAGGAAAGGAGGAGGAAAAAACAGAATGAGCTGTTATCTGAATGTGGGAAACCTATGATTAACTCAAGTAAGATGAAGGATATTGATATTTACTCCTTTACAAACCTTTCTTAATGAAGTGTACAACCTAGAACATTAGGGGTCTAGGAAGTAAAAGGAAACAAAGAAATCTTAGCAGTCGAATACAAGAAGAAAAATTAGATATGATTTTTATTCAGGAAACAAAATGTTTGATGGACAAGATCAAAGAGATACATAGAAAATGGTTAATCAAGTATGAGTATCTAGCGGTAAAAGCAGATAACTCGGTGAGGGGGATTCTCACTCTATGGGATCCTCAAAAACTTGGAATCCTGGATGCTGAAGATTCTAGTAATTATCTATCAATGATGATTCAACCTTTGGGGGATAAGGAGATCTACATGATCACTAATGTCTATGATCCTCAGAAACTAGAAGAAAAACTAAAGCTTCTCACATCCCTAGAGGAACTGAGGGAGAGACATCCTGATATGCCCTGGATTCTGGCAGGGGATTTCAATATGATCAGATCTCTTATAGAGAAAAAAGGAGGTACAAGAAAACTAGGCAGGGACTCCATTGCCTTCCAGAACTTCATGAATAACATGGGGCTAGTGGACACAGAAACAAAAAATGGAATTTTTACTTGGAATAATAAGAGGGGAGGAGCTTCTCAAGTTGCCTCTAAATTAGACAGATTCATAATCTCAGAGGAACTCCTTATCACAGGCCTTGATATGTCAGCTTTAATCCTTCCCTTCGGAGGCTTAGACCACTGGCATGTCCAGATGGAAGCTACTTTTATGGGTACACCAAGGAACAGACCCTTTAGGTTTGAAAATATCTAGCTCTCTCACCCTGACTTCACCAGCAATATTGACAAATGGTGGAAGGGAGATAGGCCTGTTCAGGGCACTAAAATGTTCATATTGCAGCAGAGACTCGAGCAGATCAAATCTAGGCTTAAAGATTGGAATAAACAAGAGTTTGGCAATATTTTTAAAGCCAAAAAATAAGTTGAGAGGAAAATCCAGGAGATTAATTAGATCAACATCTTAGAGGGTTTTACCGAGGAAAGGAAAATTCAGGCCGACTCTCTTCAGAACGAATGGGAAGAGCGGTGCATGAAAGAGGATATTTTATGGAGACAGAAATTGAGGGTACAGTAGATTAGGGAAGGAGAAAGAAACACGAAGTTTTTTCATAGATCAACCTTGGATCACAAATCTCACAAAAGAATTTCTAAACTTAAAGATTCTCAAGAGAAAGAGCTTGTCTCACACACATAAATAGAATATGTCCTAGTTCAACACTTCCTTAGCATAGCAGAGGAGCCTCTCGTTGACAGATCTTGGTTCATTAACAAATTCACAAAGTTCATTCCTAAGCTTGTAACCAAGGAAGACAACCACAATCTTAACAGGCCAGTGTCTGAAGAGGAGGTTAGTGAAGTTATCAATGAGATGAAAAATGGGAAAGCTCCTGGCCCTGATGGTTTCAATGTGGATTTCTTCAAAGCTTGTTGGAAAACAGTCAAACAAGATATCCTTGAGGTTGTGGAAGACTCTAGAAGATCCAAAACTGTTTTGAAAGCTCTTAATGCCTCTTTCATAGCTTTGATTCCAAAGCAGGGACAGATTCAGACCCATAGCCTTATGTAATGTGGTGTACAAAATTATCTCCAAAGTGATTGCTAACAGACTAAAGCCTCTTCTTCCTGCTCTCGTTTCAGAGGAGCAAACTGGTTTTGTGGAAGGAAGACAGATTCTCAACAACATCATACAAGCTCACGAGGTGGTACACTCTCTTAAGAGCAAGAAGCAAGCTGGTATGATCATGCAACTGGACCTAGCGAAAGCTTATGATAAACTAAGTTGGGTGTACACCAAGGAAGTGCTAAGAGCTTTTGGATTCGACCAAAACTGGATAAGATAGGTTATGGCCCTTATATCCTCGGTTAGTTTCTCAATTCTTCTTAATGGATCTCCCTCTAGAACCTTTATACCTTCTAGGGGTCTAAGACAAGGGGATCCGCTCTCCCCTTTCCTCTTTGTTTTCATGATGGAAGGACTAGGCAGAGAGATCAAAATGGAAAATGGTGAAGGAAGAATCTAGGGTTTGAAACTTACCCTGGATGGGGATGCCTACACTCATCAACAATTTGTGGATGATACAATGCTGTAGGGCATTCCTATGGTCAAGGAAGCCAAAGCTTTCAAACAAATCCTGAATGACTTTGCTTTGGCGGCTAGTACAGAGGTAAGCCTTGACAAATCAAAGGTTTTTTTTTTCAATACTGACATTGCTATTCAGAGGAACCTCACCAGAATTCTTGGGTTTCAAAGGGCTCAGTTACCTTCCAAGTACCTTGGAATAACTCTTATTGAAAAACCTCTGAGTAAGGGAGTGTGGGAACCGGTCACCAATAAACTTTAGGATAAAGTTAGGAAATGGACTTGTAGGTCTTTGAACTTGGCAGGGCGTCTTGTGCTTACAAAGGCTGTTCTGCAGGCTATACCCATTTTCATGTTTTCAGCTCTCCTTGCTCCCAAAGGTGTTTTACAACAAATTAGGAGTATTCAACAAGATTTTCTTTGGTGCAAAGGGGAAGAGAAAAAGAAGTGGGTGTTGGTAGCTTGGGACAAGCTCTGCAAACCTAAAGCCCATGGAGGTTTGGGGCTTCATGACCCTGAAATCCTCAGCAGAGTTTCGGGAGAAAAACTTTGGTGGAGGTGGCTCAAGGAATCAGCAACCCCTTGGGCAAAGCTCTGGAAGCAAAAATATGCAAATAATTGGTAGGAGAGGGATCATATCAGAATGTTAGGGCTCATCAAGGGCACCCACATTTGGAACCTTGCTTAGGAGAATAGTGGCATTGTCCAGCAACATAGTTTTTGGGAGATCAGAGCTGGGAACCTTGCATGGTTTTGGGAGGATAACTGGCAGCATGAACCAAATTTGTTTACAGAAGAACTACTCGCTCTAAAAAATGAAATTGATAACAAAGGTCTAATCATGGTAAATGACTTCTGGGATTAGGTTATGGACAATGGCAATTGGTGAAGGTGGAAGGATCTTGGTTACAGTGAAGAGAGTCCTTTGAAAGCACAGGCGAATTCCCTGTTTCTAGACTTGGAAAAGCAGAAGATTTTAGTGTCTTCCTCATTTGACCAACTGAGATGGGGTTGAAACACCAAAGGCACCTTTAACATCAAAGAAGCTAAACGCATGGCCCTGGGTTTTGATTATCCAAACCCTGACCAGGTTTGGAATAACCTTTGGAGGAACCCGCAATGGATGAAAGTCAAGTTATTTATGTGGTTGGTTCACCAAAAGAAGATTCTCACTTGGGAGAATCTTCTGAAAAGGGGATTTGTTGGCCCATCCAAATGCCATCTATGTGGATTACAAGAAGAAATGATGGAGCATTTACTAAACCACTGCCCCTTCACCTCTACCTTGTGGGATTGGGCAGCCTTAGTCTTCAGGAAAACTGATAGAGACAGACTCAGCATCACCAACACATTGAAGAATTGGAGGAAAGACTTCTTAGGTAACGAAATCATAAACAAGGCTTGGACTCTGATTCTAGGATTTATTATCTGGGATGTATGGAAGGAACGCAATGGGAGGATTTTCAAGAGCAAAACATGCTCGACCCAAAATATCATGGGCCAAATTCTACAACAGATCAAAGATAAAGTAGGAGCCCTTATGTGGAAAATTCCTGAGGACCCCCCTTCGGCCTAGGAGGTTCGCATTCTGAGGCAGTTGGGCCTCCATTCTCTAGTTCCCCTTGGCACTGTTAAGGGTGTGAGAAAAAAAACTGCTAGTAAAGATATCTGGTAGCCTCCTCCTCATGGTTTTTTGAAAATCAATATAGACGGGGCCTCTAAGGGCAACCCAGGGATGGATAGATTTGGAGGTGTCATAAGAGATGAGCAGGGGAGCATAAAGGATATCTTCCATAGTCATTTGGGGACTGCCACTAATAACATGGCAGAGCTCATGGCCTTAGAACAATGCTTGGAAATACTGATTGAGTCAAATTTACACAACGCCATCATTGAAGCTGACTCAGAATTGGTCATTAATGTGGCCAAGAAAATGTGCAATGGAATGGCACCTGGAAAAGTGTCGAAACATTGGAGGCTCTCGCAGGTCTTTCAGTGCATTCACTTCCACTTGTGAACCCTGAGAACAATCAATTTTGTTCATGTGCGAAGAAAATCCAATATGTTAGCTGATCGTCTGGCGAATGAAGGTGTGATATGCAAGGAGAGTTATATCTAGTATGACTGAAATTCTATACCCTCTGGTAAATTGAGGGAAGATTGTCATAGACAAGCGACCAAAGATATAGAGTACTTCCAGATCATGAATAATGAGCAGGAGGAAGACTAGCGAGAGTGGAAAGAGCAGAAGTCTTAGAGCCTGGTTGAAATGTCGGAGTGAATCCTAACCGTAGATCCCACAGTCAACACTTATGCCATAGCATAAAAAACGTGCTTCGAGGGAGTGGAATATGGGATAAACAACGTGCTTATTGATGGGCCGCAGACCATAGACTCCATTGGCCTTCGATATCGATTGGATATCAGGTTTCAAATTGACCGGAAGTTAAGGGGTTGAGCGGGCCTGATATCTTACTAAACTAAGGCCATAATCTATATCGGGTCCGTAAAGCGGGTAAATACAACGTAAGTTTCAGCAGCGATGACTTGTGGACCGTCAGATCAAATGGGTTTTGATCAACGGTGCAGGATCACCGTGCAACTCGGTTGATCAGAGTGATTATCTACCGTCCGATTGAAGGTAAGATAGACGGTGGATCTTGGTAGATTGGAGAATTTTTCAACCGTCTGATGGAAAGTTAGATCGACGGTGGGGTTTGAGGGTTAAGTTTTGGGGAGATTGAGCGGTAAGATTTGAAGGAGAAGAATTGCAGAGAGATCGACAGTCTGTTCATTTAGGTTTTGCCTAGGGGGCTTTGGTGGGTATGAATGTAAGGTTTTGGGTTCGGATGTCCCGGTTGTTTGTTGATCTTATACCGGTCTGTCTTTTGTTGGTCTTTACACTTGTAAAGATGTGTACCATATGTAATCTTTGTTCGGTTAATTGAAGGATCCTCTCTTAATTACCAAAAAAAATACAAATCAAATGTTGAGATTTTTAAAGTAGTTATGTTTTTTTTTCCTTTTAATTAAATTGATTAATTAAAATAAGAAAAAAGTGTAGTCTAACTTATAGACGAAATAACTTTTTTTCACTTGAATCCAACAATACACTTTGAAGCAAGATTGTGATTTTCTATTGTTTAAAATGCATTTTTTAATGCATAAATGGATTCAATAGATTAAACATCTTCAATTCAAGTTTTTTAAGAATCTCTACCGGATTTTGGTGGAGTGAGTTATGGTTTTTTCGGCATGTGGTATTGATAAGCCATGGGATTGGCCCATGGTATTGTAGCAAATCCTATTAACAAATCAAGAACCTCCATTGTAAAGTGGGTAAAATCTCCATGAATTATTGAGAAATAATCATATTAGTAAAATCTCCATAGTTAAAAATTTTGTTACATATTTCTTTTAAATACATATATGTTTAACTTACATATTAATTCATTTAATAATAATAATAAGTTATAATAAAGTTAGTTTTTATGATTTTTGTACAATTTTAACAAGAAGAAAAATATCATATAATAAGTTACCAATTATTTAATTTATATGACTTAGTTAATATATCCTATATAACATTAACACATCATAATTATTTTTTTTTAACAGAAACGGTTAGAGAGATATATTACTTTCTGGCCAAAATACCATAGTTCTGGTTACAATGTGCAGAGCAATATTCAGTGAGCTCTTTGCTCAAGTCCGGGATCTCTTTTCCTAGGCTACGCCGGGACTTTTTACAAAATGACTTACGGGCAACCGCCTCAATTTTTCCAGAAATAAAGGTGCAAACAAACTGCTTCAGCAAGAGACTGTAAAACATAATCACCAGGAGATTAAGGAATGGGGTCCCAGATTTCTTCGCCTTCTCTAAGGATGATTCCGAGGGGAAGAAGGGCTGCTTTATTAGCTTCCACGTCAGCCTCTTTGTTGTTTTCTCTCAGAACATGGTAGAAATTCAAACTCTGGAAGGAATTTGAAAGGATTCTTACTCTGGTGATCAATCTAGACAATCTAAGATCAGATGGGGAAGAGTTGTCAATGAAGATTTTTATGATGGTCTGCGAGTCTCCTATCACTATTGCATCCTTGATTCCAAGGGATATGAGCTGCTTCAGACCTTGGAAAAGGGCCAGAGCTTCGGCTTGCATACTGGTGTTTAGGCCCACACCCCAGGCAAATCTGAGAACAATTTTGCCATCCGCTCTCTTGACAACACCACCTGCACCGGATCTGCCCGGGTTGCCTTTGGCAGCCCCATCAAAGAAGAGAAAAGAGTGAACCTGCTTTGAACAGAAAGCCAAGAAATCAGAGGCGTTGAGGCGAATTTGCCAAGCTTTAGGGAGGACGAGGGGCCTGACAGTTTTGATGAAGCGGAGGTCCAAGGAATCGCACCAGGCTGAGTCGCGGTCGCACAGACCTGCCCCATCCAACTGATCTCCAACGCATTCCTTTAATTGCATTTTAATTTTAATCCAGACAGATTTATAATCTCTCTTCCTATCCCTGAAGATCCTCTGGTTTCTCTCCAACCAGGTAAACCAGCAGATTAACTTGGGGAGGATGCACCAGGCAGTTTTGATGTGAGCATTTTGGAGCGAGCCTCCAGGGTACAACGCCCTCCAGTTCGAAAATAGCTCAGGAATATTGCTGGGAAGAATGACGTCCGCCTGCCAAGAGCCTAGAGCCGCGTTCCAGAGATTGCCCACAAAATTGCAATGCAACATCAAATGCGCAGTGGATTCTGACTGATTGCCACACAAAGAGCAGCGAGAAGGACCATAATAACCTCTTTTGAGAAGTCTGTCATCCGTCAATATGCGCTGGTGACAAAGAAGCCAACAAAAATAGTCAATTTTTGGTAACGAGCTTTGATGCCAGACTCCTTTCCAAGGTTTCGGGTCAGAGGGTACATGAGGATGCGCTAATAGCTGTCTATATCCCTGAGCCATAGAGTATCCCCCAGTCGACGAGCCCCAGCCACAACGTCTTGCTTTCTGCTTCTCGTAGGGGCCTTACCACTAAGGAAATTCAAGAATATAGACAGATCTTTGGATAGGGACTGAGGAGTCACAAAATCTATCCAGCTGCGCCAGAAACCATTCTCCCATTTAGAAATGTCCCACAGAGTATTGTAACCCGAATTCTGCATCCAATCCTTCAGCGCTGTCAGAGATCTATCATCAAATAAAGGATTGCAGCCCATAATACGATCCTCCTAGATTCTAATTTGCTTACCATTTCTAGGAATCCAATGCGCGTGATCCTTGATGAGGGAGAAGGATTTTGCACAGAGCTTTTGAATAGGCGAGCCAATATTTGTTCTGGGGTGATCAAGACATCTTTTCCTTTGCCCGCGGAAGAATTTTTTCCACAAAGCGATATGAGCCCACCCCGGATTTGGGGCTATAATCCTCCAGATCAATTTTGCACCCAAAGCCAAGTTTTGCATGCTGATGTTCTTGAAGTTCAGTCCGCCTTCCAATTTGGGCATGGAAATTTTATTCCAGCTTAATAGAGGGATTTTCTTTTTGTTGGCTTTCTCGCCTTTCCAAAAGAATTTCCTGATATGATCCTCCATTTTCTTCATAATACCTGCGGGGGCTAGCATGACTGCAAATTGGTAAATGGGGAGGCTGTTAAGGATAGCTTTGATAAGAACTGACTTTCCAGCCAGATTAAGCCAGTTAAAGCCCCAGGAATGTATCTTATCCTCTAACTTTTCAAGCAAGGGCAACCGATCTCTGTTGACAGCACGATGTAGAAAGATAGGAAGACCAAGATACTTGAAGAAGGACCAAGATGAGGAAGCCGCGAAACCAAAACAACTAGAAATGGTTTGCAATGAGGAGGTAGGGTATTCCAACAATATATGGCATTTACCTTTGTTCAGCTTACTTCCTGATTCTTCACAGTAAAGATCAACCACTTCTTTGAAGCTTTTAGCAGAGGACACAGTAGCAGCACCCAACAAGAGGGAGTCATTTGCGAATAACGCATGGTTTATGTTGTTAACACCTCTCGCAATGTTGAGGCCCAAAAGATCTTGATCATGTTGCTTTTTGATCAGAAGAAAGCTGAGGACGAAAGCTTGGAGGACAAAGAGCAGGGGGGATAATGGACACCCTTGCCTCAATCCTCGAGAGGCTTTGAAGAAATCTGAGGCTCTCCCATTCACTAGAGGGGCTATCTAGGGCTCACTGATACAGGTCTTAACCCAATTGACGAATTTGGGATCAAACCCGAATTTGTGCAGAACCTCAAATAGAAAACTGTGTCTCACTCTGTCAAAGGAACTTTCTAGGTCTAGCTTGACAGCCATGCCTTTCTCTTTGCGGGCCATATTGGAGTGGATTGCCTCTTGGACCAGGACAAAGTTGTCCACCATCTGTCTTCCTTTGATAAATCCTCCCTGATTCGTAGGAATGATATTCGGAAGAATGGTTTTTAGTCTGTTGGCAATAACTTTTGTGATCAGCTTATAGCCTATATTGCATAGAGATATAGGACGAAACCGGCTGAAGGAGTTGGCTCCTTTCTCCTTGGGGATGAGGGCCAGGAAGGCCGAATTAGTGCTTCCCCCAATTTTCTGGCACTCTTTGGATTTCCTTATCATTCTGCATAGATCTTTCTCCACTATCTGCCAACAGGTTTGAATGAAACCGACAGTGAAACCGTCGGGGCCCGGGGCCTTGTCTGGTTCCATAGCGAAGAGAGAGGCCTTTATTTCATTGTTAGTGATCTCAGCATCCAGGAAATGATTATTTCTTTCAGAAACCAAGGCGGGCACCTCATTCACGATAGAAGGAGGGTGATCGACGGCTTCATCATCACTGTAGAGATTTTTGAAGTGGATGAAAGCCACATTTTTTATGCTTCTGGTGTCTCTATGAATAATGATCTCAACTTTGATTTCTGAGATGGAGTTGAAGCATTTTCGGGCCTAAGCTTTCTTTTGGAAGAATGATGAGTTTCTATCTCCCGCCTTGAGCCAAAGGCTGCGAGATTTTTGTCTCCAAAATTCTTCTTCTACCAAGCTAGCCTTGAGGAACATGCGATGAAGATTGGCCTCCCTGTCAAGTAACTCTTTAGTGATCTCAGCGTTTTCCGAAGCTAGTTGATGAGATTTAAGGCGCTCCTGGATCATTTTCCTTTCCACAGCAAGGTTTGGTAAAGATTTTACCCAGGACTTTAGAGCAGATTTAACTCTCCTGAGTTTCTCTTCCCAGACAAAGAATGCAGAGCCTTTGACAGGGAGCTTCCAGGTTTCATTTATCAACGGCAGGAAGGACGGCTCCTTGGTCCAGTGGGTATTGAACTTGAAAGGTATGGGACCTTGATCTAGATGAGCCAACAGCTCGAGTTTGATGGGACGGTGATCGGAAACACTGCAAGGGAGGATATTCATTCTAGATTCTAAACCAAGAAGGAGAAAAGAGCTTTGGACAAGAAAGCGATCTAACCTTGCAGCGATGTGGCCAGGCCCGATTCTTTTGTTGGTCCATGTATACTTCCCAGCCGAAGGCTTGATATCGATCATATCCCAATCGATCAGCAAGTCCTCCACCCATTCCCACGCCGGATCTCTGACGATGTTTCCTCCGCGTTTTTCAGCCACTGATAATGTTAAGTTGAGATCTCCTGCGATGATGATGTTATCTAAGTCTTCAGTAGCTGCCAGATTCCTGATGGAATCCCAACAGTTCTTTTTCTCTGCTGAGCTGACGGGAGCATACACATTGATGAGGGAGTATGTCGTATCCGAGTCTATATGATGGATTTTTGTGAATAACCAGTGAGTATTTTTAACTTCCTTGAGCTTTGTGATCGTGTTTACATTCCAGATGGAGCCCAGTCCACCAAAAGCACCACGAACTGAGGCTGCTAGACCTTCGCTTTGTTTCCACAGCTTCTTGCCGATCTGGAGGAAGGCATAATCCTCCATTTTAGTCTCTTGGATGAGGAGTAGGTCAGGTTGTTCAGTTCTTATCAGACTTCTTATAGCTTCTTCTTTTTTTTCTGCCCCCAAACCCCTGCAGTTCCAGGAGACAATCTTCATCACTTGCATTTTGAAGAGTGAGCTCCTTTAGAGCTCGGGGGCTGGTTTTGTACTTCTTCAGGGTATTTTCCAAGAGCTTCTCAAAGGTTGGTCGACTACCCTGAAGTTTGTCTTTGTAGGTCTCTTGTTCTCTTTTTTCCCGCGCTGATTTCCGACCCCTCAGTGATCTTCTGGCCGAGGTTTGCGAGGTTTCTATTGCTCCTTCTTCTTCTGATTCCTCCGAAATTTGCACCTCCTCTATCTCTACAATGGGGTTCTCTTTTGATATGTCTTCATTACTTTCCACTTGGATCGATCCCATGGGGGGCTCTTTGGGGGTTGGTCCTTCTTTCTGGAGATCTGGTTATAGGGAACCTTCCGTAGCTGTGCTTAATGGAGTATATTTGTTTCCTTGTTCTTCCTTGACAGGGGTTTGATTGCTAGGGCCAGCCTGTGAAGCAATGCCTTTCATATTGCCTGGACGGTTGGCTCTGTGGGTATTTTTGGATCTTTTGACCTGGGTCCAACCTTCATCCTTGCCTTTCTCCATTTCAGTGTTCTTTAGGCAGTTTCGAGCAAAGTGGCCATAGACCTGACACTTCCTACACTTGAACGGGAGCTGCTCATAGTCCAGATTCTGAACATGGGACCAACTTCCAACCCTAATCTTTATTGCCTTGGGTAAGCTGACTTCCAAGTCTACTTCGACGCAGATTCTTGCGCAGTCGAATTGGTCTTTGTTATTTGCACGATCGATGAATTTACCCAAGGTGTTACCAATGTGCTTTAGAGATTCCCAGTTCCAGCAATGCATAGGCAGATTGGGCAGCCTAACCCACACAGGAACGGCTGTGGGAACGTCCACGAAGGGGTCAAAATCAGGCGTCCACTTGTTAAGATACAACCCTTGAGGACCCATGAAGTAAGGCCCATTGCGGAATATCAGATCCTTGTCCTCTTTATCAGTGAATTCAAACATGAAGAAACCCTTCCCCAGAAAATACGAGGTGACTCCATTCTTAATCAAAGGAGCCCAGTTTCTAGCTATCCAATTCTCCGTGGATTTGGGGGAGGGCCAGAGGCCCGTGAATTGGCCTACCAGGGCTCTCTCAGCCAGCGAAAGGGTGACCTTGATCGGACCCTCCGGGGGCAGAGAAATCTCTAGAATGTCATCCAAACGTTTAACGAATTTCGCGGCCTCGGAGGCTTTCTTCTTTGGCAGGGATTCCAGGAGCTTAAGAAAGGCTTCTGCATCGGGAGAGGGAGGCAGAGGGGGCGGATCCATTGGAGCAGCCAAGCAACAGATCAAACCCCGCAAGCCATCGCAGACAAGCAGGGGAGCTCCAACAGAGGCACAGCGCGCAGGGCACCGTGAAGGGGAGCGACACATAGGCCCGCAGGGGACCAGCGGCAGCAGGCCGAGGGCCGAGCCAGGCAGGGGCGCAGTGCGGTGGCTAGGTCTCAGACGCGAGTCCAAACGCGAGTTTTTCCGCAACGTTCCTTTTCACACATCATAATTATTAACCTTGTAAATTTACATATTTTATTTTAATTATATATATATATGAAGATGAAAATAAATTCCATTTTTTTAAAATAAGTGAACTTTAATTATATAATAAGGAATATAAATATATATTAAAATTTGATTTGTATAAAATTTTTGCGAGATAAATTTATTTACCAACTATGAATTAGTTAATTTATTTGGAGTTTAAACTTATAAATTTACAATAGATAAAAGATTGTATATGGTGCAAAGATAAAGAGAAAGTAAATTTTTTTTTTTCATGATATTTTTCAGATTAATTTTAATTAAAATTTGCATAGATAATTATATATATATATATATATATATATATATATAATTATTATTATTTTTAATTATAATTTTTATTTAGAAAATATTTGGTCCTCATGATGAAGCACACTTGTTGGTTCGAATCAACCAAAAATTTCTCTTATGTGATTTCTATCAAAAGAATTTTCTTAAAATATTTTGTTTTTAAAAAAATATGTGCCAATTTGAAAATAAACGAAATTACACAAGCCAGTAAGAAAAAAAGACTTGTCCAAAATCAAATGCTTCAATTGTCATGAGCACTATGCTACAAAGTGTCCACCCAAAAAGTCTAGCAAGAAGAACTCAGGAGGAGCAGCAAGTGAAGCCTTGGCTTCACAATTTGAGCTAGACTTCACCCTTATCACATGCATGGCCAACACTATGATAGAGAGTGTGTGGTACTTGGACTCTTGTGCTTCGTTCCACATGACAGGGTGTAGAGAGTTTTTCAGTGACTTGCAAGAGAAAGATCTCCAGATGCATATTGACCTCGGGGATGACGGAAGGTACAATGCTACCAAGATTGGTACAATAACCTTTAAGATGGAGCCATGATCCCCTCTTCGCCTCAAAGATGTCATGTTTGTGTCGGGCCTGAAGAAGAACCTCATCTTTGTGGCAGTCTTGGAAGACCGTGGCTATGATGTGATCTTTAGCAAAGATAAAGCCTTTCTGAGACACATAGCCACTAGACAAGCGAAGCAGATCAGTGTTCGCGTGAAGAACCTATATAAACTTGATGTGGAAGATTGTGTTGCATTAAGCAGTAAGGAAGAGATAGTGCAAAATCACGATGTCAGTGAACTTTGGCACACAATATTTGGCCATTTGTATCATGGTGCCTTAAAGATTATGCAGCAAATAACCACTGACCTCCCTAAAGGATCACTTGAGCTGCAAGATGTCTGCAATGGTTGTACCTTTGGGAAGTATGTGAAATATACATTCCATGATCGAGACAACAAATCACATGCAATTTTGGAAAGAGTCCACTCTGACGTTTTTGGATCCTTTTGGACAACCTCCATTGCCAGACATAAATACTTTGTTATTTTTATTAATGATTTCTCAAGGAAGTATTGGATCTTCTTCATGTGGAAGAAGGATGAGATATTATCAAAAATTTTAGAGTCCAAGGCACTAGTTGAGAAGGAGACCAGTAAGAAGGTGAAGGCTCTCAGGAGCGATAATGGAAGTGAGTATGTTTCAAATGACTTCAAGGATTTCTGTGCAAAAGAAGGCGTTCAAAGAGAGTTGAAAACACCCCACAACCCATAATAGAATGGGGTAGCTAAGAGGAAGAATCGAAGCATTGTGGGAGTTGCGAGAGCTATGCTACATGACCAAGGCTTTCCATTTTGTTTGCAGGCAGAGGCATGTAACACAATAGTCTACTTGTAGAACTAGAGTCCTCATCAGATTCTTGATATGATTACATCGGAGGAGGATTTCTCGGGGAGAAATTCAGATGTGTCTCACTTTATAATTTTTGGAGCCTTTGTTTACTACCATGTCTCCAAAGATTCGATGAAGAAACTTGAGCCGACAACAGAGTTGGAATTTTTTGTGGGTTACACCAAAACTGCACACAACTACTAGGTGTACTTACCTTCCCTCATTATGATAGTTGTGTGAAGGGATGTAAACTTTGATGAGGAGAAAGGGATGTCGTTCTCTCTTGTGAGGGAATTTCATATCCCACCAGAAGAGGAGCTTTAGCTCCAAAGGAGGAGCCTCAAGTAGTTGTGGAGTAGCCACAAATGGAGGATCGAAGAGGAGGTGAAGTGGAGATATCCACTCAAGCAGAACCATCTAGAGAAGGTAGGAAAAGAGCCATAGAAGCTAATAGATTTATGCAGGATGCGAGGGATAATGTGGGAGCTCCTTCAAATTTACATAGGAAAAGGTGGCAACCAGAGAGGTACACTGGATACATGGCTCTAATGGCTGAGCTTATAGAGACTGAGCCATCCTCTTTTGAGGAAGCAGTTGAGCAACCTATTTGGGTTGATTCAAAACCATTTCTATACTACTTATTTTCTTTTCTTTTCTTAATCAATCTGTTTTGTTTTCTAGTGAACATATTTCCTTCTCATTTCACTATAGCTTTGGTGGATCTCCCACATTTATCATAAAACTATCATTTTTGGACTAGATTAACACCTTTTTTGTAGAAAATATCAACCACAGTCTATGTACATATCATCGAGGTAACTATGTGAACTACTTTTCTTTCCAATGACCTTTGCAAAAATCACATCCCACGTACAGGTGTGTATCCCTTTTTTGATATATGAAAATAATTTGCCTATATGGTGGTGGGCTGGTTGCAGGTGTTAAGGATAATCGTTCAAAACTAGAAATGATCTCCTCAAGCTTGGGTGGAACTTCTTCTCAGGTTTCCTTTGGAGAATCAATCATCAACCTCTAGTTTTATCTATTCTACTAAAATAGAAAAACTGGTTAATTTACCCGATATATGGCAAACCTTCACATTTCCCATCGAACCAAAAGGAAATACAACTGCAGTTCATAGCCTTCTCAGGTTCGAAATTTAAGTTAACCCGCGTGCACATTCTGGAGTGAAATCCGTTGGATCTCATCCCTTCTTAATGAACAACTGTGATTGATCCAGCATTCAACTTGATTAAACCACAGTCGATAAAATATCGCGTTCGAAATTTATATTAATTCCTGTGCATTTTTCAACACGATCACTGACGGATATGACTCCTTCAAGCAGACAGTCATGATTAATTGAGCTATTAACTTAGTTTTATAATTTATCACATTTGTTTTTGGAATTAACGTCTGTGCTTGTTAGCATGCGATCACTGTTAGATCTGTTGCCTGTTGATCAGACGGTTCAGATCTTCTCCTAGGGTTCTCACAAATTTTGTCAGGGTTTTCTTCGTTCCGCCAAGAATTTTCACTTCTGCCAAGTTTAGCCTGTCTGTAAGTTATATTTCTTAAAACATATCCAGACTATTTGATACACAGTGAGTGAAGATTTAAACGCGATAACACAAGATTATATAGAATCTAGTTCTAAAGGGCCCAAACTGGAAATCAACAGAACTCAGAATTATTTCGAAGGAAATTAAAACCTTCGGGATTGACCATTCATGCATGGTATACACAGAGATACAGAGAGATTCCAAACTTTACAGTCAAATCCTCCTCAGCCAAATCCCTTTACATTAATTCAAAACTTACATAAATACCTATACATAGAACAACGAGATCCTAAATCAATGGACCGAAATTGCGTAATCCTATATAATTTGCATGATATTCTCCTCAAGAATCTCAACTAAGCCTAAATACTTGAATTAATTACAAGATAATCCAAATACTAAATTATAGCTCAAATCCTATCTAGAAAGCTTTGTAAAGTGACAGCTAAAGTATCCCACTCCTTTGCTTGTAATTTTTTTTTTGTATTTTTGGAATAAAATTCGAGGCCATTTGTCTTCAAGCCTCATGCTCCTACATCAGACTCCTAAGGATAAAATTCTTCGTGGGCTCCTGTCCATGAGCTCTTCTACAAAACTTCCCAACTTCTGTAGCATGGCATCTGTCATCCAGGTAGCATCAGCAATTGGTTGATCCTTCCACTTAACCAAATACTAAAAATACTCCTGTCCTCTTGTCCTTTTAAACACTCTTGTCTAAAATCTATTCTGGTTGCAATGCCTTTGTTGTTGGTAACTATTTTACCCAATCAACCTCTTGTTATTCCTTATCTTCTGTTGTATCCTCTGCATTTTCACTTTCATACCTGTACAAATCAACAACATTGAAAATTAGAGACATTCCAATATCAGGGGGTAATTCAATTTCATATGCATTTGCAGAAAATTTCCTCAAGACTCTACATGGTCCAATTTTCTTAAAATTTAACTTGTTATACTCCCTTTTTGGAAATCTTTCCTTCCTCAGGTGTGTTAAAACCAAATATCCAATCTCAAAATTAACTTCTCTCTTCTTCAAATCTGCTCTGCTCTTGTACTTTATGTTGTTATCCTGTAACTGTTGTTTTATCTGTTCATGTATTGCTTGAATTTCTGAAGCAAAATATTCTCCTTTAGCACTTCTCATTTAAGCTTTTCTCATGTCTCTCAATTCAGACACTCCTCTTGGGTGCATTCCATAAACTATATGGAATGGACTCTGCCCTGTACTCCTATTAGGAGAATCATTATAAGCATATTCAACTTGTGCCAAAATTTGATCCCACTGTTTTGGATGTTCACCTGCAAGACTTCTCAGAAGATTACCCAAGCTTCTGTTTACAACTTCAGTCTGTCCATCAGTTTAGTACCAACTTTCTTCCACAAGGTCCTCCAGAAATGACCAAAAAATTTGGTATCTCTGTCTGAAACAATGCTCTTAGGTAACCCATGCAACCTTACAATCTCTTTAAAAAACAGATTAGCAATGTGAGTAGCATCACTGGTTCTATAACATGGAATAAAATGTGTCATTTTAGAAAAATTGTCAACCACAACATAAGTTGAATCATTACCTCTTTGAGTTTTTGGTAAACCCAAAACAAAGTCCATACTTACCATATCCCAAGGTCTATCTGGAATAGGTAATGGAACATACAAACCTGTGTTTTGTCTCCTTCCCTTTGCATACTGATAGACTTTACAATTTTTCACATACTTCTCCACTTCAGATCTCATGTTCAGCTAGAAATAAAACCAGTTCAACTGCTCATAAGTCTTGTCTGCACCAAAATGTCCTCCAAGTCCACCACTATGTTTCTCCTTGATTAAATTTTCTCTCATAAAACAATTTGGTATGCACAGCTGATTTCTTTTAAACAACAATACTTCTTGCAGGAAAAAATCCAGCCACTTACTTCTGTCTAACAAAACATGATTTTTACAAGCTTCAAATTCCTCTTTAAAATCTAAATCTTTCTCATATAATTCCTTAAGAAAATCAAAACCCAACACTTGAATTTGACTTTCCTGAACTAAGATACTTTTCCTGCTTAAGGCATCTGCTACCTTGTTTGATTGGCCATTTATATGCTTTAATACAAAATTAAAACTTTGAAGATATTCTACCCATTTTGCATGTTTCTGACTAAGCTTTGGCTGTTGCATAATTTACTGCAATGCATGATTGTCTGAACAAAGTATAAACTCCTTAGACATCAAGTAATGTCTCCACTTTTTCAATGATTGTACAACTGCATAAAATTCCTTATCATAAGAAGAATATTTCTTCTTTGATTCATTTCGTTTTTCACTGAAATAAGCTTTAGGTCTGTCCTCTTGACTTAAAACACCACCAATAGATTCTCCACTAGTATCACATTTCACTTGAAAAGGTTTATTAAAATCAAGCAAAATTAAAATAGGTTTCTCAGTGATCTTTGTTTTCAACAGCTGAAAGTTATTTTCTGCTTCAACAATCCATTTAAATGGATGTTTATCTTTCTTTATAGTATCAATAATAGAAGCATTGATCTTACTAAAATTTCTTACGAATTTTCTATAAAAACTAGTAAGACCATGAAAACTTCTTACCTCAAAAACACTTTTTGGTTAAGGCCACTCTATGATTGCCTTTATCTTCTCTGGATCCATCTTTAATCCATCAACAGAAACAAAAAAGCCCAAATATACCAACTCTTCCTTCATGAAGGAACATTTCTTTAAATTTAGCAATAACTTTTCTTGCTGCAGCTTCTGTAAGACATAACTCGGATGTCTCATATGTTCCTCTTTAGATCTGTTGTAAACTAATATATCATCCAGATATACTATTACAAATTTACCAATAAATTCTTTCAGAACTTCATTCATAAGTCTCATAAATGTACTAGGAGAATTTGATAACCCAAAAAGCATTACCATCCATTCATACAGTCCTTCATTTGTTTTAAAAGAAGTTTTCCATTCATCATCTTCTCTAATCCTTATTCGATGATAACCACTTTTTAAATCGAGCTTTGTAAAACATATTGCTCCACTTAAACAATCCATCAAATATTCAATTCTAGGTAAAGGGAATCTATACCTGATTGTTATTTTGTTGCTTGCTCTTGAATCAGTGCACATTCTCTAGCCTCCATATTTCTTTGGACTCAACACTATTGGTACTGCACAAGGACTCAAACTGTCTCTAATCAATCCTTTATCTAGCAGTTCCTGAACCTATTTTCTGATTTCTTCATTTTCTGTGGGAGTCATCCTATAAGCTGCATTATTTGGCAGATTTGCCCCTGGAATCAAATCCATATGATGACTAATTTTTCTAATGGGTGGTAACTCATTAGGAAAATCATCTACAATGATATCACACTAATTCTCCAGCATCTCTTGAATTTCAATTGGCAAATCAAAAATTTTAGTGGAAGTAATATTACCTTGGGTTTGAAAATCAATGCAAAATTTACCTCATCCTCTTCAATTTGCTGCAAGTATTCTTTTCCACTCAGCAATAGAGTCTTTGGATTAGATTTTCTTGATGCATCCTCTTCTTCCATAAGCAAAAATGTATGATTAATACCATCTTTACCAAATTTATATGTGTTCTTTTTCCCATCATGCATAGCTCCTCTGTCATACTGCCAAGGTCTTCCCAGCAATATGTGACACACATCCATAGGTATCACATCACACAGAATTTTGTCTTTGTATTTTCCCAACTACAACTCCACTTCACACTGTTCATTCACTAACAACTGATGTCCTTTTTGAAGCCATGACACCTTGTAAGGTGTTGGATGTTTCTTTTTCTTTAATTTCAACTTCTCCACCACTTCTGTAGAGACCAAATTATCAGTACTGCCACTATCAATTATCATTTGACATCATTTTCCTTGAACCTTGCACATAGTCCTAAACAAAGTCTTTCTCTATGTTGGTTCAACAACTTCCTTTGCTGGTTTTAACAAAACTTTGTTAACTACCAAAGATTCCCCTTTCTCTAGTACATTTTCTTCTTCTTGCACTTCTTTTCTTCTTCTCCAGTCTGAGCAATAATTACACTCCTCTAATTTGTTCCTGCATTTTTTGGGCACTTATAGGCTCTGTGTCCCAACTTATTACATCTGTAACATTTGATTTCTCTTCCTCTGCCTCTACCTCCTCTTCCTATGAAAAAACTCCTTCTGCCACTTGCATCACCTTCTCTGGGTGTATGTTGACTCGAGCTGATGCTAGCTCCATCTCTAGGTGTTGTAGATATTCCTCTACCACCTTGACTTCCCCTTCCTTGGAAAGTACCTCTACTTCTGGCAGATTGCTTCCTCATGAGTTTTTCTTCAACCTTCAATGCCATCTGATAAGCCTCTTCTACTATTTTAGGAGACAACAAACTTATCTCATATTGGATCTCCATTCTGAGATCATTTATGTATCTTGCAACCTTCTCATTTGTATCTTGAATTTGTCTAGCTCTTATGCTCACCTTGTAAAATTCCTCTGTGTATTCTTTCACTGTCAAAGACCTCTGTTTGAGATTCTGCATTTGTCTATATAATGAAAGTTGATAATCACTTGGCAAAAACTTGCCTCTCAACTTTGCCACCATCCTGTTCCAATTTTTAATTGGCTGCTTATCAAGTATTTTTCCTTTTGCATGCACTCCATCCCACCAAAGTGGTGCATGTCCTTTCAATTTTCTGACAGCAAATTTCACTCTCTTTCCTTCTTCCATTTCTTCATAATCAAAGAATTTATCCATGTCATTAATCCAATCTATCAACTCCTCAGGGTTTAAACCTCCTGTATAAACTAAACCCTCAAGTCTGGGTTTAGATGTGGATCCCAACACTGATTTAAAGAATCTCATTTCAGGAGTAACTTCTGCAAGTTCCTCTTCTTCTACAGCTTCAACTTCAGGCTCACTGACATCTCCAACATCTGCATCTCCTTGATTTCCCATTTCCACTGCTTCTAGTCTAGCTTGCATCTGTTGCATAGCTTCCAACACTTCAGCATTTGCAACTGGTCTTCCTCTTCTTCGACCACCACCACGTCTTCCTCCAACTCTGAAAGCCATGTTGGATTTCTTTTTCTGATCTTTGAGATCCTGCTCAATGTTAATAGGCTGCTCTGATACCACTAATGGTGGGCTAGTTGCAGGTGTTAAGGATAATCGTTCAAAACCAGAAACGATCTCCTCAAGCTCGGGTGGAACTTCTTCTCAGGTTTCCTTTGGAGAATCAGTCATCAACCTCCAGTTTTATCTATTATGCTAAAATAGCAGAACTGGTTAATTTACCTAATATATGGCAAACCTTCACCTTTCCCACGGAACCGAAAGGAAATACAACTACAGTTCATAGCCTTCTCGGGTCCGAAATTTAAGTTAACCCACGTGCATATTCCGGAGCGATATCCATCAGATCTCGTCCCTTCTTAATGAACGGCTGTGATCGATCCAGAATTCAACTGGATTAAACCACAGTTGATAAAATATCGCTTCCAAAATTTATATTAATTCATGTGCATTTTTCGACGCGATCACCATCAGATCTGACTCCTTCAAACGGACGGTCACAATTAACTTAGATATTAACTTAGTTTTATAATTTATCGCATCTGTTTTTGGAATTAACGTCCGCGCTTGTTAGCACGCGATCACCATTAGATCTGTTGCCTGTCAATCAAACGGTTCAGATCTTCTCTTGGGGTTCTCACAAATTTTGTTAGGGTTTTCTTCGTTCCACTAAGAATTTACACTTCCACCAAGTTTATCCTCTCTGTAAGTTATATTTCTTAAAACATATCCAGACTATTTGATACACAGTAAGTGAATATTTAAATGCAATAACACAGGATTATACTGAATCTAGTTCTAAATGGCCCAAACTGGAAATCAACAAAACTCAGAATTATTTCGAAGGAAATTAAAACCTCCAAGATTGACCATTCATGCACAATATACACAGAGATATAGAGAGATTCCAAAATTTACAATCAAATCCTCCTCAGCCAAATCCCTTTACATTAATTCAAAACTTACATAAATACCTGTACATACAACAACCAGATCCTAAGTCAATGGACCAAAACTGCCTAATCTTATCTAAACTGCATGATATTCTCCTCGAGAATATCAACTAAGCCTAACTACTTGAATTAATTACAAGATAATCCAAATCCGTGAATTATAGCTCAAATCCTATCTAGAAAGCTTTGTAAAGTGACAACTAAAGGATCCCACTCCTTTGTTTGTAAACTTTTTTTTGTATTTTTGGAATAAAATTCAAAGCCTTTTGTCTTAAAGCCTCATGCTCTTGCATCATATGGACCCATCCCTAGTCGCACACAACCAGTAAATGCATCGTACACTATGTATGAATTTCATGTGCACTGCATCTCACCCGGGAGTCGATCTAGTTGCTCTCATGGGGGATTCACTCAATGAACCTTTGACATATCACGTGCGTTCGTGGCATACTAAACAATATCCCTAATTTGACTACATATTGGAAAATACCTCTAAAAATCACATTATTTAACCCCCTACCAATACGAACCCAATACACCTTCCAAATTAAAGAAACCTCTACTTTCACTAGATATTGTAGGTATTTATTTTTTCATTAACATTTTTTATACCCCTTTATATTTTTCATTAAATTTGAGATTCATTTTTTATACCTTCCAATATAAAAACCCTTTACCCCCTAATATATGCTCAATATATTATGTCATTTTTACCTCAATATATATCCCCCAATATGAACCCACGTGGTATGGTATTACTCCCTAGTGAAGCCTCATATTGCTGCTCTATCAATGAACAATGCACTGGATATATTTTTCTTTTATTTCACACCTTCATTTTCACCCATAAAGTTAAGTGCATTGGATGAATGATTCATCGTTAATGTGACTCATTGATTACAATGTGGATCCACTACTACGATCACACTGGGGGTTAATACATACAAACCATATGCCTTTGACACCAATCACTCTCCCTCTACAACTCCATGTTTACCCACTCATTCTGTCATGTGCTTCCATCCTCTACTTTTGATCGATCATTAAATCAAGCTATCACTATGTCCATACTTCATCTCAATCAAACAAACTTAATCTCTGTTGAAACACACGCCATATACAATCAATATTTTCGGACCAAATCCATATAACATTTGATGACTAAAACCATGCCAATTCCATTGTTTATGCACGTGGTTTCCTTTTGGATCAAAACAACCTTTGTGCATATCATGTAGCAATATCACACAACTTAGCCACTATGATCTCACCTTGAATGTGTTCACAACTTAAATTGTGCTTTTCCAATTCACGCTTACTAGACATTCAACCACCCATAAAAGCAAGGATCCCATTGCATCCTATTGAACAAAACCAATTTATGCATATACACTAAATTTTCTTACTGCTCTTTGCAACTATGCACACTCCCTTTTTTTGTGATGTATCATTTGTGTGATTTTATTTATCATAATACTAATGCATGTATTTTTTTCTCCATTTCTTACAGTACACCCATAAGATTCAAACTTGGTTTTTTCAGAAGAAACATGTAGCTATGTGACAGTATCCAACTCATGCATTTGAAAAACATAGAGATGATTAATACTTACACCAACTGTTGATGAGCCTTTTTCTTAGAGGAGATTGCCCTTAATTATACACATTTTGTTTCATTCTCCCCCTGGTGCTGAGTTGGCCTCAGTTTTCCTTTTGCTCCTTCCTTCTCCATATGCTCTAGAATTTCTCTTGCAGGTTACTTTGATGCATGATGACAGCATCTACACCATGACTCATTTTCTTCCATCCAGACTCCAAGATGGCAATAGGAAGCTTACATTATTTGGCCATATCACTAATATTATCACAAATAAAACACCTTATATGCCTAAGAAAAGGAGGAAAAATATCAAATATTTTTTTGGTATGCCTTTTGCTACTTGTGCCATGAAACCTAAAATCAACATATTTATGGATGAAATCATTACACATGTAACAATAACCATAAAATCATTTTTTGTACCTAGAAACTGATGGGACCATTTTTCTTTGAATGACTGCTTGTGATTTCTCTTCAACTGGCAACTTGTTTTGATTGAAATTGTTTGTATTTTTGTTTCTACAATTTCCCTAAAACATGCCCAAATTTCCGACAACTAAAACCCTTTGCATTTCTCAAACCCTTCCTTGTCACCTTCTCCAACTTCTGATTTTAATGATGATTTTCTTTATTTTTGCTACAAATTCACGCCTTGGGCTTTTCAGTCATTGTCTCTTTAGCTCCATTTAAACTATATTTTAATTCTTCTAATACTACTTCAAGTTTCTTGCAATTTCTCATATGATCTTTGAGTTGGTTGCCAATCTGGTCTTTAGTTCTCCTTGTTTTGTCCAATTGATTTTCAAGATCAAAAATTTCTTTCTTGGAAATATATTCATTTTCCTTAAGAATTTGCAACAATTTCTTCAGATCTCTATTCTCTAAAGTGAGATTCTCAATTAGCCTTGCTTGTGCTTTGTTTTCGGCCGCAATGGTCACTAATCTCCTGAGCTCTTCATCTTCAGATTCATGCACTGGAAATATGCCTTCCTTACATCTTGAGGAATCAACTTCAAAACATTGATTATCAACTTCTTCAATGGCCCCAAATTCATCATCGCTATATTGGCAAGAAAAATGATTATGACTGAAAATATTATCTACCATACCTTTTACTAGGAAGAGAGGCTCTTCAGATTTTGCAGCATTATTGATTTGTGTATGATTTTTTGCATTCCTTCTTCTTCTGAGATTGTTTCCTCTTTTTCTTCACCATGGCCCACGATATGGTCTCAAGTGATCAAGCTTCATCGAGAGAACCCTGCTCTGATACTAATTGTTGGAAATGAGAATACTAATGAGAGGGGGGGTGAACCAATAGTGCAAGCGTTTATTATCTTAATTTTTTTTATCAAAACAACCAAGAATCAACAACCCATTAGCTAACAGATGAAACAAACAAAAATTCAACATGTAAAAGCACCATGAATAGTATAAAAGACATGCACATAAATGGACACAAGTTTTTGGGTGGAAAAACCTCTCCAGGGAAGAAAAACACCCGATGTTGTTGCTACTCAAATCTTCTACTAATAGTTGAACAAATTTGCACATGGAGTAGCTAACACCCACTAGTTGGAAGACTCGACTCTTACCATAGTGTGCTAACATCTATCAGTTGAGAAGTAGCTACTCACACGACTCCACAGATAAACATCTACTAGAAGCCTCCAAAACCAACGAGCCTCGACCAACATTCATTGGACTATCCAACTACCATTAGATTGATATTCTCCTCCTCTAATCATTTTCTTCTAGTCTATGCAAGCATGAAGTCTCTACGCCTCCAACTCCTCGATACAAACCACATTTCCACATGTTTTAGAATAGGCTCTCAAACTTTCTCAACATGAGTAACCGAGTAGCCGCTCTAACATGAAAAATAATAAATTTGATAATAGCCCCAAATCAACACAACTATAGATTCACAATATGCTAGACAGAACATTATAGCACCCTCTCACTCTCTCACACCATCAACAAAAAAACTCCATATTATTTAACAAGCATATGCCAAAATAATCTCTAGAAATCTCCAAACCAATTCCACGGGAAATACCATGGTTATGCTAATACCTAGGACACCTGAACCATGGTAATCTCTAAACCAATACCATGGGAAAATACCATGGTTATGTCAATACCTAGGACACCTATGCAATGGTAATCTCCAATCAAATACCATAGACAAATATTATGATTATGTCAATACCTAGGACACCTATACGATGGTAACCTCCAAACCAATACCACATTCCAACCTATTCCACACACATACCAATACTATGGTAATGTTAATACCAAGGAAAAATAACAAGGTATTGTTGTACTCATATTCAATATTAGGGGGAGAAACCAAATCTTAATTACATCTACAACTACACACATAAAATTGTAATGTCCCCATTTTCATGCTTCTTCATAGTACAACCAGGGTGGATTTCGAGGGTAGGGGATGGCCAGGTCAATGGAGCAGGTTTATGTCATCAGGGGTTCTGATGGAGTTTTGAGGAGTTTTTATGGGGTCTGATGGCATTCACTTGGCATATTCATCATTATGAGCAGTTCCACACATCTTGTTTTTGGTTCCGTGACTTTCTGATAATTCTTGTAAAACAGGGTTATTATCTGCATAACTTAATTAATTATGCTAGAGGTGGCATTCCAGGGAGGATAATTGATGGAAAAAATCAGTGTAATATCTCATTGGAACCAGAATGAGAAGATTTATAGGATGGATTGGTGAGAAGTGACTTCCAGTGGCCGAAGAGAATATGGTGGGCGATTTACCATTTTCCTTAGTTAAAAATGACTTTAATTAAGGAAAAATAATTAATTAGAGGAAATGGGCCAAAAGCGAATTAAGTAAAATAAAATAAAATAAAAGGGGGTCACTTAAGATAAATTCAATGGAGGAACGTCTAGAATAATAATAAAATAATAAAATAAGATGCTTCTAGAGGCTTAGAGATCTATCCATTAGTTCTATAAAAGGAGGAGGAGAAGTTCATTTGGGACATCTTGGAGTTGATATTGTTTCTTGTATGAGAGGTTGAGAATGTAGTTCTATACTCCATTGGTAGCCCTAGGACGAAAACCCTCAGGCGATTTAGAGAGATTGGGCGAGCACCCATCTCCCCTTGGTGGATTCATTCAGAATCCACACACGTAGTGATTGTTTTTCTGTTTTAGTTTGGAGACTAGAGGGTCATTCCTAGCTATTGTATTGACATCTATCTATATATAATAAAGCTAGATTTTGGTTGCTACATTTCTCATTGTTCCTCAAGTTGTGACTTTTAATGAGATTTTATGCAATTTATGGGTTTATGGTTTCAGTCAAATTTCTAGTGTTTGGGTTTCCATGACAATTTCTTTTCAAGTGCTAGATAATTTGATTTGAAGGCTTTGTTCCAAATTTCTTTCGTTTGGGACATTATAGTGGTATCAGAGCATCAAACATGGCTCAACCTGTGGGTTCGGGTTTTCAGTTTTAAGTATTCGAGGGTTTATTTTGGAAGTGCCAAAGTCATCCTTTGTTGCAGAATTTTTGTTTTTGTGCCAAGATTGTTGTTTCCAGTGACTTTTTAGTGAATTTGATGGATTGAATAGGTGGAGCATTGTGATATTAATTTATCTTATTTGGAGCAGTGTGCAGAATTGGGTGGAGTAGGAAACTTGTACTAAATTGGGTCTTTCTGTATATTTTGGAATCTACCCAAAAGTTTTCTGGGTTTTTCTGGGTTTTATGAGAGGAGATCATGGTTAAAATTTCAGAAATTTCTAGGTGGTGTGCTGGCTGTAAACCAATGTTCCTTAATCATTTTATTTTATCAATGAACTGGGTAATTCATACCACTTGGTGAGATTGATCTTGGCTTGGATTTAAGCCAAACCATTTCTAGGTTTTTATGGGTTTGACGTGAGGAGCCTCAGGTTAAAGTTTTAGAATTTTTGGAGTAGTATTGATGACAAAAACACCAATTCATCTTCAACAACAATAACATAATTTCTAGGAAGTGTGAATTAATTATTTGGGTTATTTTGTTAGGGCTTTGCAACAGTAGTAAGGGGAGCTTTAAATTTTAAAATTTATTGGCTCATGGATGAGTCACTGAGGTAGCTTGTAGCCCTTAGTGCTTACCCTATCGCCACGAGAAATTTTACGAGAATATTTTTGTGAGGGTTCAAATTTAGGAAGGATGAGGAACCAAAGGAGAAGCAATCTCAAGATCTCCCAAAGCAGAGCTGAAATCAAATGAGGAGAGAGAATATTTGCTTCACATGTCAAGGAGCATGGACACTAGATCACACATGTAAAACTGGAAGAGAAGCAAAAGCTAAAGAAGAGCGAGGAATGACAAAAAACTCAAGTCAACAAAGAAATGAAGGGCCCATGTTTGAGCAGGAGCTGCATGTAGAATGCTTTAACTTGCATGAAAACACCTTTAAGGAGCATGAACAATTGTGTGATATCAACCTACCTTTTCCTCTATGTTTTATGAATGCAGATGGTGAGAAACAATTTGATTCCATGCGTAAAGAAATCCAAGGAGAAGACACTCAGGAGGATTTCAGAAATGAGCCATTGGTGGTGGCCCGACATGAAGATCACCTAGAGGTGCAAGGACATGAGGAGGATGATATGCACAGTGTGTGGGATGAGCCATTTTTGGAGAGTCAGCTAGTGGCTCATGTTGAGCCCAGGATGGAGGATGAGTAGACACCCTTGGGGCACTTAGATGAGGAGGTTACTATATGTGTCAGTGAGCAGTGGCAGGTGGACCGACAGTTCACTAGTGTTTCCATAGCATTATCGCTACATCAGTAGAGTTGGGATGACCTTGGCCTATGCTCGAGGTTGGATTGGAGAGAGGTGATGAGCTGGTATGCAGTTGGTGGGGCAACATTCACAGCTGAGCTATAGCACAACAGGAGCCATGGGGCATTGATGCTCTCTCTTGGTGGCATTCGGATCCAGGTGGATCTACTAGTAGTAGGTTGACTCAGATATGGTCGTGGGATCCAGGTATTGGATGATCCAGTCATGTTTCGATAGCTTGGAGGCATGACGTGGACCAGAGGTTCGTATGGGATCCGGGCATTGGGTCTCAGTTGCGTTGGGCCACCAGATTGGTCCACATATTTGGATTGCTTGAGGGCAAGAAATCTTGGGGCGGGAGCACTGTAATGTCCCCATTTTTATGCTTCTTCAATGTACAACCAAGGTGGATTTGCAAGGCAGGGGATGGCCAGGTCAGTGGAGCAGGTTTATGTCATCAAGGGTTTCGATGGGGTTTTGAGGAGTTTCTATGGGGTCTAATGGAATTCGCTTGGCATATTCATCATTATGAGCAGTTTCACACATCTTGTTTTTGGTTCTGTGACATTCTGATAATTCTCGTAAAATGGGGTTATTATCTGCATAACTTAATTAATTATGCTTGAGGTGGCATTCGAGGGTGGATAATTGATGGAACACCTCAGTGTAATAGCTCATTGGAACCAGAACGAGGATATCTACAGGATGGGATGTTGAGAAGTGACTTCCAGTGGTTGAAGAGAGTATGGTGGGAGATTTACCATTTTCCTTAGTTAAAAATGACTTTAATTAAGGAAAAATAATTAATTAGAGGAAATAGGCCAAAAGTGACTTAAGTAAAATAAAATAAAATAAAAGGGGTTCACTTAAGATAAAGTCAATGGAGGAGCTTCTAGAATAATAATAAAATAATAAAATAAGATGCTTGGAGATCTATCCATCAGTTCTATAAAAGGAGAAGGAGAAGATCATTTGGGACATCTTGGAGTTGATATTGTTTCTTGTATGAGGGGTTTAGAATGTGGTTCTATACTCCATTGATAGCCCCAGGTCGAAAACCCTCAGGTGATTTAGAGATATTGGGCAAGCACCCATCTCCCCTTGGTGGATTCATTCAGAATCCACTGGTGTAGTGATTGTTTTTCTGTTTCAGTTTGGAGACCAGAGGGTCATTCCCAACTATTGTATTGGCATCTATCTATATATAATAAAGCTGGATTCTGGTTTCTGCATTTCTCATTATTCCTCATTTGTTATTTTTAATGAGATTTTATGCAATTTCTGGGTTTATGGTTTCAGTAAAATTTTTGGTGTTTGGGTTTCCATGGCAATTTCTTGTTAAGTGCTAGATAATTTGATTTGAAGGGTTTGTTCCAAATTTCCTTCGTTTGGGACACTACAAAAACATCAATAAATCGGCTGCAACTGCAATCATAAGACTGCATCTATGTAGTTAAAGGCTTACAACTGCATGCATAAAACTGTTTTTGTGTAGTTGTGGCAGAGTATATAAAAAGCAAAAGCTTATCAGTCCATACCTCTACCAACCTGCTCCACAACTCTCCAACACCTGCACAAATCTCAAAGTATCAGAAACTAACAATCCAAGCATCTACCATATCAACATACCATAACATTTGACATAAGAAAATATGTCACACACTCAAACCACTTGCAACACAATCATATGCAATAGATGATGCCAACCATCAACCACTGCAACTAACAACAACATCATCAATGCACCTGCAACACATGCATCTCCAAAAGGGCTATCGTCCTACTACTAGGTGGACATCAATGCCAACCAACAACACTACACCACAATTGTATCATCAATGCCAACATAAGGTTTGGTACTAAATATTTTGTTTTGTTGGAGGATAATATTGACTTCATTTTAAATCTATAATGGTAATCCTCAAGTAGAGACATCGCTACCTTCTCAAAAGGCCAAAATTCTGAAAGGGAACTTTAATCCGATAGTTCTAAGACTGGTCTATCATCATAACTATCATATTTGCTCTTTCCTATAGTCTTATTTGTATATCCTCTTAATAAGAACTCAATTTTTTAGAGGGCATGATCTTGTGACAAAATATTGATAGTCCTATAGCATATATATTTACACAGTCCAAAACTTGAACTGTTACCTAAGGGAAACTGAAATTTGAAGTATACATATATCAATCCTCTTAAAAATACACTTGTTTGATAAATTCTATCAAACACAATGAAAGATAACTTCCGTAGCATATTTTAGTGTCTTGAAGGACTTAATTAGTCATCTTGAATCACTAAGCAACATTCATAGTCATTTCCCCTATACAGTTTGAAAGACAATAAGTTCTAGACCATGGGTCGAGTCTACAAAAGAATCTATATGCAGTGAAGAAGTGTAACAAATCTCTTTATCATCAAGTCTTCGAGTAAGTATCAACACTATTTTTCATATTTTAGTCACTTAACCATATGTGTGCAGTTTGCAGGAAAATGCATCAAGTTCTATAAGGCATGCAACCTTGAGGTATGTACAACATGTTTATTTGTTTAAGAATCTAACATATGATGTTGGTATTGAAAATTATAAATCCCAAATGACACATGACAATCCTTTTCATATAGAAACCCTAACCCTAATCTTTACTTCTAAGTTTTGTAGGTAATCTAGGGTATATAGTAAACCTAGTGATAACTGAAGTAGAAGAATTTTTTTTTGCTAGACCTAGACTTTTTACTTGGGAAGCCTAGGATTCCATCCTCCATTGTTGCTTATAAACCCTAGATTAACATTTGACATCACATTTTTGGTATCATATAGTTTGCTTGGTTGTACTTGTCATTAAGTGTTGTAGGCATAAAATCGGGATTAAGTTTAGAGAGAGCACTTTAAGGAAACCCTACAATATTTGTAAAAGTGAAACTCCAAGTATGACTGTCATTATAAGATTTGCAGCAAAAACCTTTTCATTAAAATGATTTTGAAATCTTTCTTCGTATTGCTAACTATCTTGTGTTTAGGGTTTTAAATCATAAAAGATTCTTATGTTTAGGGTTTTAAATTGTAAAATATTCTTATTAGGAAGATCAATCATTAGATTGAATTTAACTCTGTCATATGTCTTGTTCTTTGTTCACATTTTGTTGAAACCCTAACTTTCAGGGTTCGCTATAAAACCATAACTTTTTTATGCTTATGGTATGTTGTTGATAATTTCCAATCCCTAGGTTACTTAGGGTTTGAAATTCTAACCATATTTAGGGTTCTGGTAATGATTTGGTGAAACCCTAATATTTTAGGGTTTATCATAGAACCATAAACCATCAGGGTTTGGTGAATTAAGAGTTTATTAAAGCCCTAAGAATGAAACCCTAGGTGTACGTGATTCCACATAATTGAAACCATAGTTAAAAATTGTTAAGGTTTGATGCTTGTATCTATGTAAATATTAATATGAATGAAACCCTAGATGTAAATTTTCTAGTTCATTAATGAGTTCTAGGGTTTGTAACAAAACCTAGTAAAGTATGAGAGAAAATTGTTGAAACCATATATGTAAAACTAGATTCGATAAGTATTAGTCATCAAACCTAAGACTTGTAGCAATACCCTTGTAGGAATTGAGTCTAGTTTCTGGAACTTCAAATAGTGAAACCCTAGATATAAAATTCTTTCACTATTAAGTTGTTGAGATCTAAGGTTTAACTTTGAAATATAAGGTTTATGTCGAAAACCCTTGTAGAAAATATAGATTTGGATAAGAAAGATAAAATTGATTTAAAATTTGAAAGTTTGATTACCTATATTGATACTCTCAATGATATGCTAACTTAGTATTGATCTCATTCTCTTATATATTTGTATTTAGTTATACTTGTTACTAGATTTGCAGGTATACAATCTTCAAGATGTTGAATATGTTGACCTACCTTAATAATGAGCACGATGGAAAGAAGAGCCATAGTTTACCTACCTAATATATCTACCATATAGGAAATAGTTGGAAGCAAGACATTAAGATACTTAAAAGGCAAATAGAAAACATTCATTCATTAATTATTAAATGCACAAAATATTTCATCTCAATAAATTTTATCATAAAAAATATGTTTGCATAATATGAAACAAGGTCATGTACATAAAAAAACATATAACTATTATTTATTAACATATAACATTAACTCATTAATCATAGACACAAAATACTTCATCTCAAAAAAAATTGTGATAAAAAATATGTTTTCATAATATGATACGTGATGTTTTCATAATTGGAATGGGCATCATTTGGCTAAGAACCATCATGAGGTGACTGGACAATGGGCTATAATATTTTTTTAATTGAATTGACTTTGATTAGTTATATATTAGGAGTCCTAGTTAGTAGTACTAAGCGATTCAATGGTTTATTTCAACAAGAAGTTTGTCTTTCATGGATCATGATCTTTTCAAATGGATAGTAGAGTTAATTATCACATGAGTTGAAACCATTATGTAATTGAAAGGGTCACATGAAGATGAAAAAATTATCACTGAAACATAAGGTATTAAACCCTTAACTATCATTTGTAAGGTTTATTAATGCATCATAGCTAAGGGAGTATTTCGGGGCGAAGAGAATAAGGGTATTATTCAAGGAAAGGATGGCATCAAATATTTTATTAACAAGAATGTTAGAAGTATTGTAACATAATATTGTGGACAAAAAATCCTAAAGGTCATGTATATTATACTATAATAATCCGTTAGTCCACAAACTCAGAATTGTAGTTACTAAAATCCTTCACTAGGGTAATGTTTATAAGTATCTCATCCCTAAGACTAAAATGGGTGGTTGATTTAACAAATGTTGGTACATTAGAAACAAGTTCAATGCATGGTAGTTCTAATTATAAAGCTTATGGAAACTAGTGATATAACCTATGAAAGCTTCCTTGGTTTGCCTAATAGTCATAAAGGCTGTACATATTTGAAAATGACTTGTATACTAAGATGTTTAAAATCCACAAAGTTTATATGAGACACAATATTGGAATGCATCTTCTAGATTTTTCCCCTTATTCAGTTTACATGGGTTTTGGTTGATCCTCTATAAACAATTCCTTGCATTATATTTTAATCATAACCTCAAACCAGAGTTGGGTGAAGAAATATAACATAATATAAAACCAGGTCATTCAATTTTTTTCCAATATAAAAATCACAAGGTTTTATTAAGATAGTCAAAATTTACATGTGCACATTCCACGAGGCATTCAACCTCTCAATAAAAAATGTGGTATTCAAAAAATCGGGCTCTAAATAAACAAGTGCAGTCATTTTTTATCAAGTTTTTTTCCCTTTTAAATAGGTATTTAGCAAGGATGTATTGATCTTAGCCCCCTTCAGTTGTTGTGGGATTTTTTGTATGTCTGGTTGTTTACCTAGTCCTATGACTATGTTACTGAAAGAAGGGGTTGAGCATATGTTGGAAACTAAATCACTGCTGAGTGGGGGGGTGAATTAGTAGTGATGGCCTTTACATCAATTCTAAATCTTTTTATTGGATTATCAATTTACAACACACATCCACAATATTAACTAATCAAAAAATGTAAGAAACAATAAACTCAAACCATAATAACCATGACAAATATCAACACAAGCATGCACACATAAGAACACAAGTATTTCTGGTGGAAACCCTTTCAGGAGAAAACCACCATGCTGCTACTGTACTATGCAATTCTTCTATTAATATGTTGAACAAATTTTACATGGGTTACATTACACCCATAATCCGAAAGGCTTGGCTTCCTTCATAGTATGTTGGCACTTATCAAACAAGAAAATTGTTTCTCTCAGGGATCTATGGAAATCTATCCACTAGAAACTCCCATGACCAGTAATCCTTGCCCAACTACCATTGGACTATCCAAATCCTATTAGATGGAGAAATATATTCCTTCTACTAAATCTGCTAAATAAATGTTTACTCTGGAGCCTCCATGCTTTCACTTCCTCCATGCGAACCATGTTTCATAAATGTTTCATATTGGGTTCTTAATTCGCTCAACATGGGTAACCCAACAAAACCATCATTCTACAAATAAAATATGAATCAAAACTTTGAACTGAAGGAGGGAATTATTCTCTTCTTCTCACACCATAACACACACCACAAGCTACCAATTCTTGTCCACTCTGCAACACACAAGATTATGAAATTTCCCTTAAATCATCTATGAAATTTACATACACAATTCTGATAAAAGCATTGCAAAAAATATGTGAGCAGCTATTGCAATGCTGCTCACTCTAAATGCCCTCACAATGGCACACACTCAATCAACCAACCAAATAGACTCAAAGCATTCCTCTATTTATCATTTTACTGTTTTGATTAACTTAGTAAATGCTACAAATTATGGAGCACTCAACAATTCTTTTCACACACTTTAGATTTGGTTAGGATAGGCTTCTTGACCAAATAAAAACACTTAATCCACTAGAATTTTGATATATTCAACTTTAATCAGATTCTAGAGGCTCTATTACATTTTCCGAACATATGTCGAAAATTTTAGATCATAAGCTTCGCTACAATACCAAAATTAGCTGAGTTATGTGAGGAATGCAAAGAAAAACTTGTGAAAAGGATTGGTCGCACGCACAACACTGCACAAACTCAACTGGAGTTCCTCAGTCACTTCCAAAATCATGTCTCCCAGTGACTGAAGACTTTCAGGAGCTTTCATGACCCATCATCCATGCAATTGGGATAGAGGATGGTCAAAGTCACCATTCCTCAGCTCAGAACCTGCGAAAACTTCTTCTAGAGCTTGAAAAACCGATGTAGGACCTCTGGAAGTCACTAAGACCTCTACAACACTTCACCAAGTCACTGCCACATCACTATCTATAGAAAATCCTATAGATTCACAAGCTCATGTAATCTACTAAAACAAGATATAAGAATATACTTCTACTCTTTATAGTGGAAGCACATAAAGGTCAAGCAAAACAATAATCGATAAGAGGAAGACAAATCAATGGCACATAACACAATAAATATCTAGGAAAATCCACAGCTCAAAACCCCACTATCTGTATTGAATTAATCAGAAATCCAAGATGATAATAAATGATTGTTCTCATAAGAACAATCCCAACACTCAGTATGATCAATCTCCCAGCTCACAAGCAACCTCAAGCCAAACCTTAGCCTCTTTTGCTGCTCTCCAAGCCCCTAATTCCTTGTGCCCTTGGTCAAATAATTTGGGTGAATACTATATCCTTTGCTTAACCTTGAGCTTAACTTGCACAAGTATTTCCTATCATCCGCCCGATGACTTCCTTTGGCCAATACTTAGCAAAATCTTAAAGCCTCCAAGCTTCTAATTCTTTGCACAATTCCTCAGAGAATTATCCCGTATTTAAAGTGAAATTCCTCATCCATAACTATGCAATCCAAAATTAGGTCCTCCTCTGATTGCATGCCCCATTTGTACAACTCAAAAGATTATACAACAAATAGTACATTGCCCCTGCACTTTAGTCTCAACTAGGTCTTTCTTAGAATCAACATGCATGAGTTTCTGATGAGGGAATCTTCAGTTAATTGGAGTAGCACTAGTTGAGTGAACTAATGCATCGTTTGACCATTAACTCACTATTAGTTCCTCAAACAGTTTGGAACTAATTTAACTGGACTTAACTCAGTAACCTGAGTTAACTAATTACCACTCATAATTAACTCATCCTGGACCCCTATAATATAGGGAGAACATATACATGACTTCAGAAAGACTTCCAATTCGAAATTCCTAATTTAACTAAGTCAACTCACTCTAGTTAACTATTACAAGTTGCTATGAGAAAAGAATTGCAATTTTAATTCACAATTTAATTCAAGGACAAATTAAATTGGAATTTCTGTATTCTATTTTTATCATTTCTTGTTTATATTTTCAACACACCCTCTCAACAAAAAAGGAATTCAACTCGATCCCGATCTTGAACCTTTGGAATGTTTTGCATGCAACACTTGTCTATAGTGTTGTTCCTCCAGCAATTGCAGAAACCAAAAAACATCCAACTCGAATCATAATGATGCCTCTGTCATCAAAGTCTCTGACTACTATTGCCTTTGTCAACTAAAACTTTGTGCTTCTGTTGAATCTTCCTTTCTACTCTTTTTCAACCCTCTCTATGCTCTTCAATATCTGACTACTATAGCCTCTGTCACTTTGAACTCCGACTACATCAATCCCACTGATTCCTTCTGCTACTATGTAATTTAGCCTCCTGTAGAAAGGTATGATCCATGAGATAAAACCACTCAATGGACCGTGCTCAATTTCAGCCCTCTTGGGACTATCATTTCTCTTCGCTCCACCTCGCACCTGGAGGTATGGTTGTATGTGATCCCTCTGCCCACCTGGCTAAAAATTTCTCCCTACTGGAGGTCTATGCATGACTAGGTAACTCCACTCAGTCTCTTCTCAACTTCTCTAATTGTGTCTGCTCCACAATTGTCTGAGACTGCTTATTATCTACTTGAGTGGATCTCTCCACTCAGTCTCCTCTCAGCTTCTCTTGTTATGGCTGCTCCACAACTTCCTAAAGCTACTTTAAAGGCTTCTTATGGGGCTGCATGTTGAGAGGTAATTTACTCTCCTTCTCAACCACCAAGTCTCTAACCTTTTCCTTTCTCCTCAAGGTTTTGCCTGCATCTTGAACCTCAAGAGAATATAGGTTCTTGGCTAGCACACCAATCTATTTCATCTCTCCCGCTTCATGAAATTATCTAGAAAAAGAGTTGATTTTAAATCAGTGATATCTCCCTCATCTGAACTCCGATTCAGCCTATTTTATTTTTTTTAATTTGGATATTTTTTCGCAAAGAATCCATATATGCTATTTGTTTCTGAAATTTTTTCACAAAATTATTCATATATTCTCTGCAAAATTGCAGCCCAAAACTCAAAACTTTGAAATCTCCTCTAGTATATTGTTCTCAGCTTCGATACCATGTAGAAAATCTTGTAGATTCACAAGCTCATGTAATATACTAAAAAAAGAGACAAGAATCTACTTCTACTCTTTACAGAAGAATCACAAGAGGATCGAGCAAAATAATAATAGACAAGAGGAAGACAAATCAATGGCACATAACACAATAAATATCCAGGGAAAGGCACAACTCAAAACCCCACTATTTGTATTGCATTAATAAGAAATCCGATATGATAATACAATTCTTGTTCTCACAAGAACAATCCAAACACTTAGTATGACCAATCTGCTAACTCACAAGCAATCTCAAGCCAAACCTTGGCCTCTTTTGCTACGCTCTAAGCCCCTATTTCCTTGTGCCCTTGGTCAAAGAATTTGGATGAATATAATTTTCTCTGCTCAACCATGAGCTTAACCTGCACAAGTATTTCCTATCCTCTGCTTGATGACTTCCTTTAGCCAAATTTCCAAGCTTCCAAGCTTCTAATTCTTTGCACAATTCCTTAGAGAATTAGCCCGTATTTAAAGGGAAAATCATCATCCATAACTGCGCAATCCAAAATTAGGTCCTTCTTTGATTGCATGCACCATCTATACAACTCATAAAATTATAAAACAAATAGTACATTGTCCCTGCACTCTAGTAGCAACTGGGTCTTTCTCAGAATCGACATGCATGAGTTTCTGTTGAGGGAATCTTCAACTAACTAGAGTAGCACTAGTTGAGTGCACTAATGCATCAACTGACTGTTAACTCACTATTAGTTCCTCAAACAGTTTGGAACTAATTTAACTGGACTTAAATCAGTAAACTAAGTTAGCTAATTACCACTCATACTTAACTCATCCTGGACCCCTATAATATAGGGAGAACATATACATGACTTCAAAAATACTTCCAACTCGAAATTCCTAAGTTAACTAAGTCAATTCACTCTAGTTAACTATTACAAGTTGCTATGAGAAAAGAATTACAATTTTAATTCATAATTTAATTCAAGGACAAATTAAATTGGAATTTCTAGATTCTATTTTTATCATTTCTTGTTGCTATTTTCAAATCTATCATCATCATAAGTCAAACTAGGTTGACTTAGATGTCGACTAACAACCATACTAGCTCCTGGGCCATCAAATTTCTCCTTAGCAACTCTACCATCAATATGCAGCTCCAAAACATATCATACATCTACTGACACATGTTCAACCATCTCAAGGATTCACTGACACTTGTAGATCCTCTCGAAGCCCAATTTATAACATCGTCAACGTGAGAGACTTAATCTGGGACATGGAGACCTAATCAACAACGATCCTCAACTCTAACTCCTGTAGCATCCAACAACACATGTATGCAACAACATGATCAAGAATATCATCACATCTCCAAGCTATTCCAATCTAGTAGGCATGCCAAGGACCACCTACACATCATCCATACACAAGCCACCAACAACCATACATACACATGCATAACCAACTCACTTGTAACCCAAGCAACCAGGTTGACATCAGTGCCAACCAACAATACATTTGCAACACACATCAATGCCAACAATCTGCACCTTTGATATTGATGGAAACCCCAAGTAAAATACTCATCTCAAATTTTCCTTTGAAAAATGATCGACATCCTCACATTCTCCCACTTTTACATCAATGGAAAAGGGCTAAATATGTAAAGGAAAAATTCTATATGCTCCTCTCCATGCAATGGAATCCATCAACAAAAACATATACTCCACTCAATATCATATGCAGGTGATGAACAATGGAGTGCAAGACCAAAGGATAAGAATAAAAACAACGTTCCCCTACATAACTAAAAAATGTGTGCACTAAACCCCCCTGGACATGATTTATGCCCAATCAAAAACACACTAGAGAAGCAATATACATATCCTATCAACAACAATAATAAAATCTCTCACTCCTATGGAAACATGACACTAAGAAACAACAACAATAACTAAAACACATGCTCTCTCCCCTAAAGCAACAACAACATAATCCATGTCATAATAGTAATAGTAGATCAAATCACCAACATATAGCAACAAAAACATAATGTGACCAACTAGCAGCAGCAACTCTAATCAACTCCATAGTAGAAACAACATATATCCAACCAACTTTGAAACAACAACATCAAATACATCCTCTCCACAATGTACTCTCCAACAACAAAAAAATCATATATCAGCAACAACAATGACTATCTAGAAGCAACATCTCTCTGAAGTAGACATGGTAGCAGCAAATACATGATGACATGTCACAACAGTATGACCAACCATACTCCACTGAATACAAACATCTCCATGGATGAATGTAGACTGATATATATAGTTGTCAATGCCTCCTTGCCATATGCAAGAGGCTACTCCACATGTACCAATGACTATGATAAAATGATATGCGACAAGTAGATGGCTTCACAGGCCTATTGAATGGCTTCCAAAATGATAATACATGGTTACATAATTACATCAATCAACCTATATATGGATAAACTATGAATCACAAGTCTCTCTTTCAATGCATACAACTCTAGAATGTCTCGCCATGATAAGTATGAGAGTGTACAAAAATAATACATGAAAAACATGGTTGTAACAACGCTACTAGCAGTTCATACATAGCGAGATTAACTCTCTTGAATCATTATGCAACAAATGCCAAACATGGCTCTCAACACTATGCATGAAACGTATGAGAATGAGACTCTCTCATACATGCTTATCATAACAATCTTCTCATCAATGCATGTCTAATACAATATAATAATGTAATTACATAGAGCATATGATCAGCCAAATGTCCTATTTATGGTAGCAAGATAATGTCAATATAAATCACATAAGAGACATGTATCAACCTCTCCAAATTATCAACCACAAAATTAGATATCATAGTAGTAATTACCAACACAGAGTAATGTATAGTGGCCCAACAATAGTATGTATCAGCAACATCATGAACCAACAAGATATAGCATACCAATCAGCCCAATATATTAGCCCTATGTAGATATACATGTCAACAATAGTAACTATCATATGGAACATGAAACTCTACAATATAAGAAAAACTTGTAGCAGCAATAAGCATATAATGATGTAATGACAACAACATCACATCAATAACCATACTCATAAATATAAACATCATCTGCCATCACGGAGAATCATCAACATCACCATATATAGCAGTAGCAACAATATGAAAAACATCCATCATGAACAACTTCTAGATTCCCTCCATATAAGTTGCAAGTCTCTAACACATGAGTTATGCAAGTAGCTATAACCATACACAACCATCATACTAAACTCCATGGCACCAACACATGCATGATTCATCAAACCAAAATGCATAATACTAGCCATCTACATGTCAACTAGTATAGGTAGCATATTATCCATGCACAACCAAAATGCAAGCTCCTGCAACAACCTCATGTCAAATAAGCACATAACATGGAATGCATAGCCAACTCCTCCAAGGAAACATAATGCCATCAAAACCATTGAAATATTGGAAGCATATAAAGTGCTCCCCCTGAACATGTGCCATCATGTTTTGTCAATCTTCCTTCTATGGAGATTTTTTCTCATTCTCACATCACAAATCCTGATCACAAAAGTCTTAGCAGATACAATAATTAGTAGCAAAAATAAAATCCAACATCATGAAATCATAGCTTCATCAAAAACAACTTCTCAACAAGCAGATATATTCACATATACTTCACTAGCTATGGAAACACCACCAATGATTTTACATGAAAAACAAGATGCACCATAGCTCCCCCCAAAGGCCATGTAAGCCTTAGTTTCTTCTTGTTGGTCCTTGCTACTCCTTCTTCCTCCAGACTTTGGGTTGTTTCTCTCTTGCATGTGGATGTCCAATTGTCATCTTGTTTGGCCTACTTTTCATATTATTCATTCTTTGATTAGGTGGCCTTAAGTGTATTGGAGTCTTGCAATCCTTAGCCATATGTCCAATATTATCACATATGTAGCGTTTGATATGACTAAGAAATGGAGGAAAATATTTGAATCCCTTGATATTCCTTTTACTCTTTATTGCATGCAATCTGCATTCAATAGCCTTGTGGCCAAAATCAATGCATGAGTAGAAATAATGATAAAAATGACCATTATACCTGATTTTGGTTGAACTCTACGAAGTGGGTTGTCTTGCTTGCTTGTTTACTTGATAGGACCCTCTACACCACTGCTTCTCTTGCTACATGGATCTACAATTTTCTGCAATATGTCCTAGCTTCTGGAAGATGAAGCATCTCACATATGAAAAACATCTCAAATTTTTCCTTCGCATAACCTTGGGCTTATCTTCCTTGAACTCCTTCTTTGATTACTGGTTGTGTTGATGGCTCTCCTTCTTACTTATTTTGAAACTGCTATCATCGGTTATACTTGTGGTTGCAACAAAACTAGTTTCTCTGTTGTGCATGCTGAAATCTTACTTGATAGACGAGGAAGTGGTTTTCTCCTCTAAATCATTCCTTACTAAAACCACTTCTACTTCCAATCTCTCACATTCCTCCTCCTTATCTCTATACTGATTTCTCATTTCTTCCTCAATATTCTTTTCCTCCTCAAGATGAATTTTGAATCCATTGATTTCTTTTCTCCCATTTTCTTTCTCATTGGAAATCTGCAAAAGTCTTTTCTGATCTTTACATGTAGTGGTTATTTTTTCTACTTCAACAACTAATTCATTGATTACAATCATTATTGATTCATATTCAGCCTTAATATCCTTCTCATCATCACTATCAAACTCAATAGAATCATTATAATTATAATTCAAAAATGCTTTCAACATATTACATTGTGACACAACTTCTTTGGTTGAGATTTCATAATTTGCCACTTCATTTGCAATGGACTGAATCTTTTCCTTATTCAAACCATTTTTCTTTTGAGACATCCTTTTCTTGCTTATGGACATGCTCCATGATCTACTCTCTAAGAGTTTAGGCTTCACTGAAGAGCACCAACTCTGATACCAATTCTTGGAAACTAGATCACTACTAAGTGGGGAGGGGGGGTGCGCGTGAATCAGTAGTAATGGCCTTTATATCATTTTTAAATCCTTTTTTTTCTAGATTATCAATTTGAAACACACATACACAATATTAAATTATAAAAACATGTAAGCAAAAATGAACTCAAAGCATAATAACCATGTCAAATATCAACAAAAGCATGCACACATAAGAACACAAGTAATTTTGGTGGAAACCCTTTCAGGAGAAAACCACCCTGTTGCTACCGCACTGCTCAATTATTCTATTAATCTACTGGAATTTTTTTAGATGGATCATATTACACCCATAATCCATAAGACTCGATTTCCTTCACAGTATGCTAGCACCTATCATATAGGAAAACCGTTTCTCTCACGGATCTATGGAAATCTATCTGCTGGAAGCTCACATGACCAATGATCATTGCCCAACTACCATCAGACTATACAACTCCTATTAGATGGATAAATCTCTTACTTCTACTTATTCTTCCAAATCACCGTCTACTCTGAAGCCTCCATGCTTTCACTTCCTCCATGCGAACCATGTTTCATACATGTTTCAAACTGGGTTCTCAATTCACTCAACATGACGAACCCAACAACACCATCTTTTTGTACATAAAATCTGAATAAAAACTCTAACCTAGAGGAGGGAAATTATTCTCTTCTTCTCACACCATAACACACACCACAATCTACCAATTCTTCTCCACTCTGCAACACATAAGATTATGAAATTCCCCTCAAATCATCTTTGAAATTTGCATACACAATTTTGATAAAACATTACAAAAACTATGTGAGAAGTTGCTGCAATTCTACTCACTCTCAATGCCATCACAATGGCACACACTAAATCAACCAACCAAATAGACTCAAAGACTTCCTCTATTTATTATTTTAGTGTGTTGAATAACTTAGTAAATGCTACAGATTATGGAGCACTCAACAATTCTTTTCACACACTTCAGATTTGGTTGGGATAGGCTTCTTGGAAAAATAAAACTACTTAATCCATTATCCTGTTGATATATTCAGCTTTAATAATATTCTAAAGGCTCTATTACCTTTTTCGACCATATGTCAAAAAATTTTGATCATAAGGTTTGCTACAATACCAAAATTAGCTGAGTTGCGCGAAGAATTCAGAGTAAAACTCATGAAAAGGCTTGGTTGCACACATAACACTACACAAACATGACTGAAGCTCCTCATTCACTCGCACAAGCCTTTCTCCAAGCAACTGGAGTCTTTCAGTCGCTCTCATGACTCATCATCCATGCGACTGGGGAAGAGGATGGTCAAAGTCATGATTCCTCTACTAAGAATTTTCCCAAACTTCCACATCTTGATAAGCCTCTGTAGGACCTTTGGAAGTCACCAACACTCTACAACACTTCACCAAGTAACTGCCGCATCACTGTCATCATCATAAGTCAAACTAGGTTGACTTGGATGTCAACCAACAACCATACTAGCACCTGGACCATTAAACTACTCAACATTAACTTTGCCATCACTATGTAGCTCCAAAACATGCCAGACTACCTCCAACACATGTATAACCATCTCAAGCATTCACTGACACTTGTAGATCCTCTCCAAGCCCAATGTATAACATCATCAACATGAGAGACCTAATCTGGGACATGGAGACCTAATCAACAAGGCTCCTCAACTCTAACTCCTGTAGCAGCCACCAACACCTGTATGCAACAACATGATCAAGAAGATCATCACATCTCCAAGCTAGTCCAAGCTAGTAGACATGCCAAGGACCATCTACACATCATCCATACACAAGCCACCTACAACCATACATACACATGCATAACCAACTCACCTACAACCCAAGCAACTAGGTTGACATCAATTCCAACCAACAACACATATGCAACACTGAAACACACATCATTGCCAGCATCATCAACTGTAATAAGAAATAAATGTTAAATTCATATTTATAGTTATTATTATTACAAATGTTTTATTAATAAAAAGAGTAGTAGAGTTTTCTTTACCTACTTTGGTAGTGGAGGGAAGCGAAATACTTTCTGATGTGGCCTTATGTTCTTTGGCTTCATCTTGTACATGATCTAATGCAAAAGCAAGAAAGTTTATAATTAATACACCATTTGAATTTTAATATTCTTAATTGTATTCCATACTACAATTTTTTATAACACATGAAATACCTCAGGCACTCCACTATTAGTAGGCTCATGTGTTGTATCCACATTGCTTGCCTTCTTTTTACAATAAAGAAAATTACTTTATGGCAAAAAATAATAACCAATAGATTGTAGAAGTAATCATTTATAAATTTTATTCGTTGCTTTTATTTCCTAAGTGATAGGTTGGGTGCTAGAAGACTGTGAAGACGTCAAGCTTGTCGTATGTTAAACCACAACTTGATATCCATTCTTGAAAGAAATATTTAGGTATTCCCTGTGGGAGCCTCTTTGAATTATGACCCCTACAATTTTGCATGAGAACAAGAATTTTTCTGCTAAGATGATGCTGCCCATGTTTGACTATTCTAGCCATCGTGGCTTTGGATGTATCTGGAAGCCTATATTTAAAATATTGAAAAAATTAACTAGATGTCACAATGATGATAAAACATCATAATTACATTATTACAAGTGTGTCATACCTTCCTAGTTTGAGTAGTGTCTTCCCTGCTTTTCGTAGTGCCTTCTCATTTGCATCTACCACCAACGCTTGCACTCCATCTTAGGAATCGCTAAAGGGTGGTCATATGACCTTGTCCTTTCCAAATGAGACCTATTGTTACACAACATTTTGTCACTATCCCTGTACTCCCCGTTCCTTGATCCTGGAGGACCTCAACAGTGAACCCTACATGCTTACCCTTCATGAAGAAATTCCCATTGTGTCCCTCTTCATGAGCAAAACAACTCCCTTTTGCACCATTTCCCCAAAATCTTCTGTTTTTCCCAATTTACAAGACCGATGCTAATGGCCCTTGTCCTCCTCATGCCAATATGCAGGGATTAACACTATCCCTAGCACCGACTGGAGCAATTGAGCTTTTTCCTGTCGCATCGGTCCTCTTATGGAAAGTTTTTTAAATAAAGAGCTGAAGCTTCCAACTCTAGAAGCTTCGTAACGAAAGTCTGGTAAATGGTTTGGTTGGATGGGGTCGAGGATGTTAGTTTGGGCTCCTTTCCCCTAGAATGAGGGAACTACCTCAAGAGATAAGACCTTCTCCCATGAGAAGAGGATCCATCTCCCATCCATTCATCCTATATAAACCTCCCTTTTTCCCAAGCACAAGCTAGTGTTAATGTTGGTGTGCTAGTGCTAATTAAGTTTGGAGTAAACAAGAAGTTATTCATGGTTGTAGATCTCTAGTTGTGTGAGGGAGAAGTGTGAATTTGGTTTAGTGTGAAGCCTAAAGGGAAGAGCCTTAAAACTATTGTTGTTGAGGCCATCATGGAACGCTAGCAGAAGTGTGTGAGAACTTGGTTTTATCGGAGGATAATGGAAACGTCAAGACAATGGTTGTAATCTCTTCTTAATTCAATACATATGCAACTATCAATTGATTTCCTACATGATGTGTCATCTTACATGTTCATGGATTAATGTTTCTTGACTTGTTAAGTAGGTTGAATTACAATTTGTCTATTATCATGGTTGTTGTTTACTGTTGTTTACTTGTTTCAAGTGTTTGAAGAAGGAAGCGAGAGATAGCTGGAGTGTAAGAGAAAGGACATCATCGAACGGGATAAGCGTACTAAGAGGTATGCCCTCTTAATTGGTTCTAACCTAAGGAAATATTCCATAGAATGTATTAGTTGTGGCTAGACCCATTATCGAGCTAGAGGAATTGTTTGTGTCTGCACTCATAATTTTACTTAACCACAAATTGGCAACCATACTGGGGACCCAATCCTTATGTTTGTCTTGTTTGAGATTTCATGATTTCGTGTGAACTTTTCTAGTTCCACTTTTTCCCTTTGGTTCTGTTTCTTTTCTTCTGCTTACTGGTCTAAGTTTGAAATTCATAGTAGCAGATCTGGTCCCTGTTTTAATTTTTTTCTTGTCTCCCTTGCTCAGCACGCTTAATCCGCTGACAGTCGCACTAATTAGTGCGATATGATGAAAAACAGTCACACCGACATCCCTCTAGCACTTGTTGTAAGTTAGGCAGTTGCGCCGATGCCTGTATGTGAAGATTAAGGTTTGCCCCCAATCTTGGCTAGTGTGTTTTTCTCTTATGATTTTGACCCCGCAAGCCTTTTAGAATGTTTTCTCCCTGATTAGAAAGCTTCTTTTCATTTGGTTTTGTTTGCTTGTTGGCTTATCATCTTTCTACTTGATTTCTTGAGTCATCGGATGGTTAGTGACACTAGGGCATCTAGATTGTCATCCATTCAGTTGATTGTGAACTTAGTGAGTTGAGTTGTTGGTGTGCTTTCTCCTTGCATTTCGTTTGCAATGCTTTTATGACTTTGACCTCCATTAAACAAGTTTGAAAAGTTTTTGTTTGCTTGTCTAAACATTTCTTTTCCGACATGGATCACATTTCTTGTCTTGTTTTTGGTAAATTCCGTGCTTCATTAGTCTAAATGAGTCCCTCCTTTTGTGTTTCCATTTTTCTTGAAGAGCTAATTGTCTCAAAAACCTTTTCATTTAAGTGTTGTATGCGAAAAATTCATTTCGTTGTTTCATGAAAAGTATGAAATTCTAGTTTGTTGCATCATTATGCTGTGATAGTCAGCATCATTAAAGCCTAGGATTACATTGGCATTTGAAAAGGAAAATAGCTCTTTTTCTTTTGAAAGGACTGTTAGAAATGTACTTGTCAGGAAATTAGGAATTGGAATTCATTTTTCATTAGTTTATTTTTTTAAGAAGTGAAGTAGTGAAATATCATTTTTCTTTCAATTGCTTGGTTGTTTGCATTTGATGGTGTGTTCTCTACCCTCTCTAGTGTAGACAATTCATTAAATTGAAAGGGTCTTGTCTCATTTAGTTGAATTTAAGGTTTCTCGAGTCACATCGCTAAGGCCTGAAAACTGAGATATAACTCAAGATAAACTTTAAAATGAACTCAATTAACCTAAGGCGCATTTTAAATCTAGCAATCATATCTAGAAGGTCTAGCCTAGAGACGTGTTTTGGCGTCTTTAAACCTAGTAGCTATCGTTAGCTTCGGCATTAGACAATGCTAGTATGGGTTTGTGCTCCCTGTACTGTTGAGTATATAACGGGAGACCTGTCTAGGCTGCAATCCTTTATCCATCGGAAGCCGAGTCAGCTGCCTTGCAAACGTGATATATTGAACACAACATTTGGGAAGATTGTCTGCCCATACTTCTTAGTTCGTTGGTAGGTATTCTGCAGTTCACAGTTGCTTGGTAATCCTATTTTACCTAGATCATCCAGAGAAACCATTTGATATTTTTGACTCATTAAACTTAAAATATCATCCAAGCACTTGTACTTTTGAGCTCGTTTCCAATCGAAAGCGATAGAGTCATCTTATTTTCTTTCTCGAATCTTAAAAAATGAAAGAGCACCAGTCTATTTATGCGTCTTAATAATTGATTGCCCATGATCTAATAACATCCTGTTAGTCTTTTCTAGACCAAATCATGAGTTTCCCTTAAAGAACATTTTAAAGACACGAAGTTTATCTCTATTTTTTCTTGTTAACTAAGACAAGGTAATTGTGGCTGAACCATCTGGTTCACCTAGTTCCTCTTCCTCTCCTCCATCTGAAAGATTGCCTGAGGAGTCATTTCCTGAGTTACTAGAGTCACTCAAGGACCAAGGTGTTGAACTCAGAATTGTTCTGAGCATTCAACCTTTGTCATCTCGTCCTCCACCTACTTTAGATACTGCTTCATTTGCTGATCTTGTCCTAGAATCTCTGAGCAATCCTATTCAAACTCTTGAGAGTTTGCTGACCACTGATGGTCAGCTTGGATTGGTTATCAATCCTCCGAATCCTTTGTTTGACCCTATTGTGATATCACTGCAGCGTCCTTACAGTTCGTATGATCAGCCTGGTGTTCCTTTGGAATTATTCCCTTGTACTTCTTCGGTCATTCGTCGTCGTTTGTTCCCAGATATGGAACCCGAAGGCGATGCTCCAGTCACCTCTCTGGAGGAGTCAGAAGTTTCTACTCCACACACTATCGAGGAGGAAGAACATCCTTTTCCTCTTGAAGGTTTCCCCTATACAGGGAGCATTCTTGCCAGTGTGCCACCTAATTATGTGTCTTTGGCACAATTGGTTTCAGGTACACCTAGTGCCTCATCACTTTACCATAACCCTGTTTGGGTAACCAGTGTCATGCCTACTTCAAGTCCATTAGTTGCGAACTCGACCTCCCGACAGGTTGTTACCTTAGTCCCGGTGCAACCCACTGTTCCGAACCCTCTTGTATCATCAGTCCTAGTCACCTATCCGGTTCAACTAGCAATCTCGAGGAATGTCTCTGTCAGTTCCTCCATCCCTCTGGTCAGTGGCCAAGTTGTGACACCACCTAGGGGACAAAACCTAAATGTTTCTATGGTGTCAGGTGCCACCAATTTGAGTGGCTCACAAGCTCACAAGCTTGGTACAAACCAACCTTCTTCTGGCATTATTCACAACCCTGTTGATCCTATTGGATCAAGCAATGTCCAGTACCAACAAGTTCAAAATCCCATTGGTCCATCTAGGTCGAGCAATTTCCAGTATCAGAAGCCCTATGAGGCTTAGGTCCAATACCAAAATCCTTACATTCCATATGGTTCTCAAGGAATGGTTAATCAAACTTACACCCTTCAGTCTGGGCAGTACATTCAGCCTAGCTCATCCACTTTCCAGGGTAGCTATGGCCAGATTCAGTTCAGAAATTTTCCAGGCACTGTTCAAGTACCCTTGCAACAACAACGACAACCTTTGTTGTAGCAAGGGCTATCCCTGCAATAGCAAGGGCAAATGATCCCACAACAAGGTCAGCTGGAACAATCGCAAAGGAAACCCTTGCAAAAGTTGCAACAAACTGTGCAGCAGTAGATGTACTATGCTCTGCAAACCTTCCAGCCCATGTCCTCGTAGGGCCAACCTCTGCAACCCTAGGGACAAATTTTACAGCCGCAAGGCCAACCCTTGCAGCAACAAAACCAACCCGGGCAGCAGCAACCCTTGTATACATATTAGTAGGGTCAACCCTTGCAAGGGCAAGGCCAGGGTCAAGTCCTGTAGCAGTAGGTCCAAAATCCTAATGTCCTAGGTCAATAGGTCTAGAATCCTTTTGGCCAAGGGAAACAGGTACAAAACCCTAATGTCCTAGGTCAACAGGTACATAATCCTTTTGGTCAAGGGCAGCAGGTACAAAATCCCTATGTCTAAGGGCAACAAGTGTATAATCCTTATGCCCAAGGACACCAGGTCCAAAATCCTCTTGTTTAAGGACAACAGGTTCACCACCCATATGTTCAGGGACAACAAGTACAATATCCATATGCCCAAGGTCAATGGGCTCAACAACCTTTTAACCTATACGTTGCTTATCAACAACCTATGACTGGACAATTCCAAGGTATTCAAGGTCAAAATCCTCCCTATGGCCAAGGTAATCCGCAATGGGGGCAACATCAAATGCCATATGGCCAAAATCCCCCACTGTGGGGCTAAAATCCTTACCATCAGGGATGGGCTCCTCCGCTTGAACCCACTTACCGACCTCCTATGCCTTTCAATACTCAATTTCCAATATTGGCCACACTAGAGTTTCCAGATGTGTCTCGTATTACGAATGATCCAATTCTTCATTCACTATACTAGCCTCCAGCACCGTCCAAGATACCGAGCAATTGTCCAAAGTTCGATGGGAAAGCAAAGGAAGATCCTTAAGCCCACGTGATGACATATCACCTCTGGTGCTCTTCGAACTCTTACGTTGATGATTCCATTCGTCTTCATCTTTTCGAATGAATCCTTATAGGTGTTGTAGCCAAGTGGTACATTGAGCTTCCTCGAAGTACTTACCATTACTTTAACTCTTTAGCCATGGCTTTCCTCACGCATTTCCAGCTGCTGGTTCATTGTGAAACTGACACCTATTTGGTCACATCGCTTAAGATACTACGACACACATCCATTAATGGATATGTAGACGTCGCCTGATCAAGTTTGAGATTGCTGATCAGTTGCACATTGAATGGTTCACTAAATCATTCATGACCCCAATTACTCGCAATATAGCTATGGGTGAATGTGTTACTAAAGAACAAGCCATTGCTCATGCCCAGTACTTAGGTCTAGTTTACTCTCAGTCTAGCACTTTGTATGAGTTATTACCCGATGCTCCGTGGCCATCATCCAATCCCACAACATCAAAGTTGTAGGCTGCACCTCCTGTCAATGGAGTTATTGGTTCAACATCCTAGACCCCTGCTAAATCTTCTTCCAAACAGAAGTCGGTCTTGAATGATGTTCCCAATAGTTCTTCCCAGAATCCACCTGGCCTTGGTAAAACCTCAGAGGTCCACGCTATCCAGTCTACTGCAGTGAACAAATCCTCGAAAGGTAAGAAGAAAGGCAAAGGCAAGGGTAAAGTTGATGCCCCAAAACAGGGTCCTCCCAAATTGTCTGTTGGTGAATCTTCACAATGGAAACCTAAGTATCCCTGCCGCATTTGCAAGGAGGATCACTATACCAAGGATTTTCCTTGATGATCCGAAGTTATTCATTTTCTCAAAGGGTCCCCCGCTGTCCTCAAAGAGCCATTTCTGTCTCAACAGACCCAAATGGTAGACCAACCTCAATCATTTTCTTCCTCAGGGTCTCAAGTGTTCATGATGAGTACGCCTATTAATGTGGCTACTAGATCTAAAGATTACCAAACTCCTTTTTTGACAGTTGGGAAACAGAAATAAGCCACCCCTTCTTCCTCTGCCCTGAGTTCTGGCCCTCTTCATATCGAGCGCCCTAACCCTGATTCCGATATATAGCCACCCTCTCGAGGTGTGCTGTGGAAATCTTTGTACAATCCCAACGCCCAAGCCAGTCAACACTATAATATTGTTGAGGATTTGGCTCAGGTGTTGTCAGCTATGTCGGCTCTCAAGGTTCTCTAAAGTTTCCCATCACAGTGAAAATCTTTGTTGTTAGCTATCGGGGGTATCGATCCCACTGATTCTAATTTGATATGTTTTGATCTAGAGAACCATGTTGTTTTGGAGAATTTAGCATCTACGGATAAATACTAATTCACTAGACTAGTAGTTGTGCCTAGAACAATAGTTTAAAGTGTTTTAGACTTTTCCTATAAGAAATAGATAAGAATAGAGGATAGAAGGCCTCCGCTTTCCTCTAGTCTCCCTTGTATCGATTTCGTCCCTCCTTCCCATACTTAATCCACTTGAGAAGTACCCTGTAAACACAACAGAAGACGAAAATCGATCAAAGCATACGATCCATTGAATATAAATGAAAGGAATCAGAAGCAATTCATTAATATAAGCATTATGAAAGAACACAACATATGGAAAAAGGTTCAAACACTTTATTAGATAGAAGAAGGAATTACAACCATCATTGTCTGATTCAAAGTCATTCCTCCAGCTTGGATCCCATCCACATCACATCAAAAGCAAGACAAGCTTATGGTATCACATCATTTGCTCCAAATTCAAGTCTCATAGCAGCATTATCTCCTTACAATTCAACATAATCCAGCCAACCTCTGATCACTTAGATGAGTGGTCAATTTATAGGAGGATGAAGGAGTTTTTGTCATAAATGGTGGCATTGAATGACCTTCCATACTTAGAATTAGTTCCATGGAGGAAGGGATGAGAGGATAGGATGCACCTTAACTCATTTCTCATCCATTTTTGAGCTGGTAGGAGTAGATAACTGAGGGAAGATTCTAGATGACTCGAAAGAATATTCCCCAAACCCCAATTTAATTTCGCTCAAATTCGCCCAGTGTAGCCTAAAGAGGGCTTAGGTGCTTTGCAGAGCACCCTGACAGTGTATCTACTTGCTCTGCAGAGCACCCTAGCAGTGTATCTACCTGCGCTAGTTCCTTTAGAGACCATTTCTGGATGTCTAAGGTCATGAAGCATTCTAGGAAGGAGGAATTCAAAAGGGTGACTTGTTTAGGGCATGTAGCAACTAAATTTAGGGTTTGATGAGCCCTAAAACACTAATTTGAATGTTGGGATTGATGTGCCCAAATGGATCTGTAACAGCTGCCCCGCAAAGCATGAAGTCAGAAAAATGACGATGTCGAATGAAATGCTTTACAATGTGATGAGGAGGTATCAAAGTGGAAGGTGACCTGCATCAATTACAATACATATATCATGATATTTGATTTTACATGAATTGCTGAGGGAAGGCATACCCATGCTTAGCTTATAAATTTTCATTACATGTACATAAACAGTCATTTATAGATATAGACCCATGATCAGAATGACTATCAATGTGAAGCCATTGTACATATGATTTGGTACTCTTGATATCGCAGCCCGGATGGATGAAACTAGATCTAGGGTCTTCAATCTCATTCAACCATTCACTCAAGTACGAGGATAACCATGTGAATATGTAATCTGAAGTCGAACATGGGAAGACACCATCTGATTACCACCCGATGATGTAAGCTGTTAACAGATGCGAGAGAAATCACCGATAATGATAATGATTCTCAAGGTACTGCAGTACATTCTACATGGTGTGAATGGATGAATTGATGTCGAACACCATACAAAGTATTTTGGTCGAAGGCCATTAATGTATGCCTATTGCCAAAAGCAAATTCTTGGATAATGAGTTGATGTCGACAAGAAGTGACTCATCGCAGGAGGGCCTTGATGTATCCCACATCAACAACATGAAACGAGTGTAGTGATTTTAGAGATGGAATTTGGCTAACGACACAAAGTTCAGGAATGGCAGTCATGAAAATGAAGGTTTATGATATTGCAAAAGATGGATTTTTACTGGATGACCTCTCTTGAACATCTCGGCGATACTAAAGTTATTGGTAGCATTGACCCAAAACAAAGTGATGGATGGTATGATAACCATCAAGCTAATAACCCAACCCAGATAGTCACAGTGATGGAGTGAAAGTGTCACATTCAAGAGCGACCTGCTACCATAAAGTGGTTTTCCCGTTTTTCCATTTTCCCCAGTCATTTCTAACCAATACTTCTTTGTTTTTATGAAGCTTGAGGAGGATAACATATGCTTGTTGTATAATTTCACCCTTCGGGCGAATCCATTGCTATTTTATGTTTTAAGGAGTCTAGCAAAGGTGAAACTCAGTCTTGTCTAGATGGACAAGTTTGTTACTATTTGATGTTTTTAACGAGTTTAACGACAAAGATAACTAGGTCCTTTTCACGTTCAGAGAGTTTGAAAAGGGACAAACAAAAAACTCCACAAGTTCTTTTTCGTAAATTAATCTCTCAAGCTTGAAAAAGCGTAAAATAATACAATAGCTTAAAGAGGAATCCATTTTGAGGAACGAGTGGTGTCTAGGGTAGCAACTGGTTTCAGTGATGTTGGAACTTCTCAAAACTTGTTGATTTATGTGAAGAGGATGGCTAATAAGACCACTCATTGCAACTGCTCCTCAAAAAAGGTAAAACATCCAAGTGAAAGCGTATGATCGACCAAAGGGATGGTGGCGATGGGATGAAAACAACCAAGGCTCATCTGATGAAAGAGGCTGATAGAATGGCAATCACGAGGGTTAAAAATGGAAATGGGTTCATTTTTACACAAGCTTGAAGCATAGGGAACTATGCTTTGATTCAGTTTCATGTTTACACAAGCTTGAAATGACAAACTATGCTTGGATTCAGTTTCATTTTTACACAAGCTTGAAATGAAGAACTATGCTTGAGATTGGTTTACATGCCCCCAGGAAGATGAAAGGGAGAGTCTCCTATAACTTGATGGAAGTCGTTGCGGTGAAGTAGGATGGTTATCCAACACCTTTTTGGCTTCGTCCAGATACGGACAAAGGTGAATGGGGTGATTCCCTTCACATAACCTATAGGGAAACTTAACTTTACCATTAGGTGCATGCCCCCCAAGTTTTATTACATTCACCTAAGTAGACTACTCGTGGCTATCAGGTGGATGGAATGAAGGTTCATATATGAGATCAAGTGAAAGACTCGACTGGGATTTTTCAAGATCTAATCAAAGACTCGACTTGGAACTTGGGACCTTGTTTTGTTTTTTTAATGAGCTTAACATAAGACAAGGAACTTTGATCAGAGACCCTTGTTTCATTTTTTAACGAGGTTGATGCAAGACTAGGAACCGCCCTCATGGGAGCTGTTTCATTTTTTAATGAGGTTGACATAGTAAAAGAACCATCCTCATATTCCTTGTTTCATTTTTTAACGAGGTCGACACAAGACAAGGAACTATCCTTGGAGGAGCTGTTTCATTTTTTAATGAGGTTGACATAGTTGGTGAGCGCCAGTATTGTAGCAAGAATGCTGCAACTCCTGGGCTGCCAACTTTACTTTTATCAACCCGGTAGATCGTAACAAACTTGGAAGCGTCGGTGCTGTATGCACAAGTACTAGTTCTCACTGCAGGTTGTCACTTGGTCAGCCAGCGTGAGATCACTAGGAGCTTAAGCCAACTTATATAGATCTTAGAAGAAGCTCTATGTGTGATGAAAGAAAGAAAGATCTCTACAGAAGCTACTCTAATTGCAGAAAGGAAAGAGACTGGAATGTAAAGCAAGACCTAGCAAACCCTAATTAACAAGCTAATTATACTTTTTCCAAAAACACTATGAAAACCATGAAAGAAATGCCATTACATACTCAAGAAAGAAAACAAAATCTACCCATGCTATTTCTGGAAGTAAATAAGTGAAAGACATATTTTTGGATTTTTATGTGTTTTTATGTGAATTTGATATGCACCTAATTTATTGTGTGTGTGTGTGGCAACGAACAAGTGGTGTTAGAGGGTGGTTTTGGAGATTGGGAGGACGTAGGTTGGTGTGGATGGGTCTTAGGAGGTCTTAGGTGGCCTTATGGAGTCTTTTCCCACACTTAGCCTTCAAAAGAAAGCCTACAGGAGGACACAGGAAAATTACAGAAGGAAAACATGGAAACTACAGGAGGAGGCAGAGAGAAATTTCTGCTGTTTTGAGGGTGTGAGAGTGGGTGAAAAAGGTGGATGAAGGTTGGGGTGAGGTGTTAGGGCACCTAAGGTCTACCATGAACCACCAGGAGAGAGAAATATGATTGGGTTTGCTCAAGGAGAGAGGAAGAATTTCTATGAAAAATGAAGGAAACTAAGGCAGAATTGAGGTGAGGTTTGGGAGACCTGTAGGGCATGGATCAGATGGAGGATGTGATTGCTGATAAGCTAGCCTACTGTTGGAAGAGATCTGCTACAAAGGAACTAACAGTCAACCAAGAAAATCAAGCAACAAATGAAATGAGTGCATTTAGGAAAAACAGAGTTTTGCATTAAAATGGTCTAAACTATGATCTATGAAAGGAAATGCTGAGAAATGTTGTAGGAAAGGAAAGCGTGAAAGAGGACTATTGAAAATAAAGAAATTAACATGATGAAGGAGATCTTAAGCAAAGAAAAACTGGACTATTAACCTACCAAAGAGCTGCAAACACTAGAAGTCCTATGAATGAGGAAAATCTGTGTTTTTGGGGCAGCAAGAGAGTCTTTGCCTCAAATCATGGTACCAGAGGGAGGAAGAGAGGCCAAGACACTATTGCTAGCCTTTTGAATTTTTTCTAATCACTTCTTAACCTACTACAGAAAGCACAAATGGAAGCAAACTACTAAATAATCAAAAGCAACCTATTCTTAACCATAAAAGGAATACATCTAACAGCAGATTAATCTACAAACTAAAGTAAAGCATACAAATACAAGTAAAGAGAAGCTTGGCTGCTTGGATTGGGCCCTAAACCAAGAGATTCAGCCCTCTGAGGTAGCTCAATTCTAGCTCAAAAAGGATTCCATCTTTATTATCAAAAAAATAGCAAGGTTACATAAAACTGTTACACAAAAATAAGCTCGAAATTTGAGTAGAGTTTACATAAGCCAAAAAGTCAACCCTATTGAAGCCCTAGGCCTCTCTACTTATACATCTGAAGCTACCAATAGCTTCCTTAAAATCAGGGAGGCTTGGCTCCCAAAACTTGAGATAACTATCAGTCATCCTCCACTTGCTCGGCTGCCTTCTAGTGCATGATTTGGCTGCTTGTACTCCGAGCTAAATGAAGGGGAATTCGAAGTGGGGAGTAATAAATGAGGGGGATTCCCTCTTATAAGTCCTTTCCTCTGTCTACTTCAAGTTATTTCTACCATTTGACCACTGGATCGTTGTATTTGACCTCGAAATCCATCAATAATCCGCATTAAATACATGTTAGACCACATGCCATCATAACTAACTCAACCCACTCTCTAAGCATAAATATAATCAGAAAATCATACAATAAGCTAAGAGAATGGTTGATTTGACTAGGTTAGGAGGTAAAATGAGCCCATATAATTACCCATTTATGAGGATCATCAACAATAAAAGAACAATCCTCATAGTCCTTGTTTCATTTTTTAACGAGGTTGACACAAGACAAAAAACTATCCTCATAGACCTGTTTCATTTTTTAATGAGGTTGACACAGTAAAATAACTATCCTCATGGGAGCTGAATCACAACTCATAAGAGGTCATGAAGGAGAGATATGGTTCCAATGCCCCTAGTACATGATGTACAACATCACTGAGTTGATCGTCAGTTGATGTAGGTATGGAATGGGTTGCCACATAATTAACCCGTGGTGGGGATGATACCATTGGTACAAAAGGACCATTTAGGGAAGATGGTTGACTAGGAGCCATATTTGGAACAAGAAATGAAAAATGGTCAACGGTGACAATTCTGCCTTCATGCCAAAAACAAATCACTCGAAAGAGTGTTGAAACAATAGCTCCCATGTCATAAACATAGTCGCACCCAAGAAGTAAATTGTAATCTAAAGGGCCTGGGACTACCATCACATTCAGATAAATGATTTTTCCTCCCAAAGTAATAGGTAACTGAGGGAGGATCCCTAATGGTTGACTGGTTCCTCTGTTAAAACCCAACAGATTCTGGGTAACAGGCACAAGCGGTGGTGAACCGAGCGCTTTCCAAGCAGTTGAGGAAAGGATACTCACAGATGCACCTTCATCTATAATAGTGCCAGATACAATCATATTACAAACTTGTACTATGATTTGGAAAGGCACATAAGAAGGAAGACAGAATCCTACCAGTTGATTCCAATCAAAGGAAGTGACCAGACTACTTGGAGGGGATACTGTAAGAACGAGATAATTAACCCCTTGAGCTATGAGAACGAGAGGATTTTCCTCCTGTCTTGATGGAACAGGGGGATTTCTCCCAAGCTCATTTGAATCCGAAGAAAAAAAAAAGAACCTGAGTGGTATCATATTCACTCTCTTCGGGAAAGGTAAGACTTACTGAAGGTGAAATTGGGTCAACTGTTACCTTGACCTGTTGATTTGGGTAAGGTATAGACTCATAGGATTCACTTTGAGAGAGAATGGCTTTGACCGAAGATTGATTTTGGTTAGTCAATTCACCAACTAGTGAAGGATTTAGGGAGAGTTTATTGTAACCAGATGGAAGTCACTGGGGTGAAGTAGGACGGTTATCCAACACTTTTTTGGCTTCATCCAGATAGGGACAAAGGTGAATGGGATAATTCCCTTCACATAACCCACAGTGAAACTTGACTTTCCCCTATTTTCCATGAACTTTATTATCACTAGTTGATGGCATGTCACCAACATGATCTCAAGAAGTTGATGACACAAGATGATATGAATGAGAAGACCATTCTTCTAAGATCTGAGGAATATCAGGACAATTTCGAAGAAGATGGTCTCTCACACAAAGTTTGCATGGATATCGAACTTTGTGAGGCTTGATGGACAATTTCTCATCAGATATTGCATTCAAAGCAATGGTTGCTTGGTTGCCTCTTTGCTGAATTTGCTTCTTCTTCTTCTTCTTCTTAGCCACCTAGTTACTAGTACCAAAACTTTCACCAGGCGAAGAGAAAGAAGGGGAGGAAGAGACAACCGAGGAAGAAGGAAAAGGGTCAACTTTAGGATCAACTAGAGATTGATTTTGTCTAGTTGGAGGTGTACTCGATTGCGAAGAAATCACGATATTTTGAACCAAGAAGGTTGAAAAAAACCATACTGGCAAGCCAATGGTAAATCCTGGAAGTGACAATGTAGCCATATATGGAGCACCAATATTTCCAAAAGGAGGAAAAGGACTAGGATTCCCATCAAAAGGAATTCCTTGATCGATTGACTCTGGATTTGTTGCCATATGTTTCAACCTAATATCATATATGGAGTGAGCATGGGGGATGTTATCCACAGTCAATTAATTTATTTTAATCAAAGTACCATACCAAAACAAAAGAGGGATGATCTAGGCAAAAGGATTACCAAGCAACTGTGAACTCCAAAATACCTCCTAGTGAACCAAGAAGTACGAGCAGGCAATCTCCTCGAATGCTGTGTTTGGTGTATCATAGTGGACAAGGTGGCCGAATCGGTTACTTAAGGATGGATAGCAACCTAGAGTTGTCCTCCCATATATACCCGAAGGTACGTGGAGGCCCAATCCCTATAAGCGTTGTCTAATGCAAAACCACACAGTGAGAGCATTCCCATATACTTTATGTACTGTAACACCACCCTATATACCCGAAGGTACATGGACGAGCTACGATATACTCACGTATGTGGATTTAGGTATCACACTTGGGATGTATTGCAGACAAGTTAACGACAGATGCTTTGTTTTACGACGTTGGAACACGTCTCTATCCTAGACCTCTAAATGTTTTTCGTTAGGTGACAATGCTCCATTAGGTAAATTCAGATAAATTTTAAGTTGATCTTCTTTAGAATTTTCCTTTCAAGGTTCACCACGTGATGTATGTTTGCAATTCCTAAAATGCAACTAATATGATAAGCATTCTTTCCATTCAATTTAACAATGAAAATCCTTATCTAGTAGGGATAGATCAATCAGATCTTTGACAAAGAGAAAAGAACACATATAATGCAATTTCCGTAGCTATTCCTTTCAAGCATTCACAAACTACAACATGAAAGATGCAAGTTTTTATTTTCGAATCCCTTAATGTTATGATGAACAAAAAGGAAATATGCACATACAATCAATAAATCTTTAATAAGAACAAAGACTTTTACGACAGTTCTGTTTCAAAGGAAAGGAAGACTTTACGACACTTTATTTCGAATGAAGATTAATCCACCATATTCTAAATTTGACTATGGAATGATAATGACAAAGAAGAAATTAAAGAAACATTAATCAATCAAATCAAAGTAGGGTTGGCAAAGGAGATAAAAAGTTGTTCTCTGAGACATGACATTCATTGATCAATCAACAAGCAAACAAGCAGAGAAAAGCTAGCAAAAACATTTTCTAAAGGTGGGAAATTGACCTAAGTTTGATTAGCGCAGGTCAAAGAGGGCCTAACTACGCTGCAGAGCACTGTCTCTCACTCAAGGGTGCTCTGCAGAGCACTGTCCCCTGACCAAGCCTGCGCTGATTTCTGAGAGGCCACTCAAGTGTCATCTAACCTCAAATTTTGACCAAAATTCAATGTAAAAGGACTGAAATACAATCAATGAACACAAGTAAATTCTACAATATTGTCTTAGGAGGTGGATACTAGGAAAGAGGATTCTTCCCGAGTGGAGTCGCCAATTTGTTTTGGAGAATTTAGCATCTATGGATAAATACTAATTCACTAGACAAATAGTTGTGCCTAGAACAACAGTTTAAAGTGTTTTAGACTTTTCCTATAAGAAATAGATAAGAAGAGAGGAGAGAAGGCCTACCTGTAGTTCCACTTTCCTCTCATCTCCCTTGTATCGATTCCATCGCTCCTTCTCATACTTAATCCGCTTGAGAAGTACCCTGTAAACACAACAGAAGACAAAAACGATCAAATCATATGATCCATTGAATATAAATGAAAGGAATCAGAAGAAATTCATACATATAAGCATTATGAAAGAACACAACATATGGGAAAAGGTTCAAACAATTTATTAGATCGAAGAAGGAAATACAACCATCAGTGTCTGATTCAAAGTTATTCCTCTAGCTTGGATCCCATCCACATCACATCAAAAGCAAGACAAGCTTGTGGCATCACATCATTTGCTCCAAAGTCAAGTCTCATAGCAGCATTATCTCCGTACAATTCAACATAATCTAGCCAGCCCCTAATCACTTAGATGAGTGGTCAATTTATAGGAATATGAAGGAGGTTTTGTCATTAATGGTGACATTGGATGGCCTTCCATACTTAGAATTAGTTCCATGGAGGAAGGAATGAGAGGATAGGATGCTCCTCAACTCATTCCTCATCCATTTTCGATTTCATAGGAGTTGATAATACAGGGAAACTTCTAGATGACTCCAATAGATAAGAATATTGCCCAAACCCTATGTGAATTTCACTCATTCTCTCCTAGCACAGGTGAAAGGAAGCATAAGTTCTCTACAGAGCACCCTGGCAGTGGACTTAACTGCTATGCAGCGCACCTTCATAAGGGCTTACCTGCGTTGGTCCCTCTAGAGGCAATTTATAGATGTCTTCAAGTCATGAAACTATCTAGGAAGGAGGCATTCAAAGGGTTGACTTGTTTAGGGCATGAAACAACTAAATTTAGGGTTTGATGAGCCCTAAAACACTGATATGAATGTTGGGATTTGATGTGCCCAAATGGATCTGTAACACATGTTCCACGTCTCCCTCATCAGATTGTGTTTCTCATTCATGTAATCATAAATGAGAAGACCATCCACAAGACTTTCATCGATGAAGGTGATTCCACCTGCATCATGTCAATTGCATGATGGAAGGCTATTGGTTCTCCTGCTTTGAACCAATCCCCAAACACTTTGGAAGCTTTCGATGGGCACGATTCGTGATCCTTCGGAGTCTTACCTAACCTTGCCATTACTCTGGAGGGCAAGACAGTACAAGTCGAAGTAGAGATTGTTGATTCTAATCTCAATTACAATCTTCTACTTGGCCGAAGCTGGACCCATGCTATACATGCTGTAGCTTCCTCCCTATTTCACGTGATTTGTTTTCCCCATCAAGGGAAGATTGTCACTGTCGACCAGCTATCTTTCTTTGCCTCTTCCTCCTCAGATGGCAATGTTCCGTATGTCAAGCACACTGGTGCTCCCTATGAGAGTGTGGGGGCAGGTCTTTTCAAATATTCTACCTTAATGGGAATTTCCCGCTCCCACCTCCTCATGTTGCCTCTAGCAACATGGTCTCAGTCAAATCTGATCCTTGGGTCATACCTTCACCAGATCTTGTTGATACCTGGGGCGAGGTTATGCTGCTTAGTCCTGGTGAAATCAATTACGTGGAAATTATTTCGGCTTCGAGTTCCGCATCCTCTGATTCCTCTATTTCGAAGACCTCTCTCGATACGTATTCTCAATCCCCGTGGTTTGGCGCTTTGGAATTTCTTGATCCCTTAGCCGAGACTTTCCTTGCTAACGAAGGTATCATGGAAGTCATGTCTCTTGAGGAACCACCTTGGACCGATACTCATCATCGTTCCTCATTCCTGTCTCACCCGATGGTCACGTCTACCAATTTCGAAGATTTCTCTTCTCCGTTTCCTTCCCTCCAGCTTCTTCCATCGATCATGACTCATGAAGTATGGTCAGAAGGAAATTTGGGTAATATTACCCAAATGATGCTGATTGATATTTCTATCAAGCCTGATATCATTGAACATGTCCATATCGGGGTATCTTGTTCTCCGGATGAGATCAAGACTTCTACTCGTCCGTTTCAGGAATTTCGTGATGCGTTTGCATGGTCCTATGAAGAAATGCCTGGCATTTATCCTCGCATTATTGTGCATGAAATACCAACTTATTCCCAAGCGAAGCTCGTTTGCCAATGGCTCTGCCCGGTGCACCCTAGGAAGGCCGCCGCTATCAAGGGTGAAGTTGAAAAAATTCTCAAAGATAGGTTCATCTATCCCATCCCTCTTACAGATTGAGTGTCAGATATTGTCTCGGTGACAAAGAAAAAAGGCACGATCCGCGTTTGCATTGATTATTGAGATCTCAATCATGCCAGTCCTAAAGATAACTCTCCTACTCCCTTCATTGATCATATCATTGATGTATGTGTCGGGAGCGAGATTTTTCCTTTATCGATGGTTTTTCTGGTTACAACCAGATCAACATTGCACCAACTGATCAAGAAAAGACAACTTTTATCTATCCATGGGGTACGTTCATGTACAAAAATCTTCCTTTCGGCCTCAAAAATGCTGGGGCTACGTTTCAGCAGGCAATGTCCTATGCATTTCATGATATTCACAACATTGTCCAACCTTACTTGGATGACCTTCCCACTCATTCTCGTAAGTGCCAATATCACCTTGACCATCTTCGGTAGATTTTTCTTTGTTGTAGACACTACAACATTCAGTTAAACCTACATAAATGTGTTTTCTGCATAGAATCCGGATGACTCCTCGGCTTTATCATTTCCAAGGATGGTATTCACCTTGATCCACTTAAAGTCGAGGCCATTGTAAATTTACCCCCTCCATCTTCATTGCACCAACTTCAGATCCTATAAGGAAAGGCAAATTTTCTCCATCGTTTTATACCTAATTATGCTGGGCTAGCTACAGGATTTACCCAACTGCTAAAACAAGGAACACCCTTTGTATGGGATGAGGTTCCCAAAAGTCTTTTGATGATCTCAAGGTTGTCCTCGTAAATTCTCCTTTGTTGCATCCCCCAGATTATTATCGAGATTACTTCCTGTACCTAACTGCAGCCCCTAGCACCATTGCTATGGTCTTTGTCCAAGACGATGATGAAGTCCACGAACATTTTATCTACTACCTTAGTCGTAATCTCCTTGACACTGAAACACGTTATGCCCATGTCGAGAAGTTGGCTTTGGCTACCGTCTAGGCTGTTCAACGCTTTCGGCACTACATCCTCTTATGCATTACTACGGTGATTTACGAATGCAACCCCATGACTTACATCCCGATTCATTAGTTGTTGGGGGGCAAATATTCTAAATGGATTGTCATCCTGCAAGAATTTGATTTGGTATTTACTACTGCCAAATCTAAGAAGTCACTCGTTTTCGCTGAATTGATTTGTTCCCTTCCTTCTAAGTCTCTCCCTACTGGTGCAGATGAACAACTCCCGGATGAGACTCTCTTCCTGATCAACACCCTTGATCCATGGTATGGTGATATCATCATGTATCTCTAGACTTCCATGTTCCAGTCTGTGTTGACTAAGGATGATCGTTGAAGGATTTGACATCACTCCCAACCCTACCGTATTATTGGTGATACTTTATACCGTGTCGGTGTTGATTCAGTTCTTCGCCAATGCCTTACGATTGAGGAGGCTGAAAGAGTTCTCAATGACTGCCACTCTGGGGCATGTGGTGGTCATATGTCTGGTTATGCTACCACTCAAAAAATCCTTCGCGCTGGTTATTTCTAGCCATTCATTTTCAAGGACTACATCCTTGCTCTTTGCAAGTGCCATGAATGCCAAATTTACCAACGCAAGATGCGTGCTCCACCCACTCACCTACACCCCGTCATTACCGTTGCTCCTTTTGCCAATTGGGGCATTGATTATATGACATGTAACCATCGTATGGCTGGGGGGCATGGCTATATTATCGTTGCTGTGGATTATTTCACCAAATGGGCTGAAGCGATGCCTACATACTCAGCAGATGGTAAAATGGGGCTCAATTCCTTTTCAATCATGTTATTTCCAGGTTCAGCATACCTCAAGCCATTGTCACAGACCATGGCTCCCATTTCAAAGATTACATGATGGCTGAGCTGACATCCGTGTTGGGCTTGCGCTGCGATGCCTCAACCCTGTATTACCCTCAGGCCAATGGCCAAGTTGAAGCCGTGAACAAGGTTTTGGTTACAATGCTTTAGCGTACTATTGGGATGCACAAGTCAAATTGGCATATCATGATCTTTTAAGCTCTGTGGGATTACAAAACCTCAACCAAAGATGAAACTGGTTTCACACCATTCCAGCTAGTCGATGCTCTGGAAGCAACATTGCCGATCGAATATGAGATTCCTTCACTCAGGCTAGCCGTTGAACTTTTCCCTGAAACATCACCTCAGGAAGAAAACTCTTATATTTAGAATTACTGGATGAGACTCGTCATCTCGCTGCATTGGTTATCGAAGCACAAAAGAAATAGGTCAAGTCCCATTTCGACCAGTCAGTTTCCCCTCGCATTCTCTAAGGGTGATTTTGTCTTACTATAAAACCAAGATAATGATAAGCTGGGGGCAGGCAACTTCGAACCCATGTGGCATGGGCCCTACATTGTGAAATGTGTTTTGCAAAAAGAGGCCTATGATCTTATTGATTATGAAGGAAATCCTCTAGATAAGCCTCAGAACAGGCTTTACCTCAAGAAGTACTATGCTTAGGTCATCTTGCATGGTTACTTGTGTACATTAATGTGTCATTCATTTTTGTGCAGTGTTGTTTGGTGTGTTAGTTTTCAAACAACCTTCTTGTTTACTATGTTTTCCTTGCTTTATAAATGTTTGTGACTCCTCACATCCGTTTTGTTGATGGTGCTTTCCGTAGTACCCGGAACCTATCATTCACAGCATGGGATATTTATGACCCTAACGGTGAGTTGATTGACCTTCAAGGTATCTGTTTAGGTCGCACAACTAACAACATTGCTGAATACATTGCGGTCATCGAATTGTTGTCAGAAGCCATTGCTCTTGACATTCGAGAGTTGGTTGTCAACTTGGATTAACAGCTTGTCATCCTTCAACTCAACGGGCAATATTCCGTCAAAAACCCTCAAATATTGAGAATGTATCTCTGTATTTTTCTACTGGAAAGACATTTTGATTACATTACATATCATCATATTCCTAGATGCATGAATACATTGAAAGATGCATTAGCTAATTATGTGTTGGATAGACATTTACGAAACATGTGAAAAGATAAAACAAACCATATGTACCATAGTAAGTAAGAAAATATAGTATATATATATATATATATATATATATATATATATATATATATATATATATATATATATATATCTATATATATATATATATATATATATATATATCTATATATATATATATATATATATATATATATATGGTGATAATATTTGATACATCAAAACCCAAAAAAATAATATGTGTGTCCAAAATAACATCGGCGGTTCGTAGGCCTCATATATCCATGGCATGCAAACCTCAAAAAATGTAAGTGTTGGACCTAGGAACTAATCAACATGGTGATCATGGTAGCATGACACAGCTCATGCAATAGGAATCAATAATCAATGATCCGCTCTGATACTACCACAGTGTGTCTCTGGTACTGATGAGGAATATCTCCCACCCGAGCATACTTTGGGATACCATGAGTCAACCCCTCAAGGTTCCTTGCAAACTCCTCCTCATTGCCACTCCCCTCCTGATAAGGAATGATGACATCAATTGGGCAGGCGATGCGCCTGGATATTGGGGACATCCCAGCCGGACGCTCTGGTCCAATGTCTGCATTAACAAAGCGAAATGTTATAAACACACATATACCAAAAACAATTAAAAAATCACAAAATTAAAAAATTGATTTTTTACCTTCATCGTCAAAATCCTCTTGATCTACTAGCGACATGTCTGTATCCCCATGGGAATCAGTGCCACTATATGGCCAATCCTCCACAACGATCTTTTGTCATCATAGCCATTAAAAGAATGCAGGTATGTACGACATGTGCTGGCCCCTAGTGATCCTGGGCATCAAACGACTCCAACGAGCCATCCACGGGTCACGTGGCATGGGAGGATCTACCTCAGGCAACTGGTACTAGAACAGTGGCACCCGTTCCAAGAAAACGGTCACTAGTACGGATCTGAAGAAAAATTACTTCAGATTGCCCGCCTTAGCTTTAGCCAGCTGACGTTTTATGTTGACATTCACGGCCTCTACCCAGTTGAATATCGTCGGTGCTGTGCAGTTGATAGCATATAGGAACTTTGACTTGTTAGTCTCATGCACTACTTGGGACCCCGCCACTCTGTTGATAGTCAATAGTAGCACCTCAGTGTCAGATCCTAAACAATGGAAATCTCAATCTTCCCATTCTTGAATTTGAGGGCCTTAGGGCAATGTTCGGCGAACAACATGGATATGCTTGCCCCAATCGGTCATGGCCCATATAAGCTGACTGGTTCCCCTCTTCGGGACAGTCCTATGATGAATTATATGTCTGAAGTTTCTAACTCTAGCTCTTGGTCACCAATGATGAATATTTCCCGATTTATGTCCTAGAGACTAATTAGCTATCGAAGCAACTCAGGTTGGGTCCACATCCCTGGCATGAGAAAGAATTTGAGGAGCCCATAGGCCCTCAAAGCTTCCAGAAAATTTGGATCATTCAGTGTCTGGGTGTCCACATTCTCGTGTTCTCATTCTTTCCAGTCTACCATTTTTAGTGTTTCTTTCCTGAACAAGCCATAGATTTGAGTTAAAAATCATTTTTGGCCCATAAATTTCATGTTTTAATGGTGGTTTTATGAGGAAATAGGATTTTTCCCTATTCACGACGTCGATGCGCTTGTTTTAAAAATAGTTGCGCCAACGACACGATAGGCCATGTTAATTACCCTCAGCCAGCGTGATTTTGTGCCTAGAAGTTGCGCTGACCGAGGGCGAATTTTTTTTGATAAATCCTCCCTTAGAAAACCTAATTATGGTTAAAAACAGGAATAAAAGGCATGAATATGAATCTCAAGGTCTTGGCTCTTACCTATAACTAGCGGCTCGGCGAATGACCTCTCAGATCTCCCGCAATCTGCTCTAGAACAATTAGGGAAAAAGTGAGTAAAAAGTTTTTCACAGCAAGGTAAAATGGTAAATGGTAAAAAAATATTTACTTTTCCTCCTTTTTATTCAGTTTTTCATGAAAATATTAGGTTTTTGTAAATATTTTAACCTATTTTGCCTCAAGAATTGGATAATGCACTTTACCTTTTTGTGCAGTGACAGGTGATGGATGTTCGACGATGATGCCGAGTCACATTTCAACCCTTTTCTCGACTCGTAAAACTCATATGAAAAGATTGCCAAGTATTTTTCCCTTTTGACTCATAAAAGAGAATAAAATGGGGGGTTCCAATTTCAAGCTCTTTTCCGACCCTTTAAAAGAAAAAATATTGCCGAGCCCTTGTCATTTCAAACTCGTTAATGGATGCAAAACGTTGTGCACCCAGTATAATTTTACCCCTTTTTCGGACTGGGATGCACTATTTACGAAAAGGTACTCGACTGAAATGGTCAAGCAGTTGTCTCAAGTATTATTTTCTACCTTTTTAGGCTCGAGAGACACAAATGTACAAAAAGGGACCATGTGGAGTTTTCTTTTCCATGTCTTTTTCAAACTCTCTAAACATGAAAAAGATACCGAGTTACACCTTTGTCGGACTCATTAAAATATTCAACGACATTAGATTCATCACTATGATGAGCATGAGCTTCTCCTTCCTAGGGCTCGTTAAACTTACTAGGTCGGATTCGTCCAAAGGATGGACTTGCAGTACAAGCATATGCTATCCCCTTCAAGCTTGCAATTAAAAAATAATTGGGGTACTTGCTAGAAATCGTGGGGGAAAATTTGAAAATCTAATTAGTTGTGTTGGTAGCTCACTCTTGAACATGACACTTTCTACTTTGTGTCAGGTTGGTATATCCTCCTTTATGTCATTGACCTTCTTGTGTTGGGCCGTTCATTTTTTCCTTCCATTTGATCTCTGCCACATCATCATGACCACCGATCCTATGGATCAAAAAGCTGCCAAACTTCTAGTCGTGACGCCGATATGTTCAATATTTGTCCTTCTACAGTTACATTTACCTCTGATTCTTTGTATCATCAAAAATCATCTTGCATCCTTTTGTCTCGCATCGATGATGTGGGATACATTATGGCCCTCCTTCGAGATGGTCACTTTCCGTCAACTTGAACTCATTATCTGGGAAGTTGACCGAGAGACTCCCTTCTAATACCTTATAGCTTGCATGCCCTAATGGCAAGTTCTTCACACTCGATGACAAGTTCACATCATTGGCTTTTGATCAAGTGATTTCACGGGTGTTTGACTTCAGTTCCTCTATTCACATTCCGTGGATTGTGCTGATAGTACCTTGAGGACCATTGTCATTATTTTTTATTTCTCTCATGCTTGTTAACAGTTTACATCATTGACTGGTAATCGAGGGACTTTCTAGCATGTTCAACGTCAACACATCTATTCACATGTTAGAATTTGTACTTTGATCGGGTCGTGTTGGAGTGCAAGACCTTGAACTTAGATCACAAAAGTCCAGGTTGCTTAGTGATGTGACATGGTTATGTTGATATACATGTCTCTTTCAGATCGATGGCTAGGACCATACCATGAGTTATCATATGTGATCCTTCTCATTATTGGATGGTTGCAACCATACCTTGGTTTCATTATGATCCTCTTTGACGGATGGTTGCGCCAATGCCTGGATCCATTCACATGATCATTCTCTGTATGGTTGCATCCATACCACAATTCATGTATCATTTGACAGAGTTCTCAGTTATGTATATGTATTTGTACTTTCTTGCAAGTTTTCCGACGACAGACTATAGTTCCCCACACTGGTTCATAAAGAATTTCATCCCTCACTCTAGTTCGGCCTTCATGCTTTAGGGGGCATCTGTTACACAAAAAATTTTCACTGTCCCTATACTCCCCATTCCTTGATCCTGGAGGGCCTCCTATAGTGAACCCTACATTCTTACCCTTCATGAAGAAACTCCCATTATGTCCGTCTTCATGAGCAAAACAATTCTCTTTTGCACCATTTCCCTAAAATATTATATTTTTCCCATTTTACAAGACCGACGCTAATGGCCCTTGTCCTCCTCGTGCCAATATGTAGGGATTAACACTTTCCCTAGTGCCGAATGGAGTGGCTGAGATTTTTTCTAGTCACGCCGGTCCTCTTATGGAAAGTTTTTTTAAATAAAGAGTCGAAGCTTCCAGCTCTAGAAGCTTTGTAACATAAGTCTGGTAAATGGTTTGGCCGGATGGGGTCGAGGATGTCAGTTTGGGATCCTTTCCCCTATAAAGATGGAACTACCTCAAGAGATAAGACCTTATCCCATGAGAAGAGGATGCATCTCCCATCCATTCGTCCTATATAAACCTCCCTTTTGCCCAAGCACAAGCTAGTGTTAATGTTGGTGTGCTAGTGCTAATTAAGTATGGAGTAGATAGCAAGTTATTCATAGTTGTAGCTCTCTAGTTGTGTGAGGGAGAAGTGTGAATTTGGTTTAGTGTGAAGCCTAAAGGGAAGAGCCTTAAAACTATTATTGTTGAGGCCATCATGGAATGCTAGCAGAAGTGTGTGGGAACCTGGTTTTGTTGGAGGAGAATGGCAATGTCAAGGAAATGGTTGTAATCTCTTCTTGATTCAATATATATGCAACTATCGATTGATTTCCTACATGATGTGTCATCTTACATATTCATGGCTTAATGTTTCTTGACTTGTTAAGTAGGTTGAATTACAATTTGTCTATTATCATAGTTGTTGTTTGTTGTTGTTTACTTGTTTCAGGTGTTTGAAGAAGGAAGCGAGAGATAGCTGGAGCCAGCAAGCAAGGACATCATTGAACGGGATAAGCGTACTAAGAGGTAGGCCCTCTTAGTTGTTTCTAACCTAAGGACATTTTCTGTAGAATTTATCAGTTGTGGCTAGACCCATTATCGGGCTAGAGGAATTGTTTGTGTCCGCACTCATAATTTTACTTCACCACACCTATACTAGTCCCACATATATTTCAAATGTAAGCCCACCTTAGAGGTAACTCTAGTTTTTTTGAAGGTGCCCTCACAGAACAGGAAAACCATCCTGGTTATAAGTTCATCTTTCAACTTGGAACTTTGGCATTTTCAATTTATGTGAATGGTGGGCCAAAATATTTCCTAGGTTATGCCATAGAAATGCCTATAGAACACATCATTTCCTACAAAACAATATTATCCTTACTTTAAAATTATTACAGACTATATGTTAATTTCAATTAGATTGTACTTAATGTTTAAAACGCTTCTTAAATACCTAGAAGTTTCACTATATTGTTCTCATCTATAGAAAATGTAATTGGTAGTGTTCCTATGCTAGTAACATGAGAAAATCCAGGAAATATCACTTCAAATTGTGCAATGACATCATGCTCTGCGTCTACAACATCATCTACAGATCTTGACGTATGTTGTCCAGGAGGTGCAGATTCTGCCATGTGCGGTTGAGTAGGTGTACCAGTCTCAATGACCAATGTATCACTTATAGTTAGAGCATCAATGATGCTACCAACACCCGCCCCCACATTCGTAGCATGAGGTTTGTACTCTACCAAAAACTCCTGTAAAATAAAGAGATTTTTATAAAGGATGAGATAATTAAAATCAAAAAAAAATAAACGAGATAATTAAATGAGTTTCTCACCCCATACTGATGAATTTGGCACATCAAGTTTTTGATTTTGCCTCTTATCTCTTTTGTTTGAGGCTCAATCAGAACTAAAGCACTGAATTTCTTGTTTGCTTTCATTCAAAGCTTATTTATTTTATGGATGGGATAAGTGGACATAAAAATTTCTTCTTCAGTAAGCTATTCCTCGAGAGTATTTATGGACTAATCTTAGGTTGGTGCCTTACCCTATTTATCAAATAAGTGTAATTTGCAATTCATCCACAAATAATCATCATTATATTAATAATAAAACCACTACTAACAATATATTGTAGTAAATTACAATCATAACATATAATAGACATTGCTTATAACTTGGGTAAAATTTAATACATACCCCTCCCCCATAATAGAAATATTTGTATCTATTTTATTCAAATTGTAATCAATGAGCAACTCTTCCCTTGTAGCTATTGATTTAATGACACATACGAATACATAGTTTCCTTCACACCCCTCAAATATGCAATTGGGTTTCTTATTTGTGGTCACGGGTCATGTACTATTTATAAACCCTACAATACTACCTCCTTCTTTTTGCCTTCCATCAATATACATAGTTGTGCCTTTATTTTGATCACTGTCTTTTAGTTGTATATAATTTCCGTCCACTCCATATCTTCACATACTTTTTTCTATATTGGACTAGTCATACCCAATCATTGTAGTTGTAACAAGGTTGGACATACTTCATCAATTTAGTTAATCCTTTGTAACATACCTTTATGCCATCCATGGAAAATAACCCCAAACCATGTAATGACGGGGCAATGCGGTATGTCCTTTCATTGACAGAAAAATGAGTGTTTATTTCAAGGAGATCCTTGGGTGCCCATTGTTTCACTAGATGTTTGTATCCCAAGGGTACCTCGATGTCATCCATGTTCTCATTATCATAAGAACCTGACCCCCCTTTAGCGAGAAAAAAATCCATGCATCTATGGATTTTTCTTCTAATATTTTCACCTCTAGTGGATATTCGCCTGTTAGACGACGTAGAAAATGTTTGGTCAATTTATTCTACTCTACCTGAACTTTCTTCACTCGACAAAGATAGATCTGAAAAATACCTTTTTGGTTGAAAATCCTATAACATACTATAAAATGAGAGAAATTGTTAGTGAGTGTCATAAGGGATGTTGAGAAATCAATATAATATAATAGCATTTAATATTCCATTACAAAAAAAAATACCCACATACCTCAATATGTTGAAGAGTAACTAGTTTTGGTGGAATAAAAGGAAAACTTTTTGGATGTTGAGGTTGCTGATATTTTATGAATTGTGAAGGCCACAAGGGAAGATTTGATGAATCCCTTCAGAAGCCTATAATTAGAGTGAGGAGCAGCCTCATTCTCACCAACTCAAGTGAAATTCATCATAAGTGGTGAGCATCTGAAGTAGTCGTAGCCTAATGGAGTCTTATCAAGCGAAGTAGGGGTTAGTTTTGGGTTTGTTTTGTCTCAATTCCAAATTTATGCTTGCAATCCTGATATCCCTTTTTGACAAGAGATTCTATAGGAGAGATATAAACACATAAAAATACACTATCTGGGCCTTTTTGATGTAATCATAGTAAATAAAACTCAACACAAATAGTATTACCACTACCAGTTGTTTTTTCAACTAAAATATTATCATCTAAGTTATAAAGCATTGGAAATACCTAAGTTTGAATAGGATATAAGTGTCTATAATGTTTATATAGTGCTTCATCTAAAGGATTTCTTAATGCATACACACGAAGTTTATATGAAGCCAGAAGTTACCTAAGTTTGTATGACAACCCAGTTGGAAAAACACAAAGGTAAAAATGTTCTTTTGGAGCTTAGGGAAAGCAACAAAGAGAAGATAGAGGAGGAGGAAGGCATGACCAAGAAACTTTAGGATAACTACAACTTCAATTGATTCTTTTGGACATGACCAAGCAATAGACATGGAAGAAGACATCATTGAGCAACATATGCAACTAGCCAGGAATGGATAGTATGATAAAAACCCATCTTTTTACTATTAACATAAAAACTACCCATATACATTGAAATTTATTTTTTTATTGATGTTTGGTAATGGAATCAAACCCATTGAACCTCACATCAAGAAGATAGAGGTTGCAGTGTTTATAAACTTTCATCATACTTCATAATCTTCAACATTAAACATGTAGGCAAAACAAGAACTTGTGCCCATTCCTCCTACATTCCTTGCACTAGACCTTGTGGAAAAGAATGAAACCTAAGAACCAAAGATTTGTTTACAAGAAACAAATAATGCATAAGGAATCATGCACATGAATTTAGCCCCCTCATTACCATACAAAATTTAGTCTAAAAAATACATTCCCTCAATTGGCTAATCACCAAACCTACATGGAACTATCGTTTAAGGATAATAATTAAGGGAGATACATGGGTTGAAAAGATGCTTAGGGCATATTTCTAGGAATATTATACATTTCCCACCCAAGTGTGCCAACCAACTTAAACATGAAATGGAAACCCATTCAACAAGAGAGAAAAAATAAGATTTGGCCTAGTGTTATCTCCAAATATGAAGCCAAAAGTTCCCTATCTTTCGTTCGTATGAAGCCGAAAGTTCCCTAACTTCAGTTAGTTCTTTCGGACATGACCAAGCAACATACATGGAAGAAGGCATTATTGAGCAACAAATGCAACTGGCTAGGAATGGAAAGTATGATCGCAACCCCTCTTTTTACTATTAACACAAAAACTATCCATATTTATTTAAAAATAAAATTTATTAAGTCTACTAAGGTTTGAATAGAGTGTAATGATGTTAAGGTTTACACAGTTTAATGATGTTACTAAAATTCTTAATCTAATTCTAAATCAGAATTTATTTTATTATTAGACACTAGTATTTGATTCATTGAATATTCACCATATGTTTTTTATTTTTATTTATTTATTTATTTTAATTAGATGATTCCACAATATTCCCTTTAGATTTGTAGGGGCATGACTAAGCCTTTTTGAAATCAACGCCACTCGAAGCACTGGGGTACACGTAATCAATGATGAGCCTTGTCTTCTCTATGTAAGCACCATGGTGTGGTCATTTTTAAGGTAATAGAACATAATGAAATCCTTCACATCCAACTAAAAATGTAAACAAACCTGAAATATATGGAAGCTAGTTTTGTTAGTCATTGAAATTGTTATGTTTATGTTGGCAATTTATTCTTCTAGTCTTAAGCCTTGAGGGTTAGCTCAATTGGTCAAGTCCTCTTCCCATTGTTAAAGCACCTTTTCTATTGAGAGGTCATGGGTTCAATTATCCTGACACTGTTGGGGTTAGGCCCCTTTTGGTGAATCTGTCTGGAACAAATATTGTATGGATGTAATGATCATTGATCTTTGGGGTCTATGAACTACACACACACACGCACGCACACACATATATGGAAGCCATTTTTGTTATTCACTGAAATTATTTTGTATATGTTGGCAATTTATTATTCTAGTCTTAAGCCTTGAGGGTTATCTCGATTGGTAAAGTCATCTTCCCATTGTTAAAGCACCTTTTCTATTGAGAGCTCACGGGTTCAATTCTCCTGACATTATTGGGGTTAGGCTCCATGGTTGAAGTCATCCATTTTGGTGAATATGCTTGGAACAAATATTTTATGGACGTAATGATTACTAATATTTGGGGTCTATGAACCACACACACACACACATATATATATTCTATTTCCCATCTCTATTAGTGAGGAAATTTGATTAGATTTTTTAATTTTGAAGTTAGAATACCATTGTTTTATTTATGTGTATAAATATATAAAAGGGACACCACACAAATTGATATGTATGACTGAAATTACTATTCAAAGAGACTATTAATTGGATAAGGTTCCCTTGTAGTTGGCCTACATAGCTTCAAATTTGAATTATTTTATGGAAATTGAACCAAACTATAACCACAAACTCTAGCCATTTTATTCAATTTTTTTTAGTTTACCTTAAGTGAATAAATAGATGATTTTTACTTTTCCCATGGAGAAAGTTGTTAGTATGGAAATTCTTAGTATGTGTACCAAAAATGCTTCACTTAAGTCACTGGTGACAAGTGACTCTAACAACAAGAATGTGGTCACTTTTATAATTTAGTTTTGCAATAAAACATGATAAAGCCCTGCAAGAAATATATGATGCAAGCCCAAAACATATAGAAACAATGAAAAGAAGTGTAATAACCCGATAGAAATATTTTAAATGAATAATAATTTTATTGAAACACCTGGTGAATACTATCTACAACATGGGTATGTAAATCCCCTTCCGTGGGATGGGTCCCTTTGATGTCTTTGTGCTTCAGTGATCTTATTCTTCTCTCTCAGAATGCAGAAAACCTAAAAGCAAGATGGAACTCAAGTGGGAGCTCAAATGTTATGAGATTATAATGGTGATGATGATAATGATCATGGTGAAAAATGAAGGGAAAACCTTCTTATTTATAACAAAGTATTGTGCTCAATTAGGAATTGAAAAATAATAAATTATTATTAACCAAAGCAAAATCTAGTCGTTAGGAATACTTTATTGTATTTTTTGGAGAGGGAAAAGATATTCAAAATGGTCAAATATATTTATTCAGAAAATGGTTGAAGTAATTAACAAATAAAATGATTTATTAATCACTTTTAAAGGATTAATAAAAATGTGAATTTGAAATAATTATTAAATAATGGTTTAACAATTATTCCAAAAATAAGAACAAGGAATAATCAATAAATAGTAATTTATTTAATTATTCCAATGTGATTTAGTCAAATGTGTTAAGAAATGATTTAATAATTATTTCTAGAGAAAATTAAATAAATAATGATTTATTCAATTATTCTCATGGGTTTTTTTATTTTTATTTTTTTATATTTTAAACAGAAATAATTTATTATGGTAAAATTATTCTTGCATGGTGTATTTCGATCCACCTAGTTAGAAATGGTTAGGTGATCATATTTTAGGTGATAACAAAAGGTAAGAAAAATAACTACTCTATCTAATATGATTATTTGGATTGAATACTTGAAAGCCGCCCATTGAAGTCTATGATGTGACTATGGTTAGGTGTATGTACATTAACTATGGGTATAGCTTTATCTTTTCTTTGTCAACCAATTTTTTGGAGGCAACTAAAACGAATTTACGGGCACATTTTATAGCCTTAATAACAAAGATAAAATCACATTACACAGTGCAAAAGTGAGATCAGTTGGAGGGAATTCAAGTCCTATGCAAAAGCATCTAAGGGATAATTTAATATTTCTCTTAAGTTTGACCCTTATGGAAAACAAATTGAACACTTTTGGCACCTCCATTATCTCTTAATCACTATATCAAGGTTGTAGGCCTACTGTAGCAGAGCGAGAGCATAAGGAGAACTTTTGTTTTAAAGATGAAAGGCTTGTCAAGCAGCCCAAAGGAGGCCACACTCACTTGTATATGAGTGAAGGTCAAAAGTGGCATCACAAGGTCTAGAAAACCTCTAAAATATCTGAGCATCTTCACATATATGGTATGTATATTCCAGTCACTATAGATCAATAAATCTGTTAGAGTTTTGTAATGCATTCAAGGCATATCTATTTGTAAACCATGATAAATCTAGACCCTTGTTAAATATATGAAATTTTTGTGGTATTAAGTGACATATTTATAGCCCTATCAAGGACACAACTTCTCTATCAAAGGTTCATAAGTCTGTGGTATAGTCTTGTACATAAATTCCTCATTGGAAGAGGCACTGAGATCATTTATACACATGTGCCTATATTAGTTCCAAGGTCAAATTTGTTGAAGAGATATTTTGAGTATAAGGAAAAAGTACCAAAGTTCCGAAGCATATTCTCACTGTCAAGTGAAAACCATACCCTACATCTATACAACATATATCTAAAGGTCTTCTCTATACCTATGCATGAGGTCTGACCATAATTATCATGCAAGTGAAGGCTAAAAAAGAAGGAGCCTATTTCTCCTCTTGTTCTAAGCATAAACACATTTCAAGAGACTCAATTCAAGCCTTTATCACTAAATAAGAGGAGCTGAGGCTCCTATTACGTTTTTGTGCATGAGGGAGACCTATAACAAAGGCACATTAGGCTTATAATTTGATACAAACCCATGTACAACCATAGGAGAAGAAAATGTGTTTTTGCGCATATAAGACAAGGATCATTACCTTGCTCACAATCCTAGACAGTGGCATAAGGAGAGAAAGAGTCTGTGCATAGCAGTGACGAGTTTTGGGCACAAATATATACACAGTCCAAGCAAATAGTGAGCTGACCTATGGTAAAATTGAAAGGGTAGGTTTATTTTGAATTTTCAGTAATGAAATTTTTTTTGAAATCGTTGTTGAGTGTAGCTTTGTAAATAATAGTCAAGGGTCTCTATTTTGAAAACCCTAATCCAAGGGCATAGTAATAAAATTGTTGCGTTGAGAGAAGGAATAATTACATGAGGTATTTTTTATCACACCCGTAATCTGCTGTGGACTTTGGTTTTTGATTGGGTTGTGGACAATGGTGAGGTGCGCCTATTCAAAGAAACCCTAGTGTCTCACATATTCGGACCTAAGATCACTATGAACTTCAGTTTTTCGCTTGGGTTATAGGAAGTGATGAGGTGTTCTTGTTCGAAGAAACCATAATGTCTCACATATTCAGACCCACTGAGCTACAATACATTAATAATATTCAAACATGAGACCTGGCCATTCTACTACGTAGGTGTTCCGACTAGTTTCCAAGCACAAGAGTTGAAGAAAAGTTGCTTTGTAACGATGGGCCAGGAAAGCTAGTCTTAAGTTGTTACGTTATGGGAAAGGGGATGAACAAGAGAAATTCGATGGCCAACAATGAGGTCGAGGTCGAGATGGAGATTTATGTTTATGAGAAAGAAGGGTGAACTAAAGGTAGAAGGTGATGTCAAATATTTGTGATAGTGACACACATTGATAAGAAGAATGCAACTCTTTGGGCACCTAATTAGCTCTAATCTCTAATAATAGGTTGGAGACCCATCTTCAGAAGAACGAGATCATCCAAGACAAAATCATAATAAAAAAATAAGGGGATATCTAGTGTGTTTACAAAGAATTTTAGGATCATCCAGCCATGAGAGCGATTGTGGTGTTGAGCTTTGGAAGGCGAGTGAAGCAGTGTAGAACTCTGAAAAGCGAAAGTTGAGTGAAACCCTTGTGCCTTGGCGCCTTCGTATGTTGATCAATGGGAAGCCAAAAAAATGGGGCTTAACACTATTTTGTTTTCTTATATTGGACCCCAATTAAACACAAAACACAAAATTAAATATAAATGTAGTATAACATATAATTAAATTAAATTAAATTATATTTTATATTTAATTTTACTTTAATATAATCTTAATCTTGGTTATATATATATATATATATATATATATATTATCACATAAGATTTTTGTTGAAATTAATCATGTATTTCATGTGCTACATGTGAATAGAAATTTAATGGTGTCATTAGCGCTATTATGATGAAATCTCATGGTATCTTGTGATTAAACATCTGAAGAACCCCTAGTTTAACATGGCCACACAATGTGGAAAACAAAAATCCATTCATTAATATAATTAAAAATTAGGAATATAAATATGATGACACCCAACCATATGTCAAGTGTTCAGGTTGAATTTAAATGCACATGCATATTTCTCTTAGTGATTTAATAAATTGAATAGTGCAATGAATCAAGATAATACATTGTTTGAATATGAGAGATCTATGTTGGAGGGTTCATGGCAAACTAAAATAGGATCCATTAGTTAAGCATTGTCATAATTTGTTTGTAAATGTATACAAAATAATTTTCCAATAAAAACCATGTTCTCATTTCTAAGTAATTGAAGAAGAATAAGAAAGCCATATAACCATATGCACAACAAATTAACACACAAAAATTAAACTGGCGGAAAAGGCAGAGAGCCATCATGTGGTCTCTCATGCTCATGTAATTCACATTATTAAAAAATTTAATAATACATTTAAATACATGAGTAAGTTGTCTTAAGATAGTGCGTCTATCTTAGACTCACTTGGTTGAGACAATTTCTCAACTTACACACTAATTTAGGAGATCTAGTTGGAGAGAATCTCTCATCCAAAATAGACTCCTTAGTTTGAGGAATTCTCATGATTTTATTTATTTAATTTAATAATTGGATTTATTATTGATTTTTAAGAGAGTGAGGTTAATGTTCCCCTCCTCAATGATAAATCCAAAATGAACAAGGAACCATCTTCCAAGTTCTCAAGTTGATCCTCAAAAAATATTTTCCTAAAAAACCGCCAAAGCTGGATGTTGAAGAAACTACAATATGAAGAGACCATGAGTCAGCTGCATAACTGATTCATCTATGAATGTCAATTGGCAACTCCATCATGTGCCAAGCCATAAAAGGATCCAACTGTCCTTTGCTTGAAAACAACATCCGGTGTCCACTGACACAATTTGATGAATGCCCACTGGCGTATTTGCTAATGATGATCGCCCACTGGCTAATGAAGATGCCCACTAGCTGCTTCGCTGATGTTGTCAACACTTTCATTCTGACAACCACTTGACAATTTCATTGACATTTTCCCCCTTTTGTCAGCTGAAAGGGGAGGAAATCTTCTCCAGATTATATCTGAACTCCCCCCCTATAGGTGGAGAAGTATTTCACTGGTGTACTCCCCCGTTCAACTGCACGAGAGTACCATCTTCATTTGATTATTGGATGCAATGTGTGTGAGTGAATCCCATTGTAAAACTTGTACAATCTTCTGGATGTGGATGACCATTCCTAGGGATCAATCCATGAATAATTTATCTTCAATCTAGCTGACTGTCGTTGGTTGCAGCATTTCTTTGATGTATGATTTGACTTGCCGCAATGGCTACAAGGATGGATATCAAAACATTTATTTTCCAGACGACCGGTTCTTTGACAATGAGAACATTTCTGTTTGTGTGCAACTTGAGTTTGTGTGCATTTTGTTTGTCGGAAAATTCAGTTTGTGTGCATTGACGTCGGTCTGCATGTTGCTGAGAACTTGATGAGGTGATTTATTCAAGTAATTCGGCACTGACAAACTGAATGGGCTTTGAATAATCAGGGATATGTAATTTGTCGTTATTTTGGACATATCCTAAGCCATGTCGATTTCGATTACTTTGAATTTCTTCCCATGGCTTGATGATGGGTTTGGAAGAAAGAGTAACTAGAACAACTTCAACACTTGAAGCTGGTTGGATGAATGAAGTTGAATGATTAGCTGTCTCTAGATTGGTCAAAGACTTGGAAGCAACATGCTTCTCTTGCAACTCATTTCTCTGCAGTTGTGACTCCAGTTGAAGGAACTCAATCATTTCATGTGCATGTTGAATATGCACTTGAATGTCAGCAAGAGTGGTTTTGCTGATGTCACCATCTGATGATAACATTAAATTGTTAATAATTTCGGACAACTGAATGTGTGTCGCCATGTTTCCTTGCTTACTTTGAAGTTAGGCTCACTTTTCATAGAATTTGTGCTTGAAAAAATTGCTCACTTGAGTCGATCACTGAAGTGAAACACAAGTTGTATTGGTTGATGATTGCTGATGCTTTTAAACACTTGCTTGAACTGCTGATTGTACGCTCGCTTGATGATGATCGCTTTGCTTGAATGAAACATTATGAATGCTTTAATGAACTTTACATAGGCTCGCTTGTTGTGCGTTGAATTGTTGTACTTGATTTGGTTACTTGGCATGCTTGCTTGATCTTAGGGTGCTTGCTATAGGCACATGCTTGTTTTGATGCTTACTTGAAGATTAGAGTCCACACTCATTTGAAGATGATTGCTTGCTTGATTTTTGTTATGAACACGCTCGCTTGCTTGATTGTACTTGCTTGAAATACTTGTTGTCTTGAACTCTTGTGTGATTTATTCACTTAGTGATGCACTGAATTTGCTAAAAAAAAATGATGGGTGTCGAACACTATCGAAAATGCACCCAAATGATAAATGTTCAAGTGACAATTGACTTGACTTAATGTATGGACTGTAACAAATCAAATGAGGGTGTCGTTTACAACCGAAAATGCACCGGGACAATTTAGTTTAAAACAAGTTTATTTGCAAGTGAAACAAAAGTGTTGTTGATGTCGTTAGGCTTGAAGTGCTTGATTTGTAGCATCCTTAACTTGATGGCGTGAATTAGCTGTTGTGAAATGTTGTTGCAGAATATTACTTTTATCAAGTCAATGATGTGACACTTTGTGCTTATGAACTTAATTGATTATGGGAGCTTTGATTTCAGGAGCTTGATCGATGACTTTTATATGTAAACTTTCTTATGTGCATGTAGTTGTTTTGTTTGAGCATAATAAAGAGAGTGTTTTACAAATTCGACTCAAATCATGCAAGCACATTCATGACATAGAGTGTACCTATGATCCCCTTATACAATTTCAGGCAGATCTAGGACACGATCACCACAAAAAGATATCTTTTTATTAACCTTCAAGATACATCATCATGATAATGTCTTCAGTGAGGCATCTCAAGCACAAAATGAGAACTCCTTGGTGTCAATTTGTCTTCAAAATCTGACTCTAAAACAATGATAATGCCAAGTTCTAGCATCAAAGTTAACTTTAATATTTGTTTTACCTCTCTTTCACATACAAGTGGTCGAAACTTAACTTCACAACACTTCTTATTTAGACAGAAGGCCCACTTCTCTTCATGCAAAAAAAAAAGATTAACAACAATGGTTCCACCTCAGTGGCTCAAGGTTGCGATTAATGCTAGAGAAACCCTCCATGAAGCGGCATGGTAAGTAAAAATATGAAATTCTTTTTAGAATAAAAGATGAGGATTCTGAAACTATCCAGTATTTTGCTGATTTGTCTTTAGTTAATCATTTGAACTGCTGAAAATAGTGTCGGACATCATGTAAATGCTAGCTTCGATTAGTAATCGACCAAACTCTGAACAAGCACATGAGAAGAAAACGCCCCAGAACAGTGGAGGTGCTTCCAGAAAGAAAAAGGTCAACAGGACTGCAAAACTGAAGCAATATAAGATGGATGCTTTCAAAGTGTAGGGGGAAAACTCTTGGAAGATGGGCACCATGGCTTGCACATTGCCGAATGGTGGATTGAAACTATGAAGCACCCATTCTCAATTCTGATGCTCGTCAAGAATGGGAGAAAAAAGCTTGGATCACTAGTTGAAGTCCCAGCTATAGCTAAATGGAAGTTTAGAAGTAAGCTAAGTCAGCAGGTGATACTGGATTATGATTACACATTCACAACAACATATTCTGGCAGTGAAGTACTGGAACCCAACAGAAAACAGGTAGAGATGGATGTGCAAGCGAGAGAAACAAGTGAATGCCTATGTTGGATAGAGTCTGAAGACCACATCAATTTAGTTGCATTACAATGAAAGTATCCAATATTGTTTTATGATGAGGTTGTATTGTATGAAGATGAGTTGGCTGAAAATGGAGTTTCACTCGTAACAGTAAAAGTTAGAGTTATGCCAACTTGTTGGTTTCTTCTTCTACGTTTCTGGCTTAGAGTTGATGGTGTACTCATGAGAGTAAGAGATACTCGCATGTATTGTTCTTTTGAAAGTGATTCCAAAGGGATGCCTGTAGTCATTAAAGAACGTTGCGGAAGAGAAAGCACATTTGAGGCTTTAGCTATGCGGGGCTTTCCATCAAAATCTTATGCATACAATGATACAAACTTGATTAATGAAAGATTGGCCATCATTTGGAAAATACATGAAAAGCTTAGTTGTCGATGTTGAGAAACCAAATGGCATGAAATTCAACACTTTAGAATTGGAGGTATTATTCGCTTTGTTTTCATTGTAAGTTTGCTCCACGACAATATTTTCCACGCTGAATGATGGGAGTTAACAATGATTCTCCTCTTCTCATATTTTCAATGTTGATTTGTTGTAATGTCCATACCTTGCTAATCGATCAGGAATTAGACCCAAGTCAACAAACTGATGGCGCCTTGACTCAGCCTCCTCTCTGGCTGCCTCAAATTTTCTCCAACATCCAATGAATTCTTTTCCAACAACCTGATATACTGCTTCATGTGCCTAATCAAGATTGGATCTAGCACTCTCATCCGCTAAATCAATGTTATGAATCATGGTCTAAACTTAGGGTCTAAATCCAGGAAGGAAGCTGGACTTCCAGCTAAATCCTATGCAAGGCAAAAACCAAAAATACAGACCCGTCAAATTCACAAGATATTTGCAGTGAAAGACTTACTTTTGGGATATTTTCCTTGCACTAGAAGCTACATGCAAAGGCTAAATCGAGCTACAAATACAAGTTCTTTGAATATCTTCCGCTGCAGTGCCCATGGAAATCTTGCAGCTCCTCTTTCTTCATTTTGCATTCAATGTATGCTCCAAGTTGTTTTCGTTGTCGTTCTTCTCAAAGCTTGTCTCAGGAAATAGATCTACACGTCATTCATTATAGGCTCAAAGTAGAGGCCAAAGCATGGCTGAATATGAATTTTAATGCAGACTTCCAAGGAAATTTCTATGCAATTCTAGGCCCCTCTCACACACAGGTTTCACACTAACTCCAGCACTGCAAAAGCACGCAACATTCACTTATGGTCCACGCTTTTGAATTTGATGGGGCTCAATGCTTTAACTGCATATTCACATATCTTCACTTATGCTCCATGCTTCTGAATTTGATGGGGCTCAACACTTCAATGAAGAGTTGTACTCAAACATTGCTTCAATGAAACATGCTCTGCTCAGAAGCTTCAATGCTGGTCTATTTCTCAATGAAGTTCTCTTTCATGATCCGAAGGATGCTCCACTTTAAATTTCCCCTCAATTATGGCAGCCAAAACCTCATGGCTTCTAGCTCTAATACCACATGAAGAAGAATCACAAAGCCATATAACCATATGCACAACAAATTAACACGCAAAAATTAAACTAGCAGAAAAGGCAGCGAGCCATCATGTGGTCTCTCATGCTCATGTAATTCACATTATTAAAAACATTTAATAATACATTTAAATACATGAGCAAGTGGTCTTAAGATAGTGTGTCTATCTTAGACTCACTTGGTTGAGACAATTTCTCAACTTACCCTCTAATTTAGGAGAGCTAATTAGAGAGAATCTCTCATCCAAACTAGACTCCTTATTTTGAGGAATTCTCATGATTTTATTTATTTAATTTATAATTGGATTTATTATTGATTTATAAGAGAGTGAGGCTAACAGTAATGTCAACTATAAAAATCATGGAAACTATTGCATTCAAGGCATCTTGGTGCTTGTCTTTTGAATGGGAAGATTACTTCTCAATCCATGAGAATGGGACATGATTATGTTGAGTCTAACTTGTCCACAATAAAGGCTACCGATGAGTGGGTTCAGGAGAAAGAAGTTACTGATCACACAAGTCTAGGTTCAAAAAGGGGTTTATATGGTTAACCATTGTCATAGTTGATTTATAGATGTATAGAAAAAAAAATTCCATGAAAAACCATGTTCTCATTTCCAAGTAACATCAACTACGACAACCAATGAAACTATAGTTTCCAAGGCATCATAGTGCCCATTCTTCAAATGGGAGGATTTCTCAGGCCACATGAATGGAACATGTGATGTCCAATCCAACTTGTCCACTATGAAGGGTGATGCATGATGAGCAGGTCAAGGAGAAAGAAGAAATTCGCTAAGAGAGTAAGAATCTAAACTCATAGACTAATCCAAATTTGTATCTACAATGCTTGGATATCAACAATTTACTAGAAATTTTTCCACTATTTCAACATATATTAGGATTTTGGAGATAATGTAACAAGGTGACCATTATAAGTCGATTTGTTACCATGGAAAAATATCCTAAACATGCACAAGTCAATTTAACATATCATAAGAATAGTTTCCAAGAACCATCGATAATTCATTGAACTAACACATATGATCATTGTTGCTTAAAATTCACATCTAGGATGGATGTAGCCACCATGAATAGGTTAGTTATGAACCAAAAATAGGTCTCAAGGTCTAACATGGTAAGAACCCAATAACATGGATATTTTAGATGGATAATTTCATCTCCTTGACATTTATGCTATAATTTTACCAGTTCTTTATCGAATTATTTGTGTGAGTCATATATGAGTCTTCAAACCCTCCCATGTCGTCAACACATTTATCTACTATAACCATGTAAAATTTCATTCCGTGCAAGCACGGATTGAAAAAATTTCAACATTGGCCCCTTTCAATATTTTATGTGTTTCATTGCTCCATTAATTAATTTCTAACAATTGGTATTAGAACCAAAGATCTATTTGGCTGATAAACTCAAAGGAGATAAGGGTTCTTGGTTATAGTGGGAGCAATGGAGGAAGACAATAGGTTTAGGGTCCAGAAATTTAATGGCCAAAACTACCCGTTGTGGAAGATGCAAATGGAATATTGTATGTATCAGAAAGATATGTACCTATCTTTGAGTGGAAAATCAAAGAATCGGATGAGTATGGCAGACATAGAAAGTGAGATTCTCGACAGAAAGGCACTAGGAACAATACAACTATGTTTGGCAACGTTAGTGGAATTCAACATTTCAAAGGAAACGAAAATTGAAGGTTTAATGACGACATTGGCCAAACTATATGAAAAACTATCAACCACAAACAAGGTATTTCTTATGAAGCGTCTATTTAATATGAAGATGTCAGAAGGTGGATATTTTGCTGATCATTTCAATGAATTTTACACGGCTACCATCCAGTTAAGTTCTGTAGGGGTAAATTTTGATGATGGAGTTAGGGCTCTATTATTTTTGTGCTCATTTCCAGAAATTTGGAATGGCTTATTTATGGCTATTAGCAACTCTGTCTTTTTATCTAGTACTTTAAAGTTTGATGATGTTGTTGGTGCCATCCTTAGCTACGAAATGCGATGGAAAAGCTCCGGTGAGACATTAGTTAATGAGTTGACTACAAAGACTATGGGAACAAAAATGGAAAGAGGAAGGAACCCAAGAAATCATAGAAAGTCAAGAAAAGGTAGATCCAAATCCAAATCAGAGATAGTGTGTTGGAAATGTGGGAAGGACACCTGAAGAAAGACTACATATCTCGGAAGGGAAAAGAAGGAGATGGACAACAAGAGAATAATCATGAAGCACATGTGATAGGTGATGTGTTGCAATATGCTTTGATTATTTCATTAGAGAATATTATTGATGCCTTGACAGTAGATTCAGGGGCCTCATTCGATGCCACACTTGATGGGAAATATTTTCATGACTATATTCAAAGAGATTTTGGACAAGTTCATTTTGGTGATGATAAACCATGTAAAATCATTGGAATGGGTAAGGTTTTATAAAGAAACAAAATTGGAAACCAATGGCTTTTGAAGGAGGTAAGGCATGTTCCAAATTTGAAGAAAAATCCAATTTCAACAGAGCAGTTAGATGGTGAAGGCTATGCAACTACAATCACAAACAATGGCTGGAAGCTCACTAAAGGACCCTTCGTAATACCAAAAGGAGAAAAGGTTGGTACGTTGTATTTATGAAATAGTATTTATAATTTTGTTAATTATTTAACCCCCATAGGAGAAGATACGACTTTTTGGCATTATAGGCTTGGGCACATGAGTGAGGAGGGGATGCAGATTCTTCACTCAAAATTTGTTGCCAGGTTTGAAGCATGTTGATTTGGATTTCTATGAAAATTGTGCTTATGGAAAACATAAGAGAGTCATATTTATCAGAGTTGGGAAGGAAACGAAGAGTGAAAAAATAGAGCTTGTGCAGAAGGATGTATGGGGAACTGATAAGGTATCATCTCTCAGTGGATCTCGTTATTATGTTTCTTTTATTGATGATGCAACTAGGAAAACCTGGGTTTATTGTACTTGGAATAAATCTGATGTATTTGATACTTTCAATAAATGCAAAGATTTGGTTCAAAATGAGACAAGAAATAAGTTTAAGTGTCTCAGATTAGACAATGGAGGTGAATACTATAGCAAAGAGTTTGATAACTACTATTCAGATCATGGAATTTGTAGAGAGAAGACAGTTCGAGGAACACCACATGAAAATGGTGTGCCAGAAAGAATGAATAAGACAATCATGGAGTGTGCAAGGTGCATGAGATTATACGCAAGATTCCCCTTACAATTTTAGGTAGATGTTGTAGATATTGTTGTTTATCTAATAAATAGAGAGCCTTCAAGTTCCTTGGATGGTGGTGTTCCAGAGGAGGCATGGACAAGTAAAAAGGTAAACTACTCATTTTTAAAGACTTTCGGTTGTGAAGCTTTTTTCCACATCAATAAAGAAAGTATAACAAATCTTGAGGAAAAATCAAAGAAATATACCTTTATTGGATATGGTGTTAATTATTTTGGTTATCGCTTATATGATTATGAAAATTACAAAGTAATTAGGAGCATAGATGTCATATTCAATGAAAATATCTTGTATAATGATCAGATGTAGGAAAGGAAACAGGAAAAGGAAAAAAAAGAATACAAAGTGGTTGATGAGATCATAGAAAAGTAAAGGTTCCTGATAATGATCATCAAACACAACAACAACACCAACCACAATAGCAACAGGCACCTCAAACACCTGAAATTGGTGTTAGCAGATCAACACATGGGGGCTTCACTAGGGGAGCAATACCATACCACGCGGGTTCATATTGGGGGATATATAGTGAGGGAAAAATGAAATAATATATTGGGGGATATATAGGGGGTAAAGGGTTTTTATATTGTCATGTATAAAAAAGGGAGTTCAAATTTAATGAAAAAATATAAAGGGGTATAAAAATGTGAATGACAAGATAGATACCTACAATATCTAGTGAAAGTAAGGGTTTTTTAAATTCGGAAGGTGTATTGGTTTTGTATTGGTAGGGGGTTAAATAATGTGATTGTTAGAGATATTTTCTAATATGTAGTCAAATTAGGGGGATTGTTTAGTATGTCACAAACACACGTGATAGGTCAAAGGTTCATTGAGTGAAGTCCCCTTGGATCAACAAGGATAAGTAGACCCCCTTAGATGATACTCTCCTTCATTATATTGTGTATTGTTGACTGATTATGTTGAACCTAAAAGACATGAAGAAGCAATGCAAGAAGAAACCAAGAAAAAGTGGGAGCAAACCATGAAAGAAGAAATGGACTCCTTGATGCATAGCCAGACTTGGGACTTAGTCAAGTTACTGCAGGTAAAACAAAATTGCAGAATAAATGGGATTACAAGTTGAAGGAAGAAGATAGAGGTAAAAACAGGTATAAGTGGCTAGACTTTTGGTGAAGGTGTTTGCACAAAAGAAAGGCATATACTTTGATGAAAATTTTCTCCTGTTGTTAAAATGACTTCAATCATAACTATTTTAACTCTAGTGGTAGCATAATATTTGCATATTTAGCAGTTAGATGTAAATACAACCTTTCTCCATGGGTATTTGGAGGAAGAAATATATGTGTAGCAACCACAAGGATATAAAATTAAATGGAAGGATAAATTAGTGTGTAGGTTGAAGAATAGATTGTATGGCCTAAAACAGGCTCCAATGCAATGGTATCTAAAATTTGACAGGTTTATGTCTAAACATGATATGCTAGATGTCATTCTGATCATTGTGTTTATCTTAAGAAGAAAATGATGACATTTATATTATATTTCTATTGTATGTGGATTACATGCTTGGTGTAGGGTCTAACATGTAGGAAATAGATGTTCTCAAAGGAAAATTTGCTAATTCATTTCCAATGAAAGATTTGGGTGTTGCAAAACAAATCCTTGGTGTGAGAATAACTAGAGACAAGAAAAATCACAAATTAACATTGTTTCAGAGTGACTACATAGAAAAGGTGTTGGAAAAATTTAATATGTAGAATGAAAAACCAATTAGTACACCTTTGGCTAGCCATTTCAAACTAAGGAGATGTGTCCAAAGGCTCAGGAAGAGATGGATTATATGTGTTAAGTACCATATGAATTAGCAGTTGGAAGCTTAATGTATGCAATATTATGCACAAGGCCTGATATTGCACATGTAATGGGAGTTGTGAGAAGGTATTTGAAGAATCCAAGAAAATAGTATTGGATGAAAGTGAAGTGGATTTTAAGGTATTTGAGAGGTACCACAAATCAAGCATTATGTTTTGGTGGTTCAAACATTGCTCCACAAGGATACGTTGATGCAGATATGACAGGTGATAGAGATAACTGGAGGAGCACCATAGGGTATGTGTTTACTGTAGGTGGAATAGTTGTCAATTGGGTTTCAAAATTTAAAAACATTGTTGCACTTACAGCAACGGAAGCAAAGTATGGTTCTGCTACAAAGGCTAGTAAAGAAATGATTTGGTTACAAAGGTTTATGGATGAATTGGGCAAGAAGAAGGAGATGGGAAAGATATATAGTGACAGCCAAAGTGCCATTCATATTGCAAAGAACTCAACATTTCATTCCAAGACTAAACATATATAGCTCAAGTACCATTTCATATGGTCAGCGTTGGAAGATGGATAACTGAAGCTAGAAAAGATACACACTAGCCAGAATCTTGTAGATATGTTAACAAAATTTTAGCCAGGGAGAAAATGAGATTCTCTTCAGTTTAAATTAGTATTCAAGTATGATGATGAAGATGAGAAACAACCAAGTCCAAAGTGGAAGCATTGTCCAACAAGTGAAGCAGTGGTGGAGTTGCTATAATCAGTCTCCAAGTGGGAGATTGTTGGATGTGGAGTGTGATTATCTTCCTACTTTAGAGGTCTTGTTTGAGTCAGGTGTATACCCCATGAAGACTGTACACCCCTCCACACAGGGGGGTGTGGGGGTATGGGGGCTAGAGGGCCCCTAATGGGGGTTCAGGCACAATGCCGCAAAAACTAAAAATAGATGAAAAATTGCCTTGTAAAATATTGTAATTTCGTAGTCAATCTAGGTCATTCATTAGGCGAATGATCTGACGGTAGAAGTTATGTTAATTTAGATTTTTTTCCCTAGAATACAACCCTTGGTTTATATGAGGGAATTGTATTGTGATTGTGTATTATTATTTTGAGCAAGAAAGAGAGAGGAGATTGTGTGAGAACGAAGAGGAAATTACAATGGATGTCGTAGGTTGTATCTCTTCATTTTTATGGATAATATAAAAGGAAGGATTGGCTGTTTCTCTATGGACATAGCCCAAATTGGGTGAATCACATATATTTGTGTCTGTCTTGTTCTATGTGTTTCAGTATTTGTGTTTACACAATATTTTATGTGTTTCATTGCTATCTTAATTAATTTCTAATAAATTGGGTTGGAAGTTCATGATCATTCAGGGCCATATCTATTGGGATAGGCAAGTAAGAATTCAAAGCTCAAGATCGGTAAATAGTGTAAGATAAAATTTTCGATAAGCACAAATTTTAATGATGAGTGGAGTTAGATGTAGTGCCCTTTTGGTGTAGTTTTTGGAAGCACCTACATGTATATGAGAGATTAAATATTCATGTAGAGAGAAAATCAATACTACTTGATGAAATACCTTTTCATCATCAATTCACACAAAGGTAATCAAGATCTCTATAGTAAGTGCTAACCAATCCAAAATTTTGGTTTGTTATAATACAAAATGTGTATTTCTTTTCTTAAGAGAGAATTAGCTAAGGGATGAATAAATAAGAGCAAAAGAACTACTTTTTTAGGCATAAAAAAGAATTATATAGGAGACTAATGGAGAATTGGAGCAATAGATACAATTGTTTCTTGACAACCCATTACAAATATTAGACTATATGGATAGTTTATTTTAGAAGCACATGAAGTCAACAGACAATTATAATAGTTATTGGAGCAATGAGTAATTTAGTGAATCACTTTATCTTGTGGGTTATCCATCATCATAGTATCCAAGAAGGATGGAACTTGGAAAATATGCCAACTATAGAAATTTGAATAGGATCATGCTCAAGAATCAATACCCTAGGATCAATGATTTGTTACATCAATTGCAACAATCCAAGTACTTCATCAAGTTGGATCTAAAATCAATATACCACTAGGTATGTATTAAAGAAGAAGACACTTGGAATACCACATTCAAGATAAGGAAAGTTGTATATGAATGTCTAGTCAAGCCTTTTGGCTTTTGTAATTCACTAGCTATATTTATGTGATTAATGAATGAGCTTCAATCCTTATTTACATTCATTTGTAATAGTGTATTTGGATGACATTATGGTCTATAACTCTACCTAGGAATAGTACAAATCACATCCCCTACACGTGTTAGAGACTTTGAAAAAGGATAAGGTACTAGCTAACCTTGATACATGTGAGTTTGCTTAGAAATAATTAGTGTATTTTAGGTACATGATTAGTGGAGGATAACTCAACATAGATCCCATGAAGATGGAGGCCATCCTAAAGTGGATAGTTCCTACTATTGTCATTGTATTTAGGAGATTTTTTTGGGTATTTCAATACCCATATAAGTTCATATTATCATTTATAATGGTATTTGGGTCATCCCATACCATAATGGCTAGTGGTAAGAGTTTTTAGTGAAGAAAGAATCAACAAAGATTTCAGTAAGCTAAAATGGAATATCAATTAAGCACTAATTCTTGCATTCCATAAATTTCAATAGGATTTCAAGGTGGAGATGAATGCAAGTGAATATGTGATGGATGTGGTATTGATGTTGGGAGGTAAGTTGGTATGCAATTATTCTGAAATGTTTCATGGGGGAATCGTGAAATAGCCTATGTATGATATATAACTCTATGCCCTAGTTCAAGCTATTAATAAATGGAAGCACTATCTAATGGTAAAAGAAACCATTATACAGTCTAATCACCAACTATTGTAGTATTTACAACTTAGGAGTAAGATTAGAAAAAACAAACACCATAAGTGGATGGGGTTTTTAGAGAAGTTTCAACTAGTAATTAAATATAAGAAGGGAAGCATTAATAGGTTGGTGGACATGCTTTCAAGGTCACCCACATACAATATTATAGCTTTGGAAACTCTTGTGCGCATGGATCATTTTACTCATGATGCACATAAGGAGGCATACATATAAGATAAGGGCTTTAAAGAGGTGTTGAAATAGCTATAAGGCCATATTTGTGTAGAAGAAGGAAATTATAAGGATGAACATCATCTCTAAAATGGGTTTCCCTATAAGCTATACAAGTATTCTATACTTAAATGTGAAATATTGTCACTTATAAAAGTGGTTGATGACTCCAATGTTACAAGAGATTTTGATATTGGGAAGATAGGTTCCAAATTATAGAGGTATATGTATTGGTCTAGAATGAAAGAAGATGTAGCTCACTTGATATATTTTATGATACATATTTTGTTGTATTATTAAGCCAAAAAATAGAAAGGAAGGATTATACCATCCATTACCTACACCATCTTAATTTTGGGTTGTGTTATATTCTTTCCACGACTAGCCCACGTAGTTAACAGGGGGGTTACAAGGGGGGCGGAGCCCCCCCCTTCGTCGCGCTGATTGTGTAGCAGGGGGAGTCACAGGGGGTTTGAGGGGTGTAGGTAACCCCACTCTATGGGGTCTGAGGCAACGCCCTAGAAAATTTTGGTTTTGGACCCTATGTTAGGTTGGGCGGACCAACCTATGGTTTTGTGCATGATTTTCACACATGGTTTTGGATGCGATGGTTTTTGGCCCATGGTTTTGGACGCGATGGTTTTTCAGTCCATGGTATTGGATGCTTCAACATGTATAAATATGTATTGTAACATTGAAAGAAAATAATGAAAAATCAAGTTGGTAGTCCCGATTTTGGGATCTAGGGGAAAATATCTGTGTATATGTGTTTTATGTTTTATGCTCTCACATTGTTTATTTTCTGTGTTTTAGAATTCATATGCAGGCAATTTCTCTACGGGGTTAAAACCTGCATTTGGTATCAGAGTTGTTTTGGCTTCAAGGGGATGCCTTTGTTGCTGAGGGGTTTCGCTCGAGCTTGTGGTAGACCTTGTTCAGTGGGAGATATGTGGGATCGATTCTAGTGGTGAAAGAAGATGGTGAGTAGTGGAAAGATAGAGATCGAGAAATTTAATGCTCAGAGTTTTGAGTTGTGGAAACTAAAGATTGAGGATCTATTAGTGGACAAAGATCAGTGGATTGCGGTAGATCCAGGTACTAAACCAACGAGAGTGTCTGATGAAGAATGGAAGAAGTTGGATCGGAAGGCAAAGAGCACAATACGATTGTGTGTCTCAGATTAAGTATTGCTGAATGTATCAGGGGAAGCTACGACAAAGGATTTGTGGGACAAGTTAGGGACTCTGTACCAATCTAAGTCTCTGGTGAATAAACTATTCCTACGAAAAATGGTGTATAACCTGAGGATGAAAGATGGAGACTCAGTGACAGAGCATCTGAATGCATTTAACATTGTGGTAAGTCAGTTATTGTCTATTGATATCAAAATTTCAAATGAAGATAAGTGCATTAGTTTTTTGTGTTCTCTACCATATTCGTGGGATAGTCTGGTTATTGCAATAGGTAGCAATGCAACTGCCTTACAGTTTGATGAAATAGTGTCATCCTTGCTGACGGAGGAGATGAGATGGAAAAATATGGAGAGCCAAAATGGTGATTCCTTGTCTGTAAGAGGATGGTCCCAAAACAGAAACAAAAATAAGTCATTGAGTGGGAGATCTAAATCTAGAGGGAGATCTAAATCTCCTGGAAAACCTGTAAAGGTGGTGTGCTGGAAATACGGAAAGGAAGGGCACTACAAAAGGCACTGTAAATCTAAAGCTCATGGCAAAAGAAAGGGATTTGATGATGCTCCTTCTGCAAAGGCGAAAACCACCTCAGATGAAGGTGGGGATGTGTACTTTGTTTCTTCAAGTACACTTTTAGATCATGAGGCATGGTTGATTGACTTAGGTGCATCCTTTCACTTCACTCCCCATAGAGAGTGGTTCTACGAGTATGAGAAATATGATGGTGGTGATGTATTCTTAGGGGATGATAGGAAGGCTAGAATTGTTGGTCGTGGAAAAGTAAAGTTGAAGTTGCAAGGTGGAAGGATTAGAACACTTCTGGGTGTTCTACATATTCCTGCATTGGCCATAAATCTGATTTTTGTAAGCAAGATGGAAGATGTAGGTGTAAAAATAGTGTTTGAGAAGGATACCTGCAAGATGGTTCGGGGAGCACTGGTATTGATGCGGAGAGTTCGGATTGGAACTCTGTACAAGCTGCAAGATAGCACTATTGTTGATGGCTGCAACAATTCTATGGTTCCTGAAAGTGGAGCAAAAAATCTCGTGGTCTCTGGAGAGAAGACCATGCTATGGCATCAAAGGCTTGGACATATTGGAGAGAAGGGCCTTCAAATACTTCATGGTAAAGGTATGAGTAATATCTCTCTGGATTTTGATTTTTGTGAAAGTTCTGTATATGGGAAGAAGAATCAGGTGAGTTTCCCCTCTGGTGGTAAGAGCGTGAAACATATATTAGAGCTTGTGCACAGTGATGTGTTTGGACCTGTGAAGGTTCCATCACTGGGTAAGTCTGTGTACTATGTATCCTTTATAGATGACTTCTCAAGAAATACATGGATATATTTCCTTAAGAATAAATTTGAAGTCTTTGACAAGTTTAAAGAATTTAAGGCTCTGGTGAAAAACCAGACATAGAAGAAGATAAAGGTGTTAAGGACAGATAACAGTGGAGAGTTTTGCAATAGGGAATTTGAAGAATTCTGTAAGAAGTGTGGTATAGCATGGCAAAAGACGACTCCATATACACCTCAAAAAAATGGAGTTGCAGAAAGAATGAACAAGAAGTTGATGGAAAGGGCAAGAAGCATGCTTAGTGGTGTCGGGTTAGGACAAGAATTCTGGGCAGAGACGGTGGAGACAACATGTTACCTGGTCAACAGATCACCTTCATCAGCGTTGGAGGATAAGACTCCACAAAAGGTATGGACTGGTAAGAAACCCTCTCTTTCACATCTGAGGGTATTTGGATGTAATGCGTATGTACATGTTCCAAAGGAGAAATGAACCAAGTTGGATAGTAAATCTGAAAAGTGCATCTTTATTGGGTATAAGGATGGTTTAAAAGGTTATAAGCTTTGGAACCCTGTAACAAGGAAGGTTGTGTATAGCCGAGATGTGGTGTTCAAAGAGGTAAAAGATGTTATTAAACATGAAGTCCAACCAAAGGAACCTGAGAAGATAGAGTTTGAGCTAAAGGAGGAAGAATCAGACTCTACAGCAAAGGAGGAATCAGAAGATGAAGAGCCACAAACTCCAGGTGTGAGAAGATCAGTTCGAGAAATAAGGCAGCCAGAAAGGTATAGTCCATCTGCTTTCTGTTCAAATTTTTCTTTATCTATTACTGATGATGATCCCAGAACTGTGAAGGAAGCAATAGATTCAGAAGATGGAAAACTCTGGAAAGAGGCCATGGTTGATGAAATGGCATCTTTGCATAAAAATGAGGCTTGGGATCTGGTGGAGTTGCTGGCTGGAAGGAAATCCATTGGCAGCAAATGGGTGTTTAAGAAGAAGACAAATGCAGAAGGAAAGGTGGAGAAATACAAAGCTCGGTTGGTAGCAAAAGGTTATTCCCAGGTGTCGGGAATTGATTTTGGTGATATTTTTTCTCGTGTTGCCAAGGTAACTTCTATTAGATTACTTTTATCTGTTGCTGCTACTTTTGATTTTGAGGTAGAAAAGATGGATGTGAAGACAACATTTCTTCACGGGGATCTGGAAGAGGAAATCTACATGAAGCAACCTGAAGGTTTTGTGGTGAAGGGTAAGAAAGAACTAGTATGCAAGTTAAAGAAGTCTCTGAATGGGTTAAAAAAGTCACCAAAGATGTGGTATCAGAAATTTGATACATTTATATGGGGACTTGGCTTCACCAGAAGAAAAACAGATCACTGTGTGTATTTTAAATTAATTGGTGACCGTGTTATTTATTTGGTCTTGTATGTGGATGATGTGTTGCTGGTTGGAAATGACAAAGAAATTATCTAGGATTTGAAGACCCAATTGTCCTCCAAATTCGACATGAAAGATCTTGGTGCTGCAAACTATATTTTGGGCATGGAAATTAAAAGAGAGCGGGAAAAGAGGAAGCTCTAGTTAAACCAGAGGAAGTATGTTGAGACAATATTGTAGAGATTTAATATGCAGGATAGTAAACTAGTGAAGGTTCTTATTCCTGTAGGTTTAAAGTTATCTGTTGAACAGTGTCCCACGACACAAGAAGAGGAGGAGGACATGTCCCATGTTCCATATGCAAGTGCAATCGGTAGCCTGATGTATGCAATGGTCTGTACTAGACCAGACATTGCACATGCAGTGGGAGTATTGAGCATGTTTATGTCAAAACTAGGAAAGGAGAATTGGACAGCAGTGAAGTAGGTTTTCAGGTATTTTCGTGGCACTAGTGATTATGGTTTATGCTACCAAGCAAGACCAGGATTGGACAGAGTGTTGGATATTCGTGGCTTTGTTGATGCAGACTGGGCTGAAGATCTGGATCAGAGAAGATCTACAAGTGGGTATGTGTTTAACCTATTTGGAGGTGCAGTTAGTTAGATGAGTAAGAAACAATCTGTAGTGGCACTATCAACTACAGAGGCAGAATACATGGCACCCACTCATGCAAGCAAGGAAGCAGTTTGGTTGCAAAGATTGTGTTCAAGTATGGGGTTAGTATAGGGAGCTATAAGGATAGATTATGACATCCAAAGTGCAATTTTCTTGGCAAAGAACCCTGCATATCATTCAAAGACAAAACACATTGATGTTCAGTATCACTTTGTGAGGGATATGACAAAATACAAAAAGGTGTTGTTGGTAAAGGTGGACACTTTGAAGAATACTGTAGATTCATTGACAAAATCTGTGAGCTCTGAGAAGTTCTCTTGGTGTAGAGAAACAATGGGCATTCCAGGGCTAGATAAATGAAAATCTCTCTTGTGGCCCCATGTGGAAAGAAAACAACAAGTGGGAGAATGTTGGGTTGTGTTATATTCTTTCCACGAATAGCCCACGTAGTTAACCGGGGGGTTAGAAGGGGAGTGGAGCCCCCCCTTCGTCACACAGATTGTGTAGCGGGGGGAGTCATAGGGGGTTTGAGGGGTGCAGGTAACCCCACTCTATAGGGTCTGGGGCAACGCCCCGAAAAATTTTGGTTTTGGACCCTATGATAGGTTGGGCGGACCCACCTATGGTTTTGTGCATGATTTTTGCACATGATTTTGGACGCAATGGTTTTTGGTCCATGGTTTTGGATGCAATGGTTTTTCGGTCCATGGTATTGGATGCTTCAACATGTATAAATATGTATTGTAACACTGAAAGAAAATAATGAAAAATCAAGTTGGTAGTCCCAGTTTTGAGATCCAGGGGAAAATCTCATGTATATGTGTTTTATGTTTTATGCTCTCGCATTGTTTATTTTTTGTGTTTTAGAATTCATGTGCAGGTAATTTCTGTATGGGGTTAAAATCTACACTTAACCCTAAGGAAGAACTTGCTTGGATCTTGAGGGTGGTTTTCCAACAACTATGAAGGGACATACCTATCTATTAGTGGTATTTGATATGTTTAGAAAGATGTGCATTATGATGTGTTGCACAAAGACAATTAGAGGATAATAACAACAAAAAATGTTTATTGAATAAGTTTTGGTGCACTTTGTGATACCAAGCATCATCTCAAATAGGGATACCAAATTTCTCAATGCCTTTTGGACTAAAATTTGGGATAATATTGACACTAATTTAGATCTACAACTTTGTATCCATAGACACATGTATAAATATAAGTATTTAATAGGATAATGGTCTCTCTTATGAGGGATTGTAATCAAAATAATCCAATGACATGGGATCAAAATCATATCAATTTTCAATATTTTTATGATGAATACATCTATACTTCTATAGATAAGCCCCCTTTTGAAACTTACTTTGGAAACTTTCCAATTTTTCCCTTAGATATTACATATGGAAAACAAAGAGGAGTGAGGGGAGAAATCATTAGAGAAGCATTGAAACTAGAGAAGTTTGTTGAAAAGATTAGGAAGACATTTTTACAAGTGTAGGAAATATTAAAGAAGTATGGGAAGGTTCAAAGCCTAGCATGATCAACATGGAATTGACAAGACATTCAAGGTAGGAGATGGATTTTGGTTTCAACTAAACAAAAGAAGGATATAGGACCTTGGAATTATATCAAGGTCATTTTTCCCTTTTGAGGGATTCAAGAATATGGGTAGTAGAGCCTGCAAATTCAATATACTCTCATATATGCACATTTATTTAGTAGTGGATGTGGAATACTTGAAACTCCATGATCCTTCCATTTTGGATCAGGAAATTTAGGAGTAGGTCCTACCAACCATAGAGGAATTAGCAATAGAAGCTCAAGTATAATTGTTGGTAAAAGACATAATTTTGCAGAAGACATTACAAAATACTAGATATGGTAAACATGATATCGGGTAGAATGGGTTGAAAGGACAACTTCAAGTAAGGAAAAATGGTACTCTGGGGTGAAGGTAGATGAGCCATTTCCTTACCTCATTTAATAATAAACATATTGGGCATGAAAAGGCTCCCTAATTATGGAGGTAAGACTCATAATGGATCATTATATTATTTGCTATCTCTTGCAATATTTTATAGCAGAAAAATGGGAGGAATTGGCTTATAAGTCATATTTTAGTGGTAGGTTCCAATGTGGAAGGGTTTGAAACCTTCCAGAGCCATTTTGAGGCATCAAATTCCACCTTTAAGAGTAAAAAAATTGCAAGCATATCTCACAACCATTGACGTTGTTCTACACATTGAGATATTTCCAGCAATGTGAAATCACCTCAATTCGAATTTGTATGTTGAAGTTGTCCCTCTTGAAAGTTAAGAGACTTTATTGACCATCATATTGCCATGTGGAGACCATGTTATCCCCCAGTAATCACACATGTTCTAGTCAAATGTGGCATTTCAAGATGATTATAGAAGGTCTAGAATTGGAACTTTAGTTGAGGGTTGAGAATACAAAAACCATATCCCTACACAACTATAAATCTATGCGAAATATTAGGTCTCTAGGAAGAGAAGGGTTACAATCTTTTAGAATTTTTCTTGTTCAATAGTTGAGGAGAACATCTAGGAGTGGGATTTCAGATCATCATAGAGGATGTAGAATATTTTGTAACAACCTTTTAGGGAATAACAACAAAGGAAACTCCAAAGTGCTTAGCCATTTCTTTGTACTTGCATTATATAACTAAAGAAAAGAGAGTAAAGCATATGCATCACCTTATAGCTAGTATTTATTTATTATTAGGTCTCTTAGGTCACATCTTACCCTCATTTGTGGAAATGGTGTCTTCATTTGTTCAGTCTTTCACTTTCATATTTTAGTTATTTCCATAAATTTGAACATTAAGTTAGAAATAAAAAAGTGGGATATAAGGAAATAAATTGCACAATAAAATATTTGAGAAGATTACAATATTTATTCTAACAAATTATTCCCATGGAATATCCATGATATGTTATAGATCAAATACCTATTCTTATCAGCTATTGGTGTTCAACCAATGTTTCACAAATTTATTTTTTATTGCCAAATTTCTTTCAACAAGGCTAGCATTAAAAATAAAAAATATAAATATTTGAAGATTATACCTATATGAAATCTTCATGATAATTTTATAGTGCATACCAATTTGAAAGAAATACCCATCATTACCCAACTATTAGTTCACATAACATTAACTCAAGCATCATGAATTCATGAGGAATTTACTTCTTTAAATTTCACATATCCCTAATGTTGACTTAACCTCTCACATCAATGACTTACATGTCATTATGAGCATACAAATGGAGGGAATTAAAATATTTATTAAATATTTCTATTAGTTAACTAACTCACAACTATCAATTTCATCAAATAGTTCACATAAACTTCCCACTTTGGCCTAATCTACTATAAGTTTGGTCTTGATACCAATTTTTGACTTACACTAATCCCTTCCCTAGTAATCATAAAACTCCCTATGAATTTTCTTCTCAATTAGCCAACCGTTATGATAAGTTCTACATTTAACAACAATATAAATTGAAATTCATGTACACAAACGATTAGAAATAGAAATAGAAATAATCATGCAAATTTTAAATTTGTTCACCATATATTTTATTCCATGAATTCACAAAATTATTTGTAAATATAAAACACTCAACACAAATTTAACTACTTATTTGTAATGAATACAAGCCAACCAAACTAGTTGTCAAGGAGTAATTTATTGCCGAACTATAAAAATCAATTGTGCATCCCACTGCCAAGCTAGACTATAACACTACTAGGATGAATTTTTTTTTCTTATGGGGCTCTAATTTCACTTAGCCTAACCCATATATCTCATGAAATAACCAATTTATTCACCACTAAGCACTCTAAGGCCTCATCTAGTCATAAGCACATGATGTACTCTTTTCTATTTAAAAACACGATGACACTTTTTTATTTCTCTAGTCCATTGTCCCTTAGGAATCTTCTTCCCTTGTAGTGCAAGTACCAAGAGATCCAAATGCTATTGGTTTCCTATGTTCAATGCCTTGGAGGAGAAAGACTTGGCCAAAATGATCAATGGCTAACTATAAGAGGTTTATAATTTTATGGTGTTTTTTTAAACTATCCTAGACATTCCAACAATGGTTTTACCCTAAAAAATATCCCATTTCATCTTTTATACTTAGTAGAAAGTCCCTTATCCTTCACATTCTCTTACCAACAATGAGCGTGTGGGGTTATCTTACCATTGTATGTGTTGGGTGCAGGAATTACACTTAAGTAAACTCCTCAACACTTAAATTGTCAACCCGGGGGATTCATAAACTTAGAGACGAAGCACAAGCAATGCCAGAGATGGTATGAATATTTATAATATCAACTCCTACTTTCTTTAAAGGAAAAATTGCAAAATCAAACTATAGAGGAAAAAGGAAACTCGAACCATCAAAATAATCCAAGGTTGGAACAAAAAGAAATGTACTTGCAAAAGAGATTCAGAAATAAAAGGAGGAAATTACTCTAGCTGACTATTGATTAACTACTGAGAATGTGTTTTCTTTAGCAAAGACACCTTAGCAGTCTTCAACAGATGGGCCCCTTCAAACCTACTTATGTAAAGATGTCCTTCTCGCAGGAATCGATCTTGCACTAGTGCAGGAACAACGATTTATGCAGAAGGTGTAAAGTAATGTCTGTACTAAAAGTGTTTTTCTTCGTGCAAGGGCTTGAACTTTCTCAAGTCCAAAGCACTCAGATCTAGTACCAAGAAACTGGTTCTTGTACCTGATCATAGCTTCTTACACTTTAACTTTTAATTCTTGAAATCAATGCTTGATTACTGCAAGTGTTATGAATATCAAAAAGATGAATGTCTGCAGAAATAAAGAAACAATCTTTTCAATTTATCCTATTGTGAAATGTTAATGAAAGCAAGAAAGCTGTTAGAAGTAAACTAAAGAGGCTTACTGCATCACACTATCTAGCATTGGTGCAGGAACAATTCTCTTGCTCGGACCAGGGGGAAACCAAACCAAACGTGCAAAAAGTGAATAGCACACCAATGTGCACTGGTGCAGGTAATTTCTCCTGCTCGAACCAGGCGGGGAAAACCAAACCAATCGTGCAGAAAGTGAATAGCACACCAACGTGCACTAGTGCAGGTAATTTCTCCTGCTCGAACCAGGTGGGGAAAACCAAACCAATCATGCAGAAAGTGAATAGCACACCAACATGCACTGGTGCAGGTAATTTCTCCTGCTCAAACCAGGTGGGGAAAACCAATTCAAAATCAGGCGTAGAAAAGGAAATTTAACTACTTCACACTACAGATCTACTTTCACTCAGACATAAATTCAAATGCTGTAAATTGAATCACACTTGGCAGTTCAAAAACATAAATTACAAGATTAGAAAAGAGGGAGAACGTGCTGGGTTGGTTGGGCCCTAGCCAACCAACGCATTTCCCTTTCAAATGGGAACGCTACTCAATACTAAATCAATTCATCAACTGTTAAAAATAAAATTCAAGAAACGTAAGGCAACGCTCTTCTTATTAAATCATCAAGGAAATACATGCGTGATTACATATCTAGCCCATATTTGGGCGATAACAAAATACATGCCTGTTACTGTCTTCCTGGTTCTATTCTTTGTTCTATACAATTCTATCAACCATTCAACATTTCATCCTATTTACATTTCTCCTTATATAGATCCATGGCCAAAGGCCAAAATGATCGTTTAACTCGTTACATAGCCGATTGCAGAATAAGCTTTTGTTACAACAAATTACATAACCAATTACAAAATAATCTTTCGTTACAACAGATTAAATAACCAATTGCAAAATAGGTTTTCAGCCTTCAAAACTAGGCATCTTAACAGAATAGGTCATGGCTATCTCTAGTTGTTCGTTCCTCCTTAGTCCCATCTCAGCTACTCCAGATTGACTTGCTGTCATAACTGGGACTTGGCTGCCTTCAGATATTTTCTGTTGTTCGTGGCCAAGGCAGTGAAAAATTAGGTAGCAATCAAAGAGATCTGTATTTGCTGCCAAGATTCGCGGCGCTGGCACTAGTGCGAGATCTGATGTGCACTAAAATCAGCGAGCAAGGTGAGCATTTAACTATTAAATAACATAGGAGGTAATGATAAGTTACAAAAGTAATTATAAGCAGGAAATCACATAATAAATAGTTAATAAATACTAAGTCAAGTTAGAAAATGTAAAATATGAAGTTAATGCAAAATGTGTCATTGTTCTCGCACTATAGGATGAGGGCGCATAAGATAAGTAAAACAGGGGTAAATGGTTATGATTTGGGAAGGGAAAAATGGTCAAAAAAGATGCAAATTAGGGGACTAACATCCTCCCATCCCTAAACTGTTGTGTGTCCTCACACAACTCTTTACCTCTGCAAAAAAACTTCAAAATTTTGAGCACTCCAACTCAATCCTGTTTTGGCACGTTGTCCTCAGGCTGCACTGTTTCAGCCTTCTTCATCTTGATGTGCCTTAACTTCTTTGCTAGATTTTTCAACCGCCTAAAACAACATCCAGCCCGATATTTCCAAACTCTAATCTCGCTTTTCTTTTGTTTGAGCTCTACCATCAATTCTCCTCTGCTTTGTTCTTTCTCCTCTTATGCTTTGGTCACAAGTTGCTCCAAGTTTTTCACTTGGAGCTCTAACTCAACTATCTGAGCAGCAGGAGTCACCAATTCTTTTCCTCCCTCTGTCTCAGCAGGGGTTGTCACTTTCTCGAGGACTTCCATATCTGCCATGGTCACATCAGGGAATTATTCTTCCTGTGGTCCCTCTTTTTCCAGGTCTCCTTCCTTCTGTTCTACTTCTGGTTCCTCTTCATCTGGTTTTGCCTTTTCTTTTTCAGGTTCTTCCACCTCTTCTTCTTCTTCCTATTCTTCTTCTTCTGTGGGTTCTATCTCTTCTTCAGCTCCTCCTTCTGTTTCTAGTTCTTCCTCTTGGTCTGGTGCTTCTTCTTGTACTGGTCCAGGATGGGGTTCCACACCCTATGGGGGTTGTGGTTCTTTACCTACATCAGAGATTTTACTCTTCTTACAAGGCCTTTTGATAAAATCTACCAGCAAGGTATCATCTCTGACTTGTGCAATATTCGCCATGTCTACAAGGACCGACAGACTTTCGTGTTCAGAGGCCTGTGCTTGTGTGGAAGGGGTTGCTTCAGCAGGTGCGCTAGTTGTTTCCTTAGTGGAAGACGAGGTCTTATCTTCTGTCAATTTCTATGATCGCTTCCTTTTCACACTAGTGTGAGAAGGACTTCCCTTTTCGCTTCTGTTTGGGCCCTTGCTTGTACTAGTTGGGGCCTCTATCTTCTTTTCCTTGGCTGACTCTTCGTGTAGCTATTTCAATAGCTCTTCCAATGACCTACCTTCGCTCTCCAGCTACTTTAGGACCAAGATTTTGATCAAGCCGTGATGGTATAACCATGTATCGGTCTGGTCCTCCCTTCCATCCTATACACTTCTAGCCATTTTCTCAAGGCTTTTGAGCAAAAAGTAGGGGAAGTTCATTCTCCAATGAATATGCCGGCCTGCTTCAAAATGTTGCAGCATTCTAAAATGATACACCAGGGTGTTGGTGTATCTCCCCTCACAGGTCATGAATTTTTGCAAAATAAACGGGAGGTCCCGCCATTGGCTCAATAGGGCTTTGTGCGGTACTCCGCGTTTCCAGTTCACCTCTATATTTTTATCCTCGACAAAACGCTGCCAGCGTTTTCTTTCCAGCTTCTGGTTATTGAACCACTTTTCTCCTGTATTCTCCAAACCCATTGCTGCTGCTACCAATTTCTTCATGACCTTAAATTTGAGTGGCCCAATTTTCACTTGGTCGTTCTTAAAACTTCTTGCAAATTGAAGGGCGACCTATCTGTCATACCCATCAAACTTCTGCAGGAACTGTAGAAATCCCGACTCTTGCAATAGTGCAAGACTGTTGCGATATTCAACAGTTTGTTCAATTTTGTTGAGGAACAGGGGTTCATTTCGGACAGGTGGGATTGCTGCTAGCAGCTATGAATAGATGAGCTCTAAGACTTTGCATGCAATATCGAGGAATCGGCCTTCATAAATAAAAAATCTAACCATTCATCCATCGTATCTCTGATTCATTTGCCATAGATACTCATCATTTCTGGTCAGGCCTAATTGGTACGCACGACAACGGTTTAATGGTTAAGTGTAATAATAATCACAGTGAAGGGACGTTTAGGATAAATGGAGGAGTGGGGGAATTATGAGTGAAAGACGTTTCAAATCATGGCGGAGCGAGGTAGATTATATGCAAGCAACAATTAACACAATTTTTGCATTTCTTCATAATTACAAAAAAGGAACTTAGCATTCATTAAAAAAAATATCATGATTTCTACTTAAAAAACATTGTACTTTTAACTAATTTCCTCCTAGGTAGTATAATAGCATAAATACTTGTTGATGACATGAAAAGAAATCATATAACTTTCCATAATGACCACTGTCTTATGTCATATGATAACTTGTAATATGTTGTTGACGAGATGCATGCTCATACTGATCTTTACACCGATTAAATCATATCGTTCTGCTGGTACTTTTCTGCTTATAGGACAAAATGCTTGCTCTACTACAAGCATAATATTAAGACAGAGAATTAAAATATAGGCTAGATTTCACATGACTTCCTCGACTTTATTCTGAAGTTTGCTTTGCCCTTTCTGATGTTTCAGAGCACATCCTTTTGCTCTTCGTATGCAAGATCCTGCAATAAATTCATGAGAGAATAAAGGAGTTGGAAAGGGAAATTTTTAGAATGGGAAGGAATTTTGTTATAGGGATTCTAGGAAAGTACCAAAGAGGGAATAAATAGAAGTGGGATAAGGAAAAAAAATTCAAGGTTAAAGTGGGATTTCTTCGAAGCGGACAGGGAAAATTTAGAAGAATGTGGGAAGGTCAATATTCTGGGATCAAAGAATAAAACTGAGGGAGTATTACGAAGGTGGAATATGAAGAAAGGCAGAATTTTTTTTGGAAAATCTGCCTGCACTGGTGCAAGAAAAAAAACTACAGTGAAAATTAAGCGTTACTTGAATAAAAATATGCATGCTAATTACCCCAATTGTATAAAGGTTGGTTTTGCTGAACTGCTTCTACTTGGTGGTAACTTAGCACATCTAAAGATCAAGCAACATTTTATTTTTATTAGAAATTTTTGATCTTCCTACCAGCAATCTAGGTTTCAGGTTGATCCTTCTGCAATCATGTCAGCAAACTGATTTTCATAATTACAGGAAAATATTTTTTCTTTGTTATTATTTTTTATTATTTTATATAATCTTTCTTTTTTTATTTTTTATTTTTATTTGTGAGAAGAAGAAAAATTCATGTTTCCAAAAGGTTGTTATTACCATTCTCCACTACCATCCCAAATTGCTGTTAGACTTGTTGTGTAAAATATTTCTTGTTAAGTGGCTGAAAGTACTTCTTTAACCTGTGTCCATTTACCAAGAATATTGAATCTTGTCCATCAATAGTTTTAACTTCGACTGCTCCATTCTCGAATACTTGGATCACTTCATAAGGTCCCATCCACGTGTATGGAATTTCCTTTTAAAAATTTTAAATCTAGAATCATGAAGGAGCACCCAATCACCTAGTTGGAACTGCTTTTTTTGAATAAACTTGTCGTGCCATTTCTTATGTTGCTGCTGAATTAGTATGTTATGCTGAACAACATCCCTTCAAAATTCATCTAGCTCATTTAATTGGAGAAGATGATGTTGCCATGCCTTAGAGAGATCTAGTCCTAATTGGACTACAGTCCTGAAAGTTCTGATCTGGAATTCAAATGGTAACAAAACCTGTTTACCATATACCAGCTCATATGGTGTATGTCCCGTGCTATTCCTCCAAGTGGTTGTGTATGCCCACAAAGCTTCTGGTAATCTTTCAGCCCAGTCTTTTCGATGCATATTGGATGTCTTTGTAAGAATGGACTCAATCACTTTGTTTGTAGATTCCACCTGGCCATTTGCTTGCGGGTGATACGGCGTGGATTTCCTGTGCTAGATCTTGTATTGCTCCATTACACCCTGTACTAGATTAGAAATAAACTGCGGACCATTGTCAAAAACAATTTCTCTAGGCACACCAAATCTAGTAAAGATTTCAGTAAAAAGAAAATCAACAACAATTTTTTCTGTCGCAAAAGAAACAGCTTTAGCTTCTACCCATTTTGTAACAAAATCTATACAAACCAAAATATGATTTTTACTTAATGATGTTGGATTTATTGGCCCTATAAAATCAATAGCCCATTTTTCAAATGGCTCAATCATAACTTGAGGGCATAAAGGCATTTCATTGGTTTGATTAGGCTAGCCCATTCGTTGACAACTATCACAGTGCTTGACATATTGTTTGGCATCCTTAAACAAGGAAGGCCAAAAGTAACCAGCGCGCAATACTTTATATGCAGTCCGCTTATCAACGAAGTGGCCTCCACAAGGTTCATCATGAGCAGATTTCAAAATGTCAAACACTTCCTCCTCTCTTACACATCTATGGATAATCAAATCTGGGCCTGTGTAAAAGAGATCTCCTTGAATCCAGGAGTATGCAACACTTTTCTGAATAATATTCCGCTTTTCACGAGTGGACAAGTGGGGTGGTGTTTTCCCAGTAACCAAATAATTAGCAATGTCAGCAAACCACAGAATTTGTTGACATAGAAAAAAGATGTTCATCTAGAAAATCATCATTAACAGGAGTTGTTTCACCAAGATTATCTAATCGAGAAAGAAAATCCACTACAACATTAGACTTTCCTGGTCTATCAACAATAGTAGTATTAAACTCTTGCAACAATAGTAACCACTTAGTTACTCTACCACTAGTTAAAGGTTTGTTCATCAAATATTTAATTGCGGAATGATTAGTATGTACAAATACTTCATATCCTGTAATATAGTGTCTGAACTTATTAATTGCAAAAATCACAGCTAAAAACTCTTTCTTTGTAACTGTATAGTTTAATTCAGCAGAAGACAATTTTTTACTAATATAATAAATAACATAGGATTGCTTATTTTCCTCTTGTCCTAGAGCTGCGCCAATAGCCAAATCTAAAGCATTAGAGGAAATATGAAAAGGCAGAGACCAGTTAGGACCTCTCAGAACTGGTGCCTGTACTAACTTTTCCTTCAATGTTTCAAAAGACTGTTGGCAAGCTGTAGTCCAAGAAAATTCACTATCCTTAGCTAGAAGTCTGAAAAGAGGAGCAACTATCTTAGAAAAATTTTCAATGAATCTTCTATAGTAACCAGCATGTCCTAAAAAACCTCTTACTTCCCTTTGAGTTTTGGGTGCAAGAAGATGCAGAATGATTTCAATCTTTGCTGGATCGACCTGGATACCTTTACTAGAAATCAAATGGCCAAGTACGACCCCTTATTTGCACATCAATCTGCATTTCTTATCACTCAAAGTGAGATGGGCTTCCTCACACCAAAGAAGTACTTTTTCCAAATTTTCAAGGGCTTCCTGAAAATAATCTCCAAACAAAGAAAAGTCATCCATATAAATTTCCACAAATTCCAGATCAGCAAAAATAGCCAAGACTGCCCTTTGAAAGGTAGTCGGGGCATTACATAAGCCAAAGGGAAGCACTCTATAAGAAAATGTACCCCATGGACATGTAAAAGTAGTTTTATCCTGATCTTCGGGTGCAATCTGTATCTGGTTATAACCACTAAAGCCATCCAAAAAGGAAAAGTATTTCTTTCCTGCAAGGGTATCAAGCACCTGGTCAATGAATGGGAGAGGGAAATAATCTTTGAGAGTGGCTTTGTTTAATTCTTGATAATCAATACAAATACGCCATCTTCCATCTTTCTTAGGTACTAGCACTAATGGAGAGACCCACTAACTGTCGGAAATAGGATAGATAAAACCGGCATCCAAGAGTTTCTGTACTTCTTCTTTCACAATATCTCTTAGAGCTGGATTCATTCGCCTTTGGGGTTGTCGGACAAGTCGGGCTCCTTCTTGAATATAGATATGATGTGTGCAAGTTTCAGGAGGGATACCCTTCATATCTTCATAACCCCATGCAAAGGCACTAAGATGGTTTTGCAACAAATTCACAAGTTGCTCTTGCTGAGATGAGTCCAAATCTGAACTAATATACAAGGATTTACCAGGGCTAATCTCAACAATCCATGGTCTGCTTAGTCACGACATTAATGGCTGCCCCCAGGTCAATAAGAACATTAGAGACAAGAACATTACCAATCTGAACTGAAACAACAGGGTTTCCAGGATCAGTATATTTTTCCATAGATACACATCTTGTCATTAACTCTGCTACCCTACCAACAAATTGAATGGTTTGGGGTTCCAATTTCTTCCTCCCTGGTTTCTTGAGACAGAGTTCCTCAATAATATTAGTGCAAATAGGGATCTCTTTGATGGATTGAAGCAAAGGTATCTTACTGAAAATATTCCAAAGCTCTGATGCCAAGCTAGTCTCAGAAATAGGCTCACTTCTGTCCATAACTAGCCTCTCTGGGAAGGGAGGCTGGCTGGAAGAAGGTGGCAAGGATCCAGAGGTAAGGGCTGTTTGGTGACTGCTTTCAGAGAATGGTTAGGAGTTTCCGCTTCTCCTTTCTCTTCAACAATCACTGTGGGTCAGTTCTGATTTTCTAATGTTACAGTCCTTCCCGATCGTAACTGGATATCATGAACCCCAACTGGAATAGAATGGTACTCAAATGATAAAGGTGGGTTTGTTACATAAATCATTTGCACTGCTTTATTATTGTTAGGATTAGGCATAGGTTGAGCAGGAATTGAGGAGGTCTAAAGGGTGAAGGTAAAGGCAATGGTGGATTAAAATGACTCGGAAGTTGCAGCATTGAATTTTTTGCATGAGGATATGATTGCATAGGTGGCTGGTAGGAATATGGGGAATGAGTTGGCCCTCTCCAACGTTGCTGCCATGGTTGAGAAGGTTGTCCATGCTGATATGGATTTCCATACTGCCACTGCTGATTAGTGTTAGGATAAGAATATGCATGTGAATTATAACCAAAATAGTGTGTTAGGATAAGAATATGCATGTGAATTATAACCAAAATAGTGTGGAGAAAATTCAAGAGCCATACCTGCACCTACCTGAGGCCAATTTTTTCTTGCTCCCACAACATTCAAGTATTCAGCTTCAGGCTGTCCCCCTGTGAATACAACTTTAAGTGCTGGTATGGAGGGACATTTTTCGGTGATATGGTCTTATACACAAATAGCACACTTATTAGTTTGTTTTAAATTAAGAGGACACTCTTTAGGCAGATGCTTATCTCTACATTTAGGACAGAAAATACATAGTGACTCTTGTTCCTTTATAAGTTTTTGTTGGAATTTTAAAGAGTCCAATTGCTTAGAAACAACATTCATTATATCAATTTTCATGTTTTCCATTTTATTTTCTAGTCCAATAATCATAGCATCGATAGATTCAGTTTTTCTATTTCGAGTTCCTCTACCAGATCTATACTGATTTCTTGAAAATTTCTTGCATAATTCACAAATTTGATCAAAAGTTCGCTGAGAGATGTCACATTGTCCTAGCAGATTTAGATTATTTCTAGCATTTTCAGTAAGTCCTCTTAAGAACAAGGTTCTAATAGTGCTGGAATCAAGCTTAAGTTTCGACCTTTGTAGAATATACAGAAATCTTTCTAAGTAATCTTCAAGAGTTTCATCATCATCTTGTATGATCATAAAAATTTCATCTTGCATGTCCTGAGTTTTGCAAATATTCCTGATATTTAGACAAAAACACTCTCTTCATCTATTCCCAAGAGGTTAGAGAGTTTCCTCTTCACCCCATGAACTAACGCAAGGCTGAGTCCTTGAGGGTAGCAGGAAATAATCTTAACTTTTGAGCATTAGTTGAATAATCATAACTTCTACACAAAATATCGAACTCGAATAAAAAAGAGTCAGGGTCTTCATGAACTTTACCATGGAAATAGGGGAGAGCCGATGGTGGAATATTCTTCATTTGCGTCATAGTATCAGGATCCACAAAAGGAAACACAAAAGTGGATTGTTCTTCACTTACCTCGTCCTGGTATTCACCAAACCCTTCCACATAATTTTCATGATTTGCCATTGTCTCTTTCTTACTCTTGATAGGCTGAACCATGTCACCTGAGTTGTTGTCACCAGAATCCAACTGGATTGTTCCTGCGTGATGGGTTTGATTGGGCTTCCTTCTCACAGAAGGAGACCCAATATGAGAATTGTTTCCAAAATTCTTTTGGCCCTTAGTGGGCTTCGAACCCTCACCTTTCTTAGGCATTCATTTCAAAAAAGAAAGAAATCCAACAAGTAATTTCTAATAAAAATGCTGTCAGAAATCAATTAACACCAGCAAAATTCCTTCAAAAGAAAAATCTTTTGATGCAGGAGCATGTGACTTAGAGGGAAAAAGTCTTCAAACATATTCAAAAATCCAAAAAAATATACAAGCAAGGGAGTGGGGTCCTTTAGCTAGCAAGGTTTATGATTTTCTAGCTTAGGATAATGATAAAATTAAGAATAAAGATCAAGTTCTAATAAGTCGCTTTATGATAAGCTGTAATAGCTTTATTGCTTTAAATCACTTATGTAAAAGCCATGATTTTGTACAAGATAAAGGCCGAGAAGTCTTATCTATTATTTATAAATAATAAACAACTGGACTCTCAGAGGAGATCGAGCCTGGAAGCATTGTCATTTTACAAAGCCTCTCTTTGTTCATCTGAATTATTGACTCTCTGTTAATTGGTATTTTATCAGTCCTGGTTCTGTGTGGTTCCGTGCGTATTAGTGGAGATTCAATTGTTGTTTTTTGGTTAACTCTTAGTATTAAACCTGTTGGGGAGTTTTATCTTCACATCGGCAGATGCAGGCTTCTGAAATGCATTGTTAAATCCTGCAGACAACACTCTGTTTACATAGAGGAATTGAGATATTTCCTTGGGTGGAACATAGTTCGGGACATGAAATTCTATTAGATTCTGTTCATACCCATATTGGGTTTGAACCTATATCGCATCGCAGGACCTCAAGTGAAGCGGAAGACCATTGATTGCGCCGAACTTCGATAGCACGACACTACCAAAGCCGAAATGCTATAGGGAGATTATAATAAGTTGTCGGGTCCGCGAGGATGGTAGCATCACAAATCTGGAGGCGGAAGGAACCAAGCATAGGCGCTTTGGAAGTCGCCGATAGCGATTGCCGATTATCGCATCGGGAAAAGGTGGAAAGGGTGATTATAAAAGCACTGATAGTGTTATTTGCGTTTAACGCAAAGACTTGAAATATAGTACCAATTGTGTATTTACGTTAAAAACGAGGTTTCTCAGTTTAAGAGGGCCGATAGTGTTTGTGTAATTCCTTTGGAATTACAGTTCTGACAGGAACAAAGGTCTGTTTGTTAATTGTGAAGCATAACCAACATAGCGGTGATTGGGGAAAATCCATGAGGTTGTCAGTTAAATGACTGATACGTTAATTGAAGTAGAGGGAGAAATTTGGTCTGATATTGAAGAAATTGTAACCAGGTTTGAGAGCTTGTCCATATCGCCTGCACCCAAGCCACCATCTTTCCCACAATGCTGAAAGAAAAAATTACCTCTATTGTACAATCAAAAAATTCTTACCAAATCAAATCGCCTCCCCAACAACGGCGCCAAAATGTTGGGTGTAGGAATTACACTTAAGTAAACTCCTCAACACTTAAATTGTCAACCCGGGGGATTTGTAAACTTAGAGACGAAGCATAGGTAATGCTAGAGATGGTATGAATATTTCTAATATCAACTCCTAATTTCTTTAAAGGAAAAGTTGCAAAATCAAACTATAGAGGAAAAAGGCAACTCGAACCATCAAAATAATCCAAGGCTGGAACAAAGAGAAATGTACTTGCAAAAGAGATCTAGAAATAAAAAGAGGCAATTACTGTAGCTGACTATTGATTAACTACTTAGAATGTGTTTTCTTTAGCAAAGACACCTTAACAGTCTTCAACAGATGGGCCCCTTCAAAGCTGCTTATGTAAATATCTCCTTCTTGTAGGAATCGATCTTGCACTAGTGCAGGAATAACGATTTATGCAGAAGGTGTAAAGTAATGTCTGTACTAAAAGTGCTTTTCTTCATGCAAGGGCTTTAACTTTCTCAAGTCCAAAGAACTCAGATCTAGTACCAAGAAACTAGTTCTTGTACTCGATCAGAGCTTCTTACAATTTAACTTTTAATTCTTGAAATCAATGCTTGATTACTGCAAGTGTTATGAATATCAAAAAGATGAATGTCTGTAGAAATAAAGAAACAATATTTTCAATTTATCTTGTTGTGAAATGTTAATGAAAGAAAGAAAGCTGTTAGAAGTAAACTAAAGAGGCTTACTGCATCACACTATCTAGCACTGGTGCAGGAACAGTTCTACTGCTCAGACTAGGGGGAAACCAAACCAAACGTGTAGAAAGTGAATAGCGCACCAACGTGCACTGGTGCAAGTAATTTCTCCGGCTCGAACTAGGTGGGGAAAACCAAACCAATCGTGTAGAAAGTGAATAGCACACCAACGTGCACTGGTGCAGGTAATTTATCCTGCTCGAACTAGGTGGGGAAAACCAAACCAATCATGCAAAAAGTGAATAGCACACCAATGTGCACTGGTGCAGGTAATTTCTCTTGCTCGAACCAGGCGGGGAAAACCAATTCAAAATCAGATGCAGAAAAGGAAATTTAACTACTTCACGTTGCAGATCTGCTTTCACTCAGACAGAAATTCAAATGTTGTAAATTAAATCACACTTGGCAGTTCAAAAACATAAATTACAAGATTAGAAAAGAGGGAGAACGTGCTGGGTTGGCTGGGCCCTAGCCAACCAGTGCGTTTCCCTTTCAAATGGGAACGCTACTCAGTACTGAATCAATTCATCAACTGTTAAAAATAAAATTCATGAAACGTAAGGTGGAGCTCTTCTTATTAAATCATCAAAGCAAATACATGCGTGATTACATATCCAGCCCAGATTTGGGCAATAACAAAAGACAAGCCTGTTACCGCCTTCCTGGTTCTATTCTTTGTTCTATACAATTCTATCAACCATTCAACATTTCGTCCTATTTACATTTCTCCTTATATAGATCCTTGGCCGAAGGCCAAAAGGATCATTTAACTCGTTACATAGCTGATTGCAGAATAAGCTTTCGTTACAACAAATTACATAACCGATTACAAAATAAGCTTTCGTTACAACATATTACATAACCGATTGCAAAATAAGCTTTCGGCCTTCAAAACTAGGCATTTTAACAAAACAGGTCATGGCTATCTCCAGCTGTGCGTTCCTCCTTAGTCTGATCTCAGCTACTCTAGATTGACTTGCTGTCATAACTAGGACTTGGCTGCCTTCAGATATGTTTTGTTGTTCATGGCTAAGGCAGTGCAAAATTAGGCAGCAATCAAAGAGATCCGAATTTGCTGCCAAGATTCACGGCGCTAGCACTGGTGCGAGATCTGATCTGCACTAAAATCAGCGGTCAAGGTGAGCATTTAACTATTAAATAACATAGGAGGTAATGATAAGTTACAAAAGTAATTCTAAGCAGGAAATCACGTAATAAATAGTTAATAAATACTAAGTTAAGTTAGAAAATGTAAAATATGAAGTTAATGCAAAATGTGTCATCGTTCTCGCACTAGTGCAAGATGAGGGCGCATAAGATAAGTAAAACAGGGGTAAATGGTTATGATTTGGGAAGGGAAAAATGGTCAAAAAGGATGCAAATTAGGGGACTAACAGTATGCATAACAACCATCATTTTAGACAAATTCATCCACAAGTAAGGAGAGGAAGAGAATTCAAATAAGAGAATGGGAAATTCCCAAGCAAAATAAATGCTCTAGAGGATATTGGAAGAATGATCTATGGATAATAGTGAATAATGCTCTCCCTTCAAAAATTTCATTATACATACTTGTCATACATGGATAGTTTATCCTTCCCTAGAAGCACAGAAAAATGTCAAAGGACAACACAATTTAAAGATAGGTGTGAAATCTTGGTAATGAATCCTAGGTAAGAAAGGTTGGGCATATTATATTGGTTATCCAAAATGACTAAGAAAATTTAATTGTTGTAGGAATCCTATGAACAAAAAAATCCATAGGGAGCATTGTTCTTCCAATTTTATAATTTTTTTAAGGTTTTGGGTCTCTTTAGAGAACCTTAAAACCAATAGGGGAATGGGCATAATATTAGAATGGAGGAAACATTCCTTTAGAACTATGATGTGTTATAATGGATCTAAGATGATAAAATGGAGAAAATAGTTTAATTAGAAAAGTATTTTGATATGAATTATAAATTTGGTATGTAATATCTAAAAAATATGTAATGTGAGGGATGTGTAATTTCTTGGGTGCTTAATCCCCATAAATGCAGGTCTCTTATTAAATTTTACAATCTTGAGACATTTAAAACACTCTCATTAGAATACTTATATAAGTAGAAGAAATTTTTTTTGGATATTAACTTCATGATGAAATTTCATGCTAAATTTACTATTTTTGTAAATTGGTAGGACTAATGTATATTCATCTTAAATTTGAATCCATTATGTGACAAGAGACGTCAAATCTCTCAGGATGCAAATTTTTCTTCAAAATTTACAAGCTAAAAAAGTTGTAGAAATCAAGGGATTTAATTCCTCTAGGTGCATGACATACCCATCCTCAAGTGTTTTCATCCCTTTTAATCCATAATAGAACCAAAATTAAACTAGATGTCAACTAGTTGCAGTGAGAGGCACATTCTACAACCCAACATGAGGATGATGTTTGATTTTGTCCATGATTAACGTGAAGTTGACATGCGTCCCTCTTAAAATAAAAATAAACTATTCTCTAAATAGAAAAACAATGTCAGCTATAATAAAAAAGAAAAAATGAATATTACTTTATCTCTCTCTAAATTTGCTATAAAACTATGTTACTTGATATGGATATAAAAAATATTATTTTTATCGCTAAGAGTGAGTGAAATATTTTTACCACATTGTGTGATAATATCAATAACAAATTGAGTGACCATAATGAGGTTCATGTTATTGATGTTTTATAATTATACTAATTAAAACTCACTAAGCATGCATATTAATTTCTATTTTTCAATTAAAACTAACTAAATATGCATATTAATTTTTATTAGTTGACATTTCTTTTCTATTTAAAGAATATTTTTATTTTTATTTTAAGAGGGACACGTGTCAACTCCATGTTGAGGATGGATGAAATCACACATAGCCCTCATAGTGTGTTGTATAATGTGCCTCTTGGGGCAATGAGTGTAAACATTTACTATCTATTATTGGAGAGATGTTGTAGTGTCCATAAAAAGAAACATTAGATCCAATAATAGTTTTTTTGATTCATGGAATCAAATATATGGTGAATAAATTTAAAATGTGCATTGCTATTAATGTTGTTAATTGTTTGTGTACATATATTCCCTTATGTATTAGCCAACCGTTGTGATAAATTCTACCTTAACCAACCATATAAATTGAAAATCATGTACACAAACAATTAACAACATAAATAACCATGCATATTTTAAATTTGTTCACCATATATTTGATTCCATGAATTCACACAACTATTTATAAATAGGAAACACTCAACACAACTTTAACTATAAATACTTATTTGTAATCAATGCAATCCAACCAAGTAGTTTCCAAGGAGTAATTTATTGCCTAACTATAAAAATCAATTGTGGATTCCATCCCCAAGCTAGACTATAATACCACCGACATGAAGAAATATCCTATGGAGCTGTAATGTCTCTTAGCCTAACCTATATCTCTCATGACATAACCAATTTACTCACTACTAAGAACTCTAAGGCTTCATCTAGCCATAAGTGCACGATGTCAGTCTTTTCTATTTAGTAATAAAAGGAATATATTTTGTTCCTCAAGACCACAGTCTGTTATGGATCTTCTTCCCTTCCAATGCAATGCTAGAGAGAGTCTAAGGATATTGATTTCCTTCATTAAATACCTCGGAGGAGAAACACTTGTCCAAAATGATCAATGGCTAAGAATAAGAGGGTTATAGGTTTGTGGTGTTTTTCAACTCTTCCGGGAATTCTAACAATGGGTTTACCATAAAAACCATCCCATTTCCTCTTTTATACTTAGTAGCAAGTCCCCTAGCCTTCACATTCTCTTACTATCAATGAGTGTGTGGGGTCCTCCTATCATTCTATGCATAACAACCATCATTTCAAACAAATTCCTCCATAAATAATGAGAGGAAGAACATTCAATTAGGAGAATGGGAAATTCCCATGCAAAAGGAATGCTCAAAAGGAGATCGAAAGAATGTTCTATGGACTATGGTGAATAGTGATCTCCCTTCAAAAATTACCTAATACACACTTTCCTTACATGGGCAGTTCATTCTTCCCAAGAAGCATGGAAAAATGTCAAAAGACAACACAATTCAAAGATAGGTGTGAAAGATTAGTAAGTAATCTTAGGTAAGAAATGTTGGGCATATTATATGGATTATGCAAAATGACTAGGAAAATCTAATTGTTGTAGGAAAAATACGAACAAAAAAATCCATAGGGTGCATTCAGAGAATTTTTAGGTCTAAAATGGGTCTCCTAAGGAAAATAATAAAATAATAGTTATCATCTTTTAAAGAAAAAAATGTAACTACTTTTTTTTTATTGTATTTTTGTTTTATATGCTTATATTTTTACTCAAATGTCAAGTGTAGGCACTTGTTGGATTCAAAATTAAATTCCACATCCAATGAGTACTAACTCTGCATGCTTTCAAGCATACTCACATAAAAAAAAAAATTGAAAATACATGAAAATAGTGTGTTGAACACATGAACACATTTTTTCATGTATTTTCATTTTTTTTTTTCGATATGAGTATACTCAGAAGTATGCAGAGTGGGTACTCATTGGTTGTGAAATTCAATTTTGAATCCAACAGGTATATACCTTTGACATTTGAGTAAAATTATAAGGAGATAAACCAAAAATATAATAAAAAAGAAGTTTTCTTCTTTTCTCTCCAAAATATTTTCCCTTGGGGATAACAACATTACCTTGAATTATAATGGCCCTTTTAAAGTTAATTTTCTTAGTAAACTTTTTGTTTTGAGGTTCATTTTTTACCTCAAAATTTCACCAATGCATAGTTACTACTATTTTAGAACTTTTTTTTAATGTTTTGGGCCATTTTAGAGAACCTTAAAACCACTAGGGGCATGTATGGAATATTGCTATGTAGGAAAACTTCCTTTAGAACTCTTATGTGTTATAATGAATTCAATATGATAAAATGGAGAAATTAGTTTAATTGAAAAGATATTTTGATATTAATTATAAAAATAGCATAAAAATATGTAATATGAGAGGGATGTGTAATTTCTTTATTGCGTAATCCCCATAAATGCAAGTATTTTATCAAATTTTACAATCCTGAGAGATTCAAAACACTTTCATTAGATACTTATATAAGTAGAAGTGGTTTTTTTGGAGATTAAATTCATGATGAAATCTCATGCTATATTTACTATTTTGTAAATTAGTAGGACTAGTGTATTCATCTTAGCTTTGAATCCATTATGTGATGAAAGACGTTAAATATCTCAACGTGAAAAAGTTTCTTCAAATTTTATACTCTAAAAAATGTGTAGAACTCAAGGGATTTAATTCCTCTTGGTGCATGACAAATCCATCCTCAAGTGTTTTCATCCCTTGTAATGCATAATATAACCAAAATTAAAATATATCTACACTATGTGTGTCGATAGGCACATTCTACAACCTAGTATGAGGGTGGTGTTTGATTTCATCTGTGATCAACGCAGAGTTGACATGTGTCCCTCTTAAAATAAAATTAAAATATTCTCTAAATAGAAAAGAAATGTCGACTGAAATGAATATTACTTTATCTCTCTCTAAATTTGTTATAAAAGTATGTTACTTCATATGGATATCATAATTATTCTACATGTGACTGACACTGAAATATTTTTATCACCTTCCATTGTTATATCAACAACAAATCGAGTAACCATAGTGAGGTTGAGATTATTGATGTTTCTTTTTTAATTAAAACTAACTAAATATGCATGTATTTTTTATTTTTTATTATAGCTAACATTTCTTTCTATTTATAGAATATTTTATTTTTATTTTAACAAGGACATGTGTCAAATCCATGTTGAGCATGAACATAATCACACATCACCGTCATACTAGGCTATATAATGCACTTGGTTCAATAAATGTAAACATTTAAATTTAGATTCAATATTGGAGAGATGTTGTAATTTCCATCAAATGAAGCATTACATACAATAACAATTGTGTGAATTCATGGAATCAAATATATAATGAACAACTTCAAAATGTGCATGATTATTTATGTTTCTAATTGTTTGTGCACATGAATTCCCTTCTCTATTAGCCAAATGTTATTATAAATTATACCTTTAACAACAATATAAATTGAAACACATGTGTATAAAGAAATTAGCAACAAAAATAACCATGCCCATTTTAATTTTTTTCACTATATATTTGATTCCATGAATTCACACAACTATTTAGAAATAGAAAACACTCAACACAAATTCAACTATAAATACTTATATGTAATGAATGCAAGGAAACCAAACTAGTTGTCAAGGAGTAATTTATTGCCTAACTATAAAAATGAATTGTGGATTTCACCCTGAAGCTAGACTATAATACAAATAGGATGAAAAAAGTTCCTATGGGGCTCTAATTTCACATCCTAACCCATCTCATCACATAGACAATTTACTCACCACTAAGAACTCTAAGGCTTCATCTAGCCATAAGTGCATGATGGTTTTCTTTTCTATTTAGTGACAGAAGGAATATATTTCATTTCTCTAGTCCACAATTCCTTATGGATCTTCTTCCCTTCTAGTGCAAGTCCTAAGAGAGCCTAAGATTATTGGTTTCCTAAGTTCAATTCCTTGGAGGAGAAATGCTTAGCTGAAATGATTAATGGCTAACTATAAGAGAGTTCTAAGTTTGTGGTGTTTTTCAACTATCCTGGACATTCCAACAATGGTTTTACCATAAAAACCATCCCATTTTCTCTTTTATACTTAATATTAAGTCCCCTAGTCTTGACCAATAATGGGTGTTGGGGTTCTCTTATCAATGTATGCATAACAACCGTCATTTCAAACAAATTCCTCCACAAATGAGGAGAGGAAGAGCATTGCAATATGAGAATGGGAAAATTCCATGCAAAATGAATGCTCCAAAGGAGATTGGAAAAATGATTTATGGATAATGGTGAATAATGCTCTCCCTTCAAAAATTGCATAATACTTACTTTCCTTACCTGGGTAGTTCATCCTTCACAAAAAGTATGGGGAGAATGTCAAAGGATAACACAATTCAAAGATAGATGTGAAATATTGGTAAGGAATCCTAGGTAAGGAAGGTTGGGTATATTATATGGGTTATCTAAATTGACTGATAAAATCTAATTATTGTGGGAATATTATGAACAAAAAAGTCTGTAGGGAGCATAGTTCTTGCAAATTTTTTTATTTTGTTTTAAGGTTTTGGCTATCTTTAGAGAACCTTAAAACCACTAGGGGCATGGATGGAGTATTGGCATGGAGGAAATATTCCTTTATAACTTTGATGTGCTATAATGAAAGTAGGATGATAAAATGGAAAAAGTAGTTTAATTCAAAAAATATTTTGATATGAATTATAAAATTAGCATGTAATATCTAAAAAAATATGTAATATGAGAGGGATGTGTAATTTATTGGGTGCTTAATCTCCATAGATGCAAGTCCTTTATCAAAATTTATAATCTTGAGATATTTAAAACACTCTCAATAGAATACTTATATAACTCGAACTATTGTTTTTTAGAGAAAAACTTCATAATGAATCTCATGCTAAATGTACTATTTTTTAAATTAGTAGAACTAGTGTATATTCATCTTAACTTTGAATCCATTATACTATAAAAGATGTAAAATCTTTTAAGCTACATAAGTTTCTTCAAATTTTACTGTCTAAAAAAGTATACAACTCAAAAGATGTATTTCCTCTAATGCTTCTTAGATCCATCCTAAATGTTTTCATCCCTTTTAATACATTATAAAACCAAAATTAAAATAAATCTACACTAATATTTAAATCAATTAATATTATTGAAAATTACAAAAGTGATAAATATAATTAGTATTTCATTAATATATATATTTTTTAATTATTTGTGATAATTATTTTTAACATTTAAATAATTAATATTAATATATATTATTTTAGTGTTGTTTTTAAAATGAAAACCAACATATGCATTATTAGTTATTAAACATCAATATAACAATTTATTAATGACTTCCAATTTCTATGTATACCGCCTCGTTAATTGAACTCTTACCCGGTGACCATTCAAAGTTATCTCTTTTCTATTAATAATTTTTAACGTAAATCCAAAACTCATATATATATAAATCGAAGTTGTGTGATGACTAAGTGATGCCAACAATCCCATTTTACAAAGTACTTGCACTTAAGGTGTATTGTTAACGACCACACTTCATCTGTTGCATTACTTTGAGTGACTTTAGGAACTACACTATACATATTTACTAAAAAAATAATAATTTTTAAAAACCATAAAGGAAAATTTTAAATTTATTTTTGAAATTATTGATTATTTATGAACGGCAATAAATATCATCAAATGTTAGAACGAAGGTTATATTTTCAATAACTCATCAATTAGAACGAAGGTTATATTTTCAATAACTCATCAATATGTTCATTTTTAATATTCACTTTTAATGCTTAGTTGGTTATTGAGTATTGACTTATCATATAATTTGGACTAAAATTATCTCTATTCTAGTTGTATTTTATTTTTTTCTTGTATTTTTTTTCAATATTAAACCTATCACATATCAAATGTTAGAACAAAGGTTATATTTTCAATAACTCATCAATATGTTCATTTTTAATATTCACTTTTAATGCTTAGTTGGTAATTGAGTATTGACTTATGTTCATTTTTAATATTCACTTTTAATGCTTAGTTGGTAATTGAGTATTGACTTATCATATAATTTGGACTAAAATTATCTTTATTCTAGTTGTATTTTATTTTTTTTCTTGTATTTTTTTTCAATATTAAACCTATCACATATCACACAATTAGATAAATATCCTACCACCATATTGATGTATTTACTTTTTTATGTCACTTAATGGAAGTTTCCTAAAAAAAATTAGATATTTTTCCTTTATCAATCCCCACTTGACTTCATGTGTTATGAGCGCTAGAGAATCTAGTCAATATGAGAATTGGAACCAACTTTAGTTTACATATTTCATATTTTTGGATCCCAGGAAGGTTATAGTGCCATTTGATTTGCTATATTTACCTTTAATACTAGTCATAATGCCATTTCCTTTGTTATCTTTCCTTCCAATCTTAGCTCTATGAAAAAACCAAATCAATTAGTCATATATGTAAATTGTAATTGCATTGAAAAATTATTAGTAAGATTACTTACAAATGAGTTGTTTAATGTCAATGCTGAAGATAAAAAAATAGACATCTAGTAAATCTAGGAAAATAAAGTAATCTTTCTTTTATCGTGCTCACATATTCCATCTCATTAGTGGTATTGAACATGTGGTTTCATAGTTCTTTTATTGCATTCATAATGCCATGTGTTTGACATGGTTATAGCGTTTGTATTTAATAAGTTTATTATTTTACACATTTACAAGCTTGTCAATCACCGAAGATATAATTCATGGCATCCCTACTAATATAATGGATAATGGGAGCATAAGTTCCAACTAAGAATTGATTGTAAATCTTTAAACTCATCTTAAAGATCATAATGCATCATTTTTCTTAGTCTGACATAAAACTATTAAATGATTATGTATAGAACTATTAAATGATTATGTATAGGATTGAAATGTTGGAAATGCGTTATCTTCTTTACATGGTTAGCTCAATTTGTTTTATGTTGTGCGAAGGGTTGGGGGTATTAAATATCACTTTAGTCTACATTAGATTATTATTATTATAATGAGAAATAGAGGTACAACTTAAGATTTGTTGTTTTTCTTACTAAAATTTTTCTTGGTAAATGTCTAAGTACTATGTGTGAACGTTGTTGTTATTCCTTTTGTACAAAATATGTAAGCATTATGTTATTGTTAAAAATAAAGGTTTAAAACTTACAAAGAATTTTATCAAGTTTGGCGAAATTTTCTAACTTGTATGTTCTTGATTAAGTTTAGATATGAATTTGCACAAAAGGAACCTTCTCAACATCACAAAACTTAAAATTTGGATTACAAGAGGGAGAATTGAATTTTTATCATTCAATCTATATTGTGACCAAATCCTCACTCCTTTGATTTCTAAAATGACCATTCCTATTTTCCTAATTCCATGCTTCTTAAATATATACTTCTTTCACTTCCTCCTTTTTTCTAGCAACATTGACAAATACTTTGCAAATATTTTGAGAATTCCCAATAGCTTTCTTTTCCTCCACCTATTCAAAAGCCTAAGATCAAGGACACATATTCTTTGTAGGATTAAGACAAATTCTTTGTAGGATCCACTGATACAATTCTCAATGAGATCATAATTTTCCCTAGTTTAAATATCACTTTTTGGTAATCCATTGGTACACTTGCATTACATACACTCAATAGAAACAACTCAATTATGCATTTTCAACAAATTATGAAACAACTCAATTATGCATTTTCAACAAATTATGATTGAATATTGGAAAATTAATAAAATGTATTAAATTGGTAATTTTTTATAAAATCAAGTGATACCATTCTTAATAAGATTACAATTTTCCTTAGTTTAAATTGAACTTTTAATGCATAAACATATACCTGCATTTTAAAATCATTAAAGCACTTGCATTATATAAATCGAACCAAAAAACTCCAAACATGTGTTTCCAACGAATATTGTGAACAGATAATAAACCATATTAAATTATACTTTATTTTCGATTGAAATTCTAACTCGTTCATAAATTTAATATTTTTAATAATTAAATAACTATATTTTATTTTAATTTATAATCTTCAATTAAAATATAAATACCAAACTTTAATTATTAATCAGGAAATGGTGAATAAATATACTCCATTCACCCTAAAATTAAAAATATCTCGACGAAAATGTGATTACTCACATTACTTTCATTTTTTCTCCCCTTCTTTACAATGACTTGTGGACCATCACCTTCACCCACTAAATTCCATTTTTTTCCCCATCAAAACATACATTTTATTAAGAAAAAATATAATCTCTTTACATGTGTAAAGATTAGTTTGTCCCCGAAAACTAGAAAATATGCAACTATAAACCAAATAGAATGCCTATAGAGGTAGTTGATCTTCAGTTGAAAGAGACAAAACAATCCTCTAAAATATATTGGACTAATATATGAAATACAGGCCCCAAAAAGGGCTATTAGGCATAACAACTTGTTGAAGAATGTAACTAGTGTCAGTTTTCATAGTTATATTTGAGGCATAATGTAATGTATTTGCCAAAGTAAAGAAAAATAAATTTTATTATCAAGGAAAATTGACTTATTAAAGCAGATAAATTAGGTCTTCTAGGCCTTCGCCACCAAGTTAGCCGCAAGAAAGAACAAGTTGGCCTCAAACAAGGGAATTCATCCTCATAGACTCACTATATATTGGAGCAACTTGACTCATTTGGAAGCACATCTCTCACAAGTTTGAATTGCAGTAGTTGGAAGTAATAAAGGGTACAAAATTCAAGGAAAAAGGAAGAAAGGTTTAGCGAAGGAGAAGGAGGTCATTATCTAGCTAAGGAAGTCAAATTTTCTCTATCTAGTCTCACACTTGCAAAGGATTTGAAGCTGCAGGAGGGCCGAAATTGCAGTCTTGAAGCTGGGTCGAAATTCTGATGCAGTAGGGTCAAAAATTTGTCCTTGATGCAATATTGAAGCAATATCGATGCAATTTTGTTGCAGTCGATCTTTGAAGGTTGGAAGAATAGTTTAAGGGCGAACTTGGTGGAGGAGGAAGGTCTTTGGGTCTAGGTTCTTGGTCTATCTCAATTTGAATCTACTGAAGGAAGAGTTTTACTGGGTTTTTTCCTATAATGAGTTTTAGTCATGGATGAGTGTCTACTTCCGGTGTCCTTGATATTCATGTTTTCCTTTGATGATTGTTTGACGAGAAGAAGACAAAGGAAGAACAAAAAAAGCTAATAAGAACATAATAATATCACAAGTAATTATCAACATAAGACAATATTTCCCCAGATGCGAGTGTATAGACAGGTTTCAATTCTGATGGGACAGGGGTGGCGCGAGGTGGGACGACACCTGCCCACCCAGTACAGAATGGTAACTCGGTTTATGAATGGAGGCTCTCGGTATTTGGAATGTGCAGTGTTCATTTGTTTTATGTTAAGCGGCTCTAGATCTCCCATCCTGTCCGACGCTCTGGTTAATGCCTTCGCACACTCTGGCTCGTCTCATGTTGGATCAGGTGCACAGCAATAAACACAAAAACACACAGCAGAATTAAGCATACACAGAGAACACAACTTTTAACGTGGTTCACCCAACCAATCTGGGCTACGTCCACCAAACATAGGCATCAGGAATATATTAATTAAATTGGAGATTACATCATGAAATCCTCACACACTCTCTTGGCAAATCATCCGAATGATTGCCTGTTATATAGCATAGACAATCTAACTCCCTCACATCAAATATAGGAGGCATTAACTCCCTCACAACAGCCTGGAGCTAATCTAGGAACTATATCCCTATTGTTGTCACCCTTCAGAGATTTTTGCCTATTTGACTCAAACAGAAAATCTCAACAATCTCCACCTTGACAACAATTCGTCTGATGCCCTGTTATTATTCTTTTATCTTTTCTGCAAGCCAAGAGAAGCCAAACACCAGCGTAGCTTCTCCAACAAAACTGGTTTCGTGAACATGTCTGCACAGTTCTCCTTTGTATTCACCTTTTCAAGAGAAACTCCCCTTTCAGTGATAACCTGTCTTACAAAATGATACTTGATTGGAATATGCTTTGATTTACTATGATAGGCTGGATTCTTAGCCAAATGTATTGCACTTTGACTATCACAAAGTAACCTGATGTTGTCCTGTAACCTACCAAATTCACCAAGCAAACCTTTCAACCAAACCGCCTCTTTGCAAGCATGAGAAGCAGCAACGTATTCTGCTTCAGTAGTAGACAAAGCAACAATGTTCTGTAGCTTTGACATCCAGCTAATAGCTCCACCTGCAAGAGTAAATACGTACCCTGAAGTTGACCTTCTCTTATCCAAGTCACCTGCAAAATCGGAATCAACATATCCGCAAACATATTCACTACTCTTATTGTAAGAAATACAATAACTACTTGTGCCTCTCAAGTACCGAAGCACCCATTTCACTGCTGACCAGTGCTCTTTACCCGGATTTGCCATGTACCTGCTGACAACCCCAACTGCATGAGAAATATCTGGTCGAGTACAAACCATCGCATACATTAAACACCCTACTACATTGGCATATGGAATTCGAGACATATAATCCTTTTCTTCATCGGTATTAGGACATAAACTCGAAGAAAGCTTAAAATGGGAAGCTAAAGGGATCGACACAGGCTTCACATTGTTCATACCAAACCTCAAAAGTATTTTCTCAACATACTTCTGTTGTGATAGCCAGAGCTTACCATTACTCCTGTCTCTGAAAATCTCCATGCCCAAAATCTGTCTTGCGGCTCCTAGATCTTTCATATCAAACGTCCTTGCCATCTGAGTCTTCAACCTGTTGATTTCTTCAATGCTTTTGCTTGCTAAAAGCATATCATCAACATACAACACTAAGATAATGAACATGCCATTATTTAACTGCTTAAAATAAACACAATGATCATATTCACTTCTAACATATTTCTGACTCAACATGAAAGAATCAAACTTCTTATACCACTGCCGAGGCGACTGCTTCAGGCCATATAATGACTTCTTGAGCCTGCAGACAAATTTCGCATTGCGATGCTGAACAAACCCTTCTGGTTGTTCCATATATATTTCTTCATCTAAATCACCATGTAGAAATGCAGTCTTAACATCTAACTGCTGCAACTCCAAATCAAACAAAGCCACTAATGCTAACACAATTCTAATTGAAACAATTTTAACCACTGGTGAAAATATCTCATGAAAGTCTATGCCAGCTTTCTGAGAAAACCCTTTTGCAACCAGCCGAGCTTTGTACCTGTCTTCTGTATCATTCACACCCCGTTTCAGCTTGTACACCCACTTGCATCCCACAGTTTTCCTGCCTTTGGGAAGTTCAACCAGATCCCACGTGCCATTCTTACCTAAGGCCATCATTTCTTCCTTCATGGCTGCTTTCCATTTGTCACTATCTGAACCTTCTACAGCGTCCTGATAACACAAAGGTTCATCATCATTAGCGATCAAAGCAACTGAATCATCATACCTTCTCGGACGGCGTTTGATCCTTGTAGATCTCCTTAAGAATGTTTCTGGTGCTTCCACAACGGGTTGTCTATCAACTGTAGGAATTTCTTCATGATCGCCATCTGAGACCTGTTCATGTCCTCCATCTGAACCCTGTTCATAATCTGATTCTGAAACCTGTTCATGACTAGAATCTGAACTATGGTCGTTATGACTATCATTAGAAATGCTGTCAAACTGAATATGCTGGAAATCAGATACATCATCCTGTTTCAATCTTCTATCTACATCTAACTGTACAAGAGAGGATTCATTAAACCTTACATCTCTGTTGATGATGATTTTGTGGGTAGTAGGATCCCACAATCTAAATCCCTTTGTTCCATCACCATACCCAACAAAGATATACCTTTTAGACTTTGGATCTAATTTAGTTCGCTGATGTTTAGGCACTAGAGCATATGCATCACAACCAAACACTCTGAGTTTAGAATAGTCACAAGGGTGTCCTGTCCATACCTCTTGCGGAACCTTGCAGTCTATTGTCGTCGATGAAGATCGGTTTATCACATAACAAGCAGTTGCCACTGCTTCCGTCCACAACTCCTTCGGCAACCCGGCGTTACTCAGCATACACCTTGCTCTCTCTAGAAGAGTCATGTTCATGCGTTCAGTAACTCCATTCTGCTGAGGAGTATAAACCGTGGTCTTATGTCTTTCGATCCCTGCATCCTTGCAATAGCTGTCAAACTCCTTGGAGGAAAACTCACCACCATTGTCAGTTCTTAAACATTTTATAGTTCTACCAGTGTTGTTTTCTACCAATGCTCTAAACTGCTTGAAAACTGTAAAAACATCAGACTTCTTTTTCAACATGAAGACCCAAACTTTCCGAGAAAAGTCATCAATGAATGATACAAAATAAGACGAACCACCATATGAAGCTGTAGGAGCTGGACCCCAAACATCTGAATGGATATAATCAAGTATGCCTTTACTAGTATGTTTGCCTGTTTTAAACTTTTGTTTACTTTGTTTACCAAACAGACAATGTTTACAGAAATCCAATTTACCAGATCTTAGATTAGGAAGTAACTTTCGGTCAGCCAAAATTTTCAATCCTCTTTCACTCATATGCCCCAATCTTTGATGCCATAAGTGAATGGAACTACTGTCATGTTCAGACACAGACACATGATCTGACCCAGTTCTACCTTCTAACTGAAATAGATTTCCTACTTTCTTAGCTTTCATCACTAGTAAGATACCTTTATAGATTTTCATAACTCCACCTTGAATTACAATTTTATATCCATTTGAATCAAGTGCTCCTAATGAAATCAAGTTTTTCCTTAAATCTGGTACATGCCTCACATCAGTTAATATTCTAGTTGTTCCATCAAACATTTGTAGTTGTATGCTTCCAATCCCAACAATATTACATGTTACATCATTACCCATGTACACAACACCATCATTAATTGATTTATAATCCTTAAACCATTCTTTATGTATACACATGTGGTTAGATGCCCCGGAATCTAACAACCAATGGTGACCATGATTTGACACATTAACTGATAATACTTCATCACTCATACCTGAACCGGATACTGAACCTGTATCTGTGGTGTTGGCTTGCTTCTTTTCTGTCGAAGAGCCTTCTTTAGCAACCTGCTTTCGCTTCCAGCAATCCTTTTTTAGATGTCCAGCCTTGCCACAATGCCAGCACTTCACCTTGGGCTTCTTTCCTTTGGACTTCGAACGAGAGTCGCTATGCTTTCCCCCGGAGTGTCTCTCTCGTGAGCGACCTCTGGCCATCATTACCTCTGATGTAGAGGTGTCTGCATTTGACCTCTTCCTCGTCTCCTCAGCCAACAAGGCTCCAACAACATCGTCAAACTTTTGAGTTTTCGCCATTTGTATCAGCAAAAAACACAGTAATCTCCAAATATCCAACCAGCAATTAAAAAACAAATTGCCTATGCCTTTGATTTTACACAAAAATCTGCCTATGCCTTTGATTTTACACAACAAAAAAACTGCCTTATTACAGTAGACCTCTGCCAAAAAACAAAATTTTTGTTTTATTAGCTTTTGTTTCAAGTATTTTGATGGATGTCCTGGAAATGTCGTGGGAGTACCGTATTGAAAAAAACCTGGTTCCCAAAATATATACCCCAATATATTTTAACACCCCACCATTTAACATTAATCCTCCATTTAACCTGCGTTCACCCACTTTAACTTACTCCACCATTTACACTTTCCATTACCTTAGCATGATATATATCACATGCGTTTCCACTTTAACTTTTTAAACATATACATGTAAAGCACAACGCATACCAAAAAACATATATATCCACGCTGTTATGTTCTTGGTGTATATTTGCACCGTTGTTTATATGTTCGAATGTGATAATATATATCATACCAATGGTTGGTAAAATAGATACCTAATGATGATACCCACGCTGGTTTCAAAATAGATACCCACGCTGTTTACAAATATATACTCTACGCAGCACCAATATCTATCCACTATTGTATCACCGCTGGAAAAACAACCAATCATATCACCGCTGGAAAAATATCCTTGGCTTGTAACTTATCCAATTTGGATTGTTTAATCTACACGCACCAGCGAGTAAATTTCAGGCTCCACGCAATAAAGTTACATACCTTTATTCAACGCACCTCCTCCAGCATCTCCAGCAACACATTCCCACACTCCAGCGATTTAACAAGACAATGCAGGCTCCACGTAGGTCGTAATACCTTCAGGTACGCTGCCAGCAAAGGATCCACGTAGTAACATACCGTTCTCAGGTATCAGCGCGCACAGCACAGCAACCCTCTTCTGGGCGCAACTTCAAACAGCAACTGGCAACGGCTCACTTTGATCAGCGCAGCACCGCAGGCAGCACAGTCCGCACCTTCTGAACGCATTCACAACAGTCACGCACATAACAATCCACGCCTCCAGCAACGACCAGCGCTCAGGTCTCGGCCTCCAGCAATCAACAGCACCTCCAACATGCTCTGATACCAATTGTTGGATCAGGTGCACAGCAATAAACACAAAAACACACAGCAGAATTAAGCATACACAGAGAACACAGCTTTTAACGTGGTTCACCCAACCAATCTGGGCTACGTCCACCAAACATAGGCACCAGGAATATATTAATTAAATTGGAGATTACATCATGAAATCCTCACACACTCTCTTGGCAAATCATCCGAATGATTGCCTGTTATATAGCATAGACAATCTAACTCCCTCACATCAAATATAGGAGGCATTAACTCCCTCACAACAGCCTGGAGCTAATTTAAGAACTATATCCCTATTGTTGTCACCCTTCAGAGATTTTTGCCTATTTGACTCAAACAGAAAATCTCAACAGTCTCAGACCTTGGCTCTATTCATTGCTATAGTTATGGCGGATGCTTCTCGATGCATGAAGGAGGTTGACACTTTAAGGCTCAGCTATGAGCTTGCTGTGGAGCAGCTTCCGTCGATTCATCCGCAGAACTATCCTGCTTCTGGTCTTAACTATGGTTTCTGTTTATATAATGTGGGCTCCGTCATCTCTGCTACCTCTTGTAGCTTGAAAGGGGAGGCTGCTCTGAAGCTTTGCTCTGGTCTTTCGGTGGAGCCGCCTCCATCAATCCCCTGGTTTTACTCTTGGGCCTCTAGCCTTCGCTTTGTCGTTTTTCTGATTTGCTCTGGCCCTGTTATTGCTGCTGCCCCGCCTTGCTTTCCTCCCGTTGCTTCTGTCTCCCCAATGCCTCACCGTCACCATAGAATGCGGTCTCGTAGAGGCCATCCTTGGCGCGTGCCTTCCAGCCCTTCCTCTGAGTTGCCTTCCCTTTCAAGCGACTTCTCTGTCAGCCACTACCCTGGCACTCGAAGTGGGAGAGGGCATCTTCGTGCAGCCAGCCACTATCCTGTGCCTTCTCCCTCATCTAGTTCTGCGCTCTTCACCTTCAACTGCTCTTTGAACCGCCCAAGGATTACCGCTCACATTTCGGTGGTCTTCCATGAGGAAGCCCAAGAGGGAGAGTCTAGCTCTCATCAGGAGGGCCCGGGCTCTGTCACTGTTCTGTCTTCGAACCTCCAGATGGGGATTGGCAGCGCGTCTTTGCAGGTTCCAGATGCTCAAGCTCGCAGCGCTCAGGCGGTGGTGATGGTGCCGGCTGATCCTGGTCCTTCCAATTCTGAAGCAGCTCTTGTAGGGGATATGCCTGATACAGGTTGGTGCCGGATAGTTGAAGAACCTCCAGATGATTAGTTTGCTCACTATTGCCTTGTTATCGTGCCATGCGGCCCATACTATTGGGCAAGTTTTTGTTCAGATTGTTATGTGGAATTTTAGTTCATTTTTGAATTTTTGTAAACTCTGTAATATCAAGAAGCTCATAAGTTGTTCGCCTACATGGTCTCCAATAAATGGTTCAAGACTGAGCTCCCTGACATGGGGCAGTCTCATTCTATGCTTATCTTGACAACTTTGCCTCTCTTCAGGGTAGTGTTTTTGACTTCGGTCAAGTTGTAATTTTACTCCCTTTATGTTAATAGATTAATCTTATTTAGAAAAAAACATAAGACAATATTTATGATTTCATGATTTTCTAACATGGTTTTAGAGCTAAGGTGAAGAATGAAAAAAAGGCAATCGAAGATCTATTAAAGAAAAGGAGACCAAAAAAATGTTATTAAGAAAAAATAGTATATAAGAAGAGAAGCCCACTTTCTATAGGAACTATGACAACTTCAATGAAGGGAGAAAACAAAGTAGAAGGAGCCTCCAAAGATAAAGAATATGGACCACTTCCCCTGTATATAATGTGGGGCATTTGGTGATGTCGCAACTCTTATATATTTGAGAACACCTAACCAAATATCAAAGTGTCTTGCATTCAAATTGTTGCTTTTTTCAGAGACGATGGGTGTTGGGTCTATCGGAAGTATACATTCGGTGAGGAATATCATCTCATTATCTTCTACACATAGCTATCCTAGGGTATTTTTATGGTGCTGCCAATAATAACATATGTGGTTGCGGTGCATTTATCATTATAAACCCTAGATCACACCATCACTTTAGTTGGAATGGTGTCATTGGCACGAACACCATGCATAGGTATTGGCCCTCTAGGTTGTATTATATTGTGCGCACTGGCTAGATATTGGGGAGATGGAGGTGTTTGGAGACTCACGGGTGGTTTTGGAGTGGGCCTCCAAGAAAACATCTTTATACCTGCCACGATTGATAAAATGGTTATTAAGAATTAGAAGGATTATTGAACGTTTACAGAAGGTGTCTTTCACACATGTTCATCAGAAGTTGAATGGTATCATTGACACTCTGTCCAAAGAGGGTCACAAACATCAATTTGATGATATTTATCGCTCATTCATTACAAACAACATTCTCGAGAGGACAGGTAATCAATTTAGTGAGATTTATCGCTCATTCATTGCAAACAACATTCTTGAGAGGAAAGGTAAATTTAAGCTTTACATGATATTGTTAACGAATGGTGCAACAATTTAGTGAGATCTATCACTCATTCATTGCCAATGGTGCAACAATTTAGTGAGATCTATCACTCATTCATTGCCAAACAACATTGTCGAGAGGTGCACATGATGCTATACAAAGAGTGTATGAGATTAATCTCACACTAGTATATATGGTTATAAAATTATTGGAGATATTTAAAACTTCTAGTTAAGTAAACAAATTTTATATTAATATATCTTTCCAATTTTACTATAACATGGAAGACTTCAACCCAACTGAATAAAATGGAAATCTACCTTCCCAACCATTCAAACTAAGACCCTTTGACAAGATGGAATCTACAATCCCCACCATTCAACCTAAGACCCTTTGACAAGACTGTTGGTTTGTTTTGGTTGAAAAGAACGGACAAGTCGTAACGTCCTAGTCTACGAGCAGCACCGATAAAAGGACCTCTCAGCCACTGAAATATGTCTCATTCCCAACAGCATAGTGTGTGAAACCATGGAAAGAGAAGACCTCTCAGCCACTGAAATCTCGCTCATGTTTGGGCCCAAAATTTGTCTCATTCCCAACAGCATGCATAGATTCCGAACGAGGGCCATCCAAAAACTTCCATTAATGTAAGCATTCCATTTATGGGTTTTATAGCATTTTGTTTGTAACTTATCTATTAACGTTTACGCTGCACGAATATACAGTAACTGACGAAACTGCATAATGGTGGCCCAAATTGCACCATATCCTCTGGCCAAGCAACAGCTGCACCATATCCGCTGGCCATATCAAGACGAGCTGTTGTGCATCACATGGGTGAGCATGATAAGTAGTACACATTTTTCAACTGATTGCAGAAAAATGGACTACCTAGGCAGAGGTTAAAGCGAGCTTCTTCCCTGTCTCTCATTGCAGATTCAAGAGTTACACAGCAATGAAGAATGGAGTTGTCGAAATGACTGGAAATCAACTAATTCTCCTACCTTTTGAGGCTGATATATCCAGGTATTGCCATATAGTAGATAAAACGCATTCGAGGCCTTTGAATTAGAGAAGGACAAGTGCTAACATTGGTTTCTCAGGTTCGTTTTTCATACGTGGCTATATGTCGATGGACTGTGAGACAGAGAATGGATTCAAGAAAAGAAGGGTGTGCATCACAGGAGCAGGTATGAGTGGTCTCGTCGCAACCAAGTACCTACTAAATCTGATCACATTACACCCACACGGGAACTTACCAAGTCTTGATGAATGCCCCATCCCCACAAAATTTTGATTTTTCTTAATGCAGTAGAGGTTTATACTGACTGGTGTTTGTTTGTGTTGGTTTATCTTCCAGTGGCATCGTTTTGATTTCTTAGTCCTGTGCATTGGTAAATATGGGGATCTGCCCCATATCCCATCGTTTCCTCCAAATAAAGGACCAGAAGTATTTCAAGGAAAAGTTTTACATACCATGGACTACGCAGGCTTGGATGAAAAAAGTGCTTATGAGCTGATCAAAGGAAAGAGAGTTGTAGTTATTGGATACCAGAAATCAGCATTAGATTTTGCTGTGGAATGTGCTGAGGCGAATCGAGGTACGTTATACATTACAGATACTATACAAGTTGTGTTTCCATTCTTTGAATTCAATTTTTATAGGGCTATTAATGGGTTCTCTCTGAATCCTGGTAGGGAAGATGGCCATCCTTGTACAGTGGTCTTCAGAAGAGCGCACTGGGGGATTATTTCTTACGAGCTCTACGGATTGCCCATACAACTCCTTTATAATACACGTGTTGTGCAGTTCTTATTAGAAAGGCCACCTCAGTGTTTTCTGCACAGCGTACTATCGCGCCTATTTAGACAATTGGTATGTTTGGGCACCAAATATAGTCTGTAAATGGGTATTAAATGGGCAGGAGAGGTATAGTTAAATAATTGGTATTTAGACAGTTGGTATATTTGGGTAACAAATATATAATTGGTCAATTAGTATTAAATAGGTATTAAATGAGCAAGAGCTGGATTTTCAACTATATATTTAACCAAGTTTGCCAAAATTTAAAAATAAACCTATAGAATCCCAACTCCCGACTCATTTATTTAATGCCATTAGCAAACTACTTATTTTCAACTATATATTTTAACCAATCCGATTGAATGATTTGATGTTTAAAGCATGAATAAACTGTAGTAATTGTAGCAGAAGTTTTGTTGTTTATGACCACATAAATCTGCCAAAGATTAAACAATTGAAATTAAAAATTCACATAATTGAATGGCCCTTTGTTCGTTTATTTTTCAGTAGAGGTGGGCGGTGGATCAATTGACTCACTCCATGTAACAGTGCTTTGAATATAGATGATGGATTCATTATTGAGTATAGTTTAAATGAATTCAGTATGTTTTAACAATTAAATAACTCCAAAATAAATGAGAAATAAGTACAACGGCATATTAAATTTAAAGAAGGGTATATTAAATTTAAAGGAACAGTATATTTAATATAAATATAATGGCATTTTTAATATGAATTGGGTTAGTTTTATTGAGTTCAAAAGCTCATTTTATAGGGATGTGTAAATTCGTTGGTTGTTTATGTTTTTTTAAATAAAAAATAAAAAATAAAAATTAAGTTTGAAATAGAAAAATAATGTTTGGTTATAATTAAAAAAAAAAATGAATCTGGGATAAAGGGATAAAGTAATTTAATTAGAAGTTTGTATTCTAAAAAAATTTCCACATGAAAAAAATTGATCTCTCCGATTATGTTAAATCTTTATTTAAAATAAATCTATACTGATGTACACTATGAAAGTATTTAATCCCTAAACTCTTTTTCATATTAAATAAATGATAATTTTTTTTTTTTTTTTATATTAATTACAAAATATAAGAAATCTTATAGTAACGAGGTAACCGATTTATCTAGTTTTTATTTGTAGGATTCAAAAATATTTTTGTTCCTTGGATTAAAGAATACTTCTAAAAACTACGATCTAAAATTACAATCTAATTAAATTTAATTTCAACACAATAATATGATTCACACAATAATGTAAATGCTTTCTAAATATTGATGTTTGTTTCAATTTTTCTCTCTTTCAATAGCTTTCTTTCAATTTTTTCCTCTTTCAATTGCTTTCTAAATATTGGTGTTTGTTGTAATTTTTTTCTCTTTCAATGCAGAGATGAACAACCTTCAAGTTCATTGACCTTAAGCTATGCTGGCATCTTACCTTGCGAAAATATGGTCTTGTTCCAGATCACAGCTTTGTTGAGGAGTTATCTGCTTGCAATGCTTCAATATATCATGGTGATTTGTTTCCAAGAGCAGAGGAAGGCTGCATACGTTTTCGAAAGTCTCCTAATTGGAGTTTCTCGAGTAAGGGGGTTGTACTGGATGATGGAACAGAGGTGGAAGCTGACCTTGTGGTACTTGGTACCGGTTTCGATGCTGAAAAGATACTCAAGACCCTACTTCCAGGACCTTTTGCAGATGTTCCTGAAAACCCAGCTGGTATCAAGGGGCTACTTCTGCTTTTTGTTCTCTTCTCTGTATTTTCCTTATGTTAACTCAATTCAGGGAAGAAAAATGCATAATAAATCATAAGCTCAGATCACTCTCAAAACCTAAATCACTTTTCATCTGCTGAGAATGAACAAACAGGGGGCTCATCCATCCACATATTCTCAACAAACAGGGGCCTTATCGAATGTGTATTCTTCTGAAAGCTGTCCCATTTTCTGTCTGGCAAATTTGTCCTTCTCAGTATGAAGGAAACGTTGATTGCTATAGCAAAATTACACCCTTCTATTGGAAATCCTGCCATGGCTCTTTCATATTTGGGACAATGATAATCTTTGCAGGGACATGGGATGGAATCCAATGAGAAAGAAGAATTGGTTTTGCGAGCTTTTTGTCCATACAGTAATCTTGATTATCATGAGATGTAAAACATATTAGACAGTGTTCAACGAACTAACAAGGCCAGAAGTTCGCTCAAATTGCTACTGCTTCTCGAGTAACCAAAAACTCTCGGTAATTGACTGTTGATTTAATGTTGCAATGCTTGTGAAACATGCAAAGAGGAAGAACTTTCTACTACACTTTCTGCAATAGAGCACTGATAAGGCCAAACTTGAAAGGTTCGCTCAAATTGCTGCTGCTTCGGCTGCTTACCAAAAACATCCATTTATGGGTTTTATAGCTTTTCGTTTGTAACTTATCTATTAACGTTTACGAAGTACAAATACAGTCGCTGACGAAACTGCATAATGGTGGCCCAAATTGCACCATATCCTCTGGCCAAGCAACAGCTGTGTCCAACCTCAAGACGAGCTGCTGTGCATCACATGGGTGAGCATGATAAGTAGTACACATTTTTCAACTGATTGCAGAAAAATGGACTACTCAGGCAGAGGTTAAAGCGAGCTTCTTCACCGTCTCTCATGGCAGATTCAACATTTAAGAGACAGGGAAAGAGTGAAGATAGTCACCAGGTAATTGATATGGAAACAGCAGTGAAGAATGGAGTTGTCGAAATGACTGGAAATCAACTAATTCTCCTACCATTTGAGGCCGATATATGCAGGTATTGCCATATAGTAGATAAAACGCCTTCGAGGCATTTGAATTAGAGTTGGAGAAGTGCTAAGATTGGTTTCTCAGGGTCGTTTTTCATACGTGGCTATCAGCAGTGCTAATATGTCGATGGAGTGTGAGACAGAGAATGTCTTCAGGAAAAGAAGGCTGTGCATCATAGGAGCAGGTATGCATGGTCTCGTCGCAACCAAGTATTTACTAATCTGATCACATTACACCTACACAGGAACTTACCCAGTCTTGATGAACGGCCCATCCCCACAAAATTTCGATTTTTTAGCCGAAAGACTTGTTCTACAGTCTAGTCTAGTGTAAGGATGAAAGTGGTGTAAGGATGTTGGGTTATCATAACTTTTATTCATATCTGCAAAAATTAAAATTAAAAAAAAAATTAAAAATTTACTATATAAAATATTTTAAATAATATCAGTTTATAAAAAAAATGTGTTTAAAGAAATTAGATTTTTCTTCAACTCATGTTAGATTCGTATTTAAGATATATCTATACTGATCCTTAATCCAGTAAAAATTTATGCTAACTAATATTTATTTATGTTGGTTTATCTTCCAATGACATTATTTTGATTTCTTAGTCTCATGCATTGATAAACATTGATAAATATGGGGATCTGTCCCATATCCCATAGTTTCCTCCACATAAAAGACCATAAAAGTTTTATCTACCATAGAGTCAGAATCACTGGACCTTTTTTCATTGAAATTTTGATATAATAGTTATCAATTCAGAGTAAATTAGTTTTTTATTAATTAAACTCATTTCGATTCTAAATTTCAAGAATACTCAAGAATCTGCTGACAATAATTTTGCTGCTATTTACTATCTAGATTTTATGATATTCTAAAAATCTGCAATCCAGTAATTCACTTTATAATAATTCTAACTTACCTAGTGATTTAAAAAAAAAATTCAGTATGTATAATATGTTTGGATTTATGTTAGGTTAAACTTATGCCTATTGCAGATTCTTATTTCCCTAAATCTGAGGGTTAGTGAAGAAATCAATTGTTTAACTTCTCCTCACTCCAGAATTCCAAAATATTCCAGAATCTACTATAGGCTTAAAAAAAATACTAATCAAAATATTGCAGAATCTGCAATCTGACTTAAAAAAATACTAATCAAAACAAACCTTTTGATTGGATCTATGCTACTTTCTGTTTTGTCTATTGTTTTAATAAAATCCTCACCACGCAGGCAACAGTGTCTGGCGTCATCACAAAGTGTCCGTTCATATTAAACCTGGACTGTGACATGTACGTAAATAACTCAAAGGCTCTTCTTCATGCTATGAGTTTTGGTAAGCTTTATTTATTATGTTATTAGCCATAAATGCGTGAAATAGTGTGGTTACTGTCAAATAATGTATTCGTTTTGATCCAACAGTAAGCATATACCATATACTGTCCAGTGTATTTATGATAGTAAATAAAATTGGCCATATACTTTTATCTTGACCCTTGTATCAAAAAAGATCGTATCAACTTTGTACAGTTTCCACAGCATTTTAGTGGCATTGATGAACATGATATTTATGGCACAGGATGACCTTCACTTTTGATGTAAGTTTTCTGTCTTTCTCCAATGAAGTATTATTGCAAAAATTTCAATCTTTCTAACTGTAACACTAAATATTGAGATATTGTAATGCACACTGCAGGTGGTCATAAGAGGATTAGATGGGCTTCAGGGCCCTATTTACTTCGGTACTGGTTGTGTTCACAGGAGAAAATCTCCTTTTAGAAGTAAACCAAGGTCACAGTATCCCAACAGCCATGCAAAACCAACAGGTTGCAACTACCCAGATCATTAATTCTTTCAAATTCAGTCCTGAAGCTTATTATATACTTTTTACTGTTATTGTTTTTATGTTTTTAAAGGTCAGTTTCCTTCTCTGGGTCCAGAGATCGAGTTTAATGGTTATTATTTTTAACATGAATTTCCAGGGTTTCATCATCAGAAGTCTAAAATATCATACGAAACCTTGAATGAAACGTTTGGTGAGAACCCAACTTTTCTTGCATCAGTTGTCAGTGCCATTGGCGGTGCAAGTTCAGAATCTTTAAACTATTCAACCAAGGATATTCTGCAGTTGATCAGTACTAACTATGAGGTGGATACTAAATGGGGTGAAGAGGTAAGACTCATGATTTCTAAGCAAAGAACATCACTGTTAAGATGGGGAAATTTCTGAATTTTGTGTTTTTTTTTTCAAAAAAGAATGAATACTTTTTGAAGAGAATTTTTTGGTCCAGGCTCTTGGAACCAAGAAGTGTGGTTTATCATTAAGACCATTAAATACAGTTTTGTCAATTATGAATATTAAATGAGTGGGATTATATATATTCATTTTTAAATAATTGGTTTGTTAAAATTTTAGTGGACAGATCCAATCTCACTCATTTAATACCCATTAACAAATTAATTATTTTTAGCTGAAAAATACTACAAACTTGGTACTGACAGTTCTACCTGAAATGAAACAGAATAACCTAAAAAACTACACAGAATTAACTCTCACCTCTGCTATGTTTTTACTTTACCTTTTCAGAATTACTCTGCTATGTTTTTACTTTACCTTTTCAGAATTAGATAGTACAATTTCTGGTATCCCAATTTGTTTTCATAATTGTTTTCATATCACCTAAATTTAAGTTGTTTAAAATGTATTTTTAAGTATATAAAAAGAATTAGTCCCTGGAAAATCATTTCTATAGATAATATTACTAAAACTTAAAATGGTAAAAATAAAATAAAATAAAATAATGTTAATAAAAAGGTTTAAACTAATATTGAAATCTTAATCACTGGAAATGAGTGTTATTACTTTATTATAGATAACAGGGTTTGAACTAGTGTTTTTATTTGAGGGGTTTTGAGTTGATATTTGAAATATTAAACAAATAATTTAACAACATATATAAATATATATGTTATGGATTTATTAAACATTAAGAGAGCGATCTAATTTTGAAGTGTAAACTTAATGATTGTGTTTCAAAAAGAAATAATCTCTCTTGATGTTTGATAGATATAGATTTATGATGATGGATTTATTTGGTTTTAGTCATGAGTATTTATGCAAAATTTGTAACAATATGGATCACAAAAGTCTTAATGTAACATTATGTTTGTGTTTAAGATTAATTTAATTATTTGAAATTTTCTTATTTTAAAAATATAGAAAGTATTATGAATAATAATCAATGTTAATCTATCTTGTTAAAAAATTTACTTTAATTATTTGAAATTTATTCACTTTCTTTAAGTGCTTGAAAGTAAAGAGGATTATGGAAAGTATCAATGTCAAAATCTATCCTTTAGTTTTTAATGCAATTACACAATTTGTAAATATAAAAAAAAATATGTATATAAATATATATGATGAATTTAATTATTTAATTTTCCTCAATTTTATTAGTTGGTTAAAAACATTGAGAGCATTATTCAAAAGTATATTTCAAGTAACTAGTTGGTTAAAAAAAATAGAGAGCATTATTCAAAAGTATATTAATTGAGGAGTAAATTGAATAAAAATAAAGTAATAATGTTGAATGCTACAAATTGTACATTGAACTCAATGTATACAAACTCATTTAAATGCATGTTTCAAGTTTTAGATTTTTAGTGCACATGTCAATTTCTAAAACATTGAGTTGATCGTCAATTTTTATTTCTATTTAATTTCTAATGCATTGGTTTTAGTTTACATGTCAATTTCTATCTTTATTTAGTGTGATTTTGTCTATGTGTGAAACTCGATGAAGACAAATAGAATCTTGGTCTTTTTGACCTATATCTTTACATGGAAGAATTTGGTCATTTCTTTCTCTTCCTATTGTTGAAGGCTACTTAGATTCACCTCCTTTTGCACTGACATACATAATATCTTCCCATCCAAGTCTAAACTACTTTCAACTTGGTTGCTCAAATCAGTGGTCATGAGATTCTTCTTCTTATTGACTTCCATTTTGTTTTCCAGGTTAATCTATGGATTCAACTTCCAACGCTTCTCCTCTATATGGCTATCAATGTTGCAGTGGTTGTAGTGGTTGTTGGAATATTTGCATTGGTGTGTTGTGGTTGTCATATTATTTCCTTTCCCCCCTTTTTGCTTCTTCTTCCCCTCCTTAGAAGCATCTTGTTGCTCCTTCTATTTCGAGCCACTTAATTGTGCTTTCTTCAGGCCTACGTTCTTTGGGTATTGTGCCTGTACACAAGCCTCATCCACCAATTTGGGCTTGAGCAACATCACTCGCTCCTACAAATGGCAGTGTAGACCCCCCAAATACTTGAGGAGTACATCTGGGTTCTTTGGGAAGATAACCAACATTTTGGCCATCTTTTTGAACTCTATGGTATACTCTTGAATGCTTTGCCCTGACTTTTGCCTAAAGTAGTACCATCGGATCCATTAGTCCTCTACATACACAATAGGGTAAAAATGTGACTTTATGAGGGTTTTGAAGTCCTCCCACTTAGTCACTAGAAGTTCTCCCTCCAACCTTAATGTCTTTGTGCGGCTTTCCCACCAAGTTAAGGCATGGCTCTCTAATTTCAACTAAGCAAATGAAATCTTCTATTCTTCCTCAATTTGATGGACACTTAAATACACTTCCAGTTGTTACAACTAGTGGTTTAGCTTCAAAATGTTGATATCATTTGGCTTGATATTGACCTTTGCTTCCATTTTAAATAGGGGTTGTGATTGATTCACAACACTCAAATTGGGTCGATATTTTTCGGGTTATTTCTTCAGTTGACCTTCCATTTCTTCTTAATCTCCTTATCACCCTTCTTATTTTTCCTCTGCATTTGGAACCCCATCTTCACCAAATATCCCTATCTTATTTCTCAGAGCCATTATGGGGAAATTTACACTACGATTTACGTCAACGACTTGTTAAACCAACCACAAAAACCTCTCCTCTGCGGGATCATGAGGGTTATTCATAGATTTGTCAGCCATGATTAGGGTTTTACGATTTTTGGCGCAGACAATCTAGATCCCTTGCAAATATCCATGATACACCCAAAGAAACCTGTTATGGTACCACTATGATATGTAATCTTCCGTGGATATTCCATTGGATAGTTCATCACAACGGATATGATAAAAATATATTTAAAATCTAAAATTTTACACTATTACAACTTTATTAGATTTTTGGATCTATAGATTCTATTAATAGTGCATGCATGAAAATTTAAAATTATGCATAAAATAGAGAACAACAAGATAAAAATCTCACACGAACATTTGACACATTATATGACTTAGGAAATCCTTTAGGGAGAAAAACCCAACTGGAAGGTGAGGTTACTTTGCTCTCTTTCTCTGAATGGAAATATGGCTGCAAGTAAAAATAAGTATGGCACGTGGTTGGTGGGCTACTAAAGTGCACAAATCCTCTTTGTTTTCTCTACCTCCTATCCCTCTCAACTATTTTTACTCAGATATGGAACAAATGCACTCAAAATAATGGAACCCATTTCCCTCCTAGTGGCTTGGTTATAACACAACCTGATAGCCTACTAGTGGTTAACTTTGTCTACCTCAAATCTTAACCAAAGTTACAATATAAACTCTTCTAGATTCTTCTACATCATAATCATGTGGCTAGCCCCTTTCCCATGAATAATGGTGGCTGACATGACATCCGTGACTCAAACAAATGACCAAGTGAACATGGTTGACGAACATTCTCAGGATTCACAGTTATTTTTCATTTCACATTCTGACCCTTTCATTGATGTCTTTACTATTAACAGGAGCATCATGAAAATCATGTCATCAGATGAGAAACTATGGGATACTAACCATCATCGTTCCTCATTTTACCTAAGCTGGAAATCCTTGAGAATAGTTTCGATGATTTATTTTCACCTGAGATTATTGAGCATTCCCGGAATTAGATTTCCATACATGAAGTCATTTCTAAAAATAATTTGGGGAATATTGAGAAAAATAATCTACTCAACATCTCAGTGAAGCCCTGCGTTGTTGAAAATGTTCACATAGGAGCCTCTTGTTCTCCTGATGAGATTCAAATTTATAAGGCCATATTTCAATAATTATGTGATATATTCACTTGGACCTATGAAGAGATGCTACGCATCAACTCGAAAATTATGCTACATGAAATCAAGACGTACCTGGATGTAAAACCTGTCAGACAACTATTACATCTAGTAAACGCTTGGAAAGCTGCCACAATCAAAGAGTAAGTTGAAAAACTTCAATGAGATGGTTTTATATATCATATTCAATTAATTGATTGGGTTTTCAAATTCATCCCAGTGATGAATAAACAGGGTACCATTCACGTATGTGTCGGTTATAGGGATATTAATTGAGGTTGTCCTAAGGAAAATTATCCCACACCCTTTATCGACCAGATTATTGATTATTGTGTTGGAAGAAAAATATTATTATTTATGGATTAATTTTCTGGCTAAAATCAAATAAATATACTCCCTTCTGACCAGCATAAAACCATGTTCATCTGTCCGTGGGGCAAATTTTGTTGTCACAAACTCCCATTTAGACTCAAGAATGCAGGGACAACTTTTCAACGAGCCATGAATTACACTTTTCATCATGTTAAGCACATCGTATAGTTACTATATCTTGATGATCTATCTTTCCATTCAAAACATCGTCAAGATCATCCTACACATTTTCGGGCAATTTTATTACGATGTCGATATTACAAAATACGTTTGAACCTACACAAATGTGTTTTTTGTGTGGAATCTAGTCAACTCCTAAGCTTCATTATGTATAAGCATGGGATCCATATTGATTTTTTGAAAGTTAAGGAAATCTTCGATTTTCCTGCTCCTGCAATCCTCATTTAGTTAAACATTTACAAGGGAAAGTGAATTTTCTACGTGTATTTGGTCCTAAAAATGCAGAAATCACCAAGGGTTTTACCTAGTTATTGAAAAAGGGAGTTCCTTTTCATTGGGATGATGCTACCCAAAAATTATTTGAGGCCTTAAAAGATGTATTAGCTAATGCCCCATTGTTGCATCCTCCTAACTATCACTAGATTACTTTCTATACCTTACTTCATTTGATACTACTATCACTATGGAATTAGTATAGGAGGACAACTCAGGCAACAAACATGTTATTTGTTACTTGAGTTGAAATTTAACCGATACTATGACCAAGTATTCCTATGTAGAAAAATTATCTTTGGCAGTGGTGCGGGCTATTCAAATATTTCACCATTACATATTGGTTTGCAAGGCTATTTTCATTTCTGATTGCAACCCCATGAGTTATATATTATCATGACAAATTCTTCTGGCCAAGTGCTCCAAGTGGATTTTAAGCCTGCAAGAGTTCAATTTGGAATTTGTTAGATCCGAGTCTAAGAAATCACTAGTCTTCACTGACTTGATATGTGACCTTCCTTGCCCTGATGCAAAAACTACCAGTGAAGATCTTATTCCCAATGAGACGTTGTTCCTTATCAATTCTTCTGATCCATGGTATGGAGATATAATCATTTATCCCCAAACCCAAACTTTTCATCTTGAATTAACTCGTTCTGATCAACGATGCATTCGATATCAGGCTTGGCACTACATTATAATTGGTGGTAGTCTTTATCGTCGTGGTGTCAACATGATTTTTCAACATTGTCTCACACATGAGGAAGCTAAAAAAATCCCTTAATGAATGTCATTATAGGGCATGCGATGGACATACGTATGGTTATGTTACCACAAAAAAATGTTACATGTTGGTTACTTTTGGCCTATGATGTTTATAGATTGTATCTTGGTCATCCAAAAGTATCATACATGATGATCCTATACTTGCAAAGCCATGCTCTGCTTGCTCCATTACACCTAGTAGTCACTGTTGGACCATTCACTAAATGGGGTATCAAATTTATGACATGTAACCCTCAATCAACCAAGGGGCATGGTTATATTATCGTTGCAGTCAATTATTTTACTAAGTGGATTGAGGTGATGCCTACATTCGACAACAACAACAAAGATGCTACAATTTTCGTGTTCAACCATGTTATTGTGAGATTTTGTGTACCATAATCCATTATCATAAACGATGGATTTTTTTTCATAATTTCATAATGCCTTAATTGAATTCCAAGTTGGGTTTGCATCATGATAACTCAACTCCCTACTACCCATAAGACAATGGAAAGGTAGAAGCTATAAATAAAGTTTTGAAAACAATGCTTCAACATATGGTAGGGATTCACAAATTGAACTTGCACACCATTCTTTTTTCGGCATTGTGGGCATACCGTACCTATGTTTGCACTGCAACCAGATTCACACCATTCCAACTAGTGTATGGTTTAGAAGGTGTTCTCCCTATTGAGTGCAACATATCGTCATTAAAAATAGTTGTTGAACTTCTTCCCACTACCACTACTGAGGAGGAACACTTTTTATACCTATCATGTCTATATGAGACTCATCGTGATGCTATGAATGCTAATGAGGCTCATAAAATATGCATTAAAACACAATCTGATTAGATTTTCAAACCTTGTGTCTTCTCAGAAGGTGATTTGGTCCTTTTATATGACCAAGAAAGTGACAAGTTAGGATTTGGAAAACTTGAACCTATGTAGTTAAGTCCATACATAGTCAAAAATGTACTTCCAAAAGGGGCCTACAAGCTAGTAGGTTTTGACAGAGTTCCTTTAACATAGCCTCATAATGGGTTGTACCTGAAAAAAAATTATGCCTAGAATTACTTCTACATAGTGACATTATGTATATTGTATATATTTAATGGTTTGTTTTTAGTGTTTTTCTCTTGTGAATTTTCTATTGCTTTTGCTTATCAGGTATTACATTCAATTTGCAGATGTCGGTGTTTCCTCAACCCTATGTTGGTTATGCTAATGGTTCTACTCATAGTACTCATAACCTTTCTCTCGCAACATGGGCAATCTATGCTCCCACTGACGAGTTAGTGAGTCTACAAGGAATATGTATCATTGACACAAATAAAATTATCATTGAGTATAGTGTAGTGATCAAACTGTTATCTGCTTCCATTTCACATGGTATTCGTTGTTTAGTTGTCAAGGTTTATTATCAACTTGTGGTATTGCATTTGAATAATGTCTATTCAGTTAGAAGTCTAACAATGTTACAATTTTTTTTGACAAGTGCCCTGTTGGAAAGAAATTTTGATTAAATTGAATTTAAACATGTTCCAAGATGTCTAAACACATTAGCAAATGCATTAGCTAATTACGTTTTAGATATAAATTTGAAACATTTGTAAAAACGCAATAATCATCATACATTATATAGGATAGTCAAGTGAGTAGAAAATCTCCATAGATATATACTGTAAATAGTGTTTGGATTTTACAAAAATTGTATCTAAGACACATATGGATTGTATCCTATGACATATAAGTATATGAAAAAACAAATTGTGGCTTAAAAATCCCTAGGCAACTAGTCGTGATTTTCGTGATAACAAAAAACACAACAATCAACCCATCAGAAAAGTTGACCAATATGAGCTGGCACTCCTATGTTATATCTCTTTAAACAGATAGGGATGTAATCAAACCCTGTATCTAGAATGTTGACCCTCTACGTGATGCTTGAAATCAACCAATGTCTTTGCTAGGTCTAGATCTGACATCTCTGCGCCACCGGATCCACCTTGTCCAAAATGTGGTTGTGCTTGTCGATATAGCGGTGACATACCCACTAATTGTACTAGTCTAATATCTACATTAAAAACCAATAGTTAGTCTTTGAAACATAGAAAATTAGAAAAATTAGAAAACTTACAAATCAAAAATATCCAAAATGATAATGTTTTTACATGAATCACCCCACTATTCACCCTCAGGTAGGACAAGCTCTCGATCACCCCTGAAATTTGTTCCAATATATGGATAGTCCTCAACCATAGTCAACTACTCTCATAGTCATATGAAGAATGTAGGAGTGAGCCTCATCATATGTACTCCCCCTCCTCCCTTGTCTACCCAAGCAACCGACCAACTGGGTAAACATGCGATGAGATAGGCTACTATAAGGGATTCAACCTCCTTGGTGAATTTAAGGAAATGGAATCAACGGAACACCTTAAACAAAACCATCCACATCATCAAAAATAGCCTCAGAAGACATGACATCCACTGACACATCCTGTCCCTGAGTCCCACTGATGATTTAAGCCTTTTAACCCTTGGTCACTCTCATGCTATAGGTAAGACAACATCCAAAAGTGAAATTGGCTCTCACAGTCCTCTGTGTCAGCGTCCCCAGAATTTAAGCCACTTTTCTAGACCAAAATTTTGGCCTCTGCCTAGAAATTGTTATAACCTTTAGAATCCATCAAAGACATGATGAAACGATAAAATAAATCAAAATTCAACCTCAGGAGTATGCCTGAGCATCCCCAACCAAGACTGACATTCTGTCAAACACTTGGCATCAATGCAACCTACAAGTCTAGGATACAAGACAGATCTTAAATAACTGAAATCAATTACGAAACATAACCACGAGGATCACCAATTGAATTGTTATAACATCAATTAGGTCTTCTATCCATCCATTTAACAATTACAAGTAAATACATGAAATAAAATGGCATGAACCAATCACATAACCATTCTTATAACGAACATAAAACCATATAAATATCATAGATATGACAACCCTTAAATCCACATATAAACAAGTGCAAAAGTAAGATAACCTAGCTTTTATTAATCATAGGAAAATCTGACTAGGTTCGGGACTTCCATGTACCACCAGACCATGGCTGAACCAAATCTCTCTTTCATCCAGTCACCCTCATGCCATATTCCAAGCATGAATGTGGGATCTCATAAAACAACCAATCCAAAAACAACCAAGGGAATCTAGAGGTTAAACCACCTCCACCCTCATCAAACCGTGATCACACCAAAACCAGTGCTCTGATCACAACTGAACCAAACTTGGAATGCCATCCAAAATCCATCACTATCCTTGAGGAATTTTCCATCTCCTTGTCTCTCAAGCTTTACCACAATCCAATCTTGGATCACTAGGCCCTAAACCGAGACCAGTCTCTTAGGATTTACTGCAATCCAAACCCATATCACTTTACCCTAAACCAAGACTTCTCCCTCAAGCTTTACCGCGTATGCCGCCAAAATTGGTCAAGGGATTCCTAGGCCTTTGGGAATGAAACTTGAGACCACCTCCGCCCCGGATTCCGAAATCCATCCAAAAAAGCAAACCTCAAAATTGAGATAAACATCCCAACATACCATGGCATCTAGAAAAATGCAAGGCTAGGCTGATCACCATTGTCATAAACCCGCAAAACCATGCCATCGACAACAAGAGAACCATAAACCAACATGCAAAGCCATGCATGTCCAAACCAGCTAGGAAATTACACATGAAAAAGTTACCTGCAAGTATTCCTGTTGAAGCTGCTTGATCCTACTTTCCTTTCCTTGATCCTTGCTTTCCTTCCTTTCCTTTTCCTTGCTTTTCCTCCCTTGCTCCAAAGCTAGAGTGCTCCAAGAAAACTCTAAGTGACCAAGAGTGAGAGAGAGAGAGAGATAATAATGAGAGAGATCCAAACTTGAATTGACAAAAGGTTACCAACTGATCCTCATAAGACTTTTTATTAATGAGGCCTTTATTTTCTTCATTTTTCATTATTTTCCTTCAACTTCCTCCTCACATGCAACTTGTGACCTTTCACCTCCCTTTTCTCCTAATTTCCATTATTTTCATAAATAAATGTGACAAAAATGTCTTTTTTTCCTTTTAATGCCTTTGCCTTAGCCTTTTCCAATTTTCCTTAGTCAAAACACACATCCAGTGATTCCCACTAGGATATCTTTGTCCAAAATTCAGCTTGGAATAAGTGTCCCTTAACCATGGTCTTATTTTTCCTTTATTAACTTTTTATTACATGAAATTTTCACTAAGGTTGTTATAGAACCCTCTCCCTTGGGGAACACCATCCTTGGTGTTAAACCACACCATGACCTTGGCAAAACCGCTGAAAAGAAAACACACTGCCCATGGAGCTTTATAACGTATCTTGTTGCAATATTTACAATGAAATACCTTCTCAAAAGAAAAACATCATGACAACATGAAAGTATAACAACCATAATAAAATGACACCCATACCTCTTATTAGAGATTTATAACTTAGCTCATGGTAGTGTTTACATCCATATATACATATATATACTAAAACATCAACAAAACATATGCCAAACATATACCAACATCAAACCAAAATTTCTTTGCCTCAACCGGAAAACAATGAAGGATACAGGGCCTGCATCTGATATGCCATCTCCCATGTAGCTTCTTCAAGCCCAAAGTGCTTCTACTTCACTTTAACTTTCTCTATGTCTATGTTCCTCGGCATGAGATGTTTCCGTTGTAATATGCATTGAGACTCTGACTAGAACTCTCCTTCTTGCTCCACCTACAATACAAACCAATCAATAACATGATCAACATCCTTTATATACTTCTTAAGCAATGAAATATGGAAAACATCATGGACTTTCATTGTTGGAGGTAGTGCAAGTCGATATGCCACTGGTCCAATCCTCTCAAGGATCTCAAAAGGCTTGCAATACCGTGGTGCCAACTTGGCACATGAACCAATCCTCAAAGAGCTTTTCTTGGGCTTGATTTGCAAACACACATGCTCCCCAACCTAAAAATCTTAAAATACCCTGTGCTGGTCTACATAATTGTTCTGTCTATCATGTTATGCCTTTAGATTCTTCTTTATAACATCCATTTCCTACTCCATGTCTGCCAACATATCCATTCCAATAAGTACCCTATTCAGTGGATCAATCCAGCTGATCGGAGTGTTACAACTCCACCCATACAATGCCTCGAAAGGACTCATACTCAATGACTCTTGATAACCATTGTTGTATGCAAACTCAACCAATGGAATATACTCCTCCCATTTTCTCTACTGGTGCATCACGTACATCCTCAACATATCCTCCAAGATCCTGTTGACCCTCTCTATCTGTCCATTTGTCTGTAGATGATAGGTTGTACTGAAGGCCAAATCTGTACCCAAACCTGCAAATAGCTCCTTCCAAAACTTGGAAGTGAACTTTGCATCCCTGTCTGACACAATATTCTTTGGAACACCATGCGATCACACTATCTCTCTGATGAACACCTATACTACCTCACTGGATGAATATGTAATCTTTGTTGGAATGAAGTGAGCTACCTTGCTCAACCTGTCAACCATGACCATAATAGAATCATGTTGCCTCACTGTCCTTGGAATACCTGTAATGAAATCCATTGAAATGACCTCCCATTTCCATTTTGGAATCACTATCGGTTGTAGTAATGCACCTGGATGCTTACATTCCACCTTTACCTACTGACAATCTAAACATCTAGCCATGAACTTTGCCACTTTGTTCTTCAGGTTTAGCCAATAGTAGAACTTCTTTACTGTTGTCAACATCTTCTGATATCTTGGATGACCCAAGTATGCCTTGATGTGAAACTCCCTTAAGATAATATTCTTGAGCTCACTGCAATTCGACACATAGATCCTGTCTCTAAACCTCACCAAACCATTTGTTGTGAGACAATAGTTTGCATCCCGATCACCTATACTTGCACCTGTACTTGTACTTTGTACCTGTGCTCTGATGTAACCTGTGCATAATCTCCACGTATTCTTCATCCATCTATGCTACCTGCAAGATCCTATCCTGTAACTCTATACCATAAGAGCTCATAACTGCTATATGATTTACCTGAACCTTCATACTAAGAGCATCTGCAGCTCGGTTCTCCTTCCCTTTGATGTATTTGATCTCGAAGTCGAACTCACTAAGGGTAGCCAACCATCTAGCTTGCATGGCATTCAGATTCAATTGATCAAAAATATATCTCAACCCACTGTGATCACTCATCAATGTGAACCTCCTGCCAAGAAGATATTACCTCCACATATTCAATGCATGTATAATAACTGCTAGCTCAAGATCATGCATTGGATAGTTCTTCTCATGCTCATTCAGTTTTTGTGACTCATAACACACTACCTATCCTTCTTGCATGAGAAATCCTCCAATTCCTCCCTTGCAATCATCTTTACACACTACAAACTCCTTGTCTCGATCCACAATATTTAGCACTGTTGCATGTGTCAAAAACTGCTTAAGCTGCTAAAAACTAGCCTCACATTCTTCTGTCCATTCGAACTTCTTATCTTTCTACTGCAATGATGTGATAGGATATGCAATGTGTGAGAAGTTCCTGATGAACCTCCTGTAGTAGCCTGCCAATCCCATAAATGATCTCACCTCATCCACATTCTTAGGAGCTTCCCACTCCATGATAGCCCTTATCTTTTCTGGATCTACTACTATGCCATCCTTGGAGACAACATGCCCCAAGTAATGTACCTCAGTCTGAAAGAAGCTGCACTTGCTAAGTTTAGCATATAACTGATGCTCTCTTAGCAATTTCAACACTTCTACTAAATGCTCGGCATGTTCTTCCTCATTTTTAGAATATACTAGTATGTCATCAAGGAATACAATAACAAACTTGTCCAAATAAGGAAGAAACACACTATTCATCAAACACTTGAATGTAGGTGGAGCAAGTCAAATTGAATTGTTACACTAAAAAATGTCACCATGGCTATTTACAGTTGGTATGGCAGTATATACAGTCATACTACCCTCTTGAGCAAGTCTTACGCCTCTACTATTCATGTCAAACTCCAAGAAAGAGAGAAAGTCTTTATAAACATGTTTATCTCTGGGTACGCAGGTTCTCTCAAGCTTTGCCTGCGGGTACGCACCTTTTGTTCATAAGGTCTGCGTCCAAGGACGCTCTGTATCTAAAGGGGCAGGTGCGTCCCTCTGAAAAGGTTAAAATGCGCAAGTTTTATCTTCAAAAACTTACTTGTGGTCATTTCTAGAGCATTCTAGAAGGTTGTTTGATGTGTATTGAGCGCCTCCAGATGGTTCATGCACTCCTATCAAAGAGGAACTTATCCCATCAATAAGGGAGTGATCCCATCCAAAGAGGGGACTATCCCATTGATGGTGGACCTGATTAACTTCCTCTTGAGCACTATAAAAAGAGGCATTGAGCCAGAAGGAAGAAGGTTGAAAGCTATAGATTTCTAAGGGTAAATGCTGCAGGAATTAGGACTCCCATTTAGAAGCTTGTGAGGAGAGATTGTCATCTTTACTTGTTCTATTTGGAAGTGGGTGAGCTTTGTCAAAGTAGAGGAAGACTCTTGTGGACCCTGGAAGGAGCTTGCACAACACCAAGGCTCAGGTTGTAATGGTTCCTTTTGATTACCTTTAATGCAAATTGGTCCATTCTTCTCAATAACTTGTTGTTAATGGGTTATTTCATGTACTCCTTGGTCTATGTGTTGAATATGCTTTGTTTTATGTTATAATCAGGTGCTATTTAATTGTTTGACTGTTGGTGATTGCAGGTTTTGGAGAAAAGGAGGAGCTCATCCAGATCAACAAAGCTTGGACTTCTACAACAGCGTTTGGACAAAGGTAAGAACGAAACACTTGATTTCTCATATCATAATGTATGTTTAGAGAAGGATAGCTCCAGTTTGTTTTGTTTGTCATTAGAATGTCTTAGACTTCTAGGAAGGTCAGTTGTGTCCGCACCCTTGACTGATTCCGTGTGACAAATTGGCGACTCCACTGGGGATAGATTCCATTGATGAGAAGAGTCTTTTCTTTTGTATGAACTTTGCTTTGAGAAAATTGGTTTATTTTTCTGGTTTTGGCTCTGTGATCTTGTCTCTGGGTGGGTTAGCTTAGGATTAGTTTTATTTTGAGTTTTCTTGAGTTTTTCAGTAGGACGCACCCTCTGAGTGCTGCACAGTGCGTCCCTGGACGCACTTTTGCTGTGTGCACAGAGCGGGCCCGCACCTGTGCTAACGGGTTGCCTGCGTCCCCTGCCAAAATTTGAGAAAAATCCACTTTTTGCCTTTTTTGCTCTTAGATTTTGTTTTTTCTTAGTTTCTTCTGCCCAGATTCATCAGTCCCTTGTCCAGAATCTTCACCTGAACTGGTTTCATTAGCATTGAGTGTTTTAGTGGATTTCGTCGAAGTGTAAGCCCTAGGGTTTGATTTTTGAGTAGGTCTTGTAGTGACTTTAGCGGTAGGAGTTGTCAAGCCTTAGATATCTCTAGTTTTGTCAACATTCTAAGAAGTCAGACCTATTATAAAGTCTACCTGTAGGAGCAACTTACCATCAAGTTGTCTTTTGGGCCAATTTCGAAGTGCTTATTGTTTAAGTCTTGAATTCCATTTTACGAAAAGAACAAAAAGATTTGAGTTTTGTTTTGGCTAGTCTTTTGATTCTGCATTAGCTGGTCCTTGATTTGATTTTGATCAAGTAAAACATCCTAGAATCGTCTTTGTGAGCTTTTGCCTTGTTAGGTTTGCTTAGAGTAATCTCTCTTTTGATTTGCTTGTGAGTCAAGTTTTCATAGTTTTGTAGCTTTTGAGATTGTTTTTTGTTAAAGATAGGTTTACATGCTTTATTAAAAAGAGAAAATACAAAAGTATCTCCTTTGAAAAGTTTTGTTTCAAGTAGTTTTGAAAGTTTTGAAAGAAAAAGAGTTTTTCGTGCAAGTAAAGAGTGGTTATGTTTGTGTGCTCGAAAAGAAAAAGAGAATTGTTTCTTTGATTGTCTTTTCTAAGGAAGTTGTTTTCTTTAAAAATTGCATTCTCTCAACTCTCTTAGTTAAAGAATTTCATTGAAAAAGCAAAGTAGCATAGATCATCTTAGGTGCATCTTTGTAGTGGTTGGAGTCGAGTCTACACACCATTGGTTTCACTTCCATTACCTTGTGACTTTAAAGAACAACCTTAAAAGTAACGCTTAAAGTAAAATTGAACTAGTAACTTTTATTTTCTAGGGCTCTGAAGCATCAATTTAGATCAGGCTAGTGTCTTGGAGTAGGTGAGTACTTAACTCTCCAAGACAGTAAAACCAAACAAGTAGTCGATCTTGTGATAGAATCAAATCCAATTGTTACATTTACACTCTGGGAAAGCTCCTCTTAAAGGAGAAGCACGAGCTCGTGTCCGAACCAGTGAGGGGATCATTCCCCCCTCGTTGGGAACGACGCCAGACAGTACGTATTACAAACGGTAAACCTCGGATTAACCATTGTCGAGGAGCCAGGGGTCACTTATCGGTAAACCTTGGATTACTGTCAAGGAGCCGGTAAGGGGATTGAGCTTGCTACTCTGCCCTTGCGTTCTGTCGGAGTTTAGACTGTTCCCCCAGGTGTACTTGTGGCCGTTGGTAACCTTAGTGACCATAATCTCTAGGATTCTACCCAAGGTGACGGTGGAGGGAAGGTCCCACTGTACCTGGAGCAGACGTCGGCTATACTCACTTGGATTTTCTGGGGGGTTCACTTCACTCGAGACGGTTAAAGTGGAGGAACTTGGTCCAGTCTATTCATTAAGCAGGTTGTCGGCGTAACTGTTCCACCCGCCATTTCTGTACTGAATCCAGCGAGGTTGGGCCTAATCACCAACTAGCGCTTTTGGTCCGGAAGAATACTGTTTGTGTTTGGTTTGACGCCCTAGATTCTTTAGGCGTGTGATTCACATTTGTTTGGTTCTTTAGAGACTTTAGGTGGTTTGATTTGAAATTTTATTTTGTTTTCGTGTGTAGTAGTTAAAAGTTTTTAGCTGTGGCGGAATTACCGAGACAGTCCCGTAGACTTCGGGGCCAGTCTCCTGAAGTTGTTTCTGTGGCCGAATTGTTGAGAAGATCCCGTAGACTTAGGGGTGAACCTCCTCAAGACGAGTCCAGTCATTTAGAAGGTTTAAAGGTCCTTGTAACTCCTCCTAGTGGCAGTAGAGTAGGTTCACCTGAAGAAGGAGAATCTTCCTTGGTAGTCCATCCAGATTACCAAAGTTTAGAGACAGGTTATAATCCCGAAGCTGTTACAGTTTCTGAGCTTGTTGGTAGTTTTTCGTCTGCTAGTGATACAGGCGAAGAACCAGAAATATCCGAACCTGTTACTCCGACTCCTAGTGTTCCTGATTCACCGAGAATAGAAAGAATTATCACCGAAAATCTTCCTGTTGGTTTGATTGCTATCGAAGAACTTGTTCCAGAGGAAGAAATAGGCGTCTCTGATCCTGAAGATCAAATTACCCTTGATCTAAGGGAGCGTGAATCTATCTTTTACAGTCCTCCTAGAAGTACTACTTGGTACCTTTCGTTAACCAATTATTTAGACAACTTTGGGCTAGGTTTTTCCACACCTCGTACTCCTTTTCCACCTGGAGGTATTCATACTCCTGTAAATATGTCTGGTCAGTCATCTGTGTTTACACAAAGTCCTGAATCTTTTTTACATGGCGGTCCTTCTGTTCCTACTGGGTATCAATCTCTTTCTGGTACCTTTGCGGGAGCGTCTCCTCAACCCGTTGATCATGGGTTATTAGTTGGAAACAGTGGTAATGTACCATTGAGTGTAGGAGACATTTACATGATGTCAGGTTCAGTTCCCGTTACCCAACCTCAAGGTGGCCAATTACCGCCTGGGGGGCAGCCTTCGTTAATGCCTGGGGGGCAACCTCAAGGTACTTCATTCGTGTCTGGGGGGCAACCTCAAGGTCAGTACGCTCCTATGGGGCAATACATACCTCAAGGTCAACCCCAGCCTCAATATGTACCCCAAGGTCAACCTCAGTATCAATATCAACCTCAAGGATGGCAACCTCAAGGATGGCAACCCCAAGGGTATCAACCCCAAGGGTATCAACCTCAAGGATACCAACCTCAAGGTCAAGGTCAACCCCAGTACCCGTATTTACCTCAAGGTTATCAACCTCAAGGTCAATACTCAGGTCAAGGTTATCAACCACCTCAAGGGCAATCATATGGGACTGCACCTTACAATTATCAATCCTATCCTCAATCCGGCTATGGATCTCAGTACCCTCAACCTGTTATGGGTCAATACCCTGGAATGTTAGTGTGGGATCCGTCACAGGGTCAACAGATGTTGCAGCCAAGTATACAGTCGGTACCTCAAGCAGGACAACCTGTAGTTCCTGGTCCACCCCAGCAACCGCAACCTGTCCAGTCAAGTGTTCAGACCTCTGTAACTTCGGTAGTTACTCAGCCGCCAATTGCACCTAGTACTCCATCTCAAACGGCTGCTGCAACTACCGCCACATCTACCATACTTACTTCTGGAGTATCGACGGCTCCGGTTTCTACTGTCTCTGTAACCACTCCTCAGACATCTGTACCGTTGTCTGGATCTACGATTCAAACCACAGTCCAGATGCCTGTAGGCCAACCTGGTATAAGTACGGTTGTTACTACTCAACCTCAATTTGTTCAACCTCCGTACCAGGGACAGTATCAACCTGGGCAAGCTGTCCAACAACCGGTTTACCAGTATCAACCGTATCCTGGGTACACTTATCAACAACCTCAGCAACCCCAGTACGGTCCGGTTAATCCTGGTTTTCCAGGAGGATATAATATCCCAAATGCGACTCCTGTTCCTAGTTATCCTGGATATCCTCCTCCTGGGGCTGGTATTGTGACCCAGAGTTTTAGAGATCCTAACCGGCAGTTACCGTTTATCGCAACTTTGGATTTACCAGACTTGACGCGCCTAACGAACGATCCAATTCAATATCTTCCGTTCTGGCCGCCAATGCCAAATAAGTTGCCCAGCGATATACCCAAGTTCGAAGGTAAGTCTGGAGAGGATCCGTCCAATCACGTGATGACTTACCACCTCTGGTGTGCTTCAAATTCCATCTCGGATGATTCGATCCGCTTACGTCTTTTCCAGCGTACACTCATTGGTCTCGCGGCCAAGTGGTACATTGAGTTACCACGGGCCTCTTTTTACAATTTTAGCCAGTTAGCTACCTCGTTCTTAACTCACTTTCAGTTACCGGTCAGATACGATAACGGTACGGAGTTATTAACTTCACTAAAACAATCAACCTCCACGTATATTTCAGATCACATTCATGAGTGGAGACGTCGAAGAAGGCTAGTGAAAGTTTTTATCCCGGACCAAATCTTAGCTGAATGGTTTGTTAAATCATTATTACCAAGGATTACTGAAGATGTAGCTAAGGCCGGAGTAGTTACTGAGGAGCAAGTCATTGCTCAGGCACAATACCTTGACTTAGTTTACACGCAGTCGGGTACATTACACGAGAAGATTCCGGATCTTCCAAAGTCGAACCAAATCGCTGCTGCTCCTTCGGGATCTCATGCCGCTGATGGTATGATTGGTATCGTGAATACAAAGAGCAAGAAGAAGTCTTCCAAGGCTTCAACTACTCCTATTATCACTTTGCCCGATTCCCCGACAGGAGAGTCTTCTCCTGAACTTACCGCCGATATTCACGCTGTAGAGTCATCTACGGCCAAATCAAAAAACGGTGGAAAGAAGAAAGGAAAGAAGAAGGCTAAAGCAGACAAGGCTCCGAAGGAGAAAACTGAAAAGTCGGAAACCAATGACGAAAAGCGCAAACCTCGATATCCTTGTCTTATTTGTGAAGAGGATCATTTTACGAGAGATTGCCCTCATCGGGCCGAGGTAGTGAAAATAGTCAAAGGTTCTCCCACTCCTGCTGTGTTAAAAAATCCATTTCCGGAGCAGGAGAATAAGATGATAGGTTCTTCCTCGAATGCCAGTGAAGAACCCATTTTGATGATGTCTCATGTGAGGATTGCGACTCGATCGCAAGATTATGGTAGTAAGAATCCTGTTGATGGTAAGGAAGCAGAATCTTCTCACTCTAACCCATCAACCTCAGCTCCTGGTTCCGATCCACTACAGATCGAGAAACCTAACCCAGACTTAGTAATTAAACCGCCCGCCAAGGGTGTACTTCGAAGGTCTGCTTTCAATCCACATGCGAGAGCAGCCCAGAATTACAACATTGTTGAGGACTTAGCTGTTTCACCCTCAGCAATGTCGGCGTTAGAAGTGCTGCAATCATGCCCAGCACAACGAAAATTGCTTTTGTCGGCTATAGGAGCTGTTGACGTTCAGGATCCGAATCTAATGATTTTCGATCTAGAAAATAGTACACCATGACTCCCCCATCAAATGGCTTTCCAAATTCCAGTGATAGTAAAAAACAGGCCTATTCATCGAACTGTGATTGATGAGGGAGCTTCTACGTGTATTATGTCAATTCAATGTTGGAGATCCCTTGGTTCTCCTTCGTTGAACCAATCCCCCACCATCCTTAAGGCCTTTGATGGCCGTGGGTTCCGTCCGTTTGGTATTCTACAGGAATTGCCTATAGGGTTAGAAGGTAAAACCGTTAGTCTGGATGTGGAAGTGGTTGATGCCCCTCTAGACTACAACCTTCTTTTGGGTCGAAGTTGGTCATATGCTATGACAGCGGTCGTTTCATCGGTCTTCAGAGTAATTAAGTTTCCACATAACGGTAAGATCGTGACTATTGATCAGCTGACATACTTTTCATCCGACCCAGCCTCTTCAGAGAGTATCCAGCATGTCGGTAAGACGACAATCCCTTATAGGGACGTTGGTGTAGGTTTAGTTAAGGATTCCGGTTTACTGGGAACTTTTCCTCTCCCTCCACTCAGCGTAGAACCTTCGTTTGCAACAATTCATATGATTACATCAGAAAACATTATTTATGATGATCCTTGGTATGTCCCATCTGACTCTGAGATAGACTCATTCGGTAATGCTATGCCTTTGAGTCCATATGAAATTGCTTATGAAGCTCTCATGTCTTTTACCGATTTTCATTCAACCGAGGTCGACCAAATGAATGTGGTCAGTGAAGAATCACTTTTCACCTCAACCTTAGAACGGATAGCGTTTCCCGAAGTCGTGTCATCTGACGAACAACTTCGCGAAATCCTAAGTGTAGACGATCTACCATGGGAAGATCTCCATCACAGATCTTCGTTTTTACCTAAGGATGATGCATTTGAAAATGATTTTTCATCTATCTTTACCGCTGAATATGTCAAAGACGCTCAGGATCCAACGAAACATTCTGATTCAGAGTTGAATTTAGGGAATATTTCTCGTACTATTCCCATTGATATTTCAGTGAAGCCCGGAATTGAGGAGAACATTCATATAGGTGCCGCATGTACAGAAGAAGAAATCCAAACTTACAAGGCCCTATTCCAAGAATTCCGCGATGTGTTTGCATGGTCTTACGAGGAAATGCCGGGAATCGATCCTGCCATTGTTGTTCATGAAATCAAAACCTACCCGGATGCTAAACCCATCCGGCAACGGTTGCGTCAGATTCACCCTCGAAAAGCGGCTGCGATTAAAGCAGAAGTCGAAAAGCTGTTGAAAGCAGGTTTCATTTATCCGATCCCGTTAACGGATTGGGTATCGAATATTGTTCCGTCAACAAGAAACAAGGAACAATAAGAATCTGTATCGACTATAGGGATATCAATCGAGCTTGTCCAAAAGACAACTATCCTACGCCTTATATCGATCAAATTATTGATGATTGTGCCGGAAGTGAAATGTTTTCCTTCATGGATGGTTTTTCGGGCTATAATCAAATCAATATTCTACCTGCCGACCAACCAAAAACGGCATTCATTTGTCCATGGGGGACATTTGCTTATTGCAAATTACCTTTTGGGCTTAAGAATGCCGGGGCCACTTTTCAACGGGCGATGTCTTACGCATTTCACGACATCAAGCACATTGTGCAACCGTATCTCGATGATTTGCCTGCTCATTCTTTACATCGAGCTGATCACCTTGACCACCTACGAGCAATCTTTATGAGGTGTAGGCATTATCGAATTCGGTTGAATCCCCACAAGTGTGTTTTCTGTATAGAAACAGGTCGATTGCTGGGATTTGTTGTTTCAAAAGCCGGCATTCGCGTCGATCCCTCGAAAGTCGAGGCGATCATCAAATTGCCTCCTCCTTCGAGTTTGCGCCAACTCCAAAGTTTGCAAGGGAAAGAAAACTTTTTACGTCGATTCATCCCAAACTACGCCGAGGTCACTAAAGGTTTTACACGGTTGTTGAAACAGAACGTTCAATTCTTTTGGGACGAGATTGCCCAACAATCTTTTGATGCACTTAAACACGCGTTGACCCATGCACCGTTGTTGCATCCTCCCAACTACAACCAGGACTACTTCTTATACCTCGCAGCTTCATATTCCACCATTGGAATGGTGTTAGTTCAAGAAGATGAATTCGGAGCGGAACATGTGATATATTATCTCAGTCAAACCTTAAATCCCACTGAGTTAAAATATTCGCATGTGGAGAAATTGGCCCTGGCAGCCGTTCAAGCTGTCCAGCGTTTTCGTCACTACATTCTTCTCCGTAAAACTACAGTTATTTCGGATTGCAACCCTATGATTTACATTTTGACAAAAAAATTGCTAGGGGGCAAGTACTCTAAATGGATCGTTATCCTGCAAGAGTTCGACTTGGAGTTTGAGAAGTCCAAGTCTAAGAAATCCTTAGTTTTTGCGGAATTGATGTGTGATTTCCCGCGTACTGACACAGAGACTGTGGCAGAAGAGTCCATTGCGGACGAATCTTTGTTTCTTATCAGTACTTTAGATCCGTGGTTCGGGGATATAATCATCTATCTCCAAACCCAAACCTTTCGGCCTGAAGCTTCAAAAGCGGAACGTCGAAAAATTAGGTTTCAATCCCAGCAATACAAAATTATTGGAGATACACTTTATCGCCGGGGGGCAGACTTAGTTTTTCGACGTTGTCTAACTCACGAAGAGGCTGAGAGAGTTTTGAATGATTGTCACTCTGGAGCATGTGGCGGTCATATGTCTGGGTATGCCACAGCTCAGAAGGTGTTGCGCGCTGGTTACTTCTGGCCATCTATGTTTAAAGATTGTATCATTGCAGTCCGGAAGTGCCACAACTGCCAAGTGTTTGATCGAAAGATGCGCGCACCACCTGCTCCTCTCCACCCTATAATTGCCGTTGGTCCATTCGCCAAATGGGGTATCGACTTTATTACTTGTAACCCTCACTCGGCCGGGGGGCATGCGTATATCATCCTCGCGGTTGATTATTTCACTAAATGGGCCGAGGCGATGCCTACATTCGACGCAAGCGGCAAAACAGCTGCAGTTTTCATATTCAATCATATAATAACTAGGTTTGGTGTCCCACAAGCAATTATTACTGACCATGGAAGCCATTTTCGAAACACCATGATGACTGAACTTACAAGCCAGCTTGGTTTGCGCCATGACAGCTCTACTCCTTATTATCCGCAAGCCAACGGTTTGGTTGAGTCTATCAACAAAGTTCTGGTTATCATGATCCGACGAACCATTGGTATTCATCGGTCGAATTGGCACAACATGTTATTTTCGGCGCTATGGGCATACCGAACCTCAGTGAAAACCTCAACAGGGTTCACTCCTTTCCAGCTAGTTTATGGCTTAGAAGCAGTGTTACCCATTGAATGTGAAATCCCATCACTTCAAATGGCTGTCGAATTACTCCCAGCTACTTCCGAAGAGGAGAAACGTTTATTGTACTTAGCTAAATTAGATGAGACTCGACGTGACGCTGCATTAGCAATCGAGACTCACGCGAAGCGAATGAAAGCTCAGTATGATAGAAATGTGACCCCTCGAAGTTTTTCGGAGGGAGACCTAGTGCTCTTATATGATCAAGCTAACGATAAGCTAGGTGCTGGAAAATTCGTTCCTATGTGGCATGGACCCTATATTGTAAAGCGAAAGCTAGCAAAAGGGGCTTATGAGCTAGTAGATTTTGATGGGGACTCTTTGGATAAACCCAGAAATGGACTTTACCTAAAGAGGTATTATGCTTAAATGGTGGGTATGGAGATTTTTTAGTTAGGTTAGGTTTTCCTTCTAGCTAGTATGATTGTTAGTTAGTCAGTGTGCTTAGCTTAGTGAGTGTGTTTTTCGTCGTTATTCTGGCTTATCTTGGTTTTGATCTTGATATTGTAGATGTCGACGCCCCTCCAAACATACATTGGATTTGCTGATGGTGCTTGTCGTAGTACACGGAATATCTCTTCCGCAGCTTGGGTTATCTATTCACCCTCTGACGAGTTAGTTTCTATGCATGGGGTAAGCCTCGGTCAAACAACGAATAACATTGCAGAATACAGTGCAGTGGTTGAATTATTATCCGAATCTATTTCATTTGGAATTCGACGTTTGATAGTGAGGTTAGATTCTGAACTTGTTGTATTACAGCTTAATAGAGTTTATGCCATTAGAAATCCTGTGTTATTAAGGTTGTTTTTGAGAGTGCGTCTCTTGGAACGTGAATTTGATTACATTGAATATCAGCATATTCCAAGGTCCTTAAATACATTAGCAGATGCAATTGCTTCTCGAGTGTTGGACAGACATTTACGATAATCATGCAAGTAAATTTAAAAAACATTTCATCATACATGTTAAACAAGATAAGCCGGTAATAGTGATATATATAGATAGGAGTGTGTCAAAAAATATACATCGTCTTCGATCATAGGTTGAAAAACACCTTATGATCGGCAAAATGATAAGTACAAAAAGTCAAAATGTCACATGTGTCTACAAAGTGACTAGCCAATCACTGGTGGTGCTCCCTATACGACACCACTGCACGGGCTACCTTGCGCAAAAATCTCCTCAACGGTCCAGGGACCGCGACTACGTAGCGCTGAAGTCTGATAGGAATATCATCCATAGAAGTCTCCGGTATATCCGCCGTGAGACACTGTAGATCATGCTCCAACTCAGTCAGTACCTCTGCAGCCGCCGCGTCCTGTGGGGCCGGTACCGGTGCAACTGGATGTCTCCTCTCGAAAGGCCGGAGGTTGGCTGGACGCTGTGGACCAACATCTGCATTTTGAAAATTTTACTGTCAGTTTGAGACGATATATATAAAAAACAAAAAATACATAATTTGAAAACTCGTGAAAAATAAAGTACCTCTGTCATCCCATTGTTCTCCCTGTGGAAGAACCATGTCCGGATCACCTCGAAAATCTATTCCGGCATACGGAAAGTCTTGAATCGCGAACACCTGGTCCTCTAACCAGTGAAAATAACTGTCAGTGAATCGAACAACTGCTGCACCCTCGTCCGGATGCTGGGCCATCACCGCAACCCATCGTACCAGCTTTGGCTCCTGAGGACCCGAAATATCAACAGTGAGATGCTGAGGGATCAGCATTGGAATCCTCTCTAAGGCAAAGCTCACGACTATAGGCCCATATCCAAAGGTCTTTAGTCTCCCGGTCTTTGCCTTGGTCAGTTGGGCTTTCAAGTTAGCCAACAACGCATCACACCAGTTGAAAATGGTGCCTTGGAGACAATCAATTGCCATCCGAAATTGAGACCCAGTAGCAATATGTAAAGTGGCTGAGCCACAAATCCTGGTCACAGTGAAAGCTAAGACCATGAGTTCACGTTGAGAGACATATTTGATCTCTATGCCTTTCTTATGCTCTTGATCAGGTAGGCACCAATCTGCTCGGAGACTATCAAGGGATTGGCCACCCGGCCTAGTCCCAGCCAGATTGAGTTGCTCACCTCTGTTCGGCAAGCCAGTGAGAAAGTAAATATCAGCAGGCTCTATCTCGAGTTGTTGCTCGCCGATATAAAAGCATTGCTCTTGAACATTCCATCTCTCAACCAGCCACTCCAAGAATCTTACCTGAGCTCTCATACCGGGTATGGACCAGTATTTGTATAATCCACATCCTCTTAGGGCATCAAGGGAGGGTTGATGATTGATTGCAGCTTCATCAACCTCCTCATGCTCTCTTTCTCTCCAATCCAGCATGATAAGTGCCCTACACATGAATAAACAGGCATTAAAATTAGTTTTGGGAAATTTCAATGGTTAGTTTGGGAGTTTGGGGTTTCAAAACCCGCGTTTTGCGGAGGACGCACCCCGCGTTTGGCGCACAGTGCGCCGGGACGCAAGTGGCCTGAAGGTAACCTGCGTCCCCCGACCTTTTCCCTGTGTAGGAAAAAGTCGGGGGACGCAGGCCAGCCTTTAGGAAACCTGCGTCCCCCGCAGGGCGGTTTCCAAAACCCAAAACCCCCCAAAAATAAAAAATGAAACCTAAAACAAAATTCTAAACGGATGAAATTGACAAAGAGGATGCTGTGAAATACCTGGAAGGGACGGCGTTCGATTCTAACGGTCGGATTTTCCGCAGCGACCACGGGAAGTTTCTTGTCAAAAGCTCTTTTTTCAACCTCAACAGTCAAACGGTAAAAATGACATGGTAAAAAGTCTTTTTATAGGTTTTTTGGATGAATTTGTTCATTTTTCACCATGGAAAGATGTTTTTCGATGAATTTTTGCCTATCTTAAACAGGTATGAGTAATGTGTCGCTTTTGTGCAGGACAAAGGGACTTAGAGGGAAAATTGTAATTTTTTCACAAACAAAATATCAGAGTCATCTTTTAAGCCCTTTTCTGACTCCTAAAACATGAAAAGATTGCCGAGCGTTTCTTTTACACTCGTTAAAACGGAATTAAAAGACGATCCCCTTATAGCTCTTTTCTGACCGTAAAATCAACAAAAGATTGCCGTGTTTTTGTCGTTTCAAACTCGATACGGAAATAAAACGACGTGTCCTTGATCGCTTTTTACTTTTCAGGTCAGTGACACTAACTATGAAAGTACTCCTTGGTCGCAAGATCAAGCGGTTCCCCCAAGTATTATTTTATACTTTTTCGGGCTTGAGGGACACAAATTTACGAAAAAGTTCAACTTGGAGTTTCCTTAAGTTTTTCAGACTCTCTAAAATTGAAAAACGCCGAGTTTCTCCTATACTGGGCTCGTTAAACATTTCACAGTAAAGGACCTGTTCAATTACAAACAGGAACGAACCACTCCTTCCTAGGGTTCGAATCAAAACTGGGTTGGACTCATCCGAAGGATGAGCTTATAATCAAGCATATGTTATCGTCCTCAAGCTTGTTAAAAATAAAGAGGTACTTGCCAGAAATGGTGGGGGAAAAGAGAGAAGAATGAGCCTATTTGTTACCTTTTGTCTCAGAAGAAACCTTATTACCTCTCTTGGACATGACACTTTTCATTCACCTGGGTTGGGAAATCTTTTACCTCACAGTCGATCAAACCACTTTTGAAAGTCTTCAACCGGGTTTCGGGGATTAACTTTGAGTTATTTAGCACCAAACCATCTGTCGTGTCGTTATGTGTCCAAGAGGTCTGCAAACAAAACTTTCATCTGCAAAATACTTTTCATCCATTTGACCATCCCTGAGTCAGTCCTTACAGCAACATTTCTTCAACTTGAACAATGATTTCGTGTTGTGGGCTTGCCCGCAACGGGTCACTTTCTATCGACATCAGCACATTATCTAGAGAGATGACTTAGAAATCGTCAGTGCCTTGAAGTCTGCATGCATCAATGGCAGGTTTCTCGCCTTTGACGTCAGTTTACATCATTGACTTTCGATCGAAGGATTCCGTGAAATGTTCGACATCAACTCATTCATTCACATCTCATGGATTGTACTGGGTACTTTGAGAACCATTGACATTACTGGTGGTCTCTCTCATGCTTGTTAACAGTTCACATCATTGACTGGTAATCAAGTGGTTTCTACCATGTTCGACATCGACTCATTTATTCGCATGGCTAGAATCGTACCAATTCGAGAAGTAGGAATGAAGACCCTGGATCAAATCTTTACCATCCAGGCTGCGAGGAGTTTTGTATTCATTATCTAAGTAGACTAATCATAAACAGATGGCTGCGCCCATACTGTGTCTACAAAAGTCTATGATTATGATGTACTGCAAAATCATTCCTGTATCAGAGTAGTTAGTCTGTTAGTTAAAGTTTTTATCTGAGTATGGGAATGCCTACCTCAGTGATGATATAATCTTATCCATGTATTTTGTGTTGAAAATTGCAGGTTCCAACCAGGTTCTCCACGAGATAATCCTCGAAATGATAAAGCGCTTCACCCTTCCTAGATAATACAAAACCCTAATCTATTCCAGGCTTCGCACTTTAGGGGGCAATCTGTTACACTAGAAAATGTCACCATGGCTATTTACAGTTGGTATGGCTCTATCAACAGTCATACTACCCTCTTGAGCAAGTCTTACGCCTCTACTATTCATGTCAAACTCCAAGAAAGAGAGAAAGTCTTTATAAACATGTTTATCTCTGGGTACGCAGGTTCTCTCAAGCCTTGCCTGCGGGTACGCACCTTTTGTTCATAAGGTCTGCGTCCAAGGACGCTCTGTATCTAAAGGGGCAGGTGCGTCCCTCTGAAAAGGTTAAAATGCGCAAGTTTTATCTTCAAAAACTTACTTGTGGTCATTTCTAGAGCATTCTAGAAGGTTGTTTGATGTGTATTGAGCGCCTCCAGATGGTTCATGCACTCCTATCAAAGAGGAACTTATCCCATCAATAAGGGAGTGATCCCATCCAAAGAGGGGACTATCCCATTGATGGTGGACCTGATTAACTTCCTCTTGAGCACTATAAAAAGAGGCATTGAGCCAGAAGGAAGAAGGTTGAAAGCTATAGATTTCTAAGGGTAAATGCTGCAGGAATTAGGACTCCCATTTAGAAGCTTGTGAGGAGAGATTGTCATCTTTACTTGTTCTATTTGGAAGTGGGTGAGCTTTGTCAAAGTAGAGGAAGAATCTTGTGGACCCTGGAAGGAGCTTGCACAACACCAAGGCTCAGGTTGTAATGGTTCCTTTTGATTACCTTTAATGCAAATTGGTCCATTCTTCTCAATAACTTGTTGTTAATGGGTTATTTCATGTAATCCTTGGTCTATGTGTTGAATATGCTTTGTTTTATGTTATAATCAGGTGCTATTTAATTGTTTGACTGTTGGTGATTGTAGGTTTTGGAGAAAAGGAGGAGCTCATCCAGATCAACAAAGCTTGGACTTCTACAACAACGTTTGGACAAAGGTAAGAACGAAACACTTGATTTCTCATATCATAATGTATGTTTAGAGAAGGATAGCTCCAGTTTATTTTGTTTGTCATTAGAATGTCTTAGACTTCTAGGAAGGTCAGTTGTGTCTGCACCCTTGACTGATTCCGTGTGACATGAATGGAACAACAACAAAATCATAATGCCCATACCTAGTCCTAAACACAGTATTGAATATATCATCTTCCTTGATGCATACCTGATGGTATCCCAATCTCAAGTCGATCTTGGAGAACATTGTTGCTTCCTTCAGCTAATCGAACAAATCATCAATCATCGACAATGGGTACCTGTTCTTGATCGTTACCTTGTTCAACTACTTGTAAGCAATGCACAATCTAAGAGTACCATATTTCTTCTTTACGAACAACATTGGTGTGCCCCAAGGAGATACATTGGGTCTGATGTATCCTTTGTCAAAAATATCCTTTAACTGCAACTTCAACTCTACCAACTCAGGTGCGCTCATCTTATAAGGTGCTTTTAATGTTGGAGCTGCCCCTGACACCAACTCAATAGAAGATTCTACCTCCCTATGAGGTGGCAACTCTGTAATGTCCTCAGGAAATACATCTCGAAACTACTGCAAAACTAGGTACCTTCCTAACACATCTGCATCCTCAACCTCCTTAACCTTGTCACTAGAAATGTGCACTGCAAACATCACACAAAATTTTCTGCAACTACGCCTATTCTACATAGCAATAACCATCCCCATTGATGTAGGCTTCTTCTTTCCCTGCAAAGTCCTCTTTCCCCACTATCATCCAAAAACTTAATGGCCTTGTCAAAGCAATCCACTTTGGTTCTGTGGAGGTATAACCAACCCATACCCAAAAGCATACTATATGATCCCCATGGAAATACATTCAAATGTGTTGTTGTAGGCATACCATTTAACTCAAATGCACAAGTTCTTACCTAATGGTGAAATCACTTCTTTGTACTTGTAGCCAACTATACCAATTGAGATTCTCGATGCACTTCTTTTCTCAAACCACACTTATCCGCTAGGTCAGGGTTAATATAACTATAGTTAGATCGAGGGTCAATGAAAATAGAAAAAACTTGATCAAAAAGCTTACAGTCCATCTCAATGATCGATTCCGGATGATCTGCATGCCTGTTGTCGACAGTTGCATAGATCCGAGGAATTCTATGACCAACATCACCAATTCTATGCGCCTCCTGAGCACTGTATATATGAGGTCTACTACCACTGTGATACTGCGTACAATCCCTCTTACCATGATCCTTACCACATATCCAACACTGCAATGGTTCCCTACCACCTCCTCTAGCTCGCTGCTCTCCTCATCCCTTCTCAGTTGTATTGAATCTCTTGTAAGGAACTACATTTTCTTTCTCACTTGCATCTTGAGGTATTCCTCTATTTGGTGGCCATTTACCTTTAGCTTTCTAATTTCTTTTCAAATCATGCTTAGGCTCACCTTTGCGCTTCGACTGCTCATAAAAATGTTTCAATTTTCGGTTGGCCTCCTCCAACAATATAGGCTCATTGAACTCAATCCAGTCTCTATATGCAACTGGAAATCCACTGATGAATCTCTAAATCTTGGCCTTCTCCTCCTTGAGGTAAGGCACATATCTCAACATATCCAAGAACCTGCTAGTATACTCACCATATATCATAGAACCCATCTGAAACTCATAAAACTCCTTAGCTCTATCATCATAGTACCTCTCAAAAAAGTACATCTTCTTGAGGAACCTTTCAAATGCATGCTAAGTCAAATCTTGCTCATGTATACCATTGAAATTCTTCTCATCTTCCCACAAAATATCTGCTTTACCTTTGAGACTAAAAGTGGTTATCTTTTCTTTCATGTTTTCTAAATAATCATGCAATCATAAGAATTTCTTCATACCAAGAAACGATGCCTCTACATCCTATGATTTCTTCATATATCCATTGAATATGGTTGGCTTTGCTTTATTAAACTCATCCAGCAATTATCCCCTATGACTCCTCCTGTAAGGATGATAACGATGATGATCATGATGCCTATCAGAATAGAACTGGAATAGTACCTGTGTCTATCACCTCTCCTATCCGAAGTGTGAAACAACCTACCATCTCTTATCATGTTAGATATATTTGACCTATGTCTACTAGGATACCTATTGTCATATGCCCCATTAGTTCTATCTTCAGGTCCATGGTTGATCCGAAGCAGTCCTTGTCACTCCAAATTTGACAAACTCTGAAGTAGTATCACATTCACCTCTTCTTGTTTCTCTTGTGCCTACATGAGTTTGTCATTGTCTAGTTTGCAACTCCTTATTTCTTCCTTTAGGCTTCTTAATGTGTCTACCAAATCAGAAGAGTGCCCCACACTGCGCTGCCCATCTAATGCATAGGGAGATTCTATGTAGTCTACCAGCTTGCTAGCCATCTGATCTCTTTCCTGCAAGGCATACTATGTCAGCTAAACCAAGTCACAATAAACCAATGTACCTTAGCATAATTTGGGTAGGATACCTTGTCCACAATATCATCAAATCAATATGATACATGTATAACATAAAAATACCAACATATATAAATATACCGAATAAGTGTATCAACGCATAAACATCATTCTAGCTAGGGTCCAGTCTTCAATGCAAGGCCATATCAATAATGCATGTTATGACCTCATGCATGAAAATAACCATTTCACATGCAACTATCAACATGCATAATAAATGTCTAATCAACTACACATACACATAAACACAAGTAGTCGAGCATAAGTGATCAATTCTTGTAACCAACCTACAAGACTGATACATGTAATCAAGCAACCAAGAATGCTACCTAACATATAAGGATGTACTCAAGTGACATATAATCAACATGAAAGCAATATATAACCATATGCAATGAGTCATATACTCATGATGATGCATTCCACAAAATCAATTATCAAGTTCCTCATGACAAACTTACTACAATCATGATCAACATGATGTAATGCAACAAGCACATGGAATGCAAGTGTAAGAGACACACATGCAACTGACATCCATGCATGACCAACACATTCACCCAAGGAGAACACAACCACACTTTGGTACTAATCTTTATCACCCCATCCTCCCTTGTCTACCCAAGAAACTGACCAATCGGGTAAACATGCGATGAGAGAGGCTACTATAAGGGATTCGACCTCCTTGGTGACTAAGGAAATGGAATCGACAAAACACCTTAAACAAATCCATCCACATCAATAACAACACCCTCATAAGACATGTTAGCCACTCAAAAATCATGTCCCTAAGTGCCACTGATGATTTAAGCCTTTTAACCCATGGTCACTCTCATGTTATAGGCACGACAACATCCATAAGCCAAATTCGCTCTCACAGGCCTATGTTCCAGCGTCCCTAGACTCTTTTTAGCAGACTTGTGCTAGCATCTCCAGGATTTGAGCCACTTTTCTAGCCCAGAATCTTGGCCTCTGCCCATAACTTGTTATAACCTTCAGAATCCATCAAAGACATGATGACAATATAAAAAAATCAAAATTCAACCTCAGGACTAGGCTTGAGCATCCCGAACTGGGACTGACATTCTGTCAAACACTTGGAATAAATGCAACCTATAGGTCTAGGATACAAGACAGAGCATAAATGACAGAAATCCCTTAGGAAACATAACCAGAAGGATCACCACCTTCTACATTGAACTGTTATAAGATCAAGTAGGTCTTGCATCCATCCATTTAACAATTACAGGTAAATACATGCAATAACCATGACATGAACTAGTCACATAACTGTGCTTATAACCGACATAACACCATATAAATATCAGAGGTATGATAGCCATTAAATCCACATAGAAAAAAGCGCAAGAGTAAGAGAACTTAATTTTTATTAATTATAGGCAAATCCGACCAGGTTCGGGACTTCTACGTACCACCCAATCATAGCAATGGTTGAATGAAATCTCTCTTTCAGCCACTCAACCCCCTGCCATATTCCAAGCATGAATGTGGGATCTCATAGAACAACTAATCCAAAAATAACCAAGGGAAACCAGAGGCTAAACCACCTCCACCCTCACCAAAACATGATCACACCAAAATCAATGCTTCAATCACAACCAAACCGAACTTGGAATGCCATCCAGAATCCATCACTATCCTTGAGGAATTTTCTATCTCCTTGTCTCTCATGATTTACCACAATCCAATCCCAAATCATCAGGTCCTAAACCGAGACCAGTCTCTTAGGCTTTATGCAATCCAAACTTAGATCACTAGGCCCTAAACTAAGACTTTTCCCTCAGGATTTACCGTGTATCCCGCCAAAACCAGTCAAGGGATTCCTAGGCCTTTGGGAATGAAACTTTAGACCACATCTGCTCTGGATTCTGAAATCCATCCAAAAAATCAAAGCTCAAAACCAAGATAAACATCCCAACATACCATGGCATCTAGAAAAAGGCAAGGCTAGTTTGATAATCGATGTCATAACCTGACAAAACCATGTCACCAACATCAAGAGAACCATACACCAACATGCAAAGCCACGCATGTCCAAACAAGCTAGGAAATCACACATGCAAAAGGTTACCTTCAAGTATTCATGTTGAAGCTGCTTGATCCTGCTTTCATTTCGTTGATCCTTGCTTTCCTTCCTTTCCCTGTTTCTACTTTTCCTTCCTTGCTCCAAAGCTAGAGTGCTCCAAGAAAACTCTAAGCGACCAAGAGTGAGAGAGAGAGAGAGAATAATGAGAGAGCTCCAAACTTGAACTGAAAAAAGGCTACCAATTGATCCTAAAAAGCCTTTTTATTAATGAGGTCTCTATTTTCTTCATTTTCCATTATTTTCCTTCAATTTCCTCCTCACATGAAACCTGTGACCTTTCACCTCCCTTTTCTCCTAATTTCCATTATTTTCATAAATAAATGTGCCAAGAATGCCTTTTTCCCTTTTAATGCCTTTGCCTTAGCCTTTTCCAATTTTCCTTAGCCAAAACACACATCCAATGATTCCCACTAGGATATATTTTCCCAACATTCAGCTTGGAATAAGTGTCCCTTAATCGTGGTCTTATTTTGCCTTTATTAGCTTTTTATTACATGAAATTTTCACTAGGGCTGTTACATCCTCCATGGCCAACCATCATATCCAGTCTTTCCCTCATACAAGGCTCTCTAGGTCTAGGAAACTCCCATGATATCCTTTGAGTTCGTAACAATGGAATCCTCTCTAGGGTGAATGAGACTACAATCAAACCATATCTAAAGGAAGGTTAAAGATATCATTTATCTCAATCTTCCCATCACTGCTAGGTTGAGAGTTGTCACATTGAGTAGCCACATAATACTTCACCCTCAACCTTTTTGATATCCAAAAAAATAAATATGATCATGAGAGTCTTGTCAAGAAATAAATATCTTCAATATATTGGTGACTTTATGTTCACCTATTCTAAAATTTTTCCCTTGCACATCCCATGCCCTCTCTAAATATTGCAATAAATCCATCTGAGCTCTCATGTCTCGGATCCATAAATATTTCAAGAGACCACAATTTATCAATACTTGTATTTTCCCTGGGTCATTTCTTGCAATCACATCTTGGAGGTCATGTTTTCTTTCCCTCTAAGATAGAAGAATTTTTGTTTCACTAAACACCTGCAAATGTCAAAAGAGAAATGCATTATATCGCAAGCATGAAAAATTTGGAGAAGAGATGGCTAAAATTTTAAAAATTTCAAACCCCTTTGTGCTCATCACACTTCCTTCTCAAGGACAGTGTGTTCCATCATAGTTACCCTTCTCAGTAGGTGTGATGAGTCACATTTTATAGTAATAATTAAAATGTCCCAGTGCACCTCCCGATACAAGGAACTTACGATGAGCTGAGGGTGAAATCTCTCTCTAAAATTTTCTTAAAACTTTACAAAAAATGCATGAAATGTGTAACAACCCCTCATTAATTTTCCATGTAAATAAAATAAGACCAAGTTCATTTGACATATATTCCAAGATGAATGGCGCACAAAAAATTATAGTAAGCATCACTTGTGATGATTAATGGTTGTCGAAATTGGAAAACGAATTGACAAAGGAAAGAGGTAATAATTGGCATTTAATTATGAAAATAAATGAAAATAGGAGAAAAGAAATATGAAGAGATATAGATTTTCATACAAGGGAAATCATAGGAAAAATGAAGGAAAATGAAGAAATATAGGTAGGAGTGATAAAAAGGCTTTAGAGACATAGTTTCTAGTTTTTGACAACTTTTGACAGTTTTTAGTCGAGCACACTCTCTTTCTCTCATATTCTTGCACACTTGAGCATCCTTGGAGCATTCTAGAATTCACTGGGATTTGGAGAAAGAAGGCAAGGGAAAGCAAGGAAGCGCAAGGAGTTAGTGGGTTCAAGAACTACAACAAGGATACTTTGCATGTAACAGTTTGCATGTGTGATTTCCTTGTTCATTTTTGGATGCATCGTATATGCATATGATTCTCTGGTTATGTGTTGTCATTGACATGGATATTTTCCAAGATTAATAGTGGTTTCAACCTTGCCTTGTCATTTCCTAGATATGGTGTTATGGGTTTCCCACTTGTTTTTATGATTGGTGCTTAGGTTCCCTATGGTTGTGGGTTGGAACAACTGCTTTGGAATCCCTGGAACAAATTGGGTTGAGTTACTAGTTCCTAGAGTTACAGGTTGGGACAAAAACTATGGCTCCTTGTGGTTTGAGCTACTGGTCCCTAGAGCCATGGTTGGAACAAATGCTCTAGAGCCCAGAGTTATTTTTGGGTTGTGTTACTAGTTCATGGAGCCGTAGACAACTTGGGTAGAGATTGATCTAGTTGATGCTAGTGATTTCTGGACTGTAGAGGTGGAATTATTATGGTTTACGACAGAGGTGGTTTTGGATTTGGAATCCCTGGTTGGTTTTGTTTTGGTTTAACCCATGAGATCCCACAATCATGCTTGGAATATGACGCAGGGGTGTTTGGTTGAAAGAGAGATTTAGTCAAGCCTAATCTATGGTCGGGTGGTACATGGAAGTCCCTGACTTGGTTGGAATTTTCATATGTTAATATGATATATTTTCCTATTGTGATCTATGAGAATTTGTAGTGATTATGTTGGTGATATTATGACTAATTTTCCATGGTTTCCATTTTGTTTATATGTTGGTTATATGATGTATTTTATCTATGGCTCTTAACATGTTTTGATAAGTATTTGAATGGTTGATGAATGCATGGACTAACAAGTGTTATTGTAGCTAGATAGAGAAGGCTTGGAGCCTTCTTGGTGATTCTCAGATGAAGATTATCAGTTTATGATCATATATGCATTCATGACCTGTAGCTTATATGTTTTTCATATGTTTGATGCAATGTCTATCATGGATTAGGCATGTCTAGGCCAAGTTATTGATTGAGTTCTGATTGATTATCATTAGCATTACCTTTGTTTGTAGTCTAGAAAGTTACAGGAAGTTTTGGGTAGTGGTCTGGAGGCTAGAATGAAAACGTGGCTCATATCTTAGAACTGTTGGCACTAAACTAAGGATTTTAGGTCATAACCGCATGGAAGTAGGCATATGAATGCGGTTGGGACCCCATATCTACAATGCTATTGTGTTTTGTGTGCAGTTGGGGAATTTCCCCAGTGAAACAAAGTTCTAGCTCAGGGATTGACCACTTGAGATGGTTTGCAGACTCTTGCATGGTCAGTGGTCTCTAAGGGATGCCATTTTTTGGTTGGATTGCATGCCCCATTTCCATAAATGGAAATTGGAGCCCAGGTCATTTCATAGTGACAATCGTCTCATGTTCACCATGACCAGATGGTAAAAAAAGGTAAATGTTGCAAGGGGTGGTTATAAAATGAAAAATGGAAACTGTGAAAATGCAAAGGAAGGAAATGTTGGTAAACAAAATGAGAGGGGGGTTGGGGGGGTTGGGGGGGAGGGGGGACGCGGGCGGGCGGGTGGATAAATATTTTAAAAATCACTAAAACCTTTCAATTTCTTATTCATATTTCTGTACGTGAATTTAATTCAGTAAACCAATGTATGTACGCAATTTTGATGAGGATAAATAACATATATCAAGTTAACTAACTTTTTAACTAATTCATCATCTATTTAACTTGAACTAGTGCATGAGTACTTCTTTATACATTAATTAATAGTAACTAGGTGCAGTAAGAATAGAATAAACCATCACACATAAGAAATACATCAACACACATGAACACCAAGATTTTTAGGTGGAAACCCAATGTGGGAAAAAACCACCACTGTTGTCGTCTCTGTATTTATCTTTTATTATAAAGAAAACATATTACAATATTGTATTGGTACAGACTCATAACGGCACGTAGGCACCCACCTACAGAAGGCTACAACCTTCTCTCATTCTCCAAACTAGAAGAGAGATCCAACCCCCAAATCTTGTTTACTGGCACCCACTGGAAGGGAGCTTCAACTCCCTGATCTAATTTACCAGTTACCACTGAAAGTAAGATTCATCCCTCACTAAAGGCTCTAACACTCAACACCTATTTGGACCATGTTTCATAATTTTCATACTGGATCCACCTGAACCAAAACATCAAATTTGTAGGCCACATTTCATCAAATTTTTATATCGGACCCACTACCATCATTTAAGCTCAATATCAAATAATACTAAAACTAACCATCGTATCAAATCACTTAATCACTATACCAACTGAGACCCAAATCAATCTCAAACAATGAAAATAGTTATATCATTGTAAGTCCATTCACCAGAATATCGATCCACATACTATTCATCACAGAAACCAAATTCTATCACCGCAAACCCTGATCAACCATATATCAAAATATATACACTACCATGCTTAAATATATCCACATATATATGCATTTTCCATGAAGCATACCTCTGTACAGAACTTAAAACAATGAACCCTGAAACCGATCACTGTCATATTGAAATACCCATAGAACCAATTATAGATCTCTGAAGTAGCATCATTATTGTTCAAGGAATCATTCCACAAATCATTCAACCTTAACCATCATTGTTAAACCTAGATCATCATGAAAGGCTTCATTGATAGACATCAACAAACATAACAAGGCTCATCAAGTTGATCAAACATGATAGTCAGCAAAACCCTAGCATATGTATGCAACCCTTACAAAACACTTATGCGTATGTTTCATATTTTATACCCGTGTACATATATGTCCATACTGCAGAGTCGATACAATACTACTCAGAATTTTGTCCACGTATGTACACACTTTTCATGAAACAAACCTGCGTACATATCTGTAATTATTGACTCACGCCTTCGTTGTACAACAAAACTTCAGTCAAGCCGATACACAGTAACAAACGTATGTCAAAACATTATCATTGTAGATCAAACCAAATCATAAGCAGATTATTGAATGTAGAGTCATTTCAAATCTATTGGATCTAATCCATCATCATACTCCTTGGTGCATACTTATTTCAGATCAAACTATTCACTGAAAAACCATAACTTGCACACGAAACACTTTGATCTTCATCTCCTTATATAGCTTAGGCCTTATCCAATACCATGGGTCAAATCCTTAGTAATGCGGATGGTATTCCTGGAAGAGATCAAATATCGATTGCTGCGCTTATTACTATGGGCCAATACCATGGTAAAGACCCATGGTATTTAGAATACCATAGTGTGGAAACTGTACGTGACTTTTATTCATGAAACCTGCATATACGTGACTTTGCTTCACAAAATCTAAATATAGGCGACTTTGCTTCACAAAATCTACATATACGTGACTTTTCTTCACCATACATGTGTATGTATGCAAAAATTTTTCACAGAACCTACATATACTTATTCAAACTTCATCTTTATCATTCCTCTGTCTCTGAACTGATATTCCTGTGTCCAATCTTTTTGTCACATATTTACTGGCCTAAATACTCAACCTACTACCATCATGTTGACATATTTATTAAGTAGGTTTCCATCAAGGACAACACATCTGTCATAATTCCAACAATCTGCCCCTTTAGACTTGATGACAACCACTTTGGTGTTTGGTCACCATCACTTGTAGATATTTGTAAACACATATGTAGATATACCAAGTTTTTCTCCCAAGTCACAAAGCGTTCTCTAAACACAAATTTTCTCTCCCCCTTTGACATCAAGGAAAAAGGATGACCAATACTAAATGAAGGCTTCTCTCCCTCTTTTGAAATGAGCATTGTAGATATGATCTGCTGATTATGAACACCGAATGCTAACCATGCTTGCCCTAAGCATATGATAAATTTTCTAAAGAAGTACATGACTCTATGACTCAACCATACATGACCTTTCCTATCACCAATGACTCATGCTTACATTGATCACCCAACACAGTGGGGTTACATATTTGACTCAACATTACATCACATGCCCAAAATGATGGGATTAGATGACTTGACCACAATACTCTGTACATGAGTGAATTTATAATGATTTATAACATAGGTGTTTACATGACCTTTATATGAAGAGACATATATGGAATTTATAACCAAGTCCAAAGAACTCAATAGCCATTAGCAATCATCATACACCATAAGCATATGTCAGCATCAACATGAAAAACAACTTTCATCATCAATTTGCAAGATAAGACAATGTAGCTTTAATGTCATCAACTTGTGACCAAGTAGGCAACATCAAAAACATAAGATTTTTTCGTAGAGATCTGTTATCAACTCATACTTTTTTCCTCATCAAGGTCAACTCACTCTTTCCTTTAGTAGGAAGAGCCTCAATCCATGATCACCAAATGTAGAAAATTTGTGATAGGTTAACCTGATAATGCAATATAAATCAAAGTAGAACACTATAACCTACTTCTACTATCAATTTGCAGAAGCTTAAATATCGAGCTGAACAATATAACCAGAAGAAGAAGAATCAATGGCACAATACACATAAAAATATTTTGGGGAAAGCCTTAGCTAAAAACCCCACACTATCGTATTGTCATACATGGTGGAAATACATAGGAATTATACAAAGCCTTAGCTCTCACAACTAGCTATCTCTCAGTACAATCCTCACAGATGCTCACAAGCAATCTTGGCTTCTTTCCAGCCTTCTTGTCTTCCCTCCAAGCTCCTATTTCCTTGCGCTGTTCCTTCTGGATGATTTTCCTATTACCAAGTGGAAAACTAATCCTCCAAAACTACGCAATCTTCAAGGATGAATCCTTGACTGCATGCATGAGTTTTCTCCATGAGAAAGCACATGCAATTGATAGTATACTGTCCTTGAACATTTATATCAACTGGGTCTTTCTCAGAATAGACATGCATGAGTTTTTGTTGAGGGAATCTTCAATTAACTGGAGTAGCACTAGTTGAGTGCATTAATGCATCAACTGATTGTTAACTCACTATTAGTTCCTCAAACAGTTTGGAACTAATTTAACTGGACTTAACTCAGTAAACTAAGTTAACTAATTACAACTCAAATATAACTCAATCTTTTCTCCTTAATTTAAGGGATAGCTCTTCCATGACTTTAGAAAGACTTCTAACTTGAATTTCTCCAACTAGTTAATTTAAAATAAATAAATTAATTATTTCCAAGTAGTTGTTAAGGCTAAATTCGATTTTAATTCACAACTTAATTCAAGGACAAATTAAATTGGAATATTCTTGTTGCCATATTTCAACACTCCCTCTCAACAAGAAAGGGATTATCTGCCACCTGATCCTGTCTCTATGGAACTCGAATTTACAATTTGACAATGCCTTTGTCAAAATGTCAGAATATTTCTCCTCTGTCGAAATATACTACAGCAACATGATCCTCCTCTCTACACAGTCTCTGAGATGATGATACTGGATTTTGATGTGCTTGGACCTATCATGAAATACTGGATTCTCAAAAAGTTTGATACAACTCTAATTATCACAATAGATCACAATTGGATCCATCCTCTGATCAAAGAAACCAACTATGATTTTATGCATCTAGATGGCCTCACATGTTGCTTGACTTGTAGCCATGTATTCTACCTTTGCCGAGCTGAGTGCAACCGACCTCTGTTTCCTGCTGTACCAAGAAACTTCCATTGACCCAAGGTTGAAAATCCATCCTGATGTGCTCTTCCAATTTGATGGACTCCCTGCCCAATCTGCATTAGTGAATCCCTGTAGCTTCACTCCCTCTGTCCGTTTGACCATAATCCATACTGAGATGTGCCTCTAAGGTATCTCAATACATGCTTTTCCACCTTCCAAAACATCTTGGTAGGATGAACCATCTCTTGACTCAGCTGGTTCACTGCATAGCAAAAATCTGGTCATGTGTTCACTAAGTACATTAGTGAACCCAAAAGCTGCCTGTACATAGTAGCCTCTACCACTTCTCTTGAAGTAGCAACCTCCTTCCTCTAGTTACCTGCTAGAGGAGTCTACATGGGCTTGCACTTCTCCATGTGGAATCTCCTGAGTATCTCGTTGGCATACTTGCCCTGAGACACAAACAATTCCCCATCCTTCTACCACACTTCCATGTCAAGGAAGTAATGCATGAGACCCATGTCTTTCATCTCGAATTCTCTTACAAGGTCCTTCTTGGAAGACACGATCAATTGATCATCACCAATCAATATGAGATCATCAACATAAAGTACGATGATCAACAACTTAACTTTCACCACGATGTGGTACAGGTTCGCATCTGCTTCACTCTTTATGAAGCCCAACACAATGAAGTAGTTGTCTATCTTGGTGTACTAAGCATAAGGTGCTTGCTTCAGCCTGTACAATGCTCTCTTGAGTCAACACACATGCGTCTCACGATCGAAGGTCTCAAAACCTTACGGCTGCTCTATGTAAACCTCTTCCTCAATCTAGCCATTGAGGAATGCAGTCTTCACATCCATCTGATGGATCTTCCAACCCATCTGTGCTGATAGTGCCAACATAGATCTAATAGATGAGTACCTTGCAACAGGAGAAAAAGTCTCATCATAGTCAATCCCCTCGACCTGTGAAAAACCACAAGAAACAAATATTGCCTTATGCTTCTCCACACTACCATCAGTAGCTTTCTTTACCTTGTAAAGCCAATGAGAACTCACAACTAACTTGTTCTCCGGTCTCAGAACCATGTCCCAAACATTTTTATGAACTATGGAGTCACACTCCTCCACCATAGCATCAACCCAAATCGGCTGTTGCACTGCTTCCTCAAGGGAAGATGGCTTGGTCTCAACACATTCCCTAGCAAGGGCCATGTATCTAGTGTACCTGTCAGGTGACCTCCTCTATCTGCACTGAGAAAATGGTGCTCCCACATTCTCTCTCACATCCTCCAACAATCTGTCAACTTCTCTTGTGCACTTCTGTCATTCTCTGGAAGACTCTGCTAGAGTGGATGTCTCCACTCCTGGAACCTCTACATGCAGCTGCTTCACATCAGTCTAAGGCTCCTCCTCCTTAATAACCAACAGTTCCTTCACAGCCTATAGTTGGAGCTACCTCTCAAGGGAAACTCTCATGGCATTCTGCTCATCAAACTTGAGATCTCTGCGAACCATTATCCTCCGACTGGTAGGCAAGTACACCCAATAGTTGTGAGGTGTATCAATGTACCACACAAATATCCCCAACTCTGCTGTCAACTCAAGCTTCTTTCGTGCATCTTTTGTCACATGGAAATATACCGATGATCCAATGATCCTGAAGTGACCCACATCTATTCCCTTCTCGAAGAAAGCTTCCTCTAGTGTCTTCATCCCAAGTATGCGATGCGGGATTCTATTCTGAAAATAGACCGCTTTGTTTCATGCCTCAGCCTACAAGTGAAGTGGTTGGCCTTGGTCATGTACCATTTCCCATGCTGCCCCTACAATAGTTCTATTCCTCCTCTCGGCCACCCCTTTCTGTTGTGGGTTATGAGGTGTCGTCAACTCTCGTTTAATTCCTTCCGCTGTACAAAAGTCCTTAAACTCTTGAGAGACATATTCTCCACCATTGTCACTTCTCAAGGCCTTGATATTCTTCCCTGACTCTTTCTCAACCAAAGCTTTGAACTCACAAAACTTTATGAAGGTTTGGTCCTTCTTGTGCATGAAATAAATCTAGGATTTATGAGAATAGTCATCAATGAAAATCACATAATACCTTTGCTTTGCTGTGGATGTCATCAAGAATGGTCCACACAAATTAGTATGAACTCGCTCTAAGATAGCCTCTGCTCAACTGTCTCGATCATGAAAGGAAGTCTTGGTGTGCTTTCCCAAGGTACAACCTTTGCATGTGTCAACTTGCTCAAGTTTACCTTTGGGAAGTCCTGTAGATATTTGTTGCATTATCTTAAAATCCCCATGATGCAAATCGCCCGACTGCCTATGCCACAACTCACCAATGTCTTGGCTTTGCACCAATTTTTCTTTCGTACTCAATACTACACAATCATCTACCTCTAGTTTATAGAGATTCTTCACTTGAATCCTTATCCTCTTGGTATGACCCGTGTCTATGTGTCTTAGGAATGCCTTTCCTTTACTGAAGACAACATCGTAGCCTTTGTCCTCCAACATTGCGACTGATACCAAGTTCTTCTTTAGTCCAGGCACACACATCACATCTGTCAACGTGAGAGGAACTCGATGCTCCCTTTGAAAAGCAATCGTTCCCACTCCTGAAACACTATACCTTCCATCATCACCCATCTCTATGCGCATCTTGAGGTCTTTCTCCTCCAAGGCACTAAATAAATTTTTATCACCGTTCATGCAGAATGAGGCTCCACTATCAAGATACTAGACACAACCCACCATCGATGACACCATGCATGCAATGAGGGTAAAGTCCATTTCGAACTGGGAGGCTAATGCCTCACCTTCCGATCCTTATGAGGATCCCTTCTTGGACTTCTTCTGTTATCTCAAAATTAGGCCCTGGAAGGCTGCAGACCAGGAAGACTTCAAGTAACTGTTTCAGACCAATCTTTTAGCTAAGGCTTAGCCTCCTTAGCCTCAGAGGGCTCTCTCAAAGGATTTAAGGTTTGTGATTGTGATTGAGATGGCTAAATCTTTATGAAACAAATATAAATGAGGCTGGTAAAATCTAAATTAACAAGCATCCATTGGGCTCATGGAGTCATATGTCATTTAGTATTAACAGTGAATTGGCTTTGCAGTAAAATCAAGGCATTCAGACTTCAATATATATAAAGTGCAGCAGACACAAAAGGGACAGTATATGAGTAACTGAAGGAAATTAGAACACTGCAAGTGATTTCTAAGTAATCAAGTACTCATAAAACTGTAAACAACATGAAACACAACAAGAGGAATTCATACATTGAAGTCACTATGATTCTTGAGAAGCAGAAGTGTTACCGGGAATAGTGTCTATGCAGAGTTGCTAATCCCACTAAGGCTGGTAGCTACCTTAGAAACAAACACACTAAAAACTACTTTCATTTTCCTTTATGAGAAATAGATAAGAGAAGAATAAGGAGACCAACCTCTGTCTTGCGCTTGGTTCCTTGATCGATTCCTCTCTCTTCTGGTAGGTCTTTGACACTTGCTTCCTTGTCTACCCAGCTTCAAAGACTACCTGCAGAATCAAAGCAGCATAACACTATCCAAGAACATAGATCTATTATCATAAACAATATAGGATCAGATGTACATTGACCATACAAATGCATAAATAATCAATCATACAAGAATATGGAGGAAAACTTGAATAGCTTTATTGATAATCAAGAAAGATCAAAGAGAATTAAAACCGATTGTTCTGACCCAGCATCATCCTCTCAGCAAGAAAGCCCTTCTTCACCTCATGAAAAGCTTAGATCACCCAACACTATGATATTACACTAAGAAACCAACAACATTTCCTTACAAGATACAAAATTCCAGCCTCTGGATCTCTGGGATGAGGGATCCATATATAGATGTCTGCAAGGGAGGTGAGTCAGTTTTTGAGATTTGATTAGTGTCTTCCCTCTGATAGTTCTTGATTCCACTTGGAGATTGATGATCTCTTACTCATCCCTGGTCGAATTCAGAGAGGGAAGTGTCACAGGAGAAGTTTTTGGAAGATTCCATGATTCTCCACCTTGCGGATTGACCCTGCCACTTGTCCCTTCTCGCCCATCGCACCCCATAGAAGGGCTTCTTGCCTATGGAGCAGGTGAAATGGTCCAGTTTTGACCAGTTCTGAGTAGTTTTTCATGGAGAACTTCTGGGAGATGTTGTAATTAGTTGACCTTGTTCTTCTAGGGGTTGGAACAACATCTTTAGGGAATTAGGAGCCCTTGGTTTATGGACATTTATGCTTGGGGTTGCAGTGTCCAAAAATGTCTATAACAGTTGCCCCCTAAAGCATGAGGTCGTTAATCTTTTGATGTTAGGTGAAATGATTTATCATGAGGATCCGAAGTTTTTTCGAGCTGGGAGGCGACCTGTAATAAGATACAATACAATACATTATCTTCATTTTATTTTCATGATCTAGCTGAGGCAGGCATTCCCATGCTCATCTTTATAAATTCATTTTCATGTACATAGTACAGAAAATCGTCTGAGTGTAGACTGATGATTCTGGTAGAGCCATCATCCCTTAGATTGGATGATTATCTGTGCAGCAATGATGTACATTTGATGTCTTTATTATCCTGACTATATATTGCAGCCCGGGTGGATGAAACTAGATCCGGGGTCTTCAATATCATTCGATCTTCACTCAAAGTACAAGTTGATCCATGTGAGAGATGTTCTGGAGTCGAACATGGAAAGACATCGTCTGATTACCAGCCAATGATGTAAGCTATTAACAGGCGCGAGAGGAATCACCAATAATGATAATGATCCTCAAGGTACTTCAGTACAAGTCATGTGGTGTGAATAAGGGACTTGGCGTCGAACACCACGCAAAATCTTTCGGTCGAAGGCCATTGATGTGAACCTGTCGCCGGAAGTGAGAAACTTGCCATTGAGGCATGCAAGCTTCAAAGTACTGAAAGGGGTGTTCCTAGATCGACTTCTTGGATAATGAGCTGATGTCGACAAGGAACGATCTGTCATAGGAGGGACTTAATTAATCCCACATCAATGACACGAAACAGAGCAAATGATTTTAATGGAGGTGAAAACAATCTGGTGATATATGGTTCACGGTGGCGGTCATGAAAGAATGGAGCGAAAATGTATTATAGTGGGTGAGACACAGGTGAATTCTCTGAGCGACTTCTCTTGAACATATCGGCGACACTGACATGATGGATTGGTAGCATTAACCCCAAATGTGGATGGTGTGATGGAACCATGGTGATGTGACCAGTGAATGGAACAACCCAACCCGACTCGGATGCGGAGTGAAAGTGTCATGTTCAAGAGCGACTTGCTACCAACAAAGTTTCTTCAAGTTTTCTTCCCAATTTTTCCCCAGTCATTGCTGACCAGTACCTCATTATTTTTGTCAAGCTTGAGGAGGATAACATATGCTTGTTCTATAATTTGCCCTTCGGGAAAACCCATCACTATGTTTTAACGAGCCTAGCGATAGTGAAACTCGTTCTTGTCTGTTATGGACAATTTTGTCGCTATTAGGTTTTAATGAGTTTAACGACAAAGATAACTCGGTCCTTTTCAATTTTAAAGAGTCTGAAAAGGAATGTAAAGGAAACTCCAAAAATCCTTTTTCATCATCTAATCCCTTAAGTCTGAAAAAGTATAAAATAATACAAAAGGGATGAATTTTCGGTAATTTTAACGAGCCGAACAAGACAAGCGCTCAATCGTTTTGTGTAATAATCCCTCAGGTCCAAAAAGATTAAAATATAAAAGAGGGATAGCACTTCCAGTCACTTTAACGAGCTGGAGAGGCCAATGGCTCGGCAAACTTTTCATATTTTACGAGTCAGTTGAAAATAGCTTAAAGGAGACTCGTTTTTTGAGGAACGAGTGATAGATTCGGGTAGCAGCTGATTCCAAGTAAGGTTTGGAATTTTCCAATCACGACAGTGTCACAAGGATGGCTAACAAGATCACTCTTCGCAGTTGTTCCTCAAAAGGGGTAAACAATCAAGTGGAGGTGAATGATCAGCCAATATAGAGTGGAGGTGATGATGAGAACACGACCAAGGCTTCAAAGGATGAAGTAATACATTCACGATGGTTATTTACCGGAAATTTGTTCATTTTTTAATGAGCTTAAACGTTGGGGGAAACACTTGCTCATTGCTTATGTTTATTTTTTAACAAGCTTGAATTCCGCGTTAAAACTGCTCGATTAATCCAGTCGCATAATAAGGATGTCTCATAAATAAAAACGGCATTATTTCAAAGCTTTGCCCCACATCCTTTCTTTATGCAAGTTAGCAAATGACCAATCCTATGAGTTTAAAGGGTTAGAGGGCCTATAAATTTAAAAAATTAAATGGTCACTCTTCGCTTGCATGCCAAAAGGTTTGCATGCCCCCAAGTATAGTGAAATAGAGTTTCAAGGTTACCCCTCAATTTGCAGACAAAACATTTGTTTTATCGGGAAAGGCCTACCTTTTTAGGTTACCTCTTAATTTGCAGACAAAACATTTGTTTTATTGGGAAAGGCCTACCTTTTTCAGGTTACCAAAGATTTTTCTATTTGTGCCACAAACAAAAAACTTCTTCCGCGATGTCTACCGAAATAGAAAAAGGTGAGTGGCGCAGATGCCTCCACTCACATAACTTTGACGAGGGAATCTTATTCTAGTCTAATCCCCTTTTCCTAAACGGACAAGTGTGTCAGACTAGTCAGATATCCTTTGCGGAAACCTACCCTATACCTGAAGTTTCCCTATCGAAACAGGCCATGGTGCATGCCCCCTGGGTTTCAGTCATGCCCTCCGAATCAATCGCGCTCATCAGGAGGATAGACTGGGGATTGATGAGACATTCCTTGCGTGAAAAGACCATTCAGGGTTGGTATATGACTACTTGCTATGTGTGAACCAGGGAATGAAAGTTGGTTTATGAGCTTGACCATTCTTCCTTCGTGCGGAAAACACATTACTCTAAAGAGTGAGGAGACAATGGCTCCCATGCAATAAATATAGTCTCGTCCAAGGAGTAGATTATAATCCAGGGGTCCTTAGACTACCATTACGTTCATGTGAACAATTTTCCTTCTCAATGTTATCGGAACATTAGGAAGGATCCCTAACGGTCGACTGGGTCCTTTGTCAAATCCTGTTAGGTTTCTCATCTCAGGCAAAAGCGATGGCGAACCAAGCGCTTTCCAAGTAGTTGAGGAAAGGATACTCATAGAAGCCCCCTCATCTATGATGGTACCGGCCATAACCATTCTATATACTTGAGCGATGATTTAGAATGGTACACTAGCCGGTAAACGGGGTCTGCCTAGTAGATTCCAGTCAAAGGAAACAACCAGGTTGCTTGGAGGTGGGACCGAATAGACGGCCGGGTATGACTTTGATGAACTTCCTTCCTGCGGTAAAGGAACGGGTAGACTGCCCCCATGTTCATCGGAGTCTGTGTTTACGAAGAGAATTTGAATGGTGTCGTTCTTGTTCTCTTCAGTGACTGTATCATCTGAAGATTGATCCTCTGAAGACACGACCGGGTCAACTGCCGCCTTTTTGACTTTCGTCCAATATGGATTCAGATGGTTTATCTTCAATGATAGACACTTCAGCCAACCACAAGGGCGTGTCAGCCAGATTTTCAACTAGTGACGGACTCGGCAAGAGTTTCTTGTATCCAAGAGGAAGCCGTAACGGTGAAACCAGACGGTCATCCAAGACTCTTTTAGCTTCGTCTAAGAAGGGACAACGGTGGATGGCGTGATCGCCTTCACACAATTTACAAGGAAATTTATACTTTCCTTTTTTCCAGGGGCTTCACTTTCACTAGTTGACAGTGTATGCTCAACATGGTCGTCAGAGGTTGATGACACCAGATTGTGCAAACGAGGAGACCAGTCCATTAAGATCTGAGGGATGCAAGGACAATCTCGATGGTAGTGGTCTCCTTTGCAAATGACACATGGCGATTTAGGCCTGGTCGATGCAGTGTGTGGATTTTCGCTAGACGATGCTTGGTTGCCCCTTTTTGCCTTTGGCTCCTTCTTCTTCTTCTCTTTGTTCTTCTTCTCAATTACTTGATTTTGGGCTTTACCAGCTTCATCAAGCGAAGAGGAAGGAGGAGAGGAAGAATTGGACGAAGTAGAGGGTTGGGGGGTAACTCTAATATCATTTAGTTGTTGACTTGATTGTTCAGGAATTACGGTGTTCTGAATGACAGAAGTCGAGAAGAGCCATACGGGCAAGCCGATTGTCAATCCTGGAAGAGACAATGTGGCCATATGGGGTGCACCAACATCTCCCCAAGAGGAGAAGGGACTAGGATTTCCTCCAAGGGGAACTCCTTGGTTGGTGGAATCCATTTTTCTCAACTTAAGATCAACGTAGGAAAGGTGATGATTATTCCGTTTAAAATAAATTTTAGACGCTTTGACACAACTTGTTTTTTCAATTTTTAAGAGTCGAGAAAAAACAAAAGATGACTCTAGTCGCCTTCGATTTTTAATGAGCCTGAAGTGACAAGTGCTCAGATGGACCTTTTCCATTAAGGAGTATAAAAAGGAACGAAAGGGATTGCTATGGAAATCTAGACAGAGGGATTACCAAACCAATCGCAAAACTACAGAATACTTTTTACGGTACGGCAGTCAATCTTCCCGAATGTTGTGTTCAATGCATTGCGATCGATAGGGCGGCAGACACGACTTCCTATGGATAAAGGATAAAGCCTATTGTGGTCTCCTAAAATATACTCGACAGTACGTGGGAGCACAAGTCCGTACTGGAACTTATCGTCTCAAAGTGGAGGAATCACCCAACCAATACTGAAAACAACAGTTACCAAGCTTTAGGACGTCAGAATACGTCTCTAGCCTAGACTTCTAGATGTTCTGCGTTAGGTTCCAAAGCATTTTTAGATTCATTAAATTTATTTTATAGTTGATCTTGCTTAAGAAATTTGCCTTTCAGGTTCACCGCATGATGTAGATGTACAATTCCTAAAATGCAATCTAAGATGATAAACAGTCGTTTAATCTTCTTTCTACAATGAAAATCCTAGCTACTAAGGAAAGAGAGATGGCGTTCTTTCAACAAAGAGCATAGAGCACACACTCTGTGCATTGTCCTAAATCAAACCAACAAACAGTCTAAATACAAATGCACATGCATGTATTTGTTTTCAGCCTTATTAATGTGTGAATGATAAAAAGAAAGCTAAGTGCAAATCTGAATTATTTTCCAAAGCGACAATTACTAACAAGTTTATTTTCAAAACAAAATGAGGACAATGACAACACTTTGCGATTTGGAATTGAAAAACTTGCTTTCGACACTAGAAAAAACTACTAATTCAGATCAAATACAAGGGTAACGGTGTAATCGACTATCAAGAGCAATTAGATTCTCTTCTATGACTGAAAACGACACTTGCGACACTTTCAATTCAAGAAACGACAATATAACTACGCTACTTCTTTGTAAAGGAGAACTGAAAATGACTCAAAAATACATAAAAACATTTACAGTTCTTTGCACAATGGAGGAAGAATAACAACAAGGAAGGGGGTTTCAAACAGAGGTGTACTGACTACAGGCAACAAAACTCCTGAATAGAGCTGAAAAGAGTGAACACAGAAACCAAAATTTAGGAACAAGGCCTTGTCTGATCAGCGCACCTATAACACAGCGAAACTGAAATGCAACTCACCTACTACACTCGGGAAGTGCGCTGCATTTGAAGTTCACAGAACAGACAGTACACTAGACCAGGGACGAGATTTTGATTGGGTTCCGGGTCACAGTTTGCAGTTCAGTTCAGGAGGCCAAGCAAGTGGTAATCAGTAAATCAATCATAGGGGTAGATCTAAGGAGGTTACTAGAGCCACCACAAGGGCAATTAGAAAGCTTGTAAATCAATCGTTTAATTCATAAAAAAAACCTGAAGATTGACTGAAGCAGCATTGATCTACTTTGCACTTACATAGCAAATGCAGTTCGAAGGCTAGATGGCTTGACTTCAGGCTCCGTCTGTAAGTTTATAAAGTAAACAAATTAGATGAACAAACAATCTACTCGCTCCCCAGTGGAGTCTCCATTTTGTTACTGGGAATAGTGTCTATGCAGAGCTACTAATCCCACTAAGGCTGGTAGCTACCTTAGAAACAAACACACTAAAAACTACTTTCGTTTTCCTTTATGAGAAATAGATAAGAGAAGAATGAGACCAACCTCTGTCTTGCGCTTGGTTCCTTGCTCGATTCCTCTCTCTTCTGGTAGGTCTTTGCCACTTGCTTCCTTGTTTACCCAGCTTCAAAGAGTACCTGCAGAATGAAAGCAGCATAACACTATCCAAGAATATAGACCTATTATCATAGACAATATAGGATCAGATGTACATTGACCATACAAATGCATAAATAATCAATCATACAAGAATATGGAGGAAAAATTGAATAGCTTTATTGAAAATCAAGAAAGAGCAAAGAGAATTACAATCGATTATTCTGAACCAGCATCATCCTCTCAGCAAGTAAGCCCTTCTTCACCTCATGAAAAGCTTAGATCACCCAACACTATGATATTACACCAAGAAACCAACAACACTTCCTTACAAGATACAAAATTCCAGCCTCTGGATCTCTGGGATGAGGGATCCATTTATAGATGTCTGCAAGGGAGGTGAGTCAGCTTTTGAGATTTGATTAGTTTCTTCCCTCTGATAGTTCTTGATTCCACATGGAGATTGATGATCTCTTACTCATCCCTGGTCGAATTCAGAGAGGCAAGTGTCACAGGAGAAGTTTCTGGAAGATTCCATGCTTCTCCACCTTGCGGATTGACCCTGCCATTTGTCCCTTCTTGCCCATCGCACCCCATAGAAGGGCTTCTTGACATGAAACGCACCTACTGTGTGTATTTAGGTGGGATGCAATGCACTTTGCCTATGGAGCAGGTGAAATGGTCCAGTTTTGACCAGTTCAGAGTAGTTTTTCATGGAGAACTTCTGGGAGATGCTGTAATTAGTTGACCTTGTTCTTCTAAGGGTTGGAACAACACCTTTAGGGAATTAGGAGCCCTTGGTTTATGGACATTTATGCTTGGGGTTGCAGTGCCCAAAAATGTCTCTAACAGGAAGCCATTACTGTATTACCAAAATAAACAGAGTCTTTACATAAGCTTGACAACAGAGCTTTTTTACATAAACTTCCAACCTGTATTACATTTCCCATTCTTCTATATATAGAGTTCCTCCTTAAACATTAAGGGAACTCGAAAACTACTTCTAATGACACCTGTTTAACTTTTAACTGTCTATTTAATGTAAAAAACTTCAACTAGACTTTCTAGAGGTCTAAATCAAGTAGGATTCTAACACTATGTTATGCTAATAATAGCCTTGGTTACAATGGTCCTCATTCTTTGACATCTAGTTCCTTTTTAGTTTGGCTGTGATGAATGTTCAAAACTCCATACTGGTCTTCAATGCCATATCTTCTCCATTGTCCTGAAACATAGGAAACTACCCTTGCTCATCGGTCTTTAGTTTGCCTTACAATTTTCGAATCCAAAGAAGCATGTCCTTTATCTTTGATTATCCAAAATGTAACATATGGCCATGTCTTTGATGTGTTTTCCACTTCATTTATGTGTAAAGGTGAAAACTCTTTCAAGTTGCTTTGACATACCTTGCACAGTGATAAATGTGCTCACTTTATGACAAAAATTTAAAGTTGGATTCGAATCCATATTTTTTCCACCTGTCTTGACCTGGTTGAATGTTGAAGCTTCAGATGATGCCTTGTATATATTCCCCTTTCAAATTTCCTGCTTAAGTTTCAAAACTGGTTGATTGATATTGGATTATTTAGCCTCAGCAGTTTCGTAGCGCGGTACAAAATTGCTGAGCTCTAGTCATCACCTTCAGCAGTTTCGTAGTGCGCTACGAAACTGCTGAGTTTTTTCAAAAATCATAGTTTCAACCCAAAACTTCGTTATTTGAGCACTTTGCTGCTAAACATTCTTTCCACTGTTTCAAGACTTCTCAAAACTGAATGGGAATGTTTGAAAAGATTATACCAAGCAAAACTATCAAAACTTTGAGACATATCCTTACTTGAAGTGAGATTTCTTTATGGAGATTCTTTTTGCTGGTTCAATTGTATCTTTAAGTCTTCAATTTGTTTCTTCATTACTTTGATCCCAAACTTGAGGTTTGAATTAACTTTTCTAATAAATTGAGCTTCTTTTATTGCAGGAGTAGTCCAACTTTTGAATTGAACACTAAAGTCAACCACTTCAGGAATTTGAAAAGTTTGGTCCTCCCACCGAGCTTGCATTTGGTTGAAATAAGCCTCCTTAACTAGGAGTTTCCTAGCAACTTTCTTCAATCTGTCGATCTCAAAGTTGGAAAATTCCAATATCCTTTTCAAGTCTGCCACACCACCTTCTTCTTGAGTGGCACCGATTTTTCCTATATCCTTTCTTTCATGTGGCCGTGTCACCTCCCCTGTTTCATCAGCTCTTGTTGGTACCTCCTGTACTTGTTTGAACTTCCTTGTTATGGGTCTCCTGGGCTTAAAAACAAATTGATCAACTTGATCATCAAACTTGAGTTTCTTTGAGGCCTTGACCCTCTTAGCCTTTTCTTTTCCTGACTGCATCAAATCAGCTTGAACTAGTGGGGACTCTTCAATGTCAATTGCTTGCAATAAATCATTTAAGTCTCCCTTTGAAACAGGGCTTTCTTCAATAGCCACTGACTTACCCTTTTCTTTTGCCATCTGACTCCTAGTCCTTCTTCTTTGAACTCCTTTTCCTGTGCTTGATTCATGTGCAGTTTCTTTGACCTGAGTTTTTTCTTTCATTGACTGCTGAGGTGTATCCTGAATGGTCAGTGGCTTGGTAGAATTTCCAACTTGTTTCCTTGCTTTTAACTTTGAAACCCTCTTGGCTCTTGTTTCTGTTTGAGGACTGGTTGTTGTTGAAGGTTATTTTGCCGCTAGAGGGCTAAGATCGGTCTTGCTTTTGAAACCGGACATGAATATGAATGTGTCCTAGTCTCTGCCTACCCTCTGGAGTTCATGCAGAACCATTAACTTAACCAAGCCATGGTGGAAAAGTGAAGTCTCACAGGCTTCTTTTCTTAGTTGCACTTTGTCACACATTTTACTTAAACTGCGGAATAAATAAAAAGGTAGATCAATAGATGTCTTGCCTGTGAAATGCAACAACAATTTAAAAGGGTATGAATACTCTTTGTTATATCTCCCTTCACAGGTTAGATACTTCTGTATACAAGTAAGAAATTGGGCATATGATTCTTTAACATAACTTCTGGGAACAGACTTGCTCAAATCTGAGTTAATGAACTCCTGCTTTAGAAATTCTTTGCATGGATTCATGTCAAATTTGAAATTCTTGAACCAATTTTCTTGCCCTCTTGGAATTTTTGTAATTGTGGATATCATGTCTGGTGAGACCTGCAATTCCAGCATGCCAACCTTTGAGTTTAGCCCTATGAAATTCAGTGCAAATTCCTTAGTCACTTGTGCATGTCCTCCCTGGAGCTTCTTGCAAAAATTCCAACATCCAGCTTGTTTAAATGCCTGTTCGACCTCTCTGTTCTTCAAGGTTATATCCAAACCTTCAGGCTCGTTTCTCAGACATTTGCCTGATCTATGGTCTTTCCTTTCTGCTGATCCCTCCATGAAGATTCAGTGACCTGTAGGCTAGAAATGCTAGCACTGCTCAAACTCCAAACTCTGCCTCGCTTGAATGGCTGCCTCGCTTGATAGCAGCCTCGCTTGATGACGATGTTTTCAAATTGAAATCTAGTATATTTTTTTCTCATGCAAGGCATACAATCATCATTAAAACTGAGCATACCTGGCCTTTCTTGGAACTTGTATTTCATGTGTACCAACGTACTTAGTGATTGCAATAATGGAGATAAGCGGTTGGAGATGATATATGGAATGCATAAACTGACAATGAATGACGTAGCCATAGATTAACTTGACAGATTTGAAAGTTGGGAAATATTCACTGCGGAATGCACAAATCTCCGATTTCGCAGCGCGGTCAGTGTAAATTTTGAATGATGCGCTGCGAAACCACCTAAAACCTATCGCGCTGCGAAAACACCTAAAGGACTATTGCGTTGCATAATCACCTAATGAACTTTTGCGATGCGAAACTACTAAATAGGATTAATGTGCTGCGAAAACACTTCAGAATGGTTACATGCACTACGCAATCACCTAAAAAGGCTTTGTGGTACATAATGATTTTTAAACCAAACTGACACATGGCTATGAGATCTGTGATGAATGAGGGTGACCAGTGATAGATGAGAATGCATGCTTGACTCAAGACCTCCTAAGACTCAGACTCTGAGGACAAACAAAATCAAACTTAGACGAACACTGACCTTTATCATCAAGCTATTATGAGAAATTTTGGCATTAGAATTCTTAAGTGATAACATCTTCGTTGGGTAATTAGTCGCATAATATCCCATCTTGTGACAATTAAAGCATCTTACTTTAGACATGTCACCCTTCTTCCCTCCATGAGAAGAATTAAATTTGAAATGGGAAGCCTTCCCCTTCCATTTCCTTGACTTACTTTCTAAGGCCAGATTTTCTTCATCATCATTCTTGGATGAAGAACCATCTCATGTGCTCCTCCTGATATCCTACATAAGATCCTACCACAGCCGTTCCCAATCCGACATTTTCTCCCTTCCATTCACAGAGCCCTGGTAGCTATTCCAACTCTTTGGAAGGCCAAGGAGAGAGAGACTCACCATATCATCATCGGCAGTAGTTATTCCCACACTGCCAAGCTCATTACTGTAGGTGGTGAGCTTGTTCAGATATGTGGAAATAGTATCCCCCTTCTCCATCTTGATTATTCGAAGCTTATCCTTGAGCGCCAATTTCCTCTGGTCGCTACTGTTTTGATAGAGGTCCTTCAATGTCTTCCACATTGAAAATGGAGTATCCTTCCCATGGAGACTCGAGACAATATGGTCTCGAACTCCCTCAAGGATGATCTGTCCCACCTTCGCCACACACTTCTTCCACTCAGCCAACTCTTGTGCATTAGTTGAAGCTGGCTTTGGGATTTCTTGATCAATGAATTCATTCAAGCCATTGTCTTTTAATGCAGCCTCCATTCTATCTTTCCATGCTATGTAATTTGAGCTACCTTCCAAGGCATACTCGAGTCTCAAGCCATAGAAAACCATTGGCCAACCTTGAAGTATGATATGAATTCGATTTGCACCTACAAACCCGAACTTCAAACTTTGAATTCTCTTCCCAGTATACTATTCACAACTCTGATACCATGTAGAAAATCTGTGATAGGTTAACCTGATAATGTAATATAAATCAAAGAATAATACTATAACCTACTTCTACTATCAATTTGCGGAAGCTTAAAGATAGAGCTAAACAATATAACCAAAAGAAGAAGAATCAATGGCACAATACACATGAAAATACTTTGGGGAAAGCCTTAGCTAAAAACCTCACACTATTGTACTATCATACATGGTGGAAATACATAGGAATTATACAAAGCCTTAGCTCTCACAGCTAGCCAGCTCTCAGTTCAATCCTCACAAATGCTCACAGGCAATCTTGGCTTCTCTCCAACCTTCCTCTCTGTCCTCCAAGCTCCTATTTCCTTGCTTTGTTCCTTCTGGATGACTTTCCTATTACCAAGTGGAAAACCAAGCCTCCAAAACTGAGCAATCTTCAAGGATGAATCCTTGACTACATGCATGCGTTTTCTCCGAAAACACATGCAAATAATAGTACACTATCCTTGAACACTTATATCAATTGGGTCTTTCTCAGAATAGACATGCATGAGTTTCTATTGAGGGAATATTCAGTTAACTAGAGTAGCACTAGTTGAGTGCATTAATGCATCAACTGACTATTAACTCACTATTAGTTCCTCAAATAGTTTGGAGCTAATTTAACTAGACTTAACTCAGTAAACTGATTTAACTAATTACAACTCAAATATAACTCAACCTTATCTCCTTAATTTAAGGGATAACTCTTGCATGACTTCATAAAGACTTCTAACTTGAATTTCTCCAACTAATTAATTTAAAATAAATAAATTAACTATTTCCAAGTAGCTGTTAAGACTAAATTCGATTTTAATTCACAATTTAATTCAAGGAAAAATTAAATTGGAATATTCTTATTGTCATATTTCAACACCAAATGCATATGGATCTTTTGTAGTATAACAACATATATTTTCATGCAACAATCAACATATGTGAGAACCAAGAATATCAACATAAAGTAAGAATGGGAAAAGTAGCATCATTCCTCAACATCATAAATATGTGACTAAATATGCCATGTCTCCAAGTATCATTTAGCAGATGTAGCAGTAGTATATTAATAACCATGTCTTCATGAAACTTGTAGTAACATCATTCTCTTGGCCCATTTTCTTCATGCAAGAAGAACTATCACACCAACACCACTTCATCAACATGCAACTTAAGTAATCATCCATAAGATCCTTATCTGCAGTTCACCCATCAATGATATCCCATGACATAGAGATAGTAGTATGTATCTAGCTTCTCATCAATGGGAAAAGTCATCAATAGCAAACGATGAGCTTACCATCAGTTATCAAACTTTGTTAGTAACTAATCTACTTGATACCATCAATATCAACAATCCTCAAGCGATATACCATGTGCATCATATCATGTGAGAACCAAGCACTATAAACATCATCATCCATAACCATACCATATGCAACTTATGAAAAATGACAACAACAACATGTAGTTATCATTCAAAACTTCAGCAATCATGTGTGTCTTTTTCAACACTACTAATATAGTTATCATGAACAAGATTATTCAACAAGCAAAACTAAAGAAATCATAATTCCAACAATGCACTATTAGAAGCATAGAAAATGTTCCCCCTGAACCTGTGCCAACTATTCATTGTTAGATATGATCACATCAACTCATCCATCAGTTAGGTCATTAAAGAATCTTCATCAATTAGTAAATCCATCAAAGAACTAATTTCATATTGCAGAAATTCATAAACCATCAATACCACTTCTAAGTAACATCCACAGAGGGTAACCATGAACATCAAAACAAGAAAGACAAATAATAATTGTCTGAAGCATATCATAGAATTTCCTTGATTCTGTCCTATTGTTTATTCATCATAGGAAAACATATGTGACTGTTTGTATCAAAAATCACCTATATACGTAATTGTACTTCATAATATCTATCTACATAAAGTAAAATGATGAAACTACAACTTCCCTTGAGCCTATACTGTCTGTACTTGTTCACTGCTACTACATCAGATGCATTGTCAGTAATGTAAGCAACATGAATATCAAAACAATAATGGGAGTCATCATCAAGACAATATATGTACTCCTCCCCCTAAGATTACACATTACTGATCCTAAGGACTTGACAGTCATCTTATTCTCTTATGAGGTCGTGTACCTCACATCACTTCTGAAGTCCCTATTAGAATTATTCTTTTAAGAATAATGGATTGCAATGGGAACCATCTTCTTTTACTCTGAGTTTGAATCCTCCTCATATCTGTGAAAATTCAGTTCTTTAAGCACATATAGTTTTTTGGGCTTTTGTATCCTCTTGCAATGAAATTTCAATATTTTTCATCTATAATTTTGCATTTGTTTGATGTAAACACAATTACATTTCCTTTATCTTCCATTTGACCTACACATAGGATACTCTGCTTTAGCCCTTGAACTAATAATGTATCAGCTGCTCCTCTATGTTTATTAATTCTGGCTCTACCTTTTCCCAGAATTTTTGTAGGAGCATTATTTCCAAGAATAACCTTACCATATTCATTTTTGTTGTGAGACTCCATCTTACTCTTATCTCTATTCATGTGATGAGAGCATCCGTTGTCTATGTACCATTCATCTTCTTCTTCAAATGAGCAGAGAGCAAGACTGCACCTTAGTTGTTCTTCTTCTTTCTTCTTGTTATGAAAAATGTTGGTGGATCCATATTTTTTAGGTTTTCTGACACCAATATTCTTATTTGATCGTTTTCCATGTTGTCTGAGGTGATCCATAGATTGGTTCTTTCATATTTTGATACATGCCCAAACTTGTTATAAGTATAACATCTTATATGGGAGTAGAGGAATCATAATATTTTTGTTTCATCTTCCTTTTATTGAAATTAATAACTTTGTGACCAAATATATTGCAAGAAAAACAATATCCCTTAAAGAATCCTGAGTACCTGGAACTTGATGATCTTTCTATGAAGCAGTTATTTTCTTGAGATTGAAACAATCTACTTTTGCTGTAACAGCCCTGGTTAAAAAATCATGTAAAAATATATAAGACCATGGTTTATGGGACCCATATTCCAAGATGAATGGTGGGAAAGACATCCTAGTGGGTGTTCATTTTGGTTATTATGGATAAAGGAAATTGTCAAAGGCAATTGCAAAGGCTTTGGAAAGGCAATATGCAATTTTTAGCACATTTATTTATGAAAATAATGGAAATTAGGAGAAATGGAAGGTGAAAGGTCATATGTTTCGTGTGAGGAGGAAATGGAAGGAAAATAATGGGAATTGAAGAAAATAGAGGCCTCATTGATAAAATGTCTTATGAAGATCAGTTGGCAAGCTTTTGACAGGTTTTGGTGGAGCTCTCTTCTATTCTCTCTCTCTCTCATACTCTTGGACACAGAGAATTTTCTTGGAGCACTTTGGCATTGGATCAATAAAGGAAGAAAAGGCAAGAGGAAGGAAGGAGAAAGCAAGGAAGAGCGATATCAAGCAGCTACAAAAATATTATTTTCAAGTATCAATTTGCATATGTGATTTCCTTGTTGGATTTGGCATGCATGGTATTTCATGTGGTTCTTTGCTGTTATGGCATGGGTTTTTCTAGGTGTGACCATGTCTTCAACCTAGCCTTGCCATTTTCGGATAGCCATGTGTGAAGGGGTTCTCATGTTTTGGTTGAGCTCGATTGCTGGATGGATTTAAAGTTGAGTTAGGTGGATCTCCAAAAGAAAGAACACATGGCCTAGTGATCCCTGAACTAAACTGTGGATTGCAGTAAAGCCACTGGCCTAGTGGCCCTTGAACCAGAATGTGGGTTGTAGTAAAGCCAGGTATTGTGTGCCTTGGTGGGCCTAGGAATCCTTGACTATTTAATGCCAGGATACACTGTAAACCCTAGAGGTGGGTGCTCTTCATCAGGCCTAGTAATCCCGGGATAGGATGTATGATAAATCCTAGAGAGTGAAGTCTCTGTTAGGGCCTATTGATCCAATATGGATTGCTGTAAATCCCAGAGACTGGTGTCTCAGTTTAGGGCCTCGTGATACAGTGTGGATTGTGGTAATGCTTGAGAGACTAGGAGACATGAAAATTCCTCACGGTTTAGGTGGAGAAATCTGGTGGCATCCATGCTTTTTTTGGCCTAGTGATCTGGTGGAGATTATGGTAAAGTCTATTATTACATGTTTATTGTGTTGGCCTAGTGATCCATGATGGATTATGGTAAAGCTTGTTTTCTATTGATAAGGGTGAGGTGGTTTACCCTCGGCATGCCCTGGTTGGTTCTTTTGGTTTGAGGCCCACATTCACGCTTGGAATATGCCATAGGGGTGAATGGATGAAGAGAGATTTAGCTCAGCCATTTTATGGTTGGGTGGAATGTGGTAGTCCCATACCGCTTTGGCTTTTGCACTCATTAATAAAAGGTTCCTTCCTTGATATATTATGTGTAAATGTATTGTTTTATATATGGATTTTATGGCTGATGTATCCTTGATATTTCTGTTTCTATTATTCTGGTTATAAGCATGTATTATGATAGTGATGATGTATGGCTTTCCTCATGTTTGGATTGGCAAATGAATGAATAATGTATCTATGACCTAATATATCATGATGCAACTAATGATATAAGGGATCAATTCTTCATAGCGATTCTCAGATAAGTATGAGACCCCTATGCTTAAATATGTTGCTTACACCTTTAGATTGCATTGATGCCAAGTGTTTGAAAGAATGCCAATACTGGTTGGGGATGGTTAGGACTAGTCATGGAGTTAGTTTTTGATTTATTAGTCTTGTCATCATGTGTTTAATGGATTATGACAATCAAAAAAAGTTCTGGAAGTGGTCAAAATTCTAGGCTTGAAATGTTCCTTATATCTCGCGACCACTGGAATAGGTCTATTGGAAATAGTCCTTGGATGTAGGCATGGAAGCTTGTGGGGGCGTCCAAAGATTTCTAGGCATTGGCATGCCAATAACATGGGAGAGTCCATAGGTTTAATAGCTTAAAAACTTAGTGGGACCCGGGGGCATGATACCTGAGTAGTTGGGATGGATCCTGGGAGTGTTGTTGTTGATGTGGAAGGCATGCTTGATGTGTTTTCGATGATTCCACTTCCTTAAGGTCACCTAGGAGGTTGAATCATATCATAGTAGCCTCTCGTCACATGGTTACCCTAGTTGGATTGTTACTTGGATTGATGTGGGAGGAGGGTGTTACAGACTAGTATTAGAGCATGGTTCACCCCTCAGACTAGATGGGCGGTGAGTTGGTCATGAATTCATGTTCGTTGCATATGTGTTCCTTATGCTTGCAGTCCATTTTCTTGTTGCATTTGCATGGTGTTGATCATGGTTGTAGTGATTTCTTCATGTGAAGGTTGATCGTGTTATTGTGGGATGTTTCATCATGTGATCTAGTGGGCTCCAGGGACACACACATGAAAAAGAGGGCTTATGAAAGCTTGAAAATAAAAGTGACCAAAATGCTTTCAAACCAAGACCAAATTGTGGATCTTATCGTCCTGGTCACAGTAGTGCGAACAGTTTGTCAATCTGATCTCGTATGAGGGAGAACGAGCCAGTCAAACTTTTGGTCAAAGTTGGCCTGCGGGCCAGGTTTAAGTGTCCTACAAATTGACAGACCCCGGGGCATGAAATTTGGCTCCTGAAAACAGGTGAAATTGTGGCCTCATGAAATTGCCCAATATCCCTTATTTTTCGAAATATTTAAAAATGACTATTGGTTTAAAAAAAAGTCAATGACATCCTTTTCTTCAGATGGCCCCAGGATGTGAGGTATATGCAGTGTGTTCATGTACTTTTTTCTATAAGATGTATTGTGCTACATAGATCCCTGTTTGATGTTTGATATGGGATCTTTTTTTCTTACTTGTTTCATGATTCTGCTTGATGTGATGCGGAATCATCTGTGGGATGTACTTGTTGTCATAATTTGTCATGTTTTGTTTGAGATCCCTTTGTTGTTATTTTGATGGGATACTCATGTGTCACCATGTATGTTTGCATTGAGATCCCTTTTACGCCATGTTGGCAGGATGCTCATTATCATCATGCATGAGTTTAGGTCATACTGATAGGAGTCCTTTTTGAATGAGAGTTCCTGCAGCAAAACATCTCTTGGAGCCACTCTTGCATGAGGGAATTTTCCTTGTATGATAGTGACATCACCTCTTATGTACATCATCACTATTGACAACACTTAATGTAGCGGCCTGCACCATCTTGACACCGTGGCCCATAGATGTAGTCCCTCCTGGACGAACTCTGTTATCAATGACTTGAGTTTTATGTTGCTGATGATTGTCATGTTCCTTCTTCTTTACAACATGCATTTATGTTCAATTATGCTATTTTAAATGCAATTCTAATCACATCATGAAAGTAAAAGATCTTGGTTAAATCCGGGAGTTGAGTCAACTCAGATCAAGTTTGGTATTAGAGCGGTCTTTGCGTGGATGTGAATTGCAAGCGTGAACAATGGAACGTGCAGTGACAGAGGATGAAAAAGCGATGTACGAGACCATGCTCAAAATTTCCCAAAGAGTGGAAATAATGTATGAAGCTCTGCAAAAAGAGACAGAGGAAAAGGAGTGATTGCAGCTTCAGTTGCGAACCATGGAAGAGGCCCTGGAAGAACTGAAGCACAATAACTAGAATATTCAAACAGAGAATGTTGAATTGAAGATGCTTCTACATGAAGAGAAAGAGGAGAAACATAGTTTGCTACGACAACTGCAAGCAAAGGATGAGGCCTTGGAAAAGCTGCAGTGTGACCCATGTGAGGTAAAAAGTAATTCTCTAAATTCATGTATGTATCTTGATGATGATTTCAATGTTTTTGAAAATCATACCACAGGAATTGGCTCCAAACTGTTGGAGAGAATTGGGTATGAAGGAAACGGATTGGGCGTTAATGGAGGCATTTTCAACCCCATCAAAGTAGAATTACCCTGTTAGGAAGGACTTGGGTATGTCAAAAAGGAAGTTTAGGAATGCACTGAGACATCTAGCGAACCACCAACAACAGATGATGAGAAGCCCTCATCAATTCTTTCCAAATCGACAGAGGAGGTAAAAGATGTTGATTTCCTTTAGGTTTTGTCTTCACATAGTATGATTTCTATTGGATATTTGGAGATCCCAATTACAGGGACAAACATGAGGCTCCTTACAAGGATGACATGAGGAGGAAGAAAAACTTGGTGTTAATAACCAAGGCATAACTCAACCTTTGGAGATTGTGCATAAACATTGATTTGTAGGCTTGGGATATACCAAAGGAGAATGCTCGAAGGTGTCAGATTCTTCTGAGACATCATCGAAATTGTCGAGGAAAGAGAATGACGAGAAAACATCCCCATCATCCCAGGGCAGTGCCCATTACAGGGAAGGAACTGAGGCAAGCTCTTATCACCATAATGACACCAAAGACGACAAGAAGAGGTATAATCAGTCTCGACATTCGAATGTTCATTTTGATTACAATCATGTTGTTAATGATGAACATAAAACATGGCATTGAAAAACATGTACCTTTTGTGGATTACATGTTAACCATACATTTTCTAAGTGTTGGAAAAGAATAGAAACACAAAAAACGACGAGGTGTGAAAGACCCTCAACAGTAAGCAAAGAAACATGTTAATTAGATTTGGAGGAAGAAGACCTATTGCAGTCATTGCGACAGAAATGGCCATCAAAGAGCCACTTGTTGGAGGCTCCATCCATAGCAACGCCTTAAAGACAAAGTGTCGGTGCATGAACCAGGTGAAACAATTGTTCGAAAAGAAAAGCCACCACAAGGAGGCGACCCATTCACCTTGATAAGTGAAAAATGGTTTCTAGATATGTTAGCTTGTCATGGTCATGCTTTTGTAAATCATTTGTTGCATTTTAAAATGTAAAAGTGATGATGTGTTTTCCATCACTTGTTGAAGCAACAATGATATGTTGGCCTTGTTTTCGTAGTTGGGGTATTGTTTCAATATTGATGTAAACTTGACCACCGAGTATGTGTTATAAACTTGTGGAAAGTATGGGATGCTTGGGTCATTAATTGGTCATGAAATTCAAGCATGTAATTTCCAAAAACAATGTACTTCAGGTTGCAGAGGTTCCAGGTGTCGGCTCACCACTTAAGGCTACGAAGAACAAAGGTGAAGGAGATGGAAGTGAGACCTTTCAGGACACTTGTGATGTAGACAAGGTAAAAAAAAGTTGCAGATTATTTTTCATGATTTTGGAGGACCAAAAGATCCTCAGTGGGGAGGATTGATCCAGGTGGCTCCAGGGACACACACAGGACAAAGAGGGCTTATGAAAGCTCGAAAATCAAAGTGATCATAATGCTTTCAAACCAAGACCAAAACGTAGATCTTATTGTCCTAATCGGAATGGTGCAAATGGTTCGTCAATCCGAGCTTGTATGAGGGAGAACAAGCCAGTCAAATTTTTGGTCAAAGTTGGATTGTGGGTCAGGTTTAAGTTTTCTACAAATTGACCGACCCCGGGGCATGAGATCCGGCTCTCAAAAGCGGGCGAAATTGTGGCCTCATTAAATTGCCCAATATCCCTTATTTTTGAAATATTTAAAAATGACTATTGGTTTTAAAAAAAGTCAATGACATCCTTTTCTTAAGATGGCCCCAGGATGTGAGGTATATTCAGTGTGTTCATGTGCTTCTTTTTGCTATGAGATGCATTGTGCTGCACATATCCATATTTTATGTTTGATGTGAGATCTTGTTTTCTTACTTGTTTCATGATTCCTGCTTGATGTGATTCAGAATCATCTGTGGGATGTACTTGTTGTCATGATTCGTCATGTTTTGTTTGAGATCTCTTTGTTGTTATGTTGATGGGATACTCATGTGTCGCCATGTATGTTTGCATTGAGATCCATTTTATGCCATGTTGGCGAGATGCTCATTATAATCATGCATGAGTTTAGGTCATATTGATAGGATTCCTTTTTGAATGAGAGTTCCTGTAGCGAAACATCTCTTGGAGCCACTCCTACATGAGGAAATTTTCCTTGTATGATAGCGATGTCACCTCTTATGTACATCATCACTATTGACAACACTTAATGCAGCGGCCTACACCATCTTGACACCGGGGCCTGGAGACGTAGTCCCTCCTGGACGAACTTCGTTATCAACGTCTTGAGTTTTATGTTGCTGATGATTGCCATGTTCCTTCTTTACAACATGCGTTTATGTTCAATTATGCTATTTTAAATGCAATTCTAATCACATCATGAAAGTAAAAGATCTTGGTTAAATCCGGGAGTTGAGTCAACTCGGATCATCATGAGTGTATGGTTGTGTATGAATTTAAGCATGTCGGTGTCTATATGCTGTTATGCATGCATTTTCATGGTGAAGGTTGTGCATAATGTCATTGTATGCAATTAGGTCATCATGATAATATTGGTATTCTATGATGCTAATGTGTTGGCTGAGATATAAAAGGAGGTGCAAATCATCAAAGTGAAGTTGCATCATTGGACCTCGAGGAAAGAGAATGTCACCATACATGTTTGTATGTTGCGCATGCATGAATTTAGGTTAAGGATTTTTATATGCATTATGGTTATGTGTATTCCTTTCATTCTATCGATGTTATGGTTACATACATGATAGATGCTAGTCGATTAGTGTAGTCATATGTACATGTGTCGGGTAGTCATGAATGACAGTAACTTGTGGTTGTATGCCTTACTATTGTTATTTTATGATAGTTAACTTGATGATTATGTTATATGTTCATGATGAGCATGTTATATGTTAACTTTTTGTTGTTATATATTAGTTATTGATAAGGGTTATTGCATTAATATATTGATGTTATACATGTCATACTAATTTGGAATGGTATATGCAAATGGTTAGGGTTATGACAGTTAGGTATGAGTTAATATGTTGTGATATCATGCTGTACTAATCTAGACAGATCTTGCATATGTGATTGTTATGCATGAATGAAAAATGTTTATGAGCCTATGATGTGAACATGTTATTTAGTTACTGTTATGGATATCATGATCGTATTTGTGCTTGAGTTGATGTGTTGAAAAGTTATATCGTGCTAACTAGATTGATTGTGCAGACAAGATAGCCTACTGTAAGATACATTAAGGTATGAGTTTTCTTATGTCGTATATTTGGTGCTTGATTGTTTAATTATGTCATCTATTTGGTGTTTGAGTGTTTGGTGTCTATTATGTCATCTAGTTGATTTATTTAACATGGTATGTTTGAAAGTTGGTTGAATGTTTCATGAATTGCATAATATGAGTACATGTTCAAATGATCTTATTTTAAGATGATTGTACTAACACATATGTTGAGAAAATTGATATATACGTGAGTGTAATAGGGGATAATTGTAGCATTATGTCTAATGCCTATGAGTTGACTATGGATTATGACATGATTTTTAGTCTTGGTAAAGGTTGATTTCAAATTGATAGATATGATTGTCTTGATATTTGGAACATGTGGTTGACATCTGTAAAGAATTGCAGAAAACATGCTTGGTATCAATGTGACAAGGTAACAATTGATGTGTTTATATAACTAACAGTTGGGTGATGTGATATTACATAGTAAGCCTTGATTACAACAAGGTAAGAAGAGAAAAGAAAGGAATTGGGCAATAATTCCTTTGGCTATGTTTGGAAAACCTAATTCCAAACGAATGAGTGTTTTACATACTGGAAGTCTTCTTAACCTTGATTTCATCTGACATTATGTGGGTATGTACTATATTCATTGACATGCATTTGACATGTATAATAGTTGGTGTCTAGTTATAGCTAGATTTGTCAAAGGAATAATTTGGATTCCCTTTGAGAGATGGTGTGGATGTGTTCAGTTGTAAGACATCATGCTTGGCACAAAAAAGTAAGGTAACCAGTATATTGTTATATTTATTTATACATTGAAAATTATGTGTTTATGGTAGTATGATGCATGGAGTTACATGGCAAGAGAGGTTGCCATGAAATCTTGAAGAAGGATCGAGTTGAGTTTTGCTTGGGAACCATGGGGATTGAGTCATGGTGTCTGTTGAGAGACTTGTGATTTCGATTCTTTGTGCTTGATTTGTAGATTTTTTTATGTCTAGTGTATTCCCATACCACTTTGTTCATGGTGTCATATTGTTATTGGTTTTCATGGTTTTCTTGTTGTTTGCATTTTTCCTTGCCCTTTATGTCTTGAGGGTCTTGGGCATTGGTTGGGAAAGAGTAAAGTTAATGGAGCTTAGGGAGAGCTGAATCAATAGGGAAATTTTGAGGTCTAAAATGGGCCTCCTAAGGAAATTATAAAATAATAGTGAAAAAAATAAAATAAGATTATATTACATCATCAAATTTTAGAAGGAAAAAAGAAAAAACTATTTTTTCAACTCGTATTTTCAACTTATCTCCCTATGGGTTTGCTCAAATTTCTAGTGGAAACACTCGTCGGATGCAGAATTTGATTCCTCATCCAAGGAGTACCCATGTTGCATACTTTCAATGGACCCTACTACACGAAAAATGATAAATACATGAAAACTGTGATTGCAAACACATTTTTTCATGTATTTCTCATTTTTCGTGTAGCAGGGTATTCCTTGGGTGAGGAATTAATTTTTTCATCCAACGAGTACTCCCTCTAGAAATTTGAGTAAAACCTTAGGGAGATAATTTGAAAATACAAGTTGAAAAAATAGTTTTATTATTTTTTAATCTTTTTACTTTTTTACTCCAAAAATGGTGAATCATCCCCCATGGTTGACATCATCATCTTGAATCCTATTGGTTCTTATAAAGTTTATTTTGGTTGTACATTTTTCTTAGGAGGCCCATTTTAGACCTCAAAATTCCCCTAATGGAAATAGGTAATGTAAGATGCGAATGAATATCGGTGCATGAGTAAAGCAATTTGAAGGAAAGAATATGACAATTGGTTGGATTGGTTTGGTTCGTTGGTGTAAATGGACAATGGAAGTACACTCATGAGAAAGGTAAGGCGAATGAATTTGAGGCGTCATATGCCTTGGCTATATTGGGAACTGTCATTCTCGATGTTGCACATATAAAGAGAGTTGTCTTAACCTTGGCCTTATTCTATCTCAAAATTATGCTATGATTATGACTATGCTGATGTTTATATATGTATACATGTATGTATGTATGTCATCTCTGACAGGGTCATCATGGATCATGATTGTTTAATGCTAATATTTATATGTGTATATATGTATGTATGTATGTATGTTGTTGTCTGACAAGGTTGTTAGGAATCATTTTTTTGAAGGAATGATTACATACGTAGGTGAATGACATGAAGAGGTTCTTGGTTTATGATGAATGAAGTGGGAAAATTAATCCTAAAAAAACTGCGAGGTTGGTATCATGTGGATATGGACTGATATTATGTTATTATAGTATGTTTATGTTATGAACAGGCTATACCTAGGGATACATCAGCTGAATGAAAATAGTGTGACCCATGGTATGCTAGGATAATGATGGATGGTGGAGAGACACTAGAAGCAAGGTTGCTTGGTAGAGATAGTGTGGTTTTGGATGTGTGGTACTATTGTTATGCATATGTTATACATGTTGCATCTGTGATGTTGTGCACATGCGGTGTTGTGTATGTATAGTGCGTGTACATGTTGCTTATGCATTGTTATGTACATATTGTATTGTGCACGTGTTGGATGTGCAATGTTGTGTAAATAGAGTGTTATGCACATGTTGTATATGCAGTGCTATGTACATATGATGTTGTTTGCATGTTGTACATGTGGTGCTATGTACATATGGTGTTGTGTGCATGATTGTACAAGTGGTGTTGTGAGCATGTGGTGTCGTGTACATGTTGTACATATGGTGTTCGGTGCAGGTGGTGTTGAGTACATGTCGCGCATATGGTGTTGTGTACATGTCGTGCATGTGGTGTTGTGTACATCTGGCATTGTGTACATGTTGTACAAGTGGTATCATTGTACATATGGCATTGTGTACATGTTGTGTGGGTGGTGTCATGTACATGTGCTGATGTGTACACATTGTGCAAGTGGTGTTGTGTATAGGTGGTATTGTGTACAAGTTGTACATGTGGTACTGGTGTACATGTGGAATTTGGTGCATGTCATACATGTTGTCTTGTGTACATGTGGTACTATGCATGTGCATTGTGTAGTCATGGCATCATGACATGTGTATTCATTGTGTTGTACACTGTGTATGTTTATGTATGGTGTTGTACATCGGGTGTAGGTGTATGAATTGTCTGGTGGTGTACACCGAATGTAGGCATATGCTTTCTGTGGTGGTGTACACTGGGTGTAGGTGTATGTATTTTATGCCAAGTATAAGGGCATATATTGCATGGTTTAGTATGTTGTGTGTGGTTGTATGTGTGTGATGCACATTATGTGTATGTGCACATGGTTGAGGAGAAGGCATTGGGTGTTTGTCAGGTGTGGAAACCGATCCAATGTGCGTACAAAATAAAGACAAGGGTAGAAGCTAAGGCTTGATTAAAGGATAAGTATCAATATTTTATTTTAGTTTTATTATGCATGTGATTTATGATAATTACATGTGAGCTATGATTTTGGTTTATGATGGTTACATGTGATTTAGGGTTTTTATCTATGATGGTTGTGCTTGAGCTAACCACATGTGACATGTTTATTCATGATGATTTGATCAAACAGTTAGTTTGACTTGTTGTAATAGGACGTAAATAGGATTGCAAGTGTACCTTATTAATGAGCTACCAATGAGGTATGATGAGAATTCATTTCAATATATTTTAAATCTAATTCAAATTATGTGCTTGGTACAGGAATGCATAAACATGTACAGTTGGGTGGTGGAAATTGACTACAAGAATTAGCAACAATAGCAAAAGAAATTAGAACATGAAGAAGTATGCTAGTAAAGTACTTCAGCAGTAGGGCCATTGTGGGACACTATTACACAATAGTGTCCATTGATTTCCTTGAGCATGCTATGACTGGTATGATGGTTTTAAGGTAAGGATCTGCCTTAGTTTTTGTATCTTCCGATGGGAGGAGGCCTTGCCAAGGGATGGATTTCCCGATATGGGAGTGCTAGCTGAACTTGGAAGGTGTGCGACTGCATGGAAGGGGGTGACCAAATTGCCCAAAGGACTATGTAACAGAGAAGGGAAGGCCGCGGGTGGATTTTTTTTGGTTATTACCATTTCCAGATGGAATCAAATGCACATTGGGAATGCGCCATGGAAAAATGAGTTGGTAACTATTCACTAAGAGGACAAGTGGTGTTGGATTGTAGTGTCAGACATTGGATGCAAATTTGAACTTGCAGTGGATTTTGGACTTCTTGGGAAGGAGGTGAATCCTGGTACTACTTTTGAGGGTGGAGGTGTGAGCCTCTGGATTCCCTTGTTGCAGATGCATGCATCATATCCTTTTATTTGTTGGTCAAGAAAATGTGCATATGTGTATTATTGTAAATATTGTATCGAGATGGATTTATATTTCTCCACAGATAGTATAACTATTTGTTGGGTGGAGCAAATGTGTATGTGTGTATATGTGGTTGTTATTGTAAATATCATAATGAAATGTGTTATAAAGGTCTAGTAAACTAGATGTTGGTCATGTTTTAACAGATGGTCATTGTAAATATTGCAACGAGTTGTGTTATAAAGCTCCATGGGTAGTATGTTTTATTTTCAACATTCTTATTGGTTATAGGTGTCATTGAACATTGAGGACGATGTTCCCCCAAGGGGGAGGGTTCTGTAACAGCCCTGGTCAAAAAATCATGTAAAAATATATAAGACCACGGTTGATGGGACACATATTCTAAGCTAAATGGTGGGAAATACATCCTAGTGGGTGTTCATTTCAGTTATTATGGTTAAAGGAAATTGGCAAAGGCAATGGAAAAGGCTTTGGAAATGAAAAATGGCATTTTTGGCACATTTATTTATGAAAATAATGGAAATTAGGAGAAAAGGAATGTGAAAGGTAACAGGTTGCATGTGAGGAGGAAATTGAAGGAAAATAATGGAAATTGAAGAAAATAGAGGCCTCATTGATAAAAAGGATTTTGAGGATCAGTTGGAAAACTTTTGACAGGTTTTGGTGGAGTTGTCTTCTATTGTCTCTCTCTGTCATACTCTGGGACACTTAGAGTTTTCTTGGAGCACTTTGACATTGGATCAAGAAATGAAAAGAAGGCAAGAGGGAGGAAGGAGCAAGCAAGGAAGAGCAATATCAAGCAGCTACAACATGATTCTTTGTAGGTGTCGATTAGCATGTGTGATTTCCTTGCTAGATTTGGCATGCATGGTATTGCATGTGGTTCTTTGATGTTACAACATGGATTTTGCTAGGTGTGATAGTGTTTTCAACCTAGCCTTTCCATTTCCAGATAGCCATGGTGTGATGGTGTTCTCATGTTTTGGTTGAGCTGGATTGTTGGATGGATTCAAATATGAGTGAGGTGGATCTATATAGAAAGAACACATGGCCTAGTAGTCCCTGAACCGGACTGTGGATCACAATAAAGCCACCGGCCTAGTGACCCCTGAACTAGACTGTGGGTTGCGGTAAAGCTAGGTATTGTGTGCCTAGGTGGGCATAGGAATCATCAACTGGTTAATAGCGAGATATATGGTAAAGCCAATAGGTGGGTGGTTTCCATTAGGCATAGTAATCCCAAGATGGGATGTATGGTAAATCCTACAAAGTGAATTTTCGGTTAGGGCCTAGTGATATAGGATGGATTGTGGTAAAGCTAAGAGAATAGTGTCTTAGTTTAGGGCCTAGTGATCTGGTGTGGATTGCAATAAATCCTAAGAGACTAAGAGACAAGTGATGAGCCTTGGTATTGCGACAAGAATGCTGCAACTCCCAAGGCTACTGACTTTAATTATCAACTCGGGGTTCGTACAAACTTAAGAGGTATCGACACTATATGTGCAGCATACAATGTGTCCTTCCTTTGTTTTCATGATGTAATGGAGTGCATGTACTGAAGTCAAATCCTAAACTAATTGTAGAAAATGAAATGTTCTAAATGGAACCTTAACCTATTGCAAGAAAGAAAGTACAAGGAAAGAGATTGAAATCAAATGCTAAAACACACCATTTTCTAACTAACTGCAAAGACGCTTTGCTTCAAAAGAATGCTAAGTTAACATGTATACAATCCTACTGTCCTAAGCATGTAGATTTCAACCATCAAACCTTCTACTGCTGTGCATGTAAATGAATAAAATAAATTTGTTTTTCTTTTTTCCTTTCTTCATGTGAGAGTGTGAAAGCTAATCTCTTTTGGTGATGTGGAAGGTGGCTTGGAGATGATGGTGAATGGTCAGAACGCTTGGAAGATAAGTAGGGACCCTTTTCTAGCTTCCTAGAGGATTTTTCCTCAAGTTGGCCTTAAAACGTGCTTTCCTGTAGGATTCTACAGTGATTTCCTACAAGATCCCCTGATTTACTACAAGATGTATATATTTACTATAATTCATTGAATGACTAAACAAATAAAACTCAAATTGGATGGGACAAATTTTGTTATTAACTAGGATGTCTTAGGTCCCCATTCCAAGTGGAATCGCTCAAAAATACCTCTGTTAACCCATGCAAAAAAAGAGAAAATCATTACTAGTCGAAAATCTAGAAATTTGAGAACTAGTGAGCTAGTAAAACTAAAAAATACCTAACCTAATCGAGCACAAATGAAATGGGGTAATTTTTGTTATGAACTAGAATGTTTTTTTAATCTAATTCAAGTTGAACCAACTCGATTGAGCTCGTTAGCATGCTCTAAAAAATAGCAAATATTTATTGTTCTTTGCCACAAACGAGTTCAAGAAATATAGATTTGAGAATAAGAAGGTTAATCCAATCATCTCAATGATGACTATGAACTTCCAAATATTTTCCAAGGATGAAATAGTGCTTGTATTCCTGCAAAAGAAATTACATTAACTATTTAACTCAATCCTACAACAAGAAATGATTAATACTAAATGAAAAAGTAGAAAGAAATAAAAACAAGAGATGCATGTGAATAAGAAGTGAAAAGAAGGAAAGAAAATGATACAAAAGGTCTCTAAGGTTCCTGGGATGGCCAAGCCCAAGGAAACTCAGATACCTATGGAGGAGAACAAGATTTAGAAGCTGAACATGACACCAATCTTCATTATTTTCATCAATAGAATTACATCCCTGCAAGAAAATACAATAGAGTTGCAAAAATACAGGCTCTCTCCACAATAACACTAATGAAATCTATCCCTAGAGTAAAATTTGACTTGGTACTTACACAAAATGATTAGGAATCATTCACCATGAATGGAGAAATTTTTCCCCAACAAAATCCCTTGATTAGTGAATCTGGTCCCCAATACTAGGAATCTGCATTAAATGGTAGGGAACACATTCCTAGATTTTTTCAATCATTGGAGTTCCATAATCTATGCCATAATTCCATAACATCTTGTTGATTTACTATTTATTATTGATCCTCTTGTAGTAGGGAACAATTTCCTAAGTTATCTCCTCCTCCAAATCTTCATAATCTGCCTAATATTCTCATAATATTCCACAAAAATAAATAATATTAGGCACAAATATCCAATCATTCATAAACCTTCTTAATGAATATATTAAACTTATAAATAAATTATCTAATGCAGAAATAGAGGTTTAATGAGCTGAAGGATGGTCATATGCCTTAAATTATTGTTTAATTTAGAGGCATGGAACTTAATTTATGTCTAATTTAGAGGCCCATCATACCCCCCTGCTGAAATTGTTGCTCATCCTCTGAGAAACTTAGAGACCTCATTGTTCCTCACTCATGGCCCTGGTGGCCTCTCTCTTGTGCATTAAGAATCTTGGTTGTAAGTTCTGTAAGGACAAACCCAAAAACATATTTGTGCAGAGAAAATCATTATTTCTTGATGTCAGACTAGGAGGTAGCTCCTCAAATGTAATTGATTTATTCATTCAGATTGTTCATTATTATTTATTTACACTAATTACAATTGTTCACCCAATCCCTATGATTAGGTGTCAACATTTCCCCCCTTAATCTGAAGGGATGTTGGTGAGTCTAAGCATCGTTCTGAATCTTTCAAGCTTTTCTCTTCCAAGTGCTTTCATGAAGATGTCTGCAATCTGCTCATTAGTGGAACAATAACAAACATGGATTGTTTTGGCCTCAACATGATGTCGAATTAGATGATATTTCGGATGTGCTTCGTTCGATCATGGAACTTTGGGTTCTTGGCCAAATTTATTGCGAGGTATTGTTAATCATGAGTGGATTTGATCATACTTATTTTACCTGCAAATATTCAAGAATTTTCCTGAGCCACACAAATTTTTTTGTTGCCTCAACTGCTGCTACATATTCTGCCTCTGTTGTGGAATCTATTGGAATTGATTGTTTGCATGATCTCCAGGAGACAGCTCTTGATCCAAGACTCGTAGCATAACCTAAAGTAGATACCCCAGTTTCTTATCTCCATAGAATTCTGAATCAGAGTATCCAATCAAGCTGAAGTCACCCACCTGTGTATACTTGATTCCAAAGTCTTGAGTTCCCTTCAAGTACTTTAGAACTATTTTTGTGGCAGACCAATGTCCCTCACAAGTGGTGATTACCAGTATTGTAGCAATAATGCTGCAAATCTTGGGCTGCCTACTTTACTCTTATCAACCCGGTAGTTCGTAACAAACTTGGAAGCGATGGTGCTATATGCACAAGTACTAGTTCTTACTACAAGTTGTCACTTGGTTAGCTAGCGCAAGACCACTAGGAGCTCAATCCAACTTCTATGGATTCCAGAAGAAGCTGTATATGTGATGAAAGGAGAGAAAGACTACTCTATAGATACTATTCTAACTGCAGAAAGGAGAAAGAATGAAATGTAAAGAAAACCAAGTAAATCCTAATTAACCAACTAATCCTACTTTTTCAGAAAGCATTATGAAATCCATGAAAAGAATGCCACTACTTACTCAAGGAAGTAAACAACATCTAACTAAGCTATTTCTGGAGGTAAATGAGCAAAAACCAAGTAAATCCTAATTAACCAACTAATCCTACTTTTGCAAAAAGCATTATGAAATCCATGAAAAGAATGCCACTACTTACTCAAGGAAGTAAAAAACATCTAACTAAGCTATTTCTGGAGGTAAATGAGCAAAAAACATCTTTTTGGATTTTTATGTGGATTTGACATGCATGTAATTTATTGTTTGTGAATGTGGCAACGAATAGGTGGCGTTGGAGTGTGGTTTTGGTACTTGAGAGGATGTAGGAAGGTGTGGATGGATCCTAGGAGGTCTCAGGTGGCCTTCTAGAGGATTTTCCCAAACTTGGCCTTCAAAAGAAAGCCTACAGGAAAATCTACAAGAGGACACAGGAAATCTACAGGAGGAAAAACATCGTTCTACAGGAGGCCTACAGGAGGAGGCCGAGAGCAATTTTCACTGTTTTGAGGGTGTGAGAGGGGGTGAAAAAGGTGGATGAAGGTTGGAATAAGGTGTTAGGGTGCCTATGGTCTACCATGAACCACCAGGAGAGAGAAAGATGATTGGATTTTCTCAAGGAGAGAGGAAGAAGTTCTATGGAAAATGCAGGAAACTAAGGCAGAATTGAGGTGAGACTTGGGCGACCTGTAGGGCATGGATCAGATGGAGGATGGGATGGCTAATAGGCTGGCCTACTGCTCAAAGAGATCTACTGCAAAGGAACTAGCAGTCAACCAATGAGATCAAACAAGCAATGGAATGAGTGCATCTAAAAAAAAGGTTTTGCATCGAACTAATCTAAACTATGATTTATGAAAGGAAATGCTGATAACTACTATAGGAAAGGAAAGAATGGAAGAATACTATTGCAAATAAATAAGTGAGCATGATGAAAAAGATCTGAAGCAAAGCAAAGTTGGACTATTAACCTACTAAAATGTTGCAAACACTAGAAGTCCTATGAATGAGGAAAATCTGTGTTTTTGGGGTAGCAAGAGGGTCTTTGCCTCAAATCATGGTCCCAAAGGGAGGAAGAGAGGCCAAGGCACTCTTGCTAGCCTTTTGAATCTTCTCTTTATCACTACTTAACCTACTATAGAAAGCACAAATGGAATCAAACCACTGAATCATCAAAAGCAACCTATTCTTAACCATAAACGAAATACATCTAACAACAAACTAATCTACAAACTGAAATAAAACATACAAATACAAGTAAAGAGGAGCTTGGATGCTTGGATTGGGCCCTAACCCAAGAGATTCAGCCCTATAAGGTAACTCAGTGCTAACTCAAAAATGATTCCATCTTTATTTCCAAAACAATAGCAAATTACATGAAACTATCACAAAATAATAAGCTTGAAGTTGAGCAGAGTTTACATAAGCAAAAATTCAACAAAAATCCGAAAAAAATCCCGAACCTAGTGAGGCCCTAGGCCTCTCTAATTATACAAATGAAGCTACCAACAACTTCCTTAAAATCAAGGGGGCTTGGCTCCCAAAACTCAAGATAATCATCAGTCATCCTCCACTTGCTCGGTTGCCTTCTAGTGCATGACTTGGTTGCTTGTACTCTGAGCTGAATGATAGGGAATTTGAAGCGAGGAGTAATAAATGAGGGGGATTCCCTCCTATAAGTCCTCCCCTTTGTCTACTTCGAGTTATTGCTGCCATTTTTCCACTAGATCCTTGACTTTGACCTCAAAATTCATCAATAATCTGCATTAAACACATGTTAGACCACATGGCATCATAACTAACTCAACTCACTCCATAAGTATAGATATAATCAGAAAATCATACAATAAGCTAAGAGAATGGCTGATTTGACCAGGTTAGGAGGTAAAATGAGCCCATATAATTACCAATTTATGAGGCTCATCATCAATTCCCTACCAAAAGTGTTTCTCATCCTCTGAGAAACTTAGTCCATTTCCTCATCTTTTATGGCCCTGGTGGCCTCCCTAGCATCCCAAGCCTCTGATGTGGTCTCCTCTTCCTTGTCATAGAATCTTGCCTTCCATTTTGTCTCTTCCCTCTGCTCCTCCTCTTCTTCTTCTCTTCTGCCTTCCAGCATGCCTAACAGCAGTGGGGGACTCAATTTGAGGCCAATCCAGTTGACCTTCAGCCTTTGAATGGAGCGCTTGTACATTGGAACTCTTCTTAATGGCTCCTTGATCCTCATGGGGGAATGATATTGCCTAACTTGTAGACTGTGTGGTAAGGTGTTCCACCTCCTCATGCATGCATGAACACAGTCATCCCAAAGTAGCCTTTACATATCCTCAAAGTATGCAATGGTTTGTGCCTAATCACTTATGTATTTAGGGGAAATCTGAGGATTATTGGCAAGCAGGTTGTGTGTGCTGATGAGTGCCATGGGATTTGATGGCTCAGCTCTTATCATTAATGGCTCATTCTACTCTTTTATCATCAATCTTCTTATTTTTGCTACCCTTAACTCTTCATGGTTCATCCATGAGGCCATGGCCATTAGTTGCATGTCCCCTAGCCTGGCATTAGGGTCCCACACATTCATGTCTATGAGGGCCATGTTATGTAGGTAGAATTCTGCCATTTTTGCCTTATCCTCTGATGTGGTTTGGTCACACAGGTCCGTAAACTGCCTGTAATCTTGGAAGAGCATTGTGCCTCTTTGTGCCAAATTCTTTATCTGGAATTGTAACCATTGGTCCTTGAGATATAGGCCATAGAATTTTGCTGGTGTTCTACATTGCAATGCCTCCATGGATAAGCTGGCCATGCATGCCAGCTGAGTCTCCTTCTCTTGCAGCTGCCTCCTTAACAATTCATTTTTAGTTTCAAGGTGGCTCCTTGTAATTGCTTCTCTATTTCTGATATCACTCAACTCTTTGCCCATTTATCCAAGTTTGTTTTCCATATGGCCAACATCCACAACTCCCTTGGATTTGGCTATTTACATCCATCTATGTGTTCTTATTCTCTCTTTCTCTAATTCAAAGAATAATGGAATTGCAAATTTTTGTGGAATTATTCTTCCTCCCTCAAGCAGATTGTAATAGGAAGCCAAACTAGGCTAGGGATCAGGTTCTTGTATCTCTGGTTCTTCCTCCTTCACCTGTCGCTTTTCCTCTACCCTTTTCTCCAACTGTTGGGTCTCTTGTAATTTTGACAGTGTCTCTTGTAGAACTGTCTGAGCCTCCTGTAGGACTGTTTTTGGGTCCTGTAGTACTACCTTTTCCTTCCATGTGGAAGATCTAGGAGTCCCTCTTTCATATGTGATAGGTGCCTTGGAAGGGGATTCTTTTCCTTTGGCAGAGTGTGAATCTTCAATTGTAATTGGCTCTTTTGAAGAGGGCTGAGGTTTGCCTGTTTTGATTCTTTTGCTCTTCCTAGCCCTGAAATACATGGAGGCCTGCCTTTTCCTCTTTTGTTTTGGTTTGATTGGTGTACAGAGGGAAATGAGAGCAGCTACTGCCTCTCTTTCTAGGGTCTCAGGTGACACTTCTCCTTGTTCTATCTTTTGTGCCTCTTTCTCTTTTTCTTTTGTCTCTTTTTCTGTCTATGTTTGCTATGTTTCTTCCTACTCTGTTTCTTCAGCTTTCTCCTCCTCTATCTTAGTTTCTTCCTCCTTCCCTTCTTGTTCTACTAAGTCACCAGTTGCTTCACCTTCTCCCCTTTGTTGCTCTTCCTACTCACTACCAGTAGGACTGACATCATAGGTTAGGGTCTTTATGTCATCCTCAGCTGTCATGTTTCGGAAGATTTCCCATGCTATAGGGAGTGTAAATGTATGGAGGGCTTCTTCCACTAAAATTTTGATTAACCCATGGTGAGCTAGCTGCTCTAAATTTCCTACTTGAACCTTAATGCTGGAGTCAATGAGGGACTGCAGGAGGAAGTAGGGGATGCTAAGCTTCTAAGGTGTTGGAGTGTCCATCCCATACCCTAATTCATCGAGGATTCTAAAGTGATAACCATAGACAATGCTATACCTCCCCTCACAGGAAATGTATTTGATTATTTGATAACTAACTTCATCCCAAGGATATGGTATGATAGCCCTTCTAATGCCATTTTTATCCTCTACAGGGGTTTCATTGTTTTGGAAAACGTTTTTCTTAGCAACCTGGCCAATTGGTTTCTCATCCTTACTCCAAGGCAGCCTAAGAGGAAGAGTAGTGACCCTACTGATACATTCAGAGGTTATCTCCATGGAAATACCTCTAAAGGTGACAGTGGCATGTGTTCTGGTGTGAGGGACCAAAGAGGGAAAATTCTTGGGCAATCTCCTCATCAAACCCTCAGAATTTCTCAAAAAAGTTCATCCAATTTGCTCTTGTGAATATGTCCACTACTTGGGGATGTGCATGGAGCCTGGAGGAGTTGGTGGGCTCCTTCCTCATAAATCCTCCTGTCATTTTGTTTATACTCCTTTGGGAAACCAAATGTGGAGATGGAGACAATGATTTTTGGAGAAAAATAGAGAAACAGAGGAGACTGTGTGTGTGTTTTTTTATTTTTTTTATTATGTATTTCCTCCTCAAATTTAAACCACTGCTTGCATATATTGATATTCAATGGGGTCATGCATGGAACCTACCTCCTCAGCCTGAAAATCGTGCCAAAACCCGTGTTTTCTCCCTTCAAAACAACTCACTGCCCCTCCTGTAGAAGACTGTTGTCCCTCCTGTAGAATTCTTGTAGGTGCTCCTGTAGAACCTGTAAGTGCTCCTGTAGAAAACGTCGAGAGAAGGAATATGGGAGAGATCAATGGAGAACGATGGTTACGAGGCTGTGGGGGCACGAGGAGACTGTTGTAGCTGAGTTTCGAGGAGAGAATGAAGGAAAAGGTGGTGAGAGTGCTCGGGGAGGAGTACTTATTGCCTTTTATGGATATTTCCAGTGATGGAGGGTGAGCTGGCAAAGTATTCGTTGGCCATATTCGGACTGTTGGTCCCCACCTGCCTTGTCATCATGGTCCCTCCTTGTAATCATCCCTCATGATTGCATCGGAGTTCACACTTCCTCCACTACCTGTCCTTGACATCTTTCCTGAGCTGACTGTGCACACTTGTGGGTGACATCTTCGGATGAGTGGAGTCAACTAGATGAAGGTGGCTAAATTAACTGGTCACCTTTCCCTCGTTCAACCTCAACCATCTCATTGCTTTTTCATGCCTTCTAATTACACAAATGCAAACAGAGGAGCGGGTTAGTTACTTACCTGAGATCCGAATGTGTTTGTTGTGAGGTGTTGTGGCTCTCTCTCTCTGCTACATGCCTTTGTTTCTTTTGAATCATGTTGTCTGCTTACTGATGTGTGGCTATGTCTTGTGCAGGTTCTTCTCTAGCTAGACCTGAGCTTCAGGTGTCTTCTTCAAACTTCATGTTTTCAGTCTCTTGCTGCTAATGCTGGAATTTAATGGGATCAGCTGCTACAAGAATTCCTACAGGGGCTCTTGTAGCCGCTTCTCCCCTTGAAACTTCAGCTTCTCTTTGTGCTTGGAGTTGTGAGGATGATGCCAAAGATGTAGATAGAGATGGAGAGGTAATAGGTAGGCTTTCAAGTGAGGTGGATGGTGTTGTTTCTTCTTTTTATTGTGTTTTTTCTTTTCTTGAAAAACTGTTTTTTCTGTGTTTTTCTTGGACAGGAAGAAGAATGATGCTTGGGGTGTGATGCAGGCTTGGAAATGATGGAAAGGAGGTTTGAAGATTCTAGGATGGTTTATAGGTTCTTTAGGAAGCTTCCTTGTCCCTCAAACTACCTTTTATACCCATTTCTGGCTCTCTGTAATTCCTACAGGAACCTCCTGTAGAAAACACACAGCATCCTATGGAAAACATAGTTCTTGAAAAAGAAGCATAGTGAGGTGAAAGAAATGCCAAGAATGATGGAGAAAGGTGTGGGAAGGTAGGATAGGTGTTGGTGTTGGTTTCAAGGCTCCTTTAGCACCTTCTACTACTTCCTATAGTCCTCCTGCAAACCTGCAATGCAAATGAAAATTCATTTTCTTTTCCTCTTTTTTTTTTTGAAAACAACTAGGGCGCCTCAGGGAGGTTTTCATCCTAATTCCTTACCTTGGGTGCCTCCAAGGGAGGTTTTCACCTAGGGATCTTATTTTTCTCTTATTTTTCTTTTCTTTTTGACATCACTGGGCCGCCTCAGAAGAGGTTTTCAACCCAATGATGGGACTCAAGCGCCTCATGGAGGTTTTCTCTTGAGTCATTATTTTTTTTCTCTTTTTCTTCAGTGAGTGGGTGAAGTGGAGGCTAAGACATACTCCACTACCATCACTATCTTATTCAAATCTTCAATGAACTCTCGCTTGGAGAGGGGTTTCTTGTATACTTTCAACCGGTGTCCATTGACAAGCATTGGGATGGCTTCATCATCAATGGTCCTAATCAGAACTGAACCATTGTCATTGCATCTCTTCACAGTGTAAGGTCCCAGCCATCTTGTCCTTAGCTTGCCCTTGAAATTTTGTATCTTGAATCGTAGAGTAGTGCCCAATCTCCCTCTTGGAATTGCTTCTCCTTGATATTTTTGTCATGCCATATCTTTCTCTGAAGCTGAACTACCTCTATGTGGAGAAGGACCTGCATTCTGTGTTCATCCAATCCATTGAGCTAAAGTAATATTTCTTTATGTGCATGGCTGAGGTTTAGGTCTAGCTGAGCTGCCATCCTTAGGGTATTGAATTCAAATTCTATTGACAACAAAGCCTTCTTCCCATAGACCAGTTCATAGGGTGTGAACCCTATGGTGGTCTTCCATGTTGTGTTGTAGGCCCAAGTGGCCTCAACTAATTTGTCAGCCCAGTCTTTTCTGCTGCTGCTCACTACCTTGGTTAGGATCCATTCCAATGCTCTATTAGTGACCTCCACCTGCCCATTGGCTTGTGAATGGTAAGGGGTGGAAGTCCTGTGCTTGATCTTATGATGTGTGAGAAGGTATTCAATCAAATTGGAAGTGAATTGACTTCCTTGATCTGTGACCAACTCTCTTGGATACTCGAACTTGTAGAATATGTTTTCTCTCAAAAACTCAACTACTTTTTCCTCTGTCACTACTTTGATTACTTTTGTCTCTGCCCACTTTGTCAAGTAATCGATGCACACAATGATGTATTGTTTCTTCTTTGAAGGAGGGTTGACAGGCCCCACAAAATCCATGCCCCACTTCTCAAATGGCTCAAAGTTCACTTGAGGTTGCATGGGCATCTCATCCTTAGGAGTAGGTTTCCCCATCCTCTGACACCGATCACACTAGTTGATATATCTCCTCAAATCCTGATGAAGAGTGGTCCACCAGTAGTCTACTTGCAATATCTTGAAGGAAGTTCTTTTTGCGGCAAAATGACCTCCACAAGGCCCGTCATGATAGGTCAGGAGGATGTCAAAGACTTCCTCCTACCTAATGCATCTTCTCAAGATCTGATCTGAGCCAAGTTTGGAGAGATTTCCCCCAATCCAGGTGAAAGGGGCACTTTTCCTTACTATCTTGCTCTTCACTTTTGAGGACAGGTGTGGTGGGCACTGTGCTGAAACCAAGTAGTTTGCTATATCAACAAACCATGGAGAGAGTACTGAGATAGCAAACATATGTTCATCTGGCATTTGGTCATCCACCATTCCTTTTTCACCTGCAGGCAAATTTACTCTAGACAAAAATTCAGCAACAACATTTTCTTTACTAGGCTTATCAATAATGGTCAAATAAAATTGCTATAGTAAAAGCAACCATCTAATAATACGAGCATTTACATATGGTTTTTTCATTAAATATCTAATTGCAGCATGACCAGTGTCCACAAAGGTTTGATAGCTTGTGATATAATGTCTGAATTTGTTTAAGGAATGCACGACAGCTAGGAGTTCCTTCTCAGTCACTGTATAGTTTAACTCTGCCTTTGACATGTTTTTGCTTATGAAGTATATGGCATAAGGAAACTTTTCATCAATTTGTCCCAAGGCTACTCCTATTGCTTTGTTCAAGGCATCTGTGTGAGTGTGGAAAGGTAGGGCCCAGTTTGGGCCTCTGAGAATTGGGGCAGTCACTAGCTTGCTCTTCAAGGTATCTAAGGCTTCTTGATAATTTTCCGACCATATGAACTCAACATATTTGCTTAAGAGGCCAAGAAAAGGAGAGGCTAGCTTGCTGAAATATTTAATGAACCTTCTGTAATATCTAGCTAAGCCTAGGAAACTTTTGACAGCTCTCACCTTTTGAGGAGGTAGGATCCTTTGGATGATGGCAATTTTGTTGGGGTCCACCTGTAGCCCCTGCTGAGATATTGCATGACCTAACCTTGTCCCTTCAGTCATTAAAAATTCACATTTTTCTGGACTGAGGGATAGGTTCATCTTAATACACTTATATAGAACTTTTCCTAGGTTAGATAAATCTTCTTGAAAGTTAGAACCATAAGGAGTAAAATCATCCATGTATATTTCTACCACATCATGAACCAGTTCAGAAAATATACTCAATACCGCTCTTTGGAAAGTGGCTAGAGCATTGCACAAACCAAAAGGAAGGACCCGATATGCAAAGGTACCCCAAGGACAAGTGAAAGTGGTCTTATCTTGGTCTTCTGGGCTGATTTGAATCTGATTGTACCCACTAAACCCATCTAGGAAAGAGAAAAACTTTTTCCCTGCCAGACCGTCTAACACTTGATCTATGAAAGGTAAAGGAAAATGGTCCTTTTTAGTGGCTTTGTTCAATTCCCGATAGTCGACACAGATTCTCCACTTACCATTTTTCTTTGGCACTAGCACCAAAGGAGAGACCCATTCACTGTCAGAGATGGGATAGATGAATCCTGCATCAAGCAATTTCTGTAGTTCTTCCTTAACAATATCTTTAAGTGCTGGATTCATCCTCCTTTGAGGCTGCCTGACTAGTTTGCAATCTTCCTTGATGTATATATGATGAGTACATACTGAAGGGTGCACTCCCTTCATCTCCTTATAACTCCAGGCGAAGGCATCTAGGTGTTTTCTCAGCAGGCTACATAGTTCCTTCTCCTAGGAAGTGGATAGGGATGGACTGATTTTCAAGGTTATTTTTGGGCCGAGATCTATATTCTTAACATGGAGAGGAGTGGAGTCGGCCACACAGAGATCAGTTGAGGGGTTGTTTTTTGTTTCTCTTACTATGTCCTCTAATGGTGATACATTGGGAGGTGGATTCTAAATCAGATTTTCAATCATATCATCCTCATCTTGAGGTCTTCCCCCCATGGCGGTTTCTAATGTACAAAGTGGTTTGGAATAAAATTCATCCTCATCTTCCTCTTCCAACCAGAGAAGTAGATCATGTTCCAGCAAGGGTTAGGTAGGAGGATATAGGATTAACTGTTTAGACATGTACCCATTCTTTATGGTCATGTTCCCAGCTTGACAGTTGATGTAGGCATTAGTTGTAGCCAACCGGGGTCTTCCCAGAATGAGAGGATACCCAGTGAGTTTTTCCTTTGGCTGGAGAACTAAGAAATCAACAGGGTACTCCCAAGAATCAATGGAGACCATCACATATTTCACAATCCCCTCAGGGGTCATGGTGGAGCGGTCTGCTAGCTGTAGCACAGTCGTGGTCTTCCTCAAGGAGCCCTGGAGGTTGAGTTTGAGCATTGTGTCCTTTGTCATCACATTAATGGCAGCTCCTAGATCAATCAAGGTCTGTGAAATCATTGTGCCATTGATGTGGAAATCAACTACTGGGCTTCCAGGGTCCAAATATTTTGGATAGATTACCTGCCTTAGCATCAGGTCGGACAGTTGTCCTATGACATTGATGGTTGGGGCATCTCTCTTGCACCTTCCTGGATGCCTAAAGCACTTCTCTTTGATCAAAATATTGTAGATAGGCACATATTTTATGGCTTGGAGAAGTGGTATATTCACACACAAATGTTTCAATTCTCCCAGGAGTTAAGTTTCTTCTAGGGTAGGCTAGACTGTCGCAGATAATCTCTTACGAAAGGGTGGATTTTCTTTAAGTTCACTTTCCTCTTTATCTTCCTCAACCTCCCTGGTTGGTTGGAGGCTGGCTATCTGGGAGAACTTTCCCAGATCGCAAGTTAATTTCCTAAATATCCATAGCATAAGTTGGGCATGAAGGTTCCCCACTATACACTTACTGAGCCTGTCTGTTGTTCGGGTTCGGATTTGGATGGGTAGGCATTTGGGGTTTCTTTGGTGGAGCAGGAGGTAACGGTTGTGGTTAGGTAGGTGGTGGAGGCAAACTAGCGGGAAGAGAGTTGGATTGGGGCCTCCACCCCTGATGAGGTGCATTCCACTGAGGCTGTGGTTGAGCATAGGATTGAAATGAATGGGTGGCTGGTTGGGCATGCTATTGAAATGTGAAGGACCAAGGAAGTGGTGTGGACCAGGAAGGATGAGTAGGGGGACCCCAAGAAGGTATGGAGGGCACTTGGTTGGGGTTGTAGTATGCCTGAGATGTCCCTTGCATCCCCTACTGGTATGGTCTAGGTCCATACGGTCTTCTTTGGTTTATGTAGTAAAGCTGTTCAGTGACTCCCTCAGCCCCTTGATATAAAACTTTAATTCCAGGCAAGGAAGGTCACTTATCTGTGGAATGATTCTCTTCACAGACCGAAAAAACCTCTATAGCATTCAATGGGAATTCATTCCTAGGATGCCTCCTACTGCATCTAGGGAAAAAATGGCCAAAGCCCTCTCTACCTCCTCTCGTTTCCTTTTGATATGCAAGGTATCCATTTGCATGGCAAGAGTCTACAACATCTCACTCTTGAAGTCTTCCAGTATGTTTCCAATTTCTCCTTTAATGGATGAGTTGGAGGAAGAGGTACTGGCTATGGGTTGACTCCCCCTACCTTTCTTTCCGGCTGCTCTAGAATGGTTTCTAAAAACAGTCTTTATGTCCTCATAGGGTAGTTGTTAGATGTATCCCCCGACCAGTATATGGAGGGTGCCTAGAATATCTTCCTGGATTCCCCTGAGTAGGACCAACTTCAGAGACTCAAGGTCAAGTGTACACCCGACCCTTTTGTAACTGAGTTGGAACCTCTCTTCATAGTCTTCCGGGGACTCATCACTTCCTATGGTCATCTAGAAGATTTCTTCTTTAGTATGTTTTGACCTACAATAGTCTCGATACTTGTTGTTAAAGTCTTGCTGCATATGAGCCCAAGTTGTGATGCTATTTCCAGGTAATCCCATGAACCAGTGTAGTGTTGCATCCTTGAGAGTAGAAGGGAATAGTTTAAACTTTTTCTCATCTTCTGCATAGTCATATGTTCGACAGATAACAGCGAACTCGAACAAAAAGGTGTCAGGATCTTTTGTAGTCAGACCATGGAAATGAGGTAGTGTAGAAGGGCTTATATTCTTCATTTTGGTGTCCCCATTGGTCTCCTGAATGGGAAAGGTACCCTGTATTCTCTCTCCATTCCCCCTATCATTTTTGTTTTCAGCCATTGGCTCCAAAGGAATGTTTTCTTCTTCTTCTTCCCCTATAGGTTCTTCAAATATGTTTGGTTGTTCACCTAAGGGTTCTTCTTGATTGCAGCCACCGAAGAAGAGAGAAAGGTGGCTATGTCAAGCAGTGGGGGTGTTGGGAAATTTTTTTCCTAAGTTATCTCTATTCCTACGAGGCAAGAAAGGAAATATTTTTGGTTGGTTTTTGTTTCTTTTTTCCCCACACTGATAGTACCTACAAAACTAAAATTAATTGAACAAAAAAAATTGCAACTAACTGAAATGGACTTGCTGAAATGGAAATTTGCAGAATTGAAAAGGAAAGCAAGGAAATTCAGAACTAAAAGGAAAGGAATGACTAGTCTACTTTTGCTGAAATGAAATTTGCAGAATTGAAGAGAAATGACTAGTCTACTGTTGCTGAAATAAACTATTAGTAGAATGTTGCAATAGAAAATAGAAGAAAACAGTAATCACATAATTCTCTGACGCTTCCCCAATGACGACGCCAAAAAGATGGTGAGCTTCAGTATTGCAGCAATAATGTTGCAACCCCTGGGCTGCATACTTTACTCTTATAAACCCGATAGTTCGTAACAAACTTGTAAGCAACGGTGCTATACGCACAAGTACTAGTTCTTACTACGGGTTATCACTTGGTCAGCTGATGCAAGACCACTAGGAGCTCAACCCAACTTCTATGGATTCTACAAGAAGCTCTATATGTGATGAGAGGAGAGAAAGACTACTCTACATATACTATTCTAACTGCAGAAAGGAGAAAGACTGAAATGTAAAGCAAACCAAGTAAATCCTAATTAACCAACTAATCCTAAGTTTGCAGAAATCATTATGAAATCCATGAAAAGAATGCCACTTCCTACTCAAGGAAGTAAACAACATCTAACTAAGCTATTTCTGGAGGTAAATGAGCAAAAAACATCTTTTTGGTTTTTTATGTGAATTTGACATGCATGTAATTTATTGTTTGTGAATGTGGCAGCGAATAGGTGGCATTGGAGTGTGGTTTTGGTACTTGAGAGGATGTAGGATGGTGTGGATGGGTCCTAGGAGGTCTCAGGTGGCCTTCTGGAGGCTTTTCCCACTCTCGGCCTTCAAAAGAAAGCCTACAGGGAAATCTACAATAGGAAAAACAACGTTCTACAGGAGGCTTACAGGAGGAGGCCGAGAGCAGTTTTCACTGTTTTGAGGGTGTGAGAGGGGGTTAAAAAGGTGGATGAAGGTTGGAATGAGGTGTTAGGGTGCCTATGGTCTACCATGAACCACCAGGAGAGAGGAAGAAGTTCTATGGAAAATGCAGGAAACTAAGGCAGAATTGAGGTGAGACTTGGGCGACCTGTAGGGCATGGATCAGATGGAGGATGGGATGGCTGATCGGTGGCCTACTGCTCAAAGAGATCTACTGTAAAGGAACTAGCAGTCAACCAATGAGATCAAACAAGCAATGGAATGAGTGCATCTAAAAAAACAAAGTTTTGCATCAAACTAATCTAAACTATGATTTATGAAAGGAAATGTTGAGAACTACTATAGGAAAGGAAAGCATGGAAGAAGAATATTGCAAATAAAGAAGTGAGCATGATGAAAAATATTTGAAGCAAAGAAAAGTTGGACTATTAACCTACTGAAAATATGCAAACACTAGAAGTCCTATGAATGAGGAAAATCTGTGTTTTTGGGGCAGCAAGAGGGTCTTTGCCTCAAATCATGGTCCCAAAGGGAGGAAGAAAGGCCAAGGCACTCTTGCTAGTCTTTTGAATCTTCTCTTTATCACTACCTAACCTACTATAGAAAGCACAAATGGAAGCAAACTACTGAATCATCAAAAGCAACCTATTCTTAACCATAAAAGAAATACATCTAACAACAAACTAATATACAAACTGAAATAAAACATACAAATACAAGTAAAGAGGAGCTTGGATGCTTGGATTGGGCCCTAACCCAAGAGCTTCAGCCCTCTGAGGTAACTTAGTGCTAACTCAAAAAGGATTCCATCTTTATATCCAAAACAATAGCAAGATTACATGAAACTATCATAAAATAATAAGCTCGAAGTTGAGCAGAGTTTACATAGGAAAAAATTTAACAAAAATCCGACAAAAATCCTAACCCTAGTGAGGCCCTAGGCCTCTCTACTTATAAAATGAAGCAAACTTCCTTAGAATCAGGGAGGCTTGGCTCCTAAAACTCGAGATAATCATCAGTCATCCTCCATTTGCTTGGTTGCCCTCTAGTGCATGACTTGGCTGCTTGTACTCCAAGCTGAATGAAGGGGAATTCGAAGTGAGGAGTAATAAATGAGGGGGATTCCCTCCTATAAGTCCTCCCCTTTGTCCACTTCGAGTTATTGCTACCATTTGTCCACTGGATCCTCGACTTTGACCTCAAAATTCATCAATAATATGCATTAAACACATGTTAGACCACATGGCATCATAACTAACTCAACTCACTCCATAAGCATAAATATAATCAGAAAATCATACAATAAGCTAACCGAATGGCTGATTTGACTAGGTTAGGAGGTAAAATGAGCCCATATAATTACCCACTTATAAGGCTCATCAACAAAGCTTTTGCATAAACTTGGAGAGGATTCCAACTGTAAACAAAATGTTTGGTCTGGTAGTAGCTAGGTAGTTGAGACTTCCTACAAGATGTCTATACTTTGTTGCATTCTAAAATTATTTTCCTTCAATGGATGTGAGCTTTAAGTTTTGTTCCATTGGAGTAGTCAAAGGATTGCATTCAGTCATGCCAAACCTGTTCAACAGATCTCCAATATACTTCTTTTGAGAAAGGAACATGGACTTCGGATGTTGAGTTACTTCAATACCAAGATAGTAATGAGCATAGCCCAAATAAGTCATTTCAAAACCTTTCCTCAATTCCTTCTTTATGGATGCAATGTAGCTCCCATTGTTCCCTGTCATCAAAAGATCATCTACATATCCCACAAGATATACAACTGTTTTTCCAACCTTGTTGACAAACAAAGTTGCATCATCAAGATCATAATGTTTGAAATTGAGTTTCAGAAGATGCTCATTTAGTTTTTCATACTAGGCTCACAGTGATTGTTTGAGGCCATACAAGGATTTCACAAGTTTTCATACTTTATGTTCATGTCCTTTTACAACAAATCCTTTAGGCTAGGACATAAAAACATTCTCTTTTAGATCTCCATTCAAGAAAGCAGTTTTTGCATCCATTTGATGAACTTTCCAACAGTTCTGAGATGCTAGGGAAAACAGTGTCCAGATGGTAGTCCATTTTGCTGTGGGGGCAAAAGTCTCCTCATAATCAACCCCTTCCTTCTATGCAAAACCTTTTTCCACAAGCTTGGCTTTGTTCTTTTCAAGTGAGCCATCAACTTTATACTTGTTCTTGTAGACCCACTTGCAGCCAATTGGTTTGGTTCCCAATGGAGGATCAACCAACTTCCAAGTGCCATTCTTTATCAGGGAATCATACTCCTTTTGCATCGCTTCTTTCCATTCATCATGAGAAGCAACTTCTTTGAAGGAAGTTGGTTCAAAATCTATAGACAAATTCAATTCACAATCATAAGAAACATCCATATCAACAGGGGAATCAAAGTCATCTACATCACCTCCATTTTGCCGGTTTGAATTTCTAGTTCCTGTCTTTCCAACCTCATCGGGATGAACACTTTCAAGTGTCTTTTTTAGCCACTTTGGGGGACCTTTCCCAGATGGTCCAGGCTACTCCATTGATTGAGTTGGGACTGAATCAAGATTGAGTCTCCCAATTCTATCAATCACATCACTCAAAGTATCATCCTTTGTTGGAGTTTCATGCGGGGGAGAGAGTGCTTCAGAAGAAGATTCCATAGCTTGATCTAGTATAGGAATCACCCCTTCAAGATGTGGAATTTGATTATCAAATTCTTGAAATGATTTTGCATTTGCGAATCTATCCAAGCGATCAAGTTGCCACTCAACTAAATTCTCAGTTTTGGATGATTCAAGGAAGATTACATCTCTAGATACAACAAACTTTTTATTGACTTCATCATAGGGACGGTATGCTTTGGAGGTGTTTGAATACCCTAGGATGATACACTTGTGACTTCTTGCACCTAGTTTGTTTCTATGTATCTTTGGTATCAAGGCATAACATGTGGAACCAAAGACCCTGAGATGCTTTATCGAAGGAATGTGCCCATACCACATTTCATAAGGAGTCTTGTTTCTAATAGCATTAGATGGACATCTATTCTTTATATATACAGCACATAGAACTGCATCAACCCAAAACATCAATTTTAAATTTTTGAAAAACATCATGGATCACACCATATTTAAGATTGTCCTATTCATTCTTTCAGCTACTCTGTTTTGTTGGGGATTATAAGGCGCGGTTGTTTGATGTTTGATCCCATGTTGGAGAAGATAGTTTTCAAATTCATTTGAAGTGTATTCTTTTCCATTATTAGTGTGAATAGAGCCAATATGAAATTGTGCATCATTTTCAATCCATGTATGAAAGTTCTTAAATGTTTGAAAAGTATCACATTGGTTCTTCAATAAATAAACCCAACACATTCTGGTGTAGTCATCAATAAATGTCTTCATATATTTATTTCCATTTGCAGAAGAAACAGGCATTGGACCACATAAATCTAAATCAATGAGTTCAAGTTTTCTATGTGCTCTGAAATGTGAATCATGAAAATATTGTTTTCTATGCTTTCCTAGAATGCAAGCATCACATTGCTTAAGTTTCCTAGGAATTGTAGGCAAACTAGTAACACCATTTTTCTTCAACAAGAGGAGGCTGTCATAGTTCAAGTGTCAAAATCTAGCATGCCATAATAAACTTGATGGAAGTGTACCTTCTTCATAATGAGAATTGTATGAGAAATTTTGTGCACGAGCAGAGGTACCTTGCAGCTTGAGAACCCTTTCTTCTTCTATCCCCGTCATGAGAAGTGAGTGGTCTGATTCTTTTCTCACCTCAAGCTTGCCATCAAACATATGAATGGAGTGTCCTTGTTGGCAAATGTGGACCAAGGAAAGCAAGTTTCTCCTCAACTGTGGAGATATAGAACATGAAGCAGAAGAAAGTCTGGAAGACTAGGCAATTTAAGCCTAATTGTGCCAAGCCCTGATGGCTTGAGTTTTGATTTGTCTGCAAAGTATACTGTTCCATCAATATTGTCAGTAAATTATTCAAAAAAATCTCTTTTAAAATTCATGTGGCAAGTTGCTCTTGAATCAAGCAACCAATCATTTTTCCAAGAAGCAAGTGAAGCATTAAATAAGTTTTCATTTACTCCAATATTACAGTGTGCCACAACATAGTGAGCAGATTCAGGCGCTTTACCTTTCTCTTTGTCATTAGTTTTACCTTTGGGTTGGTTTCTTTCCAGCGCAATTCTGTCCCAAGGAAACTTGCATGTGGATGCATCATGTGATCTATTTCTTTTGCAGCATATGCAGTGCAAATCTGACTTTTCTCCTTGAGAGTGTCTGCCCCCCCTGCCTCTGAAATTTCTTCCTTTTCCTCTTCGACCACCTCTTCCTCTGGAAGAATCTTGAGCAAGATTCATTTCTCTATGTGCAAGGCACACAACCTCATCAGAAGATTGAGGAGTTGTCTTCTTCCCAAAAGCTTTCTCTCTTTCAACAAATTCTTTCACAAGGGAGTCAAAGGTAATATCTTTGAGGTTTCCATTTGCTTACAATGACTCAAGATAATTTGAGTAAGTGGGATAAAGTGCCTTGAGAAAAGCTATCAGAGGAGTATCTAGTTCAACATTAGTGACATTGATATCATGCATAATAGATTTTACTTCTGATGCAAGAGAAAGAGGATCATCATTTTGTAATTCAAGGGTGAACAGTTTAATCATGAGTTGAACAACTTCAAGTGCAGAGTGTGAGTCATATAGTTCCTTTAGCTTTTGTAAGGCTTCGAAAGCATTTGAAAATAGCGAAATATGGCGACTCACCTTTTCATTTATAGATGCTGCAATCAATGCATAAACCTTGCTGTTCTTATTTTCCTAAAAGACAAATTCCTTGTGTAAGATAGGTTGTTCAGGCTCTTTGTCTCCGTCTCCAACACACACTCCTTTCCATAGCTCATTAAAAATGAGAGTGTATTTGATTTTCCATGACCATTTAGGATAATTCTCCTTTCCATTGAGAACCACTCCCATAATAGATATTAATGAATGCATTGTAAAATCTGCGTGCTGTGGAAAAAAAATACTTCTATAGCAAAATTTTACTCCTAAAAAATAATAATCTGATTATGATATATGAAGATAGAGGCATTATGTGGGGAAGGTGTTATTGGAGGAAGGGTGATACCATGTCAAGCAGCGTTATTATGATGGAGAGGCACTCGCACTATGGGAGGAGGTAATTATGATAGTAGCGTATTATGATATCAAAAGGGAAACGTAGTTGAAACAATACCAACAGTTTGAAGCATAGACAACGTTATACTATAATTCAAAGACAATGAAATTATGAAACAATATAATGTATATTGACATTCTATGAGACTTATATATGAAGATAGACAATGAAAGCTGAAATTTTGATAGCGTTATACTATCTCTACCAACCGCATTAACTTATGGTAATGAAGGAAGGACAACATTCAACGTAATATAACCTAGACAACGTCAATGTATATAATCGGACAACATTAATATATATAACCTGGAGTGGATTCACATATGCCAAGGGCTGAGGTATGGACTGTTGGCATATGGACTATCGGACCACTGTGTATGGTAGCTGGGTGGGCAGGAGATGGTATGTGGGTGAAGGGAGGCAATGGGAATGGACTGTGTATGGAGGAGGGTCGTGGAGGTATCGAAGAGCAGTCGTATGGGAGTAGTGTTCAAAACTGGGAGGCCTTTAAACCCCGTGAGATTTCAAGCTTCAAAACCATGGGCATATGGGAGCAGCGTATGGACCAAGGAGCAACATATCCATCGATTCTTGTAATTTACTTGTGAATATACCAAGGCAAGTTGCTACCTACCATACAGTCGCGACTTCTTTCTCATGAATATCACGCCATCGCCTTTCTCATGCCACTCCACAGTCAGCCCTTCATGACTCCATTTGCTTGTAATGACTCTGCCAACAACATTCAACACACAATAGTGATTTTTCAGTCTGCAAAAAAATGCAGAATGGAGGCAAAATAGACAGAATAGGTAGAATAGGCAAAATGGGAGTTACAAAGTAGAGAGGGAAGCCAAAAATGGTGCTGGATCTGATACAATGTCAGACCAGGAGGTAACTCCTCAAATGTAATTGATTTATTCATTTAGTTTGTTCATTATTATATACAAAAGGGAGTGACTGTTCAGTTCATCTCCCGATGACTCTCCATTTCTTCTATTATTTATTTACACTAATTACAGTTGTTCACCCAATCCCTATGATTAGGTGTTAACACTTGAGACCATTAGCTTTCTTTCTTCTCCTTATTCAAGTTGGGTTCTTGAATATGTTTTAGTTTGACAAGGTCTTCCACACCCTTATCAACCTTATGCTACATTGTTCCGCCATTTGCACACCTCTAACACCTTCAAAATGCATTTAGATGAGAACTAGGACATCCTGTAGTAATTCCTATCAAAACTACAAGAAGCCTTTTTAAAACTACAAGATACCAATTTTGAGCATAAATGATAGTCTAAGGTTAGGGCAGACCCTCAACTTGACTCCCATGCCTTTTCCCCATTTTTAGGCCTTGGACAAAAGCTAAAAAGAGATTGGAGTCCTCTTGGAAAAAATCTTTTCATCACTGCAATTTGATTTTTGTTTTGATGATGAATGCCTCATTTCCTTTTGTTGCCTTCTTCTTCTCTCTTGTGGTCTAGATGGCTCCCTAACGGCCTTGGAGTTCTTTGTTTTGATTAGGTCTCTCTTAAGCTTTGCCATCTTTGCTCATTTCTTCCTTCTTGTAGCAACATTCTACCTTCATATAGTAGTCATTCCTCTTCTTTCAGGGTCTTCTAACTGCATGGGAGTAATGAGAAATGATGAAGAGGGATTGGATGATGATGCTAGGGCTCAAGGGGAGTAGTGTAGGTTTGTGAAAATGGAGAGGATGCTCTATTTGTTTTTTTCAAGACTAAAATGGATGGATGAATGATGAATAGATAATGAATATGAAGTGGATGGAGGGCTTGGAGTGTTGTGGTGACTTGGACTTTGCAAAAATTTCTTCTTTTAACTCCTGTCCTCATTCCTTGAAATCATCACCCTTCATAATTTGACTTTTCAACATTTCATGAGCGAAGGAGTGAGTTGAAATTAACTAGTTGAGGTGGCTGAGACTGTTGACCCATCATTAGCTTATAAAACCTCATCTCTCATGCATTAACAACAAATTTCTAACTATAATATGCTCAAGAGAAGAGGTCAAGAATATTGCATACCTATACCTACCTGATGGTTGTTGGAGAGACATGCATGCTGCTGCTGAGTTGATGTTGATGTGCAAGTGTTAGATGGTGATGCTAATGATCCTGATGCTGCTGCTAAGCTTTGGAGGAGCTTCTTTGACCTTTGGATCTCCATGCTGAAGCTGACTGCAAATCTTTGGCTACTTCATCATCATATCCCCTCAATTTTTCAAAGAAACCCATCCAATTGTGCCTTGTGAATATCTCTAGTACAGGAGAGTGCTGATGAATCCTCATTGTGTTGTTGGGTTCCCCCTGTCATTTTTCTCTGATGGATGGAGGTTTGTACATGTCTAATACTAAATTTAAAAATTATGTGTATACAATTCCCTTATGCTACAATCACTTTCAACAAACTAGAAGGGATTTTTATGTTCCTTTCACTTGGAAAAATGTGGGGAAATGGAGAGCCTACCTCCTTAACAATGCTTGATGAAGCCAACCCCTATTTTTCCCTTTTAAAACTGCTCACTGCCAATCCTGTAGGTGTTGTTCTGTATCCTGTAGGATTTCAGGAATCCTATAGGTTTTTAGGACAACAACTTGTATTGTTCATATCTCCCAAATGGTAGAATGGATTGACCTGAAACTTTATGAGCATGTTTCCGTCATCATTATGCACCTCCCCATAAAAACAATTTGGTCAATGGATGCACGGATCTCGATAAAAACTAAAAATGCCTGAAGGTAATGGAGGCCGATTTCTTGGAAACCGTGCACTTGAATTTGCTGAAAATTCTTGGGCCTGTTACCATCATCCATGTGCATCTCCCCAAGATTTTTTTTTAAATGGATGCACAGATATCAAGAAAATGTAAAAATGGATGTAGGTGATGGAGGCTGATTTCTCGAAAAATGTGCACTAGAATTTTCTGAAATTGCTTGAGCATGTTACCATCATCCATATGAATCTCCCCCTTAAACAACTTGGTGAATGGATGCATGATTTTCAAGTTATGGAAAAAACAAATTTTTTCTTTATGTATTTTTGTATCCCGTAGTAAAACACAACATCTTGAATTTTTTAGGGAAATAAGAAAAATAAATGGTAGAAGCTTGAGAATGATGGGTGGATGGTGAAAGTAGATGACGATGATGGATTGACATGGCCTTGGCCTTGTTGGAGCATTTTAGGAAAGGAGGAGAAAGTCAAAATTTGACTTCTTTTGACTAGGGTTGACCAATTTTCCTTTTGGTACCAACTTGTTCTTGTTGCTTGCAGATATTGGAGAGTAGATGCATTCATCCAAGACATGCATGGAGCGAAGATTTTTTTTTTTTCCTTTTTTATTTTTCCTTCTAGGCCTACTAGCCACCTCAAGGATGTTTTCAACTAGTAGGTCTTCCTAGGCAACTCAACGAAGGTTTTCACCTAGGATCTTTTATTTTTTCCTCTTTTTTCTTTTTTCCCAACCCATTGACCGCCTCATGGAGGTTTTCAATTAATTAGCCAATTTGAGGCGCCTCCAAGGAGGTTTTCACCTGAGATTTTTACTTTTTTATTTTTATTTTTTATTTTACCCTACCCTACGTGAAAAACAAAATCACTTTCAAGTATAAGAATACTTCCAATGGAGCCATGTGCACATCAACATGATAGACAAAATGATGTGTAGGCTTGAAATGTATGTTTTGAGAGGTAACTGAATTTGAGTGATCAAATTCTTTGACTTTGATGAATACAATCACAATTAAAGAAGATAGTATTGTTGCAACTTAGTGACTGTCTGGAACCGTATTCCTATATAGTTGTGATGTCCCTGGTCCTTTTGCTAATTTGGATCATTCTTCATGTCTTCTTCTACCATGACCTTCAAATCTTCCTATTTTTGCTGATTGTTCTCTTGAATACATGGAGGATTTGATGGTAACCATGAGGGAGCTTTCTCAATCTCTAATTTTGATGTTTGTTCTTCATCAATTGCAGCCCATGGTTCTTTGATCTTCTCTTTTGAATCTTCTTCTTTTGGATGTAGTCCTGCAATGATATTAAGACCTATTTTTTGCAATACTCTTCCTGAGCTATGGTGAAAACCATTGAGTTCAAGAGGAGATGTTTGGAAGTGTTGTATCTCAGCATTGTAAGTGGGCTAAGCTACTTCAATGTGTGGGTTTGGAAATGGTGGTATAGGTAGTTGAGTGGGAGTGTAAATTTGAGATGGATGTGGATGGGGTTGTGGTTGTGGTGGAGGTGACTGGTAAGGATAATATGGAGTTTGGTATGGATGATATTGAGGAAGATACTGAGGATATTGTGGATGGCTCCCATAACTTCCTTGCCAAGATTGGTTTTGGGGTTGAGATGGCCAATGTTTCCAAGGAAAGACTGTGTTCCAATTACTTTGAGGTGGATGTTCATAAGCTTGAAATTATGTATTAGTCTCTTGCATCATATCAAGCTGAATAGGCTGCCATATTCCTCTTGGAGCTACATAACATAACTTCATTGGCATTTGACTTGCTCCGTTGTCCTCTTGGTGAACTTCCTTCAACCTTGGTAATGAGGAGCAACATTTAACATCATGTGATTCTGTATGGACAACACAAACATCTTCCTTTTGCTCATTTCGTATTCTTATCATTTCTACTTGTTCGGTTATATTGCTAAGATTTTCTATTTTAAAGTCATCAAACAAATTTCCAAGTTTAGCTTGACTTACCGATCCTGATGTTGATTAACTTACTCTTGCCCTTCCTCTTGATATGTGTTTGCATGTTTCACAAATTTCATCAAATGATAATTGGTATACATCGCCTCTACTCATGAGATCAAGGAGATCAATCCACTCATCCCTAATTGTTCTAAGTAAGAGGACTTTTAGTGTGTTAGATCCTAAATGATGTAGTTTTTCCCTCTTAACATTATACATGAACCTCTCCATTAGATCCTCAACGTTCTCATATTCTCTTTGATTCATTCTAGATATTTCTTCCTTAAGATCATGATCCTTATATTTTTCTAGAAATATCTTTTGCATATCATTCCATGATCTTATTAATTAGTCCCTAAACTCATGAACCATTTAAGAGCTCTATCCTTCAATGTTGCCAGAAACAATCTTAATTTTTGAGTTTTTAATAAGTAACCATAAGATCTACAAATAATTTCAAATTCAAAGAGGAAGGTTTTGGATCCTCTGAGCTTAGACCATGAAATTTTGGAAGAAAAGATGGGGGGATGTTCTTCATGTGCACACTACCATCAGTGCCTTGAATGGGAAATCCGAGAGGATCTTCATCATTGTCATCATCTCCATCCATTTCTTCTACATTCTTTTCCATCTTCTTCTTATACCTGCGAAAGTGAATGGTGATGTGGCTCTTACTGCACCACGCGATCAAATGGGGGGGGTGGGTTGGTCTTGGAGAATTTTTTTGTTTTTATGATTGAATGAAAACTATAATGCAATGTAGTTTTCTACTTTTTAAATTAAATATGCATAATGCAAATATTTTGTTTTTTCAAAACGTGAAAAGAAATGAATCAACTAGGGAAGAAAACAATGCATACTTTGACACCTCCCCGGAAACGATGCCAAAAAGTGATGAACCTCGGTATTGCAACAAGAATGCTCCAACTCATAAGGCTACCAAATTTAATTATCAACCCGGGGTTCGTACAAACTTAAGAGGTATCGACACTATATATGAAACATACAATGTGTCCTTCCTATGCTATCATGATGTAATGGAGTGCATGTAATGAAGTCAAATCCTAAACTAATTGCTGAAAATGAAATGTTCGAAATGGAACCTTAACCTATTGCAAGAAAGAATGTACAATGAAAGAGATTGAAATCAAATGCCAAAACACACCATTTTCTAACTAACTGCAAAGAGGCTATGCTTCAAAATAATTCTAAGTTAACATGTATGCAATCCTACTGTCCTAAGCATGCAGATTTGCACCATCAAACCTTCTACTGTTGTGCATGTAAATGAATAAAATAAATGTGTTTTTCTTTTTTTCTTTTTTCATGTGAGAGTGTGAAAGCTAATCTCTTTTGGTGATGTGGAAGGTTGCTTGGAGATGATGGTGAATGGTCATAAGGCTTGGGAGACAAGTAGATACCCTTTTCTAGCTTCCTAGAGGATTTTTCCTCAATTCAGCCACAAACAGGGTTTCCTATAGGATGCTACAATGATTTCCTATAGGATCCCCTGCTTTACTACAAGATGTACAGATTTACTATAATTCATCGAATGACCAAGAAAATCGAAGCCAAATTGGATGGAACAATTTTTTTTATTAACTGGGATGTTTTAGGTCCCCATTTCAAGTGAAATCACTCAAACAGACCTCTGTTAACCCAAGCAAAAAAATAGAAAAATATTACTTGTCAAAAATCTAGAAATTCGAGAACTAGTGAGCTAGTAAATCTAAAAAATGCCTACCCTAATCAAGTGAAAATGCAATGGGGTAATTTTTGTTATGAACTAGAATTTTTTTGTGATCTAATACAAGTGGAACCAACTTGATTGAATCTCGTTAGAATTCTCTAAAAAATAGAAGAAATTTATTGTTCTTTGCGATAAAAGAGTTCCAGAAATCTAGATTTGGGAATAAGAAGACTAATCCAAGCAGCTCAATGATTACTATGAAATTCCAAAGATTTTCCAAGCATGAAATAATGTTTGTGATCCTTAAAAAGAACCTAATTTAACCATTTAACTCCATTCCACAACAAGAAATCATTAATACTAAATGCAGAAGTAGAAAGAAATAAAAACAAGAGATGCATGTGAATAAGAAGTGAAAAGAAGTAATGATACAAAAGGGCTCTAAGGCTCTTGGGATGGCCAAGCGCAAGGAAACTCAAAGAAATATGGAGGATAACAAGATTTAGAAGCTGAACATGACACCAATCTTCATTATTTTCATCAATAGAAGTACATCCCTACAAGAAAATACAATGGAGCTGCAAAAATACAAGCTCTCTCCATAATAACATTAATGAAAATCTATCCCTAGAGGAAAATTCGACTTGGTACTTATATAAAATGACTAGGAATCATTCCCCATGAATGGAGGAAGTTTCCCCACCAAAATCCCTTGATTAATGGATCTAGTCCCCAATACTGGGAATCTGCATTAAATGGCAGGGAACACATTCATAAATTTTTTCAATCATTGGAGTTCTACAATTTGTGCCATAATTCCATAATATCTTGTTGATTTATTATTTATTATTGTTCTTCCTGTAGTAGGGAACAATTTCCTAAATTATCTCCTCCAAATATTCATAATCTGCCCAATATTCTCATAATATTACACAGAAATAAATAATATTAGGCACTATTATCCAATTATTCATAAACCTTTATAACGAATATATTAAAGTTAAAAATAAATTATGTAATGCAGAAAGAGAGGTTTAATGTGCTAAAGGATGGTCATAGGCCTTAAATTATTGTTCAATTTAGAGGCATGAGACTTAATTTATATCTAGATTAAAGGCCCATCATACCCCCTTGGTGAAAGTGTTGCTCATCCTCTGAGCAACTTAGTGACCTCATTGTGCCTCACTCATGGCCCTTGTGCATTAAGAATCTTGGCTGTAAGTTCTGCAAGGACAAACCCAAAAACATATTTGTGCAAAGAAAAATCATTGTTACTTGAGACCATTAGCTTGCTTTCTTCTCCTTATTCAAGATGGGTTCTTGAATATCTTTAAGTTTGGCAAGGTCTTCCACACCCTTATCAACCTTATGCTACAATGTTCCGCCATTTGGACACCTATAACACCTTCAAAACACATTTATATGAGAATTAGGACATCTTGTAGTAATTCCTATCAAAACTACAGGTAACCCTATTAAAACTACAAGATACCAGTTTTGAAAATAAATGATAGTCTGAGGTTAGTGCAGGCCCTCAACTTGACTCCCATGCCTTTTTCTCATTTATAGGCCTTGGACAAAAGCTAAAAATAGATTGGAGTCCTCTTGGAAAACATATTTTCATCGCTGCAGTTTGAGTTTTGTTTTGATGATGAATTCCTCATTTCCTTTTGTTTCCTTCTACTTCTCTCTTGTGGCCCAGATGGCTCCCTAATGGCCTTGGATTTCTCTATTTTGATTAGGTCTCTCTTAAGCTTTGCCATCTTTGTTCATTTCTTCCTTCTTGTAGCAACATTCTACCTTCCTGTAGTATTCATTCCTCCTCTTTCAGTGTCTTCTGACTACATGGGAGTGACGAGAAACGATGAAAAGGGATTGGATGATGATGCTAGGGCTTAAGGGGAGTAGTTTAGGTTTGTGAAAATGGAGAGGATGCTCTGTTTGTTTTTCTCAAGAATGAAATGGGATGGATGAATGATGAATAGATAGTGAATATGAAGTGGATGGATGGCTTGGAGTGCTGTGGTGACTTGGCCTTTGCAAAAATTTCTTCTTTTAACTCCTGTCCTCATTCCTTGAAATCATCACCCTTCATAATTTTTCTTTTCAACATTGCATGAGTGAAAGAGTGAGTTGCAATTAACTAGTTGAAGGCGACTGAGAATGCCGACCCATCCTTAGCTTATAAAACCTCATCTCTCATGCATTGACAACTAGTTGAAGAGGTCAAGAATATTGCATACTTGTACCTACCTGATGATTGTTGGAAAGACATGCATGTTGCTGCTAAGTTGATGTTGATGTGGAGGTGTTGGATGATGATGCTGATGAACCTAATGCTACTACTAAGCTCTGGAGGAGCTTCTTTGACCTCTCTAACTCCATGTCGAATCTGATTGCAAATATCTGGCTACTTCATCATCATATCCCCTCAATTTTTCAAAGAAACACATCCAATTGTGCCTTGTGAGTATCTCTAGTACATGAGGGTGCTGATGAATCCTCACTGTGTTGATGGGTTCCTCCTATCATTTTTCTCTGATGGATGGAGTTTTGCACATGTCTGATACCAAATTTAAAAATTATGTGTATACAATTCCCTTATGGTGCAATCACTTTCAACAAACTAGAAGGAATTTTTACGTTCCTTTCACTGGAAAAAATGTGGGGAAATGTAGAGCCTACCTCCTTAACACTGCTTGATGAAACCAACCTCTATTTTTCCCTTTTAAAACTACTTATTGCCAATCCTGTAGGTGTTGTTCTATATCGGTAGGATCTCAGGGAATTGTGTAGGTTTTCAGGACAACGACTTGTTTTGTCCATATCTTCCAAACAATAGAATTGATTGACTTGAAACTTTATGAGCATGTTTGCATCATCATTATGCACCTCCCCATAAAAAAAATTTGGTCAATGGATGCATGGATCTCGAGAAAACTAAAAATGGTTGAAGGTGATGCTGGTCGATTTCTTGGAAACCGCACACTGGAATTTGTTGAAATTGCTTGGGCATGTTACCATCATCCATATGCATCTCCCTATTAAACAACTTTGTAAATGGATGCACAAATATCGAGAAAATGTAAAAATGGTTGTAGGTGATGGAGGCTTATTTCTCGAAAAATGTGAGCTGGAATTTTTTGAAATTGCTTGAGCATGTTACCATCATTCATATGAATCTCCACCTGAAATAGCTTGGCCAATGGATGCATGATTTTCAAGTTATGGCACAAACAAATTTCTGCTCTATGTGTTTTTGTATCCTGTAGTAAAACAAAGCTTCCTGTAGTTTTTTAGGGCAACAAGAAAAATAAAAGGTAGATGCTTCAGAATGATGGGTGGATGGTGAAAATAGATGATGGTGATGGATTGACATGGCCTTGTCTTTGTTGGAGCATTTGAGCAAAGGAGGAGAAAGTCAAAATTTGATTTCTTTTGACTAGGTTTGACCAATTTTCCTTTTGGTACCAACTTGTTCTTGTTGCTTGTAGATATTGGAGAGTATATGCATTCATCTAAGAGATGCATGGAGCAAAGTTTTTTTTTTCCTTTTTTTCTTCTTCTAGGCCTATTAGCCGCCTCAAGGAGGTTTTCAACTAGTAGGTCTACCTAGGCGCCTCAAAGGAGGTTTTCACCTAGGATCTTTTCTTTTTTCCTCTTTTTTCTTTTTTCTCAACCCATTGACCACCTCATGGAGGTTTTCAATCAATGAGCCAATTTGAGGCGCCTACAAGGAAGTTTTCTCCTAAGATTTTTATTTTTTCTTTTATTTTTCATTTTTCTTTTATTTTTCATTTTTCTTTTATTTTTTTTTATTTCTTATTTTACCCTACCTTACTTGAAAAACTGATCCAGGTCTGGGTGTGATGAAGAACCCTCCCAATACCTTTTACTTTCGTGATGTGTTAAATTTCATTTTTAAAAGAACATAAATGAATACATATACATGTTGTAAAGAAGAGGAACATGACTATCATGAACACATGAAGACATAAGCTGTTGATAATGGAGTTCGTCCAGGAGGGACTATGTCTTCGGGCCCCGGTGTTAAGATGGTTTAGGCTGCTGCATTAAGTGCTATCAATGGTGATGATGTACATAATAGGTGATGTTGCTATCATACAAGGAAAATGCCCTCACGTAGGAGTGGCTCCAAGAGATGTTTTGCTACAAGAACTCTCAGTCAAAAAGGACTCCTATCAGAATATGATGATAATGAGCATCCCGCCGACATGGCATAAATGGGATCTGAATGCAAAAATACATGGCGACACATGAGTATCCCATCAACATAATGACAAATGGATCTCAAACAAAACATGACGAATCATGACAACAAGTACATCACACAAATGATTTCGCATCACATCAAGCAAGAATCATGAAAACAAGTAAGAAATAAGATACCTCATCAACATCAAACAAGGATCTGTGCAGCAAAATGCATGGAAAAATAAGTACATGAACACACTACATATACCTCACAACCAAGGGCCAGCTGAAGAAGATGATGTCAAACTGCTGAAGCTGTTCATGCCATCGATCTTGCGGCATCAATCGCATGGAAATGGTTGCTCGCGCATAAATGCTGACACTTGCATTCCACATAGAAAAGTGGTTGGAAAATGAAATGAGAGAATGAAAAATATGAATGCACCATCAGATTTGTGGCATCGAATAGTGCAAAATCGACTGTCAAATTTCTGAATTCTGAGAAATTGAGAATTTGGGGCTCAAGGAATATTTTAGATTCCCCTAGATTCCTCAAAGATTCTGCTCCATAGGTGGACTGGAAATTTGCAACTTCAAAGGTGAATTTGACCTTGCCATTGTGATCCCTATGGAAAACCATGAAAAACGACTGTAAACTTGACTATATTCCGACATGGAGAAAAATTACCTCATTAGGAAAATTTCAAGGATCATGGTTCCGCTCCCTGTTTCTATAGCAGTCATAGTTCCACCTCCATACTGAAAAATGGCCAAAAAATGTAGAACTATAATGGATGAATTGAAAACACCATTGCATTCGTGGTGCCAAGAAGTGTTGAAACCATATAAAATTTGTCAAAATCTGACAAAGTGAAAATTCGGCGCTCCTGCAAAATGCTGCCTTGAACTGCGTGCAATGCCTCCTATGCCCCCTGGGCACACTGATAAACTGTGTTTAAATAAAATTTCTTCGGCGGATTTTCCTAAGTGGATGGTTGGATGATTTGGTTAATGCTCCAGTTAGTATGGAGGAGGTCGGGCGGTCAAACCCCACCTCCTCCTTTTTTTATACATTACCAACCAAAAAAATTTTAAATTAAAGTTTGGTTGGGTCGGGCCCGCCTTGGGCGGCCCGCCCACCGTACCCACCTCCATCTCCATAATTTCTTTTTAATGGGCAGTTGGTGTTGAATGGGTTGGGTCCGCGCCCTAAGGGCTGGCCCACCCAACTCTGCTCGTTTTAGTTGAGCCATGGTGCGAGATGTGGGGTGGTGGGGTCATGGCCGCCCACCCCTGTTTATTTTTTTTGGTTACCACAGTTTTGTGGGAGGGGCTGAGGGTCGTGGCCCACCCCTCCACCAATATTATTATTGTTATATGCGGGTGAGGATTGGGGTGGCGAGGTTGGTGGCCCGCCACCCCTTTTTTTTATATATATTTTTTTATATTAAAACAAAGTGTGCAAATTTTGAAAATTCAGTTTTTAAGCCGAAGGAGTCATTTTAACAAGGAAACAATTTTGCTCAGAATCTAGCTGGAGTTGGCTGGATTCCGTCCACCGGAAAAGTTGATATTGCGACCTGCTTAAGCTTACCCAATGAGCAAAAAGTCAACCCAACTTTGACTACCTCTATCTCCTTCATCTAGACTCAGATTGACGAACCATTCGCACTGCCGCGATCAGGACGACAAGATCTACGCTCTAGTCCTAGCTCAAATATAATCCAAACACTTTGATTTTTGAGCTTTCGTGAGTCCTTTTTGTCCTGTATGTGTGTCTAGAGCCACCTAGATCAATCCTCCCCACTGAGGAGCTTTTGGTCCTCCAAAAGCATGAAAAAATAATATGCAACTTCCCTATACCTTGTTTGCATCACAAGCATCCTGAAAGGTCTCGCTTCCATCTCCTTCACCTTTATTCTTCGGAGCTTTAAGTGATGAGCCGACACTTGCAACCTCTGCAACTTGTCGTAAATTGTTTTGCAAATTACATGCTTGACTTTCGTGACCAGCTAATGAGCCAAGCATCCCATACTTGCCTCGAGTTTATAACACATACTCGAAGGTCAAGTTACATCAAAATGGAAACAATACCCCAGCTATGAAAACAAAGCCAACATATCATTGTTGCTTCAACAGGTGATGGAAAGCACATCATCATTGCAACACATGATTTACAACAATAAGGCCAAACACTATTTGCTTTGACAAGTGATGGAAACACAACATCACTTTCAGAGTGTAAAATGCAACTCAAAATAAGACTAGACATCATTGTTGTCGAACAAGTGATGGAAAACACATCATCACTTTTACATTTTAAAATGCAACAAATGATTTACAAAAGTATGACCATGAAATGATAACATATCTAGGAACCATTTTTCACTTATCAAGGTGAACAAGTCATCACCCTGTGATGGTTTTGCTTGTCGAACAACTGTTTCATTTGGTTCAAGCATTGACACTTTGTCTTTAAGGTGCTGCTCTGGATGGAGCCTCCAACATGTGGCTCTTTGATGGCCACTTCTGTCGTAATGACTGCAATAGGTCTTCTTCCTCCAGATCTGTTTAACATGTTTCTTTACCTGCTGTTGAGGGGGTCTTTCACACCTCATCTTTTTGTGTGCTGCCATTCTTTTCCAACACTTAGAAAATGTATGGTCATGTAATCCAAAAAAGGTACATGTTTTTCAATTCCATGTTTTACATTCATTGTTAACAACATGATCATAATCGAAATGAACATTCAAATGTTGCAAGTGGTTATACCTTTCCTTGCCGTCTTTAATGTCGTTATGACGATGAGAGCTTGCTTCAGATTTCTGCCTGCGATGGGCACTGCCATGGAATGATGGGGATGTGTTCCCATCATTCTCTTTCCTCAACGATTTCGACGATGTCTCGGAAGAATCTGACACCTTTGAGCATTCTCCTTTGGTGTATCTCAAGCCTGCAAATTGAGGTCTCTGCGCAACCTCCAATGGTTGAGTTATGCCTTGGTTATTAACATCAAGTTCTTCTTCCTTCTCGTGCTTCATCTTGGTAAGGAGCCTCATGTTTGTCCCTGTAATTGGGATCTCCAAATCTCCAATAGAAGCATACTATGCAAAGACGAAACCGAAAGGAAATCAACATATTTTACCTCCTCTATTGATTTGGAAAGAAATGATGAGGGATTCTCATCATCTGTTGTTGGTGGTTCGCTATCTGTCTCAGCACATTCCCCAACTTCTTTCCTGACATACCCATGTCCTGTTCGACAGGGTAATTCCTCTACTTTGATGGGGTTGACAATGCCTTGGCCATTAACACCCAAGCCTTTTCCTTCATACCCCATTCTCTTCAATAGTTTAGAAACAATTCTTGTGGTGTAATTTTCAAAAACTACGAAATCATCATCAGGAAACATACATGAAGACAAAGAACGACTTTTTACCTCACATGGGTCACGCTGCAACTTTTCCAAGGCCTCGTCCTTTGCTTGCAGCTGTCATAGAAAACTATGTTTTTCCTCTTTCTCTTCATGTAGAAGCGTCTTTAATTCATTGTTCTTTGTTTGAAGATTATGTTTGTTATGCTTTAGTTCTTCTAGGGCCTCTTCTGTGGCTTGCAACTGAAGCTGCAATCGCTCCTTTTCCTCTGTCTCTTTCAATAGAGTTTCATACATGATTTCCACCCTTTTGGAAATTTTGAGCATGGTCTCGTACATCACTTTTTCATCCTCTGTCACTGCACGTTCCATTTTTCACGCTTGCAATTCACATCAATGCAAAGACTGCTCTGATACCACTTGATCCAGGTCCGGGTGTGACGAAGGACCCTTCCAAGACCTTTTACTTTCATGATGTGTTAAATTGCATTTTTAAAATAACATAAATGAATACATATGCATGATGTAAAGAAGAGGAACATGACAATCATGAACACATGAAAACATAAACCGTTCATAACAGAGTTCGTCCAGGAGGGACTACGTCTCCAGGCCCCAGTGTCAAGATAGTGTAGGCCGCTGCATTAAGTGTTGTCAATGTTGATAATGTACATAAGAGGTGATGTCGCTATCATACAAGTAAAATTCCCTCACATAAGAGTGGATCCAAGAGATGTTCCGCTATAGGAACTCTCAGTAAAAAAGGACGCCTATCAGTATGACATAAAACTCATACATGATGATAATGAGCATCTCGTCGACATGGCATAAAAGGGATCTCAATGAAAACATACATGGTGACACATGAGTATCCCATCAACATAACAACAAAGAGATCTCAAACAAAACATGATGAATCATGACAACAAGTACATCACACAAATGATTCCGCATCACATCAAGTAGGAATCATGAAAACAAGTAAGAAATAAGATCCCTCATCAACATCAAACAAGGATCTTTGCAGCACAATCCATGGCAAAATAAGTACATGAACACACTACATATACCTCACAACCAAGGGCCATCTGAAGAAGCAGATGTCAAACTGCTGATGCTGTTCGTGCCATTGATCTCGCGGCATCAATCACATGGAAATCGCTGCTCATGCATAAATGCTGACACTTGCATTCCACTTAGAAAAGTGGTTGGAAAATGAAACAAGTGAATGAAAAATATGAACACACCATCAGATTTGTGGCATCGAATAGTGCAAAATCGACTGTCAAATTTATGAATTCTGAGAAATTGAGAATCTGGGGCTCAAGGAATCTTTTAGATTCCGTCTAGATTCCTCAAAGATTTTGCTCCATAGGTGGACTGGAAATATACAACTCCAAAGGTGAATCTGACCTTGCCATTGTGATCCCTGTGGAAAACCATGAAAATCGACTGTAAACTTGACTATATTCCGACATGGAGAAAAATTACCCCATTGGGAAAATTTCAAGGATCATGGTTTCGCTCCCTGTTTCTACATTAGTCATGGTTCCACCTCCATACTGAAAAATGGCTGAAAAATGTAGAACTTTGATAGATAAACAAACAGTGCCATTGCATTCGTGGTGTTGAGAAGTGCTGAAACCATATCAAATTTGTCAAAATATAACAAAGTGAAAATTCGGCCCTCCTGCAAAATGCTCCCTCGAATTGCATGCACTGCCTCCTGTGTCCCCCTTGTGCACTAAAAAACTGTGTTTAAATAAAATTTCATTGGCGGATTTTCCTAAGTGGATGGTTGGATGAGTTGGTTAATGATCTGGTTAGTATGGAGGAGGTCAGGCAGTCAAACCCTACCTCCTCCTTTTCTTATACATTACCAACCAATTTTTAGTTGGGTCAGGCCCGCCTTGGGCGGCCCACCCGCTGTACCCACCTCCATCTCTGTAATTAATTTTTAATGGGCAGCTGGTGTTGAATGGGTTAGGTTTGTGCCCCAAGGGCTGACCCACCCAACTCCGCTCGTTTTAGTTGAGCCATGGTGTGAGATGTGGGGTGGCGGGGTCATGGCCACCCACCCCTGTTTGTTTTTTTTATTACCACAGTTCCGTGGGAGGGGTCGAGGGTTGTGGCCCACCCCTCCGCCAATATTATTTTTATTATATGCAGGTGAGAGTTGGGGTGGCAGTGTTGGTGGCCCGCCACCCCCATTTTTTATATTTTTTTGTTATATTAAAACAAAGTGTGCAAATTTTGAAAATTCGGTTCTTAAGACGAAGGAGGCATTTTAACGAGGCAACAATTTTGCCTGGAATCTGTTCAGAGTTGGCTGGATTCTGCTCACCAAAAAAGTTGATATTGTGGCCTCCTTAAGCCTGCCCAGTCAACAAAAATTCAACCCAACTTTGACTACCTCTATCTCCTTCATCCAAACTCGGATTGACGAACCGTTCACACCGCAACGATCAGGATAACGAGATCTACGCTTTGGTCCTAGTTTGAACATAATCCAAACACTTTGATTTTTGAGCTTTCCTAAGTCCTCTTTGTCCTGTGTGTCTCTCTAGAGCCACCTGGATTAAAAAAAAAATCACTTTCAAGTATAAGAATACTTCCAATGGAGCCATGTGCCCATCAACATGAAAGACAAAATGATGTGTAGGCTTGTAATGTATGTTTTGAGAGGTACCTGAATTTGAGTGATCAAATGCTTTGACTTTGATGAATACAAGCACAATTGAATAAGAGAGTATTGTTGCAAATTAGTGACTGTGTGGAACCATATTTCAATATAGTTGTGATGTCCCTGATCCTTTTGTTGATCTTCTTTTTGCTCATTTTGTATTCTTATCATTTATACTTGTTCGGTTAGATTGCTAAGAATTTATGTTTTAAAGTTGTCAAACAAATTTCCAAGTTTAGCTTGACTTACCAATCTTGATGTTGAGTGACTTACTCTTGCCCTTTCTCTTGATATGTGTTTGCATTTTTCACAAATTTCATCAAATGATAACTGGTATACATCACCTCTACTCATGAGATCAAGGATATCAATCCACTCATCCCTAATTGTTCTAAGTAAGAGGGTTTTTAGTATGTCAGATCCTAAATGATGTAGTTTTGCCCTCTTAACGTTATACGTGAACCTCTCTATTAGATCCTCAATGCTCTCATCTTCTCTTTGATTCATTCTAAATATTTTTTCCTTAAGATCATGATGTTTATATTTTTATAGAAATATCTTTTGCATCTCATTCCATTATCTTATTGAATTAGTCCCTAAACTCATGAACCATTTAAGAGCTCTATCCTTCAATGTTGCCAAAAAAATCTCAATTTTTAAGTTTGTAATAAGTAACCATAAGATCTACAAATAATTTCAAATTCAAAGAGGAAGGTTTTTGGATCCTCTGACCTTAGACCATGAAATTTTGGAAGAAAAGATGGAGGGATGTTCTTCATGTGCACACTACCATCAGTATCTTGAATGGGAAATCCGAGAGGATCTTCCTCATTGTCATCATCTCCATCCATTTCTTCTACATTCTTTGTCATCTTCTTCTTCTACCTGCAAAAGTGAATGGTGATGTGGCTCTTACTGCACCACGTGATCAAATGGGGGGGTGGGTTGGTGTTGGAGAATTTTTTTTGTTTTTATGATTGAATGAAAACTATAATGCAATGCAATTTTCTACTTTTGAAATTAAATATGCCTAATGAAAATATTTTGTTTTTTCAAAAAGTGAAAAGAAATGAATCAACTAGGGAAGAAAACAATGCATATTTTGACACCTCCCTGACAACGGTGCCAAAAAGTGATGAGTCTCGATATTCCCAAGGCTATCGACTTTAATTATCAACTTGGGGTTCATACAAACTTAAGAGGTATCCACACTATATGTGCAGCATACAATGTGTCCTTTGCTATCATGATGTAATGGAGTGCATGTATTAAAGTCAAATCCTAAACTAATTGCAAAAAATGAAATGTTCGAAATGGAACCTTAACCTATTGCAAGAAAGAAAGTACAAGGAAAGAGACTGAAATCAAATTCTAAAACACACCATTTTATAACTAACTGTAAAGAGGCTTTACTTCAAAAAAATGCTAAGTTAACATGTATGTAATCCTATTGTCCTAAGCATGCATATTCAAACCATCAAACTTTCTACTGTTGTGCATGTAAATGAATAAAATAAATTTGTTTTTCTTTTTGTCTTTTTTCATGTGAGAGTGTGAAAGCTAATCGCTTTTGGTGATGTGGCAGGTGGCTTGGATATGATGGTGAATGTTCAGAAGGCTTGGGATACAACTAGGGACCCTTTTCTAGCTTCCTAGAGGATTTTCCCTCAATTTGGCCCCAAAACAGGGTTTCCTATAGGATGCTACAGTGATTTCCTACAAGATCCCCTCATTTATTACAAGATGTACATATTTACTATAATTCATCGAATGACCAAGCAAATCAAATCCAAATTGGATGGGACAATTTTTTTTATTAACTAGGATGTCTTAGGTCCCCATTCTAAGTGGAATCACTCAAAAAGACCTCTGTTAACCCATGAAAAAAATAGAAAAACATTACTAGTCGAAAATCTAGAAATTCGAGAACTAGTGAGCTAATAAATCTAAAAAATGCTTAACCTAATCAAGTGCAAATGCAATAGAGTAATTTTTATTATGAACTAGAATGAGTTTTTTATTTAATTCAAGTGGAACCAACTCGATTGAAGCTCATTAGCATGCTCCAAAAAATAGCAAAAATTTATTGTTCTTTGCCACAAAGGAGTTCCGGAAATCTAGATTTGGGAATAAGAAGACTAATCCAAGCAGCTCAATGATTACTATGAACTTCCAAAGTTTTTCCAAGGATGAAATCATGCTTTTGATCCTACAAAATAACTTACATGAACCATTTAACTCAATCCTACAACAAAAAATCATTAATATTAAATGCAGAAGTAGAAAGAAATAAAAATAAGAGATGTATGTGAATAAGAAGTGAAAAGAAGGAAATAAAATGATACAAAAAGGCTCTGAGGCTCTTGGGATGCCAAGCCCAAGGAAACTTAGAGACCTATGGAGGAGAACAAGATTTAGAAGCTGAACATGAAACTAATCCTTATTATTTTCATCAATAGAATTACATCCTTGTAAGAAAATACAATGGAAATGGAAAAATACAAGCTCTCTCCACAATAACACTAATGAAAATCTATCCCTAAAGGAAAATTTGACTTGGTACTTATAAAAAATTATTAGGAATCATTCCCCATGAATGGAAGACGTCTTCCCATCAAAATCCCTTGATTAGTGGATCTGGTCCCCAATACTAGCAATCTGCATTAAATGGCAGGGAACACATTCCTAGATTTTTTCAATCATTTAAGTTCCACAATCTGTGCCATAATTCCATAATATCTTGTTGATTTATTATTTATTATTGTTCTTCTTGTAGTAAGGAACAATTGCCTAAATTATCTCCTCTTCCAAATCTTCATAATATGCCCAATATTCTCATAATATTATACAAAAATAAATAATATTAGGCACAAACATTCAATTATTCGTAAACCTTTCCAATGAATATATTAAATTTAAAAATAAATTATCTAATGCAGAACGAGAGGTTTAATGCGTTGAAGGATGGTCATAGGCCTTAAATTATTGTTTAATTTAGATGTTGGAACTTAATTTATGTCTAATTTTGATGCCCATCATACCGCCTTGCTGAAAGTGTTGTTCATCCTCTGAGCAACTTAGTGACCTCATTGTGCCTCACTCATGGCCCTGGTGGCCTCTCTCTTGTGCATTAAGAATATTGGCCGCAAGTTCTGCAAGGACAAACCCAAAACCATATTTGTGCAAAGAAAAAACACTATTTCTTGAGACCATTAGCTTTCTTTCTTATCCTTATTCAAGATGGGTTATTGAATATATTAAGTTTGGCAAGGTCTTCCACACCCTTATCAACCATATTCTACCTTTTTCTGCTGTTTGGACACCTCTAACACCTTCAAAATGCATTTAGATGAGAACTAGGATATCCTATAGTAATTCCTATCAAAACTACAGGAAACCCTGTTAAAACTACATGATACCAGTTTTGAGCATGAATGATAGTCTGAGGTTAGGGCAGGCCCTCAACTGGATCCCCGTGCCTTTTTCCCATTTTTAGGCCTTGGACAAAAGCTAAAAAGAGATTGGATTCCTCTTGGAAAACATCTTTTCATCACTACAGTTTGAGTTTTGTTTTGATGATGAATGCCTAATTTCCTTTTGTTTCCTTCTTCTTCTCTCTTTTGGCCTAGATGGCTCCCTAATGGCCTTGGAGTTATCTGTTTTCATTAGGTCTCTCTTAAGCTCTGCCATCTTTTTTCATTTCTTCCTTCTTGTAGCAATATTTTTCCTTCGTGTAGTAGTCATTCCTCCTCTTTCAGGGTCTTCTAAATGCATGGGAGTGATGAGAAATGATGAAAAGGGATTGGTTGATGATTCTAGGGCTTAAGGGGAGTAGTGTAGGTTTGTGAAAATGGAGAGGATGCTCTGTTTGTTCTTTTCAAGAATGAAATGGGATGGATGAATGATGAATAGATAGTGAATATGAAGTGGATGGAGGGCTTGGAGTGCTGTGGTGACTTGGCCTTTGCAAAAAAATATTCTTTTAACTCCTTTTGGTACCAACTTGTCTCATTGTTTGCAAGTATCGAAAAGTACATGCATTCATCAAAGAGATGCATGGAGCAAAGAAATTCAATTTTCATTTTTTTTATTTTTTCTTTTAGGCCTACTAATCGCCTCAAGGAGGTTTTCAACTAGTAGGTCTGCCTAGGCGCCTCAAAGGAGGTTTTCACCTAGGATCTTTTTTTTTCTTATTTTTTCTTTTTTCCCAACCTATTGACTGCCTCATGGAGGTTTTCAATCAATGAGCTAATATGAGGCGACTCCAAGGAAGTTTTCACCTGAGATTTTTATTTTTTGTTTTATTTTTTTTAATTTTTTATTTCACCCTACCCTACTTGAAAAACAAAATCACTTTCAAGTATAATAATACTTCCAATGGAGCCATGTGCACATCAACATGACAAACAAAATGATGTGTAGGCTTGAAATGTATGTTTTGAGAGGTACCTGAATTTGAGTGTCAAATGATTTGACTTTGATGAATACAAGCACATTTGAAGCAGTGAGTATTGTTGCAACTTAGTGACTGTCTGGAACCATGTTTCAATATAGTTGTGATGTCCCTGATCCTTTTGCTAATTTGGATCATTCTTCATGTCTTATTCTACCATGACCTTCAAATATTCCTCTTTTTGCTATTTGTTCTCTTGAACACATGGAGGATTTGATAGTAACCATGAGAGAGCTTTCTCAATCTCCAATTTTGATGTTTGTTCTTCATCAATTGCAGCCCATGGTTCTTTGTTCTTCTCTTTCAAATCTTCTTCTTCTAGATGTAGTCCTTCAATGATATTAACAGAATATTTTTTTTTTCAATACTCTTCCTGAGCTATGGTGAACACCATTGAGCTCAAGAGGAGATGTTTGGAAGTGTTGTACCTCAACATTGTAAGTGGCTTGAGCTACGTCAATGTATGGGTTTGGAAATAGTGGTACAAGTAGTTGAGTGGGAGTGTAAATTTTAGATGGATGTGGATGGGGTTGTGGTTGCGGTGGAGGTGAATGGTAAGGATAACATGGATTTTGGTATGGAGGATATTGAGGAAGATATTTAAGATATTGTGGATGGCTCCCATAAGTTCCTTGCCAACCTTGTTGCCAAGATTGGTTTTGGGGCTGAGATGGCCAATGTTGCCAAGGAAAGAGTGTGTTCCAATTACTTTGAGCTGGATGTTCATAAGCTTGAAATTGTGAATTAGGCTCTTGCATAACATTAGGTTGAATAGGTTGCCATGGTGCTCTTGGAGCTACATAACATAGTTGCATTGGCAATTGACTTGATCCATTGTCCTCTTGGTGAACTTCTTTCAACCTTGGTAATGAAGAGCAACATTTAACATCATGTGATTCTACATGGACAATGAAAACATCTTCTTTTTGCTTGTTTTGTATTCTTATCATTTCTACTCGTTCAGTTAGATTGCTAAGAATTTCTGTTTTAAATTCATCAAACAAATTTCCAAGTTTAGCTTGACTTACCGATCCTGATGCTGATTGACTTACACTTGCCCTTCCTCTTGATATGTGTTTTCATTTTTCACAAATTTCATCAGATGATAATTGTTATACATCACCTCTACTCATGAAATGAAGGAGATCAATCCAGTCATCCCTAATTATTCTAAGTAAGAGGGTTTTTAGTGTGTCGGATCCTAAATGATGTAGTTTTTCCCTCTTAACATTATACATGAACCTCTCTATTAAATCCTCGAGGCTCTCATCTTCTCTTTGATTCATTCTAAATATTTCTTCCTTAAGATAATGATCTTTATATTTTTCTAGAAATTTCTTTTGCATATCATTCCATGATCTTATTAAATTAGTCCCTAAACTCATGAACCATTTAAGAGCTCTATCCTTCAATGTTGCCGAAAAAAATCTTAGTTTTTGAGTTTTTAATAAGTAACCATAAGATCTACAAATAATTTCGAATTTAAAAAGGAAGCTTTCTGGATCCTCTGACCTTAGACCATGAAATTTCAGAAGAAAATATGGAGGAATGTTCTTCATGTGCACACTACCATCAGTATCTTGAATGGGAAATCTGAGAGGATCTTCATCATTGTCATCATCTCCATCAATTTCTTCTACATTATTTGTCATCTTCTTCTTCTACCGAAAAAGTAAATGGTGATGTGGCTCTTACTACACCACGTGATCAAATGGGTGGGTGGGTTGGTTTTGGAGATTTTTTTTGTTTTATGATTGAATGAAAACTAAAATGCAGTGCAGTTTTCTACTTTTGAAATTAAATATGCCTAATGCAAATATTTATTTTTTTCAAAAGGTGAAAAGAAATGAATCAACTAGGGAAGAAAACAATGCATGCTTTAAGACCTCCCCGACAACAGCACCAAAAAGTGATGAGCCTGGGTATTGCAACAAGAATGCTATAATTCCCAAGGCTACCGACTTTAATTATCAACCCGGAATTCGTACAAACTTAAGAGGTATCGGCACTATATGTGTAGCATACAATGTGTCCTTCCTTTGCTATCATGATGTAATGAAGTGCATGTATTGAAGTCAAATTCTAAACTAATTGTAGAAAATGAAATGTTCGAAATGGAACCTTAACCTATTGCAAGAATGAAAGTACAAGGAAAGAGACTAGAATCAAATTCTAAAACACACCATTTTCTAACTAACTGCAAAGAGGCTTTGCTTCAAAATAATGCTAGGTTAACATGTATGCAATCCTACTGTCCTAAGCATTCAGATTCGAACCATCAAACCTTCTACTGTTGTGCATGTAAATGAATAAAATAAATTTGTTTTTCATTTTGTCTTTTTTCATGTGAGTGTGAAAGCTAATATCTTTTGGTGATGTAGCAGGTGACTTGGAGATGATGGTGCAAAGAGGCTTTGCTTCAAAATAATGCTAAGTTAACATGTATGCAATCCTACTGCCCTAAGCATTTAGATTCGAACCATCAAACCTTCTACTATTGTGCATGTAAATGAATAAAATAAATTTGTTTTTCTTTTTGTCTTTTTTCATGTGAGTGTGAAAGCTAATCTCTTTTGGTGATGTGGCAGGTGACTTGGAGATGATGGTGAATGGTCATAAGGCTTGGGAGACAAGTAGGGACCCTTTGCTAGCTTCCTAGAGGATTTTTTCTCAATTTGGCCTCAAAACAGGCTTTCCTACAGGATGCTACATTGATTTCTTACAGGATCCCCTTATTTACTACAAGATGTAGAAATTTACTATAATTCATCGAATGACCAAGAAAATCAAATCCAAATTCGAGGGGACAAATTTTTTTATTAGATAGGATTTTTTAGGTCCTAATTTCAAGTGAAATCACTCAAAAAGACATTTGTTAACCCATGCAAAAAAACAGAAAAATATTACTTGTCGAAAATCTAGAAATTCGAGAACTAGTGAGATAGTAAATCTAAAAATTTCCTAACCTAATCAAGTGGAAATGCAATGGGGTAATTTTTGTTATGAACTAGAATATTTTTGTGATCTAATGTAAGTGGAACCGACTCGATTGAAGCTTGTTAGCATGCTCTAGAAAATAGCAGAAATTTATTGTTCTTTTCCACAAAGGGGTTCCCAAAATCTAGATTTTGGAATAAGAATACTAATCCAAGCAGCTCAATGATTACTATGAACTTCCAAAGATTTTTTAAGGATGAAATAGTGCTTTTGATTCTGCAAAAATAACTTACATTAATCATTTAGCTCAATCCTACAACAAGAAATCATTAACGCTAAATGCAGAAGTAGAATGAAATAAAAGCAAGAGATGCATGTGAATAAGAAGTGAAAAGAAGGAAAGAAAATGATACGAAAGGGCTTTGAGGCTCCTGGGATGGCCAAACCTAAGGAAACTCAGAGACCTATGGAGGAGAACAAGATTTAGAAGCTGAACATGACACCAATCTTCGTTATTTTCATCAATAGAATTACATCCCTGCAAGAAAATACAATGGAGCTGCAAAAATACAAGCTCTCTCCATAATAACACTAATGAAAATCTATCCCTAGAGCTAAATTCAACTTGGTACTTATAAAAAATTATTAGGAAGCATTCCCCATGAATGGAGGAAGTTTTCCCCACCAAAATCCCTTAATTAGTGGATCTGGTCCTCAATACTAGGAATCTGCATTAAATGGAAGGGAAAACATTCCTAGATTTTTTCAATCATTGGAGTTCCACAATCTGTGCCATAATTCCATAATATCTTGTTGATTTATTATTTATTATTGATCCTCCTGTAGTAGGGAACAATTCCCTAAATTATCTCCTCCTCCAAATCTTCATAATCTGCCCAATATTCTCATATTATTCCACAAAAATAAATAATATTAGGCACAAATATCCAATTATTCATAAACCATTCTAATGAATATATTAAAGTTAAAAATGAATTATCTAATGCAGAAAGAGAGGTTTAATGTGTTGAAGGATGGCCATATGCCTTAAATTATTGTTTAATTTAGAGGCCCAACATACCCCCCTGCTGAAAGTGTTGCTCATCCTCTGAGCAATTTAGTGACTTCATTGTGCCTTTCTCATGGTTGTGGCGGCCTGTCTCTTGTGCATTAAGAATCTTGGCTATAAGTTCTGCAAGGAAAAACCCAAAAACATATTTGTGCAAAGAAAAATCATTATTTCTTGAGACCATTAGCTTGCTTTCTTCTCCTTATTCAAGATGGGTTCTTGAATATATTTCAGTTTGGAAAGGTCTTCCACACCCTTATCAACCCTCTTCTATGTTGTTCTGCCATCTGGACACCTCTATCACCTTCAAAATGCATTTAGATGAGAACTATGACATCATGTAGTAATTTATGTCAAAACTATAGAAAACCTACATGAAACCCTGTTAAAACCACAAGATAACAGTTTTGAGCATAAATGTTAGTCTGAGGTTAGGGCATGCCCTTAACTTGACTCCCATGCCTTTTTCCAATTTTTAGGCCTTGAAAAAAAGCTAAAAAGAGATTGGAGTCCTCTTGGAAAACATATTTTTATCACTGCAGTTTGAGTTTTGTTTTGATGGTGAATGCCTCATTACCTTTTGTTGCCTTCTTCTTCTGTCTTGTGGCCTAGATGGCTGCCTAATGGCCTTGGAGTTCTCTGTTTTGATTATATCTCTCTTAAGCTCTATCATCTTTGTTCATTTCTTCCTTCTTGTAGCAACATTCTACCTTCGTGTAGTAGTCATTCCTCTTCTTTCAGGGCCTTCTAACTGCATGGGAGTGATGAGAAACGATGAATAAGGATTGGGTGATGATGCTAGGGCTCAAGGGGAGTAGTGTAGGTTTATGAAAATGTAGAGGATGCTCTGTTTGTTTTTTTAAAGAATTAAATTGGATGGATGGATGATGAATAGATAGTGAATATGAAGTGGATGGAGGGCTTGGAGTGCTGTGGTGACTTAGCCTTTGCAAAAATTTCTTCTATTAACTCATGTCCTCATTCCTCGAAATCATCACCCTTCATAATTTGACTTTTCAACATTGCATGAGTGAAGGAGTGAGTTGCAATTAACTAGTTGAAGGCAACTGAGACTACTAACCTATCCTTAGCTTATAAAACCTCATCTCTCATGCATTAACAACAAATTTCTAACTATAATATGCTCAAGAGAAGATGTCAAGAATATTGCATACCTATACCTACCTGATGGTTGTTGGAGATACATGCATGTTGCCGCTGAGTTGATGTTGATGTGCAAGTGTTGGATGATGATGTTGATGATCTTGATGCTACTGCTAAGCTCTAAAGGAGCTTCTTTGACCTCCTCCAAATATTCATAATCTGCCCAATATTCTCATAATATTCCACAAAAATAAATAATATTAGGCACAAATATCCAATCAACTCAAAAATCTAACCATTAAATTTCTCAATCTCTATCTTTCCACTGCTTGCCATCTTCTTTTACCACTATAGTCGATCTCGCAGATCTCCCACTGAACAGGGTCTACCACAGGCCCGAGTGAAACCCCTCAACAATAGAGGTGTCCCCTTGAAGCCAAAACATCTCTGACACCAACTATAGGTTTTTTAACCCCGTACAGAAATTACCTGCATACAAATTCTAAAACACAGAAAATAAACAATATGAGAGCATAACACATAAAACACATATACACAAAGATTTTCCCCTGGATCCCAAAACTAGGACTACCAGCTTGATTTTTAATTATGTTCCTTTCAATGTTACAATACATATTTATACATGCCGAAGCATCCAATACCATGGACCAAAAACCATCGCGTCCAAAACCATGGATGGAAAACCATAGGTAGGTTCGCCCAACCTAATATAGGGTCCAAAAAAAAAATTCCTGGGGCACTGCCCCAGACCCCGTAGAGGGCGGCTATTCGCCCCCGTCAAACCCCCCTGTGACCCCCCCATTGCGCAATCAACGCAACAAATGAGGGGCTCTGCCCCCCCTCTAACCCCCTGGTTCACTACATAAGTTAGTCATGGAAAGAATATAACACAACCCAACAGATGTTGATGTTGCTGTTAAGCTTTGGAGGAGCTTCTTGGACCTCCTCCAAATCTTCATAATCTGCCCAATATTCTCATAATATTCCACAAAAATAAATAATATTAGGCACAAATATCCAGTTATTCATAAACCTTTCTAATGAATATATTAAAGTTAAAAATAAATTATCTAATGCAAAAGGAGAGGTTTAATGTGTTGAAAGATGGTCATAGGACTTAAATTATTGTTTAATTTAGAGGCATGGGACTTAATTTATGTCTAATTTAGCGGCCCGTCATACCCCCTGCTGAAAGTGTTGCTCATCCTCTGAGAAACTTAGTGACCTCATTGTGCTTCACTCATGGCCCTGGTGGCCTCTCTCTTGTGCATTAAGAATCTTGGCTGTAAGTTTTGTAAGGAAAAACCCAAAAACATATTTGTGCAAAGAAAAATCATCATTTATTGAGACCATTAGCTTGATTTCTTCTCCTTATTCAAGATGGGTTCTTGAATATCTTTCAGTTTGGCAAGGTCTTCCACACCCTTATCAACCTTCTGCTACTTTGTTCCTCCATTTTTACACCTCTAACACCTTCAAAATTCATTTAGATGAGAACTAGGACATCCTATAGTAATTCCTATCAAAACTACAAGAAACCTTGTTAAAACTATAGGATACTAGTTTTGAGCATAAATGATAGTCTGAGGTTAGGGAAACCCCTCACCTTGACTCCCATGCCTTTCCCCATTTTTAGGCCTTGGACAAAAGCTAAAAAGAGATTGGAGTCCTCTTGGAAAAAATATTTTCATCACTGCAGTTTGAGTTTTGTTTTGATGATGAATGCCTCATTTCCTTTTGTTGCCTTCTTCTTCTCTCTTGTGGTCCAGATGGCTCCCTAATGGACTTGGAGTTATCTGTTTTGATTAGGTCTCTCTTAAGCTTTGCCATATTTGTTCATTTCTTCATTCTTGTAGTAGCATTCTGCCTTCGTATAGTAGTCATTCCTCTTCTTTCAGGGTCTTCTAACTGCATGGGAGTAATGAGAAACGGTGAAGAGGGATTGGATGATAATGCTAGGGTTCAATGGGAGTAGTTTAGGTTTGTGAAAATGGAGAGGATGCTCTGTTTATTTTTTTCAAGAATGAAATGGGATGGATGAATGATGAATAGATAGTGAATATGAAGTGGATGGGGGGGTTGGAGTGTTGTGGTGACTTGGCCTTTGCAAAAATTTCTTCTTTTAACTCCTGTCCTCATTCCTTGAAATCATCACCCTCCATAATTTGACTTTTTAACATTGCATGAGTGAAGGAGTGAGTTGCAATTAACTAGTTGAAGGTAGCTAAGACTACTAACCCATCCTTAGCTTATAAAACCTCATCTCTCATGCATTGACAACAAATTTCTAACTATAATATGCTCAAGAGAAGAGGTCAAGAATATTGCATACATGTACCTACCTGATAGTTGTTGGAGAGACATGCATGTTGCTGCTAAGTTGATGTTGATGTGCAGGTGTTGGATGGTGATGCTAATGATCCTAATGTTGCTGCTAAGCTCTGGAGGAGCTTCTTTGACCTCTAGATCTCCATGCTGAAGCTGACTGCAAATCTCTGGCTACTTCATCATCATATCCCCTCAATTTTTCAAAGAAAGCCATCCAATTGTGCCGTGTGAATATCTCTAGTATAGGAGGGTGCTGATGAATCCTCACCGTGCTGATGGGTTCCCCTTGTCATTTTTCTCTGATGGATAGAGGTTTGTACATGTCTAATACCAAATTTAAAAATTGTGTATACAATTCCCTTTTGTTGCAATCACTTTCAACAAACTAAAGTGATTTTTTTATGTTCTTTTCCCTTGGAAAAATGTAGGGAAATGTAGAGCCTACCTCCTTAACACTGCTTGATGAAGCCAACCTCTGTTTTTACCTTATAAAACTGCTCACTGCCAATCCTGTAGGTGTTGTTCTGTATCCTGTAGGATCTCAGGGAATCCTGTAGGTTTTAAGGAAACGACTTGTTTTTTCCATATCTCCGAAACGGTAGAATGGATTGACTTGAAACTTTATGAGCATGTTTCCATAATCATTATTCACCTCCCCATAAAAAACATTTGGTCAATGGATGCACATATCTTGAGAAAAAATAAAAATGGTTGAAGTTGATGGAGGTCGATTTCTTGGAAACCGTGCACTAGAATTTGTTGAAATTGCTTGGGCATGTTACCATCATCCATATGCATCTCCTCATGAAACCAATTTTTAAATGGATGCACGGATATTGAGAAAATGTAAAAATGGATGTAGGTGATGAACACTGATTTCTGGAAAAATGTGCACTCGAATTTTCTGAAATTGCTTGAGCATGTTACCATCATCCATATGAATCTCCCCCTGAAATAGTTTGGCAAATGGATGAATGATTTTCAAGTTATGACAAAAACTAATTTGTACTCTATGTATTTTTGTATCATGTAGTAAAACATAGCATCTTGTAGTTTTTTAGGACAAAAAGAAAAATAAATGGTTGAAGCTTGAGAATGATGGGTGGATGGTGAAAATAAATAAGGGTGATGGATTGGCATGGCCTTGGCCTTGTTGGAGCATTTGAGCAAAGGAGGAGAAAGTCAAAATTTGACTTCTTTTGACTAGGATTAACCAATATTCCTTTTGGTACCAACTTGTTCTTGTTGTTTGCAGATGTTGGAGAGTACATGCATTCATCAAAGAGATACATGGAGCAAATATTTTATTTTTTCCTTCTTCTTTTTTCTTATAGGCCTACTAGCCGCCTCAAGGAGGTTTTCAACTAGTAGGTCTGCATAGGCGCCTGAAAGAAGGTTTTCACCTAGGATCTTTTCTTTTTTCTTATTTTTTCTTTTTTCCCAACCCATTGACCGCCTCATGGAGGTTTTCAATCAATGAGCCAATCTGAGGCGCCTCCATGGAGGTTTTCACCTAAGATTTTTATTTTTTCCTTTATTTTTTATTTTACCCTACCCTACTTGAAAAACAAAATCACTTTCAAGTATAAGAATACTTCCAATGGAGCCATGTGCACATCAACATGACAGATAAAATGATGTGTAGGCTTGAAATGTATGTTTTGACAGGTACCTAAATTTGAGTGATCAAATGCTTTGACTTTGATGAATACAAGTACAATTGAGGAGCAGAGTATTGTTGCAACTTAGTGGCTGTCTGGAACCATGTTCCAATATAGTTGTGATGTCCCTGGTCCTTTTGCTGATTTGGATCATTCTTCATGTCTTCTTCTACCATGACCTTTAAATCTTCCTCTGTTTGTCGATTTTTCTCTTGAATACATGGAGCATTTGATTGTAACCATGAGGGAGCTTTCTCAATCTCTAATTTTTGATGTTTTTTTTCATCAATTGCAGCCCATGGTTCTTTTATCTTCTCTTTTGAATCTTCTTCTTTTGGATGTAGACCTTCCATGATATTAAGAGAATATCTTTTTTGAAATACTCTTCCTAAGCTATGGTGAATACCATTGAGCTCAAGAGGAGATGTTTGGAAGTGTTGTACCTCATCATTGTAAGTGGGCTGAGCTACTTCAATGTGTGTGTTTGGAAATAGTGGTACAGTTAGTTGAGTGGGAGTGTAAATTTGAGATGGATGGGGATGGGGTTGTGGTTGTGGTAGAGGTGAATGGTAAGGATAAAATGGATTTTGGTATGGAGGATATTGAGGAAGATAAAGAGGATATTGTGGATGGCACCCATAAGTTCCTTGCCAACCTTGTTGCCAAGATTGGTTTTGGGGTTGAGATGGCCAATGTTGCCAAGGAAAGAATGTGTTCCAATTACATTGAGGTGAATTTTCATAAGCTTGAAATTGTGAATTAGGCTCTTGCATCATATTAGGTTGAATAGGTTTCCATGGTCCTCTTGGAGCTACATAACATAGCTACATTGGAAATTGACTTACTTCGTTGTCCTCTTGGTGAATTTCCTTCAACCTTGGTAATGAGGAGCTACATTTAACATCATGTGATTATGCATGGACAACACAAACATCTTATTTTTTCTCATTTTATATTCTTAACATTTCTACTTGTTCGGTTAGATTGCTAAGAATTTATGTTTTAAAGTCATCAAACAAATTTCCAAGTTTAGCTTGACTTACCGATCTTGATGCTGATTGACTTACTCTTGCCCTTCCTCTTGATATGTGTTTGCATGTTTCACAAATTTCATCAAATGATAATTGGTATACGTGACCTCTACTCATGAGATCAAGCCACTCATCCATAATTGTTCTAAGTAAGAGGGCTTTTAGTGTGTCAGATCCTAAATGATGTATTTTTGCCCTCTTAACATTATACATGAACCTCTCTCTTAGATCCTCAAGGCTCTCATCTTCTCTTTGATTCATTCTAAATATTTCTTCCTTAAGGTCATCATCTTTATATTTTTCTAGAAATATCTTTTGTAGATCATTCCATGATTTTATTGAGTTAGTCCCTAAACTCATGAACCATTTAAGAGCTCTATCCTTCAATGTTCTTAGAAACAATCTCATTTTTTGAGTTTTTTATAAGTAACCATAATATCTACAAATAATTTCAAATTCAAAGAGGAAGGTTTCCGGATCCTCCAACCTTAGGCCATGAAATTTTGGAAGAAACGATGGAGGGATGTTCTTCATGTTCACACTACCATATATATCTTGAATGGGAAATCTGAGAGGATCTTTGTCATTGTCATCATCTCCATCCATTTCTTATACATTCTTTGCCATCTTCTTGTTCTACCTAAAAAAGTGAATTTTGATGTGGCTCTTACTACACCACATGATCAAATGGGGGTGTGGGTTGGTGTTGGAGAATGATTTTGTTTTTATGATTGAATGAAAACTATAATGCAATGCAGTTTTATACTTTTGAAATTAAATATGCCTATTGAAAATATTTTGTTTTTTCAAAAGGTGAAATGAAATGAATCAACTAGGGAAGAAAACAATGCATACTTTGACACCTCCTTTGCAAAAACGCCAAAAAGTGATGAGCCTCGGTATTGCAACAAGAATGATGCAACTCCTAAGGCTACCGACTTTAATTATCAACCCGAGGTTCGTACAAACTTAAGAGGTATCGACACTATATGTGGAGCATACAATGTGTCTTTCCTTTGTTGTCATGATGTAATGGAGTGCATGTAATGAAGTCAAATCCTAAACTAATTGCAGAAAATGAAATTTTCGAAATGGAACCTTAACCTATTGCAAGAAAGAAAGTACAAGGAAAGAGACTAATATAAAATTCTAAAACACACCATTTTCTAACTAACTTCTAAGAGGCTTTGCTTCAAAAGAATCCTAAGTTAACATGTATGAAATCCCATTTTCCTAAGCATGCAAATTTGAACTATCAAACTTTCTACTACTATGCATGTAAATGAGTAAAATAAATTTGTTTTCCCTTTTGTCTTTTTTCATGTGAGAGTGTGAAAGCTAATATATTTTAGTGATGTGGTAGGTGGCTTGGAGATGATGGTGAATGGTCAGAAGGTTTGGGAGACAATTAGGGACCCTTTTTTAGCTTCCTAGATGATTTTTCCTCAATTTGGCCTTAAAACAGGCTTTCCTACAGGATGCTACAGTGATTTCCTACAGTATCCCCTGATTTACTACAAGATGTACAAATTTAATATAATTCATCAAATGACCAAGAAAATCAAATCCAAACTGGATGGAACAAATTTTGTTATTAAATAGGATGTCTTAGGTCCCCATTCCAAGTGGAATCACTCACAAAGACCTCTGTTAACCCATGCAAAAAAAATAGAAAAACATTACTACTCGCAAATCTAGAAATTTGAGAACTAGTGAGCTAGTAAATCTAAAAAATGCCTAACCTAATCAAGTGAAAATGGAATGGGGTAATTTTTGTTATGAACTAGAATTTTTTTTTGATCTAATGCAAGTGGAACCAACTCGATTGAAGCTCGTTAGAATTCTCTAAAAAATAGCATAAATTTATTGTTCTTTGCCACAAAGGAGTTCTAGGTATCTAGATTTGGGAATAAGAGGACTAATCCAAGCATCTCAATGATTACTATGTCCAAATCTTTTCCAAGGATGAAATAATTCTTATGATCCTGCAAAAGAACTTACATTAACCATTTAACTCAATCCTACAAGAATAATTCATTAATACTAAATGCAGAAGTATAAATAAATAAAAACAAGAGATTCATGTGAATAAGAAGTGAAAAGAAGGAAATAAAATGATACAAAAGGGTTCTGAGGCTCCTGGGATGGCCAAGCCCAAGGAAACTCAGAGACCTATGTAGGAGAACAAGATTTATAAGCTGAACATGACACCAATCTTCATTATTTTCATCAATAGAATTACATCCCTGCGAGAAAAGACAATGGAGCTGCAAAAATACAAGCTCTCTCCACAATAACACTAATGAAAATCTATCCCTAGAGGCAAATTCAACTTGGTACTTATACAAAATGATTAGGAATCATTCTCCATGAATGGAGGAAGTTTTCCCCACCAAAATCCCTTGATTAGTGGATCCGGTCCCTAATACTAGGAGTCTTCATTAAATGGCAGGGAACACATTCCTAGATTTTTTCAATCATTGGAGTTCCATAATCTGTGCCATAATTCCCTAATATCTTTTTGATTTATTATTTATTATTGATCCTCCTGTAGTAGGGAACAAGTCCCTAAATTATCTCCTCCTCCAAATCTTTATAATCTTCCCAATATTCTCATAATATTCAACAAAAATATATAATATTAGGCACAAATATCCAATTATTCATAAACCTTCCTAATGAATATATTAAAGTTAAAAATAAATTATCTAGTGCAGAAAAAGAGGTTTAATGTGTTGAAGGATGGTCATAGGCCTTAAATTATTGTTTAATTTATAGGCATGGGACTTAATTATGTCTAATTTAGAGACCCATCAACAAGAATATTCCTCACAGTGTAGGTGGAGAAATCTATTGGCATACATGCTTGTTTTGGCCTAGTGATATGGTGGAGATCATGGTAAAGCCCATTATTACATGTTTATTGTGTTGTCCTAATGATCCGGGATGGATTACTGTAAAGCGTGGTTTCTATTGATGAGGGTGAGGTGTTTAGCCTCGGGATTCCCTAGTTGGTTCTTTTGGTTTGAGTCCCACTTTCATGCTTGGAATATGGCATGGGGGTGAATGGCTCAACAGAGATTTGGCTCAACCATTATATGGTTGGGTGGAACATGGTAATCCCACCTCAGGTTGGATTTTTCATTCATTAATAAGAGGGTCCTTCCTTGATATCTTATGTGTAAATGTGATGGTTTATATGTGGATTTTATGGCTCACGTATCATTGATATTTCTGTTGCTATTATGCTGGTTATAAGTATGTATTATGATAATGATGATGTATGGCTTTACTCATGCTTTGATTGGTAAAGGGATGAACAATGTATATATGAACTAATAGATGATAATGCAGTTAATGATATAAGGGATCAATGCTTCTTAGTGATTCTCAGATAAGTATGAGAAGCCTATGCTTAAATCTATTGTTTACACCTGTAGATTGCATTGATACCAAGAGTTTGACAGAATGTCAATCCTAGTTGGGGATGGTCAGACCTAGTCCTAGAGTTATTTTCTGGTTTATTAGTCTTGTCATCATGTGTTTAATGGATTCTAGAAGTTACAAAAAGTTCTGGGAAGTGGTCAGAATTCTGGGCTTGAAAAATGCCTTAAATCCCGCAGACTTTGGCATAGGTCTGCTAGAAATAGTCCCTGGACGCAAGCATGTAGGCTTGTGGGAGAATCCAGAGTTCTCTATCCACTAGCATGCCCATAGCATGGGAGCATACAAAGGTTTAATAACTTAAAAGGCTAGTGGGACCCAGCGGCATGATACATGAGTGGTTGGGATGGCTCTTGGGAGCATTGTTACTGATGTGGAAGGTATGCTTGATGTGTTTCTATTGATTCCACTTCCTTAAGGTCACCTAGGAGGTTGAATCATATCATAATAGCCTCTCATCACATGTTTACCCTAGTTGGTCGGTTACCTGGGTAGATGTGGGAGAAGGGTGTTACATCTGCAATTGGTTGCAACACGTCCATAATTATGACATATAAAACATTAAACATTATTAATTAGAGGAGAGCATCGATTAACATTAGGAGTAAATGATTTTATTTGAAGATTCACTTTCCTTGGTTGTTGACCAATATGACTTCTTATCTCTTTATTGAGAATTTCAGGTTTTGCATTGTTAGACTTTAAATTCCTTGCATCAACTTGTGAACTAGATTCTCCTTCAATAGTTTCATGAAAGCCAAGACTAGATTTGATGGCAGGAAACCTTTGACTACTAAGAATTTTATCAAAAATCTTAGTACTATCTTGAAATCTCAAATGTTTATCTTTTTCTTCTAATTTACTTTTCTGAATGTTTAGCTCAACCTCCATTATTTGATATTGCTTTTCCTTTTCTAGATATTTCTTCTTCATACCTTCTTCAGCCCTTCTTCCTTCTTGCACTTTCTCCTTTAATTTGAGAATCTCTTCTTTCAGCCCATTTTCTTGTTCTTCAAATGCTTGAAGTAGTTATTCATTCCCCTTATTTGATTTTTCAAGATATTATCTTCGAGAGACGATCTCAGCTTCAAGACCTCCATAATATTGTTTAGATTCCATAAAAGAAATTGCAAATTTAATATGATCCTTGTTATCATATGTCTGCAATTTATCTTTAAGATTAATAATGTTTTTCAAAGAAAGATCAAGTTTTGTTTTAAGATAAAAAATAATTCTTGTACCTTGTCTTCTTTTGAATCAACAACTCCATCTGAGATAACAAAGGTTGTTTTATTATCATGTTCATTTTTCGACACATTGTTAGGGATACGATTACCTCGTAGTTCCCCTGATGAGGAATCTTCCTTTGGGATTTCTTCATGGATTGCTTGTGGCTTATCCCACACTTACTTTTTAGTTGTATAATGCATAACCCTATTTAATGTTGAATTATGTATGTTATTAATGATGTCACTTAATTCCTTGTTGTTCTTTTGTACTTCCTCGTTTGATGAAGTGATTTTGGTGTATTGATTGCACACTATATACCAAACATCACAGTTCATTAGATTATACTTCACCTTTTCTTTCCATTGGTGATAATTATCATTGCTTAGCATAGGTACCCCTTCATTGTCCATTTTTTCTAACTTGCCTTGTTCTTCTGCTTCTAGGACCATCATTTTTGAATCTGTTTTCTCTTTAAAATGCTTACTTTCACTTTTACCCATGAGTGCAAGTTCAATTGTTTCATTGTCATCATCACTATCATTATTGCATAGACAAGGAAATGGACCACAGTTAGAACAAAAGCCCATACCTGATAATTCTTTTTTACCATCTTCTTCATTCTTGATAAATAGAAAGAGGGGTCCTCCCAAACCTGAATATTTGCTGACATCTGTAACTGTTACCACATCTGATATATCATTATCAATATTTTTTGAATCTCTCCTTCGAATTATCTTCTTCTTTCCCATCATCTTTTCGAACTCTGATACCAATTGTTGGGAAAAATACTGATGGGGGGGCGGGGGTGTGGGTCAGTGTTTTAAAACTCACTAAAACCTTTCAATTTCTTATTCATATTTCTATACGCGACTTTAATTCAATAAACCAACGTCTGTACGTGACTGTGATATGGATAAGTAATGTATATCCAATTAACTAACTTTTCAACTAATTCATCATATGTTTAACTTGAACCAGTACATTAGTAATTCTTTAGTCATTAATTAAAAGTAACTATGTGCGGTAATAACATAATAAACCATCATGCATAATCAATACATCAACACACATGAACACCATCATTTTTAGGTAGAAACCCAATGTGGGAAAAGACCATCATTGTTGTCATCTCTGTATTTATATTTTATTAGAAAGAAAACATTTTGCAATCTTATATTGGCATAGACTCATACCAGCTCATAGGCACCCACCTATATAATGTTACAACCTTTTCTTGTTCTCCAACACCTACTGGAAGAGAGCTCCAACCCCCTGATCTTGTTTACCAACACCCACCGAAAGGGAGCTTCAACCCCTTGATCTAATTTACCAGCTATCACTAGAAGGAAGATTTGTCTTCCTCACTAAAGGATCCAAACATCAACAACTCTGTGGACCAAATTTCATAATTTTCATACTAGATCCACTTGAATCAAAACATCAAATGTGTAGGCTACGCTTCATCAAATTTTTAGACTGGACCCACTACCATCATTTAAGATCAATATCGAATAAGACTAAAACCAACCATCATATAAATCACTTAATCACTGTACCAACTAATACTCAAATCAATCTCAAACAACCAAAGCAGTTAGATCGCTATAAATCTATTCACCATAATACCAATCCACATACTCTTCATCATAGAAATCAGATTTTGTCATTGCAAACCCTGATCAACCATATATCAAAATATATAAACTACTTTTCTTAAGTATATCCGCGTATATATGCATTTTCCATAAAGCATACCTGCGATAGATCTCAAAACCATGAACCCTGAAATTGAATCACTATCATACTGAAATACTCACAGAAATAATCACAAATATCTAAAGAAACATCATTACTATTCAACGAATCATTCCACAAATCATTCAACCTTAACCATCATTGTTAAACCCAGATCATCATGAAAGACTTCATTGACATACAACAACAAACACAAAAAGACTAATCAAGTTGATTAGACATCATATTCAACAAAATCCTAGCATATGTACGTGACCCTAAAAAACACTTCCACGTATGTATGCATCTTTCATATTTGATACCCATGTACATATCTGTCCCTACTACAGAATCGATACGCTACTACTCATAATCTGATCCGCATATGTAAATGTTTTTCATGAAAGAAACCTGCGTACATATCTGTAATTATTGACACAAACCTTCATTTCACAACATAACTTCAGTCAAACCCATACCCAGTAACAAACACGTCAAAAAATTATCATTACAGATCGAGCCAAATGAGAAGTAGATTATTGAATGTATAGTCATTTCAGCTCTATTGGATTTGATCCATCATCATACTCCCCATTGCATACTTATTTCAAATCAAACTATTCACTAATAACCCATAACTTGCACACAAAAAAATTTGATCTTTAACTCCTTATATAGCTTAGGCCTTATCCAATACCATGGGTCAAATCCTTAGTAATGCTAATGGTATTCCTAGACGAGATCAAATATTTGTTGTTGTGCTCATTACTATGGGCCAATACCATGGTAAAGACACCTGTTAATTAGAATACCATGGTGCGGATACTATAGACAACTTTGTTTCACAAAACCTGCGTATATGCAACTTTTCTTCACCATACCTGTGTATGCACACGACTCTACTTCATAGAACCTATGCATACTTCTTCAAACTTCATCTTTATCATTCCTCTATCTCTGAACTGATATTCCTTTGTCCAATCCTTTTGTCACATCTTTACTAGCATAAATACTCAACCTGCTACCATCACGTTGAGATCTTTATGAAGTAGGTTGCGATCAAGGACAACACATTTGTCATAATGCCAACAATCTCCCCCTTTCGATTTGATGGCAACCACTTTGGTGTTTGGTCACCATCACTTGTAGATATTTGTAAACAAATTTGTAGATATACCAAGTTTTTCTCCCAAGTCACCAAGAATTCTCCAAACACCAAGCTTTTGTCCCCCTTTGACATCAAGGGAAAAGGGTTGATCAATAATGAATGAAGTATTCTCTCCCTTTGTTCACATGAGTGTTGTAGATCTTATCTGCTGAGTATGAACAATGAATACTAACCATGCTTCCCTTGAGCACATGCTAAATTTTTTGAAGTAGTACATGAATTTATGACTCAACCAACATGACCTTTCCTATTACCAATGACTCATGCTTAAAGAAATCACCCAATACAGTGGGGTTACATATTTTACTCAACATTACATCACATGCCAAAAATCATGGGATTAGATGACTTGACCACAATAGTCCATACATGACTGAATTTTACAATGATTTATAACATAGGTCTTTACATGACCTTTACATCAAGAGACAAATATGACATTTATAAGCAAGTCCAAATACCTCAATAGCCATTAGAAATCATCATACACCATATAGGATCTGTGCCAAAAGCATATGTCAACAACAAAATGAACAACAACATGCACATTTTTATCATCAATTTGTAAGATAATACAATGTAGCTTTAATGCCATCAACCTATATTCAAGTATGCATCATTACCAACATAATATTTTTTTGTAGAGATATTTTATCAACTCATCCTTTTGTCCTCATCAATGTTAACTCACTCTTTCCTTTAGTACTAAGAGCCTCAATCCATGTTCATCAAAGGCATATGGATATTTTGTGGTATAACAACATATATTTTCATGCATCAATCAACATATGTGAGAACCAAGCATATCAACATAAAGTAGGATAGAGAAAAGTAGCATCATTCCTCAACATCATCAATATGTGAGTAAATATGCCATGTCTCCAAGTATAATTTAGCAAATGTAGCAGTAGTATATTAATAATCACATCTTCATGAAACCTGCAATAACATCATTCTCTTGGCCCATTTTCTTCATGCAAGAAGAACTATCACACCAACAACGCTTCATCAACATGCAACTTAAGTAATCATCCATAAGATAATTATATGTAATTCACCCATCAATGATATCCCATGACATAGAGATAGTAGTATGTATCTAGCTTCTCATCAATAGAAAAGAATGATCTCACCATCATTTATCAAACTTTGTTGGTAACCCATCTCCTTGACACCATTGAGATAAAAAATCCCCAAGTGATGTACCATGTGCAACATATCATGTGAGAACCAAGCACTATAGACATCATCATCCATAATTGTACCATATGCAAGAAAATTATGCAAAATGAAAACAAGAACATGTAGTTATCATTCAAAACTTCAACAATCATGTGTGTCTTTAGCAACATTACTAATATACTTATCATAGACACCATTATTCAACAAGAAAAACTAAAGAAATTATAATGCCAACAATGCATTATTATAAGCATAGAAAATGACCCCCCTAAACCTATGCCAAATGTTCACTATTAGATCTGATCAAATCAACTCATCCATTAGTTAGGTGATTAAAACATCTTCATCAATCACAAAATCCATCAAAGCATCGATTTCATATGACATCAATTCATAAACCATCAATACCACTTCTAAGTAGCATCCACAGACTGTAAATATCAACTTCAGAATAGGAAAGCCAAATGATAACTCTCTGAAGCATATCAGAGGATTTCCCTGAGTCTTTCCTATTGTTTCTTCAGCATAGGAAAACATACACGATTGTACTTCATAATATCCATGTATATAAAGTAAAATGTTGAATCCACAACTCCCCCTTAGCCTATAATGTCTGTAAATGTTCACTGTTACTACATCAGATGCACTGTCAGTAATGTAAGCAACATGAATATCAAAACAACCATGGGAGTCATCATCAAGACAATATATGTATTACTCCCCCTGAGATTACACATTACTGATCCTAAGTATCTGATAATCATCTTCTGCTCTTATGATATCATATACCTCACATCACTTCTACAGTCACTCTTTGAAGTATTCTTTTAAGAATAATTGACTGCAATGAGCACCATCTTCTTTTACTCTGAGTCTAAATCCTCCTCATATCTGCAAGAATTCAGTTCTTTAAGCACATTTATTTTTTTGGGTTTGTATATCCTCTTGCTATGACCTTTCCAGATTCTTCATCTATAACTTTTCATTTGGTTGATGCACACACAATTACATTTCTTTTATCTGCCATTTGACCTACACTTATAATATTCTACTTTAGCCCTTGAACTAATAAAGTATCATCTGCTCCACTATGTTTATTAATTTTGGCTCTACATGTTCCTAGATTTTTGTTGGAGAATTATTTCCAAGAATAAACTTACCATATTGATTTTTCTTGAGAGACTCCATCTTGCTCTTATCTCCAATCATGTGATGAGAGCATCTGTTGTATATGTACGATTCATATTCTTCTTTAAATGAGCAGCAAATATCAAGACCACACCTTATATATTCTTCTTCTTTCTTCTTATTATGATAAATGTTGGTGGATCCATATTTTTCAGATCTGCTGATTGTTATCACCTAGATTGACCTCAGGCTGAAAGGAGTCAATTCCAGGGTAACCACAAACCAAGCTTAACTAGGTAGCTAGCCCTACTAGGCCAGGAGAGGGTTCTCTCCTTTTGAATCTCAGTCAAGATGATTGCATTAGGAACAAGATTTTATGCTAGGTATAGTAGCTCAACAGTTTTGATTTCAATTGTTGGTGTTTTTGCCAGATCAGGAGGAGCTGGGCAATTTGGGTTTGGAAACTAAGTCAAAATTGCAAGGGATTCATGAATCCTTCCTAAACAGTAGAAAAACATGAAATACTGGTGTTTTCCCAAGGCAGAGCATTAAAACCTAATGTATTCCACCTATCTAACTTGAAAACAACCAATCAGAAGAAACTATATGGAAGAAGCATACATAAACAACATGAGAACATAATAATAGAAGAAGAAACACATGATAAAGGCCATACCATAGGGATCCCATAAAAATAGTTGCAACTTTATTAGTTTCCTGCCAAAACTGATACGTAATGATATGTGTTCAGTACATGAGCATCCAACTGAATCCAACCCTTGCCAATGACAAAGAAAATACATGATATAGACATTAAAAACACTCATCCTAACTATCAGGGTTTAAAACCATGAGAAGAGGAGCTATTTCAACCATTTATAAACAAGGACCACGAATCTAGGCAGTCAAACAACTTGCCTCTAAAAGAGGGGAAACTGATTCATTACCCTCAAAACCACTTTTATCTAATGAATCTACCATCTACTAGTGTTTGACTATTACATTTACAAACCATGGCATTAATTACATCAGAAAATTCACCTCCATGAGAGAGAAAACAAGAAAATGGTCGAAATTTAGCAAAACAGTCATCCTAAGTAAAAATGCCCTACGCGCAGTGCCACTAGTCCTACGTGCAATGCCACTTTGAGTCCACTTTTGGAGGCCTTCCCATCATCCAAATTGAGCCCAAGATATCTCATTGGAAAGGTATTAAAGTATATCTTCCGAAACACCTAGAATTTCGGGATTTGGAGCTCATTTGGCCCCTCAAAAACTGATTCTCCCAAGGCTGCTTCTATGTGTCAAAAAACTGGCAGAAAGGTCAAATTTTGAGTGTTTTTGGACCTTCTGGCAGACTAAATATGCTCCAAAAATTCTGAAAATTTCTAGGATGCATCTACTTGATACCCTGAATCTAAAAGTACAACCCATTTGTCCATTTGGTTCCCCTAGAAAAAGCACAGCGTCGGTGGCGCTGCGCTTCTGGGCAGATTTTATGTGTTTTGAATTTCCAAAATTCCGAAATGACAAAATCTCCTCCAAAACTACCCAAAATTGGTATGAGGCACCAACATCAACTACTTTGGTTAGCCAAGGAGGCTTCAGCAAACATTTTCAATCGATCCTCTTTCTTTTTGCCTTCTAAAGCCTCCTTAACCTATTTTTCAATTTTATGATCCTCAGGTTACAAATTTTGTTGCGGGTCATGTAATGGTATGCCATGTGTCTAAGCATTTTCTTGTCCCTGTTGGCCTTCTCAATGAGCCCTTCTAGATGTATGTTGACTCTCTCAACCCAAGTCTCCCTATTGTTTTGAATCTCTGGCTCAATAGGAGTCAATGTGACTTGAGTCTCTTTGGCAATTTGCCTATTTGCTTTGATCACTTCCAGCTCCATAAGGACTTGTTTGTCATTCAACTATTTGTTTTCTTGTTCTAAGTTATGAAATACTTGGCTCTCTCTAGGTTGACTGCCAAAGCTTGTATTTGAGCTGCCCTTTCCTGTATGATGATGTCTTTGATGGTTTCTTGATCTTGAGCCTCTAAATCAATAACCTCAGTGTCATGCTGCTCGGGCTCATCATGTTCTTCCAACTCAAACTCCCTTTCTTGCTCATCATCCAAGTCATCATCCTGTACCTTTTCCTATCCTTTGTTCAGCTGCTCAACCTATACCTGCTTTGTTGATGTAGAAGGCAAAGCCCCTTTCACGCCCTATGGAGATAACATTTGCCTGTGAACTAATGAAGAAGGCAAGGTCCCCTCCACCTCCTATGGAGCAAACACTTGCATAGTAGCTGCAAATAATTTCCTTGTACCTCTGTGACATGTCAATAATACCAACTCCTCAGCAGTTTTTGTCTCTCTGTATTCCTCTCCTATTTCCATATGAGTAGAAGGCCCACTTGTTTCTTGCATCATGGATGGAGGAATTTGGGGTTCCCTAAACATGTCATGAGTAATGAAAGTCTCCCAAGGGATATTTAGAAGACTGAGATGGTGAAGAACAATAATCTTGATTAAAGAGTAATGATATACGTTGTTCATCTACTGAGGGTATAGCTTCTTCTGCACAATGTAAGCCATCTTATCAATGTTTCTAAACAAAAAGTAGGGGAGGTTCAACATCTTCACTCTTGTAAAGTGCATGAGGAGCGTGATATGGTAAGTGTACAATCTAGAAAATATGCCCTCACAAGTGAAATATTTGATGATAATCCTCATCAAGGGGACACACCTATTCTCCAAAATTTGAAGGGGAAAAGTCTCTTCACCTGACTTCGGTACTGAGGCTTAATGTAAGGCTCATAATAATGCTCATCAAGGTCCTGAGCCTTATACCATTTCTCACCAACATCAGGAATTCTAGTGGCGTTTGAAATTACAGATGGTGACACTGTGAATGTCACCCCAGCAAGAGTCACTTCATTGTTATGCAGGTTTGCTACAAATATTCTAGCCAATTCATGATGAAACTGGACTCTTTCCACTAATTCACAGAACTCATAACATCCAATGTGTCTGAAACAAGAAACTACTAATGGAGAGGCCTGTAGTTTTGCTAAATTGGTTGGCTCTTCTCTGGTAATTTTACCTCCCTTATGAGGCTTTCTTTGTTGCCTTCTCCTCTCAACTGAACTATCACTTGCTATATCCTCCCCATCATAATTAGAGTCACCTCTATTCATGTTTAACCAATTTTCTTAGTTTGCACAATTTTAGACAATGAAAGGGAATGAATGGGATACTCTAAGGTTTGTAGGGATGAGATTGAGTGAGCTTAGGTAGTTATGGAAAAACCATGAGAGTGAGGGGAGGGTTTAGGGAATGAGTGATAGATGGTGAAATGTAGATGAGCATGAAGGGAATGATGGGTAAGGTGTTTAGTTATGAAACTAGGCAATGGGAGGAACAAAATGATTAGGGCTTATAGTGAAAAACTAGGGTTTTATCTTAGGAATGAAAAATTCTCTAAAACTTCACATATGCAAGCCAATCATCAAGAAAGGTGATAGTACTTACTTGTACAAGGTGAAATTTGGAGGAAATTTGGAAAAAATCTGAAGTTTGGAGCGTTTTTATGGTTTGCTGCTCTACGCGCAGCGCAGGCTCCTACCCGCAGCGCCTGTTCAAATTAAAACTGTCAAAATCTTGCCTACGTGCAACAAAATTCCCTGTGCGCAATGCCTTCCTCCCTATGCGCAGCGCTGGGAAAAAATCCTCCAGAAGCGTAGTGCTAGTTGCCTATGCGCAACACTGCCCCTGTTTTGCTAAAAATCACTTTGAAATTGCCTCTTTCTTCTCTCCTTTGGTTTCTTTGACTTGAAAATGACATAATTAAATGAAAATAGAATGAAAGGGGTTTTATATATGAGCACCATTTTGATTTTTACTTTTTGAAAACCCACTTTTCCAATGTTCTTTGCATTTCTAAAAACCTTGTTTTTAATGCTTGTTTCTCTTTTTGCTTTTGCAAGTGGATTAGCTCATGCTGACATGATTTTTGCAATGTTTGTAGCTAGACAGTATTGATTTATGCTTAGGCGCAGCTGGGAATTAATATTACATATAGGAACATGAAATTACATAAGAAATGATAATAAAAACAAAATATTATGTTTTCACCTCAAAACATGTTTTGAGGTGAAACTTACTAAGCTTTAAAAAGACTAACTTTTGACTTTGCAGATACTATGCTTGAGTTTATTTGGCATCCTCATGTCCTTGCTGATCTTTATTGGCATTTAACCATCAAATTGGACTATGTGGAAACCCTAAAACCTAATGAGACCAAACCCTATGACCTAATGAAATGGAACTGCAGAATGAAAATGAACCATGACTGAAGACTATAGAAAAAGGATTAGAAAGTATATTTCATGAGGGAAACTGAACTGACCTCAACCATCAGTGGATCCATGTCCTAATGGAATGATTAAAAATTAACAGTATGGGACTTCTACTATGAAAATGCAAAAGAGAAAATTGTGATCACTGATGGCAGTATGACAAGACTGACACTAACATTGGCTCCAATGGGATGGTAGCTCCTTGGAGGTGCCAAGAACACCGTAGACCTAGTAGCCTTATCCATTGGGCAATGGGGTTAAAACACTTCAAAGACTGAAAACCGACAGAATGAAAATTGAAACTGACTCATGACTCAAACTGTGACTGTAAACTAAATCAAAACCGGCAAACCTTACACAAATCATTCAAACTTTATAGCCTTCACTTCGGGCCCCAAGATGGAATGATTGTGTACTTTGAAACCTTACAATGAAAGGGAAAATGGTATGTACAATGATCATGTTATAATTTTAGAAATCACCTCAAACGTAGTAGTGCTTCAGGAGCCTGCCATTAACTGGTCCTCCTGGGCACTCTTGATCATCCATCTCCTTGAGCAGAAAAGCATTCTGTCCTTTGTATGCAGCGATCTTATAGGGTCCTTTCCATAAGTTTTTGAACTTACCATGATTTCCTTTGTCCTCATTCCGAGCATCCCAACACAACACTACATCCTCTAGCTGAAATTTGTCTACTTTAGTTTTCTGATCATAGATCTTCTTGATCTTTTCCTGTAATCTGAAAGTGTTTTGGAAAATTCCATCCCTTGTTTGCTGTAGATGAATCACCTGATTGATTCTTCACTAATAGTCATCCTCTTCACTGCCAGCCTCCTGAAACAGTCTCATAACCGCAACTGCAAGAGAGGTTGGAAAAACTGTGTCAATGCCATAAACTAATTCAAATGGAGACATACCTATGGATTTCTTATGGCTCACTCTGTCAGCCCCTAAGGCATTAACCAACTTTCTGTGCCAATTTTTCTTATTTGTTTCCAGCGTCTTCTTGATGATGTTCACCAAGGACTTATTTGATGATTCAACCAAACCATTTCCCTGCGGGTAATATGTTGTAGAATGACCCAAAGTAATATTATATTTGCTGCAAAATTCAATCATCCTCTTTGATTTGAATGTGGCTACATTATCTGTGATGATTTTATTAGGACAATCGAAATGAGATAAAATATTTGACTCTAGAAATTGGATGATTACCGTATCTGTGGCTTGTCTGGTTGGAATTGCTTCAATCCACTTAGTGAAATAGTTGGTTGTTGTTAGGATCCATTTGTGTTGTGCCGACGATGTTGGATGAATTTCCCCAATGAAATCGAGTCTCCACTGTTGAAATGGTGCATTGACTTCGACAAGTTTCAGTGTAAGAGGAAGTAATTTTCATTTCCCTTGAAAGACCTAACATTCATGACAGCTCATAACTATTTTATACACATTTGAAAATAGAGTCCACCAGTAATAACCTACTCTCAATACTTTATTTGTCGTTGTCTTCCAAAACAAGTGACCGCCACAATCACCTTTATGAAACTCATGCATCACCTGTTGAGCTTCATCTTCAACCAAACAGTTAAATAGAATACCTCCTGGATCTTTCCAATGAAGGGCATTATTTAAAATACAGAATTTTGAAGCTTTGAGTTTCAGTGATCTACCTTTGCTTCTAGACATTCCTGGAGGTGGCGAAAGATGCTGAAGTACATACACTAAGTTTGAATACCATGGTGATTGAAGAAACATTTCAGACACTTGAAGAAGCGAGCCTTCTTCTTCATCTTTTGACATGGCTGTGATGAGATTGATATCTAAAGCATGCAGCTTTGATTCAGCCATTAGTCTCTCCAAGCCTTGTCCTTTGATCAGCTTTGTGGGTTTAATCTCCAGATCATATTCCAACATTGTTGCAATCCACTTTCCTCGTCTTCCTTCCGGATCAGTTTGTTTTAGCACATCCTTTACTACTGCATTGGGGACATATGCTATGATGTGTGAGTGCAGAATATAAAATTTGAAATCCTTCAATTCTTTTACGAGAGCAAGTGCTTGTTTTTCAATTATATTATACCGCAAGGTAGCATCTCGAATAGTCCAACTGAAAAATGCAATGGGTTTCTCCAACTGATCTCTCTTTTGCATCAATCCTGCAGCCATGTTATGCTTGGATGCAAATGAAAATATAATGAAATCTTGAGTGTAATCGGGACTAATTAATACTGGAGCTGTGGTCAAAGCAAACTTTACCAAATTGAATGGCTTCATGGCATCCTCCATCCATTGTACCATGCTATCCTTTTTCAACATGTTAGTCATTTCTCTTAAATTTTCAGCTAAATTGGGTACGAATCTGCATAAGAAATTCATCTTACCATTGAAAGCTTGTATCTCCTTCTTATTTCAGGGAAAGTCTATTTGTTGAATTGCCTCAACCCTTGAAGGATCAACGTGAATTCCTTCTTTTGAGATAATATGACCGAGCAACTTTCCTTCATCCATAGCAAAAAGACTTTTCTTTGGATTAAGAGATATCCCGAACTTCCTACATTTTTGAAAAAAAAAATTTAAATGGTGTAGATGTTCATTATCGGAACCTGAAAACACTATCAAATCATCTAAATATACAACCAAAAATACATCCTTCTCATTAGCAAAAGTGATGTCCATTGCTCGTTGAAATGTGGCTCCAACACTCTTCAAACCGAATGGCATTTTTGCATAATGAAAAGTTCCCCAAGGTGTTGTAAATGTCATTTCGTCTTGATCTTTTTCATTGACCAGGATCTAATTATAACCTGAATACCCATTGAGTAGTGACATGCGTGATGCTCCAACCACTCTTTGCAGGATATGATCCATCTTTGGAAGTGGGTAATTGTCCTTCAAAGATACCATATTAAGGTTCTAGAAATATATGCACAATCTTATCTCTTCGGTCTTCTTTCATATAGGAACCAAATTCGAAATCCAATCATAAAATCTGATTGGGACAATTATACCAACTTTGAATAATCTATTTACCTCTTTCTTGATGGAATGCAGCAGCTTTGGTTTGATCCTTCTCAACTTCTATCTAAACGGCTTCTGATATGGTTTGATGGGAATAGTGTGTTGAATTATATTTTGTCATACACCTTCAGATCTGAATAATCCCAAGCAAACACATCAAAAAATTCAGATAACAATCTAACATATTTAGTTTTTACCTTGGGAGGCAATGCTTTGGACAATTTTACAAACTTGGGATGATTAGCTATCCCAATGTTTACATCTTCAACTCCTTTTTCTGTAGGCACCAAGCTCGGCTTTCTAGCTACATCATCTTGATCAAAAAGTTCTTATAAAGGTATGAGACCTTTAGGAATAATGTTGTCTTTCAGCTGCAAGATGTCCATCTAATTCACTTCAATCTCTTGTTCATCGGTATCATAATCATCATCTATGGAAGCATCCTTGAATTTTCCTTCATTCTACAAAAAGGTATTGATTTCATTATCATCCCAAAACACTTGCCATTACCTTAAATTATCCGGAACAGTAGGCCGGTGTTTGACATGAATTTCGAACTTGTTACTGGAGTTCATTGGAATCTTTAAGTTGCTAGTTGCAGTGGCTAATGAATCTGCAATAATATTCTAAGTCCGGGGTACAACTGTCAAAGTATAATCAGGAAACATTCATAGGATGTCTAGAACTGCATTTCTGTAGGCTCTCATCTGCGGGTGCTTTGCTTGATACTCTCCCTTTACCTATTTGATTACTATCTCTGAATCTCCATAGACCGAAATCCTTTTTGCATTTAACTTCTTCAAAAATTTCAGACCTGCAATCAAAGCCTCATACTCCACTTCATTGTTAAAGCAGTCAAAAGCCAACTTGTAAGAACACACTCTAACATTACTAGGAACTCTATCAAGTTGGAAAGCAGGGCTCCAAATCCAAATTCCTATGCTAGCACCATCCTTACCAACAGCTCCGTCAAAATCCATGCTCCAAAGACTTGCCTCTTCTTCTAGATGCTGAAATTTTTTTGCCTTTTCTGCATTACCTTGACTGATCTCTTCATTTTTCTATTGTTCACTGAACTTTTGCTGCTGGTAGGTGGAAAGCTCAGAAGAACTTTTTAATTTCTTTCTCTCTTGATCAAGGGTTGCTCTAAAATTTTCTGAAATCTCCGGTACATCATCTACTTCTACTAATTGAATATCTAGATCATTCAAACCACTATCTGAATATAGTAAAAATGATTCTAAATCGGTATGTACAACGTTTATTGGATGATTGAATGGCTTCTCTTTGCTAGTAAACATGTATTTCATTCTCTTCTCCCTATATAGTTTTCTCAATTGGCCAAACACGGGAATGGTAGCATAAGAGAAATCAAGTTGTAAAGTTCCCTTAAGTTTTGCACCCCACAATCTGGACAAGAGCATACCAAACCGTGGTGGAATGTCAGCGACAACTACATCCATCAAAACATTCTTGGCTGGGATTTGATCTAAAGATATGACCAAGTCTTTGATAAGACCAATACAACGGACCCTACCAAAATCAAAAGAATACAGGTCATGAGATTTTCGAGTAATGTCAAGGCCCAGTTTCTTCATAATGGCTTTTGGCATCAGATTATGAGAAGCTCCAGAGTCGAACATGGCATTATGGAGAACATACTCGTGTAATCTAAGGCTTATATAAAATGGAGGAAATTCACTATCTTCGAACTGACCTTCTAAGGTAGGGCCAAAAATGAGCTCAGGCTAATCATCTTCTACATTGAGCACGTCTGATAAAGGATCTACTTGCAAAATTTGAGACACATGGTTTCTATAAATGCTGTTCTTTACCAACTCAATCAAAGGAATTGAAACTTTTAATTTAGCAATTTCATTTTCTAAACTAAAAGCTAAAAATTTTCTACCTCTTTGACAGGATGGTCCTTCATTTTTGCTATTTCTTTTGCTGCACTTTGCTTATTTTTCTTCTCATTTGCAACGTTATTTGTTGATGGTCCTTTGCTAGAACTTGGATCAGCAGGGTCTTTCCCTTTCTTCTGAATGTCTGAAGAATCATTTTTAGATCGTGATTCCTTTCTCTTTTGAATTGGACTGACTGGTACATATTTGCTTCTCAAAGAGTATTGCTTCTGTTGTGCTGTCAAGGCATTCGTATATCCTCGCTAATAATCATCTAACTCATCCTCCAAGATTGCCTCATTTGCTAGTATGTAATCTTCATCCCTTTGGGTGTTTGGAACCTCTGCATATTCTTCATCTTCCATCAGAAAAGCGGGCATACCATTGGAGGTGAATAAATGGTTTGCTTCAACCACCGGATCATCATCATCTTCCTCCATTCTGTGCACATAGTTTGCTGCAAAGGAGTTTTAACCTGCTATCGTTGTTCTGTTTGATCTTGTGCCTTTTGTTCCCTTTGTTTAATCCAGAATTGGGGCTGCTGCTGTCCTCTGAAGTTTGGATTCTTGATTGGTGCTTTAGTTATATCTGCAACAGTCAGCTGGTCAAACAACTTCTCAACTTTTTGGATCAAAGTATCCATCTTAACATCTGAGGTAGATGTTTCCTGCTTTATAGTCACTTTTTTTTTTCAGATCTCGTTCTCTCTCTTTTGGCCAACAGATTTGCTTCTACACTTACAACGTTCTTCTGCATATCTTGAAGTATGGTAAGATCTCTTTCTCGTAACTGATATGCCATATCAACATCGAAACCGTCTGGAAACTTGAGCAAGGCTAACCCCATTGGTGGTTTAATGTCAGCCAGAATAGCATTATATACTCCATTAAACCTCACACAATAATTTTGCACACTTTCACCTACATTCCTTTTGATATTTTCATACTTAGAAAAAATTTGGAGTGGGTTCTTCTTTACCTCCCACCGGTCTAGGAATTGTCTATGCAGAACCAACAAAGTGTTGATAGAGGCTACTGGTAAAGCTCTGAACCATTTTCGAACTTCACCTCCAAAGCTTTGGACAAACAATCTCATAGTCACATTTTCTTGTTCTACCTCATGAAGGTCAAAGAAGTCATTCATTCTATCAACATGTTGTTGCGCTGTAATGCTTTGAGTGGCATCAAAAAGAGGTATTTTACTTTGGTAATCAGCAAGCATATCATCAAGATTCTGAGGTAAAACAAGGGGTGCATACCGCACAGCCATGACTTGAGGAGGATTTGAAATAACGGTTGGACTACTAGGGTTGATGGAGAAGTAGGGGTGATAGCTTTTGATCAGATATGATAGGTTGAAGGGCAAGGGTAGGTATGAACTGATGAACTTCATAAACTGATGGGAATACTGATGAACTAAGGGTAGTGGATGCCGATTTTGAAAGCTCGTGGATATTGGCAGTAGTGATGGATGATTGAGGAGAATTTAAGATATAGTTGTCAATTGATATGTTTTCCCTTTGAATTTCGAGATCTGTAGTAAATTCTGGGTCTAGAATTGTATCATCTAGTGCAGTTTCAGATTTGGTTCTGAACAGAGAAAGGTCAAAATACTCGTCAAAAGGGAGGTCTTCAATGAACAACCACTCATTGGGACATGAATTGGATCTAAGAACAGGTCTAGGGCTTACTGAACTTTCTTGTCTTCTGATTATTCTCATAATAAGGTTGGGATTTTCAAATACAGGGGGAGGATTTGGATCAGGATTGGCCCTCGTGAACTTTCTTGAAGCTAGTGTGCTCAAATTTCGCAGTTTTTATATTGCTTTGCAACTTCTATTTCAGCCTAGCAAATTCTAAAACTCGTCATCCAAAGTTCAAGAATCTATATGAAAGATATTACCGGGGTGATTAGTCTTTCATTCCCCAGTATGGTTGCCACTGTGTTATCACCTAGATTGACCTCAGGCTGAAAGGAGGCAATTCCAGGGTAACCACAAACCAAGCTTAACTTGGTCGCAAGCCATACCAAGCCGGGAGAGGGCTCTCTCCTTTTGAATCTCAGTCAATATGATTGGATCAAGAACAATATTTTATGCTAGGTATAGTAGCTCAAGGGTTTTGATTGAAATTGTTAGTGCTTTTTCCAGATCAGGAGGAGCTGGGAAATTTGGGTCTGGGAAACTAAGTCAAAATTGTAAGGGATTCTATGGGGCAAGGTAGGTATGATCTTTAGCACCTTAAGCTTGATGGGGTGAAATGATAGACTAGTGAGGAGATAAGAAGGGCATGAGAAAGTCATGAATCCTTCCTAAACAGTAGAAAAACATGAAATACTAGTGTTTTCCCAAGGCAGAGCATTAAAACCTAATGCATTCCACCTATCTGACTTGAAAACAACCAATCATAAGCAATTATATGGAAGAAGCATACATAAACAACATGATAACATAATAACAGAAGAAGAAACACATGCTAAAGGCCATAACATAGGGATCCCATAAAAATAGCCGCAACTTTATTAGTTTCCTGCCAAAACTGCTACAAAATGATGTGTTCAGTACATGAGCAACCAGCTGAATCCAACCCTTGCCAATGATAAAGAAAATACATGATATAGAATTTCAAAACACTCATCCTAACCATCAAGGGTCGAAACTATGAGAAGAAGAGTTGTTTCAACCATTTCTAAACAAGGACCAGGAATCTAGGCAGTCAAACAACTTGCCTCTAAAAGAGGGGAAACTGATTCATTACCCTCAAAACCACTTTTCTCTAATGAATCTATCATCGACTAGTGTTTGACTATTACATTTACAAACCATGGCATTAATTACATCAGCAAATTCACCTCCATGAGAGAGAAAACAAGAAAATGGTCGAAATTTAGCAAAACAGTGATCCTGAGCAAAAATGCCCTACGCGCAGTGCCACTGGTCCTATGCACAGTGCCACTTTGAGTCCACTTTTGGAGGCCTTCTCATAGTTCAAATTGAGCCCATGATATCTCATTGAAAAGGTCTTCAAGTCTAGTTTCTAAAACACCTAGAATTTTTGGATTTGGAGCTCATTGGCCCCCTCAAAAATGGTTTCTCCCAAGGCTGCTTCTATGTGTCCAAAAATTGGCAGAAAGGTCAAATGTTGAGTGTTTTTGGACCTTATGGCTAACCAAATCTGCTCCAAAAATTCTGAAATTTCTAGGGTGCATGTCCTTGATGCCCTGAATCCAAAAATGCAACCCATTTGTCCATTGGGTGTCCCTAGAAGGGCAGATTTTTTGTGTTTTGAATTTCCAAAATTCCAAAATGACAAAATCTCCTCCAAAACTGCCCAAAATTGGTATGAGGCACCACCATCAACTACTTTGGTTAGCCAAGGAGGCTTCAACCAACATTTTCAATCTATCCTCTTTCTTTTTACCTTCTAAAGTCCTCCTTAACCTAGATTTCAACTTTCTGATCCTCAGGTTACAAATTTTGTTGGTAGTCATGTAATGGTATGCCATGTGTCTAAGCATTTCTTGTCCCTGTTGGCCTTCTCAATGAGATCTTCTAGATGTATGTTGAATCTCTCAAGACAAGTCTCCCTATCGTTTTCAATCTCCTGCTCAATAGGAGTCAATCTGACTTGAGTCTCTTTGGCAATTTTCCTATTTGCTTTGATCACTTCCAACTACATGAGGACTTGTTTGTCATTCAACTATTTGTTTTCCTGTTCTAAGTATGTGATGACATATTTGGCTCTCTCTAGGTTAGCCGCCAAAGCTTGTATTTGAGCTTCCCTTTTCTGTATGATGATGTCTTTGATGGTTTCTTGATCTTGAGCCTCTAAACCAATAACCTTAGTGTCATGCTGCTCGGGCTCATCATGTTCTTCCAACTCAAACTCCCTTTCTTGCTCATCATCCAAGTCATCCTCCTGTACTTTTTTTTTTCAACTGCTCAACCTATACCTACTTTGTTGATGTAGAGGCAAAGCCCCTTCCACACCCTATGGAGATAACATTTTCCTGTGAACAAATGAAGAAATCAAAGTCCCTTCCACCTCTTGTGGAGCAAACACTTGTGTAGCAGCTGCAAATAATTTCCTTGTACCTCTATGATATGTCATGAATACCAACACCTTAACAGTTTTTGTCTCTTTGTGTTCCTCTCCTGTTTCCACATGAGTAGAAGGCCCACCTATTTCTTGCACCATGGATGGAGGAATTCGGGGTTCCCTGAACATGTCATGAGTAATGAAAGTCTCCCAATGCATATTTAGAAGACTGAGATGGTGAAGAGCAATAATCTAGATTAAAGAGTAATGATATACATTGTTCATCTGCTGAGGGTATGGCTTCTTCTGCACAATGTAATCCATCTTATCAATGTTTCTAACCAAAAAGTATGGGAGTTTCAACATCTTCACTCTTGTAAAGTGCATGAGGAGCCTGATATGGTAAGTGTACAACCTGGAAAATCTTCCCTCACAAGTGAAATATTTCATGATAATCCTCATCAAGGGTACATACCTGTTCTCCAAATATTTGAAGGGGAAAAGTCTCTTCACCTGACTTCTGTACTGAGGCTTAATGTAAGGTTTATAATAATGCTCATCAAGGTCCTGAGCCTTATACCATTTCTCACCAACATCAAGAATTCCAACGGCCTCTGAATTACAGATGGTGACACTGTGAAAGTCACCCCAGCAAGAGTCACTTCATTGTTATGCAGGTTGGCTACAAAGAGTCTAGCCAATTCATGATGAAACTGAACTCTCTCCACTAATTCACAGAACTCATAACATCCAAGGTGTATGAAATAAGAAACTGTCAATGGAGAGGCCTGTAGTTTTGCTAAATTGGTTGGCTCTTCTCTGGTAATTTTACCTCCCTTATGAGGCTTTCTCTATTGCCTTCTCCTCTCAACTGAACTATCACTTGCTGTATCCTCCCCAACATAATCAAACTCACCTCTATTCATGTTTAACCAATTTTCTTAGTTTTCACAATTTTAGACAATAAAAGGGAATGAATGGGATATTCTAAGGTTTGTAGGGATGAGATTGAGTGAGCTTAGGTAGTTATGGAAAAAACATGAGAGTGAGGGGAGGTTTTAGGGAATGAGTGATAGATGGCGAAATGTAGATGAGCGTGAAGGGAATGATGGGTAAGGGGTTTAGTTATGAAACTAGGCAATGGGAGGAACAAAATGATTAGGGTTTATAGTGAAAAACTAGGTTTTTATCTTAGGAATGAAAAATTCTCTAAAAATTCACATATGCAAGCCAATCATCAAGCAAGGTGATAGTACTTACTTGTACAAGGTGAAATTTGGAGGAAATTTTGCAAAAATCTGAAGTTTGGAGCATTTTTATGGTTTATTGCCCTACGCACAACGCTCCTGCAAAGACGCATAGTGCGGGATCCTATGTGCAGCACCCGTTCAAATTAACACTGTCAAAATCTTGCATACGCTCAGTGCAACGCCCTACGCAAAGTGCTTTCCTCCATATGCGCAATGCCAAGCAAAAGTCCTCCAAAAGTGTAGCGCTAGTTGCCTACACGCAGCGCCGCCCCTATTTTGCTAAAAATCACTTTGAAATTGCCTCTTTATTCTCTATTTTGGTTTCTTTGACTTGAAAATGACATAACGAAATGAAAATAGAATGAAAGGGTTTTATATATGAGCACCATTTTTATTTTTACTTTTTGAAAACTCACTTTTCTAATGTTCTTTGCATTTCTAAAAACCCTGTTTTTAATGCTTGTTACACATTTTTCTTTTGCAGGTGGATTAGCTCATGATGACTTGAGTTTTTGAAATGTTTGTAGCTATGCAGTATTGATTGATGCTTAGGAGCAGCTGGGAATTAATATTACGTATAGGAACATGAAATTACATAAGAAATGATAATAAAAATAAAATACTCTATTTTCACCTCAAAACATGTTTTGAGGTGAAAATTACATTAATCTTTAAAAAGACTAACTTTTGACTTTGCAGATATTATGCTTGAGTTTATTTGGCATCCTCATGTCCTTGCTGATATTAATTGGCATTTAACCAATAAATTTGAGTATGTGGAAACCCTAAAACCTAATGAGACCAAACCCTATGACCTAATGAAATGGAACTGTAGAATGAAAATCAACCATGACTAAAGACTACAGAAAAAGGATCAGAAAGTATATTTCATGAGAGAAACTGAAGTGACCTTAACCATCAGTGGATCCATGTCCTAATGGAATGATGAAAAATTAATAGTATGGGACTCCTACTATGAAAATGCAAAAGAGCAAATTTTGATCAGTGATGGCAGTATGACAAGACTGACACTAACACTGACATCAATATTCTTATTTGATTATTTGCCATGTTTTCTAAGGAAATCCATAGATTTGTTCCTACATACTTTTTGCTACATGCCCTAATTGTTACACATATAACATCTTATATGAGAAGAGGAATCATAATATTTTTGTTTCATATTCCTTTTATTGCAATTAATAGCTTTGTGACCAAATATATTGCAAGAAAAATAATATCCCTTAAAGAAGCTTGAGTACCTGGAAGGTGATGATATTTTTGTGAAGCGGTTATTTTCTTAAGATTGAAACAATCTGCTTTTGCAATTGGCTGCAACATGTCCATAATTATGACATATAAAACATTCAACATTATTGATTAGAGGAGAGAATCGATTAACATTAGGAGTAAAATATTGTCTTTGAAGCTTCACTTTCCTTGGTTGTTGATCAGGTTGAATTCTTATATCTTTGTTGAGCATTTCAAGTTTTTCATTGTTACCCTCTAAATTCCTTGCATCAGCTTATGAACTAGATTCTCCTTCAACATTTTCATGAAAACCAAGACTAGGTTTGATGGTGGGTGATCCAGGTGGATATTGGTGGCCACCTGCCAAGTCCACCTGGACCCCCACCATTTTCTTTCTCAGCATTTTCAGTTTCCTTAATTGTAGCACAACTTACTATTTTTAGCAGTTTTTCGGGTCCTGAACTTCCGGAGCCGTTTTGAGGCCCTAAACGACGTTTTTTGGGGAATCCGGGGGCAACACGAGTCCATGGAATGGACTGGTGTTGCCCATTCCAACAATGATAGTGCTCGGATAGATCTTTCTAATGAGCTATTGTACGCGTCAAACGGAGATCATATGCCAAAGTTACGACCCCGGGAAGTTGATGTACCAACTTACCCCCAAAACGGGGCCCACAGTTTGGCGTTTCATCTCCTAGGGTTAGGTTTTGTAATGTTAAGGGTTTTTCCATTGTTTCTCAACAATAAATAGGCCTTCGAGCCTCATTGTAACACAGTTCAGAGGCATGTAGCCATCACATCTCTTCTCAGAGATAAGCTACCATCGCCCTAGCTAGTTTATTGCCATTTCTGTTTGTAAGCATATTTAAGTATTTTCCATTAATGAAATGAAGTATTATTTCCGCTGCATCTTTGTGTATATGGTTATCTCTGTAATTTGTTGCGTTCCTGTTTAAATCCGGATCAGTGGTATCAGAGCGGTCTGCTTTTTCTCTGTTTTTCTTTGCATGTCCCCAACAAGGTCGGGATATAAGGAGTTAGGGCTTGAACTGGTTGAACCTTTGCAAGACCAGCCTCACAAATCCCGACGGCCTCCCATGGTGGACGAGAGGAAAGACGAGGGGGCAGGAGATCCCATCAAAATCTTGCTCGAAGAAGCGCTCGAGCGACAACGGAACGCGATGATGGACAACTTTGCGCAGATCCTTCAGCAGCTACCCAGAAGCGGCGCATCGGATTCCAGCAGCTCCTCTGGAAACGCCACACCCTTTAAGGTACAAGTTAATTTTTAAATCCCCATATTCGAGGGTCAGATAGACGCCGATGCCGTAGATAAATGGTTAAATCTGCTAGAGGGTTATTTTTCTGTTCATGAATTTTCGAGTCGGGAAAAGATTGTTTTTGCTCTTCTCAAAGCAGCCCCCCACGTCAAGGACTGGTGGGAAACCTACTGCGAGCAGAAGGATGAAAGTATTGGCTCACTATTTTCAGCCGCACCCACCTGGGATTCGTTCCGGGATGCCATCAAGGAGCAGTACTACCCTGTCGGAAGCTATGAGGATGAATACATAAAGTGGACCACGCTGCGGCAGGGAAGGGACCAAGACGTGCCGGAGTTCACCAATCTTTTCCATACCCTTCGCACAAAGTTGGGTATCAAGGATTCAGAGCAACATTTGATACTCAAATACCGTGGCTGCCTGCACAAGTACATCCAGGAAGAAATACAGTTCCTAAACATCCCTCGCTCAGCGCAGCATACCGGTATGCCGTCAAGGTCGAGCAGAAGTTTAAACAAAAGAAGCGAGACTTTGGATCTGCGAATCCAAAGCAGGGGAAAGGTGCCCCTAAACCACAGAACAAAGGACAAAGCCAAGGCGGGACAACCCAAGACAACCAGCCGAAGCTGCAAGCAAAGAGCAACGCCGCGAAGCCGAGAAAGGACACTGGAAAATGGTGCGAGTTCCATAAGAGCTCCACTCACAACACAAGTGAGTGTCGGGCCAAGCAGTCACTGGTGGCTGAGCTAAAGGTTTCAGAATCAGATGCATGTTCCGACTCTGAGTCAGAACCTGATAAGGGGTATGAAAAAGGGAAGCAGATCATTGATGCGGATCCCAGCGCCACTGTTGCTACCGCAAAGATCCAGAAAAATGAACCCGAAGATCCAGAGGAGGAGGAGCGTCTCTTCCACTCCCAGATGTGGGTAAAGGGCTCCCCGATACAGTTCATTGTTGATAGCGGGAGTCAAAAGAACCTCATTTCGGCAGAGGTCGTGAAGCGGTTGGGCTTACCGACCATAGCACATCCACAACCATACACCATTGGGTGGCTTCACCAAGGGCGAGATCTTCGCGTGAGCCAGCAGTGTCGCCTTCCATACAACATCAAGCCCTTCACGGATGAGGTATTGTGTGACATTGCTCCCCTTGAAGTTTGTGATGTATTACTAGGACAACCATACTTGTGGAAGCGACATGCTGTGTATGAATCAAGGCCCCGTGCTGTTATTATTACATTGGGAAATAAGTTGTTCAGGATACCAGAGGTAGCACCACCTGCCACCATCTCTTTGATTACTGCAAAACAATGCAGTAAGATCATTTCCAAAACCAGGAAATTTGTTTTCCTGATGATACGCCCTCAATGGAAGAAGAAGACAGTGGCCGCGGCCTCCAAACGGGGTCCCTCTGCACGGCAGCTACAGATGGACAAGATTGTGGAGGAGTACGAAGACATCTTCACCTCCCCGCAGGGGTTCCTCTGCACTGTCAAGTCAAGCACTCCATCGATCTGACCCCAGGTGCGCCGCTACCCAATGGACCAATTTATCGGCGCTCTGTTCTGGAGAACAATGAAATCAAGAGGCAATTCAGGAGCTCCTGCAGAAAGGTCACATCCGTCCGAGTTCTTCGCCCTGTGGGAGCCCGATAGTGTTGGTACAGAAGAAGGATGGGACGTGGAGACTCTGTATTGACTATCGGGCGCTGAACAAGATCACTGTCCGTAATAGGTACCCGATCCCGCGGATTGATGACCTCCTAGACCAACTAAAGGGGGCGAAATATTTCAGCAAGATCGATCTGAAGTCAGGATATCACCAGGTACCAATTGAACCCTCAGATGTGTGGAAGACTGCCTTCAAATCCAAGGAGGGCCTCTTCGAATGGTTGGTCATGCCTTTCGGATTGACGAATGCTCCTGCAACCTTTATGAGGCTAATGGATGACATCTTGCGGCCATTCACCAACTCCTTTGTAGTAGTATACTTGGATGACATTCTGATCTTCAGCCAGAGTTGGGAAGAGCACCTCCACCACATCCGACAGGTTCTCCAAACACTGCGGCAACACAAGCTATGTGCCAATTTGGAGAAATGCACTTTTGGCATGACCAGGTTCAGTATCTGGGATACATCATTGATGAACAGGGGGTGCATGTCGATCCAGCCAAGGTCCAAGTCATTCGGGATTGGCCCTCTCCAACCACTCTAACAGAGCTCCGCAGCTTTCTAGGTCTTTCCAACTTCTACCGCAGGTTTGTGTTGGGATTTTCTCATATTTCTTGGCCCTTGAGTCAAGTCACCAAGGGCGGGGCGAAAGCAAAATTCTTTTGGTCTGAATCTCAACAGAAGGCATTCAGGGAGTTGAAGGATCGCCTCTGCACGGCACCAGTGCTCGCGTTACCAGATTTACAACAACCATTTGAGGTCGAGACAGATGCCTCTGACTATGCTATTGGGGCAGTCCTTACTCAACATGGACATCCAGTGGCATATCACAGTGAAACACTTTCAGACACAGTCCGGAAGTACCCCACTTATGATAAAGAGATGTATTCCATTGTACAGGCCTGCCGACAATGGAAGCATTACATTTTGGGGAAGGAAACGGTCATCCACACAGACCACCGACCTCTGCAGTTCATACAGACCCAAGGGAAATTGCAGAATGATCGCCATCAGAAGTGGTCTACATACCTGCAACAGTTTCACTTGAATATCAAGTATAAAAAGGGCAGCACCAATAATGTTGCAGATTGCCTCAGTCGACCACCGATCATGGCGCTAACCACCGTGCTCAACTCTTGCGGGCACGAGACTTCTGATTGGCCACTTCTCTACAAAAGCGACCCAGAATTCGGCCACACATACCAGACACTCTTGGAGGGTCGGCAGGTTGCAGATTTTCACCTCCAGGATGCCATATTATGCCACCTCGGTCACCTTTGTGTTCCTTCAAGCGAGCGTGCCAAGATGATTTGGAAGCACACTACAGTCGGGCTGCTGGGCATTTCGGGGTCGAGAAAACAGTGGCAGTACTGCAAAACTATTTCTATTGGCCGAATCTTCGACAGGATGTTGGGAAGTACATCTGATCATGTACTGCCTGTGCCATTGCCAAACCGACCATTAAGAAGCAAGGCCTCTATACCCCGTTGCCTACCCCTAGTCGACCTTGGGAATCCATCTCCATGGATTACATGTCAGGCCTTCCTTCCACTAAGCATGGAAATGACTGTGTTTTTGTGGTCGTCGACAGGTTCTCAAAGATGGCCATTATGATGGCCTGCAAGAAGAATATCACAGCAGAAGCCACTGCTAAACTCTTCTTTGAACGAGTGTGGGTGCACTTTGGGATCCCACAGTCTATCATCTCAGATCGGGACAGTCGGTTTCTCAGCACCTTTTGGTCCAGTCTCTGGTCAATGCTGGACACCAAACTCACGAAGTCCACAGCCTTCCATCCTCAAACTGATGGCCAGACAGAGGTTGTCAATAGGATGATTGTGCACATTCTGCGCATGTATAACTCAAAGCATCCACGCACATGGGACGAGAGCCTCCCCTACGTTCAACACAGCTACAACCGAGCTCTTCACAGCTCCACTGGCCATAGCCCTTTTCAGGTGGGTTTGGGATTCCAGCCACTATGCCCCATTGATGTGGCCATGCCACTTGCAGCTACTCACATGAATTCAGCTCATGTCCAGTCCGAAACAGATAAGGCCACCAGCTTCATTGAGCACATCCAACATATTCGCCAGCAGGTCCATGACATTCTTGAGAAATCAAATGCCAAGTACAAGCAGCGACATGATCAACATCGGGTGCCACACAAGTTTCAGGTGGGCGACAAAGTCTGGTTGCATTTGCAAAAGGAACGCCTTACTGGAGCCTATCGGAAATTGAGACCACTCCGATATGGTCCTTACACCATTACTAAGGCTATGGGAGACAATGCATTTGAGCTCAGCATTCCCCCATTCCTTGGCCTGCACCCAGTATTTAATGTGGACCGCCTTCGGCCATACTTTCCACCATTGCTAGACACATCCGACATTGCAGAACAGCTCAAACCCACAGAATTAAATCCAGATTGCATGGAACAAGCTGCAACTGATCGGATCATGGACACACAGATCAAGAACACTCACCAACAGAATATCCAACTGTATCGAGTTGTCAAAGCGGGCCAACTCCTTCAGCAGGGCAAGTGGCTCACCAGGGAACAAGTTCAGCAGAAGTTTCCTCATCTCATGGAGGAGCTCAACGCAATGGGGACCATTGCTTCCTAAGGGGGGAGGAATGATCCAGGTGGATATTGGTGGCCACCTGCCAAGTCCACCTGGACCCCCACCATTTTCTTTCTCAGCATTTTCAGTTTCCTTAATTGTAGCACAACTTACTATTTTTAGCAGTTTTTCGGGTCCTGAACTTCCGGAGCCGTTTTGAGGCCCTAAACGATGTTTTTTGGGGAATCCGAGGGCAACACGAGTCCATGGAATGGACTGGTGTTGCCCGTTCAAATAATGATAGTGCTCGGATAGATCTTTCTAATGAGCTATTGTACGCGTCAAACGGAGATCATATGCCAAAGTTACGACCCCGGGAAGTTGATGTACCAACTTACCCCCAAACGGGGCCCACAGTTTGGCGTTTCATCTCCTAGGGTTAGGTTTTGGAATGTTAAGGGTTTTTCCGTTGTTTCTCAACAATAAATAGGCCTTCGAGCCTCATTGTAACACAGTTCAGAGGCATGTAGCCATCACATCTCTTCTCAAAGATAAGCTACCATCGCCCTAGCTAGTTTATTGCCATTTCTATTTGTAAGCATATTTCAGTATTTTCCATTAATGAAATGAAGTATTATTTCCGCTGCATCTTTGTGTATATGGTTATCTCTGTAATTTGTTGCGTTCCTGTTTAAATCCGGATCAGTGGGAGACCTTTGACAACTAAAAATATTATCCAAAATCTTAATACTATCTTGAAATCTCAAATGTTTATATTTTTCTTCTAATTTACCTTTTAGAATCTTTACCTCAACCTCCATTATTCGCTATTTCTTTAACTTTTATAAATACTCCTTCTTCATACCTTATTTAACCCTTATTCTTTCTCCCACTTGCTCCTTTAATTTGAGAATCTCTTCTTTCAACCAATTTTCTTGTTATTCAAATGCTTGAAGTAGTTCTTCATTCTGCTTATCTGATTTTTCAAGATCTTCTCTTAGAGAGACGATCTCAACTTCAAGACCTTCACAATATTGTTTAGATTTCATAGTAGCATTTACAAATTTAATGTGATCCTTGTTATCATATGGTTGGAACTTATCTTTAAGATTAACAATATTTTTCAAAGCAAGATCAAGTTTTGTTTTAATATCAAAAGTTTCTTCTAACATGTCTTCTTCTAAATCAGCAACTCCATCTGACATAACAAAGGTTGTTTTTTTATCATGTTCATTTTTTGACACATTGTTAGGGATAGGATTAACTGGTAGTTCCCCTGACAAGGAATCTTCCTTTGGCATTTCTTCATGGATTTCTTGTAGCTTATCCCACACTTGCTTTGCAGTTGTATAATGCATAACCATATTTAATGTTGAATGAGGTATGCTATTAATGATGTCACTTAATGCCTTACTATTCTTTTGCACTTCCTCATCTGATGGAGGAATTTGGTGTAGCCATTACATACTAGATACCAAACATCATAGTTCATTAGATTAGACTTCATCTTTTCTTTCCATTGGTGATAATTATCATTTCTTAGCATAGGCACCCCTTCATTTTCCATTGTTTACGACTTGCCTTATTATTCTGCTTCTAGGACCATCATTTTATAATTTATTTTCTCTTTAAAATGATTACTTTCACTTTTACCCATGCGCGCAGGTTCAGTTATTTCACTGTCATCATCACTATAATTATTGCATATGCAAGGAAATGGACCACAATTAGAAAAAAATACCATACCTGATAATTCTTTGTTACCTCCTTCATTCTTAATCAATAGGAAGGGGGGTGCTCCCAAACCTGAATATTTGCTAACATGTGTAACTATTACTATATCTGATATATCACTATCATTTTTTCCTCAATCTCTCCTTTGAACTATCTTCTTCTTTTGCATCATCTTAATGGATCTCCTTCAAGCGATCATGCTTCTTCTAAAGGACCTCCTCTGATACCAATTGTTGGGGAAAATACCGAGAAGGGGGGGGGGGACGGGGGAGCATGAATCAATATCTTAAAGCTCATTCTATATGACACTAACACTGACATCAATATTCTATATGCGACTTTAATTCAGTAAATGAATGTTGTATGTGATTGTGATGAGGATAAGTAGCTTATATCTAGTTAACTAACTTTTCAAATAATTCATCATCTGTTTAACTTGAACTAGTGCATCACTACTTCTTTAGACATTAATTAAATAGTAACCATGAGTAGTAAGAACATAATAAATCATCATACATAAGAAATTCATTAACACACATGAACACCAGGATTTTTAGGTAGAAACCCAATGTGGGAAAAAACCACTATTGTTGTCATTTCTCTCTTTATCTTCTATTATAAATAAAACATCTTACAATCTTGTACTTGTGCATACTCATACCAGCACGTAGGCAACCACCCGCAAAAGGCTACAATCTTCTCTCGTTCTCCAACACCTATTCGAAGGGATCTCAAACTCCCTGATCTCATTTACCAGCACCCACCGGAAGGGAGCTTCAACCCCTTGATTTTATTTACTAGCTACCATTGGAAGGAAGCTTCATCTTCCTCACTATAAGCTCTAAACCTCAACACCTCTATGGACCATGTTTCATAATTTTCATAATGGATCCACTTGAACCAAAACATTAAATGGGTAGGCCATGTTTCATCAAATTTTCAGACTAGACCCACTACCATCATTTAATCTCAATATCAAATAATACTGAAACCAACCATCATATCAAATCACTTAATCACTGTACCAATTGAGACCCAAATCAATCTTAAACAACGAAAGTAGTTAGATCACTATAAATCCATTCACCAGAATACCAATGCACATACTATTCATCGCAGAAACTATATTTCGTCACTGCAAACCCTTATCAATCTTATATAAAAATATATACGCTATTGTTCTTAAGTATATCCACGTATATATTCATTTTCCATGAAGCATACTTGCGTAAAGATATCAAAACATTGAACCTTGAAATTGAATCATTGTCATGTTGAAATACTCACAAAACCAATCATAGATATCAGAAGCAACATCATTACTATGCAATGAATCATTCCACAAATCATTCAACCTTAACCATCATTGTTAAACCCATATCATCATGAAAGACTTCATTGACAGACAAAAACAAACACAACAAGATTGATCAAGTTGATCATACATCATATTCAACAAAACCCTAACATATGTATGCAACCCTTACAAAACACTTCCGCATATGTACGCGCCTTTCATATTTGATACCTACGTACAGATCTTTCCATAATGCAGAATCAATATGCTACTACTCATAATATAATCTATGTATGTACGCACTTTTCATGAAACAAAACTGTGTACATAGCTGTAATTATTGACTCATACATTCGTTGCACAATAGAAATTCAGTCAAAACCATACACAGTAACAAACACATGTCAAAAATTATCATTACATATCAAACCAACTCATAAGAAAATTATTCAATATATAGTCATTTTAGATCTATTGGATCTGCTCCATCATCATACTCCCTGGTGTATACTTATTTCAAATCAAACTATTCACTAATAACCCATAACTTGCACACAAAACACTTTGATCTTCATCTCCTTATATAACTTAGGTCTTATCCAATACTATGGGTCAAATCCTTAGTAATTCCAATGCTATTCATGGTAAAGACCCCTCATATTTAGAATATCATGGTACAAAAACTGTAGGCAACTTTTCTTCACAAAACCTGGATATATGTGACTTTGCTTCACAAAATCTACGTATACGTGACTTTGCTTCACAAAACCTGCGTATACGCGACTTTGCTTACCAGTGTATGTATGCACCTTTTCTTCAAAGAACTTGCATATACTTCTTCAAACTTCATTTTTATCATTCCTCTATCTCTGAACTGATATTCCTTTGTCCAATATTTTTGTCACATATGTATTGACCTAAATACTCAACCTACTACCATCATGTTGACATCTTTATTAAGTATGTTTCCATTAGTGACAACAAATTTTCATAATATCAACAAGAAATATATCTTACATGGAATAAGTGACACTGAAAACTATCCACGAGAATGGCCACAATCAACTCTTGAAGATTCAAGGTAAAAAAACTCCTCAAAGCTCTCAAAATGGTAAAAATGAAATCACTTTTACCCCTTTTATGTCAAAAATAGGTCAATTTTAATATTTTTTACCTATTTAATGTCATATATCATATATTTTTAATCATGTTATTGTCTTTTGAGTAGGTTTAATAACATCTGAAGTACATGGTACAAGTTTTGAATCAGATTTTTAGCACAGGTGATTTTAGAAAATTAGCATGCTTTTATCACCTTTTTGGGCTCATTGGCACTTATGAAAAAGGAACCTGATACAGTCCTCTTTAATCTATTTTTAGACTTCCAAAACATGAGAATATTTTAGAGGAATTATCTCTTTTGCATTCGTTAAAGTAAATTAAAGGATGTCTGCCTAGTATAAATTTACCCCTTTTATGGATTGGGTTAACTATTTACGAAAAATGAATACTTTAGTCAAACATGACTAAAGGGTTCTCCTGGGTATTGTTTTGTGCCTTTCCAGGCCCAAGGGACTAAATTCACAAAAAAGAACCTCTCAGAGTTTTATTTTTGGCCTCGTTTTCAAGCTCTCTAAATATGAAAAAGAAGTCGAGTTACCCCTTAACTGGACTCAAAAAACATAAACAATGTAAGACTCGTCAAGCATGATGAGACCAAACCACTCCTTCGTAGGGTTCATTAAAAATACTTGGAAGGAAAATTTGGGGAAACAAGGAATAAAACCTAATTTTTGGTAGTAAGTTGCTCTTGAACATGACACTCTTTCACCTCCGTGATTGTTTTAGGTTGGGAAATTTCCTTTTCTCCTTTTTTACTACACCTTTTCAGTCTTCGTAATGGGTCTTTGAGTAAATGCTACCAATTCCATATAAGTGTCATCGATATGTTCAAGAGAAGTCTACCCTTAGTTCATTTTTTTTTCAATACCTACAACCTCTTTCATGCCAGCCATCCCTAAACCAACTCTACATCATAACATTCTAACTCAAAACTTGGTATCCATTTCGTGTCATTGATGGAGGATACTTCAAGGCCCTCCTACAATGGATCACTTCCTATATACTTTAACACATTATCTAGAAAGTTGATCTAGAAACCCCCCTTAGTGCCTTGGAACTTCCATACCTCAATGGAAAGTTTCTTCGCTTTCGGCACCAAGTTCTCTTCAATGGCCTTCGAACAAAATATTATGTGTGGTGTTTGACTCCAACACATCTATTCACACCTCATATATTGCGCTTAGTACCTTGAGGGCCATTATCATTATTGATGGCTCCTCTCACATCTATTAATGAATTTCATCATTGGCTGGTAATAAGATGGTATCTACCATGTTTGACTTCAACACATCTATTCACATTAACATATTCATACTATTGAGTGATGAGATGGAAGACAAAAGATCTAGTTTCATCCATCTAGGCTACAATTTCAGGATTCATACACATATCTATGAAGTATGATGGCTATGGCCATACAAAAATTCCTTTGAACATGAGTCCACAATGCATAATTGATGGGCGTGACTTTGATTATTGTACATGTAAAATGGCTTATATGCTGAATATGTGCATGCCTACCTCGGCAGTGATACCATGACAATAATGTATTGCAATAATTGATTGATGATTGATCTCAACCAGTAAATTCTCGATCAAGAGTTTCCACATGGTAAAGTACTTCAGTTCTTATCAACAACTCCTAACTTTGTACTTTGGGGGGGAATATTTTACAGGCCATGTTGGAGAGGTAAATCCCCTCTGCGGACAGAGGCGATCCCACTAGCCCAAAATGGGTCTAGCAACAATCAATCACGCTATTATGCAAGTTCCTAGTTGTAAATCAAAAGTGGATAAGAAGAACCAACCTGGAATCCAACGCTATTGTCGTAGATGAGTCGATATCTCCGTTCTCCAGCTCCGGCAGGTCACAATCCTAGCGATCTCCACGTATGGACACCTGCACATGCAAAGAACGAAGCGAATACAAGCATAAAATCCACGATATACAACTATATATCAGTCAGAAAGGACATAAATCAAACATCATCATCATGAACAGTAAGATTGGAACCATAATAATAGTCGTTTATTAATGAACAAACAGAGAAAATTACAACCAATGTTCTGACGTTGAATCTCTCCTCTGGCTGGGCAAGCAGCTACATATGCCTTGCAATAGATCCTTCTCTCTCTCTTTACTTGTGGATACACAGTTCAGACTTCCGGCAGCATAACCTCACTATAATCAATACTAGCACCAATACATCAGAACTCAAGAACTCCAGCACTTTGGAACTAGCTTGTCAAGTGCATGAGGATGGGCTTTTATAGATGGAGAAGGGAAGAAGATACAATGCATCCAGACACTCATTGTGGATTGACATTATCCCCAAAAAGCTGCTGTGGATAGATGATGAGGATAGATGATGAGTCTCGACATCTTTAAAGCCAGCTTTATTCCAAAAAGACTGATGACAATAAAAGGAAAAAAACATCCGGCGCGCGTTTGTCAAAAATCTTTCCCAAATTTGGTTGGCGCGAGTGTTGTTCTAAGACAGAGCGCCAATGGTCGCACCCTCTTTTGAGGATCTCATTTATTGGCACGGGTAAGACATTGTGGACCCGCGCTAATGGAAAAAGGGCACTTTTCAGGGATATTTTGCAGAAAGTGTCTTCAGGGAACATGAAGTACATACTCAGGGGAACATAATGCAAGTGTTTTTAGGTTATGTCACTGCTCACGACCAATCGTGACAAATTACTGTGTAACAGATGCCCCCTAAAGCATGAGGCCCGAGAGAGAGAGAGGGGTGAAATTCTTTACAAGAACACATGTAGCTGCTGCCGAGAATCTGCATTGAGAGATACAACTGATAGCTCAGGTACATGATGTATGTGGTGCAGCCACCCATAAGAAAGTACATAATAATCTAGATCCATAGTATGGGCGCAGCCATCTGGTTAGGATCAATGAATAGACTCAGGTATGGTCGCATCCATCCCGTGATTGAGTCATGTATCACGCCTGGATTACAATAGGAAAATCCAGGGTCTTGCGCTCCATCTCGACCCGAACAAAAGTACAAGTTCAAACATGCTAATATATGAGCTGAAGTCGAACATGCATGAACATCATCTGATTACCAGTCAATAATGGAAACTGTTAACAGACGCGAGAGGTACCACCAATAATGACAATGGCCCTCAAGGTACTATAGTTACAATCTACGGCGTGCGAATTAGTGATCTGATGTCGAACACCCGTAGAATCATTCGATCGGAGGCCAATGATGAAAACCTCGCGTCGAACATGAAGAACCTGCCATTGAGGCATGCAGGCTCCAAGGCACCGGAAGGGAGTCTCTAGATCAACTTCCTGGATAATGAGCTGAAGTCGACAGGAAGTGACCTTGATCGAAGGTGGGCCATAATATTTCCCACATCATCGACACGAGACGGAGAGATAATGTTGTGAATCAGGATTATATGAGCTTTTAGAGGTTGTTTTTCTGCAAAGGTCAACTTCTCTTGAACATATCGGTGGCACGACAGTGGAGTTGGCAGTATTTGACATCAATGGATCAGAGGTCATGGTGACGAGGCAATGAGCAGATGAGAGGTCAAACAGGATTACCCAAACCCACGGAGGCAAGTGAAAAATGAGATGAGATATCCCCACCTAGACACAAAAGCAGAGAAGTGCCATGTTCAAGAGCGACATACTGCCGACACGACAATAGTTATGGTTCCAAAAATTTTCTTTTTCCCCCACCATTTCTGGCTAGTACGGCGCGACCTAACAAGCATGATGGGGATAGCATATGCTTTTGGTGCGTCATTTCGACAAAATCCGATGTCATCAGGTTTTAACGAGTTTGACAAAGGAAGAACTCGGCATCTTTTCATGTTTAGAGAGTTTGAAAAGACAGCGGAAAAGGAAACTCCAGGGTGTCCTTTTTCGTAAAGTTGTGTCTCTCGAGCCCGAAAAAGTATAAAACAATGCTCGAAAGAACCGCCTGACCATTACGATCGAGGAGTGCTTTTCATAAGTAGTGATTTTAATATGAAAAAGTAAAAAAGAGATCAAAACCACGTCGTTTCGTAACCATTTACGAGTTTGAAACGACAAAAACCCGGTAATCTTTTTATGATTTAACGGTCGACAAAAAGAACTTAAAACGACCGCCCCTTATTAACGTTTTAACGAGTCAAGAGGAGTAACTTGGCAATCTTTTCATGTTTAACGAGTCAGAAAAGAGCTGAAAGATAACTCTAAAAAGGAGCTTGTTTCATTGCTTTGAGTTGCACCAACCCCTGTCATCATACAAAACAACGTAAAACCCACTTTGACATAAAAATATTCCAAAAATACTCAAAAAATATCATTTCTAATGTATATTTAGGTCAAAAAATGTTATAAATAGTGAAATGGTAAAAAATAAATTTACTTTTCACTTTTTACCTTGTGAGTTTACCATTGGAGGGTTTTGGGTGCAAATTTCAACTGCTGATTGTGATCAATCCAGGAGATCATTCGAGCCGTCGTCTGAAGCAGGTAAAAGGCCTCATCCTTAGCTTTGTTTTCATTCCATTCTTTCAGTTTTTCATCCATAGATTAGTCCCCTGCCAGAGGATTTACAATTTCATAGGGTTGCGCCATTGGCACGAGTTTCCCGCACGGGATCGCGCTAATGGGATTTTCTACCCAAAGGGGGCGCGACCTTGGCACGACTGTTTTAGAAACAATCGCGCCAACCACGCGACCTAAATTTGCCATGAATTTAGCCATTGAAATTCCAAATTTTCTTCAGTTTTGGTTTCTCCACTGATCTAATGATGAACATTTCGATTTTGTGGTTGCAGGGTTTTGTCAGAATGGCTATAGAATGGAGAGAATGAGAGCACGATGCCGTGGATGCCATGGCAATGGAGGATGATGCATGCATGAATGCTCTGAGAGACTGTGGCTTGAAGAAATTCTTCCTTACCTCGTACTTACGTGCACAACCTGAGTTACTGCGATTCATCGTGGATGCTTGGGATACGGAGGATCAGGTATTTCGCCTGAAAGACCAGACATTGGAGTTAGATGTTTCCGATGTCTACTTTATCACTGGACTATCGCGGCGAGGTGCACGGCCCATCTTGACTGGTAGTAGGCCTTCCGGTGAGAAGATGGGAGAGGTGATGGAACGAGTTTGTCCTGGGGCACGGTTTGGAACAAGCAGTGCCAAAGTAGATATTATCACAGTTCCTGATTTGGTGCTGCGGGTGATATTGTTCACCATTACACGGACGGCTGGGGTACAGGCACCCCATGAGGCCAGCAAGAATCATTTGCTGCTGGCAACCGAGTGTCTGAATCCTACTTTGTTTGATTGGGCCACAGCTGTGACCACAAACATCAAGAGGCAGCTTACGAAATGTAAGCGTGACGGGAACAAACAGTTCGGATACGGTTCTATCGTGGTATCTTTCTTCCTGGAGCGACTGCCGATATTCCGGGTACAGGGGGGTATAGTGGCAGATCCAGTGCCACGGGAGCCGAGGTTGAATCGATGGGCAGAACTCATGTGCAGAGGAGGAGGGACCAGCAGATGGCCTAGAGGCCCGAGTTCTTTATCTGGCTCTGTCACCAGATGATCGTCATAGAGGACTGGCCCTATGCGGGCACAGATTTCACTGGAGATCCCGATCTCCCACTGCCTGCAGGAGAGGACTGGGACGAGGAGCTAGGTAAGAACTCCTTGTGTTTTGAACGTTTTTTATGTTTTTTTTTGTGTAATACATGCCTGTTTCTTACAGCATCTATATATATGTATGCAGATGTTGGTGCAGAGGGACCAGTTGACTTGCCTCATAACGTACGGAGAGCACAACCTGCAGCAGACCCTCAGGTAGAGGGTGATGACGATCTAGTTCAGAACCTTGAGGCACTTACTCGAGGAATTCCAGATTATGGCAGATTGCCCGATGTGCCTAGAGCGTACCAGAGGCACACGGTGGGAGTATCTACTCGCGTCCATCGTTTGTTGAGACGTTTGGTGCGGGCAGTGACATGCTATCATGAGCATCACCGTGATTAGATGCCTAGGTTTCATTTTTGCTTGTTTTTTAGAGACATGTTGTCAACGGCTGTATGAGTTTTGGAAATGTATTATTTTTTGATTATGTAATGCGCGGAGTGCAAACATTATGACACACACGTATATATATACATATGCCTATGGTTTATTATTGTGTTTTCATGTGCTTGCTTGTATAATGGTTTATTTACAAATTACGCAAATGTCTATCTAATACATGATTAGCCAATGCATCAGATAATGTGTTTAATTGTCGTGGAATATGCTGATATGTAATGAAATCAAAATTCCTTTCTAACAATCTCACATGTAAATACAACCTCAGAATATGATGGTCTCTGACGGAATAACGCCCATTGAGCTGGAGGACGACAAGTTGAGAGTCCAGGTTTACTACCAATGCCCGTATGCCGAGATTAACTGCTTCAGCAAGTAGTTCGATTACAGCACAATATTCGGTGACATTATTAGTGGTACGACCCAAACACACACCTTGAAGATCTATCATCTCGCCATGAGGATCATAGATCACCCATGCCGCACAGGACAAGTTGCGAGTACTGCGGCAGGCACCATCAGCGAAACCAACATAAGGTGTATTAGACATCTGCACAAGAAGTGAAAGACACAATAAGCGGCAATCACGCCTATTAAGACTGACACACACACACATAACACACTAGCTAAAGTACCACTAGCTAAGGTACAAGTGTGTCTTCTACGTAGAATCGGGTCGACTTCTAGGATTTGTTGTCTCTCGGGAGGGCATCCGATTGGATCCCCTCAAAGTCGAAGCTATAGTGAATCTTCCTCCACCTGCTACCTTACATCAATTGCAGAGCTTGCAAGGTAAAGCAAATTTTCTACGTCGTTTCGTTCCAAACTATGCCGAGGTGGCTAAAGGTTTCACACGATTACTCAAACGAGATGTCCCTTTTCAATGGGATACCATGGCTCAGGAATCTTTTGAGCGACTCAAGGGTCTCCTTGTTTCTGCTCCATTGCTTCGCCCTCCGAACTACCATCGTGACTACACCCTATATTTAGCTGCTGCTGACACCACTATCGGCATGGTTCTTGTTCAGACCGACGACGATGACACTGAGCATGTTATCTATTACCTCAGCCGCAATCTTTTAGATACGGAAACTCGATATGCTTATGTCGAGAAGTTAGCGTTAGCCGTCGTTTGTGCGGTCCAACGTTTCCGTCACTATATTCTGTTGCGCACTACTACAGTGATTTCTGATTGCAACCCCATGACGTATATCTTGTCACGCCAGTTGCTGGGGGGCAAGTATTCAAAGTGGATTGTCATCCTCCAAGAGTTTGACTTGGAATTTACTACTGCCAAGTCCAAGAAATCCCTTGTCTTTGCTGAGTTAATTTGCTCTTTGCCATCTTCTTCCACGCCCTCTCATACAGAGGATCAAATTCCGGATGAGACCTTGTTTCTCATCAGCACCCTCGACCCCTGGTACGGTGATATCATTATATATTTGCAAACGTCCTCCTTTCGCCCTGGCATTTCCAAAGATGCTCGGCGAAGGATTCGTCATCAATCTCAACCATACCGTATCATTGGGGATACACTGTATCGCCTCGGCGCCGACTCTGTTCTCCGCCGTTGTCTTACTCACGAGGAAGCAGAACGAGTCTTGAATGACTGCCACTCTGGTGCTTGTGGTGGTCACATGTCCGGATATGCAACTGCCCAAAAAATCCTCCGTGCTGGCTACTTCTGGCCCTCTATCTTTAAGGATTGCATTCTTGCTGTCCGTTCCTGTCATGAGTGCCAGATATTCCAGCGGAAGATGCGAGCGCCTCCCGCTCCATTGCACCCTGTTGTCACCGTCGGCCCTTTTGCAAAATGGGGCATTGATTATGTGACCTGTAACCCTCGCTCGGCCGGGGGGCATGGGTTTATTATCGTTGCCGTCGATTACTTTACTAAATGGGCCGAGGCGATGCCTACATTGACTGAAGACGGTCACACAGCGGTGCAATTTTTATTCAACCATGTTATCTCGCGATTCGGTGTCCCTCAAGTCATCGTCACTGATCACAGGAAGCATTTCCGAAATCATATGATGACGGAACTAACAACCCAGCTAGGCTTAAAGCATGATAGTTCCACTCCATACTACCCTCAGTCCAATCGCCAAGTTGAAGTGATCAATAAGATTTTGGTTACAATGCTTCAGCGCACCGTTGGCATGCATAATTCTAACTGGCATTTGATGTTGTTCCCTGCCTTGTGGGCTTACCGAACCTCTGTGAAGGATGCCACTGGTTTCACTCCGTTCCAACTAGTCTATGGACTAGAGGCTACCCTTCCAATCGAGTGTGAAATCCCTTCGTTAAAATTGGCTGTCGAGCTACTTCCCAACACTACCCCATTAGAAGAACGCCTTCTTTATCTGGAACGGCTAGATGAGACCCGTCGCCTAGCCTCTTTGGTCATCGAAACACAGAAGAAGCGAGTCAAGACTCACTTCGACCAGACTGTACAGCCACGTTCTTTTGTTGAGGGAGATTTAGTTCTGCTATATGATCAGGCAAACGATAAGCTAGGAGCAGGAAAGCTCGAGTCTATGTGGCTAGGCCCTTACATTGTCAAGAAAGTTTTGCAAAAAGGGGCCTATGAGCTAATTGATTATGAAGGGAACCCTCTCGCACGGCCCCGAAATGGGCTGTATTTGAAAAAGTACTATGCGTGATGCTGGTACACTTCATTTTGTACATACATGTACTTTAGCTAGTGTGTTATGTGTGTGTGTGTCAGTCTTAATAGGCGTGATTGCCGCTTATTGTGTCTTTCGCTTCTTGTGCAGATGTCTAATACACCTTATGTTGGTTTCGCTGATGGTGCCTGCCGCAGTACTCGCAACTTGTCCTGTGCGGCATGGGTGATCTATGATCCTCATGGCGAGATGATAGATCTTCAAGGTGTGTGTTTGGGTCGTACCACTAATAATGTCGCCGAATATTGTGCTGTAATCGAACTACTTGCTGAAGCAGTTAATCTCGGCATACGGGCATTGGTAGTAAACCTGGACTCTCAACTTGTCGTCCTCCAGCTCAATGGGCGTTATTCCGTCAGAGACCATCATATTTTGAGGTTGTATTTACGTGTGAGATTGTTAGAAAGGAATTTTTATTTCATTACATATCAGCATATTCCACGACAATTAAACACATTATCTGATGCATTGGCTAATCATGTATTAGATAGACATTTGCGTAATTTGTAAATAAACCATTATACAAGCAAGCACATGAAAACACAATAATAAACCATGGGCATATGTATATATATATGTGTGTGTCATAATGTTTGTGCTCCGCGCATTACATAATCAAAAAATAATACATGTCCAAAACTCATACAGCCGTTGACAACATGTCTCTCAAAAACGTGCAAAAATGAAACCTAGGCATCTAATCACGGTGATGCTCATGATAGCATGTCACCGCCCGCACCAAACATCTCAACAGACGATGGACGCGAGTAGATACTCCCACCGTGTGCCTCTGGTACGCTCTAGGCACGTCGGCCAATCTGCCATAATCTGGAATTCCTCGAGTAAGTGCCTCAAGGTTCTGAACTAGATCGTCATCACCCTCTACCTGAGGGTCTGCTGCAGGTTGTGCTCTCCGTACGTTATGAGGCAAGTCAGCTGGTCGCTCTGCACCAACATCTGCATACATATATATAGATGCTGTAAGAAACAGGCATGTATTACAAAAAAAAAAAATACATAAAAAACGTTCAAAACACAAGGAGTTCTTACCTAGCTCCTCGCCCCAGTATTCTCCTGTAGGCAGTGGCAAATCGGGATCTCTAGTGAAATTCGTGCCCGCATAGGGCCATTCCTCTATGACGATCATCTGGTGACGGAGCCAGATAAAGAACTCGGGCCTCCAGGCCATCTGCTGGCCCCCTCCTCCTCTGGGCATGAGTTCTGCCCATCGATTCAACCTCAGCTCCCATGGCACTGGATCTGCCACTATAACCCCCTGTACCCGGAATATCGACAGTCACTCCAGGAAGAAAGATACCACGATAGAACCATATCTGAACTGTTTGTTCCCGTCCCGCTTACATTTCATAAGCTGCCTCTTGATTTTTGTGGTCACAGCTGTGGCCCATTCAAACAAAGTAGGATTCAGACACTCGGTTGCCAGCAGCAAATGATTCTTGCTGGCCTCATGGGGTGCCTGTACCCTGGCCGTCCATGTAATGGTGAACAATATCACCCGCAGCACCAAATCAGGAACTGTGATAATATCTACTTTGGCACTGCTTGTTCCAAACCGTGCCCCAGGACAAACTCGTTCCATCACCTCTCCCATCTTCTCACCGGAAGGCCTACTACCAGTCAAGATGGGCCGTGCACCTTGCGCGATAGTCCAGTGATAAAGTAGACATTAGAAACATCTAACTCCAATGTATGGTCTTTCAGGCGAAATACCTGATCCTCTGTATCCCAAGCATCCACGATGAATCACAGTAACTCAGGTTGTGCACGTAAGTACGAGGTAAGGAAGAATTTCTTCAAGCCACAGTCTCTCAGAGCATTCATGCATGCATCATCCTCCATTGCCATGGCATCCACGGCATCGTGCTCTCGTTCTCTCCATTCTATAGCCATTCTGACAAAACCCTGCAACCACAAAATCGAAATTTTCATCATTAGATCAGTGGAGAAACCAAAACTGAAGAAAATTTGCAATTTCAACGGCTAAATTCATGGCAAATTTAGGTCGCGCGGTTGGCGCGACTGTTTCTAAAACAGTCGCGCCAAGGTCGCGCCCCCTTTGGGCAGAAAATCCCATTGGCGCGATCCCGTGCGGGAAACTCGCGCCAATGGCGCAACCCTATGAAATTGTAAATCCTCTGGCAGGGGACTAATCTATGGATGAAAAACTGAAAGAATGGAATGAAAACAAAGCTAAGGATGAGGCCTCTTACCTGCTTCAGACGGCGGCTCGAATGATCTCCTGGATTGATCACAATCAGCAGTTGAAATTTGCACCCAAAACCCTCCAATGGTAAACTCACAAGGTAAAAAGTGAAAAGTAAATTTATTTTTTACCATTTCACTATTTATAACATTTTTTGACCTAAAAATACATTAGAAATGATATTTTTTGAGTATTTTTGGAATATTTTTATGTCAAAGTGGGTTTTACGCTGTTTTGTATGATGACAGGGGTTGGTGCAACTCAAAGCAATGAAACAAGCTCCTTTTTAGAGTTATCTTTCAGCTCTTTTTTGACTCGCTAAACATGAAAAGATTGCCGAGTTACTCCTCTTGACTCGTTAAAACGTTAATAAGGGGCGGTCATTTTAAGTTCTTTTTGTCGACCGTTAAATCATAAAAAGATTACCAGGTTTTTGTCGTTTCAAACTCGTAAATGGTTACGAAACGACGTGGTTTTGATCTCTTTTTTACTTTTTCAGATTAAAATCACTACTTATGAAAAGTACTCCTCGATCGTAATGGTCGGGCGGTTCTTTCGAGCATTGTTTTATACTTTTTCGGGCTCGAGAGACACAACTTTACGAAAAAGGACACCCTGGAGTTTCCTTTTCCGCTGTCTTTTCAAACTCTCTAAACATGAAAAGACGCCGAGTTCTTCCTTTGTCAGACTCGTTAAAACCTGATGACATCGGATTTTGTCGAAATGACGCACCAAAAGCATATGCTATCCCCATCAAGCTTGTTAAAAATAATTGGGGTACTCGCCAGAAATGGTGGGGGAAAAAGAAAATTTTTGGAACCATAACTATTGTCGTGTCGGCAGTATGTCGCTCTTGAACATGGCACTTCTCTGCTTTCGTGTCTGGGTGGGGATATCTCATCTCATTTTTCACTTGCCTCCGTGGGTTTGGATAATCCTATTTGACCTCTCATCTGCTCATTGCCTCGTCACCATGACCTCTGATCCATTGATGTCAAATACTGCCAACTCCACTGTCGTGCCGCCGATATGTTCAAGAGAAGTTGACCTTTGCAGAAAAACAACCTCTGATAGCTCATATAATCCTGATTCACAACATTATCTCTCCGTCTCGTGTCGATGATGTGGGAAACATTATGGCCCACCTTCGATCAAGGTCACTTCCTGTCGACTTCAGCTCATTATCCAGGAAACTGATCTAGAGACTCCCTTCCGGTGCCTTGCAGCCTGCATGCCTCAATGGCATGTTCTTCGTGTTCGACGCGAGGTTTTCATCATTGGCCTCCGATCTAATGATTCTACGGGTGTTCGACATCAGATCACTAATTCGCACACCGTAGATTGTACCTATAGTACCTTGAGGGCCATTGTCATTATTGGTGGTACCTCTCGCGTCTGTTAACAGTTTCCATTATTGACTGGTAATCAGACGATGTTCATGCATGTTCGACTTCAGCTCATATATTCGCATGTTTGAACTTGTACTTTTGTTCGGGTCGAGATGGAGCGCAAGACCCTGGATTTTCCTATTGTAATCCAGGCGTGATACATGACTCAATCACGGGATGGCTGCGACCATACCTGAGTCTATTTATTGATCCTAACCAGATGGCTGCGCCCATACTATGGATCTAGATTATTATGTACTCTCTTATGGGTAGCTGCACCACATACATCATGTACCTGAGCTATCAGTTGTATCTCTCAATGCAGATTCTCGGCAGCAGCTACATGTGTTCTTGTAAAGCATTTCACCCCTCTCTCTCTCGCGCCTCATGCTTTAGGGGGCATCTGTTACATAGTAATTTGTCACCATTGGTCGTGAGCAGTGACATAACCTAAAAACACTTGCATTATGTTCCCCTGAGTATGTACTTCATGTTCCCTGAAGACACTTTCTGCAAAATATCTGTGAAAAGTGCCCTTTTTCCATTAGCGCGGGTCCACAATGTCTTACCCGCGCCAATAAATGAGATCCTCAAAAGAGGGTGCGACCATTGGCGCTCTGTCTTAGAACAACACTCGCGCCAACCAAATTTGGGAAAGATTTTTGACAAACGCGCGCCGGATGTTTTTTCCTTTTATTATCATCAGTCTTTTTGGAATAAAGCTGGCTTTAAAGATGTCGAGACTCATCATCTATCCTCATCATCTATCCACAGCAGCTTTTTGGGGATAATGTCAATCCACAATGAGTGTCTGGATGCATTGTATCTTCTTCCCTTCTCCATCTATAAAAGCCCATCCTCATGCACTTGACAAGCTAGTTCCGAAGTGCTGGAGTTCTTGAGTTCTGATGTATTGGTGCTAGTATTGATTATAGTGAGGTTATGCTTTCGGAAGTCTGAACTGTGTATCCACAAGTAAAGAGAGAGAGAAGGATCTATTGCAAGGCATATGTAGCTGCTTGCCCAGCCAGAGGAGAGATTCAATGTCAGAACATTGGTTGTAATTTTCTCTGTTTGTTCATTAATAAACGACTATTATTATGGTTCCAATCTTACTGTTCATGATGATGATGTTTGATTTATGTCCTTTCTGACTGATATATAGTTGTATATCGTGGATTTTATGCTTGTATTCGCTTCGTTCTTTGCATGTGCAGGTGTCCATACGCGGAGATCGCTAGGATTGTGACCTGCCGGAGCTGGAGAATGGAGATATCGACTCATCTACGACAATAGCGTTGGATTCCAGGTTGGTTCTTCTTATCCACTTTCGATTTACAACTAGGAACTTGCATAATAGCGTGATTGATTGTTGCTAGACCCATTTTGGGCTAGTGGGATCGCCTCTATCCGCAGAGGGGATCGACACAAACACAGATTGTGCCTTGTTTTTTAGTCACAGGTACGATATTAGAAACCCAATCTGTGAGCGGGATAGGATAAATAAAACCGGCTTTAAGAAGCTTCTCTACTTCGGCCTTGATCGCTGCAGCCTTTCTGGGGTGTACAGGGCGTAAACGTTGACGAACAGGCTTAGCACCTGGGTACGTGATTATCTCATGCACCACTATGCTAGGATCAATGCCGGGCATTTCTTCATAGGACCAAGCAAAAACATCACGAAATTCGCGAAAAAGGTTGGAATAAAGTCGAATCTCCTCCGGAGTACAAGTGACTCCGATGTGAATGTGCTCGACAATCCCTGGTTTCACAGAGATGTCGATAGGTTGGGTTTGCGTAATGCTTGCCATATTTCCTTCAGAGGACGCTTGATAAACGTGGATAGGTGCTTGAAGGATTGGAAATGGGAAACGAGGAGCAAACCGCTCAACACAAGTAAGCATATCCTGAGGGGCAGGTAGAAACGAGGAACGATGGTGAGTATCATGCCAAGGGGGTTCCTCGAGAGACATAGTCTCGATAATGGCTTCGTCGGAAGAAAATGTTTCTTTGAAAGGATCCGAAGAAGCCTCATCTACAAGCCCTAAGGATGGAGCGAACGAGTGGAAAACCTTGCTCGAAGGAGCAAGTTCAGAAGAGGGAACCGATGCAGCAACAATCTCGACGTAGTTGAGCTCGGCAGGACTCAACGACATCTGGTCGCCCCAAGAATCTACTTGGTCGATGGGAGGGAGGATCCATGGATCAGAACCAGTAGAAATCATATTGACGGAAGCGACGTTAGGAGGTGGGGCTGGAAAAACTCCCATAAGGGCGGGATCTTTGAAAAGCCCATGACCCAGACTCTCAGTCGACTTGGAGGTATGCTCCACCAAAGGGATGGTTCCTTCCGAAGAGGAAGCGAAGAATGACAGCTGGTCCACAGTAACAATCTTCCCTTGATGAGGGAAATGAATGATACGAAAGAAAGATGAAGCGACAGCTTGCATCGCGTATATCCAGCTGCGTCCGAGAAGGAGGTTGTAGGTTAGAGTGGCATCAACAACTTCAACTTCCATCTCGACCGTCTTCCCTTCCAAAGTGATTGGTAAACGTTGGAGTATACCATAAGGACGGGATGCTCTTCCATCAAAAGCTTCCAAGGTCGTAGGAGACTGGCTCAGCGTCGGAGATCCAATAGCTTTCCAACAGGCAACAGACATGATGCAAGTTGAAGCACCTTCATCAATGACTGTACGATGGATGGTTTTCTTATCAATAATCACCTATATGAGTAATGCGATTTAGGGAGGCAGTCTCTGTGTATGGCGTTCTAAGTCAAAAGTGATTAAATCCGAGTCAGCCGATAGCCGATGGAGTCTGGGCTAATTCCTCAACGATATTGTAGTGCTGTGCAGCACGGGCATTTGGGTTGTAAGAAGATTTCCGGAGTACTCCTTTTGGAGGGGGTCGAAGAGGCGTTTCAGTACTAGGTCTCTCAATATGGAGCGGGCCTGAACTGAACGGGGGAGCACTAGAGGGGACTTCAGGCTCTTTCCCGGCAGATGGATAATCCTTTGTTCGAGTACTAATATTAATAGGTATTGTTCCAGCCATAAACACTTGGGAACCGAAGGAAGAGGGAGGTTGAGAGGTGTCAGCCACCATTTGAGTTTCCTGTGAGGGAAAGGGTTCTTTAAGCACCGCAGGGACCCCGGGAGCGCCTTTTAACAAACGACTAACTTCGGACCGCCGAGGGCAGTCTTTGGTGTAGTGATCCTCATCACAGATAAGACAAGGATACTTGGGTTTGCGCTTGGCACCCTCCTCGGGTTGAGGTTTAGGGGATTCCTGTTTAGGTTGATCTTGCTTATTTTTCGCTTTCCCTTTCTTTTTTGCTTTCGAGGCTTTGTCTGCCGTGGTGGACTGAACGACATTGACCTCGGAAGTAGTATTAGAAGTAGGTATGACCTGAGAAGTGGTTTCAATTGAAGCATTTGATTTCTGCTTCCCAGGGTTCGCGGAATTTTTCTTAGAGGATGAACTAACAGACCCAATAATACCATCAACAGTGGGTGTTGGCGGGGCTTTGGATGTTCCTGGTCTTGGGGCATCAGGCAGATAATCATACAATGTACCTGACTGAGAATAAACCAAGTCAAGGTACTGAGCACGCGCGATAGCTTGCTCTTCAGTAACACACGCTCCCATAGCAATGTCCCGAGCTATTGGAGGAACGAACGAAGTCGTAAACCAATCCGTAAGAAGCTGGTCGGGAATCCAAAATTTAATCATACGTCTACACCGTCTCCATTCATGGATGTGATCAGAGATATGCGTAGCTGTTGTCTGTCTTAAGGATGTGAGGAGGTTTGTGCCCGTTTAATATCGAATGGGCAACTGAAAATGAGTGAGGAACGCCATAGCCAAGGAGTTGAAATCCTGAAAGGATCCGCGATTGAGCTCAATATACCACTTAGCGGCAGAGCCAGTGAGAGTCCTTTGAAAAAGGCGAAGCCGGATTGAATCATCAAGCCATGAATTGGATGAACACCATAGGTGATAAGTCATGACATGAGCTTGCGGATCTTCATTAGCTTTACCATCGAATTTTGGACAGTCACCAGGAATTTTGGTTGGAACCGGAGGCCAATAAGGATTATGAAAAATAGGATCATTGGTCAGTTTGGACACATCCGGTAATTCTAAAGTCGCTAAGAATGGTAACTGAGGATTAAAAGACATCTGGGGCTGCTGGTAGGATGGAGCACCGGGGTTCCAACCGGGTGGCGGTTGCCCCCATGGGCTTTGTCCAGACGGATTTGGCCCCATCGTATATTGGCCGTAGGGATTCGTGTTTTTCCCCCCAGCGTAGGGATTACCAAACGATGCTGCAGATGCGCCATATGGTTGTTGATAATTCTGATATGGGGCAAACAAAGGTTGCCCTTGAGGTTGTTGGTAACCATACGGTGGTGGGACCCCTAACTGAGTTTGAGAACCAGGCTGAGTTTGATAAAATGTTTGGGATTGAACTCCAGCCTGCATTTGAAGACCGTATGGGTTTTGGGGTCCCGGTTGGGGCCAAGGACCGGATTGAGCAGCGCCAGTAGGCTGTCCTGTAGGTTGGGCTATCTGGCCAGAAGGATAACCTTGCTGATACTGAGGTTGGCCTACCTGCTGATACTGAGGTTGACCTACCTGCTGATACTGAAGTTGTTGTTGAGCAGCGGAAGGTTGTCCTAACAGACCAGATGGCTGAGTGGGCTGGGCAGCTGGTTGGCCTAACTGTGTTTGAGGCTGACCGGCTTGCCCAGAAGGTTGATTATACTGGACAGTGGACTGACCAAGTGGTTGGGCAGCTTGTCCAGAAGGTTGAGTATACTGGACGGTGGGCTGACCAAGTGGTTGAGCAGCTTGTCCAGATATGTGAACATACTGGACATTGGGTTGATTTGGGTTAACAAATGATTGACCAGTTTGTCCAGTAGGAGAACCGTGCTGGATACCAGGTTGGGCTTGTTGAATAGAAGGTTGACCTGGGTTACCAGTAGGTTGAGAGGTGAAAAATGGGCCACCAGAGGCGAAAGGATTTCCTTGAAAGGATTGTCCTTGTAGGTTTTGCTGAGGTGGTTTTTCAGGTTGTGCATACGAAGCTTGACCACCATGAAAAACGGTGGAACTCCAATCAATTGACAATGGAACTGAAACCTCAACATTCGGTTGACCCGTCAAAAACCCAAGAGGTGGTAGATACTGATCGTATTGGCCTTCAGGTGGGACATTCAATGGAGGATCAAAACCTCCGAATAAAGAGGCCGAAGGTCGACTAAAAATAGGAGTTGAAGAAGCCACAGATACCGTTGGAGGGGTTGTGACTGAGGTAACCGTTATACCGCGACTCTGTGGAGTCAAAGGCTCCGTGTTTGAAAAAGTGAATTGTGACCAGATCGAACCCGGGAAGGGGGATGACATAACATTGCTTATTGCTCTATAGCCGGGAGGTAGCCCCCCAGTAGCAGGAGTGCTACTAACAGGTGGAGATGCCATTGCGGTGGGAATTTCACCACCTGGCGCAGCTGATTCGTCAGTCGTAGTAGGGGATGTGTCTTCCATGTCGGAAGGAAATGGTGGTGGTGGAACCCGAGGAGAAGTGTATTCCCAAAAAGGGATACCGTTTTCAGAAGGTTCCCAAACAGGGTTCCAATGAAACTGGTAAGTCTCGTCGCCTGGAGCACGAGAATTGAGCGGTTGTATACTTGGAACAATAGAAAGAGTTTCACTCACAACCGGTATCTCGGAAGACGAAATTGGTAATTATGCCAGGATGGGTGGTGAGCTCCAGTATTGTAGCAATAATGCTACAACTCCTGGGGCTTCCTGTCTCTTAATTTTATCAACCCGGTAGTTCGTACAAACTTGGAAGCGACGGTGCTGTATGCACAAGTACTAGCTCTTGTCGCAGCTGTCACTTGGTCAGCTGGCACAAGTCCGCTAGGGCTCAAGCCAACTTCTATAGGCTCACAGAAGAAGATTTATCAATGATGGACGAAAGCTAGCTCAAAGAAGACTAATCTACTTGGCAAAAATGAACTGAAAGCAAATCAAAACATGGAAACCCTAGGAAACCCTAATTTAACTAGTCTAACCTCTATGATGCAAAGAATGTGAAGGAAACTTCTACCAATGATGCCATTACCTCTAATAAGTGAAAATGCATGAATCTAATCTACTTGCATCTTAAAAGACATGTTTTTGTATTTTTTCTTTAAGTGGATGGAGTGATTGTGATTTTGTGCTTATTAGGGTTTGGTTGTGCAGATGTGATGCGGAAGGAAGGAAAGCTTGGGAAAGGTTGGGGAGGCTAGGAGAGGTCCCCAGAGATCCTTAGCATCAGTCCACAGAGGTTCCTCACGTTCAGAGGCTCAGAAACCGAGTGAGTGGCCTCCTACAGGATGTCTGCAGGGGATTCTACAGGAAACACAGGGGTTTCTACAGGAAGTCTACAAATTGCTACAGGATGACCTACCGTGGGTGTTTGAAGTGATGGTGGAGTGATGGAATGGTAGGGGGAGATGTGTAAGGTAGGAATAAGGCTGGTGATGGCTCAGGAGTGGAGAAGTAGGATGGAGAACGAGTGTATGAAGTGGTTTGATGGATGAAAGGTGATAACAACGAAATGTCTAAAGAATGAAGTCACGTGAGGAGTGGATGAGTTTAGGAGATAACAGAGCGGAGCAGAGGTCGAGGATGTGGTTGTATGCATGATCAAGACGAAGAAGGAGGTAATAGAACGCTGAAGAGCAGTGTAAATGAAACAAATGGCTTATGACTGTCACCAAGATGAAAATTCATTAACCTAAGCTACCTGAACTTAATGAACAGCAAGATAAAGCGTGTAGAGGAATGTGCATGAAGCAGTGATGAAGGTGTATGGTGCAAGAGTGAAGTGCATGGAAAGATCTATCATAAACGAGACTATGTTGCAGCATGTATAACGTGAAGAACTGCGTATATTTGTGGCTGGTATAGGCTACACTCCAATCTCCAAACAGAGATGGCAGTGGAGACTTCCTCAACCTTTTTTGCTGGAGCTCCAATGTATTATCAACCTGCTAGTCTAACTAAACAACCGAAAGCAATTCAACCATAAGCTAATCCTATCTATGCTCATGAAAACGACTAAATTACCAAACTGTGAATTCGAACTGCATGTGAAAATGAACAAACTCAAAGTGCTGGAATGAAATGCAAACACATTACAACACTGAGGAGATCTATTGCTCTCAGGTTGGGCCCTAACTTGAGAGCTATAGCTCCTTGAGAAAACTCAGAACTAGATCAAAATCTGCCTTCTTTATTCATAATCTGATGTCATGCCAAACTTGGCTTACAAAAAGAACTACACCGAGCTGTGCTCAAAAATTACAATAGTAATGCGAAAGTTTCAACAACCTATCAAAGGCTACGGCCTCCATACTTATGCAAAAACGATCATCCAACAGGTGTCCTTGATTTTAGGAGCTCGGCTGTCCAACTGAAGTTTAAACTGCTGATCCTGTAGGACAGTCATGATTGTTGTTCCTGTAGAACAGTTATAACTTCTGTTCCTGTAGAACAGCTGGCTGCTTCTAAGCTCGGTGGGGAGATGGATTGGAGCTCGGAGCGATGGTGGGAATCACGAGGAGGGTCCCAAGACTGTGGACATCCTCTCCTAAAAACCAGTAGTGCCACCTCATTGTCTCCTTGTCTCCTTTTCACGTGGTCTTCTCTCCCTTTTAATGCAAAAACCTGAAATCATAATGCATTAGTCACGTAGATAAAGTGCCTACCCTTCTTCCTACAAACAACACGAATAAACTAAGAAATCCATGCATAAGCAGTAAAAAGTGAATGGTTTGAGCAAAGCAAGTAGGCCAAATGAGCCCAAATTATACCAAAAATTGGGGCTCATCATCACCCCCCAGCTAAACTATTTGCTCATCCTTGAGCAACTTTGCCCTGGCTCCTCGTCTTTGGCCGAGAACTAGAGCCCAGAACATGCTTTTCCTCCCCTGATTTTGGTGGTTCTGCCTTTTCTACCGAGGGTGGCGCTTCTTCCTTTCCCGTTTTTGGCGGCCCTACCTTTGCTGCCCCTGGTGGTGACGAAGGTGATGCTTCCTTCCCCTTTCCTATTTCCTTGAGCTGGGCTTCGGAAGGCGACTGGCCTATCTTTCGTGTCCAGGAAGTTATTTTTGGGCTCCCCTTTTCGGGGGTGGCTGATGTTTTAGAGGGGGTCCTTGCACTGGGTGAAGTAGGGACATCCCCTGAAGTGGTTTGGCTGCTGGGTGGAGGCTGTGGCTTGCCCGTGGTCATCCTCTTGCTTCTCCTGGCTTCAGATGGTAGAGGGGTCTCCCTCTTCCTTTTTTCCTTCGGTTTTGGAGGTGTGCTGAGGGCAGCCAGTGCCGCTGCTGCCTCCTTTTCGAGAATTCTAGCCTTCTCTTTCTTGCGTTTTGCTCTCTCAGAGCTCCTTGTAGAGGGCCCCTCCTTTTCAGATTTCGGGCTTCCTGTGGAAGACCCTGCTTTGCCCACTTCCGGGCCTCCGGTAGAAGATTCTTTCTTTCCCGCCGTTGGGCTTCCTGAAGAAGGCCCTCTCTCTGCCTTCAGACTCTCTGTAAGAGGTTGTTTCTTAATGACTTTCGGGCCTCTTGTAGAAGCCCCTTTTTCCAATTTCGGGCTTCCTGTAGAAGCCCTTGTCTCTGTCTTCGGGCTTCTTGTAGAAGCCTGTGTTTGCACTTTCGGGCTTCCTGTAGAAGCCTTTGTCTCCGTTTTTGGGCTTCCTGTAGAAAGATGTTCTCCAACGATTTTTGCGCTTCCTGTAGAAGCCTTGGTCTTTGCTCTTGGGCTTCCTGTAGAAGCCTGCTCCTCACTAATCTTCGGGCTTCCTGTAGAAGCCTTTGTCTTTGTTTTCGGGCTTCTTGTAGAAGCCTGTATTTGCTTTCCTGTAGACATAGGTATCTTCACTTCCACTTGCTTGCCTGCTTGAGTTTTGCTTTTTGCTTTGGGTGCAGGTGCTGCTGAGGTACTTGGGCTGACGTGGGACACCTCTGCTTTGTCCATCCTACTCTTCATCCTCTTTTCCCTTGCTGACAGGATAGGTGTGCCACCCTTTTCTTTGTCCTTCTTTTCCTCAGCCACTGCTTCCTTGTCTTCACTGCTGGAGGAGCCACTATCTTCGACTAGCATTTTTATGTCCCCATCTCGTGTTAGATTCCTAAATGACTCCCAGGAGAGGGGAACTTTATATGAGTGCAGTGCATCCTCCACAAGCAATTTGATCAGCCCATGGTGTGCCACCTGATCTGGGATGCCATCTTTCATCTTTGTAGCACACTCCATTAAGGATTGCAACAGGAAATAAGGAATGCTTAATTTCTTTTCTACAGGAAGCTCACTCCGGTGCCTCAATTCGGTAAGCAACCGGAAATGATACCCGTAGACGATGCTATAGCGGCCCTCACAGGTTATATATTTTATTATCTGGAGGCTGACTTCGTTCCAAGGTGTTAACAAACTGGTCCTTCGTACTCCATTCTTATCCTCCGAGAATTCTTCCTCAGGTGGAAAGAATTCCTTCTTTGCCTGCTGGCTCTGCTTTCGTTCTTCCTTGTCCCACGGCAAACCCATAGGGAGTTCTGTAATCCGACTGATATACTGTGGGGTAATCTTGAGGCTTAGGCCCCTGAAGGTTACTGTAGCTAGTGTCTTAGATTTCAGCCTTAAAGCCTGCAGAAATTCTTCAGCTACTTCATCATCGTAACCCTGCAACTTATCACAAAAAGACATCCATTGAACCCTTGTGAATAGTTCTACCACCTCCTGGTTTTCTCTTAATTTGGTGGAATCTGTGGGTTCCCGCCTGATAAACCCACCCGGCATGATGAACACGGGGGTTTTGACTAAAGGTGACAAATGCAAAGGAGGTTCGGTCTATTTTAGGCAGAGCATGCATACAATTCACAAAACACAGTCTAATTATACTGCTATCCTATAGAAGCGATAGTATAGGCACAGCAATCCGATATTTTTATGACAAGGCTGTGAATAATGATCTTGCCACCTTTGAAAGCCAATTGCGGAAGGAGTTTCAGGGTTACCTTTTTCTGCCACCTTTTCTCACATGAGGAATTCACCTTCCTGTAGAACTGCGTTCCTGTAGAGACTGCTTCCTGTAGGACTGCGTTCCTGTAGAAACTGTTCCTGTAGGAGCAGTGTGCAAACTTCGGGGGGGACTGTAGTTGGCCAGCGGTCGAGATGTGCTTCACCGGCGTTCTGGTAGCCGAAATCTCGGCGTATCAACGTGCAGAGGAAATCAGAAGAGCCACTCGAGTTTTGAAGTGGAGGTTGATGAATACATGCGCATAATCTAGCCTATTAGATTTTTAATCAGCGCAGCTCGTGGTGCGGGGGATGAGCTGTCCCCGCCGGACCGTTGGGCGACGTCACCCATCATTCGCCTGCATATTCACTCGCTGCCGCATTCATTCCCACAGATCTGCCGCCGCCCTTTTCGGTTAAACTCGTTTCTCGGTTGACGGGACTATCCTCACGTGCGTGCTGCGTATTTTCTTTGTCGTGGCTGCCACCCAAGCATCCGACTATACCATAACTAGCCGACGTGGCCAGTCAACTGGCCATACGGCCGCTCAACCATTCATTTCTACGCCATGCAAACAAATCAAAGTAATACTCATGCGATTTGGTGGAAGGAAGGGTTGAGACACTTACCTGTGCGTGGCTGCACACGATTTTTCGGTTTTTGGACGACGGGGAGCGGATCTACCTGCTGCATGCGGCTTACACAGTCCCGGAGGCTCATGGTTACAAGATGCTGGCGATGGAGTGGATGATCTGGTTGCCTGCGCCCGTGTGTTGTTTGCAGAGGGCGATGCTGTGAATGGTATCCACTCATGCAGGTTTGACTGTTACAGGATTCCCGCGGGGTGCCTTGTAACAGTCTCGCCTCCTTGGGTGCATGCTGCACGACGATGGATAGAATCTTCTGATCGTGCTCCCGGAGCTTCTGATGCTTGACATGGATGTGGTATGAGCTCTCGGTGCTTGTTTTTCTTTGACAAATGGCTTTACCACGAGAACTCATTGATCTGGTTTACTGGTGCAGGGATCTTGGTTGCATGGCGACGAGGATGGTGGAGCAAGGTAACAGCAATGTTCAGGGGTGCCAATAGTGGCATGCATGCATCCAACCCATTCCTCAGCCGCTAGATCTCCGTTTGAAACAAATTTTTGGCCATCCCAAACTTCTATAGGAAGTTTCCTGTAGAACAAAGAGCTTCCTGTAAAAATCTTGCACTTTCCTATAGAAAATCCACGTCTTCCTGTAGAAAGACTGCACTTCCCTGTAGAAAAACTGCATCTTCCTGTAGAAGATTCAAACCATGATAAAATTGCACATACCTTGAAAAAACATTGGGATTCTTGGAGGGGGTGCTGGTGAGGTCCCTTGATAGCATGATGAGGGCCCTTGGCTCGGATTGGAGAGGCTTCTTCTCCTCCATAGAACATCTGCAACCAGCATGTAATTTTCATATTGTGCTTATTATTTTTTCTTTTTTTTTTTGGAAAGATAACAGGGGCGCCCCAAAGAGGTTTTCACCCTTGCTACCTGCCCTGAGCGCCTCAGAGAGGTTTTCACTCAGGGATCTTTTTCAAACTTTCCTTTTTTTCTTTGAAAGACAATAGGGGCGCCTCAATGAGGTTTTCACCCCTACCGCCTGCCTTGGGCGCCTCAGAGAGGTTTTCACCCAAGGATCTTTATTATTTTCTCTCTTTTTTTTTTTTTTCTTTTTTAAATTCTTCAGGGTCTGCCCAAAGTAGAGGCAGAACCCTTCTCTATGACCAATACAGATTTCTCCATAGTTCTGATAAACTCTTGTCTTGAGAGAGGTCTCCTGTAGATCTTCAATCGATGCCCATTGACAAGCATGGGAATGGCTTCCTCATCAATGGTTCGAATGAGGACAGATCCATTGTCATGGCATTTCTCCACTGTATATGGTCCTAGCCATCTGGTTCTCAGCTTCCCCTTGAAATCTTTGTATCTGGAATCATACAACAAAGCCCAATCTCCCGGCTGAAATTGCTTGTCATGGAGATGTTGGTCATGCCACACCTTCCTCTGAAGTTGAACCACTTCTGAGTGAAGGAGGGCCTGCATGCGGTGCTCGTCCAGGCCATTCAGCTGCAGCAGCCTTTCTTGTTGTGCATGGCTGAGATCTAGGTCCAGCTGAGCTGCCATCCTCAAGGTGTTGTATTCAAACTCAATGGACAGCAAAGCTTTCTTCCCATCGACCAGCTCATATGGTGTGAAACCGGTGGTGGTCTTCCAAGTGGTGTTGTAGGCCCATGTGGCCTCAACCAGGCGATCTGCCCAATCTTTTCTGCTGATGCTCACCACTTTAGTAAAGATCCCTTCTAATGCTCTATTGGTGACTTCCACCTGCCCATTTGCTTGAGGGTGATAAGGGGTGGAAGTCCTATGCTTGATCTTGTGATGAGCCAGTAAGTCTTCAACCAAGTTGGATGTGAACTGGCTCCCTTGATCAGTGACCAGCTCTCTTGGATAGCCAAACTTATAGAAGATGTTCTCTCTTAGGAACTCGGCCACCTTTTCTTCTGTTGCTGCTTTGATTGCTTTGGTCTCTGCCCACTTTGTCAAATAGTCAGTACACACAATGATGTAAGTCCTTTGCCTCGAAGATGGGTTGATTGGGCCCACAAAGTCCATGCCCCACTTCTCAAATGGCTCAAGAGTCACTTGAGGTTGGAGAGGCATCTCATCCATTTGGGTCGGTTTCCCCATTCTTTGGCATTGGTCACACTGACTGACATATCTTCTGACATCTTGATGAAGTGTGGGCCAATAGTAGCCTGCCTGCAGAATCTTGAAGGCAGTTCTCTTTGCTGCAAAATGCCCTCCACAAGGCCCATCATGACAAGTGAGGAGGATATCAAAGACTTCCTCCTCCCTTACACAACGCCTTAAGATCTGATCGGGGCCAAGCTTGAATAGATTGCCCCCGATCCAAGTGAATGAGGCACTTTTTCTGATGATTCTGCTCTTCTCTGTGGAAGATAGGTGTGGAGGGAACTGTGCTGAAACAATATAGTTTGCTATATCAGCAAACCATGTAGAGAGTACTGAAATAGCAAACAGATGTTCATCAGGCATCTGGTCGTCCACTGTTCCATCCTCATCTGCAGACAAATCCAATCTAGATAAAAAGTCAGCAACAACATTTTCTCTACCTGGTTTATCAACAATGGTTAGATCAAACTGCTGCAATAAAAGTAACCATCTAATAATACGAGCATTCACATCTGGTTTATTCATCAAATATCTAATAGCTGCATGGTTAGTATGTACAAAGGTTTGGTAACCAGTAATATAATGTCGGAACTTGTTCAATGCATGGACCACAGCCAAGAATTCTTTCTCGGTTACAGTGTAATTCAGCTCAGCTTTGGACAAGTTTTTGCTAACAAAGTAAATGGCATATGGAAGTTTCTGCTCAATTTTTCCTAAAGCTGCACCTATGGCTTTGTTCGAGGCATCAGTGTGGATGTGGAAAGGTAGGGCCCAGTTTGGACCTCTCAAGATTGGTGCTAACACCAACTTGTCCTTTAACTCATTCAAACTCTTCTGACAATCGTCAGTCCACTTAAACTCCACATCTTTTGCCAATAGGCCAAACAAAGGTGAGGCTAACTTGCTGAAGTCCTTAATGAATCTCCTGTAGTATCCTGCTAATCCCAAGAAACTCCGGACATCCCTTACCTTTTGAGGAGGTGGAACCCTCTTGATGAGAGCAATTTTGTTAGGATCCACCTGCAATCCTTGGGAAGAAATGGTATGGCCTAGCACGGTCCCTTCAGTCATCAGGAATTCACATTTTTCAGGACTAAGGGAGAATTTCATCTCGGTGCATTTGGTTAGGACTTTCCCCAAGTTGGACAATGCTTCCTGGAAGTTGGCCCCATAAGGAGTAAAGTCATCCATGTATATTTCCACGGCATCATGGACCAGCTCCGAGAAGATGCTTAAGACAGCTCTCTGGAAAGTAGCAGGAGCATTGCATAGCCCAAAGGGAAGGACTCGGTAGGCAAAGGTACCCCAAGGACAAGTGAAGGTGGTCTTATCTTGGTCTTCCGGGTTGATTTGGATTTGATTGTACCCGCTAAACCCATCCAGGAAAGAGAAGCACTTCTTTCCTACCAGTCCATCCAACACTTGATCTATGAAAGGTAGAGGGAAATGGTCTTTCTTGGTAGCTTTGTTCAGCTCATGGTAATCCACACAGATTCTCCAGTTCCCATTCTTCTTGGGAACCAACACTAGAGGGGACACCCATTCACTATCTGAGATGGGGTAGATGAATCCGGCATCCAACAGTTTCTGCAATTCTTCCTTGACAATGTCTTTAAGGGCTGGATTCATTCTCCTCTGAGGTTGCCTAACCGGTTTACAGTCCTCTTTGATATATATGTGATGAGTACAGACCGAAGGATGGACTCCCTTCATCTCCTTATAGCTCCAAGCAAAAGCATCTAGATGGTTGGCCAACAGACTACACAGCTCCTTTTCCTGGGAAGGAGATAGGGAGGAGCTGATCTTCAATGTTTTCTCAGGGCCGAACTCCACATTCTTGACTCTGGGAGTAACAGGGTTGGTTGTACAGAGATCCACTAAGGTGCTCGCTTGGGCATCCTCCACCAATTCCTCTAAGGGTAGAGCACTGGAAGGTGGGTTTTGGATCAAGTTCTCGATCAAGTCATCCTCGGTTGGGGGGTTTCTTCTAGTGGTATCTAGGGTACACAGAGGTGCTGAATACACCTCGTCTTCTTCTCCTTCTTCCAACCAGAGTGGTAAATCATGCTCTAAAGAAGGTTGGGCAGGAGGGTATAGGACTAGCTGCTTGGACATGGGACCATTTTTGATGGTCATGTTTCCTGCCCGACAACTTATGTAAGCATCTGCAGTAGCTAACCAAGACCTTCCCAAAATTAGAGGATATCCAGTAAGCTTGGCCTTTGGTTGCAGAACCAGGAAGTCTGCAAGGTATTCCCAAGAATCAATGGAGACCATGACATCCTCCACAATCCCTTCGGGAGTCACGGTGGAGCGATCTGCTAATTGCAGTACTATCGAGGTCTTCCTCAAGGAACCATGAAGATTGAGTGTTAGCATGGTATCCCTGGTCATCACATTGATGGCCGCCCCCAGATCAATCAAGGTGTGGGGGATAATGGTGCCATTGATGTGAACATCTACTACAGGACTTCCAGGATCTAGGTACTTTGGGCAGATGACTTGTCCTAGCATAAGGTCAGACAGTTGTCTTATGACATTGATAGTTGAAGCATCTTTCTTCCGTCTGCCTGGGTGTTTGAAACACTTCTCCTTAACCAACTTGTTATATATTGGCACATCCTTGATGGCTTGGAGGAGTGGGATTTTTACACACAACTGCTTGAGCTCACCCAAAAGCTCATCTTCTTCTGGGTTAGGTTGTGTGGTGGCTGTTAGTCTCTCAGGAAAGGGTGGAATAGGCTTTGGTTCACTCTCCTGATGGTCTTCCTCATCCTCTGGGGGAGGAGGCTGGCGATCTGGAAGAGTCTTTCCAGATCAAAGGTTGATCCCCTGGATCTCCACAGCATAGGTAGGGCATGAGGTTTCCCCAGTGTATACCTGCTGGACCTGTCTATTGTTGGGGTTCGGGTTCGGTTGAGCAGGCATTTGAGGTTGCCTTGGAGGAGCAGGAGGTAATGGTTGCGGTTGAACTAGTGGTGGAGGCAAAATGGCAGGAGGAGTGTTGTATTGGGGCCTCCACCCCGACTGAGGTGCATTCCACTGAGGCTGTGGCTGGGTATGTGAGTGATATGGATGAGAAGTAGGTTGAGTGGGGTACTGAGGTGGATAAGACCATGGAGGAGGCATGGACCATGAAGGATGAGTAGGGGGACACCAGGAAAGCATAGGAGTTGACTGGTTGGGATTGTAATAAGCTTGAGATGCCCCTTGCATCCCCTGCTGATAAGGTCTAGATCCTTGTGGCCTCCTTTGGTTGAGGTAATAGAGAGGCTCTGTGGGAGCTTCGGTCCCTTGGTACATGGCTTTAAACCCTGGTAAGGTTGGACACTGATTTGTGGGATGGTCCTCCTCACAAACGAAACACACTTCAACCGAATGCAATGGACATTCGTTCTTAGGGTGCCTTCTTGTGCACCTAGGGCAGAAGACAGCCAAGGCTCTCTCAGCCTCTTCTTTCTTTTGCTGAATCCTGAATGTATCAAGCTGCATGGCAATGGTTTGTCTGACCTCACTCTTAAGATCTTCTAATTGGTTTGCAAGCTCATTTTTGGAGAAAGGGACACTAGTTGAGAGGTGGTTTCCTCTACCTCGTTTCCGAGCTACCCTGGAGTGGTTTCTAAATACAGTCTTGATGTCCTCATAAGGCAGTTGGTAAATGTCCCCCCCAGCTAACATGTGAAGGGTATCTAAGAGGTCTTCAGGGACTCCTCGGAGTAGGACCAACTTGAGGGATTCAGGGTCAAGTGTGCACCTGGCCCGCTTATAGCTTAGTTGGAACCTCTCCTCATAATCCTCTAAGGATTCATCATTTCCCATGGACATCCGAAAGATTTCCCCCTTTGATTCCTTGGACCTACAGTAATCCCGGTACTTGGTGTTGAAAGCTTACTGCATTTGAGCCCAAGTGGTGATACTATTCCCAGGTAAGCCCATGAACCAGCGTAGTGCTGCATCCTTAAGGGTGGAAGGGAAAAGTTTCAACTTTTTCTCATCTTCAGTATAGTCATAGGTTCTACAAAGGACAGCAAACTCAAACAGGAAGGTATCTGGATCTTCAGTGGTCAACCCATGGAAGTGAGTAAGGCGGAGGGGCTAATGTTTTTCATTTTCATCTCTCCATTGGTCTCTCGGATGGGGAAGGCACCTTCTATTCTCTCATCTTCTCTTCTATTGTCAGCCATAGCTTCAAATGGAGTAGTCTCTAACTCTTCTTCTACTATAGGATCTTTGGATATCTCAGGTTGTTCACCTATAGGTTCCTCTGGGTCACTGTCACCAAACAAGAGTGAAGGGTGACTCAGTGATGTGGTGGGGGTGTTTGGTAGGAATTTGCCTGATCTATCTCGGTTCCTACGAGGCATGAAATGGAAAAGACTTTCTTTTTTTCTCTTTGATTTCTTTTGCTTTGCTTTTCTTTTGGTACCTGCAAAACTGAGACAGATTGATCTACACTATCTATGAAAGATGCAAAATTAACTGAAAGCAGGAAATAACTAATCTACTTTGCTCAAATGAAATTGCAGAAAAGGAAATGCTAATCTATGAAAGCAGGAAATGCTAATCTATGAAAGCAGGAAATGCTAAGCTATGAAAGCAGGAAATGTCTATGCTACTTTTGCAGAATGGAAATGAAGTAAACTACTAGCAGAAGGTAAGAGTAAGAAAGTAGAAGAAAAGCAACAATTACTAATACTCTGACGCTTCCCCGGCAACGGCGCCAAAAAGATGGTGAGCTCCAGTATTGTAGCAATAATGCTACAACTCCTGGGGCTTCCTGTCTCTTAATTTTATCAACCCGGTAGTTCGTACAAACTTGGAAGCGACGGTGTTGTATGCACAAGTACTAGCTCTTGTTGCAGCTGTCACTTGGTCAGCTGGCACAAGTCCGCTAGGGCTCAAGCCAACTTCTATAGGCTCACAGAAGAAGCTTTATCAATGATGGACGAAAGCTAGCTCAAAGAAGACTAAGCTCAAAGAAGACTAATCTACTTGGCAAAAATGAACTAAAAGCAAATCAAAACATGGAAACCCTAGGAAACCCTAATTTAACTAGTCTAACCTCTATGATGCAAAGAATGTGAAGGAAACTTCTACCAATGATGCCATTACCTCTAATAAGTGAAAATGCATGAATCTAATCTACTTGCATCTTAAAAGACATGTTTTTGTATTTTTTCTTTAAGTGGATGTAGTGATTGTGATTTTGTGCTTATTAGGGTTTGGTTGTGCAGATCTGATGCGGAAGGAAGGAAAGCTTGGGAAAGGTTGGGGAGGCTGGGAGAGGTCCCCAGAGATCCTTAGCATCAGTCCACAGAGGTTCCTCACATTCAGAGGCTCAGCAACCGAGTGAGTGGCCTCCTATAGGATGTCTGCAGGGGATTCTACAGGAAACGCAGGGGTTTCTACAGGAAGTCTACAAATTGCTACAGGATGACCTACCGTGGGTGTTTGAAGTGATGGTGGAGTGATGGAATGGTAGGGGGAGATGTGTAAGGTAGGAATAAGGCTGGTGATGGCTCAGGAGTGGAGAAGTAGGATGGAGAACGAGTGTATGAAGTGGGTTGATGGATGAAAGGTGATAACAACGAAATGTCTAAAGAATGAAGTTACGTGAGGAGTGGAGGAGTTTAGGAGATAACAGAGTGGAGCAGAGGTCGAGGATGTGGTTGTATGTGTGATCAAGACGAAGAAGGAGGTAATAGAACGCTGAAGAGCAGTGTAAATGAAACAAATGGCTTATGACTGTCACCAAGATGAAAATTCATTAACCTAAGCTACCTGAACTTAATGAACAACAAGATAAAGCGTGTAGAGGAATGTGCATGAAGCAGTGATGAAGGTGTATGGTGCAAGAGTGAAGTGCATGGAAAGATCTATCATAAACGAGACTATGTTGCAGCATGTATAACGTGAAGAACTGCGTATTTTTGTGGCTGGTATAGGCTACACTCCAATCTCCAAACAGAGATGGCAGTGGAGACTTCCTCAACCTTTTTTGCTGGAGCTCCAATGTATTATCAACCTGCTAGTCTAACTAAACAACCGAAAGCAATTCAACCATAAGCTAATCCTATCTATGCTCATGAAAACGACTAAATTACCAAACTGTGAATTCGAACTGCATGTGAAAATGAACAAACTCAAAGTGCTGGAACGAAATGCAAACACATTACAACACTGAGGAGATCTATTGCTCTCAGGTTGGGCCCTAACCTGAGAGCTATAGCTCCTTGAGAAAACTCAGAACTAGATCAAAATCTGCCTTCTTTATTCATAATCTGATGTCATGCCAAACTTGGCTTACAAAAAGAACTACACCGAGTTGTGCTCAAAAATTACAATAGTAATGCGAAAGTTTCTACAACCTATCAAAGGCTACAGCCTCCATACTTATGCAAAAACGATCATCCAGCAGGTGTCCTTGATTTTAGGAGCTCGGCTGTCCAACTGAAGTTTAAACTGCTGATCCTGTAGGACAGTCATGATTGCTGTTCCTGTAGAACAGTTATAACTGCTATTCATGTAGAACAGTTGGCTGCTTCTAAGCTCGGTGGGGAGATGGATTGGAGCTCGGAGCGATGGTGGGAATCACGAGGAGGGTCCCAAGACTATGGACATCCTCTCCTAAAAACTAGCAGTGCCACCTCATTGTCTCCTTGTCTCTTTTTCACGTGGTCTTCTCTCCCTTTTAATGCAAAAACCTGAAATCATAATGCATTAGTCACGTAGATAAAGTGCCTACCCTTCTTCCTACAAACAACACGAATAAACTAAGAAATGCATGCATAAGAAGTAAAAAGTGAATGGTTTGAGCAAAGAAAGTAGGCCAAATGAGCCCAAATTATACCAAAAAATGGGGCTCATCAATGGGACTTCACAAAACCCTAGGGAATCTAACGAGACAAGACCCTACTCAGACTAACGCAAACAAAATTTAACCGGGTAATATGTTATCGTGGTCAAATAAATTTTAAGACACTGGAACTGAACTTGACCTTTTCATGTTTTAAGAGTCGAGAAAAGGACAAAAAGATGACTCTAGTCTCCTTCGAATATTTAGTGAGCCCGAAGTGACAAATGCTCAGGTGGACTTTTTCCGTTATAGAGTCTGAAAAAGGCCAAAAGGAACTGCTCTGGAGTTCTAGGTAGAGGGTGTGCCAAACTTTTCGCAAAACCGCAGAATACTTTTTAGGGTACGGGCGGTCAATCTTCCCGAATGCTGTGTTCAGTGCATTGCGATCAGTAGGGCGGCCGACACGGCTTCCTATGGATAAAAGGTTTTAAGCCTATAGGGGTCTCCCAATATATACTCGACGGTACGTGGGAGCACAATCCGTACTGGCACTTATCGTTTCACCGTGGAGGAATCACCCAACCACTCGACGGTAAGCTACCAGGCTTTACGACACCGGAACACGTCTCTAGCCTAGACCTCTAGAATGTTTGCGTTAAATTCCAATGCGTTGTTAGGTTCATTGAATTCATTTTACAGATTATCTTCAGTTATGTCTCAGTTTTTAGGTCCTACCGTATGTGATCTCTCAAAAATTTCGTGCATGCAAACTATATGCCAAAATAAACCATTTCGTTCGATGAATGCTATCTACAGGAGAGTTGAGATCTTTTCACACAAACAAAATGATCACTAAGCAACAAAGATCCTAATGCAACTAATAACAAGAAATGAAAATTTTTTCTTTTCTTTTTAAAAGTAACTAATTGCTAATAACAATGCAAAGTGCTAGCTAATGTAATGCAAAAAAGATCATTTGTTTTTCTTTCTTTTTAAAATGGCACGATGCATATAAACAAGTTCGAGAGATGATCACACAATGAAACAAACAAATTCACTCAATGCAAGTAGAACCAAATCCGAAACAGCAAGACAACCTGTCCAAAAGCTCACAAAGACTCGAATGAACTATGTGATCTAAGTCCAACACAAAGTCAAGTGAACAAGTACGGGAAACAAGCAAAGAGCTGACTGGATAAACAAAAACCAACACTCCTACGGAAGGCTAGAAGTGCCAAGCCACTAGATGCTCTAGGGCTGGGATACAAGATCAATAGAAATAGGCAAACAACCGAAGGATAAAGGTAAAAAACCAGTCAAACAGAGTTTCTACACACGTCCAGAAGCTGCAAAATATGAAAAAAGACGAAAATCTGAATTTGAAGAGCTTTCAACACCCACACTGGCAAAGTTTACAGGACTGGCGCGACTGTCAGCCTGTAACTTGCGCTATTAAAGAATTGGCGCGAGTTGCTGGTGTGCAACATGCGCCAACTGGCGCGACTGTCAGAAATAAAAACGCGCCAACAATTTGCTGGCCCAAAAAATAAAACAGCCCAGTGTCTGGTCAACAGTACTCAGACAACAAGAAAAACTGACCCAGAAAGCTCATTTACGCAAGGAGACAAGAGAAAACTAACATGCAAGACAAACTCCAAGGTTTATAAATCAAACAATAAATAGCTCTTCCCCAGTGGAGTCGCCAAATTGTTGGAGAGGTAAATCCCCTCTGCGGACAGAGGCGATCCCACTAGCCCAAAATGGGTCTAGCAACAATCAATCACGCTATTATGCAAGTTCCTAGTTGTAAATCGAAAGTGGATAAGAAGAACCAACCTGGAATCCAACGCTATTGTCGTAGATGAGTCGATATCTCCGTTCTCCAGCTCCGGCAGGTCACAATCCTAGCGATCTCCGCGTATGGACACCTGCACATGCAAAGAACGAAGCGAATACAAGCATAAAATCCATGATATACAACTATATATCAGTCAGAAAGGACATAAATCAAACATCATCATCATGAACAGTAAGATTGGAACCATAATAATAGTCGTTTATTAATGAACAAACAGAGAAAATTGCAACCAATGTTCTGACGTTGAGTCTCTCCTCTGGTTGGGCAAGCAGCTACATATGCCTTGCAATAGATCCTTCTCTCTCTCTTTACTTTTGGATACACAGTTTAGACTTCCGGTAGCATAACCTCACTATAATCAATACTAGCACCAATACATCAGAACTCAAGAACTCCAGCACTTCGGAACTAGCTTGTCAAGTGCATGAGGATGGGCTTTTATAGATGGAGAAGGGAAGAAGATACAATGCATCCAGACACTCATTGTGGATTGACATTATCCCCAAAAAGCTGTTGTGGATAGATGATGAGGATAGATGATGAGTCTCGACATCTTTAAAGCCAGCTTTATTCCAAAAAGACTGATGACAATAAAAGGAAAAAAACATTCGGCGCGTGTTTGTCAAAAATCTTTCCCAAATTTGGTTGGCGCGAGTGTTGTTCTAAGACAGAGCGCCAATGGTCGCACCCTCTTTTGAGGATCTCATTTATTGGCGCGGGTAAGACATTGTGGACCCGCGCTAATGGAAAAAGGGCACTTTTCAGGGATATTTTGCAGAAAGTGTCTTCAGGGAACATGAAGTACATACTCAGGGGAACATAATGCAAGTGTTTTTAGGTTATGTCACTGCTCACGACCAATGGTGACAAATTACTGTGTAACAGGTCATTTTTTCACACTTATGGAAAAGTGTTGGGTCCCTATAATACTAGTGATTACCCCATTACTATTTTAGTTATACCCCTTATTAATATTGTTGTGCCCCTATTCCCCCATATTGTTATTACTGTGCCCCATAGAATCCCTCTATTGTTATTTTTGTGGCTTTATATTATTATTGTTAGGTCGGCTGGATTATATTGTGACTCCTTAGACTCCTATATATAGAATGGAGGTTTTTTCATTTGAATCATCGAAGAATTGCTCATTTATGTAATGTAAAGGAGGTTTCCCCTTCGAAGAGGCTGAATCCTAAGGTGTTGATCTATCTTTTCTTGAGCTGGTTTCATAACATTTGGTATCAGAGCTTTGGATTCTAGGGTTTCACTGCTCCAAACAGGTCATCGTGGAATTTTCGCTATAACTTTTTTTCTGCGATGTTTCAGAAGTTGAAAAAAAACCCACTTGAGAAGAAATCAGGCTGAACCTTGGGTCCGAATTTCAGAACTTTTCGCACTATATTTGTGGAGATATGTTCTAAGGAAGTCGGTCTTTTTGCAGACTCCTGAATTACATTCCAAACAGGTGACCTGGGGAAAATTATCATAACTTTCTCTCTGGGGATCGGATTGAAATTTCGTAAGAAGGTACAGAAAGAGGACAGACTCTAGCTTCTTTTATGCATTTTTCAGATCCAAAAGTCGAAACAGTGACTCGTGCCACGTCGTACAAGTTCGCTCTACTGAACTAGTCTATAATCAAGTCACTGTGGGAGATTTCGCATAACTCTTCTGTGGAGAATCCAATTTGGGTCAGAATTGTGGCATTGGAAAGAGGACACATAGGGCTACTGCAGGTCCCAAATTCAGAACTAGATGATTGAAAAGTAGAGAGATACATTAGAGGCAATATCGAGCTCCTACAAAGTGAAAAAAGGTGTGTAGATTTTCTTAAATTTTTGCTTAAGATCGGTTTGAAAATGATTTTGAAGGAATTATTTTCGGTAACTGATGCCCCAATGAAAGAAAATGCAAACACCTAGTAAGTAACCTGAAAGCTCTAGCATGACTTATGAATAAGACGAAGAAATGCTACATGATATATCAAAATTACAAGAACAAGTGCAACAAATGTCACGCTCACAAAAGCTAACAGAAGATAAGATAAATGGCATGGAATCTAAGATAAAGGGCATGGAAGCTAAGATGAATTATTGGAAGATAGATTTGAAGACAGACATGGAAGAATTGAAGATAGATTTGAACACAAACTTGAAGACAGGCATGACAGATATGAAGACAGATTTGACAAATTTTCTACAAGAAATACTCACTAATGGTGAAAAGGTAGTAAAGGAAACTCATGATGCGAACAAAAGAAATGTTAATCATGATATCATAGACTCTAATTTTGGATCGAAGACTCACCATATTCCAAAAATCGATATGAGAAAGTTTGATGGCAAGGATCCCGCCACATGGATATTACAGATGAAGCAGTTCTTTGATCTCAATAATGTGCAAAACACACAAAAGGTACGTATGGAAACTTTATATTTGGAACCAAATCAGTTTGTATGGTATCAATGGCTTTTCTCTCGTAAACAATGTATCACTTGGGAAATTCTTACGGAAGAATTGATAGCACATTATGAGGATACAAAAAGCAACACTTTTTTTAGCCAACTGATTAGTCTCAAACAAAAGGGTTCAATAATGGAGCACATTGAGGAGTTCCAAAAATTGAACATAAGGGTAAAAGATATTCGAGAGGAGCATAGGATTGATGTGTTCATAGGGTCTTTAAAGGATAATATCCAACATGATGTTTGCCTTTGGGAACCTGATTCATTAGAGAAGGCATTCAGGTTAGCAAGAAAAATGGAAAGCAAAATTATGGCAACCAGGAAGCATACCACTCACAACTATAAAGACGGAAGCATTGTTGCCTCTAGTCTTCCATAACCTATAAGGTTGTGTTGATGCATTGAAAATCGCTGCAACAACATTGGGGATAACCACTCGGTCCGGACCTTAGTACAGCTCCTTTTCCGTTTGGAATAGTGGCTCCGACTCGGGATAATGGGACCAGTTTCCCAAAAGTGGATAAACGGGATGAATGGATGATTTATAAACTAAACTAGCGGTGAGCGAATAACTAAAACTATTAACAAGAATACGTAAACTATGATCTATCCTGGGAACTTATTGAGCTTTAAAGTGCGGCGCTTGATGATCCGTGTCTATAAACAGGCATATAGATGACTCCATTTAACAGAAATGGACATTATTTCATTCATGATTACTATGCTTAAATAGTTAAGCAAAGCGATTAAAGCGATATTACCACACTTATCATTTATATCATTGACATATACATGATTAAAAAGAAAGGCACATCATAAAACATCCAATAGTGGAATGAATATAGATCTGCTATTACAGCGCATGCATATAAACAATAATAGCAAGAATAATCACATAACAATTCATATGAAAGGAATGAATTCAGACATAGATAGAAATACCAAAAGAGCTGCTTGACACTCCCAATATCAATCGCTACTTGTAATTCTTCCTTCAACGCAGAAACATTCTCAACAAAGACAATAGTGCACAATTGCATAAAAACTTCCTTGTTGAATTAAGAACAACTGGTCCAGTTTCATAAAATAATATTGACTGAAGCACAATAGTGCAAACTTCAGTCTTTAAGTCTGGTACAAAACTTTACGACCCTTTCCAAAACAATGAAAGGGTCTATAAATACTTAGCTAATCTACCTATCTATGAAACAGAAATCCTATTTAATTGATATCAATCAATCTTGATACGATTTTCTTGAGCGATCTGGCAGTCGGCGGCATGATTCATCAGGTAGGTTGCTTGCCTTTATATCTGAGCTGACTTATCGCAAGCATTCGCTCTACTTCAGGAGGTTTGTTGAGGCATGAACTGAGCTGGGCGGCATAGGTGGCATCCTGAATATCGGGAATCATATACCCGATCGCATCTGTTAGGCACTTAAGGGCGGCTCTTTGTGTATGCGTCTTTACCAGGAAGAACCAATATGTGTCCCAGGTTAAACTGTTAATCCCAGCGATTAATCTCCCCTTTTCCTCTAAATCAGGATAACATGATTGCTCCAATGTGTTCGTTGTTGTCAACTTTCCTGGTGTGCATTAGGAGATCATGTTTGATAAATAGAGAGTGTTATTAACCAGTTCAACTAGATTGCTGGAAGTTGATTTACATCTTGAAGCTGCCCTCTCTGCTCTCATTAACTGGGACTGCCATTCCGTAAAGAGTATATCTTTATGTGTTTCTAGGATCCTAGGAAAATTCGCCCCTTGTCCTTGATCAGAATCTTGCCAGTCAAGAAATGCAGCTATGGTTTCTTCGGCTTGATCCAATTCAGTTCTGGCCTTCTCTACCTGCTTATTTATGGATGTCGTTAATTCACACAGTGGCTCTGCCTGGGCGATTTGTTGACACAGAAGCTTAATTTGGGATATTAATGCAGTGTTTATTTGTAATGCTTCTGCTCTAAATTCAGCCACTTGTGGAACGCCCTTTATTTTTTCGAGCTGTGATGACAATTGAGCAATTTGCTCATCTTTTGTTTTCATCATTTGCTCATTTGCTGCCTTTAATTGTGCCAATGCCTCTGATAATTCCTTTTATTTCTGGATCACTCTTTGGTCGATCCTTTGCTTTTCTGCCTGCAATTGTTGAGTTAGTTGACTGTTCACTTGTTGTTGTGTCAACAATTGCTGCTTTGCCTGCTCTGCCTTCTGCTTTGTCTCAGCTAACTCTGCCTGTAATGAGAAAATCTCTTGATCCTTGGTTTTCAATAGAAGACTTACCTCCGATGCCTTATCAATTGTCGTTGCCGAATAGGCTCCCGCATACTGCGACAGTTTTGTTAGGTCGTCAGAGGGGTCAAATTCCTTCTTCCAAACCACATTGCCCGTAACAGTTTGCTCTGGGAAAAGGGAAGGTTGATCACTCCTTCTTCTTTTCCTTTGTCGTTTCACCACCGCTTTATGCCTCGGGCTGTAGAAAACATCCAGGGGAGGAATATCTTCTACCTGGAGAATGATTTGGTCGGAGGGGTCCTTTGGTATTATCTCAACGTCTTTAGGAATGGGTGGGCAGTTGGTTCCACTCAGAACCTGTGATGAAGTGATTTCTGGTGTGTCCGTTGTCTTGGAAGTGTCTGTATCTTTTGAACATTCCAACCCACTGATGATGGAATCAAATTGCTTCCATTCCTGGAGCAATTTAGGGTCAATACGAGTATCTATATTGACATCAATGGTGGTTTGTTTTTGCTTTTCAGCTTGGGACTCCTTCCGCACTTTTTCCTGTTCTCTCTTCTGTTGTTCCTCTTGTTCTTTCTTTTGCCTTTCCTCATGCTCTTTCTTTTGCTTTTCCTCTTTCTCTCTTCTCTATTTTTCCTCTTGCGCTCTCTTCTGTCTTTCTTCTTGTTCTCTCCTCTGCTTTTCCTCCTGTTCCTTCTTATGATCCTTTGTTATAACTGGAGGTTCCTTTGACTGTTGCCGATCAGGCTCGCTTGATGATGTCGCTGGGGTTGTTGCTAGTAAATCTAGAGGCTGAGTTTGCAACCTCTGTTCTCTAAGTTTATTAAATTCAGTCAACCCTTCATCATTATATTTCACTTTAGCGAATGATTTAACCTGATTTATTGTCTCAGCTGAAGAGAACAGGTCATCAAACATATCTTCTTTATGGTCAAATCTTGTCAATTTGGCCTGTTCTAGTGCAGTATAGGCAACTTTGTTTGGATCAAACTGCCTATTTGGGAGAGTCGCCAGAGTTAAGGATTGAATCTTTGTAGCTTCCTTTTCTGCATGTTTGAGATCATGCAAGGTATATACACCACATCCCAAAGGAAAAGAGGGCCAGCCTTGCTTCTTATTTTTCTTGAGCGTTTGTGTAACACTCTCAACAATGATTTGGTAAGAAATTTACCTCGCCAGTAGTTTATCCGGTATGTATAAAGGGAAGACATGAGGTCTGGCTTGGCTACCGAAAACTCTTATGTAGGTAAATCTCTCCTCTCCAAACCATCTACCTATTGCGGTTAAATCAATTTCGGCTTGATAGGAAATCTTGGGAGCAGGTTTATCGAAAATGGAATAATAAATAGGCAACATAAAGCCATTACAGACTTGGTATAGATGATGTTTATAAGAAGATTTCCACAATTTCTGATGATATATATGAATAGGCGTGGGGTCTTGTGCAGTCCACCTCCAGCCGAGTACGGGGAATTCAGAGTTAAAACACAGGGTATCTAGAATATAGGCACTGTAGTAGAATGGGGGAATTATCCTTTCAGAATTACGGGTCTTGCTTCTAAACTCAAGCACAGTTGTTGCTAATTTGTCTGAGAGGATAGTGGCCCAATCCATAATTACATTGTTGCATGCTGCTTCCATTAGGGGAACCATTTCTATGGTAAAATTAGCAGAGTCATGCAATCCCCACAATCTACACATCATTATTCCAGCATAGCAATAAGGAGAGGCCAGGGAATCAACTGAGTACTTACCAGACGACTCATGTTTGTGCTTGGCTAGATTTTGTCTCCAATCCCGGATGGGTTTGGATTCAACTTCATTTTCATTTGCGAATTTCTCCAGGAACGCCTTATTATATATCTTCTCTGGCTCGGGCAAATGATACATTTGCCTTAGATCATCCGCCCTGAATGACCCGAAAATTCTCCCGTCTCTGGTGCTGAAGGTTCTATCTAGGATTGGGATTTCTTCAATCACCCACCGCACTACGTCTGTGTATGGGAAAATTTGCTCCCTGGCTGCTATCCTATGAAGGAAAGAGTGGGCTAAGTCCTTGAGAGTACCCTCAGATTTCCGAGTTAAATCCACAGTAGCTTCTATTGTTGTCACTGCTGGTTCTTCGGCTTCAATCAGGTTGTAGGTACCTTGCCAAGTAACTCTGACGAGACTCGTACATGTAGTATCAGATATCAATCCCTTCCTTTTGTCCACGACAGCTTGTCCTGCAGCTGGTGTAGCGGAAGCGCCTGTGGTCTTCTTGGATTTCTTCCCCATTTTGCTTGAGCTTTCTCCTTTGGATGAATTCTGCACAGAGGCGAAAATAAACGTAACACAGAGATATGCCAATGAAAATCCAATATGAGAAAGATATATTGATCAAAGCGTGCTGAGAGATTAACTCTAAAAATGGTCGCGGATACAATCCATGGGAAGATCTTACAATTACATTAAATGGCCGTTTAAAACCTGCCACCCCTTAAATGCTCATTATACCATTATTCGGCCGAATGACCCGTTTAAGCGTGCTATGGATGTTTTGGCGGTTGGGCGCAGGTGCATCATTGCTTAGCAGATTAAGCTTTAAATATGATTTGATCATAATATCCCTCCATTTAACGGCTTTTTTGAAATCCGCGCTATATCATAATCGGGCGTCGGGAACACTTAAATCCTTATGTTGACAATTTTGAAACCCCGATCGCTGATAGCGATATCGCATCGCATCGGGAGAATTGGTATTATATAAACATATGGATAGCATACCACCGATCGCTGATAGCGAAATCGCATCGCATCGGGGTGAATGGGCATAACAATGTGCATAGATAGTGTATCGCCGATTGCCGATTGCGATATCGCATTGCATCGGGGGTATGAACTGGGCGCCTTATTATTGTGCATAGGATATTGCCGATTGTCGATTGTGATATCCCATCGCATCAGGGTGAAATACTTGGGGTGCTTTAAGACTGCGTATAGAGTATCGCCGATAGCCGATAGCGATATCACATCGGCGGGAACCCATATGTCATTTATTTGTGTTTTCTATGTCATTGCAATATGCGATCTTGCGATTGCTTTATCGCAATGATAAAAGATTGTTTTATTTGATCAAAAATGGGTTTTTCAAAAGGTTTTATATAATGTCTTCATTTGATTTGCAGACCTTTTTCAAATAATGGAATATTGATACCAATTAACTTCTAAAGGGACCCATTTCATATGATAATTTTGTAAATATAAATGATATGAAATGGGGGGTTGTTGTAGGGCACAACAATTGGTGATTCGCTGGAAGAACCAGTTATCTCTAAAAAGTATAGAAATACTTAAACTTTTGCAAAATAGAGTTCTAATCAAAGGGGAAAATTCTAATATAACTAGGTATATATGCATTCCAAGTAAAATGAATCTATTTTTGCTAATTTCCTCTCTTTTTTTTAAGAAAATAGATACATTCTAAGTTTTAAATAGGCCTCTATTGGTTTATAATGATAAAATAGAAAACTTTTCCAAATCAGCTTTTATAGTGAACTCTTCTGTCATAGGTAGAGCCTCTGCTGCCAGCAAACGTTTATAGTTTCGACAGGGATACCTTTTAACCATGCTATTGTCCATTGTTCCATCCAATTAAGAGTGTGATTAACAAAATGAATTCAAACATGTTTTCATATTTTGTATTTCATTTCCTTTTTCTGTTATTGATAAGATAAAAAGCCATTGTCCTGGTTTGGTGGCCGGCTATTGACAATGCCATTCACTGGTAGTAATCTAACCGAACAAGCTGGCTCGTGATGAGACCCCTTGTCTTATAATTTTAAGCCATTACCCTGTTTTGGTATGCAGTATTGGTAATGTCGGTTAAACTATTTCCCTATGAACATGGTAAGCAAGCTTGTAATAAGACCTCTTATCTTTAATATCAGATATTTTAGAATTACACTCTGAGTAATCATAAACTTTAGTGAATGGGATGAACAATCTTCTCCTTAAGAGTAAATGGATGACAGGGTAAGAGTTGAAGATGCTGAAATTGGATTAGCTTCTATCTTGATATTGATAACTTTTTGAGACCAATTTGAAAACAGAAAATGATTTACAATACTTTTAAACTTTGAGAGGAGTTCACAAAACTTGAAATGTGGTTTCAGAATACAATGATACCTAATTTCCTAGAAATTATCCCTTTTGGTTAAGAGTTCTATTATTTTAAAAGCCAATATCACACTACTTCTATAGATCAAATTTTCAAACACAGCAAAGGTCAATAGTAGATACCTTACAACATTATTTTCTACAAATCCTACAAATTACAAAACTCTATCAAACTGAAAGGAGAAGGGGTTACCTCCTCAATTAAAGAATTTCTTCAAGATAAGGCCATTAACAGGGAGAGAATCTCTCAACCCTGATAAGTCTTGCAATATAAAGGTCGAATGGCCTATCTTTTCACAGATCTGAAATGGTGCAAGCCACATCTTCTAGAACTTGGTGTGTTTTCCCTTGTCCTCATGGGCTTTGTCCCATTTCAGAACTAAATCACCAACTTGAAATTGTTTTGAACCGGATGAGACTGAATCAAAAGCTGCATTGATGATTTGCTGATGTTTGGCATGAATAACCTTGGATTTTTCTCTTTCCTCTTCTAATTTTAGAATTTGATCATGTCTAAGCTGAATAGAAGAAGAAGGAGTTTCCTCAATGAACTGTACTAGGGCTAAAGAAGGAAGAACAAGATTTGTGGGCAGTACTGCTTCTTTTCCATACACGAGATTGAATGGGGAAGATCCTATAGAAGCTTTCTGTGTTATCCTATCAGCCCATAATGCAAACATTAAGGATTTGTGCCAGTTTTTTTTATTTTGTTCTATAGTTCGCTTAATGATTTTGATCAGATTCTTATTAGTAGACTCTGCTAAACCATTACCCTGGGGATAGTAATTAGCAGAATACTTTAATTTAAATCCTCTTTTAATAGCGAAATCAAACATAGCATTGCCTGAGAAATAAGATGCATTATCAAAAACAAGAGCATTTGGGACACCAAACCTGGTAATGATGAATTGATCTATGAACTCAATGATTGCTTCAGAATTTGCTGTCTTCAAAGGAATGGCCTCCACCCACTTAGTGAAATAATCGGTAGCAGTAAGGATATACTTATGCTGTTTGGAAGATGGTGGAGTAATTTCCCCTATGATGTCCAATCCCCATTGCTCAAATGGTTGTTCAATGTTGACTGGTTGCAGAGGGAAAGCTGATTTACGTTGTCTTCCACTAGAAGTTTGACAATTGAGGCATTTCCTTACATATTCGTGGGCATCTCTAAATAGAGTAGGCCAATAGTATCCAACATGAATAATTTTGTGAGCTATTGTGTCAGCTCCAAAATGTCCTCCTGCTGGTCCATCATGTAACTCCTGCAAAACCTTTTGTGCTTCAGGTTTCTCAAGGCATCTTAATAAGATTGAATCGTAATTCTGCCTAAAAAGCACATCATCAATAATTGTAAAATTCTTTGCTTTTAACCTAATAGCCCTTTTGTTTTTGTAAGACAGGTTTGGAGGTGCATAACCATTCTTTAAATAAAAGATTAAATCTGCATATTGAGATTCAGAATCAGTGACACTTATCTGGTTGATTTCTTCAGTTTGATCTGTATCACTTGATTCTGGAATGTTGGATGCTCCTGCCAATATCCTGCAAAAACCTTGGCCCCTAACAATCTTTGCTGGCCTAATTTCTAAGTCATACTCTTGAAGCGTTGTGACCCAATTTTCCCTTTTTTCACCCAGTTCTTTTTGGATTAATAGTTGCCTAACTGCAGGGAAAGGAACTATAACTTTTGTGTGGGTTTTCAAAAGGAAGGGTCTATAATTCTTGACTGCTTTAAATACAACAAAGGCTTGTTTTTCTACATCGGAGTAATTCAATTCAACACCTTGAAGATTTGAGCTAAAAAATGAAATGGGTGCTTCCAGATTGTGATCATTTAGTTGCGTAAGTACTGCGGCATAAGAGAAATATGATGTGATGGTATACAATGTAAAATGATTAGAAAAATTTGGAGTATTTAAGGCTGGGGCATTGATTATTGATTGCTTGATTAGATCAAAAGCTTGTTTTTCTGCTGATCCCCACTTAAAGACTGAATTTTTCTTAATCATTGTTTGAAGTGGAAAAATAATTTGAGAAAAATCTGGAACAAATCTTTTAACAAAATTGATCTGGCCTAAAAATGACTGCATCGATTTTTTATTGTGTGGGAAAGGGATTTTAGAGATTTCTTTGATCCGATCAGGATCAATATAAATGCCATCTTTGGACACAATAAAACCCAAGAGCTTCCCTTGATCAAGAGCAAAGAAAGACTTTTTAGGGTTAAGGGAAATACCATATCTTTTGCAACGTTGAAAATTTTGATTTAGATCATGCAAATGATTATACCTCTCCTTAGAGAATACAGTAATATCGTCTAGATAGACGACTACTGTTCTATTAATCAACCCTCTAAAAGCTATATCCATAGCTCTTTGGAATGTCGCCCCTGCATTTATAAGTCCGAAAGGCATTTTCTGATATGCATATGTTCCCCATTTTGTTCTGAATGTAGTTTTAAGCTGGTCATCAGGATGAACCAGGACTTGGTTATATCCTGAGAAACCATCTAGAAAGGACATCAATTCAGAGCCTGCTACTGATTGAAGTATTTGCTCCATAGTAGGTAATGGGAAATTGTCTTTCAAGCTCGCTTTGTTCAAATTTTTGAAATCAATACAGATCCGAATGTCGCCATTTTTCTTTTTGACTGGCACCATATTAGAGACCCAGTTTGAGTGTCAGACATGAAAAATAATCTTTGCTTTCAAGAGTTTGTTAAGTTCCGATTTTATCTGGCTCTCTAAGTTTGGATGTATTTTTCTTAACTTCTGCTGAATCGGTTTCTGATTGGGAAGTACCGGAATGGTATGCTGGATAATAGATGTATTATATGTCTTCAAATCATCATATTTCCAAGAAAAAACCTGTTTATTTTTTCTTAACAGTTTAATGAATGCCTCTTTCTCTTCAAAGGAAAGTCCTAATCCTAAATTAATATTTTGAGGAGCTTGCTCAGTACCTAGATTTATCAATTCAAACCTTAGGGTAGAGCTTTGGAGCTTTGCATTAGTCACAGGTTTAAACCTGTCTTTAACATCATAAAGATCCTCCAGCTTTACCACATGCTTAGGAATTGCATTTTCCTGAGGTGTTTCTCTCATTTGGGAGTCATGCTCATCTTCCTCAATGATTTGATTATCATAGGACTTTTCAGAAGTTAAGAATTGTAAAATATCCTCATCATGGTTGAATACTCTCCTATTAGTGACATTGTCAGGAACTGAAGGCCTAAAAAGCAATTCTACGGAAAATCTATCTGGGTTGTAGTCTTCAGAAGGTACGAGCTTGGAAGCTACATTAACTAGAAGATCGGCTGCCGAGTTTTGAGACCTGGGAATGGAGGAAATGTTGAATGCGGAAAAGTGCGAGGTAAGTTCTTGTACTAGCGATTGATAACGATTGAGGTGATTTGAAAGACAATGAATTGCATTCCTCACCTGTTTAACAATAATTTCAGAATCGCCAAATACTTTTAGATATTGCACTTTAAGGTCGATTGCTTTATATAATCCCTGGACTAAGGCTTCATATTCGGCTATATTGTTAGTGCATTCAAATTCTAGCCTACAGGTCAGCATTGTCTTTTCTCCTTGTGGGCTAACCAAAATACATCCTGCTCCTGAGCCCTCGCTAGACTTGGACCCATCGAAATATAATGACCAAAATAAAGAAGTATTAACAATTGTATTTACAGTTTTCTCAGTATCATTGAAACATCTAGACCTATCTGTTTGTGAAAAATTCTCAATCTGAGATGTAAAATGATTGACTGAGAAAGGGGATGGTTGGGCAACAAAGTTGCCAAAGAATGACTCTGATGAATAATTCCCCAAAATGTTGTTGTTGAACGCTACGGGTTGGTTTTCTTGCTCAAATTCAGTAACTGTATGGGTCATATGTTTCTCTCGATCGATCCTTATTTGATTTGGCTTACCCTTATAGGGAAGCCACATATGTGACCAATCAGTGGAAATATACCCATGCAATTTTTCGGACCAATCCCTACTCAAAATTAAGCCGTAAAATTCAGGTATATCGGCTATTAGGATGTCAATCCTTTGTACTACTCTGGGATCTGCAGACAACCTGATAGTTATAGAATTGATCTCTCACACAACCTGTACTTTGGTCCTATCCAACTGTACAATATGAATAGCAGACTTCTGGGGTTCAATGTTTAGTTTAGAACAAACTGAAGCTGGCATTATGTTAGGCGATGCCCCTGAGTCAATTAAACAGTTGTGCAGGTTTCTGTTATAGATCTCATAGGTTAGAAGGAAGGGTGGAGTATGAGAATTTGATCTATCTCCAATCAGAACTGAATCGGTAGCTTCAACCATACCTGGAGGAGGTTGGCCTGAATCATTAGCAGCTTTTGCACTGGGAAGAGGTGTAGAAGGAACACCATTCAATTCTTTAAGAAGTAATTTCTGCTGATGCTTTAATTTACTAAGTTCAAACATAGTAATGTTTGCTTTAGTTTTCTTCATGTCATCAACAATGTTATACTCCATTGAATCAGATACCACTAATTTTTTAGGTGTTGAAGGAGTTTTAGAAGTTGAAGGCTAGTTTTGGGGAACTGCTGCAGATGATTTCTTTGCAGGTGTTTTTTCTTTGGTTGTAGCGACACCAGCACTCCTTTTCTTTGATGTTACCTGAACAGGTTCATAAGTAATTTTGCTTCTAGTAGTGACCGGGAATGCTTCTTCTTCGTTATCGGTATCGGAGTTGGGGAGTATAAAATCCCACATTCCATGACATTCCACTACTTCTTCTTCATCATCATTTGGTGAGATTGTTTTCTCCTCCTCTTCTTATTCTTGCTCTGAATCTGCATTAGATATTACATTTGGTGGCTTTGATTCATTTCTCTTGTAAGTCCTAAAGGGTCTCTTGGTTGAGGTTTCGGCTACCTATTTCTTTATCTCAACCATTTCATTTGATAAAGTTTTTAGGACTTTTTGCAAACCTTCCATGTCATATGGGTCTTTTGGGGTCTTCTTTCTTGAGTCATCTTTAAAAGAGACTTTTTTGGCTTTTCTGTCTTCCAGAGCAGCTTTCTTCTCTAGAGCATTGATGCATTTTTTCACAGCAAGTGCTTCTCTCATGTTTTCAGCTAACGTAGGTTTCCCAGCCTTGTCTACAAAAATGGCTATATTGGCAGGTAGGGCGGCGATATACCATTCACTTCGAGTTTGTTCACTTGGTTTGGAGGCTGTAGGGATTTTATTCAAGAGTTTATTGAAGCGAGCATTAAATTCCTTAATTGGTTCCGTATGCTCTATTCTCAAATTGGAAAGATCGTTTATTAGGGTAGCCAAAGACCTATCATCTCCATATTTGGTAAGAAACTGCTCTTGGCAAGTGTTCCAACTGGTAATGGAACCAGAGGGTAAAGAGAAATACTAGGATCCTGCTGATCCTTGCAAGGTGTAAGGGAAAAGTCTAACAACAACATATTGTTCAGTTACTCCTTTCAAGTTGACTGCTAACATGAAATTATTAATGTGTTCCTCAGCCTGGGTCCCATCATCTGGATTAAACTTGGGTAGCCATTTTTCAGGAGCATCTGGTAATGGATGCAATGGTGCAGGAATATTGACTACACCAGGTCTGGTCCATGGATCTGCCATTATAATAACAGTAGTGGTTGATACTACCGCTGGAACTCCAGATGTCTGGGAAGGAAATAATTTTGAGGAATGAGCTGGTTGGGATGCTGAAGCTTCTAATCCCTGGTGAACAACAATATGTAATGGGGGAGTGGATGGTTGACTTTGCAGATGAGAAGTTGAAATGGAGGATGTGGATGAAAGCTCTTCACTGTCAGATCCTTCAGTATTTTTCTTCGCCTTTTTCCTTTTGGGTAAAGGGAACTCAGTGGGTTCAATGCCGAGCTTTTCGCTCTGAAGTCTGGTGAGAGGGTGAGGTAAATTTAACTGCGAAGTCGCACTGCTTTGTGATACCTCAGATTTCTGTGGTGAAATCGAGAATCTCTGAAGTTTGTGGATAAGAGACTGTACTTTAGGTGATTCAAGACTTAATTTTTCTAGAGTATGATGGGTTTGAGTAGTGGTAGTTGATTCCTCTTCTTCTTGTTTGGATACTGGAGAACCAACATGCAAATGAGAAGTTCGAGGGGATTCGGAGGGAGAATTACTCTTAGAATGGCTTGCAGATTTGGGTTTGTTTGCCATTCACAGTCAGACCCTCCTTCTAGCACCAAAAATGTTGATGCCTCGAAAATCGCTGCAACAACATTGGGGATAACCACCCGGTCCGGACCTTAGCACAACTCCTTTTCCGTTTGGAATAGTGGCTCCGACTCGGGATAACGGGACCAGTTTCCCAAAAGTGGATAAACGGGATGAATGGATGATTTATAAACTAAACTAGCGGTGAGCGAATAACTAAAACTATTAACAAGAATACGTAAACTATGATCTATCCCGGGAACTTATTGAGCTTTAAAGTGCAGCGCTTGATGATCCGTGTCTATAAACAGGCATATAGATGACTCCATTTAACATACATGGACATTATTTCATTCATGATTACTATGCTTAAATAGTTCAGCAAAGCGATTAAAGCGATATTACCACACTTATCATTTATATCATTGACATATACATGATTAAAAAGAAAGGCACATCATAAAGCATCCAATAGTGGAATGAATATAGATCTGTTGTTACAGTGCATGCATATAATCAACAATAGCAAGAATAATCACATAACAATTCATATGAAAGGAATGAATTCAGACATAGATAGAAATACCATATGAGCTGCTTGACACTCCCAATATCAATCGCTACTTGTAATTCTTCCTTCAACGCAGAAACATTCTCAACAAAGACAATAGTGCACAATTGCATAAAAACTTCCTTGTTGAATTAAGAACAACTGGTCCAGTTTCATAAAAGAATATTGACTGAAGCACAATAGTGCAAACTTCAGTCTTTAAGTCTGGTACAAAACTTTACGACCCTTTCCAAAACAATGAAAGGGTCTATAAATACTTAGCTAATCTACCTATCTATGAAACAGAAATCCTATTTAATTGGTATCAATCAATCTTGATATGATTTTCTTGAGCGATCTGGCAGTCGGCGGCATGATTCATCAGGTAGGTTGCTTGCCTTTATATCTGAGCTGACTTATCGCAAGCATTGGCTCTACTTCAGGAGGTTTGTTGAGGCATGAACTGAGCTGGGCGGCATAGGTGGCATCCTGAATATCGGGAATCATATACCCGATCGCATCTGTTAGGCACTTAAGGGCGGCTCTTTGTGTATGCGGCTTTACCAGGAAGAACCAATATGTGTCCCAGGTTAAACTTTTAATCCCAGCGATTAATCTCCCCTTTTCCTCTAACTCAGGATAACATGATTGCTCCAATGTGTTCGTTGTTGTCAACTTTCCTGGTGTGCATTGGGAGATCATGTTTGATAAATAGAGAGTGTTATTAACCAGTTCAACTAGATTGCTGGAAGTTGATTTACGTCTTGAAGCTACCCTCTCTGCTCTCATTAACTGTGACTGCCATTCCATAAAGAGTATATCTTTATGTGTTTCTAGGATCCTGGGAAAATTCGCCGCTTGTCCTTGATCAGAATCTTGCCAGTCAAGAAATGCAGCTACCTGCTTATTTATGGATGTCGTTAATTCACACAGTGGCTCTGCCTGGGCGATTTGTTGACACAGAAGCTTAATTTGGGATATTAATGCAGTGTTTATTTGTAATGCTTCTGCTCTAAATTCAGCCACTTGTGGAACGCCCTTTATTTTTTCGAGCTGTGATGAAAATTGAGCAATTTGCTCATCTTTTGTTTTCATCATTTGCTCATTTGCTGCCTTTAATTGTGCCAATGCCTCTGATAATTCCTTCTGTTTCTGGATCGCGCTTTGGTCGATCCTTTGCTTTTCTGCCTGCAATTGTTGAGTTAGTTGACTGTTCACTGTGTCAACAATTGCTGCTCTGCCTTCTGCTTTGTCTCAGCTAACTCTGCCTGTAATGAGAAAATCTCTTGATCCTTGGTTTTCAGTAGAAGACTTACCTCCGATGCCTTATCAATTGTCGTTGCTGAATAGGCTCCCACATACTGCGACAGTTTTGTTAGGTCGTCGGAGGGGTCAAATTCCTCCTTCCAAACCACATTGCCCGTAACAGTTTGCTCTGGGAAAAGGGAAGGTTGATCAATCCTTCTTCTTTTCCTTTGTCATTTCACCACCGCTTTATGCCTCGGGCTGTAGAAAACATCCAGGGGAGGAATATCTTCTACCTGGAGAATGATTTGGTCGGAGGGGTCCTTTGGTATTATCTCAAAGTCTTTAGAAATGGGTGGGCCGTTGGTTCCACTCAGAACCTGTGATGAAGTGATTTCCGGTGTGTCCGTTGTCTTGGAAGTGTCTGTATCTTTTGAACATTCCAACCCACTGATGATGGAATCAAATTGCTTCCATTCCTGGAGCAATTTAGGGTCAATACGAGTATCTATATTGACATCAATGGTGGTTTGTTTTTGCTTTTCGGCTTGGGACTCCTTCCGCACTTTTCCTGTTCTCTCTTCTGCTGTTCCTCTTGTTCTTTCTTTTGCCTTTCCTCATGCTCTTTCTTTTGCTTTTCCTCTTTCTCCCTTCTTTGCTTTTCCTCCTGCGCTCTCTTCTGTATTTCTTCTTATTCTCTCCTCTACTTTTCCTCCTGTTCCTTCTTATGATCCTTTGTTATAACCAGAGGTTCCTTTGACTGTTGTCGATCAGGCTCGCTTGATGATGTCGTTGGGGTTGTTGCTAGTAAATCTAGAGGCAGAGTTTGCAACCTCTGTTCTCTAAGTTTATTAAATTCAGTCAACCCTTCATCATTATATTTCACTTTAGCGAATGCTTTAACCTGATTTATTGTCTCAGCTGAAGAGAATAGGTCATCAAACATATCTTCTTTATGGTCAAATCTTGTCAATTTGGCCGGTTCTAGTGCAGTATAGGCAACTTTGTTTGGATCAAACTGCCTATTTGGGAGAGTCGCCAGAGTTAAGGATTGAATCTTTGTAGCTTCCTTTTCTGCATGTTTGAGATCATGCAAGGTATATACACCGCATCTCAAAGGAAAAGAGGGCCAACCTTGCTTCTTATTTTTATTGAGCGTTTGTGTAACACTCTCAGCAATGATTTGGTAAGAAATTTCCCTCGCGAGTAGTTTATCCGGTATGTATAAAGGGAGGACATGAGGTCTGGCTTGGCTACCGAAAACTCTTATGTAGGTAAATCTCTCCTCTCCAAACCATCTACCTATTGCGGTTAAATCAATTCCGGCTTGATAGGAAATTTTGGGAGCAGGTTTATCGAAAATGGAATAATAAATAGGCAACATAAAGCCATTAAAGACTTGGTATAGATGATGTTTATAAGAAGATTTCCACAATTTCTGATGATATATATGAATAGGCGTGGGGTCTTGTGCAGTCCACCTCCAGCCGAGTACAGGGAATTAAGAGTTAAAACACAGGGTATCTAGAATATAGGCACTTTAGTAGAATGGGGGAATTATCCTTTCAGAAATACGGGTCTTGCTTCTAAACTCAAGCACAACTGTTGCTAATTTTTCTGAGAGGATAGTGGCCCAATCCATAATTACACTGTTGCATGCTTCTTCCATTAAGGGAACCATTTCTATGGTAAAATTAGCAGAGTCATGCAATCCCCACAATCTACACATCATTATTCCAGCATAGCAATAAGGAGAGGCCAGGGAATCAACCGAGTACTTACCAGACGACTCATGTTTGTGCTTGGCCGGATTTTGTCTCCAATCCCTGATGGGTTCGGATTCAACTTCATTTTCGTTTGCGAATTTATCCAGGAACACCTTATTATATATCTTCTCTGGCTCAGGCAAATGATACATTTGCCTTAGATCATCTGCCCTGAATGACCCGAAAATTATCCCGTCTCTGGTGCTGAAGGTTCTATCCAGGATTGGGATTTCTTCAATCGCCCACCGCACTACGTCTGTGTATGGGAGAATTTGCTCCCTGGCTGCTATCCTGTGAAGGAAAGAGTCGGCTAAGTCCTTGAGAGTACCCTCAAATTTCCGAGTTAAATCCACAGTATCTTCTACTGTTGTCACTGCTGGTTCTTCGGCTTCAATCAGGTTGTAGGTACCTTGCCAAGTAACTCTGACGAGACCCGTACATGTAGTATCAGATATCAATCCCTTCTTTTTGTCCACGACAGCTTGTCCTGCAGCTGGTGTAGCGGAAGCGCCTGTGGTCTTCTTGGATTTCTTCCCCATTTTGCTTGAGCTTTCTCCTTTGGATGAATTATGCACAGAGGCGAAAAGAAACGTAACACAGAGATATGCCAATGAAAATCCAGTATGCGAAAGATATATTGATCAAAGCGTGCTGAGAGATTAACTCTAAAAATGGTCGCGGATACAATCCATGGGAAGATCTTACAATTACATTAAATGGCCGTTTAAAACCTGCCACCCCTTAAATGCTCATTATACCATTATTCGGCCGAATGACCCGTTTAAGCATGCTATGGATGTTTTGGCGGTTGGGCGCACGTGCATCATTGCTTAGCAAATTAAGCTTTAAATATGGTTTGATCATAATATCCCTCCATTTAACGGCTTTTTTGAAATCCGCGCTATATCATAATCGGGCGTCGGGAACACTTAAATCCTTATGTTGACAATTTTGAAACCCCGATCGCCGATAGCGATATCGCATCGCATCGGGAGAATTGGTATTATATAAACATATGGATAGCATACCATCGATCGCCGATAGCGAAATCGCATTGCATCGAGGTGAATGGGCATAACAATGTGCATAGATAGTGTATCGCCGATTGCCGATTGCGATATCGCATCGCATCGGGGGTATGACCTGGGCGCCTTATTATTGTGCATAGGATATTGCCGATTTCCGATTGCGATATCCCATCGCATCGGGGTGAAAGGCTTGGGGTGCTTTAAGACTGCGTATAGAGTATCGCCGATAGCCGATAGCAATATCGCATCGGCGGGAACCCATATGTCATTTATTTGTGTTTTCTATGTCATTGCGATATGCGATCTTGCGATCGCTTTATCACAATGATAAAAGATTGTTTTATTTGATCAAAAATGGGTTTTTCAAAAGGTTTTATATAATGTCTTCATTTGATTTGCGGACCTTTTTCAAATAATGCAATATTGATACCAATTAACTTCTAAAGGGACCCATTTCATATGATAATTTTGTAAATATAAATGATATGAAATGGGGGGTTGTTGTAGGGCACAACAGGTTGACACCACAACACTTGGAAGAAGAAAGAGAAAAAAGGCTTTGTTACAGTTGTGATAGCAAATACACTAAAGGTCATAAGTGTGCTGAGAAGAAATTATTCTACATAGATTGTGAAGAGGAAGAAGAAAAGGAGCAAGAAAGGTCAAAAGAAGAGGATATAATCCAGGAACAAAGCTTAGATGAAGAAAAAATAAATCCGACCATATCTTGTAATGCATTGGCGGGAATTACCACTCCTCAAACCATCAAGATAGAAGGACAAATCAAGAAGAAAAAGGTAATAGTGTTGATTGATTCAGAAAGCACCCACAATTTTATTCATTGTAGGGTAGCAAAAGAATTGAATTGCTTCCTATATCCAGCACTAGAGTGTCAAGTGATGATTGCAAATGAAAGAACAATAAATTACTTTGGAAAGTGCCATAATAGCAAGCTATCCATGGGAGAATATGTATTGACTAGCCCAATGCTTTCCATTCCAATGGGAGGTGTGATGTTGTACTAGAAGTCCAATGGCTACAATCCTTGGGTACAATAGCTTTTAATTTTCAAGAACTTTTCATCAAATTTTCTACGGAAGGAAAGGAAGTTGAATTAAGGGGTATTGCAGGGAAACCATGAAAGATAATCAGCTCTAATGGTATGACAAAGCTTCTAAAAAAGTAGCAAAGAGTTGTAATTGCACAATTATGTTTGATAGATGTTTCCACATCGGAATCATCTATTTCTCCATATCTCCAAAAAGTCCTATACAATCTTTCCAAGGTATTTGAGACTCCCAAAGGGCTCCCACCTATGCATGATCATGATCATGCTATTCATCGGATTCCAGGAAGTGTTCGTCCAAATATCAGGCCGTACAGATATCCCTATGTCCAAAAGAGTGAAATTGAACGTATGGTTGCAGAAATGCTAGAGGCTGGTATAATTCAACCGAGTCAGAGTTCTTTCTCTACTCCAGTAGTATTGGTGCACAAGAAGGATGGATCATGGTGCATGTGTCCGAATTATAGGGAGCTCAACAAGATCAATATTAAAGATGAGTTCCCCATTACTGTCATTGATGAATTACTGGATGAATTGCATGGATCAATTTACTTCACCAAGTTGGATCTTCGTTCAGGATATCATCAAATCAGAATGAAGATTGAAGACATTCCAAAAACAACATTTAGAACTCATGAGGGTCATTATGAATTTTTGGTCATGCCTTTTGGCCTTACCAATGCACCTTCAACATTTCAAGGTTTGATGAATTCAATTTTCAAACCATTCCTTAGAAAATTTGTGTTAGTATTTTTGATGATATGCTAATCTACAACAAGTCTTCGAAGGATCATGTTGAACATGTTGACAGGGTGCTACAACTATTGGAGGAGAAACAATTATATGAAAAAAGATCCAAATGTTTCTTTGGAGTCCAGGAGGTGGAATATTTGGGTCATATTGTATCTCATGAAGGAGTTAAGGTAGACCCTAGCAAAATTAAAGCCATTAAGGAATGGAAAATCCCCACATCCATAAAGCATCTGCGAGGATTTCTCGGGTTGACAGGGTATTATCGCAAGTTTGTTAAGAATTATGGGAGAATAGCAGCATCGCTAACAACATTATTGAAGAAAGATGCATTTTCATGGACTCCGGAAGCAACAAAGGCCTTTGAACATCTTAAAGAGGCAATGTGCCAAGCACTGGTCCTAGCTACACCAAACTTCACAAAAACCTTTATTGTGGAATGTGATGCTTCAGGAAATGGAATTGGTGCTGTTCTAATGCAAGATGAAAGACCTATTGCTTTTGAAAGTTGTCCAATCAAGGGAAAGTTTTTAAGCAAAGCTATTTATGAGAAGGAAATGTTGGCAATACTCCATGCACTTAAGAAATGGCGACCCTACCTAATGGGAAGACACTTCAAGGTAAAAACGGATCATGATAGCCTTAAATACTTTTTAGAACAAAGATTATCCTCTGAAGAGAAACAAAAGTGGGTCACAAAGATGTTGGGTTATGACTTTAAAATCATCTACAAAAAAGGGAAGCAAAATGTGGTGGCAAATGCACTCTCAAGAAAGGATGAGGATGTGGAAGCATTGTTGTGCGCCATTTCTATTATCTAACCAGATTGGATAAACGAAGCAAGGGAGGAATGGAAGAATGACGAAGAAGTGTGGGCACTTATTCGAAAGCAACAACAATATTCCAGCACATCTGATACATTTAGCTGGAAAAATGATTCGTTATGGTACAAAGATTGCTTATACCTCTGTAAGAATTCCCATCTAAAACAAAAGATTCTTATGGAATTGCACACTTCTCCCTTAGGAGGGCACTCAGGATTTCTAAAAACTTACCACAGGGTTAAGAAGGAATTTTTTTGGGATGGCCTTAAATCAGATATTCAAAAGTTTGTGGTGGAATGTTTGGTTTGCCAACAAAATAAAGTTGAAACAATTAAGACACCAGGTCTATTACAACCTTTATCCATTCCAAGCCAACATTGGGAGGAGGTTTCAATGGATTTTATCACAGGTTTACCCAAGTCTGAGGGAAAGAGTGTCATCATGGTGGTAGTTGACAGACTTACCAAGTATGCACACTTTTGTGCATTATCACATCCATTTAAAGCTAGTATAGTTTCTACTGCATTTATGGAAACAATTCAAAAGCTACATGGAAACCCAAAGATTATTGTAAGTGACAGAGATCCCATTTTCACTGGAAATTTTTGGATAGAATTATTTTCTTGTCTTGGTACTCAGTTAGCTCATAGCTCATCTTATCATCCTCAATCTGATGGGAAAACTGAGATAGTAAACAAATTTTTGGAAGGATATCTTCTTTTCTTTGTATCTGATAAACAAACACAATGGGTCAAATGGTTGCCTCTGGCTGAATGGTGGTATAACACTTCCTTTCATACATCAACAAAAATGACCCCATTTATGGCACTTTATGGGTATCAACCACCATCCATCACATCATATTTAAGAGAAAATTCTAAGGTTCAGGCAGTGGAACATCACATCGAACATCATCAACAAGTCCTCCAACTCTTAAAGGATAACCTCGTGTTGGCACAGAATAGAATGAAACAACACGCAGATCAACATCGCAGTGAAAGAAGTTTTGATGTAGGTGATTGGGTATTCCTACGGTTACAACCATATAAGCAAATGTCCCTCAAGCAAGCTAAGAAGGATAATAAATTATCACCAAAGCATTATGGTCTGTACAAGGTTTTGCAAAAGATTGGTACTATGGCATACAAATTGGAGCTTCCTGCAGCTTCTCGATTGCACCTAGTTTTCCATGTTTCATGTTTAAAGAAGGTTATAGGCGACAAGCTCCCAGTTCAAACAATATTTCCAGAACTTGACGAGGAAGGAAAAATTATATTGGAACCGGAAGCAGTCATAGAAAGAAGAATTCGACAGCTACGAAATCGATCAATTTCAGAGTATCTTATCAAGTGGAAGAACTTATCCGCTGAAGATTCCACATGGGAGGATGGGAATTTTATGCATAAGTATCCATAACTACTCAAGCGTTGAGGACAACACCTTTTTGAAGGCGAGGGGCATGTTGGGTCCCTATAATACTAGTGATTACCCCATTACTATTGTAGTTATACCCCTTATTAATATTCTTGTGCCCCTATTTCCCCCATATTGTTATTACTGTGCCCCATAGAATCCCTCTATTTTTATTTTTGTGGCTTTATATTATTATTGTTAGGTCGGCTGGATTATATTGTGACTCCTTAGACTCCTATATATAGAAAGGAGGTTTTGTCATTTGAATCATCGAATAATTGTTCATTTATGTAATGTAAAGGAGGTTGCCCCCTCGAAGAGGCTGAATTCTAAGGCGTTGATCTATCTTTTCTATCTTTTCTTGAGCTGGTTTCATAACAAAAAGGCCCTAAACCTAGACCTCTTGCTATCCATTACACTTTGCATCAATCCCCTGCAAGACCAAAATAAATTTTTTTCCCAAAAGTTGTAAAGATCCATATGTACCGTATCTTAAAGATGAGAAGGCTAAAGTTTAGTGATTTGTCAGTGGTATTCCATTAGCATTTGGATATTGAATTCAGTATGATGAGCCTCGATCACTTGAGGAAGTTGTTGGGAAATTGAAGCATTTCTATGAGCAGTCAAAACGTAAGAATCAATCTCAGAAAGGATGGAAAGGGAAAGATAAAGTTAAAGGTAAATAGTAGCTGAAAAGAACAAGGCCTCAGAATGCAGAGGAGAAATAAAATGTGGCTCTACAAAACAAGTTCAATGCATCTAGACAGGGACATAGATCACAACGATAATATAGAGGTGATGGTACTAGATAGTTGGAGTGTTGGACATGTGGTAAGGAATAACTTAAGAGATATTTTCCACATAATCAGGGTGATAGGCCTCAGATATATATTTCACAAGAGGCACAGACTGTTGAGGATGTGGGTCAAAGCGTTCCTCGTATCTATGCAACATTGGATAACAGACATGCAAACCATCAAGCATTTATCATTGATTGACCCTAGATCTAATTATAGTTATGTTAGTCCTGACCTGATGGATAAGTGTGGTTTGAATAAAGAAGTGCATGTATAATATTGGTTAGTGCAGTTGGCTGCTGGTACAAAGAAGCGAGTTCATCATTGGGTAAGAGCTTGTGCATTTGATTTTAATGGTATGCTTACCACAACACATTTGAATTTATTACCATTGGGATTTGTTGTTCTATTCAACAACCCCCCATTTATTAATAGTGATAGTCAATATTATATTAATAAATGGGGACCCTTTAAAAATCCTTCCAAAAATAAGTTTAGCATTTAGGCATTTTTCTTGTTAATTTTTGGAATGAAGAAAGATATCAAAATAAAACCTTTTGAAAAGCTAGCAAATATCTGCCTTTTCGCATATCGCACAATCAAGCGTGTCAAAATCCTTTCTATCCACCAAAACTAGAGAAAACCAATAAAAAAAGAATGTCGCGTTAAAACCTCGAAACTATCAGGTTTCCTATATGAACTAAGTTCTAAAGCATTTCTTATTAAAATGAGACCCGCATTGGAAAACACCACTCACAAGGAGCGCGCCTTAACAAAGCATCTTAAACCATGCGATATGCGAGATTGCGATGACACAATCTCCCTTATCGCATCGCATTAAGAACACTTAAGAGGAGCCTGAAACCTTATCATCATGAAATTGCGAAATGTGATTGAAGACCCAAACCCGATTCCGAAATATGTTATAAGCAAGAACTCAAGTCAGCTACTTAAGAACAAATGGATTTACATAGAAAATCCTAACAAATGAGCGATCCTTTGAACCCGATAATCAGCGGCCCGCATCTTGCATCCTGTAAAAACTGAAGAAACGTTAAAGAAAGCGCAATAATCACAATGCAATGATGTGATTTGCGATATTGCATCGCAATAACAAAATCAGTATTTTCTCAATTTAAAGGCTCACCACCCTAAAAAGTTCTTCCCCAACTTACGATGAAAATCATTAATGAACAATAAATCTGGGGATAAGGAACCATTAGTGGGCATTTAGTAAGGGTTAATAGCATTTACGTTTGAAAGATAGTTCAACGTGATATGATATCTTCTCACCTACGTTCAAATAAAAACTCTTGTCTTGTCACCTTTTCAAAGTTATATACATTATTCATTCTTAAGTTAATTCTTATCTCTATATATCTGATAGCTTTTGTTTTGCTCCATTTGCAAAAAAAATCCATAAAAAGAGTCGTCAAGAGCAATGGGAAAGAAGGGCAAGGTAGCCACATCTGAGAAATAAAAAATGACTCCTTTGTTCTTTGATACTACATGCAGCAGAGTTGGAGGAACCTCTACGTGGGAAACCATGTAAGATTTATTAGAAGAAGAGAAACCAAGACCTCTAGTAACAAAGGCCACAACCGATGGTCATGCTTCCTCAGACGCCTCCATCCTTGAGATGGCGTGCTCATTTCTGCATTGCATAGCCGCAAGACCAAAGATAATTCTGTATACAAATATGGTCAAGTGGATAATTGATCAGGTGGATGTCTCAGACAAAAAATTTAAGAATAACAGGCAGGAGGTTATGTGATATTTTTCACTAGACAACCTCCGACTTATGTACAATCTGTCAGAGCCACAAGCATTCTACAAAAAACAATTCCTCGAGAAATTTGCTAAGGAGAATGAAGACCTAGCAGACGTTATACGAACCTGGACACAAAATGAAGGCAAGATCAAACAGGCTAAATCGGGTATGTATTCTACAACATCTATAGCTCCCCCTCATAGTTTTGCAGCATCCATGCTATGTAGAATGTTCAGCAAGCCCCATAGAACCAAATTTTCCACACAATGGTTGCCATTAATAGATGCAAATGTAAATGCAACAATAATGAATTGGGCCCAAATTTTGCATGATAATTTGGTGAAAGCCATAATAGAGTATAAGAGAAATAGGAGTATCTCTTCTAGGGTTTACCCTCCATTTTTCATGAGTGCCTATATAATGGATGCTATCTGTTTTGGTTCCAAATTTCCTATCATGGGATGGAAGTAGACTGTGAAAGACCCACTTCCCATTCATATATATCATAAGAATGTGTGGGAGTCTTAGTTTCACCCCCACTTTTATAGAATTTATCAAGGGGTTATGCTGCCTATTCAGAAACATGTCTACAACAGGACTGCCCCTAGATTTTCTAGAGAAGATGAAGTAGATATCCTACATGTAGCTAGATGGTTTGGGGAGGAGACATTTACATATATCAGAGTATTTAGGAGCATTTCTTCACCATGTGTCCTCCCATACTATGTCCCTGATAAGTTAATGGCTAGAGAGATAGCCTTCCAAACAACAGGAGAAGGTGGACAGAGAAAAGGATTGAAGGAACAAGAAAAGGCCATTTGGCCTACATTTCCATTGCAATGTGGTGCATTTTCACTGCACGATTTTGGAAATGTATGCAAGGAAGTAGATATTATGAAATCTATGAAATTGGATACATTTCTAGGAAGACAGTATGACCCAAATGGCACCACCAAAGACTTCACTACTAAGGTGAAAGTGAAGATATTCACCCATGAGGGAGATTTATTCGATTACCTCTTCCTACAAAAAGAGACATTTTCAAAAGTAAAGCATATGGCTTCACTACTTTTTTCCCTAGATGATCTTAAGGCCTTCCACGAATACAAAGAGAGGAAATTATTATAGATCCCGTTGGACGTGCTACAGATTGAACCAATAAGGGAGCCAACTCCCAGTGTAAGCTTAGAGGAAAGCTCCAGAGAAAATTCTAAAGATAATTCTAGATGAAAGTCGCAGGAGAAGTCTACCCATGAGTCACAACACTCAGAGAAATAGTCCCAGAATGGGGGTAGTAAGAACAAAGAGTCCAAGAGAGACATGGCCGCAACTACAGAAAAAGAAGCCGAGCAAACCTCAACGAAGGAACAAGCTGAAATTAACTCTACCTCCACCCAGTCGACAAAAACTCTAGTTGTTGATTTAGAAAAAGAATGGGATCATTTTAATAAAAATCTCCATACAAAAGAACAAACATCTGAAGTACAAACTCCACAACACAGATCAACTCAAGAGGTTACAGTGGAGAAAATTGTAAGTACTCAAGATATAGAGCTCATTCCTGCCACCCCCACTTCTAAAATTATTTTAAGAGTTGAGGAAATTCCTTCCTTAGATGTGTTTTATAGCCCTACCCATAAAGTTGTCATCAAAAGGCAGAGGAAGAAAAGAAAGTTGGATGTTGCAGCTGTCACCACTCCCGACAATGAACCAATGGATATTGTTTGGAGATATTCGCCCATGGACCCATCTGAGAACCTTACGATACTATCACAATTTACGGGAGCCTATGCTATGGCAACTATTGATAAAGAAACCGAGGTTCAAATGCTGCTAAAAGAGAAAGAACAAAAGATCTTGCTATTGGAACAACAATTAGAGCAAGAAAAATCTAACCAACAAGCAGAGTTACAAATTGCCAAACTACAACAGGAGTTTGAACAGATGCAAATACAACATCAAGCCAGCCTAGCAAAAAAGGATGCATGAATTCAAGCTATGATAGAGAAGTATAAGGACAGTCCACAAATCGATCAGTTCGTAAAAGAAGCACTCAACCTTAATTCCCAACTAATGCAACAAAAGGAACTTTTGTGCCAAGAAATCTCGCAAGTAAATCCTTACTATGAGATCAATGATAAGCTAACAAGCCAAGTCATCGACATGAGGCTTGAGTATGATGAAATCCATAAAAGTATTTCTGACTTTATCACTTAGAAAGAATCAGAAGATGGGAGAAAGGCTGATTTTCAAAAACTGGAGGAGTCACATAAAGAAATTCTATTTGATTATTTGGATTCTCATATCAAACAAGAAGAAAGGGCAAAAACGGTCGTGGTAGTAGTAGCAAACAACATCATTGAAGCCATTAACAAAAATCTACATGGTGCCAACCTAGTTTCTGAATCTATACCAGGATTTCTTCCAAACGTCAATCAACTAGAGCAACAATGGAGACAAGCATTGAAGGAAAGGGAGGAGGTGATCAGACAAATGAGCAAGCTCAACTGGGAAGCATACTGGAAATTCGTAGTCAAGCCCTATAGCCAGTGGATGACCCCACGTTTCCTAACCACTTCCACACAGAAAATGGTGTCAGCACTGACAAATTTTGTATTTACTAGGCAATTGAAATCTGCGATCGGCCAAGCGACACAGATCAAACCAATGAAGGATATCTGTGAACTTAAGGATCACATGCAAAAGAGTTAATCACATTATTTTATTTCTATTTTAGTTTCATTTCGCATAATATGAGGAAGGTCGTTTAAACCTCAGCTATTTCTGTAATAATCTATTTTAGGACCTATAGTTTTAGTATTTAAACCCCTCTCATGCATTTAGAGGGGGTCCAGAAATTTTATCAGAAACATTCTTCAAAACATGCACTTTTGTACCTTTGAGGAGGTTCTAGTAGAATGAATGGAAGATGATCTATTTCCTTTTATATCTAGCATGTTCTACTGAAATTTCACTTTTGCACTCTTAGACGATGTTGGATTGGTTGGAATTAGATCGATATCGCTGAAACACATGAGCAACACTTATTATAAATGGGACTTTTATTTTGTGATTTTGTTTTATTTATTTATCAAGCAATAATTTTTCTTCAATTTATTTATGTATGAAAGTTTGAATTTCAGTTAGCTAATTACACTTTTGTATGGTGTTGGCTTTAATTTCCTGTTGAATACGTGAACAATTCTATATGCAATATATCTCTCACAATTGTTTTGGCTAACTATTTATCCAAAACGATTATTGTTAAGCGATTTCATTTCTTATTGAATTTGAATGATCTTTATTACCAATTTATATAGGAAATTATTGTAGTTAGCATACCTTGTTTTTATTCCCAGGTATATTTATAGTTAGATAGTGTTTAAAACTAGGATATATGCATGTGATTAATAGTTTAGATTAGATTACACTTAGTTAAATCATCCCCCTATTACATCATATATCACCCCATCAACACTACCAAAATCTCTTTTTGGGAAATTGGTCCCATTATCCCCAGTCGGAGCCACTACACCAAACGGAAAAGGAGCTGCCAACCAAGGTCCAGACAAGGTATTTTCCCCCCATGTTGTAGCAATGATTTTCGAGGCTTCAACAGGATCATACAATATGTTCTTGGGCATGGATTGGTTGTACCTTCATAGGACCAAGGTGGATTGTTATGACAAAGCCATTGAGTTCTTGGATGATAATGAAGAACAACGAGTCTTATGGGGTAAGAAGAAAGAAACATCAGTTAGAATGGTGATAGCTATGAAGGGCAAGAATAATCACAGGAAAGGGTGTGTGTCATTTGCAATGCATATTTCTAGTGACAAAGGTAAGGAAGTTGTGGATGCAAATGTTTTGAGGAGGTACCTAGTTCTATAACAGTTTTAGGATGTGTTTCCCGCAAATATTTTAGGGTTGCCACCACACAAGGAAGTAGACTTTTTTATTGATTTGGTACTAGGGGCAACACCAACATCAAACACACCATACAGGATGAGCACTCTAGATTTTGTAGAGCTGAAATTGTAGTTAAAGGAAATGCTTGACAAGGGATAAATTAGGCCAAGTGTATCACCTTTGCGCGCACTTGTATTTGTAAAGAAGAAGGATGGTACTCTCAAATTTTGCATTGACTACAAGCTGTTGAACAAAGTGACCATCAAGAACATGTATCTGTTGCTAGGGATTGATGTCTTGTTTGATCAGCTGAAGGGAGAAACAATATTCTCAAAGATTGACCTAAGATAAAGATATCATCAAGTACACATTAAAGAAGAAAAAATTTACAAGACAAATTTTCAGATCAAGTATGGGCATTATGAGTTTGTTGTAGTTCCATTCAGTTTGACTAATGCTCTAGCTATGTTTATGTGTTTGATGAGTAGTGTGTTGCATCCTTATTTGGACACGTTTGTTATTGTATTCATTGATGACATCTTGATATACTCCAAGAATGAAGAAGATAATTCCAAGAATTTAGCAACAACGTTGAGGTTGCTAAGAGAACATAATTTGTATGCCAAGCTTAGCAAGTGCAACTTCTTTCAGATAGAGGTGCATTATTTGGGACATGTTGTTTCCAAGGAGGGCATAACAATAGATCCATAAAAGATAAGGGCCAGCATGGAGTCGGAAACTCCTAGGAATGTGCATGAGGTGAGATATTTCATGGGGTTAGCAGGTTATCACATGAGGTTCATCAGGAACTTCTCACATATTTCTTATCCTATTACATCATTGCAGAGGAAAGGTAAGAAGTTTAAAAAGGACAAAGAAGTGTGAGGCAAGTTTTGAGCAACTTAAGCAGTTGTTGACACATTCTCCAGTGTTCAAGATCATAGATCCGGACAAAGAATTTGTAGTATGTATAGATGCTTGCAATAGAGGACTTGGTGGAGTCCTTATGCATGAAGGATAGGTAGTGTGCTATGAGTCACAAAAATTGAATGAGCATGAGAAGAACTATTCGACACATGATCTTGAGTTAGGAGCGATCATACATGCATTGAAGATGTGGAGACACTATCTTCTTGGTAGGAGGTTTGTATTGATGAGTGATCACAGTGGATTGAGGTATCTATTTGACCAGCTGAATCTAAATTCCAGGCAAGCTAGATGGTTGGCCATGATCAATGAGTTTGACTTCGACATCAAGTACATCAAGGGAAAAGAGAACATGGTTTCAGATGCTCTTAGTAGGCAGATACAGGTGAATCATATAGTAGTTATGAGCTCCTATGGGATAGAATTATAGATAGGATCTTGCAGGCAGGTCACTAGAATCACATGTATATGGATATTGTGCACAGGTTACAACAAATTACATGTATAGGTACATGTATTGACACAGGTACATGTATAGGCACATTTGATGGTACAGGTACATGTATAGATGTAGGTGCATGAGATTTGGACTATTGTCCTACATCAGATGGATTGGTTAGATTTAGAGACAGGATATATGTGCCGGACAACAAGGAGATCAAGAAGGTGATCTTGAGGGAGTTTCATGTAAAACCATAGTCAGGTCACCTGGGCTATCAAAAAACATTGACCGCAGTTAAGAAGTCTTGTTATTGGTCGCATCTGAAGAAGGATATAATATAGTTTGTGGCTAGGTGTTTGGATTATCAACAAGTAAAGGCAAATGGTAAGCATCCAGGTGGACTGCAGCCGATTGCAATTCGAGAGTGGAAAGGGGATGTCATTTTCATGGAATTTATCACAGGCTTTCTGAGGATAGTGAGACAACATGATTCCATCATGGTAGTGGTGGACAGGTTGACAAAGGTAGCACACTTCATTCGAGTGAAGTCTACATTATTAGCAAGTGATGTAGCATGGGTATTCATCAGTGACGTGGTTAGATTGCATGGAGTTCTGAAGAATATTGTGTCAGACATGTATGCAAAGTTCACTTCCAAGTTTTGGAATGAGTTATTTGCAGGTTTGGGCACAAAGTTGGCCTTCAATATAGATTATCATCCGCATAAAAATGGATAGAATAAGAGGGTAAACAAGATATTGGAAGACATATTGAGGATGTACATGATGCATCAACAATGAAAGTGGGAAGAGTATCTTCCACTAGTAGAGTTCGCTTGCAAAACTAGGTATCATGAATCTTTGAAGATGAGTGTGTTTGAGGCATTGTATGGATGGAATTGCAATACTCCCATCAATTGGAGTGATCTATTAATAGAGTGTTGATTAGATCAAACATTTTGGAAGAAAGGGAACAAGAAATGTAGGTAATCAAAAAGAATATGAAAGAAACATAGGATAGGTAGAAGATCTATATAAATCGGAATAGGTTGTTCAAGGAGTTCTAGGTTGGGGAACAAGTGTATTTGTGCATCAAACCGAAGAAGAGCTCCTTGTGAATTGGATCATGTGCCAAGTTGGCACCACATTTTTGTGGAAATTTTAGGATTATTGAGAGGATTTGGTCTGTAGCCTATCAACTTGCATTGTCTCTGAAAATAAAAGTCCATGATGTTTTACATGTGTCATTTCTTAATAAGTATGTTAAAGATGTTTATCATGTGATTGACTGGTCTGTATTGCAGGTGGATCCATAAGGAAAATTCCATCCAAAACCTTAGTCTATATTGTAAAAAAAGGTGCTCATGCTCTAGAACCAAGCTATCAAGTAGGTTAAAGTGTAGTGGAAGCACTTTGGCTTTGATGAAGCTACATGGGAGATGGCGGATCAGATGCGGGCTATGTATGCTTCCTTATTCGCTAGTTGAGCAGATATTTTGGTATATGTCTTTGGTATATGTTGTTGGTACATGTTTTGGTGATGTTTTATATGTGTACATATGTATGTAAATATAAATACTGCCATGATCTATGTTATAAAGCTCCAATAAGCGGTATGGGTGTCATGTCATTGTAGTTGTCATGTTGTTATGTCGTCATGTTGGTTTTCTTTTCAATAGGGTGATCATTGTAAATACTGCATCGAGCTATGTTATAAAGCTCCATGGGAAATATGTTCTTTTCAATGGTTTTGATAAGGTATAGGTGTGGTTGAACACTGAGGACGGTGCCCCCCGAGGGGGAGGGTTGTGTAACAGCCCTGGTGAAAATTCCATGTAATAAAAGTTAATAAAGGAAAAATAATAACCACGGTCGATGGGAGACTTATTCCAATATGAATGTTGGGAAAGAAATCCTAGTGTGGGTGTTAATTTGGTTTATTATGGCTAAGGAAATTTGCAAAGGCAATGGCTAAGGCTTTGGAAAGGAAAAATGGAATTTTTGGCACATTTATTTATGAAAATAATGGAAATTAGGAGAAAAGGAAGGTGAAAGGTCACAAGTTGCATGTGAGGAGGAAAATGAAGGAAAATAATGGAAAATGAAGAAAATAGAGGCCTAATTGATAAAAAGGCTTATGAGGATTAGTTGGTACCTTTTGTCAGTTCAATTTTGGAGCTCTCTCATTATTCTCTCTCTCTCTCTCACTCTTGGACACTTAGATTTTTCTTGGAGCACTTTGGCATTAGATCAAGAAATTCAAAGAAGGCAAGAGGAAGGAAGGAGAAAATGAGGAAGAGAAGGATCAATAAACTACAACAAGATTCTTTGTAGTTTTCGATTTGCATGTGTGTTTTCCTTGCTATATTTGGCATACATGGTATTGCATGTGGTTATTTGTTATTATGGCATGGGTTTTTCCAAGTGTGACAATGTTTTCAGCCTAGCCTTGCCATTTTCGGATAGACATGGTGTGATGGGGTTCTCATGTTTTAGTTGAGATGGATTTTCAGATGGATTCGAATCTAAGTGAGGTGGATCTCTGAATAATAGAACACATGGCCCTGTAACCCATGAACCAGACTCTGGGTTGCGGTAAAGCTGAATTTTGTGTTTCCTCAGTGGGCCTAGGAATCCTTCCCCAATGAATGGTGAGATATACGATAAAGCCTAGAGGTGGGTGCTCTCCATCAAGCCTAGTAATCCCGGGATGGGATATATGGTAAAGCCTGGAGAGTGGGTCTCATTTAGGGCCTAATGATTAGGTGTGGATTGTGGGAAAACTTGAGGGACTAGGACACATGAAAATTCCTCATGGTGTAGGTGGATAAATTCAGTGGCATCCATACTTGTTTGGCCTAGTGATATAGTGGAGATCTTGGTAAAGCCTGTTATTACATGTTTATTGTTTGGCATAGTGATCCAGGATAGATTATGGTAAAGCTTGATTTTTATTGATGAGGATGAGATGGTTTAGCCTCGGGATGCCCTGGTTGGTTCTTTTAGTTTGAGTTCCATATCACTACAACAAAACCCTGTGATTAACATACCATTTTGCTTCCTTTTTTTATTTTAGAGCCCATTTTTGGTGCTATTTGCATCCATTTATCAAATATGGTGCAAAACGTGATGCACAATTTGTGTAGATTTTTGCCCCAAGCCTTGCACCAAGTTTAGCACCAAGTTTTGCATGAGGTTTTGCACTAGGTTTTGCACCAAGTTTTGCATCATCCATTGCACCAATTTTTGTGCTAGGTTTTGCGTTAAGTTTGGCACCTAATTTTGTTTCACCTACTTTTTCATCCTCTATTTCATCCACTTTTTGCGCCTACACTTTCATCAACTTTTGAATCATTTTTTGCATCCTTTTTTGCATCCCTCTTTCCACCATGTTTTGTGTCGAGGTTTGTGCCTGGTTTCGCATCTATTTTTCCATCTACTTTTGTTGCATCCACTCTTGCATCTTGTTTTTCATCCACATTTGCATCCTCTATTGCATCAATTATTGTGTCTACTATCGCATCCACTTTTGTTGTACCAGAATTTATGCCTAGTTTGTCGCCTACCTTTGCGCCCATATTTGCTTCTAATTTTGCATCCACGTTTTCATCCTCATTTGCATATAAGTTTACATTTACTTTTTCATCCTTTTTTGCATCCTTTTTTGTATGAAATTTTGCGTCAGGTTTTGCATTAGGTTTTACGTCTCATGTTGCATCTACTTTTGCATCAACTCTTGGTGCATCCACTTTTGCATCCAAATTTTCATCCACTATTGCAACTATGTTTACATCCACTTTTTCATCCATTTTCACATCTTATTTTGCATCAAAATTTGTTTTTTGTTTTGTTTTGTTTTGTTTGTTTGTTTGTTTTTTTTTCTTTTTTTTCTTCTTTCATTACATCCATTGTTACATCCACTTTTGTTGTGCCACAATTTGCACCATGTTTTGCACCTATTGTTCTACCCACATTTTCATCCACATTTGCATCCTCTTTTCCATCCAAATTTGCATCAAATATTGCATATTTTTTTGCATCCACTTTTGTGTCGAGTTTATGCATCAAGTTTTGTGTCTTGTTTTGTATCTACTTTTGCATCTACTTTCGTTGCGTCAATTTTTGCATCCAATTTTGTGTCCACAGTTGCACCCATGTTTGCGTCCACTTTTGATTCCTTTTTTTCATCTTGTTTTGCATCCAAGTTTGCATTTTTTTTTTGTCTACTATTGCATCTACTTTTGCATCCAATTTTGTTGTGCCACAATTTGTGCCATGTTTTTCACCTACCATTGCACCCACATTTGGTTCTACTTTTTCATCCACATTTTCATCCTCTTTTGTGTCCAAGTTTGCATCAAATATTGTGTATGTTTTTTCATCCCCTTTTGCATCCACTTTTACGTCAGGTTTTTCATTTAATTTTACATCTACTTTTGCACCTAATTGTATAGCATCCACTTTTGCATATAATTTTGTTTCCATTATTGCACCCATTTTTTCATCCATGTTTACATCATTTTTTGCATCTTATTTTGCATCCAATTTTGCCTCCTTTTTGCATCCAAGTTTGTGTCCTTTTTTGCATCAGTTGTTGCATCCACTTTTGTTTCACCATAATTTGCACCAAGTTTTTCACCTACTATTTCACCCATGTTTGCTTCCACTTTTTCATCCGTATTTGCATTGTATTTTGTGTCCAATTTTGTATTGACTATTGCATCTATTTTTGCATCCACTTTTGTAGCCAATTTTACGTCCATTGTTGCACCCATTTTTTGTGTCTCCTTTTGCAACTATTTTCCAACACTCATCAATTTTTTTGCATTGATGATATTTCTTATGACATTGACATTTATGAACAACTGATGACAATGCCAATAATCATGATGAAGACGATAATGAAGATGATGATGATGACATGAATGGTGATTATGATGATAATGACAATGATGATAAAGATGATGGTGGTTACAATGACAATGACAATGATGATGATGATGATGATGAAAACAATGATTATGATGATGAAAAGCTAATGACCATGGAAAATATTCCCAAATTTTAAATGTTTTCATTGTCATAATCATAATCATTATCATCAAAGTCACCATCATATGATCATCATTATTATCATTGTCATCTAGGTCATCATCAACAACAATAATGGCATGAATGATGATGACAATGCCAATGATGATGATGTCCATGATGACGATGACAACAATGATGATAGAAATTACATTAATGATGATGATGGGGATGATGAAAATGATAATGACAATGATAATGGTGGTGATGATGATCATCATCATCTATAGATTTGTTATTTCTCATGCATATATCACATGTGTCCTAAACAATCATTTTATAACACTCATCACATTTTTTGGGTTGATGATATTTCTTATGACACCAATAATTATGAACAATTGATGACAATGTCGATAATCATGATGATAACAATGATGAAGATGATGGTGATGACATGAATAGTGATTATGATGATAATGCTAATGATGACAATGGCGATAAAAATGATGGTGGTGTTGATGATGATAATGAAGATGATGACAATGATTATGATGATGCCAATGACCTTACAGTCTTATGGATTCATGAAATTACTAGTTTCAAGACCATATTTTGCATACGTATTACACACAATTTTCATGTACCTCAATTTACGTACAAAAAAATATTTTGTAATACAATAGATAATAATCACTCTCCAGTTGGGGAATACATGGCTTATTTCTTGTCTTCTCCTACTCCCCTGCACATTTCATGGTCCTCAACATCTCTTTATAACAAGTTTTCCTTTTGCTTCATGCTACAAGCTATACATCTCCTCTTGTTCAAAGAAAGGTGATTCTCCATTTGACTTTTTGATGTTTAACCAAAAGACCTTAGTTTGTTTATGTTAGGCATATATGGTTTGATAAATTACTCATACTATATGAATCCTTTTGATCTCATATAGTTGTTGGAAATATGTCATATGATATAACACATGGCATTATAGCACCCTTCCTGCATTCTATACATGATTAATATGGAACATTTCCCTTTTACCTTGGGTCATAGTTTTCATTAAACAAATGTGCACTTTGATTAGGGGTTTAATTTATACTATGATGGGTTTCTATGTTTTGATTTTATTTCTTAATATATTGTTGACACCTAATCCTTCGGGATTGGGAAAATATGGTGTAAATATGTAAATACAAAATAAGAAAATGAAGAGACCTTGGAATGTTCTTCTTAATAGAAAAATTCAATATTCTCAAGTTACCATATACCTGGCTTGACATGGTATCAGAGTGTAGGTCTGCAGGTCCCAAATTTAGCATCCTTTTTTCCTCTATAACTCATTTTCCATTAGTCTAACATGACCCTATACCATTCCTTCCCTTGGTAGAACCATTTTCATTGTGGAAAATTGAAATTCATCCACATTGACCTTAACAAATTCTCTTTTTGTTGCTTGACTATAACTTTTCTACAGTCATTTTACGCACTTTACACACTGGTCGAGGCCCTCCTTTAGTTGATACACACTGTGAATGTTGTAACAAGGTTGTAGACAAGATTTCATTGATAAATTCCAGCTTGAAAGGCCATGGTGCTACTGTAACTAAACCTATGTTTAATTGAGGCTACACATCCCTGCATTTAACTGCGACTGTTGTTTAGTGTTGGCATTGGTGTTGAACATTAGCGTTGTGAAGTTTTTTGTGTGGGTATTACCAATAATATATGCCACATTTCGTTGAATTATAATTAAGAATTGGTCCATTCATATATGCAGTGATGGTCATTCCATAGTTTCGGAAAATAATATAACGTTGAAAACATATGTAATATGTATATATTTTCATATTTTTGAATGGAAGAACATATTGTTTTATATTATAATACTGTGAGAAATAATGAAGAAGGAGAAGCCTCATCAAATTATTGAATCTTCATCTTTAGATGCCCACAAGAGACAAAAAAAAAAAATTCCCAATGGTCATAGCTATTTCGAGGATATATATGTTTTTTTATGGTAATTGTAATTTTGGTGTTGGTCCATTTATATATGCATTGAATACTCATTGGTGTATTGAGTTGATTTATTTTATATGAGAGTTGGTTTACATCAAAGTGGCTATTTGAGATCGAGAGGTTGCATCATTTTTTTGGGTTATTTTGATTAAAGAGAATTGGAGCCAAGTTGTATGGTGAGTCTCTGTTGTTTGTAGAGATATATTATATTTTTTATCAAAGACTATTGTTGCAAGTATTTTGACTATTTAGGGCCCAACTCAGAATTTTGTAGAGATGCTTTCACTCATCTCCATTGTTGGAGTAGTTCTCACTGGCAAAGAGAACTACCATGAATGGTCTAGAAAGATAAAGCATACCCTCATTTTCAATGAATTATGGAAAGGAGTATGTGAAGGAGAAGATGAAAATCCGCCTGCAAAACCCACATCAGACAAAGAGCTCGCCATATGGGAGAACAAGAACAACAATGCCTATGCCTTGATTTTTGCATCAATAAATGAAGAGGTGAGTCGTCACATTGCACCAATTACGTTCAATGCTTTAAAGAAGTTGAAAGAATTATATGACTCATGCTCTGAGCTTGAGGTAGTCCAAATAATGATCAAACTTTTCAATCTATACTTGAAAGATGATGATCCCCTTGCCCTAACCTTTGAAATCAAAGCTATTATGCATGATGTAGAAGCCACTAGAGTTAAAATGGATGTTCCTCTCACAACTTTTTTGAAGGCAATATATCCCACATATTCTCACTATCTTAAATAATTACAAGTTAGTGGCCAACTTAAAGAGATTACTTTTGACACTCTTGTGGAGAATTTTGTAGAAAGAGATAAAGCTTTTAGGAAGAGGAAGATAATTTCTCAGTCTTTTGAAGAAGTTGTGTGCCTTGCACAAAAAGAGAAGAATCAGACACAAGATTCTTCTAGAGGAAGAGGTGGTAGAAGAGGACATGGAAAGAAGAATAATAGAGGCAAAGGGGACAAACATTACCAAGGAGGAATACTTGATCTTCATTGTATATGCTGCAATAAAAATGGGCATGATGCATCCACATGAAATATCTCTTGGGATAGAATCAAGCAAGAAGGAAATGAATATAAAGGTAAAACACTAGATCTAGGGAAAGGTAAAGCACCTGAATCTGCTCATTATATTGTGGAAGATTGAAAATTTTGAGTAACTGAAGACATATTTAATAATTAATTTTCTTCGTGGAAAGATGCATGATTGCTTGATACAAGTGCAACCTGCCACATGACCTTTCATAAATATTTATTTGAACATTTTAGTGACAATGTAGGTGGAGAAATCTACTTTGTGAAAAAGTCAAAATTCAATCCATCTGGAATTGGTACCATCAGGCTCAAACTGCCTAGACTCCCTGACTTTATTCTGCTTGATGTTCTCTACCTCCCATAGCTGCAAAGAAACTTGTTGTCCTTGGTTCATATTTACCAGCAAGGACACTCCATTCACATGTTTGATGGAAAAGTTGAAGTGAGAAAACCATCAGATAAATCACTTGTCATGATAGGAATAGAAGAAGTAAGACTCTTGAAGATGCAAGGAATGTCTACTCGTGTAGAGAACTATGCATACAACTCTTAGTATAATGAAGGTACATTTCCATCTAGTATTTTATGGCATGCAAGATTTGGACATCTGAACTATGACAATCTTCGTTTATTGAAGAGAGGTATTGTTACTAGTTTTCCAACCATTCCTAGGAAACTGAAGCAATGTGATGCTTATATCTTAGGAAAACATAACAAACAACCATTTCATGATTTTGTTTCTACAACACATAGAAATATTTAACTGATTCATTATGACTTTGTGGTTGTAGGCCTACTCCTTCTGCAAATGGAAATAAATATATGATGAATTTTATTGATGAATACACGAGAATGTATTGGATATATTTGTTGAAGAATAAATATGAATCCTTTGAAACTTTAAAAAACTTTCATGCATGGATTGAAAATGATACATAATATCATATTGGCTCTATTTGTATTGATAATGGAAAATAATATACTTCAAATGAGTTTGAAACATATCTTCGTTAGCATGGGATTCAACATCATACCACTATGCCTTATAATCCTCAATAGAATGGTGTAGTTGAAAGAATGAACATGACAACCTTAAATATGGTTTGTTTAATGATCTTTTTAAAAAATGCAACGTTGATGTTCCGGGTTGATGCACTTCTATGTGAAATTTATATTAAAAACAAAGACCCATCTCATGCTATAAAAAGAAGACTGCTTATGAAATGTGGTATGACCACATTACTTCAGTGAGGCATCTCAAGATCTTTGGTTCCACCTGCTATACCTTGATTCCTAAGGAAATGAGAAACAAACTTTGCGGCAAGGAGTCGAAAGTGTATCTTCTTAGGGTACTCAAATAAATCCAAATCATATCGTCTCTATGACAAAGTAAATAAGAACTTTATACTAAATTCCCTATCCTCTTAACTTCCAATCCACAATCCCTTAACCCCTACAGTCATAACACACAACTCATCAACCCCTTTACCCATTAAACCTTAAGCTACTAAATCCTAACCTATAATCCATGAATCACCTAAGCCATTACCCTTTATCCTCTTAACTTATGACCCTTAAACCTTAACTGCTAACACCTACATCCCCTAACCCTTAAGCCCTTAACCCCTAAATACCCTGGCCCCCGAGCCATTGTTCATTAATCCTTAACTCTAGAAGCCCTTAACCACTTAGCATATAAGGCTAAAAACAAAACTTCAAACCAACAAACTAACCTCCTAGGAGAATCCTTCACCTCTAACTAAGAATATTGTCACCATTTGATTTTTAGAGAACTAGGTATTGATCTTGAGGGTATGTGTTTGTGGGTAATATCCTTATTACCATGTATACTAAATGTAGAACAATTGGATAATTTGCAAAACCTCAATTAGAATTGCTCACAATATCTACACTTCATGTTGAGATGGAGCTTGTAGTACTCTCCCACACAAGGAGTTGACAATGAATAGATCACTCATAATGAAAATGCCTCTCTAGTTCTAATGCACAAGGAGTTAACCCTTGATACAAATAATTTTTTTGCTAAAAAAACTCAATTGTGTCAAAGTATAATATTATACATAAGAGAAAATAAAATGATATTATCCACATCAATGCTTGAAATAACTTCACATTTTCCATGAGTGGTGAGCCAGGGGGTGAATGTGGGGCACTATTAAAGTTACATAATGTTTAAATTCCTTTTACTTTGCGAGGTTGTTCTCCATTAGGGTTGATGCATCATCACAAGGGAGCATGACACATTTTTGTGGGGGAGAGATTAAAGTTGTAACACAATTTAAGTGACATACACCTCCAATGTAAATGACATAATTATATGTTTGTGTTAGGTTGTCAAAGAGGTTATTTATAGACAATAAATTCAATGTACTTGGAGTTCATCTTATCATGGCCTCAAATCTAAGATGGATTTGTACTAGGAACACTTCATGCAAATGAGAGGGGGCCTTATTGTTTAACCCACATACACATAAGAGCACTAGATGTTGCCCTTCAGATCCCCCTTGGTGGGTTCAAAGTGGGTTTACATTAGTGTCAAGTTGAAACTAATCATCATGATATTCTGCTTCTCAATAACATCAACTAGCTTTGCCATATACATGAAATAGAGCTAGAGGATCACCTTATCTATAGATGCCCCATTTATTATGGGATTAAAGGGATGTTCTATTTTCTTTATCAAGATTTAGATGGGTCATTGTCTACATTCTTTCAATACATGTCTAGATATTTTTATGAGGGAGGTCCTTGGATTTATATCTTTATATAAAGCCTTATGTGGCCTTCCCCTTTTGAACTCTTCCAAGGGGGTCACCTACTTCCATGTTTCCTTGCCTACTTAGGGACAAAATTAACAAACTAAGATTCAAAATTCTTAAAATATCAAATTCGTGGGGCCTCCTACCTCTTGTTGACCCCCTCAATGGGACATATTTCTTTAGAGAGGATTTTGAGGATCTCCCTTTACAAATTGTAGGTTGGATGTCATAGGACTTGTTGCCCCACTTTCTATATGCTTTTTTAAAGGATAGTTTTAAATTTTGATTGTCATTTCAACCCTTGCGATTCTTGTGAAATTGATCATTTTCCAACTATGATATATGAATATATATGTAATTCATGGAAGTATCGTTTTTTTGATGACACCTTTCCTTGGTCATCTAGGACACTAGGTGTAGGAAGAGATTTCTTTAGCTACCACATTTAGCTTGATATATATGATCCATGTGTATATAATATCTCTAGTGTGTATTATTTTTATTGTGATCACTTAAGCACTATATTATAACTATTAGATTCTTCGCAACAAGTTCTAAAATAAGTTGTTCCATGGTGTTTCATAAATTAATTTCATAATTTAATGTGTCATCTTCTTAATTTGAATATTTGAATATATACATGATAGATTTGAGTAGGTACTAATCGAATCTCATTGTACCCCTTAGTCAAATTTTATCCCATGTAATTCCATATCATATTCATTTTCATCACCATGTCCCGCCCTATGATTCCCACCAGCAAGAAATCAATTATTTTATCCATAAAATTGACTCGTAAACTACTCCATTTTTAGTTGTATCATTGTGCTTTCATGTCCAGGTTTTTATCTCAATGATATCACTTGTGCAAGTTCATTGAATGAGCTTCATTATATTAAGCTCTTTGCAGGTGGACCTACTTTGGGTATTTGGTCAAATATTCAATAACAATGATGGCTAGGAGGTCTTCCAGGCTTAGCCCAACTAGCACGAGCTCAACTCGACCCTAACATCAAATGACAAGAAATTACATGTATGATGAATCACTTGGAAAGTAGAGTCATTACATGGTCATTATATAGTGGCCGATTGTTGATGGCGCCCTCAGAGTCACCTAGTTGGACGATTGTGTGAAGAAGGCTCACACTTTCTTCTATGGGGGATTTTTTATTCTACCATGGCTCTGGTTCCTTAATTACTTTTACTTTTGGTATATCCTAGGACATCGCTCTTGTTACCTTAAAGTTCAACCATGTATGTACACTCTTTCTCCAAATCCTTGACAATGAAAATGTAATTCTAATTATTAGGGTATATGAAATTTCAATGATTTCTCTTTGTTTCTATTCGAAAATGAATCTTAATGAATGTGGTATTGAATCAAGCTTTTGATCTTTATTACTCAGGGAGAACCAAATCAATGCAATATGCCCCAAATGAAATGAAGTAGTTACGTACTGACCTTAATGTCTTTTATTGTTGATGACCCTCCTTTTCCATTGACCAATTTTGGAGAGAAACATCCCTTTGTGCCCTTGTTTATCTACTTCTTTAGAATAGTTGGTTGAGATTAATGGAAACTAATCTGATGATTCATGGGAATCGATATTACATCAATCTTTGTCCTTTACAAACTACTCTATGACCACTCATTTCATAGACTCAATACTTCCTTCCTTGCATGATCAACTGTTTGATGAATCATATGCATTCTTGGAGTTTTGATTTGAAGGAAATATGCACATTAGCTAATCTTCTCAATATGAGAAACATCATTGTGCAAATATGGATAGATAATTGTTTCTTGAGAGTTACCATTATGAAATTTAGGTATTCAATTCCCTGTCTATTAATAACATTTATATATCTATAGTTAAATGTGTTAATAAAAGTTTGGACATTTCTTCTGTCCACACCTCTATATGCTTTGAAAATCAAAGCATGTTGGAAATGCCACTGTTTCCATGATAAAACCACATACATTTCATTAACTATTCTGTTTTCTTGGCATGCTTTTCATTTATTTCTGGTCGTTTGGGTGTTTTCAAGGTTTTCTTTTCATGTCTCTAGGTTTGGTTTGAAATTCTTTAGTAAAACAAGAATTTTGAAAAACACAGTGACTGAATCTCTCCTAAATTTTTGAAATATGGCTATGCTTTCAAAGCAAACCTTTGCTGGATTCAATACAGGTGTTTGGGAGAAATTAAAAATAAATAAAAAACAGAATGAGCAACAACTTAAAATAATTAAGAACAATAGTTAAATTGCTTCTACCTCTCTGTTTTTATGCAAAATACTCTGCAACAACATGCATCTAACAGGTACAGTATACGACCACTGTGCAGTAAATGAGCCAACTAATAAAAGATTCACACTATAATTTGGACATAGATATTTTAAAATTGGACACAAATTTTCTTGGGGTGAAAAATTCTCTAGGATTTCATTCTTAGCATCTTACAAATCAATATTTTCTATTCACATGAATGATTAAACCCAAGAGGAGCTTCTCTTGTCTAACAATGGTCCTTTCTTCCAGTGAGTTTTCATGGTCTACAGTTTATGGTTTTGAGCTAGATTGGACATCTTCCTTTACCTGAACTAGAATCCATGAACAAGGGCAAAATTTAAGGGGTTTTATATTTTGGAGAGGCAATTTTTTTATGATACACCCATTTTCTATAGTTAGCCCAACATTCATCTAAAAAATAAATATTTATTGCATTTTAGCCATAAAAAAAAAGGTAGATAAACAATGCAAAGCCGATTCACCTAGTTTGGGAGGTTGGATTTGCTTGCAATAGCACTGATTTCCTGGGTTGGAGGTTGGATTTGTTTGCCATCACCCTGGTTTTCAAATCGAGAGAAAGGTTGAATTCAGGGGATTCACCTGCATAAATTATATAGTCTCCATTTGTGAGTTTTATAAGGTCGTGACTCGTTTTCAAGAAAGAGACTTGAGGGCATAGAAGGGTTGAACCAGGTAAGGAAGACCGAGAATTCAAGACCAGATAAGGTGTTCTAGCGGTGCCCGAGATCACACTTCTAATATTTCCTAGGCTAAATCCAGTGAAAAGAATCTAGCTAGAGAGGAGCTTCCCTAACACCATGCTGGAATGGGAATGCTACAAGACTTGTATCCGGATCAGATGTTGAAGAGGCAAAGGCAGGCCATCGTGGATTTGATTTGAAATTGAAAGAACAAAGAGCAATTATTAGAGCTAATAAGTGTAAGCGCAAGTTTGGTTTGATCAGGTTGAGTTCGATCCTGTCCGGGTGCATACATACATAAATGTATGTCTTGTCTGCCCTAAAGGCATACTAGGAGTACCTAGTTACCTAGGTAGTGCATTATTCAGAGGATCTCAGGGGTGCCTTGGCTAGGGCTATGCCCGGAGTCTAGAAGAAGGAGGAAGTGACCTCCAGTCTCCATTCATGCAGGTCATGACTTATTTTTGAGCCTTCGTTCCAACACCAATAGCTATAGTTGATTCATCAGTCGATCTAGTGCCAGTAGTTGCAGAGGCAGAGGCTTCACCAATAGCACCAGGGTAGTGGGGCTATCACGTATCTCATTATGGTATGATGTTATGCTTATGATTTTCTCTTGCGTTAGGTGGGATCGGGGTTGTGCATAAGAGCGGGTTCATTGTTGTGGCGGGTTGCTTGCTACGCTATTTCCTTCCAGTTGGCCTGTCACTTTCTATAGCGTAAACATTAATTCGCTCCAAACTAAGCTACAAATGATCGAATTAAAGTGCACTACAAAGCTGGGAGGTGGGAGTGTTCCATGCTTCTTTCCCCCAAATCCATTTCCACTCAAAAATTGTCCAATTCCTATGGTGTTGTTGGCCTGGTGTTGTGGCCTTTTCAGACCAACCAATGAAAATGCAATGTACTGCTACTCTAAGCCCCATTGGGAGGGTGACTACATATGGGGGTGGATCCATCAAGTCCAACCCTCTGTCACGGCCCATATTCTTACTATCTAATGTGCCTACTCGCCCAAATCTAAATTTTGGGCCCAAGCTCTCCATTTTCCCTTCTCCAAGGGCTGGATTGAGACATTGGTCGCTCTTGGCTTCAACTTCCAACTATGAAACTTATCAAAAGGGAACCACAAGAGATGTTTGTGGAAGAATGAGCACAACACAGAACAATGGGGCCATACCAGTAGACGAGGCAGATAATGATGTGAAAAAAAATCTTATGAAGACTTTGGTGTTGGGATCTTTGTTTGGGCTTTGGTATCTATTCAATATATTTTTCAACATCTATAATAATGATCTGGATTTAAATAGGAATGCAATAAAGTACATAAATAACCATAAATACAGAGATGTAATAGAAATAATATGTTATTTCATTAATGTAAAATATTGAAATATGCTTACAAAAAGAAATGGAAATAAACCAGCTAGGGCGATGGTAGCTTATCTCTGAGAAGAGATGTGGTGGCTACATGCCTCTAAACTATTTTATAATGAGGCTCGAAGGCCTATTTAATGTTGAGAAACAATGGAAAACCCTAAACATCCAAAAACCTAACCCTAGGAGATGAACCACAAAACTATGGGCCCCGTTTTGGGTAAATTGGTACATCAACTTCCTGGGGTCGTAACTTTGGCATACAATCTTCGTTTGATGCACAAAATACCTCGTTAGAAAGATATATCCGAGGACTACAATTTTGTGAAGAGAAAAAAAGTTCCAATGACACATGTTGCTCCCAATTTTCCAAAAAATCGTCATTTAGGGCCTCAAAACTGCTCCAGAAGTTCAAGACTCGAAAAACTGCTAAAAATAGTAAATTGTGCTACAATTAAGGAAACTGAAAAAATGAAAGAGATAGTTGTGGGGGTCCAAGTGGGATAGGTGGGTGGCCACCAACATCCACCTCGATCATTCCTCCCACCTTAGGAAGCAATGGTCCCCATTGTGTTGAGCTCCTCCATGAGATGAGGAAACTTCTGTTGAACTTGGTCCCTGGTGAGCTATTCTGCAACCTCTGATGTCTTCAGTAATGGGGGGAAGCTTGGTCAAGGGCGGTCCACATTGAAAAATCAATGCAAATGAAGGAATGGGGGAATGTCATGCTCCAAAGAATTGTTTCCCACGACCTTGGTACTGGTGTAAGGACCATATCGGAGTGATCTCAGCTTCTAATGGGCTCTTATAAGGCATTCTTTTTGTAGATGCAACCAAAATTTGTTGCCCACTGGAAACTTGTGTGGTACCTGATGTTGATCATGTCACTACTTGTACTTGTCATTTTCCATAATGGAGCGGTGATATATCGACCCGTTGGGTAGAGGTGATCTGGGAGTCATATCGAATGAATGCTTAACCTGACACTGCAACGATACCCCTGTGGGTGAGGAGAAGATGTTCTTGTCTTCTTTCATGACCATATCCATATGCTTCTGCTGTGTGGAGGAACCCTTCCCGAGGGCCATGGATGTGGCTACGATATTCCCCTTAGTTTGAGGGCGAACCAGACAAAAAATAAATATCCTAGTCTGGGAGATGATCTTACTGTGTTTGTTAGCAGAGATCAAAGAAGTAATAACAATTCGAGGCCTTGAATCATACACAACATGTCGCCTCCACAAGTATGGTTGGCCTAATAATACATCACAAACATCAAGAGGTGCAACATCACACAATACCTCATATGTGAAGGGCTTGTCGCTGTAGGGAAGGCAACACTACTGGCAGAATCGGAGATTTCATCCTTCGTGAAGCCACCCGATACTGTACGATTGTGGGTGTGGTGTAGACGGTAGGCTCAACTGCTTCATGACCTCTACTGAAATGCGGTTCTTTTGGCTGCCACTGTCGACAATTAATTGCATTGACGAACACTTCACCCACATTTGTGAGTGGAAAAGACGCTCTCCCTCCTCTGGATCTTCGGGCTCATTCTTTTGGACCTTGGTTTTGTCCTTTGGTGTTCAGATTCATAGATACAAAGTCTCGCTTCTTCTATTTAAACTTCTACGTGATCTTGACAACGTATCGATATCTCGTGCCGAGTGAGGAGATGTTCAAGAACTCCATCTCGTCCTAGATGTATCTATGTAGGCAACCGTGGTATTTGAGTACCAAGTGCAGCTCAGAATCCTTGATACCCAACTTTGTGTGAAGGGTATGAAAATATTTGTGAACTTCGACACATCTTGGTCCCTTCCCTACTGCAGTGTGGTCCACTTTATGTATTTGTCCTCACAACTTTTGACAGGGTAATACTGCTCCTTGATGGCATCTGGAATGAATTCCAAGTGGGAGTGACTAAAAACAGTGAGTTCGTACTTTCATCCTTCTGCTCACAGTAGGTTTCCCACCATTCCTTGACATGGGGTGCGGCTTTGAGAAGAGTGAAAGTGATCCTTTGCTGCCTGGAAAAATCATGAACAGAAAAATACCCTTATAGAAGATTTAACCATTTATCTACGACATATGCGTCTATCTGACCCTCGAATATGGGGATTTCAAAATTAACTTGTACCTTAAAGGATGTGGCATTTCTAAAGTAGCTATTGGAAGTTGGCGCATCGCCTCTAGGTAGTTGCTGAAGGATCTGGGCAAAGTTTTCCATCATCATGTTCCTTTGTCACTCGAGGGCTTCTTCGAGCAAGATTTTGATAGGATCTCCTACCCCCTCATCTTTCTTTTCATCTTCCATTGGAGGCCGTTGGGATTTGTGAGGCTAGGCTTGCAAAGGTTCAACCAGTTCAAGCCCTAACTCCTTTTATCCTGACCTCTTTGGGGACATATAAAGAAAAATAGAGAAAGAGCAGACCCCTTTGATACCACTAATCCAGATTTAAACAGGAACACAATAAAGTATAGAAATAACCATAAATACAGAGATGCAACAGAAATAATACTTCATTTCATTAATGTAAAATACTGAAATATGCTTACAAACAGAAATGGAAATAAACCAACTAGGGTGATGGTAGCTTATCTCTGAGAAGAGATGTGGCGGCTACATGCCTCTGAACTATCTTACAATGAGGCTCGAAGGCCTATTTATTGTTGAGAAATAATGGAAAACCCTAAACATCCAAAAACCTAACCCTAGGAGATGAAGCGCCAAACTATGGGCCCTGTTTTGGGTAAATTTGTACATCAACTTCCCGGGGTCATAACTTTGGCATACAATCTCCGTTTGACGCACATAATACCTCGTTAGAAATATCTACCCAAGGAATACAACTTTGGGAAGAGAAACATGCCCTTGTTACTCTTAATTTTCCCAAAAAACGTTGTTTAGGGCCTAAAACGGCTTCGGAAGTTTAGGACCTAAAAAACTACTAAAAATAGTAAATTGTGCTACAATTAAGGAAACTGAAAAACTAAAAGAGACAGTTCTGGGGGTCTAAGTGGGATAGGTGGGTGGCCACCAACATCCACCTGGATCAAATGAGCAAGCATATTTTATTTTGTTAATGTCTATATATGTCCATTTGTTTGAAACAAAAAACTAAAATGGAAAATGCATGGTGGTTTCACACAAGGGCATGAAACAAAAAACTAAAATGGAAAATGCATGGTGGTTTCACACAAGGGCATGAGTTCTACTATGGGAGGGATCCCCATAGGACCTAACCTCAATGGATGATGCATCCCAATTGGAAAAATGAGGCATTTTTTTCATTTGCATGAACTATCCCAAACTTATCTTAACCTGGATCTGATATGCACCTCAAGGTTGCATATGCCGAGTTCCAATATTTGATACATTGCCCATTTGTGTGAACTCAAGATATGCATCTAGAGCTTCACAACCTTGGGGTGATGTTAGATCAGGGTTAGGTGTAACTGAGCTCATCCTCACCTTCACCTGGGCTATAGAATGCACCTTGATTGTCTTGGTGCAATTAATCAATGCAAGGTTTCCTATTGAATCCTTTTGTTCTTAAGTCTAGGCATGCCATCTTTGAAGTGCTAATGGTTTTGACTGCCTTGGTTTCCTGGGACTGCTATCAGTGAATCTTAAATGGATATATTGTGATGATCAAAACTTTGATAGTGCTTGTTGTGGACCTCCCAAGCCACAATGAGAGTGTGGGTGCCTAATAAAAGTAAAAATAGAGCTATGTCTGATCCTCGATCTTCGCCACTAGAAAATCAAAATTCATTGACAACCAATGCAACAACAATACTATATTTTATTCGCAAACATTGAAAATTCATGCATACTGTCACTAGTTGTATTTCCCCTTCTATGAGTTGATGTTTCCTTGTCTTCAAAATAATACTAAAATGAAACCCTAGATTGTAAATAAGTCATTAATTAGTAAAAAATGAAATGGATAGTATTGAGAATTCGACAATTCAATCTGTATTGTGAACCAAAATGACAAAGAGTGTGCATCTTCTGTTATTGGAAGCCATGCCATGTAAGAGAAACATTTTCTGTTCTTTGTACTGAACTCTGTAAGGATTCGACAATTCAATCTGTATTGTGAACCATGCCATGTAATAGAAACATTTTATGTTCTTTGTACTGAACTCTGTATTATTGATGAACTACAAGAATCGATAAAGTTAATTGTTCCTTAGATTAGGACTAGTGATGAATGCTCTTTATGTTTATATCAAGGTTGTGAGACTTGGACTTGCCAAAACTTAGCCAGCTTGGGACTTGACAAAACTTGATAATAGGAAAAAATCATAAAATAGAAGAAATTTTGTTCCAAAAAAACTAGTAGGGTATGCTGAGTTTTGGGTAAGTTTCACCAAATTTGGCGAATTTCAGTTTGTAGGTGAGTTTTCACTGAGTAGACATTTTAAGATGAACTCAGAAAAACTCGCAGATCTTTGTTGAGTCTCACAACATTGGTTTATATGATTATTAAATGCATGTAGTAATTAGGTACATAAAAGTAATGTCTCGTGAGAGACACAATGTCCTATACAATCAACTTAGCATTAGATTGTCATAACTTAGCTTAATTAATTTTTTTCTATGACTTAATCTCTTTTTTATAATGATAATGAGGACTTAAATTTTATATTAATTAGAAAAATGGCTACAGTTTTTCCTGTAGAACCTCAATACATTTCATTTCCATATAGAGCTATAAATATAGAAAACAGGAAATGCAGTGTTCCAAAAACGATGAAATCCAAACATAGTGTAGTTCTTCTCCAAAGCTTACAGGTATAAACTGTTCTAACAATAGCAAACATAAATAAAACATATATTAACTAGAGACTTTAAATCATTTTGACCTGGTGTATGTGTCATCCTGGCTGGTGGTGTTGGTCTCCTCTCAAGATACGATTTTGTGTTTTGACTAGCAGAGCTTTCTGAGAGTGCTTCCCATGGAGGGAGATTCACATGATTTTCCAAGTGGTAAAGTAGGTCTCAAACAATAGAGATATGCATTTAATTCATTCATATGCCCTCTTAATATGATGAAATCATTGCTAGATTACTTCTCCCATTCACAAAGAGCTAGAATGTGGTTAGCAACTTCAATAGAGAGGCATTCCTTGGCTTTGTTCATCTCACCGTGCTTAGACTTGACTCGGGTTCTCTATGTCTCTAATTTCTTAATGGATTCACAGAGGGTGGCTTTCATTATTGACAATTCCATTGAACAAACATTCACACAAGATGCACCTCCCTCACACCTCCAACAGTTGTTGGGTAGGGGGCATGCTACACAACTCTCCATTAGAAACAATGAGATGCCCAGAGTAGGAAAAGACAAAGTTCAATGGCCAAGCTCCAAGAAATTCACCACTAAGAAGGAAGGGAATGACTAATAGAGCTTTTGAAAGAGGACAGGGTGATGAAGACTTGGAGAGTTCTCATATATATTGATGAGGGAAGTGTTGAATCAAATGTCTATACTAGGTGAGATGGTCTCCATCATATGAGAAAGGGAAGAAAATTTCTCTACCTTTCAGCTCCATAAATGTCTTGCTGCATAACTAATAATGTTAGTGTCCTTAAATCATTGAGGGATTTGATATCCATGACATCTATCTTGATGCTTTAAAGACATTGCTGATATGACTCACCTGGGATTACAACTTGATTTTATTTGATTTTTGGAGGCTGAGAATATTTTTATGGCCCCTCCTTTCCAAATCACCATAGGTGTACTCATGGGATTGGATTGATAGTTGTGCTCTGTCACTTCCTATCCATATCTATAGCTTGGATTCTGATTCAAGAGCTCCTTGATTAACCATTTCATTTTCTATGGAGTTTAGATGTATTTTAACTTGAAAGGTAGAGGATTTGTGGAAGGCCTTTAGAAGTAATGTTTCCCTTTGGAAAATGCTTGCTAGATGAGGAGAGGAGGGAGCTAGCTCTAGTTTCAATGCTCAAATTATTATGGTTGAGTCTCCAATTTATCTATACTATATAGTGAGGCTAATATGTTATACAGGGTGTTTCTTTGCTTTGATGTCTAGTACATGTGTTCCTGCTTTGACTGCTTATAAGGGAAGAAGGGGGTAGTTTCCCATGGAGGCTTGATCCTTTCCTGCTCAAAGGCTGGCTATATTCACGTTGTTCTTTTCTAGGCAATGCTTGAGGTTTGTTGGACATAAGTTGAAGGGTGGAGTGTTGTTGTTGTTGGGACCTAGCCTTTGATTAAACAGAGGGAATTAGGTGATGTCCTAAAGACTTTGAGGTGAGAATCTTCCTTTGGTTTCTATCCCTTCAGTGTATTCTGACTTCTAGATTAGTTATACCATGAATGTTATTAGGGGATAAATTATTAATTTATTTTTAGGTGAAAAATATAGTTCCATCCATGAAATCATTTTAATTCCTTTTTTCTATGCTCACTACTTTATTGCTTCTTGTATGTGTTGAAGCTTGCATAAGAATGTAAACATTTATGCAAATGCAGATATACCAATCTGAATGTCAGTTGTCTGCTTATTGCATTATCATTGTTCATGCAACATTGAGTAGAACATATATCGATCATGTAAAATTAGTTTTCATTCCTCTGTTTTCTCTTTGCATGGCATATATTTTAGCACTAACTTCCATTTGGATTGGAACATAGTTAGTGCAAGGAAGACTTGGGAAGAATTGAAAGAAATTTTGAATGGCCTAGCTCTCTGATAACCTTTTCATCTCTCTATATATATTCAATTCATTTTTCAGCAAAGTTGTGGGCCAACTTGATACCTGGAAGCTGTCAAATTACATATCATTATGGAATAAATTCACCAAAATTATTTTTGCAACAATTAGACAAAGCATTAAGACAAATGGGGAATTTCTTTTTGGTTCTAGTTGAAGAACAAGAGCTGCACATACTTGAGCTGAATGCCCTCAGTTATATGTTGAGGTTTTCTGTGTCAAGACTAAATTTACATTCCCAGATATTTACCAGATTGAAGTCCATAGTTTCTACTACTAAGGTCCTCTATGAAGGACTTGGATTGGAGCATTCTGACTTTTTAGAGTGAGTTAAGAAGAAACTTTGTGATGAAAATCCAAATATATCATGTCTCTTGAAACTTGTTCAGGAATTACCTAAACATTTTTTCCTTGAACCCATACCTCTCAGTGAAGAACTTAAAGAAATTAGAGCATTTTTTCTTGTTCCAGAAAATAGTTATGAGCGTCCTCTTAATTTTGTAATAGGTATTCCTATTGGAATTACCTTGCACATTGCTTTCCACACTGTAACTAATGAACACAGAATTTGGTTGTTGATGGTTTTGGGAGACTCGGTACAATATAACCAAATAGATGTCAATGAATTTAAAGGAAATGGTGGAGTAAAATCTGGTTCAGTTACTGTGCCATTTTATGCTATGAAAAAAGTTGCATCATGTTTCTTAGAATTTTCTGTTATGATGGAATGCCCCTTTGAATTTGGGAGAGTTCTATTAAATAGATTTCAGGATGGTCCAAAAGGGGAACTTGTTTCACTATCCAATGTGGAAAAAATTGATCTAGTTGCATGTATCAGGAAGAGATCAAACACATGAATTGGAAATTGTTCTTGTCAATGTCATTGTTCTCTCCCTTGTGCAAAGGGAAATCACCTTTATGCTTCATTTATAAGATACCTTATCTTTTTTGTTTTTCTAACTCTGCTTTATTGGTATATATTTATCTTTTATTTTTTCTGTACGATTTCTCCTATTCCTTTTAAGTTTGCATGAAAACTATAGAGTACATGTTTTCAAAACCATTCAATATGTAGGATTATAACCCCACACCTTGCTATAGGTTTATGAAATAAAGTGATTTCATAGATTCGCAATTAATTACGAACCTAATTTCTTTGAAGTAATAAATGTAAAGTATTCTTTAAAATATCTACTAATATTCTATACATTTGATCAAATTTCCCTTTAAAGCATCCCAAATACATTGTGTCTAGAGGAATGGTTTTCCTCATACTTTCCATGATCTAGGTGCCCATCTAGGGCCATCTAAAAATGGTCTTGATATTGGTAGTTTTTGGGTCATATACGGTTGATACATATTTTGGGGCCTTCCCACTCACTTTTTGAGGTTTTGATGCCCAATGATTGAGCATCTGGTTCAATGTGAAATTCCTCTTTCCAATGAGTTAAAGAAGACTTGAAATGGAGCAAGAAGAGAAAAGTTACGGTCTTGGATTTTTCTTGGATAGTTTAGTCACTAGTGTGCAAACCTATCTCAAGATACCTAGTGAAAGAAACATATAGAGAAAACGTGGAAGTCAAAGGACATGGGAAAATGGTGCAACACCCATAAAATCCCTTGGCACAACAATGACAAAGTTATGCTCAACCATGGTTATTAGATGAGATTAAAGCCTCAAACTTGATTTAGTGTGAAGGCCACCAGATCCCATGGATAGGGAAATAAAATGGATCATCAACATAGAATCCAATGTCACAATAACCATTGCAAAGGTCACTAGAGGAGCTTGAGGAAGGTGACTACTGCTTCCACTTGCAAATGTAGGTGAAGGGGACATCACTTCATGTCATTGTTGGTAGCAATGATCAAGAGAATTTGATCTTAGTTGAGGTTTTGAGAAGATTCATTCTTTAGTTACGTCATGCATTAGTTTAAATTTTTTGTTAGTCCTACCTAAATCATTTTGAGCTTCCTAGGCTTTACTTTTTTCCCATTCTATGACTACTTTTGACTCTCTTCAAATTTTCTTCCAATTGAATCATCATTGTTTCTCATGTATTTGTGTCAAATTTATTCCAATTCAGGGTTACTAGGCTTTTGTACCCCTCTTCTTCTAACCAACCATGATTAAATTTGTAGTGACCTAGCTTTATTTGTAGTATAGATAATATGGTCAGAGCCACCTCCATCTCCAACCCATGACTTCAACCCATATGAATCTTCTAGAACACTTTCTGAAACTAGGAATTTGGTTAGTCATTTTGACACTCCATCTATTCCACTTCTGAAATTTCTCCAAGTTGGAACTATCTCATTAGTTTCAGTATTACACAGAATGAGGTCTTCAAACAATTGGACAACATAACCAGTGAGGGGATCTTGATTCTTGCCTAGCTCCTTCTCCCCAAGTTCCCCCACCTTTCATTTTCAAGTTAAATTCAAGTCCCAATATTATATTATGTTATCTGACCTTGCCATTTTTTTTAATGTTCTCCTACCATCATATGGCCCAGACAAAGTAAAGATAAAGAACTCATCCCCCCTTCTTTAGATTTTAGATCTATTCTGACACCTATAAGAAAAAAAGATGCATTAATGAGATCAATTGTATCTTTCCAGCAAGTAATATTGCAGTTTGATCTTTCCTCACAATCTACTGAATTAAAAGACCAATATTTAGAATTGTTGATAATAAAGCCTCTGTGTTATTCCCCTTCACACATAGTTTCATGAAGCAAAATGACATCTGGATTGTATTTGGAAAAACATATTTTGAGGGCTAATTTTTTGTGGGTAACCCCCCCCCCCACCTCTCCCATACAAAAAGATAGAATTATAATGGTTTCATCTTCTATGAGGATTTTCCTACTCTAAGGGTCCTTTCATCATCATTTTCATTCCTTCCTTAACCTCCTTAATGGATTTATTCTTTGCTAGGGTAAGATAGCATCATTTAGAATCGTTGATAGTAAAGCCTCTGCGTTCTTTCCTTCCCAGACATTTTCCTAAAAGAAAAATGACATCTAGATTGTATTTGGAAAAGCACCTTTCAGGGCTAATTTAATGATAGAATTATCATGCTTCAACCTTCTCTGAGATTTCCCCTACTTTGAGGACCCCTTAATTGTCATATTCTTCTCTTCTTTAATGAATTTCTTCTTTGCTAGTATAAGATAAGTGTTGGGTTGTGTTATATTCTTTCCACGTAGTTAACAAGGGGTTTGAGGGGCACTCGTAACCCCACTTTATGGGGTCCAGGGCAGTGCCCCAGAAAATTTTGGTTTTGGACCCTATGTTAGGTTAGGCGGACCCACCTATGGTTTTGTGCATGATTTTCGCGCATGTTTTTTGGACACAATGGTTTTTGGTCCATGGTATTGGATGCTTCGGCATGTACGAATATGTATTATAACATTGAAAGGAACATAATGAAAAATCAAGTTGGTAGTCCCGGTTTTGGGATCCAGGGGAAAATCTCTGTGTATATGTGTTTTATGTGTTCTGCTCTCACATTATTTATTTTCTGTGTTTTAGAATTCGTATGCAGGTAATTTCTATACGGGGTTCAAACCTACATTTGGTATCAGAGTAATTTTGGCTTCAAGGGGATGCCTTTTTTGCTGAGGGGTTTCACTCGGGCCCATGGTAGACCCTGTTTAGTGAGAGATTTGCGAGATCGATTCTAGTGGTGAAAGAAGATGGTGAGCAGTGGAAATATAGAGATCGAGAAATTTAATGGTCAGAGTTTTGAGTTGTGGAAACTCAAGATGGAGGATCTATTCGTGGATAAAGATCCGTGGATCGCGGTAGATCTGGGTACTAAACTAACTAGAGTATCCAATGAAGAATGGAAGAAGTTGGATCGGAAGGCAAAGAGCACAATACGATTGTTTGTCTTAGATTTAGTATTGCTAAATGTATTAGGGGAAGCTACAACAAAGGCTTTGCGGGACAAGTTAGGGACTTTGTATCAATCTAAGTCTCTGGTTAATAAATTGTTCCTGCGGAAAAAGCTGTATAACCTGAGGATGAAAGATGGAGACCCGGTGACAGAGCATCTAAACACATTTAATACTGTGGTAAGTCAATTAGCATCTGTTGATATTAAAATTTTGGATGAAGATAAGTGCATCAGTTTGTTGTGTTCTCTACCAGATTCGTGGGATAGTCTGGTTATTGCAATAGGTAGCAATGCAACTGCCTTGCAATTTGATGAAATAGTCTTAGCCTTGCTGACGAAGGAGATGAGACGGAAAAATATGGAGAGCCAGAATGGTGATGCCTTGTCTCTATGAGGATGGTCCCAGAACAGAAACAAAAAAAGTCATCGAGTGGGAGATCTAAATCTAGAGGGAGATCTAAATCTCCAGGAAAAACTATAAAGGTGTTGTGCTAGAAATTCGGAAAGGAAGGCCACTTCAAAAGGGACTGTAAATCTAAAGCTCCTGACAAAGGAAAGGGATCTGATGAGACTCCTTCTACAGAGGCAAAAACCACCTCAGATGAAGGTGGGGATGTGTACTTGGCTTCTTCAAGTACACATGTAGATCACGAGGCATGGTTGATTGACTCAGGTGATTCCTTTCACTTCACTCCCCATAGAGAGTGGTTCTGTGAGTATGAGAAATATGATGGTGGTGATGTCTTCTTAGGGGATGACAGGAAGGCTAGAATCGTTGGTCGTGGAAAAGTAAAGTTGAAATTGCAAGGTGGAAGGGTTAGAACGCTTACAAGTTTTCTACATATTCCTGCATTAGCTAGAAATCTGATTTCTGTTAGCAAGCTGGATGATGCAGGTGTAAAAATAGTGTTCGAGAAGGATACCTGCAAGATGTTTGGGTAGTACTGGTATTGATGCGGGGAGTTCGAATTGGAACTTTGTAAAAGCTACAAGGTAGCATTGTTATTGATGGGTGCAATAGTTCTCTAGTTCCTGAAAGTGGAGTAGAAAATCTAGTGGTCTCTAGAGAGAAGACCATATTGTGGAATCAAAGGCTTGGACATATTGGAGAGAAGGGCCTTCAAATACTTCATGGTAAAGGTATGGTATAAGGTATGAGTAATAGCTCTCTGGATTTTGATTTATGTGAAAATTTTGTATACGGGAAGCAGAATCGGGTGAGTTTCCCCTCTGGTGGTAAGAGGGAGAAACATATATTAGAGCTGGTGCATGGTGATGTGTTTGGACATATGAAGGTTCCATCATTGGGTAAGTCTGTGTACTATGTATCATTTATAGATGACTTCTCAAGGAATACATGGATATATTTCCTTAAGAAGAAATATGAAGTCTTTGATGGGTTTAAAGAATTTAAGGCTCTAGGGGAAGACCAGACAGAGAAGAAGATAAAGGTGTTGAGGACAGATAATGGTGGAGAGTTTTGTAGTAATGAATTTGAATAATTATGCAAGAAGTGTGGTATAGCATGGCAGAAGACTACTCCATATACACCTCAGCAAAATGGAGTTGCGGAAAGAATGAACAAGACGTTGATGGAAAGGGCAAGAAGCATGCTCAGTGGTGCCGGGTTAGGACAGGAATTTTGGGCAGAGGCGGTGGATACTACATGTTACCTGGTCAATAGGTCACCTTCATCAGCATTGGAGGATAAGACTCCACAAGAGGTATGGACTAGTAAGAAACCCTCTCTTTCACATCTGAGGGTATTTGGATGTGATGCATATGTACATGTTCCAAAGGAGAAGTGAACCAAGTTGGATAGTAAATCTGAAAAGTGCATCTTCATTGGGTATAAGGATGGTTTAAAGGGTTATAAGCTTTGGAACCCTGTAACAAGGAAGGTTATGTACAGCCAAGATGTGGTGTTCAGAGAGGTGAAAGATGTTATTAAACATGAAGTCCAACCAAAGGAACCTGAGAAGATAAAGTTTGAGCTAAAGGAGGAAGAATCAGACTCTACAGCAGAGGAGGAATCAAAATATGAAGAGCCACAAACTCCGGATGTGAGAAGATCAGTTCGAGAAAGAAGGCAGCCAGAAAGGTATATTCCATCTGCTTTCTGTTCAAATTCTTCTTTGACTGTTACTGATGATGATCCCAGAACTGTGAAGGAAGCAATGGATTTAGAGGATTGAAAACTCTGGAAAGAGGCCATGGTTGATGAAATGGCATCTTTGCACAAAAATGAAGCTTGGGATCTGGTGGAGTTGCTAGCTAGAAGGAATCCCATTGGCAGCAAATGGGTGTTCAAAAAGAAGACAAATGAAGAAGGAAAAGTGGAGAAATACAAAGCTCGGTTGGCAGCAAAAGTTTATTCCCAGGTGCCAGGAATTGATTTTGGTGATATTTTTTCTCCTGTTTCCAAGGTAACTTCTATTAGATTACTTTTATCTATTGTTGCTGCTTTTGATTTTGAGGTAGAACAAATGGATGTGAAGATAACATTTCTTCATGGGGATCTGGAAGAGGAGATCTACATGAAGCAACCTGAAGGCTTTGCAGTGAAGGGTAAGAAAGAACTGGTATGTAAGTTAAAGAAGTCTCTATATGGGTTAAAACAGTGACCAACGATGTGGTATCAGAAATTTGATACATTTATACGGGGACTTGACTTCACTAGAAGCAAAGCAGATCATTGTGTGTATTTTAAATTAATTGGTGACCATGTTATTTATCTAGTCTTTTATGTGGATGATATGTTGTTGGTTGGAAATGACAAAGAAGTTATCCAAGATTTGAAGACCCAATTGTCCTCAAAATTCGACATGAAAGATCTTGGTGCTGTAAAGTATATTTTGGGCATGGAAATTAAAAGAGATCAGGCAAAGAGGAAGCTCTGGTTAAACCAGATGAAGTATGTCGAGACAATATTGCAGAGGTTTAATATGCAGGATAGTAAATTGGTGAAGTTTCCTATTCCTGTAGGTTTGAGGTTATCTACTGAACAGTGTCCCAAGACACAAGAAGAGGAAGAGGACATGTCCCGTGTTCCATATGAAAGTGTAGTCGGTAGCCTAATGTATGCAATGGTCTTTACTAGACCAGACATTGCACATGCAGTGGGAGTATTGAGCAGGTTTATGTCAAAACCAGGGAAGGAGCATTGGACAGCAGTGAAGCGGGTTTTCAAATATTTGCATGGCACTAGTGATTATGGTTTGTGCTATCAAGGAAGACCAGGATTGGACAGAGTGTTGGATATTCATGGCTTTGTTGATGCAAATTGGGCTGGAGATATGGATCAGAGAAGATCTACAAGTGGGTATGTGTTTAACCTATTTGGAGGTGCAGTCAGTTGGATGAGTAAGAAACAATCTGTAGTGGCACTATCAACTACAGAGGCAGAATACATGGCAGCCACTCATGCAAGCAAGGAAGCAGTTTGGTTGCAGAGATTGTGTTCAAGAATGGGGTTAGTACAGGGAGCTATAAGGATAGAATGTGACAGCGAAAGTCCAATTTTCTTGGCAAAGAACCCCACATATCATTCAAAGACAAAGCAAGTTGATGTTCAGTATCACTTTGTGAGGGATATGATAGAAGACAAAAATGTGTTTCTAGTAAAGGTGGACACTTTGAAGAATACTACAGATGCATTGACAAAATCTGTGAGCTTTGAGAAGTTCTCTTGGTGTAGAGAGACAATGGGCATTTCAGGGTTGGAAAAATGACTAAGCTCTCTTGTGGCCCCCTATGGAAAGAAAACAACGAGTGGGAGAATTTTGGGTTGTGTTATATTCTTTCCACGTAGTTAACAGGGGGTTTGAGGGGCACTCGTAACCCCACTTTATGGGGTCTAGGGCAGCACCCTGGAAAATTTTGGTTTTGGACCCTATGTTAGGTTGGGCGAACCCACCTATGGTTTTGTGCATGATTTTCGCACATGTTTTTTGGACGCGATGGTTTTTTGATCCATGGTATTGGACGCGATGGTTTTCGGTCCATGGTATTGGATGCTTTGGCATGTATAAATATGTATTATAACATTGAAAGGAATATAATGAAAAATCAAGCTGGTAGTCCCGGTTTTGGGATCCAGGGGAAAATCTTTGTGTATATGTGTTTTATGTGTTCTTCTCTCGCATTATTTATTTTCTGTGTTTTAGAATTCGTATGCAGGTAATTTCTGTACGGGGTTAAAACCTACAATAATATTTCCAACCCACTAATGATCCCTAATCATTTTCCTTTGCCATTCTATCCCTTGTTTCTCCCTTTGGTAACCATCTCTTCTAGGTCTTAGGTTACATCTATGTCCAGATCTTCCATCATCTTTAGAGGTATAATCCCCAAACTCATAGGACATAGAGGTTTTACAGGATCCCTTTACAAGTAATTTACTAGTATCTTCTACCCAGATTGTGGATTGTATGCTCACTTATACCAAATTAATATTCTATCTTAAGATGATTTTGATTAGTATAGGAATGGGAATTCCAGTGGTGAACTTGATCTAGGTGGCTCCAGGGACACACACAGGACAAAGAGGGCTTATGGAAGCTCAAAAATCAAAGTGATCAGAATGCCTTTTAACTAGGACCAGAGGGTAGATCTTGTCATCCTAACCGTAACAGTGTGAACGGTTTGTCGATCCGAGCTCGTATGAGGGAAAACGAGCCAGTCAAAGTTTTGGTCAAAGTTGGACTGTGGGCCAGGTTTAAGTGTCCTACAATTTGACTGACCTCGGGACATGAAACCTAGCTCCCGAAAGTGAGTGAGTTTGTTGGATTGTTAATTTTTCTAATATCCCTATATTAGACAAATTCAAAAAAAAATGTGTTTGTTAAAAAAAAAAAAAACACATATTATGGTGTAGCAACCCACCAACCCCGCCACCCCCCAAATGACCAACACATAATAAAAATAAAAATTTTAATTATGGGCCATGACCCCCACCAAACCTCCCTCAACCACCACAACACATAAATATGGGGTGGGCAAGCCACCTCCGGTGGACCTGGCCCACACCCCCAAACCGCATACCATATACGATAAGCAAAGCTAGTGGGAGTTGAACCCATGGCCATTGGGAGGGCTAGCCCCACCCACGTGGCAGCCAGCCAACCAACCAACCGTAATTATATGTTAAAATTGGTTCCGCGGGGATTCGAACCCGGAATCACCTCCAACAAATGCGCCAATCCTAGCCACTAGGCCAATGACCTTGTCATTGTTTTATCTACCCTCGAATTTTGATATAAACCCTTCCTTTTCTTAGTGCGCCCAGCATGGAGGAATGAAAAAAACGGCACAATTTTCGAGATATGTATTTTTTTTATTTTTGCAGGTGGAACCATGATTCTGGAAAAACATAGGGGGAACCATGATTGAGCCAAATGCTCAGGAGGGCAAGATTTTGCCAGTGTCCAAATTGGACAAATTTTATGTCAATCTTACACCTCTCAGCGACACGAACCTAATGGCGCAGTCAGAATTTTGATCTAAGCAACAAATATTTAGATGACCCAGAGGAGGGAATCTTTGAGGAATCTAGGGGGAATCTAAAAGATTTCTGTAGCCCCAGATTTCCACTTTCTCAGAATTCAAAAATTTGATAGTCGATTTTACACTATTCGACGCCACAAATCTAATGGTGCATTTAGATTTTCCATTTGATCATTTTATTTTTCAGCCAGTTTTCAAAGTGGAGTGCAGGTGTTAGTATTCAACGTGTGAGCAATCATTACATGAGATCCAACGCCGTGAGATTGATGGTCCGGCCAGTATCAGTAGTTTGACATCCTTTTCTTCAGATGGCCCCAGGATTTGAGGTATATGCGGCGTGTTCATGTACTTCCTTTGCTATGAGATGCATTGTGCTGCATAGATCCCTGTTTGATGTTTGGTGTGGGATCTATCGAAAATAGCAACAAGAAATCATAAAAATAGAATCCAGAATATTCCAAATTTAATTTGTCCTTGAATTAAAATTGTGAATTAAATTCAAATTTAGTCTCACTAGCTGCTTGGAATTAATTAATTAATTCATTATGGATTAATTAGTTGGAGAAATTCAAGTTAGAAGTTTTTCTGAAGTCATGCAAGAGCTATCCCTTAAATTAAGGAGATTATCCATTAATTAAGGAGATAATATTGAGTTATATTTGATTTGTAATTAGTTAACTTAGATTACTGAGTTAAGTCCAATTAAATTAGTTCCAAACTATTTGAGGAACTAATTGTGAGTTATCAGTCAGTTGATGCATGCATGCACTCAACCAGTGTACTACAGATAACTAAAGATTCCCTCATCAGAAACTCATGCATGTCTGTTCTGAGAAAGACCCAGTTGAGCTAAATGTCAAGGATAGTGTACTATCAATTGCATGTGTTTTCCTATAAAGGAAACTCATTCATGCAGTCAAGGTAAGGTTCCTTGAGGATTGTGCAATTCTGACAGGGTGTGAGATTAGTGTGAGAGATCAGTGTTCCACTTGGTTGAGAGTCTTCCACTTAGTAACAGGAGGATCACCCAGGAGAAACAACGTAAGGAAATAGGAGTTGGAGGGCAGAGAGGAAGGCTTGTGAGAAGCTTTGATTGCCTGCGAGCATCCAGGAGGATTATACCGAGAGCTGGCTAGCTGTGAGAGCTAAGGCTTTGTATAATTCTGATGTATCTCCACCTTGTATGATAATACAGATAGTGGGGTTTTTAGCTGAGGGTTTTCCCTAAGTATTTTCTATGTTTCATGTGCATTGATTCTTCTTCTTATGGTTATATGTGTTTAGCTCTGATTTAGCTCTGATTTAGCTTGATCTTTAAGCTTCCGCAACTTTGTTAGTAGAAGTATATTATAGTATTTTTCTTTGGTATATTCCATTATCGAGTTAATCTACAGTTATATTTTCTACAAAGATCTCATAGGTAGATTTGTAGAGAATTTGTAGGAAATTTTACATGGTATCAAAGCCAAGTTTATCGAAGCTGTAAACAGTATACGGAGAAGAGAATTCGAAGTTTGAAGTTCGGGGTTGCAAGTGCAAATCAAATTCATATCATAATTAAAAAAAAAAAAACGAGATGGGACATTATGCAAGTAATTACCCATCGAAGAAGTTCAAGAAGGGATCTTCAAAAGGATCAGAAGGTGAGGCATTAGCCTCTCAGTTTGAGATGGACTTCATCCTCATCGCATGCATGGTGTCATCGATGATGGATTGTGGTTGGTATCTTGACAGTGGAGCCTCATTCCACATGACCGGCAATAAAAGTTTATTTAGTACCTTGGAGGAGAAAGACCTTAAGATGCGGATAAAGATGGGTGACGACGAAAGGTTCAGTGTTTCAGGAGTGGGCACTGTTGCTTTTTAGAGGGAGCATGGAGCTTCTATCACCCTGATCGATGTGAAGTATGTGCCTAGACTGAAGAAGAACTTGGTATTAGTCACGATGTTGGAGGAAAAAGACTACGATGTTGTCTTTAGTAAAGGAAAGGCGTTCCTTAGACACATCACCATGAGATAGGCGAAACATATTGGTTCATGAGTTAAGAACCTATATGCTCTTGAGGTTCAAGATGCATGCAAAGCCTTGAGGAGAAAGGAAAATGTTAGAGACTTGGTGGTTGAGAGGAAGAGTAAATTACCTCTCAACATGCAGTCCCAAAAGAAGTCTCAGACAGTTGTGGAGGAGCTGCAATTGGAGAAGTGGGCAGAGGGATCACATGCAGCCATACCTCTAGGTGTGAGGTGGGGTGATGTGAAGTGATAGTATCAAGAAGGCTGAAATTGGGCTGGGTCCACTGAGAGGTTTTATCTCATGGATCGTACCTTGCTACGAGAACCCAAAGTACATAGTAGTGGGAGGAATCAGTGGGATTGATGCAGTCAGAGATCAAAGTGACAGCAGCTAGAGCAGTCAGATACTAAAGATCGTAGAGAAGGATTGACAGCAATGCAGAAAGGCTGAGTCAGCAGAAACACAGAGTTTTCAGTGGACAAAGGCAATAGTAGTCAGAGACTTTGATGATAGAGGCATCATTCTGATTTAGGTTGGATGTTTTTTTTGTTTCTAGAGATTGTTGGATCAATAACACTAGAGAGAAGTGTTGCATGTAGAAAATTCCAAAGGTTCAGGATCGGGATCAATTTGAATTCCTTTCTTGTTGAGAGGGAGTGTTGAAAATAGCAACAAGAAATGATAAAATAGAATCCAAAATATTCCAATTTTAATTTGTCCTTGAATTAAAATTGTGAATTAAATTCGAATTTAGTCTTACCAGCTGCTTGGAATTAATTAATTAATTAATTATGGATTAATTAGTTGGATAAATTCAAGTTAGAAGTCTTTGAAGTCATGCAAGAGTTATCCCTTAAATTAAGGAGATTATCCCTTAATTAAGGAGATAAGATTGAGTTATATTTGAGTTGTAATTAGTAACTCAGTTTATTAAGTCCAGTTAAATTAGTTCCAAACTATTTGAGGAACTAATTGTGAGTTATCAGTCAGTTGATGCATGCATGCACTCAACCAGTGTACCCCAGATAACTAAAGATTCCCTCATCAGAAACTCATGCATGTCTGTTCTGAGTAAGACTCAGTTGAGCTAAATGTTAAGGATAGTGTAGTATCAGTTGCATGTGTTTTCCTATAAAGGAAACTCATCCATGCAGTCAAGGTAAGGTTCCTTGAGGATAGCACAACTCTAACAGGGTGTGAGATTAGTGTGAGAGATCAGTGTTCCACTTGGTTGAGAGTCTTCCACTTGGTAACAGGAGGATCACCCAGGAGAAACAACGCAAGGAGATAGGAGCTTGGAGGGCAGAGAGGAAGGCTTGTGAGAAGATTTGATTGCCTATGAGCATCTAGGAGGATTGTAGTGAAAGTTGGCTAGCTGTGAGAGCTAAGGCTTTGGATAATTCTAATGTATTTCCACCTTGTATGATAATACATATAGTGGGGTTTTTAGCTGAGGATTTCCCCTGAGTATTTTCTGTGTTTCATGTGCATTGATTCTTCTTCTTATGGTTATATGTGTTCAGCTCTGATTCAACTCGCTCTTTAAGCTTCCGCAAGTTTGATAGGAGAAGAAGATTATAGTATTTTGCTTTGGTATATTGCATTATCGAGTTAATCTACATCCAGATTTTCTATAGAGATCTCAGAGGTAGATTTGTAGAGAATTTGCAGGAAATTCTACAAGATCTTGTTTTCTCACTTGTTTCATGATTCCTGCTTGATGTGATGCAGAATCATCTATGGAATGTACTTGTTTTCATGATTCATCATGTTTTTTTTTAGATCCCTTTGTTGTTATGTTGATGGGATGCTCATGTGTCGCCATGTATGTTTGCATTGAGATCCCTTTTATGCCATGTTGGCGGGATACTCATTATCATCATGCATGATTTTAGGTCATACTGATAGGAGTCCTTTTTGAATGAGAGTTCCTACAGTAGAACATCTCTTGGAGCCACTCTTGCGTGAGGGAATTTTACTTGTATGTTAGCGACGTCACCACCTATGTACATCATCACTATTGACAACACTTAATGCAATGGCCTACACCATCTTGACACCGGGGCTCAGAGACATAGTCCCTCTTGGACGAACTCCGTTATCAACGTATTGTGTATTATGTCACTGATTCTTGTCATGTTCCTTCTTCTTTACATCATGCATTTATGTTCCTTTATGCTATTTTAATTGCAATTCTAATCACATCACGAAAGAAAAATATCTTGGTTAAATCTAGGATTTTAGTAAAATCGGATCAAGTTTGGTATTAGAGCGGTCTTTTCGTGGATGTGAATTACAAGCATGAACAATGACTAGTAGAAAATGGTGAAATTAATGACTAGATGACTAAAAAAGTTAGTCACCACAACTTTTCCAAGTGAAATACTACCAAAAATTAGCAATATTAAGAGACCCAACTAAAAACGACTAATATAAATGACTATTTTAGCCACCAGTTAAAATATACGACTAGCTAATAAGTAATACTACTAAAAATGACTAACATAAATGACTAATTTAGTCTAGGAAAAAAAATATGACTACCTGACAAAAACTACAATAATATGAATTAGTCGTTTATGTTAGTCATTTTAATTGCGTCACTTCAACAATCTAAACTTACAAGTCATAGGTGATTCAAATTTTGTTTTATATTGGGTGAAATGTTATAGTTCCTTGTACACTTCTTTATTGGATCAAAGGATGATTAAAATCATGGAGCTTATTAGAATCTTTAGGGTCATATCATTCGATCACTTTCACAGGGAATTAAATTCAAAGGTTGACAAAGTATCGAAAAGGGGAGTGGGCCAACACCTCCTTTTGCAACATGACATGACCACCTATATATGTTGCAACAATCTTTCCATCTTATTTAGTTGGTTTCACATATATTTCACATTTCTTCTTCATCTTGCAAAGTGGTAGTGCTAAGGAGAGGGTATGAACTTTGATCAAAGAATGTTCTCTTAGTACCATTACCAAATTTCCTTCATGCAACTTGCATGATGATAAATGGATGACATTTGAATGTTACAAATGTGTCAGTAGTCCACATTAAACTTTGTTGTCTTCATTGTCCTTAGTAACAACAACAAGTTTGAATATTTCCTTTATTTATCATCGCAAACACATAACTCTTTGTTGTCCCAAACATAGTTAATATTGTTGGTGTATGATCTCTTAATTGTGGAATGGTGTATTGATGATGATAACGAAATCTCAATCTCCAATTCTCATGAATACGATGAATGAATGATCTAATGCCTTATTTGTATAGACAATTCATGATTCATTTTCTATTTTTATTGTGCCATTGTATATATGCTTCACTAGCATCTCATCTTATATGGTTAATTGAGCAAGTTTTTTTTTTTTTCAAGTATAATTTGGTTTCATGAATAAGCATAGTTGTGTAATTAAAATCATTCAAAAGTTGTTAATAATACATGGTTTGTTTGACTATTCGCACACTTATCCCTGACCTTTTAGTTTGAGAGTGAGTAGTGTCAAATCACTAGTCTTCATTAAGGAAGTTCTTTTCATTACTCAATGACCTATCTTAGCTCGATATTTATGGATTCCCCTCTAGATAAGGATATCCTTCTTTTAGTCTAAAGAGTGAGAGAAGGCCACCAAGGTAACATTGGGTGGCTTGCTTGATGGGTGGGGTCAAGACTTTTTTTTTCTATGAGAGTGTTTGAGTGGAGATACAATTTAGAAAATTCTTACAAGAAAATTAGTTTCCTTTATTTCCATCACCTAAAGTACTTCCAATAAAATCATGTTCTTTTAATAAAATCTAATTTTGATAAATAATTAATTCAATAAAATTTTAAAAATAAGATTATTATTATTATTGTTATTTTTTGTGTATGAGAGAATAGAAAACTATAGCATGTTTGTACTTAAGGATCGATTCTATCCACTACCACAATCACCTCCAAGTGTACCCACATTGCCTCACATCTGGCACATTGAGCTAATCGAAGTTTAAACCAATAAAATCATAAGAAATGCCTTAACAACCTATTCTATCATCAACTAATCTACACCATGGGGAAAATTAAAATAACCTTTAATATTAAAAAATATAGCCAATTTATTTGATTTGAAAATCAATTTTAACATCTAATTTGAGGAAACTCCATAAAATAAAATTTAATGTGAAAAATGTTAAAAAAAATAAAGTTGGGGTAAATTATAAAAATAAAAATAAGTAAAGTGAAATATAAAATTAATAATTCTAATTCTAATTAATAATTCAATCACATTGCTCCTAATTTACCAACTGTCCTAGGCATAAAATCTCTTCATATACAAGCCTTGTTTAAAGTGAAAAGAGATTTGATCCCCTCTACCCTTGGTAAATCCAAAATTAAGATATAAAATTAAGATAGATCCAACCCAGTTTTATATCAATTTATGTAATTGAAAGTAAAGAATTATTAGTTTAATGAAAAGTTACTTTCAAAAATATTTGTAATTCCCTCAATTTTAAAATAAATCCAGCCTAGTTCCATCTTAGCTCTGGATCTATCAAGCGACGAAAGGGATCACATCTCTTGAGGTGCAAACCTCTTTTTGAGTACAAAACTTGAGGAAAGGTTTGTACCTCGAGAGATTTGATCCCTCTCGGTGCTTGATAGATCCGGAGTTAAGATGGATCTAGGTTGGTTTTAGTCATGTGCGGCCAAAGAAAATCTAACGAACATATGATTAATTTTATCAATAATACATAAATTCATATAATATTAATATAATCATTTTAAATATGCTAATATGTCTCGGATTAATCTGTATATTTTAATTTTAAATTTTCTTAGTTGCCTCAGTTTGTTGTGATGATAATAACTTTAATGATGAAAAATTATGAAATATCAATTTTGTATGTAAAGGGACAATGTAATAGTGTTGAATGATAGAAAATGTGAATAATAAGAATATAGTCAATTACAAATAATCGTTAATCCAAAGCTATTTTATTCTATTATTCTTATTGTCACCCTTTTTACTTTTGTCATCTTTCCATATTGACTATCATATTTTCATATCGATTATATGAAAAGGACAGGTTAAACCATAAGCCATTTAAATCTTTAGCTCAATCTATTGTAGTAAACATCATTCCTTGTCTCTCCTTCTCTCCAATATTAATAGGTTGAATTACTATAACACAAAAATCAATGTACATTGTCCATAATTTTTTGTTCTTACACTGGAATCAATGCACAATGTTAATCCAATCACTTTAACATTAATGTACCATCATACATCCTATTACATCAAAACAGAAATCAACATTTACACTAAAAATAATGAATCTAATGCAAACAATTAAATAAGATTAGAAAACAACATTTACACTAAAATCACTGCATCTAATGAAAGAAATCAAATAAGATTAGAAATCAACATTTACACTCAAATCAATTCAGTGCACGTAAGAAAATTGGATTATAAACCAACATCTACACTGAAATTAATGCACCTAGTGCAAGTAAGAAAATAGGATTATAAAGCTACATCTACATTGAAATCAATGCATCTAGTGTAAGCAATCAAATAGGATTAGAAATCACCATCTACATTGAAATCAATGCATTTAGTGCAAGCAATCAAATAAGATTAGAAATCACCATCTACACTGAAATCAATGCATCTAGTGCAAACAATCAAACATTATTAGAAATCAGCATCTACATTGAAATCAATTCACCTAGTGCAAGAAATCAAATAGGAATAAAATTCACCATCTACAGTGAAATCAATGCATTTAGTGCAAGTAATCAAATAGGATTAGAAATCATCTACATTGAAATTAATGCATCTAGTGAAAGAAATCAAATATCTTTAGAAATCAACATCTACACTAAAATCAATGCATCTAGTGCAAGAAATCAAACTGTATTAAAAATCACGTCTACACTGAAATCAATGTTTCTAGTGCAAGAAATATTCTTCCCTTCCCCCCCCCCCCCCCCATATATCTATATTTCCCTCCATCTCTACTTATTTTCCACTGTATCTCAACCCCCCAAACACACATGCTATTTCACTTCATATCTATCAATCTCTTTGTCCCTCCCTCCCTCTCTCCATCTCTCTTTTATTTCCTCTCTTCACTTTCCATCTATATCTCTATCTCCATTTTCCTCTCTATATCACCACCAAAACATACACTCTATTTCTTCAATCTATCTACCTATCCCTCCCTCCTCCTCTCCCTCTATCTCTCTCCCTCTCCCTCTCTCCCTCTCTTTCCCTTCTCTCCCTCTGCCCAGATTCTATCTCTCTTCCCTACTTCTTTCCTCTCTCCCTCTCTCTCCATCCTCATTATCACTCCCTCTATATCTCTCCACCTTTCTCTCTATATTTCTTTCTTCTTACCTCTCTCTCTCCCCCTCCAACTCCATCCCTCTTTCCCTCCCTCACTCCACTCTCTCACATCCTCTCTCTCTTCCTTCCTCTCTTTCTCTCTCTCTATCTTACTCTTCAGGCTCCAACTGTGTTACTATATCCCTCCCTCTCTCCTTATCTCCCCCATTCTCTCCTTATTTGTCTTTATTTCAAACCCAAACATACACACTCTCTCTCCATCTCTCCATTGTTACTCCCTCTCTCTCTCCCCTTCTCACTCTCTATGTATTTCTTCTTCCCTTCCACTCTCCCCCTCCAACTTCATCTCCCTATCCATCCCTCTCTCCTCCTCTCCCCCTCCCTCTCTCCTCCCGTCTCTCAAATATTCTCTCTCGTACTTCCTCTTTCTCCCTTTCTCTCCTACCTCCCTCTCTCTTCCCCCATCACTCTCTCTCTCTCTCTCTCTCTCTCTCTCTCTCTCTCCCCTACCCCATCACTCTCCTTCTCCCTTTCAAGTATTATCTCTCTCTCTCTCTCTCTCTCTCTCTCCCCTACCCCATCACTCTCCTTCTCCCTTTCAAGTATTATCTCTCATTCTTCCTCTCTCTCTCTCTCTCTTTTCCCTCCAATCCTATCTCTTCCCCCATATCTCTCTCTCCCTCTCTCTACCTATGTTACTATATCCCTCCCTCTCTCCTTTTGTCTCCTTCTCTCTATCTTTCCTTATTTATCTCTTTATCTCACTCCTAAACATACACTCTTTCTCTCCATCTCTCCCTTGTCACTCCCCCTATCTCTCCACCTCTATAACTTTATGTCTTTGTTCTTACCTCCCATATATATAGAGTTAATATATATCTTGATATATTAATATATATTATAATATAACAAATTTAATATTGGATTAAAACAAAGCAATTGTATTTAATAATATGAATATTATGATATATTAATATGAATATTAGATTTAATAATAATAATAGTAATATTTTAATATTAATATTATGGTTAATAGTATTTTTTGCATGGTGTTAATAATAATTTGGCCCATGGTATAATAAAACCTATTTTTTGAGTTTTCATAAATATAAAGAGGTTAATGGAGTAAAGATAAAAAGAGGTTTTATTTATTTACCATACATCCAGTTGTTGTTGTTGTTGTTGTTGTTGTTGTTGTTGTTGTTTTCTTTTTTCTTTTTTTCTTTTTTTTTACACCATACCTTTGGAGTAAATATTAAAAAAAAAGTCTTATTTATTTACCATACTTCTGGTTTATTTATATTTTTATTTATTTACCATAGCTCTTTTTTTAATATTCGTAAGCCTCTTTATATTTTAAATTTATGTTGTGTTTATACATAATAATAATTAAATTTATTTATTTACCATAGCTCTTTTTTTTACCATTCGTAAACCTCTTTATATTTTAAATTTATGTTGTTTTTATACATAATAATAATTAAATTGATTTTTAATAAGTGTTGTCATTAGATTAACAATGTTAAATGTTAAATATTAACGTTTATGTTTACATTTACATTTAAGTTTACATGTTTACCTTTTTACGCGAGATCTACCCCATGGGCGCAATAATTATTTTATTTTTAATCTGAAACTACAATTAACTTTGAAAAATACATATAAATAACCAAAACAATTTTATATTAATTAAAATAAAATAAATTCCAATTAATTGAAAGTTAAAATAATATTATTTGAATGAAAAGTTGCTTTCTATTTTCAAAGAGAGTAAAGAGATTTGTAATATTTTATTTAAACTTTGAATTACAAATAACTTAATAATTTAATAATTTAAACTGCCGTAAATTTGTGGTTTTGGGTGATTTTGCACTAAACACCAGGGATTATAGATCATCTTGCCTTGATAATTGGCAATATAAAGACATTGGTTTACATCTGGAACAGTTTCTACTAGGGTAACACCTATCCAAATCTCTGGAGGATAAAACTGATCCATATCCTAGGGTTGGATTTTCATTGGATCCATGTGTTTGATTTCAGATTCTATCAGCATTGAACTAGCGACAACTATTTGGGAACTAGAGAAAGAGAGATGCAATGAGCTGCTAAAACCTGGAAAAAAACTAGTAGGTTTTTAGGAAAAAAATAGTAGGTTTTTATATTTGAAGTTCCTTATAATGGAGGCAGGGTGGGTGCTTTAGATGTTGATTACATGTCTGGCAGTTCTAACCCATGCTGATGGATCAATGGATGCTGAGGTCGATCTTTGACAAAGTTGAGGAAACATCCAATGCTGGATTACTCTCACATTGTTGTTGAGCTAAATCAAAATATTCAGCTTCCAGAATGATTAATCCAATTGTTAGGCACTATGGCAAAGGTCAAATATCTTGATTCTTGGTCGATCTAGATACTATGCTAGATCTAGTGAGTAACTCTTAACGAAATGTGAAAAACATTTCGTAATTAATTTTAGATTTTATGGAGTATTTCCATATTAATTTTTTTTATTAGATTACGTTTTTCATCTATATCTGGAAGATGATAGTGGATGGTTTCAAACTTAGATTTGACATTTTTTAATTATTTAAATCAAATTTATTTGATTTTTCTAGAGCTTCTCTACATTATTTATTTCTCTTGGGAGATCAAATCTTCCATATATGTCTTCAAAAATTCGACCCAAAAAACCATTATCCTTTTTCTCTTAAATGTGTTATTTTTTCTGGTTGAATTCAAATTGCAGATATAGGTAGACATGGTTGCGAATGCAACTTTAGCACCCATGGCCAAATAGGCAGGAAATCATGGCGTAAAGGTCCATGGCCAAATAGGCAGGAAAGCATGGCGTAAAGGTTTATCAGGTTGCTTCTTCGGTGGTAAATCCCATAACAATTCAAGAATCTTTAAAAATAATATTTGAACATTTTAAATGTAATCCCTGATGCAAAGGAAACCCAGTAAAATTGTTGAAGTAATTGACCTCGGTTAATACTATGGAGAATTATGGGCAGGCTTTGGACACAACGGTTAGTTCACCAAACAACGTAAGTTGTAATGATACTATGTGTTTCTCACTTGATTTTTGATGAATATAAGTGGAATTTGAAAAGTTAAAAATTTACTTATGTAAATTTTACTTTACATATAATTTCTGCATATAATTTGAAAAGTTTAAAATTTACTTATGTAAATTTTACTTTGCATATAATTTATGGATATAATATTTATTCAAGGATTAGATTCGTTATTTAATCTAAAGAAGAATTATTGATTTGACATAATTAAAAAGAAAATACATAAAATGAATCATTGCAAACTGATTGTAGCGGGGTTATCAAGATCATCTACAAAATATATGTTACAACAATTGAAGCACCCTAGAAAAGAAAACTACGAGCCATATGCATTCTACGAAGGAAAGTGAATTATGTGCAGTGGAGATGAAATACAAATTTATTGGTGTTGTATTGTTTTAAAAAAAATTATTGGTAATCAAGCAGCATACGTTAATAATTTTTTTAATATATTTGTGCATATTTGATACAATTCTGAAAAATTGTTTCAAGAGCTCTCTGAAGATGAATGAGACAATTTCAAATTTGATGTGAAGATGAACAAGACATTTTCAAATTTGATGTTAAGATTATCGAGTGGAAAAATTACATCGGAAATATTCATATTCCCTGACTTGGTGAATACAACTTAAATGGGTGAATATGTATCAGTGGATCACAATGGTCATGAAGATATCAATTTTCACTTCACTGGGTTCACTATTTCTGGGAGAGTGATGGGGGTTATTGGAGCAGAAAGTTGTCCAGATATAAATGGAGGTCATGCCAATGTGAATGTTGAACTCATTTCCACTAGCAATGATCTCATTAATGATGTGTTTACATCGCAAGGAGGAAGTTACACGTTTACAAATATTACTCCAAGGAAATATAGGCTAGTTTCTTCCCATCATGAATACATAAACTTCATCAATCCTCAAGCAATATACAAATATCAGGTCATATCAAATCCCACTACATTTTTTTTCAAAAAGGAAAGGCCATGATATTTTTCTCTCTTTGCCTTCGTTTGATACATAGAATAAGTTTGGAGATTCCTTAAGGATGAGTGTCCAGAGGACATAGTAGCCCTCCATGAAATCAAATGTGAAGAAGTGAAAAGAGCTAAACGTGAAGAAGTGGAAAGATCGGGCTCTGTGAGCCAATTGTTAAATAGAGGAAGAAGATACAAGGTCATACCTAATGTTGATCCTAGCTATGATGGTGCTACCACATGAGGTAGAAGGATTGAGATTTATAGAGTATATTTTCTATAATATTCTCTTTAAAATACATGATTCTCATGTTCTCTTAACATTTGTCCAAAGAGGATCTCCAGAGATGGAGTTGGGCTTTGGAAATCTGGTAGTAGATGACATCTTTTATGTCCCAAGTTATGATATGGATGACTTAGTTGATTATCAGGGTAACCCTACTTTAGGTGTTCATGTATACCTTTATTCAGATGATGTCCATGAGGTGAATTTCCCTCAAAGAAGCTCCTTGACCAAATCAAGCACTTTGTCATGCAATATTTGATGGATATGGGAAATTTTCTTTTAATTTTATTCCATGTGGAAAATAAAGGTTGCTGCCATTCTACAAGGGTGAGAATACAATATTTGATGTTTCACTTCCATCTATAGAGGTTCTTGTTTATCACACTCATGTTAATACATCTTAGCCATTTCAGGTCACAGGTTTCTCAGTTGGAGGACTTGTGATGACTTCTGAAGGATTCTATTTTGAAGGTGTTAAGATATTAGTTGATGGACGAGAGAGCTACAACAGATGTACAGGGATATTAAAAACTTGATCATGCAACATCAACACGCTACATAATCAAGGCTGAGAAGGATCAATTCGAGTTTAGCAGTTTGGAGAATTTTAGTGCCAAACATGGCTTCAATATCAAAGATATAAGCAACACATTATAATATTTGTGGTTCCCTAAAATTAGTGACAAATAGCTATTATGAAAAGCGTCCAGTTGTCTTGACACATGGGACAAACAATGTTAAGCCTTAACTAAAGAGTATTGATGATATGGGAAACTTCTACTTCGAGGTTCAACCATGTTAATATCGAATATCCCCACCGACCAAAACAACAGAACATGATTCTAGTCTTCAATTTTCATGCTCACATATTGATGTGACAGTAACTAGACCAATGCTCGGCATTGAATTTATAAAGGCCCTTGTTGATATCGTGGATCAGTGATATGCAAGGAAGGATGTGACTCCTCGGTTTCTATATCACTTACTTCTCTGGCTGTTGAACTTTGGTTTCAGAGAAGCTTAACTCTTTAACATTAACAAATGAGAGCAATGACTTCATATTTGAGAAAGTCCTAACTGGTGCATTGCATCCTATGAGGTAAAACATGGACTTTCATCTCATTTGTTATATTGGGATGATGACTGGTGTTAGGAGAGAAAGGTTATTGATGTCAATGTTGGTGTTTTTGATCATTCAGAGATATTGTTTATCCAAAAAATTTATTGGTTGTGTATTATGTCTACTTAACCTGTGGCTTCTTACATGCATAACCAAATAAAGAACCAATGGATTTGTTGATTGAGAAAGGATGGTAGCAAATCTTCTTAGAAGCTTCTCGTGTGCACATGCTTCATTTCTTGAACTCGTGCATTTTCTTTGGAATGTCTTCATTAGAAATCAATGTATTGAACCATAGGCCTATATATTTGACTGTTGAAAAATATCTACTGAGTGGTGAAATACATGTTGATTCAAGTTCTTATCCCAAAGCAAATTAGTTGTCTCGAAGCATTATTGTAGATATATGGAAAAAGGAGGGTGAATTTATAGATATGATCGATAATGTCAAACTTGTTTCAAGTGCTAATGGACCAAGCAACATTGTTGTATATCAGTACACTCACTGGGCCAATCTTGAAGATGAAATGGTCTTTGTTCTGAGAGAGAAAAGGAATGCTAGTGAGAAAAATAATTTTGAAAATGTCTTGTTTTATCCAAGAAGTCGTCATGTTGTTGTTAAAAATAATGGGTGCCAACCTGCTATTCCTTATTTTGTGGGGTGCCTAGGAAAGTAAATTTAGGGTTAGTGCTACTAGCAATCCCAGGTCTTGACATTAAAATAATTTCTCGAAATGAGAGTAGCAATGGTCTTCTGAAAAAGGGTGACTTGGTTCTTCAAAATTCGACAGGATTAGATGTTCTATTTTTGGGTGGTCATTTGTATGATGATACTGAGTACTATGTTGAAACTTCCAAGGGATATCATTTAAAATTACTTGGATAGGACCCCTTTTGAAGCTTAGTTGTATGCTCGTCCAATTTGATCGGACGCGCCACTCGACTAGCCAAACCATAAAGAATATTTGATCGTCAATATTCGACCCTCTGTACACTCCCTGTGTTTTTGGCTCTTAGTAGAGGAATCACTGAATTTGCGTCAAACATCTGCTAGATATGGAAAAAAGCTCTTCAATCACATTGCTTCAAACTACGACCATGTGAGTCTAGATTTTACTATTACTTTCAACGCTTTACAACAAAACTAGTGTAAATGCAGGTTGTATGTGGATAACATATAAACCACTGTAAATGTAGGTTGTCATGTATGTGTATGCAGGGGCATACATGATAAAATATTTGAGAGTGAATGGGTTACTGTTTCAAGAGCTTTCATGCTCTATCTTGAGACTCAATATGCAATGTGGAAGTAATTTGACCGTACTGGAAGTGGACTCATATCCTGATAATGCATACAATTTCTTTGTGGACATATTGATTGAGATGATGGGGAACTTTACATCATTAAAGGAGCTGGTCATATGTGTTGTGCCTTTTCTTAAAGAAATATGTGCCTTCTCAATTTTTTGTTCGAGAGGCTTCCTAATCTCCAATGTTTTTTAATGGTTGACAACTTTATCTTGGTAAAAACAAAATTTCTGCTTTTCTTTTACATGTGTAATGAACAACATGTTTCAATGTTTAAGAATGTTTGCATTTTCTACTTAGTTGTCAGGTATAGCATAAAAAAACATTATACAAAGCATATATTGATGTAGCTTAGGTTGACTATTATGTTTTGGTTCATTATTATGTCATGTTTTCAAATTCAGTATATGCAATAGATATGAAACAAAACCAAGTAATGACTTTGTTTCATATTATTCCTTAATTAAAATCTACACTACCTAAATTAAAAAAGTTAACCTGCTATAAGATGTGAAAAGACCATAAAATTCTTCAATGGTTTTTTTCCCATGATGTTCATAATGAATATTTATGTCTTTTACCTCATAAATGAGTGCAAAGTTGGCTTATTATGGTTTTGAAATGAAATGCGGGAAATTTCATAATATCCCATACCTCGACGTCTGAGATCCCCACTCTCTCATCTCTGTATATACAGGGCTATGTATACATAATTGAATTTCATGATAGGGAAATTAGTGTATTAGGTTGCTTTCTTCAGAGCACCCTGCTCTAGACATGATAGAACTTCATTTAATTTATGACTTGAATTATGACGATCCACGGTATGTAATTTTTTTGGAGGAAGTGATGTATTTTAATAGAGTTTCGAAGAAAGCAAGGATATTGGTATGAGAATCTTCTTTTTAAATACATGCTTCAAAATATTTAAACCGTTGACCAGTAAAAAGGCTTTCCAGCTTCATTTTCTTTTATTTTTTCTTTACAGAAGGATATGACCAATGCAGGTTGTATGTGGATACGAGGATGTGGACACCAGTGGAATGACCTACTTAGTCTTGGGCAACATCGAGTATGGAAGCAGATGGCAGTCTCATGGAGTGGGTATGCGACATTTTTCCCCATTTTCATTTTGCCTGTCATTCATTGTTTGCGATGGTTCTAATAGTTAGTTTTAATTATTTATCTTTTTTTCATTTATATTATTAACATTCCATGTTTCCCAAGAAAGGTAACATCTTCAGTTGCTTTAGATGAGCAGCCTATAGGATTAGGATGTTCCCAATGAGTTTTGAACATTTGTCCAATATGCCTTGTCGATTTTGGATTGCCATTGCGGGTTATCACTTTAATTGTTATCCAGTTTGACATTTGATTGAAAACAAAAATCCATGATTTTATAAATTATTTGTATGTTAATTTTTAAAAGTATTTAAGAAATTTTTCTTCAATAGCCACACTTCAAACAATGGATTTCACACTACTAGGTTTAAGGTTTGGGTTATGTATTTAGTTAAAATTTCGCAAGATTTATATCATATCTCAAGTGTCAGGTTTGGGTTATTTATTTGGTAAAAATTTCCCAAGGTTTATATCATATCTCAACCTTTTGAAATTCATGCATTCATGCCATTCGAATGTAACACATCACAGCAAGGATGAGCCCTATTAAGCTCACCAACTCTGTTACTATGCTTCATGAATCATAATTCAAATGGACTCTAAATTTGGTTCTTTTCCTTGACTAAACAATATTAATCAAAATCCTCTCATTCAAACTCAACCCCAAGTCATACTCAAAATTTTGACATGTGAATAACATTAGCTCAGTATCAAGTTTGACACCCAAGTCTTTGCAAGTTAGACAAGGCTATCCATTTTTTTTAAAAATTGATCATATCGTTAAATTGTTAGCCCTTGGACTCCTTCATTAAAGAAAATATCATTCTATGATCTTGATAATTGGTCTATCAAAACGTGGATGGGGCGAAATATGAGTTAAGGAGTAGAGAAAGAAATTTTCCTTGACATTGCTAGAATATTTTGAACTTTTGGGGGCACATCACGTGACACTACCATCACGACACCAACGTTTTTTGGTAAAGTTCCACTGCAAGAGGCATCCACTGATTCACGTTCCTCAACCCGTGATCGTAACGATGACTCTTACATAAGCATCAGTTTCTCTTGCATGCTTCCCTCCAATTGCAAAGTTATACCCATACCTGAAATCCTCATCTTGATCTTGGTTCTTATGTTTCTCTTCTTCTTCTAAGCTAAGAAATCAAAAAAAAATTACCTCATTACCACCACAAATAGATAAACCATTTTTCCTACACTATCTTTCAAGATCCACAAGAGGAATACTAAACAATTCTCGAGTTGTTGCTCCCTCTCCAATCACCATAGAAACATCTTGATTTGGACCGGATCCATATGTTATGTCCATAAGATTGAATTCATAACTATCAAGGTCCTTCAATAGTGGGGCATCCCCACATATTGAATGAAAGGGAGGGACACCTGAATTTCCAAACCGAAGAAGGGTAGCTCTCTGTCCATTCACATAAGCATATGAAAGGAGAAACCAATCTGACCAAACCTGGAGAAATTTCATCACTCTCTCCTGCAAGGATGCCATAATGTAAATGTAAAAAAATTCACAAAAATATCCACACGATCATTACTCTAATTATGATATTTATTTTTTACGAGTAAAAATTATGAGTTGCCTTGCTAATTGATGACCAATAAAGGGCTTGATCTTGATACATGATCTATTTTCATCATTACTATCCTCAATATGTTCTATTATTTAGAGTGAGATTTCGTGAATTGGCAGGCGTGTTTTTCCACATTTCTATTTTTATATCCCACACAACTGGAATCCTACTACATTTGGCCTCCTCTACTTCCCTAGGCTACATGTGTTAAAGAGGGTACAAAACATTAATGGTATGTTCTTTTGTCATAAGTTCTTCTCATTTTTTGGATGAATTATGTGGAAATTTTATTCATGCCAATTATGTGGCAGGAAATAATATTCCATTATTCTTTTTTATCATCTCTTGTTTATGAGTTAGCATGCTTCAATTGTACTAGTTCATTACGACTATGTCATGTAAAGATCAAGTTGAGTGGGCTTTACATTTGATTTCCACTGTAGTCAACAACTGAATATATAAGTTTTCTGTTAGGTTGAATGATGGGACAACACATTTTGATTTCCACTAGTGCTCTCTTTTTCATATACTATCACAAGTGCACAAATACAAACTCAATTTTCTTTTTACTTAGATAAGCAAATGTTGACAACTTTGTATTTTGTAGTGACAAGGATAACTATGTATTGGAGCTATACCTTGAGCCCTTGAATTCATCCTTTCCTTAACCAACATGACCATCTCCTATTGGTAACGGTGTTCAATTTCTGAACCAACATTTGTCTTCAATACTATTTCATGATAAAGAAAGAACACAACCATTGTTAGATTTCCTTCGAGCACACAAATACCAAAGCCATGTAATTTTTCTTTCCTTGGTTAATATATTGCATCATTGTGTTTGCTAGTTAATTCATTATTATTCTATGCCAATAAATCTATATCATGTTAGGTTCCTATACCAATAGGTTTCATTTTTCATGATTGACAATGGAAGTGCCAAATATGTTCATCTTTGATGCTGCAAAGGTTCCATATTTTGTGAAAAGAAAAGAAAGTTAAAAAATGTAAAGAGGGTATGCCCTAAAAGAATTATCAAAGGGCAAAAAGAGTAAATTGGTCACAAAAAATGATAAAAATGAACCCCAAAGAAAGACCAGGAAAGTGGCCAGCCAAAATGCCACTGCTAGTTGATTTGCAAGTCCACATTGTGCAAATGTTGTTCTTTATCACAATTGATGGGTGATCCAACAGTCCAACCTGGACCATGCCATGTTTAAATTGCTTGTTGTAGACTAGAGAATGAATAGCTGTCCAAACAGTTCAAGCTTGGCAGATCACTAGCTAGGTAGAGAAATTAAGGAGCCCAACTGCTTAATCTGGGCCCTTGGAAGAGATAAGGGTAGATTTAGATAGGAGGGCAGTCAAAAGAGAAAAGGATAATCAGGGTTTGCAAGGCTAAGTGCACCCATTCAAAAAGAAGAAAAAATGTTAGGTGTATTAGGCTGGGTAGGTAGTTTGAGGTTGCGGAAGCAGGATCTGGATCACATTTGTATTGTCAAACAAGCTCCATCTCATCAAGGAATAGAAATCTCAAGGCAGATGTTTAATGGCAGAACTATGGAAGCATGTCTAACTCCCTTTCACCCTCCCCCTCAAAGTTTCTTACTAACACCCCCTTGAGGACCTTGGGATCTCCCCAGCAAGTCCTGCTTTCAATTCATTTTTGTAGAATATCAAGTCAAGTTTTGACTTCCTTCAATGAAAAGAAGCCACATTTCTTGTGTAAAAATCACTCTTCCACATTCCATTCACTTCTTATGTCTAAGTTTTAGTCCATAAACTTGGCCTCTGCCCTACTCTTTCACTTCGCAAACTCATATTAACCTCTAACTCTATTATATAGCTCCCTAGTCACTTTCCCATCCCTATTACCACAAAAACTATATAAAATTCCAAAAAACATATTAAATATCCCACCCTATAGCATTATAGCTATGTAACATGGTTTTGGGAGATATTAGTCCATTTGGGACTAATATGAACCCTTCTGCGTCCTAACCCCGGAGTTAGTTTAACCCCTGGTTAAATTAATAACCATTCCCTACCTCTTCGCTCATTGGACTTTGTAAATACACCTTCCGCATTCATTTTTTAAAGCTTTAATGTTTAAACGTTTAAATAAACATTAAACCACACCACCAGCGCATATCCCATAAAAACCCACATTTCCAAAGTTTTGGACCCCCCCTCCGCTTGCAATAAAATATTAATAAAGCGCGGGCCCCGCTCAAAAGTTGCACACCACCCCAATTAACCCGCCAGCCGTCCGATCGCTGACACTCCAGATCCAACGATGGGCAGTCATTTTCAGCCCCCGATCCGCCGGAGGTTAACGTCCGGGGGATGGGCAGTTTCCCTATCGTACCCCTGCCACGTGTCGGCCTCCCAGCGTTTTCAGAGGCCCCTCCCCCAATACCGCCTATGTTCAAAGGTGGTGCGGGGAAAACCGAATACCACCCTCTGTCCCCTGATGTCAGCGCCACGTCTTCGTGACGTCATCAACCTGCGTCGCCCCCCCGCTGCCCCGTGTCACTGCCAGCTCACCCGCTCGTCTCCCCGTTCCGCCACCGTGTCACCACCACGTCTTCATCCGAGTCAGCGTCCACGTCATCCCGTCGTACCCGGGGCCCGCCGATGACGTCATGCTGACGTCATTTCAAAAAGCGCCCAAAAGCGCCAAAAAGTCCCAATTTTCATAAAAACACGCAAAGTGACCGTTTTGGGTCATTTTCATTGGTTAGTTTGGGAAGCTCCGTGTTCGCTGTTTACGCCGTTTTACCTCCAGAATTCAAAATTCGACCAATTAAGCTGCTGCCACCTTCGGATTCGGCTCCATCGTCCCCCATTGCACCAGCTCGACCACCCTCGGCGACTAAAAACCAGGTATTTGCCGAATTCCATCTGTTCACTCCTGTTCTTCCCATTTTCTCCATTTTACTCGCTCAATTACCTGCAAATTCCCAAATTAACAACTCTGCCGCACTTAAGTGCTGCCTAAGATTCACTGATTCCCCCCCCTGTTCAAAGAAAATCCTGTGAACCCTCACCCACTTGCAATTTCACCATTAAAAAACAAGTTTTAAGATCGTATTGCCGACAGAAGCTTCATACTGCCCGTGCATTACCCCTTTTACCTAATTCCTCTGCGAACTTCCACCTACCTGGGTCAAAGAGAATTTTCATGTCCTCTGCAGTCTGCCCACCCAAACTACCAGCTCCATAAAACTGAAAGGAAGACCTGTTCAAATTTTGCACTATTTGCCTCTCTGTCACATCTACAAACAAGTGGAGACCATTGCCTCATCTAAACTCAGTCTCCAGTTCCTCTGCTAATCCTCACAAGCAAGTTTTTTCAACCAGTTGCTGCCTTAATCTTTATTCCAAGCACAAATACAAAAAAGTTTTATAATGGCCACTCCAACAGCTCTTAGTGTCACTCCTATGAATCCACCAAACAGAGAGCTTGAAGCCATGCCTCTTGCTGATAAGGATCTCCTCATTCAAGATTTATTTGGGAACAAAAATCACTTACAGACCTTCTTCCAACTAAGAAACAGCCTTGTAAAAAACTGTGACATGTATGGTATATGGGAGTCCAATTTGCCTTTTTACTTCCTTCCCTCTGTAAATATTTTTCCTGAGATCATCCGCTTATGTGCTGAGAACTATGAGCCAACTCAGAGAGCTGTTAAGTCTCCATCTGGGAGCATACTTTTTCACATTACTCATGACTCCATCAACCAGATTCTCAACTTCAAACAGACTCAGCTATTGTTTCCTTTTTCCATGAACTATTTGCTGGATGTAGGCTCCAAACTCTCCAGCTCTGAAATTGCAAAAATTACCAAGACATTCATGAGGGCAGACTGCCAGCCTACAGGGCCACCTCCTTTCCTATATGTCCATTTCAATGAGGTGGGAAAACTGCTAGTTGATATGATCTCTTATGTGCTAGGTTTTAAAACAAGTGAGCACATTGATGAAATAGTGTTGGTGTTATTGTCTGCATATAGTCCAGGACAGCCCCCTGCTTACAAGTATAATTATGCCAAGTTCATAGCCAACAAAATACATGACCAGCTAATAAAACTAGATAGGGAGGGGGTCTTTAAATATTCATCATATATCTATCATTTGTTCATGTATTACCAGTCTGAATGCTTCCAATGCCCCATCAAGAAGTTGGATTCTAAGGGTGAAAGGAGGTCCGTCATCTTTTTGTCATCAGTTTTCCATGAGGTTCAAAACTCTCCATTTTCCTACTGTGAGTTCATTGACCAATTTGTATACCCAGTCTCTTGTCTCCTAATGAGATCCCCTCCTCCTAGATTGTCATATGACATACAAAAGACCTTACAGTTGTCCAAGAGTTATAAAATAGGTGATTGGTATCTCTATCAAAATCACACTGTCATTAGAATCTATGGCTGTGAGCTCTGTCCTTACAAGCTCCCAAGATATGTACCAATGAGACTGTTTGCCTTGGAGTACTATAGGCAACTCATTAATTCTCGTCTCACTCATTTTCATAGTGCCAAGAAGAAAGCTCACCTAAATTTCAAAGACCATCTAGGCCCCTTCATTATGAACAAGAAAGAAGGTTAGCAATATGCTGATCAAATATTGAGGGACAAATATAAGTTAAAGAGGAGCTTCTGGTGGGTCCCTTATGACCCAGAGGGCTTTATCAATGCCAGAAGAGTTAAATACAGGCTGTTGGCCTATGACCATTGTAAATTTCCGAAAATTGAACAATATGCCAACCAAGATGAGTGGATGCAAGGAACATTAGTTGAGGAATTGACCCAAGAGGAAATAATGGAGAAAAATGTCAAGGATTTAGAAAAAACTCTTGACTTGGATTCTTTGTAGCAGGTAATATTCAAGTTGCCACATCAAACTGGAGAGGGCACATCTGCTGCTGCAGCCACACAAGCCGCCTAGGGACCATCTACATCAGCAATAGCTACAACAAAAGGGAAAAAGGTAATGGATGCAGAGCAAGAAGTGATCACAGAGCAGCCTGCTACTTCAATGGAGAAACCTCAAGGACAAGATCCTCCACAACAAACAGAGGCACCATAGGTGCCTGCTTTACAGACTCCTGCCCATGAGGAAAGAGGCAGAAAACGAGACCGAGAAGACTCCACACCTGCTAGTGGGTCTACACAGTAGCCCGAAGCCAAGAGGAAAAAGGTTGATTCTCCAATTGAGGAGGAAGTCAGTGAGGAAATCCTTGGAAGTCCAAGGAGAGACAGAGAAGGGAGTCAACAAACAGCTACAAGCTCTTTCCAACAAGAGCAAGACAGACAGCATGGCATGGAGGTGTCTTCCTCTACACAGCAAAGTAAGAGGCCAGCTAGCATCAAAGCCACCTTTAAAGAAATTAAGGCTCAAAATGAACTATTAAGAGTACAATTGTATGACCAATTTCTTAAGGCAACGCCTACCAAGCAGGAAAGGTTGATGGCAGCATATGACATCAAATAAGAAAAGATGATTCTCAACCACTTTAAGCCTAAGGTTCAGCAGCCTCAGACAGCTGCAGACTATGTCAAGACAAATTTAGAGGTCCTGGCCAAGGACATTCACCCCATGGATCAAATAGAGTTACATAAGCAAGAAGGGGAAATGGTATATACCACACTCGCAAACAAGACCACACTGGCCCATGAGTTAAAGGAATCTCTGAAGAACACAAATAGTCCGCTTGATTTAGAAAGAATGTCCTCCACAGCCAAAGACAGTAGAATTAAAACATTGGAGGACATTATTGTGGACCTAGGGCATGATCCTAAGAATCCCAAAGCTATCAAGGCCCTAATGAAGAAAAAGGAGGATGATATTGCTGCTCTGAAAAAGCAAATGAGGCTCTCCTCGACTATGCACCCACAAACAGCAGAACTGGTGCAAGAGAAAGAAGTTGAGGATACAATGGACCTGCTAATGCAAATGAACCAGAGAATAGTTCAAATGGAGGGAGAGTTGGAGAGAGCACTGCAAGGCAAGTAGGGAGAGTCGACCTCCCAGCCACCTCAAACTGCTCCAACTACTGCTGCAGCTACACAAGCAGCAGTGACCCCTCCTATTATTCCAGCAACTACAACAACTACAAATGCTGCGGCGGCAATAACAACAGCTCCTGAGTCTAGCATAAGCATGGATGAATTGACAAAATCTATCAAGGAGATAGAGCTTCAAGCAATAGAGATAAAACAGGCCAAAGAAAAGTTGGCCGATCTAGAAGGAAAATATGATAAGTCCAAGGTGACTGCGACTGAACAGACAAGGGAAATTAAGGCCCTGAAGGAAAAAATAAAGGCCTTGGAGAAGGAGCTGAATTTAGAAAAAACTCTAGCTGAAATAAAAAAGATTTTGTGGACCAGAATTGACCACTCTATCACTAGACAGTGGAAATCAATCCGAATTGTGCATGAACAGATTGAATTAATAGGCCTAGCCCAAATTGAGAGTCAAAGGGCTAGAGCAGCATTAGGAAATATGCCTGAGCAGGCTAGCAAAATGATTCACTTCCTGAACACTCACACTAAAGAGGAGTTGGCAGCCTTAGACATCAGTAACAAGACAAAAACTGTTTTAACAGCAAAAAAGGTGCTGACCCTTAGAAATTTTGTGCAAAGTTTGGAGAGAAAGTGTCAGGAAATGTAAGCAGAGGTAGATGATTACAAGCTGAGGATGGGAGCTTTGCAAGGCAAAGGATTGCCCAGCCTATTGACCGGCGCTGGAAGACTGCTGACCCGTGAGAAGTATGCCACCAGGATGAGTAACTTTATTTCAAATCAGATCACAGCATCCACGAGTACCTCAGAAGAAACAGGGCCTCCACCAGGACAAAACCTTTATGATAAGCTGGAAAATTTATTTTACATTGAACATGAAATCAGTCACTTGTTTGAGGTCCCACCCAATTTTTATAGGTATACTGAGGTAGATGAGACATTGATAAAGATACGAAGACATCAACTGCCTAAAGAAGATTGGTGGCAAACAATGCTGGAAATTTTGCCAAAGTGATCTCGGTCCTTTCTCTTTTTGGTCAACCTCAGGTCATCTACAGGTCAACGGAGTTGAGTACGCAAGCACCTCATGAAGACAACAGGCAGAGCAGGTGGGAGCAGTGACTCAGTAAAGTGCTAGGACAGCAAGCCCGAAAATGGAAAAACGCAGATTTAAAAGCGCAACCCCAGCCAACTCAGTTGGTCACAAAAGTCAAAATCCTCTGACAGAATGGACAACTAGTACATTAACATTTACTGCAGCATTTACTCTTTCAGCTACTATTCCTCAAGGGTTGGCAAAGAAGTTATGAGCTATTAACTCATCAACTAGATATTTTGTATCTTATTTTTGTATATATACCTCCCCACAGAATGTATTTGGGGTTGGTGATTTTCTCTCTAAGACACTGCGTTGTAAATTTTCAGACTATCTAATACAAATGGCTCGGAAAGTTCATGATCTTTGCACTGTTTGGATGTGAAAGTGATGATCTGTGTTCTGCTACAGAATTCTTGTGTTGTTTAATGGAACAATAAGTTATTCTAAACCACGTTTTGTCTTTTTGTGTCTGTTTAATTTACATATATGTTTCATTATCTTAGCAATAGAGAAGAAGAATAGCTCAAGACTTGCTGTAATGCACCCTCTGCTCAATCTCTGTTGTTAACTGTGTTTTCTTCAGAATTAATCATAAATATGAATTCTTAACTGCTCATGTTTACATTGATTCTCTCATTATGAATGTTGTTTAGGAATTCTTAATTGCTCCTAGATAATATTCTCACATTTTCCCTCTATCAGCATAGTGAAAGATCCTTAGCTGCCTTTCATTCCCTGTTTCCATGCCATCATATCCCAGATTTGAAGAATTGTTCCATGGATACCTATCTGGCTCTGTAGTGTTACCTCTTCCCCAATAAGCACTTTCAGCTGTATGAAAGCATTGACTCCATTGCCCAATGGTCTAGACTGTTCTGAGATTTCATACCAGTTCTGATTGAAATCATCACCCAACCAAATTCAAAACAAAAACCTGTACATCATAACTAGCCTAAAATTACACCAAAACAAAGTTAAATCATAAAGAGAGAGCCCTCTCTGGTTGTAGGTAGGCTAGGACCTGTAGCTAAAAGATTGGTTAGTGGTTACCTCGGCCGTATTCCCTTGGGAGTCAAAGGGAACAACCTGAGAGATAACATATCAAATAGCAGAGAAGGATGACCTCACAGTTTTAGATATATATAATATGAATTAATTAAAAATTCACAGGGTTATTTCGATTCTCATCTTTCTATTTCACTTCTTTAGAGAAAACTATATATTCAAATACCAACTCAACTCAAACCAAACTAAAATAGAGAATCCTAGTTTTGAAGATGTTTCTCTCTCCATTCTTTATAATGACATTATTTTTTTTAATTATACTTGAAGTTCACTAATAATAACATGGATTTATATATTTATTTTAGCACCAAATTGAAATCATGGTAAAAATATGAATATCCCATTAAATATGACCTAAAGATCAGAGTAATTGTTGAGATGTGAAGTTTTATTAGAGGCATTGTTTGTTTATTTGTTTTGGTTAGAAAATGGTTTTCTTTTGTTTTATGTGACTTTCAGTTTATCATATCTCGCCTGTTGAGAAATGAGAGAATAATGTGTGACATTTATCTTGCAGAAATTGATGTTGAATGAAAGGATAAAGAGTTTAACCAAGCTACAATCTACTTTGGTAAAGGTAGAGGGACATCTTAAAAAGTTACCTAAGAATACACCATATACATAGTTTGAACATAAGTAATATATGGATTTTTCATTTGCAGATATGTTCTTTTTTCTATCCAAGATATCACAGCAAGACAAATATTGATATTGTAGAAATTGTTAGAGGACCTCATTGAGGTCAATTTTTCTGATGTTCTACTTGATTGATACATTCTCATGACAGGAAGGCTTTAAATATGAATTAATATGTTACCAAAACAAATTATATTCAAAGTTTATACATATAAAAGATAAAAACAAATGTCAATTCCTTCATTTGATTGTTACTTGACTTTAGTGTGGGCAGGTTACATGAAATGTGATTGGAAAAAGGATGGGGAGACAATATAGATATCATGTCTTGGATATGATTCATTTGTTGTTGGAGATCCTTCAGGCACTTCAGCCATTGACTTTGGAAATGTTTCTAGTAAGTATTCCTATGATTTTTAATGTTGTGATTCTTTCACCTCATGGTTATTTTGGGCAAGCAAATATTTTAGGAATGCGTGATAAGCTATCGATGGACAGGAAAACAATTTTTTTATAATTGCAATGTTCATTCCACCATATCCTCTCTTTATTATTTGATTTTATTTTGAACGTTTATTTCGATTTTTATTTGTATTTTAAATATTAATTTGAAAGTACCTGGTATTATGTTTGTTTAAACAACAACCAAAGCTTGAAGATGAAATTAATATTACACAATATTGATTGAAATCCTTTTAACTATTTTGTATTGAAAGATTTTCATGATTATTAGAAAAGTTTACTTTCCTATTGTTATTTGAGAACATGTTGTTTATATACTTCACCAAGTTCATGCATTAGACAACAAATTGTTGTTGCAAATAAAATGACAAGGATTGGACATCACACCTAAGATTATTTATTTTAACAAGTTATTTACAGCTTGAGTTTTTTAGCATGGAACTTAGTTGGCATGATTGTGCCTAATATTTCCCCAAAGGTTGAATACTAAGTTACTAAGGTGTTATTTTCTATGGTGACTTTAATTTGTTTATACAGGTCATCTGACCACATAGTGGCCACTATCACTCAAATAAAGAAAACTTGTTCTAGTTTCTTGCTCTTATGGGGAAGAATGGATTTAACATTGTTGATGTTGAGGTATATGTAATACAAATCCTTATAGTCTACTTTAATTTATATTCTAGTGTTCATCATCTTTTATGTCTTACACTCTGCATTCTAGGTTCTTTTGTTTTCATAAAAGGAACTCAGTATTGATGGTAAGAAACAGGATTTGAAGAAAGAGGAGAACACTAACACTGGAGAAAAAAATGAAAAAAGAGAGAGAAGAGAACCGTCTAGTGGTACCCTTAAATCCAATAACTCACATAAGACACACACATAGAGACTGATGTTCAAGTCTTCATAGTTGGTGAATTCACTTGCAATGACTTGACAACACAATGATAATGTTTTATAGTGATGAAACAAAATTTCATGTGTAAATTGTAGTCCAACCAATGTTAAGTTGGAAACTCATATTGTAATACTCGACATAACATATAATATAATTTCTGTGGTTGAAATTATTTATAGTTGCACTTGATATTGTTTAGTATTTTTTTTTTGATATCTAGTGGAACCAGCAACGGCGGTGGTATCGTACTCATGTTACATGGGGTAGAATCCCACCGGTTGCCACTTTAACTGCTAAGAGGAACCGCCCAGCCCGTAAGAACAACCCTCAAGTTAAGACGAGACTTCAACCCGTGACATGGACAGTGGCACAAACGACTTAGCAAACCGTCCGATGGCCATGAGATCAAACCCCTGCGAGCAATATTGTTTAGTATTTTAACTAACATATGTAATTTTGAATTTTCATATTAGATGAACCAATTCACATTGTATGATGTTTTTTTTTTGTCACAAAATCATACTGATTAATCTATGTTTATTAATAATGAACACATAAAATCAATGTAAAACTACCAAATTAGTATTTTATATTAATTAGTTATGAACACAAATAAAATGAATATACGACTAAATTATTCGTTTATAATGATTATTAATGAAAATAAATGAAATGAATATAAACTACTAAATTAGTCATTTATATAATGAATATGAAACTACCAAAAAATATAAATGACTATTGCAAATGATTAATTTTTCATTACAAATGACAACTAAATTTTACATATGTACGACTATTAGTAGCTAATCTAGAGTATCTTATAACACGAAAAAAATTTAGTCATATTTCTTTGGTCATTAATTGGTTTCAAACAACGACTAAAATTTGCATATATATGACTATTAGTAGTTAATTTATAGTATCTTATAACGACCAACATTTTGGTCATATTTCTTTAGTCATTAATTGGTTTTCTCAGATGATCATATAGTAATATATTTTGTTGTATATTTGGTCATTAATTGTGGCAATTAATGACTAAATCAATAACTAAATTAATGACCAAATTTATGACTAAATATACTGCTAGATGATAAAATTGAGACAATCAATTCATGACTAAGCTAAAAACAACTAAAAGTTGGTCGCGTTATAAGATATTGTAAATTAGCTACTACTGATCACCAATTGAAAAATAGTCATTTATATGCAAATTTTATTCATTGTTTTAGTAACTAATTAGCCATTTTGTACCAGTGATAATAGGAAAATCATAGAAGTGGCAAGAGATCAAGCCAATAATTCCTCTACAAAAAGGATGCCTACAGGAAAAGTTATGTACCAGACTTTTGAGAACCTATTTTACCTCCAGCATGAGGTAAAACACCGTTTTGAAAAGAAGCCCACCTTTGCAAAATACACAGAAGCAGGTGAAGTCTATAGAAGAATGGTAAATATTAAATTACCAAATGCAGAGACTTGGAAAAAATTAAATGATATATTGTAAAGATGCAAGGTAAATAGTAGATACATGGCAATGAAAGAAAAGAAACAGGTCAGCCTAGTCAAAGAGTATCAGATGAAAGAGTATCAGTCAAAGGGAAAAGTAAAAAGAACAGTCAGTGTGGAAGACAAACAGAAAAGGAGAAAAGACTACAAAAGATCTGACAGTAGAACCTAATAAACAGGGACAGATTGCAGCAGTTACATATCTATCTCTATCTTCTTGTATGAAGATATTTCTTTTCCCTAGAATAATTCCCAAAACAGTTTGGGATATTTTGTAATAAGTTTTTTTTATAAATACTTCATAATTCAAAGTATATGATGTGGATTGCTAGACATTTCTATAGTTGTATTGATCTGAAACCTAAGGGTTCATTGTACCATTTTTTCAATTCAACAGACTGGACTAAGTAATAAAGGCATTTCATTACAGGATTCATGTGTTGGGCCACTTCAGTGAAGTATTTTCTGTTTGTCAAATTGTTATCTTCTTAAGTGTTTCATATACTTGCATGTTATCTAAATTGAATGAATTAACTAGAAAATTATTACAGAATTTGTTTAAATACACTCTGTCTTGAATAGTTAATCATTTTAATGTTTTCTTCTGATATCCAGAGTAGGGAATCCTTCATTTCTCCCTAGTTTCGATTGACCCCTACCATTTCCCTCATTATCTGGTTTGAGGAACCCTTAATTTCTCCTTGACCCCGATTGAAAACCACTTCACCATCCAACCTAAAAGATCTAAATTTACTCAGCTACCTTGCCCTATAAACACTATCTTTAGAACTTGATTCAGTCCTGTTTTCTTGACACTTGACCCCATAGCCCAATGGTAAAAGACATCCCTCTATCCATCTAAGTCAGTGATTTCACCAACAAAAGAAAATCAAAACCCAATCAAAGCTTAAATAACTAGCCTAAAATCAATTATCTCAACAAAGGTAAACCATAAAGAGAGAGTCCTCTTTGAGCATTAGGAAGGCTAGATCCTCATCTCAAAAGTAGGTTTGTGGTTACCTCTATTATTTCTTTCATAACAACTCTAGGGAAACTTTAGAGTGATAATAGAATGTTTGACGTTTCAATTTTCATGCCTAGGATAGTAGGATTGCACATGTGTTAACTTAGCATTCGTTTGAAGCAAAGCCTCTTAGCGGCTAGTTAGATGGATGGTGTGTTTAAGCATTTGATTTCAGTCTTTTCCTTACCAAAATAGGCAAGATTTCATTTAGTGAAAATTTTCCTTCTCCTCATTTGTAATAAAGCTTCTTTTGAATCAATAGAAGTCTATTTTGAAAAACCATAGTGGTCTATCACCAGTTTTGCAGTGACAAAGAATGGACCCATCACATTTACTCGTGTATACAACACTATCACCTCCAAGTTTGTATGAACCCCAGGTTGATAAATTAAAGTTGGTATCCCCAAGGGTTGCAACATTCTTGCTGCAATATTGGTGCTCATCACCGTGTCTAAGAAGTGGACTATGATCAATTTACTTTTAAATGCAAGATTTGCTAAGAATATGGGCACTTCACAAAAGGGTGCTCCAAAATGCAAACAACCCAAGAGAAATAGGGAGATCAGAATGAGCAGTGGCAGTGATCCAAGAGAATAAGAGGGAACAATCAACAACAAAACCAACCTCCTCAACTACTCCCCCTCTTCTAAGGAGGGGCAGATCCCCAAAAAACCCTATCCGCCTGCTATAGGCTCTATCCAGGAAAGGATCTTAGCGAACGACGGAAACCATTTTGCATCCCTTTTGGGAGTAACAAAGGAAGGAGAACCATCTCAACCTACATCTAAGGAGCCTCCACCAGATCAAGGGTTGGATAAAAAATTGTCACAACTCTCACAACAACAAGAAAATCACTTAGATAAGGGTACAAGTAGCAAGTCAGAGGATCCTTTGGACAAGGAAGAAGAAAATTTCCTTTCCTCCAAAGAAGTAGTAGGTCCAACCATTAGTGTCAGTTCAACAGATATAAAGTCTAGAAAAGAAAGCTCCAAAAGAGTAAGGAGATCTGGCCATAAATCCAATAAAGAGAATAGACTTGAGAAAAAAGAAAAAGACAAGGAACTGGGGTTCCAACACACAATTGCTTGTCAACTAACGAACCTTAGAAACAAGGGAGGCAAGAAAGGGAATGCACCAGGTCCCATGAAAGGGGAATCTTCATCTAAAAGTAAATAATGATTACTATCTCCTCAAACTATAGGGACCTAGGTTTAGAGAAAAGAATATTAGAAGCAAAGTCCTTGATTCAAAAAGAAAACCCCTAGGTAACCCTCTTCCAAGAGACCAAAATGGGAGAATCTCATCTCACCTTGAAATAAAATAGAATTTGGAAAAACAATACTATGGAAGTGGTCAACTGAGCATCCAGAGGAATCTACATGTTGTGTAACCCAACAAAGGCACAATTCATCAATTCCAAACAAAATGTTCATTGGATTGTAACCACCTTTAAGGTTTTCAATATTCATAAGGTATGTACTATTATAAACTTATACATGCCAATCTACTTTCTGGAAAAACAAAAATTTTGGAGATATTCAATGGATTTAAGAAACACTGAATTCGGGAAAACTACATAATTGGAGGGGACTTCAACACAACTATGGGTCAAAAGGAGAAAAAGGTCGGTTCTCTAGTTCAGGACCCCTTTCAAGAATCCATGAGAGACCTTTTCCATCACCTCAGGCTCTTTGATGTTAAGCCCCCCATATTTCAATATACCTAGAACAACAAGCGCTCTGGCCATGGCCACATCGCTACTAGATTGGATCACTTTCTCGCCTTAGATAATTTTCTAGATTTGGACCTTAATACCAAGTCTTTCATTATTTCTTGGAATGGATCTGACCATTGCTCTATCCACCTCCTTCTCTCCCCTTCTCAGACCTATGACCCAATCCCCTTTCTCTTCTCTCCTCTCTGGATTTCCTCCTCAGGATTTAAAGAATTGGTAGAAGACTCCTAGACCCAATGGGTGGAGGGAAGACCTGTTTTGATTTGGGAAACTATAATTAAGCATCTTAAGTCAAGTACTAAAAAAATTCTAAAAGAAGGAAAGTTGGAAAGGAAGCAAAAAATCCAGGAGATGGAACAACAATTGACTTCCATACAAGAACACATGGAAACTAGTTTTGTCTCAAAGGAAAGTTGAAGCCTTTAAGTATTAAAACTCCCTTCTTATGTAGGAAGAATATTACTGGAGGTTGAAATCTCATAGTACTTGGCCTTAGGTAGTAGAACATAATACCAAATTCTTTCACAAGCAAGCAAAATATAGAGAGAGTAGGAACAATATTTCGCAAATCCAGTTTCAAGGCAAAATCCTCTTCGATTTTGAAGACATTAAACATGTTGTTTTGTCTCATTTCATAGATCTATATCAAGATATCCCTTAGAGAGAACATGAGAGAAAGGCTTACATGTTAGAGCATGTTCCTTCTTTAATTTTAGAGGACATCAATTCCTAGCTCGTAGCCCCCCCCCGACTATGGAAGAAACAAAATGCATAACATTCTCCTTCCTTTCTGATAAAGTCCCTAAGTCGGATGGATTCTCTGCTTGTTTTTATCAACACTTTTGGGATTTCATAGGAAAATATCTATGTATGATGATTGGATATTCTCTCAAAAGGATATGTATGGGTGGTGACATTATTTCCTTATTGCTTTCCCTGGTCCCCATATAATATAATCCCTCAGCGTTCTCCCGTTTTTTCCCAATTTCTCTTTGTAATGTGTCTTATAATATTATATCGAAGTTGTTGGCTTCCATACTCAAGAAATCCCTCCCCCTTATTATTTTTTGTAACCAAGTTGGATTTGTCATGGGGTGCCAAATTTTTTATAATATAATTATGATATGAGAGACAGTTGAATCTAGTTAGGAAAGAGGAGATCAGGGAATGATCATCAAGCTTGATATGGAAAACACATTTCATTGGGTAAGGCGTGAATTTGTTTTTAAAGTGATGCAAAAAATGGGTTGCGATAAAACTTTTATATAATGGATAACACTATGTATCTCGTGTCTATGGATCACCCCTATAGTTAATGGGAGAGTTGAGGGTTTCTTCAAGGCATCTTGTGGACTAAGGAAGGGATTCTCGCTCTCCCCCTTTTTGTACATCATTATGGAAGACTCCCTAAGTAGGCACTTGGAAGTAGAAAGAGTGGTGGAAAACTTCCCTGGCATTATATTCAAAGGAGGTATTAAAATTGTGAATCATGACCAATTGTAGATGGCACCATTTTACTAGGAGGAGCATTAGTGAAAATTACAAAGAGATTCAAATTCAATTTAGAGAAATTCCTACTGGCATCTAGAGGAATTAAAAATTATATAAAAAGCCATATCTTCACCTAGAACACATCTTCTTAGAAATCCAAGAGGATAGAAGACATCTTGGTATACAAGGTGGTGAGAGATTAAAAATAATTCATATATCTTGGCATTCCAATTTATATACAAAAACTTCCCCAAATACTTGGCAATCCATCTTGGAAAATATTAAAACAAAGATAATGAAGAGGGGAGAGATTTGGCTCAATGAAGTGGGTAGGAAAATTTTAGTCAAAATAACATTTCTTTCTATTATTCCCCTTCACCATCTTTCATCCCTCTTGGATTCGAAGTACGTGATGCATCAGATTGTTATATATACTAGGAAGTTCCTATGGGAAGGGGGGAAGAATGAAACCAAAAAATATCATTTGGTGAATTAGAATACTGTCAGAGCCCCAAACCTACATGGATAATGCGACATCCGAGATCCCTCTTTGGTAAACACAACCAAGGGGGCTAAATTATTTTGGAAAATAAAATCTCAGCCAAATCAGTGGTGGGTGTAAGTGCTAAGAGCCAAATATATGAATGAAAATAATGATGGAATTGAGGATAATGTGCCCAACCAACAGTCTCCTACTTAGATATTGATTGCCCCCTCCTCTTCTTTTATCACAAATTATTTATGTCGAATCCTAGGGAAGGGCCACAATGTGAATATATGGACAAATTCGATATTAGGTCGCCAAAATATGGGATTAGATCCATCCTTCCTTCCTTTGAAGGAATTATTTTCTCGATAAGGCATCAAATCTTTTGAGGAGATATCATGTTGGGATGTGCAAGGCAATTAGACAGGTTGCTAGTTTGAGGGAATCCTAGATCACCTAAGGATATCCCTTAAATATCTCAAGAGTAAGTTGATTGGTTGTTCCCCCTATATCACTTCGCAAAATATAAATGGGGAGGGAGGAACTCTTACACATATTCAAAGAAGGATATAAAATTCTCCTTTTCAACACCAGGCTTTGGCGAAGTCCTCTATTTTGATAATGGTATGGAAACATAATGCCATCCCCAAGGTAAACACATTTTGTTGGTTTTTGCTTCATAAGAAAATATTAATGGAAACAAATCTTAGGAAAAGAGGGGTTGTTGGCCCCTCTAGGTGCCCTCTTTGTGAGAAATCAAAAGAAACTATCACTCATTTGTTCTTACACTGTCCATGCTCTCATATAATCTAGAGCTCTGCCTTGGGTCCACTTTTCTACTGAACCCAATGGCCCCTTGAAATTCAATTCTTTTTTTATTCTTGGATAAGTATTATATGGTCTCCCTTAATAATAAAACCACCTTTAAGGGCTCCAAGCTACTGGATAACCATCCCTAAATATGTATGTTGGAAGATCTGCCTATCTCAGAATAGTGCTATCTTTAAATCTGTCTTTGTCCTTGTTAGATGTGTTTCCCTCAAAGTGCTCTCCTTTTCCTTTGTATTCAACCCCCCTTCAGTAGATCCTTCTTTGGAACTTTTTGAGCTTCAATGGATCAATCCCAGGCTGCTACCCCTCCAAATTCCTCCTCCCTCTAAGTTTCCCAAGTCACACCCATCTTGGCTTCTTTACATTCCTCTCGACAATTTTGTAGAATGGAAACTAAAATCTCAGCCTTGGATTCTGCAATTTGATGGAGCTTCAAATCAAAATCCATGGGTGGCAGGAGGGGGAGGGATTCTCTCTAATCCCGAAGGAATAATTGTTGATAAGTATGCTTTTGGATTGGGTAGGAAAACCAACAATCAAGCATAAGCTTATGGACTCTATTTGGGCCTTCTTTTAGCTAAAAAAAGAGGAATCAAGGACATCTTCATCCTGGGAGACTCCCTTTTTGTAATCTGCCTATTGAGAACAAACTCCCTTCCTAGAGATAATGTGCTAATATTGTTACTTTATCTAATTAAAGGTATCTTATCCTAGTTTTCTACCTCGCAACCCTTCCAAATTCTAACGACCCTCAACTTGGATGTGGACCAAATTTCCAATAAGACATGTTTTCTATATGAATTTAAAATTGACGTAAATGGTACGGTAGACCAAATTCCTTTCCCTTGACGTTAACTATGATTAGCCATTATTCCTCCTCTCTACATAATAGAACCCATCTCAATTTGAAATTAATGAGTAATCTCTCCTTACCATCGTCTTTCCCCTCGTACCTCCCACTCCCTCTGCACCTTCTCCCCTTGCAAAATCATTTAGGCATAAAGTATAATAATTGTTCCATGATGGATATACCATTCTTGTAGGCATATGATGCCATCCGCGGGCTCAACTTGGTGGCTCTAAGGTTTCAAATTCAGGCAAGCAAGTTACGCAAAGTAAAAACGTCTCCGTTCAAGATTCACATATGGAGTAAATGGTTGTATCCAGTGTGTTGCAACTTAACCAAGGTGTCACATTTAGTCACTTAATAAAGGATTGGATGAGTGATTCATATGAAGTCTAGGTTGCATGAAGTAGGATTCATTTCACACAATAGAACGATGATGAATTTGCATTAGAAACTTGGTAATTTTGTAGATGTAATGTAATTTTGTAGATGTAATGCATCCTTGTATGTTCTTCCTAATGGGAGAATGCAATAAATTGGCCTCAACTTACATAGCTTGCTTCATTATTAAGGCTTGGGAGGAGTATGGTCCCAAGCTACTAATAGCGTAATGGTGGGTTTTCGGTCTTAAAGGAGTTGAGCCCTATGGAAGGAAGAAGAATTTCTGCAAGGAATTTCACCTCAGTGGCAGACCTTCGTGGGGCTCATCCGGTTTCAAATCTTAGTTAATGCCAGTATTTCAATGATTCAGGAAATAAAGGTGTTCATGGTTAGTGTCAATTTCTCTACAAAAGAAGTTGTCACCCTTGGCTATGGCAGAGTGCATCGTCTTCCATCTCATGTGAGTAGATCTCTTCTTCAAAGTGATCTGGTTGACATGGCGACGAGGTCATGGGGTCGTCCATAATAACATACTAGACGTAGCTCGGGAAGGGGACGTAAGAGGATCAAATCAATGGGTGGGCCGTCATATTCTAGCCCCTAGGCCCCTATGCCTATGATCATTGCAGAATGGAACTTGCAAATATGTGGGTCAAGATATATGACCTACATGTGATTCTCCTTCAACAAAGAAGCTCTTAGAGTAGCACAATATGTCTTGTGGAAAACCAGCATAAAAGGACTTCTAGCTTAGAGGATGAAGTGGAGGCACTTTACAACATCATGGAAAATATTTAGCTACAGAAGAATGAGTCGAATAGTCCTGTGGCATAAGTGAACCTAGAAATTGATATGAACTATCCAACGGACCCTCTGGATTAAGTTAAGAGATTATTGGGTTTAAATGCTTAGTTATTTTATCTAAATTTTGTCAGATATATACTAATAGTAGAATAAGAGTATTTGTAGTCCTAAAGTTTTGGATGTAATATGGAAACTGGTACTGATGAGCCTCGTATTGCAATAAGAATGTTGCAACTCCCAAGTCTACCGATTTTTATTATCAACCCAGGGTTCGTACAAACTTAAGAGGTGTCGACACTATATGTGTGACATACAATGTGTCCTTCCTTTGCTATCATGATGTAATGGAGTGCATGTACTGAATTCAAATCCTAAACTAATTGCAGAAAATGAAATGTTCGAAATGGAACCTTAACCTATTGCAAGAAAGAAAATACAAGGAAAGAGATGGAAATTCAATGCTAAATCACACCATTTCCTAATTTACTGCCAAGAAACTAGGCTTCGCAATAATGTTAAATTATCATGAACCAAATGCTACTATATAATAATGGAAGTAAGAAGCATAAAACATCACTAATGCGCAAGTAAAGGGACTGAAATAAACCTGTTTTTGTCTTTTTGTCTTTTCATGCAAAATCAAGTATGCAAACTAATTTCCTTTGGTGATGTGGCAGGTGAATTAAGGATGTTGGAGGTTTGATGGAAGGGTTAGGAGATTTTTGGATGGTGTGGGAGACTCTTGGGAGGCTTTTTGTGACTTACTAGAGGTTTTCTCTCAATTCGGCCTCAAAACAAGCCGTTTCAAGAAAACCTACAGGATGTACTAGAAACCTACAGGATGATCCTGTAGGAATTACAGTGAACCTACATGATATAGCCGAGAGAAAAATGTGAGGTGTTGGAGGTGATGGGAGGCCTAGGAAAGGTATGTGATGGGTTGAATGGAGTGGGAAAATTCCTAGGATCACTCAAAACTCAAAACCAAAGTCGGGAGATGGATGGATTCGCTCAAAAAACTTGGAGAAGTTTCCTTGTGAAATGATGAAATTGGTGAGGGTTTAATGACCAATCAAATCAAATCCAAATTGGATGGGACACATTTTTTTATTAAATAGGATGTATTAGGTCCCTATTCCAAGTGGGATCACTCAAAAAGACCTATGTTAACCCATACAAAAAAAAAAAACATTACTAGTCGAAAATGTAGAAATTTGAGAACTAGTGAGCTAGTAAATCTAAGCAATGCCTAACCAAATCAAGTGAAAATTCAATGGGGTAACTTTTTTTATGAACTAGAATGTTTTTTTGATATAATGCAAGTGGAATCAATTCGATTGAAGCTTGTTAGGATTCTCTAAAAATAGCATAAATTTACTGTTCTTTGCTAAAAAGGAGGTCCAACAATCTAGATTTGGGAATAAGAAGACTAATCCAAGCAGCTCAATGATTACTATGAACTTCCAAAGCTTTTCCAAGGATGAAATAATGCTTGTGATCCTGAAAAAGAACTTACATCAACCATTTAACTCAATCCTACAACAAGAAATCATTAATTCTAAATGCAGAAATAGAAAGAAATAAAAACTAGAGATGCATGTGAATAAGCAATGAAAAGAAGGAAAGAAAATGATACAAAAGGGCTTTGAGGTTCCTGGGATGGCCAAGCCCAAGGAAACTCAGAGACCTATGGAGGAGAACAATATTTAGAAGCTGAACATGACACCAATCTTCATTATTTTCATCAATAGAATTACATCCCTGCAAGAAAATACAATGGAGCTGCAAGAATACAAGCTCTCTCCACAATAACACTAATGAAAATCTATCCCTAGAGGAAAATTTGACTTGGTACTTATACAAAATGATTAGGAATCATTCCCATGAATGGAGGAAGCTTTCCCCACTAAAATCCCTTGATTAGTGGATCTAGTCCCCAATACTAGGAATTTGCATTAAATGGCACAGAACACATTACTAGATTTTCTCAATCATTCCCTAGAGGAAAATTCGACTTGGTACTTATACAAAATGATTAAAAATCATTCCCCATGAATGGAGGAAGCTTTCCCCACCGAAATCCCTTGATTAGTGGATCTTCTCCCTTGATTAGTGGAACACATTCCTAGATTTCCTCGATCATTGGAGTTCCAAAATTTGTGCCATAATTCCATAATATCTTGTTGACTTATTATTTATTATTGATCCTCCAATAGTAGGGAACAAGTCCCTAAATTATCTCCTCATCCAACTCTTCATAATCTGCCCAATATTCTCATAATATTCCACAAAAAATAAATAATATTAGGCACAAATATTCAATTATTCATAAACTGTCCTAATGAATATATTAAAGTTAAAAATAAATTATCTAATGCAAAAAGAGAGGTTTAATGTGCTCAAGGATGGTTATAGGCCTTAATTTATGTTTTAAATTAGAGGCATGGGCTTTAATTTATGTCTAATTTAAAACATAAATTAAGGCCTCACCACATTAAAACATAAATTAAGTCCTCTGAGCAACTTAGTGACCTCATTGTGCCTCATCCATGGCCTTGGTGGCCTCTCTATTGTGCATAAATAATCTTGTCTATAAGCTCTGCAAGGACAAGCCAAAAAACATATTTGTGCAAAGAAAAATCCTTGTTTCTTGAGACCATTAGTTTGCCTTCTTCCCCTTATTCAAGATGGTTCTTGATTGTTTTTCAGTTTGGCAAGGTCTTCCACACCCTTATCAACATTTTTCTACCTTGTTCCACCATTTATTTGCCTTAGGACTGCCTCCTGTAGGATTTCTGGGTCACTGTAATTCCTATAGGATCATCCTATAGAAAACATAGTCCCTTTGTAAACTGAAGTAAAGGAGTGGAAAAAATGACATAAATGGTGGAGGAATGAATGGTAATGAGTGGTAAAATAAAAATGTGAGTGATAGGGGTCTCTTTGTGATCCTCCTTTTCTCTTTGACCGTCTTTCTTGCTGACCTGCAAATGAAAATTTCATGAAAATGGAGAGGATGCTCTCTTTGTTTTTTGTTTTTTGTTTTTTGTTTTCTTTTGTTTTCTTTTTCAAGAATGAAATGGGATGGATGAATGATGAATAGATAGTGAATATGAAGTGGATGGAGAGCTTGGAGTGTTGTGGTGACCTTGGCCTTTGCAAAAATTTCTTCTTTTAACTATTGTCCTCATTCCTTGAAATCATCACCCTTCATAATTTGACTTTTCAACATTACATGAGTGAAGGAGTGAGCTGCAATCAACTAGTTGAAGGTGGCTGAGACTGTTGACCCATCCTTAGCTTATAAAACCTCATCTCTCATGCATTGACAAAAAATTTCTAACTATAATATGCTCAAGAGAAGAGGTCAAGAATATTGCATACCTGTACCTACCTGATGGTTGTTGGAGAGACATGCATGTTGCTGCTGAGTTTATGTTGATGTGCAGGTGTTGGTTGGTGATGCTGATTATCCTGATGCTACTGCTAGGCTCTGGAGTAGCTTCTTTTACTTATGGATCTCCTTTAAAATTGCTCACTGCCAATCCTGTAGGTGTTGTTATGTATCCTGAAGGTTTACAAGACAACGACTTGTTTTGTCCATATCTCCCAAACAGTAGACAAGATTGAGCTAAAACTTTTTGAGAATGTTGCCATAATCATTATGCACCTCCCCATAGAAAATTTTTGGTCAATGGATGCACAGATCTCGAAAAAAACTAAAAATGGTTGAAGATGATGGAGGTCGATTTAATGGAAACCGTGCACTGGAATTTGCTGAAATTTTTTGGGCATGTTACCATCATCCACATGCATCTCCCCATGAAACAAATTTTAATGGATGCACGGATATTGAGAAAATGCAAAAATAGTTGAAGGTGATGGAGGCAAATTTCTTGGAAACCGTGTGGTGGAATTTGCTGAAACTGCTTGACCATGTTACCATCATCCATATGCATATCCCCCTTAAACAACTTGGCAAATGGATACATTGTTTTCAAGTTATGGAAAAAACAAATTTCTACTCTCTATATTTTTGTATCCTGTAGTAAAACAGAGCATCCTATAGTTTTTGAGGAAAGAAAGCAAAATGAATGGTAGAAGCTTGAGAATAATGGGTGGATGGTGAAAATAATGAGGGTGATGGATTGGCATGGCCTTGGCCTTGTTGGAGAATTTGAGCAAAGTAGGAGAAAGTCAAAATTTGACTTCTTTTCACTAGGCTTGACCAATTTTCCTTTTGGTACCAACTTGTTCTTGTTGCTTGCAGATGCTAGAGAGTACATGAATTTATCAAAGAGACGTATGGAGCAAGGATTCCTTTTATTTTTTTTCTCTTTTTTCTTTTAGGCTTACTAGCCACCTCAAAGAGGTTTTCAACTAGTAGGTGTGCCTAGGTGCCTCAAAGGAGGTTTTCCCCTAGTATCTTTTCTTTTTTATCTTTTTTTTCTTTTTCCCCAACCCATTGACTTCCTCATGGAGGTTTTCAATCAATGAGCCAATCTGAGGCACCTCAAAGGAGGTTTTCAATCAATGATCCAATCTGAGGCACCTCAAAGGAGGTTTTCAATCAATGAGCCAATCTGAGGCGCCTTAAAGGAGGTTTTCAAACTAATAGAAAAACTAATGTGTAGGTTTGAGATGTATGCTTTGGAATTTACCTGAATTTGAGAGATCGAATTATTTGACTTTGATGATATCAAGCACAATTGAAGAAGAGGGTATTGCTACAACTTAATAACTGTCTGGAACCATATTTCAATATAGTTGTGATGTCCTTGGTCCTTTTGCTGATCTGGATCATTCTTCATGTCTTCTTCTACCATGACCTTCAAATCTTCCTCTTTTTTCTATTTTTTCTCTTGAACACATGGAGGATTTGATGGTAACCAGGAGGGAGCTTTCTCAATCTCTAATTTTAATGTTTGTTCTTGATCAATTGCAGTCCATGGTTCTGTAGTCTTGTTATTTGAATCTTCCTCTTCTGGATGGGGTCCTTCAATGATATCAATATAATCTCTTTTTTGCAATACTCTTCTTGAGCTATGGTGAATACCATTTGAGCTCAGGAGGATATGTTTTGAAGTTTTGTACCTCAACATTGTAAGTGGGTTGATCTACTTCAATGTATGGGTTTGGAAATGGTGATATAGGTAGTTGAGTTAGAGTGTATATTTGAGATAGATGTGGATGGATTTGTGGTTGTGGTGGAGGTAAATGGTAGGGATAACCTGGAGTTGGGTATGGAGGATATTGAGGAAAATATTGAGGATATTGTGGATGGTTCCCATAAGTTCCTCACCAACCTTGTTGCCAACATTGGTTTTGGGGTTGAGATGGTCAATGTTGCCAAGTAAAAGGTGTGTTCCAATTACTTTGAGGTGGATGTGCATAAGCTTGAAATTGTGAACTAGGCTCTTGCATCATATCAGGCTACATAGACTGCCATGGTCCTCTTGAAGCTACATAACATAGTTGCATTGGCAATTTACTTCCTCCATTTTCCTCTTGGTAAACTTCCTTCAACCTTGGTAATGATGGATAATGTTTAACATCATGTGATTCTGCAACACAAATATCAACATTTTCTTTTCCTTCATCTTGAATTCTTAACGTTTCTACTTGTTTTGTTAGATTGCTAATAATTTTTGTTTTAAAATCATCAAACAACTTTTCAATAGTAGAGTTTAGGCTTCTGTGATCCATATCAAGTTTAAAAAAAATATTTTTCGGCGAAGATCACATGAGACATCATTTGTCGACGCGTTTCGAACCAACCAGTGTGGTTCATCGTCAGGACAAGTTGAAGAAACAGATCTAGCTTAGCATGTTAAATAGACCGAGCAGAGCCTCCAACGGATAATTTGACCAACCGCTAATATTGACTATTGGACTGGGATCAAAACTTTTTTAATAATAAAAAAAGATATAAGTTATACAGGGGACCAATCCCTTAATAAATAAATAAAATAATTTAAATTAGTGATAATAGTTAGTTAAAAGTTATTAATAAATAGTTAAAAATTATAGGTTAATTAAGCTAGATCTGTTTCTTCAACTTGTCCTGACGATGAACCACACTGGTTGGTTCCAAACGCGTCGACAAATGATGTCTCATGTGATCTTCACCGAAAAATATTTTTTGTAAACAACTTTTCAAGTTTAGCTTGACTTACCAATCTTAGTGTTGATTTACCTACTCTTGCATTTCCTCTTGATACGTGTTTGCATATTTCACAAATTTTCTCAAATGATAATTTATATACATCACCTCTACTCATGAGATTAAGGAGATCAATCCATTCATCTCTAATTGTTCTAAGTAAGAGGGTTTTTAGTGTGTCAAATCCTAAATGATGTATTTTCCCCCTCTTAACATTATACATGAAACTCTCCATTAGATCATCTAGACTCTCATCTTCTTTTTGATTCATTCTAAATATTTCTTCTTGAAGATCATGATCTTTATATTTTTCTACAAATATGTTTTGTATATCATTCCATGATCTTATTTAACTAGTCCCTAAACTCATGAACCGTTCAAGAGCTCTATCCTTCAATGTTTCTGGAAACAATCTCAATTTTTGAGATTTTAATAAGTAACTATAAGATCTACAAACAATTTCAAATTCAAAGAAAAAGGTTTCTAGATCCTCTGACCTTAGACCATGAAATTTTGGAAGAAAATATGGAGGGATGTTCTTCATGTCCACATTGATATCAGTATCTTGAATGGGAAATCGAAGAGGATCTTCTTCATTGTCATCATCTCCATCCATTTCTTCTACATTCTTTGCCATCTTCTTCTTCTACCTGCAAAAGTGAATGGTGATGTGGCTCTTACCGCACCATGTGATCAAATGGGGGGGTGGTTTGGTGTTGGAGTTATTTTTTATTTTTATTTTTGTAAACTTGAATGAAAACTATAATGCAATGCAATTTTCTACTTTTGAAATTAAATATGCCTAATGAATTTTTTTATTTTTTTTTGGCAAAAATTAAAAAGAAATGAATCAACTAGGGAAGAAAACAATGCATACTTTGACACCTCCTCAACAACAGTGCCAAAAAGTGATGAACCTCGGTATTGCAACAAGAATGTTTCAACTCCCAAGGCTATTGACTTTAATTATCAACCCAGGGTTTGTACAAACCTAAGAGGTGTCGGCACCATATGTGCCAAATACAATGTGTCCTTCCTTTTCTGTCATAATGTAATGGAGTGCATGTACTGAAGTCAAATCCTAAACTAATTGCAGAAAATGAAAGGTTCGAAATGGAACCTTAACCTATTGCAAGAAAGGAGATACAAGGAAAGAGACGAAAATTCAATGCTAAATCACACCATTTCCTAATGAATTGCCAAGAAACTATGCTTTACAATAATGCTAAATTATCATGAACCAAATGCTACTATCTAAGCATAGAAGTAAGAAGCATTAAACATCACTAATGTGCAAGTAAAGGGACTAAAATAAATCTATTTTTCTCTTTTTTTCTTTTCATGCACAATCAAGTATGCAAACTAGTTTCCTTTGGTGATGTGGCAGGTGAATTAAGGATGTTGGAGGTTGGATGGAAGGGTTAGGAGATGTTTGGATGGTGTGAGAGACCCTTGGGAGGCTTTTGGTGACTTCCTAGAGGTCTTCCCTCAATTCGGCCTCAAAACAGGCCGTTTCAGGAAAACCTACAGGATGTACTAGAAACCTACAGGATGATCCTGTAGGAATTACAGTGAACCTACAAGATACAGCCGAGAGAAAAATGTCAGGTGTTGGAGGTGATGGGAAGCCTCGGAAAGGTGTGTGATGGGTGGAATGGAGTGGGAAAATTCCTATGATCACTCAAAACTCAAAACCAAAGTCAGGAGATAGATGGATTCGCTAAAAAATCTTGGAGAAGTTTCCTTGTGAAATGATGAAATTGCTAAGGGTTTAATGACCAATAAAATCAAATCAAAATTGGATGGGACAAATTTTTTTATTAGATATGATGTCTTAGGTCCCTATTCCAAGTGGAATCACTCAAAAATACCTATGTTAACCCATGCAAAAAAAATAAAAAACATTACTAGTCGAAAATCTAGAAATTTGAGAACTAGTGAGCTAGTAAATCTAAGAAATGCCTAACCAAATCAAGTGAAAATGCAATGGGGTAATTTTTTTTATGAACTAGAATTTTTTTGTGATCTAATTCAAGTGGAATCAATTCGATTGAAGCTCATTAGGATGCTCTAAAAAATAGCAGAAATTTACTGTTCTTTGCTAAAAAGGAGGTCCAACAATCTAGATTTGGGAATAAGAAGACTAATCCAAGAAGCTCAATGATTACTATGAACTTCCAAAGCTTTTCCAAGGATTAAATAATGCTTGTGATCCTGCAAAAGAACTTATATAAACCATTTAACTCAATCCTAAAACAAGAAGTCGTTAATTCTAAATGCGGAATTAGAAAGAAATACAAATTAGAGATGCATGTGAATAAGTAATGAAAAGATGGAAAGAAAATGATACAAAAGGGCTTTGAGGTTCCTGGGATGGCCTAGCCCAAGGAAACTCAAAGACCTATGGAGGAGACCAAGATTTAAAAGCTGAAAATGACACCAATCTTCATTATTTTGATCAGCATAATTACATCCCTGTAAGAAAATACAATGGCGCTGCAAGGATACAAGCTCTCTCTACAATAACATTAATGAAATTCTATCCCTAGAGGAAAATTCGACTTGGTACTTATAAAAAATGATTATGAATCATTCCCCATGAATGGAGGAAGCTTTCCCCACCAAAATCCCTTTATTAGTGGATCTAGTCCCCAATACTAGGAATTTGTATTAAATGGCAGGGAACACATTCCTAGATTTTCTCAATCATTCCCTAGAGGAAAATTCCACTTCATACTTATAAAAAATGATTAAGAATCATTCCCCATGAATTGAGGAAGATTCCCCCACCGAAATCCCTTGATTAGTGGCTCTACTCCCTTGATTAGTGGAACACATTCCTAGATTTCCTCAATCATTGGAGTTCCACAATCTGTGCCAGAATTCCATAATATCTTGTTGAATTATTATTTATTATTGATCCTCCAATAGTATATAATAAGACCCTAAATTATCTCCTCCTCCAACTCTTCATAATCTGCCCAATATTCTCATAATATTCCACAAAAAATAAATAATATTAGGCACAAATATTCAATTATTCATAAACATTCCTAATGAATATCTTAAAGCTAAAAATAAATTATCTAATGCAAAAATAGAGGTTTAATGTGCTGAAGGATGGTCATATGCCTTAATTTATGTTTTAAATTAGAGGCATGGGCCTTAATTTATGTCTAATTTAGAGGCCCATCAGGTATAATTAACACATGTTAGTCACAAAGTTCAGAATTTATTTCGCAATGTAAATCTCCAGATATCTCGCCATGACCAAGCACAAATTTAATGAATAAGTATTCATTATTATTAAAAAGAACATGTTGGGAACCAACAACTCCCTAATTATGGAGGTAAGATTCATAATGGATCATTATCTTATTTGTTATCTCTCTCAATATTCTTAATGTGGAAAAAATGGAGGTATTGGATTGTAAGATGCGTTTTACTTGTAGGTTCAAATGTGGAAGGGTATGGGACCTTACATAACCATTTTTAGGTATAAGATGTCATCTTTTAGAGTCAAAAATTTTCAATCATATCTCACAACCATTGATATCATTCTACACATTGAGAGATTTCCAACAATATGAAAACCACCCCAATTTGAGTTCGTATGTTGAAGTTCTGCCTCCTATAATTTAACATACTTTATTGACAACCATGGTACCATGTGAAGCCCATGTTAGGCCCCCATACTCACACATGTTCTAGTCACATGTGGAATTTCAAGAAGATCCTATAAGGTCTAGAATTGGAACTCTAATGGAGGGTTGAGAATGCAAAAAACATATCCATATGTGACTATTAGGTTATGCTAAATATTAGGCCTCTAGGAAGAGAGGGGGTGCATTATTTTAACATTGCATTTGTTCCACACCTTAGTAGAATATCTAGGAGTGGGATTTGATAGCATCATAAAGGATGTAGAAGATTTTGCAACAACCATTCAGGGAATCACGTCAAAGGAAACTCCAAAGTATGTGCCCATTTCTTTGTACATGCATTTTATAACTAAAGAAAAGAGAGTAGATCATAGGCCTCCCCTTCTAGCTATTATTTCTTACTTATTAGGTCTCCTAGATCACATCCTATCTTCAATTGTGCAAATGGTGTCTTCATTTGTTCAGCCTTCCGTTTTCATAATTTATTTATTTCCACAAATTTTAACATTAAGTTAGCAATAAGAATATGGGACGTAAGGAAATAAATTTCATAGAAAAATATTTGAGAATATTGCGAGATATATTATAACAAATTATTCCAATTGAATATCCATGATAGGTTATAGATCAAATACCTATTGTTAACATGTGTGGGTGCTTAGACAAATTTTCACAATTTTATATGTTATTACCCAATTTATTTTAAAAAGGCCATAATTACAAATTCCATATACAAATATTTGAAGAATAGACCTATATGGAAGCTTCATGAAAATTTTATATTGCATTAAATTGCATTTGAAATAATGACCCATCATTAGCCAACTATTAATTCACATAGCATTAACTCAAGCCTCATGAATTCATGTGGAATTTACTTCTATGAATTTCACATAGCCCTAATGATGACTTAACCTCTCACGTAAATGATTGACATGTCATTATGAACATGCAAATGGATGAATAAGATATTTATTACTAAATATTTCTATTAGATAACTAACTCACAACTATCAATTTCATCAAATAGTTCACATAAAATTCCCACTCTAACCCAATCTACTATAAGTTGGGATTTTATATCAATTTGTCACTTACCATAGTGCCTTCCCTAGTAATCATACCACTATGAATTCCATTCTCTATTAGCCAACCATTATGGTAAATTATACCTTTAACAATAAAAAAAATTGAAATTCATGTACACAAACAATTAACAAGAAAAATAGCCATTCATATTTTAAATTTGTTCACCATATATTTGATTCCATGAATTCACACAAATATTATAAATAGAAAATAATCAACACAAATCTAATTATAAATACTTATATGTAATGAATGCAACGAAACCAAACTAGTTGTCAAGGAGTTGTTTATTCCATAATTACAAAAATCAATTGTGTATTCAACCCCCAAGCTAGACTATAATACCTAGACCATATCTCGCAAGATATAACCAATTTACTCACCACTAAGCACTATAATGCCTTATCTAGCCACAAGTGCATGATTATTCTTTTTTCGATTTAGCAACACAAGGAAGATCTTTTGTTTCTCTTGTCTACAATACCTTTGGATCTTCTCCTCTTCTAGTGCAAAGCCTGAGAGATTCCAAGGCTATTGGTTTCCTACATTTAATGCTTTGAGGAGAAACATTTGGCCAAAATTATCAATGGCTAATCGTAAGAGGGTTATAGATTTATAATGCTTTTCAACTACCTTGGACATTCCAACAATGGTTTTTCTTTAAAAACCATCCCATTTCTTTCTTTATACTTAATAGAAAGTTCCCTAGCCTTCACATGCTCTTATAAAAAATGAGTATTTGAGGTTCTCTTACCATTATATGCACACCAACCATAATTTTATAGAAATTCATCAACATATACGGAGAAAAATAACATTTGAATAGGAAAACAAGAAATTCCCATGCAAATGAATGCTCCAAAGGAGATTGAAAGAATGATTTATGGATAATGGTGAATAATACTCTCCCTTCAAAAATTGCATAATACATACATGGGTAGTTCATTCTTACCAAGAAGCATAGGGAAAATACTAAATAACAACACAATAAAAAGATAGGTGTGAAAGATTGACAAGAGATCTTAGGTAAAAGAGGTTGGGTATATTATATGGGTTATCTAAAATGACTAAGAAAATCTAATTCTGGTAGGAATCCCATGAACAAAAAAATCCACAGGGAGCCTAGTTCTTGTTATTTTGGAATTTTTTTAAGGTTTTGGGTCTCTTTAGAAAAACTTAAAACCATTAGGGGTATGGATGGAATATTGGCATGTAGAAATCTAATGTGTTATAATGAATCTAAGATGATAAAATGGAGAAAATAGTTTAATTGAAAAAATATTTTGATACAAATTATAAACTTAGCATGTAAAATCTAAAAATATATGTAATAGGAGGAGATGTGTAATTTCTTGGGTGCTTAATCCCCATAAATGCTAGTCTTTTATCAAATTTTACAATCCTTAGAGATTTAAAACACTCTTATTAGAATATTTATACAAGTATTTTTGGATATTAAATTCATGATGAAATCTCATGATAAATTTGATATTTTGTTAATTGGTAGGACTAGTGTATATTCATCTTAACTTTAAGTCCATTTTGTAATGAGAGATTCCAAATATCTCAAGGTGCAAAAGTTTCTTCAAATTTTGCATTCTAAAAGGTGTGCAACTCAAGGGATTTAATTCCTCTTGGTACATGAAAGATACATCCTCAAGTATTTTTATTGGTTTTGATACATAATAAAACCAAAATTAAAATAGTTTTGCACTAATATTTAAAACAAAAAATGATATTAAACATTATGAAAGCTATAAATATAACTAAATTTTACTAATACAAAAAAATTATATATATATATATATATATATATATATATATATATATATATATATATATTAGCAAATTTTGTAGCTTACTCATTTTAATAAAAACTAGCACAGCCACATTTATTTAATAAATGTAGTTGGTATACACCAATAAGTGTATATCAATCAGTCACATCCACAACCACATTCGTAAATGTTGTTTAAATTCACAAATAGGTGTTAGTACATATTATTATTATTATTATTATTATGAAATATAAATTTCATTATCGATTTAATTGATATTATATATATATATATATATATATATATATATATATATATATATATATATATATATATATATATATATATATATATATATATATATATATAGTCAATCAAGGTTCTATTCATTCTTCCAAAAAGAGGTACAACAATAGCAAAATGCAGGGAGTCTCACCCCGACCAGGTTTGTTGACTACTGCGATCAACATATGACAAAGAAACAAAAAAACATCTAAAGACACAGTCCACAACTTAGGAGGCCAAAAGAACTAATAAACACATAAAGCAAGTAAAACACTTGTAACCATGCTATTCATCAGAAGTCATGGAGGATAGGTTGTTTGAACCTGTTCCCGGAGGAGGAGGAGGATGGAAGGAGAATTAAACGTGCTCTGCGAAGTGGGTGATCCAAGCCTCCAACTTCCCTAATTTCTTAGATAACATATTCTGGCCTCGCTAGACCACCACTACGTGCTCCCAGACATGGCAATAGAAGTAGTGCATTTTGTTCAAAGTGGCAATGAGCTCTACATGCTCCTCCTACCTCACTCGCTTTGAGGTTTCCAAGCATTCAAGTATCAATTGAATCAAATCCTCATAGTGATCTAAACATCAATCTTGTCTCTGGTCGCATTCCAAATAACAAGCCTTCCCACGTCACCCCGAACTATCGTGGAATTGTCCAACACCATTGTTGGCTCCATGGGGTACAACTCCCATGACCAGCCACCGATCCACCATGACCACGACCACCATAGGCCTCAGAAGCCACCCGACCAGAAAGACCTGCCCTACTGCCACGACGACCACCAAAGACCAACCATCCCAAGAAACCTGCATTAATACTGCCCCGCCCAGAGCTAGTGGTCACCATTTCCATCTGTGAGGGAGACACACAACTCCCCATGCTGCTCGAATTCGGCTTAAGCTATGAAGAGGGACGAGCCAAATGGGGAGCCATATGCATTATGAATGACTCTACAATGTTGGGATGAGATGAATCTTACTAGTAGGTGACTTCACAAACCTCAACTGTCATCGAGGAGAAACACCCACAACCAACCAACCAAGGATGAATGCAAAGAACCACAATCCTAAACTAGAAACGAGGAACTGGGTCTACAATTCACAGTCCCTATCCCTGAATAGGACCCTTGCTAGCCAAACCACACAAAATCTAGCACACACACTCCATATACACTGCTTGACCTTACAAGACCTCGAGAGGGGACCATTGAAGGCAGCGAGCCAAATTTCGCTCTAGCACGCATGGGATGCCACTAGACCCAACAGGACCAATGAAACAAAACCAGAGCTAGAAGGTTTAATCCTTCCTTGTGCATGATGACCATAAACTGAATACCAAACTGGAAATTATAAAGAATTCACACTCGTAAGCGAAGGAGGGGACAGAGATGGCAACGCCACCTCTCCCAGACAAGGTGCCCTCGGAAACAACTTCTCCCTTGCTCAAATCTCAAACTGTATTTACCATAACAAGACCCCACCCAAAATGTTTGATAGAAAACCTCACCACCCTCCATAAATCGTCGACATACGCCACCTCCCATGAGTTTCAAGACTGGTTGAGGTCTCACACAAGTTACATTACCATCTCCCATACACAAGGTGCATTAAGAGGATAGAGAGGTTGGTCCTCACACTTGTGGCTATGTGGTATTCATGAATTCCCACACATTACCTTGGTATTGTATTTGGCTTGGTTAATCACCCCCATCGGGGAATAACAATAAATATTATTATCATTATTTTGTTAAAATTAGATTTATTATTATTATTTCAATTAAATTAAAATTTAATAATAATAATAATAATATAATATAATTTTAATAATAAGATTTACATTTGAAATGTCTTTTTAACCAATTTATTTTATATTTATCATTATTATTTTCATCACTATTTATATAAATATATTTATAACAATAATCATGATGATTATCATTATTATTCAAAACTACAAGGAGTTATTTTTTGAATTCTCAACTTCGAAAAATATGAAACTTTCCCAAAATAAAAAAGTAAATCCTTTGAACTTCCAAAAAAATATAATTTTTTTCCCAAATAAAAAGTAAATCATGTGAACATGAATTTTTTTTTGCAATATAAACAGGAATTATTTTTTTTGCAACATATAAAATAATACTTTAAAACATGAATTAAAATATTACTTTTGTTGTTATTATTATTAAATTTAAAAAAAATAAATTACATGTAAGTCCAAGATCAAAGATTGGACCTTTTTATTTCATATAACAACTCACACGTTCTCGACCTTCTGATTCCAATCTTAACCCAGGTAAGGCCACACATCGCAATAGAAATAAATGCCAATTGTCCACCCAGACCTCCTGACTCTCACCTTCCCTCCCATTTCAACCTCGCGATTTGCCTGTTTTCCCGACCTCCTGACCTCCCTCTTAACCTGACTATGCTCCATGTCGAGTTCTCGCTATCCACTACAATAACACATTATATGAAGAACGTCTCAACTTTTGACCAACCAATTGGCCACCCATTTTTGAGGTTGGAGATCGGAGGTTAGAGGTCATACCTTTGTATTTCATAAAAAACCAACGAAATTCGTGACCTTTCAACTCCTATCTTGAATGGGGGCCACATTGCACATCAAAACACAACAAAAGAACAATATCCCGCCCCGACCTCCTGACTCTTGACTTCCTTTTTAGCCTGACTCTAAAGCATGTCAGCCTTGCACTATCCGCTACGGTGTACACTATATCAAGATCGTCCCGACTTGCAAACACCTGATGTGTGACCCCTTTCCAAGGTCAGGCGTCGGGCTTCCTATTTCACAAAAAATACTTGCCATCTCCTCGACCTTCTGACTCTTGACTACAACACCATGTGAGAGCACACCTGGAAAATACGCATTTTCTTATTCTCCACAATTGACCTCCGACTGCTGACCTCCCTCATACCCCAACCATGTTGAAGGTCATCGCGGCTTCCGACTACCGAACTACCTTGTGCTACGAATAGCAATACATTATATTTTAGTATGCATGTCAACCATAATTATCTTTCATGTTTCCTTACTTATTTCTTTAAAACAAAATCCAAAATACGAAACTTCCATTTAAAAAAACACATTCCCCTAATTCCCACAACACAACCTCTGTCGATTTTTAGATGCAAGTGGTTGAAACTTCCCATCACTTAAATGATTAATTAACACATCTCATGTGAATTTAATGTTGGACATCACACGGACCTCAAGAGAATATAACAAATTTCCTGCTTTGCGCTCCCTATTTTACACCCTTTTCTCCGCACCTTTTTTATAGTGGTTCTCTGAAACTTGTCCGTGATTACAAACTATCAAGTTCAAGTTCACTACAACCCTTCTGATTTCTGGTAAACATACATGACATACACAATTGCATCAGTTGATTTCATATATCTGATACAAACTTGATATTTTTTTATTCATCTACAGGGCATAAGATGGAAAAGAAAGGTAATTCCATGACGTTAAAGCAAACCATACAACACATCAAAGAATGCCTAAAGGGAGAACAAAATCCTAAACCAGATCTCTGCAATGTCAACACATCTCTCATCTTCGACACCAACTTCAAAAAGAAAATGACATGTATGTTGAAGCGGGAAGAAATATATACTTTCTTTGAGAATAGAAGCTGGTTAAATTATGAAACTTCAAGTGAGGAAAAAACATTCAGTTTGAGAAAATTAGAGGTACATAACTACACAAAGTCACTACTAGAGCCAAAAAATTTCCATATTATGACATGGTTTCATGGGCTATGCAACATTTGGATATCCCACCTACAATATAGTAGAATGTGACAAAAATGTTATAGCCTCTTGGAATCTGAAAGTACTTTAAACAATTTACAAGCTTAGTCCTCTCGAAGTCTCCTTGAACGTCCAGTTTCTTGATAAATTCAACAACACAGTGTTCAGGAAGTGTGAAGTGAATTATGACAAAATTGTGAAACATTAGTTATGAGAAGATAGAGAAGGCTTGAAACTTAAGGCATTAAGAGAATATTCGATTTTCATTTTCAAAAGACCCATTAGGTTCCTTGTGAAAATGGTGTCCTGTCTATATGGAGAGAAAGACTCTGAGCATTGTAAATTACAATGGATGCCTTTAATGCACAACCTACTTAGTGATTAAAAGCGTTTCAATTGGGCTGAAATTCTTTCTCGGAATATAAAAAATGCCCTTATGTTTTCCATTATGTCTCCTCCATCATCTGATCACCTCTTTTACATGTCAACCTACATTATCAATATTATAATTGCTTCCCTTTCATTTCCTCTGATGAAATGGAATTACCTAGTTGAGAAGCAACTCCCTATTCAAAATTAAGCCCCAATTTTCTGGGAAAGTAACTTCCAATTTCACTTTTACAACATCTGTAATTATGTGATGAGTCCTTTCCATCAAATTTTGTTTGGAGAATACCCTCCTAGGGTTAGTTAAGGCCTTACAAGAAATAGGACATTGGTTTGTGGAAGAATTATTCACATATATCAGAGCCTATGCAAGTGAATTTTCCCTCATCTCATTCCTATATATATTCCAGAGAGGATAGATTTAAGAGAGGAAGCCAGTCAAACTTCCTTGAATGAACAAGCTCGGAAATTGAGCAAACTTTAGAAGAAAATCTAGCCAAACTTCCCAATTCAATTTGGAAAGGTTTGCCTTGAGGACTGAGGACATGCATTTAAGGAGGCTGAAGAACTAAACTATTTTTGGTTTTATTCATTAACCCTTCATTAATATGACCCTCCTGGAATCATCAATAACCATTATAGTGATGTCTGGTACATCAAAACCTACACACCAACAACCCCTCTTTGATGGAATTTTTGTTAATATTGATAATTTTAATCGAGCTTTTCAAATAGGACAGATGTTGAGTACTAAGGGTAGAAGTAAACTCCAAAAATTTAGAGAAACTCTTTATGAGGACTTCCTTAAATAGAAGAGTCTTCATACAAATACTGCAGTTGAAGAAACAAAATCTCTTGATATTCTCAGATACAATTTCAATGACATTATTTCACAACATGTTTCCTCGTCTGCAAAAATAGAATAATCCTAACTTGAAAATGTTCTTGATGTTTCTTTTATAGCTTTAGAGGCAAGCACAAAAAAATCAGGCACTCCTAGATAAAAAGAGTTGGACACCGAGATATACCAACGGCTTAAAGGAACAGATAACTCACATGTCAGAAACACGAGAGACTAGAGAAAGAAAAAACAACAAGAAAAAACAGTTCGTCTCAGTACAAGAAAAAAGGACATTGGTGAGGGGTGAAAAATGCCACCATAAGCTCATTAGCAACATTCAAAAGAGCCTTTGTCACCAAAAACTAAACAACACCAAAAGTGGCGACACCAAAATTATTGGTGTTGTAGTGACATTCAAAGTCCATCACCAATAATGATTTATAATGATGGATAGTGACCGTCACCATTTCATATGAGCAATGGTGACAGACCATAGCCTCTGTCACCAAAAACTGAACATCACCAAAGGTGGCATCGCCAAAAGTATAGGTGTTGTAGTGACATTCAAAGTCCATCACCAATAATGATTTATAACGACAGATAGCAACCGTCACCATTTCATATGAGAAATGGTGACGGACCATAACCTCCGTCACAAAAAACTGAATGCCACCAAAAGTATAGGTGTTATGGTGACATTAAAGGTCCATCACGAATATTGATTATAATGACAGATAGTGACCGTCACCATTTCATATGAACAACAACAATTTATTGTGATGGATCTTTCATGGCCATCACTATTGGTGCATATATATGGTGACATTCGTTGACCCTCACCAAAAGCTGCATTGCCATAAGTATAGGTGTTGTGGTGACATTCAAGGTCCATCACGAATAATGACTATAATGACGGATATCAACCATCACCATTTCATATCAACAACAATGATTTATGGTTACAACCCTTTGAGGTTCGTCACTATTGATGTATTTATATGGTGGCGTTCGTTGACCGTCACCATTTCATATTTTGGTGACGGTTGAAAAATGTCACCAAAGGTCATTAGTGATGGTCAAAAGCTCATTCCATATGGATCATGTCAGGGCACGATGGAATCGCACCACCAACCTCCTGCTTGTAAAGCAGGTGCTCTTTCATTGAGCTAGCACCCTTTAAAGAATTAGACTTCTAAAATTAGACCTTGAAACTTCATAACTTGTAAATTCTACAACTTTCAATAAATTAAAGTCTCGACAATATTTTACTGAACAAGCAAAGCAACATCGAAGCTGCAAGTCCCTACCTAATGGTTATGGAAGTTATGAAAAGTGGGTGGTGGGAAAAATAATTATGTATAAGAGAATCAATATGTTCAGTTGAATACTCAACTAGAAATGAAATTATAAAGACATTTATAATCTATAAATGACTTATAACTAGAAAATGCACCAAATATTGCAAAGGAAATGTCATAAGTTGAAAACATATGGAAGAAGAACATTGATCAAGGCAAATGCAATATGTTATAGGGTGAGTGAAAGAAAAATCACAATATTGTTGTTGTTTGGTGTTTAGATATATGAATGATATCTAAACTTCTGTGCAAATGTAACACGGATCTCCGGAAACCATGAATGACATATGATAAAATATATATATATATATATATATATATATATATATATATATATATATATATATATATATATATATATATATATATCCCCTTTACATAAATCAACATGCAATTTGGAATTTCACAAGTCCACACTCAAAACATGACAGCAACCAACAAATAAAAGAAATTGACTTGGCCAGAAAGAAATAGCTTCACCTCCATTCTTGAGTTGCTTCTGCTTATTTGAATTTGACTCATGACATTCTTTATCTGAAAAGGAATCAAAATCATCACTAGTATTAAATTCATCCAACACGGACTTTGGATATCCCACTAACATCTACATTTTTGTTGCCATGCCTGAAAACCATGGAGTTTCCTGTTGATAGTAGAATAAGATGTGTGCCTACTGCTCAAGAACACATTCCTTATTAACCATTGTTACCTAAAAAAACCCAAAGAGACAAAAAAATATCAGTGTACACAAAATCCCCTACCGAAATATAATCATAACTTAGCAAAGAAGTCTAAAAGATGTTCTTAATTAATAAAATTTGTATTTGGAAATATTGTTTCTTTAGATTTAAAAAAGACTATGTTGTACAACACTTCTGTCTATTTATCCAAGCAATTATATCATAGCATATGTCACACAGTATCAATCTACAGTACCTAAAGCAAAAAGACAAATTTGCTCAAGAAAATAGATTTAGAAAAGAGATTTGAAAACTATAAGTTTGTCATCAAAGCTTTACTTAATTTAACAAAAAACTAGTTGGAGTTTGAAAATCAAAATCATTCATAGGAAATGAATAGGACAATGGCCAAAGTCATTATTCATACAAATAAATCTAGAGTCACTATTTCCATCGTAGATAACTGAAATTTTGGTAGTGGTCTAACAATTAGAGCTTATTTTCTAAGAAGACTCGTCAATACCATCATTTTTTTTCCACGGTCTGTTGTGTCTCTAGATCCAGATCAGATAGCTTACCATTCTCAAGTTCTACCTTTCAAATGTTGATTTTTGGCTCACCCTTTAAAACACAATTCTACCACTCCATTTTATTTTGTTTTGTCAAGAGAATTGGCAGGACCTTCCCATCCTCTATTTTACATAATCAATAACCATCCATCAATGATATAAAGAATAAAAGATACACAACAAAGGCCAAAGATGTTCTTGTTGTATACCTATGTTCTAGGACTCATCTGACCTTATTGGTGCAAAGAGCTCACCCTGAAAAAATAACATCCACGTGGAATTTAGAAAAAAAATTTAAATCAAGCTCCAAGTAAACCAATCAAAATATGAACATCCTTTTAATCAATAAAATATCTGACTTAAAATAAAAGTGGCCTAGAATTGAATGTTATATCAACCATGTCAAGTAACTAACATCGGGTGAGAAATAAAATCCATGCATATTGGATTAGTGAAATAATTGATCTGGTAAAGCTCAAAAACGGATTACTTAGAGCTAAGAAATGCAAATAAATGACTTATAACTAAGACATGAGGTTGCCCTTTCAACCATGTCATTAAATAACTCTTCTTTATGTCACTTACCATTAAACTTTTTTTGATACCAGGTGGATGTGGTATTGTAACATTAACCTCTGATAGTTTGTTTCCATGAATAATTATCAAGAACCGCTCCATTACCAACATTTGGGGCTAGATAAGATACATGCAAAAACCATCAACATGAAAATCAAATCTACATCCTTGTAAAAAAAATGGGAGGAAAAGAAATATCCAAAAATTGAAACAAACTGTAGGATATCTCATTCCTGCAACATGATTATCTTGTCATGAATAATAAAAAAATAAATCAGGATAAATGTAATTTTGTCCACATTTTGACAATGAAATCTTTTGCATATTCTATGAACAACTGATGAAAAAAGTCAGCTAAAGCTTGTCAGCATCAGGATTATAGTAAAACATAAAGAAACCACTTCAACACATATATAATCCTAAACATAAGTATTATACATATAAGTATTCATTGAGGACATTGTATTTTGTGAAAATATGGAGGTCAAATCTTTGAAATAACACAATTTATGGTACCACTACCTTATGAAGTCCATTCATTTGAGTATTTACAAAGTCCATTCAGGGATTTTTTTTTTTTTACAAGAACGGTTAGTATATTTATTGCCAAAAGTGGAGCATTCTCCTATTACAATCGATAGTAGCTTTTAAAAACTGAGCAATGAGAATGAGCTAAGGATGTAGTCCCTTCTCCTATGCTTATCTTCAAAAATTCATTGGATTCTTTGGCTTTTCATGTTTTCTGTCTTGCGTATTGTCTCTAGAAAAGCATATTCTATGGCCTTTTCCTTGTGTTTTTCATTAGGTTGTTCCTTAAGTTTGTTGTTCCTTCTACTGATGTTCATCCTGCTTGTTGTTCCTTCGACCTGTTGTTCCTTCAGAAGCTATTCCTACTGTTGCTATTCCTTCTGCTTGTTTTTCCTTCTGGTTGTTGTTCCCTTAGCCGATGTTCCTTCATCTGCTTGCTGTTCCTTATGTTGTTGTTCCTTCGGCCTGCTGTTCCTTCGGATGTTGTTCCTTCTGCTTGTTGTTCGTTCTTATGTTGTTCCTTCTGCTGTTGTTCCTTCTGTTGTTGTTCCTTCTACTGCTATTCCTTCTGGTTGTTGTTCCCTCTATTGCTGTTCCTTCATATGCTCGTTGTTCCTTATGCTTCTATTCCTTCGACCTGTTGTTCCTTCGAATGTTTTTCCTTCTACTGCTATTCCTTCTACTTGTTGTTACTTCTGGTGTTGTTCCTTTTGTTGCCATTCTTTCTGGCTGTTGTTACTTTTGCCATAGTGGGGCCAATGAGTGCCGATCTCATTCTGTAGATTGTCTAAGGCAAAGGATGCATCGCGCAGGTTCCTCCATTAATGCTAAGTTTTCCTTGAGACAACAACGAGCCTTTATTTACCAGCAAATCTGCTTTCTTGTTTAAATCCCGCAGAATATGGTATGAGTCTACTGTGTCGAAGTCTTTCAATGTGTTTCGAATTCTCTGCAATGTTTTGTTTAAAGCTGGGTTATGCAAATAATCTTTGGATTTTAAGAGATTAATCAGTATCTCCAAATCTCTGAATATTTGGATTGTTTTATAACCTAACTCCTTCGCAATCTGGAAAGATTTTAAGAAGCTATAGCTCTTTGCATGGTTGTTCGAACTTATGCTTAGGCCCCAACTGTAGCTGGTTTTATTCAATATATCTGGGGAAAGAACCAATCCACCTACTCTTGCAGTGCCTGGATTCCCCTTGGATGCTCCATCAAAGAAAATAGTGGCTTTTGAGGTCCCCTGCCACCACGTAAGAAAGTCACCTTCAGTGAGACGCAGGCGCCAAGTAGGAGCTTTCATCAGTTTGCTGATTGATTCTTTCCTTTCTCCTGTCACGCAGGGTCCTAGCCACGCAGAGACTTCTGCAGTAAGAATAAAGGCATAATTTGAGTTATTTACTATTTCCAACAAGAGAGCTTTTACTTTGGCAGCCACTTCCACTGAATTCGGGAGCCTGTTGTTGAAGACGCACTCATTTCGAGCCAACCACACTTTCCACCAAAGGCATTTTGGAATAGCTTGCCAAATGTTTTTCCAGCCTGCGTTTTTATTTTTTTCTCAGGGTTTTGCTCTACCCAGGAGGTGTAGAGAGAAACGAGTGATATCTGGGAGGGGGTGGGTACTCTAAGTCCATGGAGGACCATCTTCCAGACTTCTTGCGTGAAAACACAGTCAACTAATAAGTGGTCAGAGGTTTCGATAGCAGAAGTGCATAGGCAACATCTAAAGGGGCCGAGGAACCCTCTTTTGTTCAGATTTTCTCCTGTTAGTGCCTTTTTATGCATGAGTACCCAAGTGAAGAAATTCACCTTTGGAAGGCAGAAGGGGGACCAGACAGAATTCTAGAGCTTTGGTGTCAGCAATGATGCGTGTGTAGCTTGTAGAGAGGAGAATCCTTGAGCTGTTGTGTAAGTTCCGGTTTTTCCCCACCCCCATTTATCTTTAGATGAACGATGGACAGGGGCGAGGCCAGAGAGAGCTGCACAAAGCAAGTTTTTTTGTGTTTCTAGAGGGTCAATAACCCCTGGAAAAGTCCAACCTGCCCAATTCCCTTTGTTGTCCCAAGAGCATATGTCTGCAAGCCAAAGGAGGCCCTTGTTCACTAGCCAGATATTTAGATCATTACAGGCATTTAGGGTGGCCAATGGGGCATTCCCTTGAATGGTATCCTCCCACAGTAATGTTCTCTGGCCATTGCCCAAAATTCTGTATAAATGCTATTGAATATGGTCGATACTTCTTTTGACTAAATTCCATATTGTTGTTCCTGTTGGGGTAGAAACTGTTGATAGGTTTCTCAGGGAGCCTCCCTTAAGGTATTTCTTCCAAAGGATCTTGCTAACTGGATGATTTTTATTTTCATACAATTTCCATGTGATTTTTCCTCTGAGGGCTAGGTTTTCTAATCCTAGATCCTATATCTGCAACCCACCTTGCTGGAGTGGTCTATTAAGGATATCCCATCTCACTAGATGTAGCTTGCTCTGGTTGCCCTTGCCCCCATTCCATAGGAAGTCCCGAAGGAGTTTGGAGATCTATTCCATGGTAGACTTAGGAGCTAGCAGGAGGGAAGACTAGAATATGGGAAGGGCGGAGAGGACTGCCTTTATGAAAACCAACTTCCCTACCTTTGTTAGCCATTGACCTCCCCATATGATATTTTTTCTTTTATCTTGCTTATTACTTCAATCCAAAGGGAGGGAGGGCTTGATCCCAAGGTTAAGGGAGGGCCTAGATATTTGATCTTTTCCCATTTGTCATACCCAGGGAATCCCAAAATGCAGGCAATTTGAAGAATAGATGAGTGATCTACATTCCAACCATAAATCACACTTTTTCTTTTATTGATCAAGGCTCCTAAGATTAAGTAGAAGTGTTGGAGGATTTCTTTGAAAGCCTTTGCTATCTTAATCGAGGCCCCTCCCAATAGGAGATAGTCATCCGCAAAGAGGGCGTGGTTTATAGGATCCACCCCTCTTGCTGCCTTGATTCCTGGAATAGTGCCTACTTCCTTTTCCGCTGTCAGCTTTCTGCTCAGGGATTCTGCCAACAAGATATAAAGAAAGGGAGACAATGGGCATCCTTGGCGGAGCCCTCTAGAAGCTTGAAAGAAGTCAGAAGGTCTGCCATTGACCAGGGGGGCTATCCAAGGTCTGTGTGTGCAGGCTTTTATCAAATTGACAAATTCAGCACTAAAACCGAAGGAGAGGAGGATTTTATAGAGAAAAGAAAGATTAACCCGGTCAAAAGCATTTGACATATCCAACTTGATGAGCATGCCTTTTTCCTTTCGTGTGTGGCTAGAGTGGAGGGCTTCTTGCACTTGGATCACATTGTCTATGAGGTGTCTTCCTTTAACGAAACCACCCTACAGAGGGGAGATCAGGTTCCCTAACAGAGGCTTGAGTCTATTGGCTAAGAGTTTGGCAAGGATCTTATAGGAGGCATTGCAGAGAGAGATTGGTCGGAACCTGTCAAAAGTCTCAGGATTAACTTCTTTCAGGATCAAGGCGAGGAAGGTGGAATTGGTGCACCCTCCCAGTTTGGCTTTCTTTTGGAAGGCTTTTACCATTCTGAGAAGATCAAATTTTATTACATTCCAACAAGCTCTGTAGAAATGGATGGTGAAACCATTCGGCCTAGGTGCTTTATATGGCTGCATTGACCAATTGACTTCAACGATCTCTTTTTCAGAAAAAGGCATTATTAACCCAACATTTACATCTACAGTGACAAGAGAGGAGATGTTTTAAAAAAATTCTGCAACCAAATCTTCGTCAGAGGAACCATTCAAAGTTCAAAGTTAAAACAATTAAAATGTAGCCTAAAAAAACTCATATTTGAAAAGGAGATAACCCAAAGATGTAGAGTATATATCTCACATTTATATATCCTAATTTCCAGACATTGAAATGACACTTTTTAGCATACTATTGTGAATTCAACCCAAAATGCTAGAAAAAAATATTGATGGTTATTTTGCTAATATAGAAGTTTTATACATGCATTTATTTAAATAGTTAGCTTGCAATGTCAAACATATCTAAGGATGCACACAATACGTTACATCTTTAGCGTTGGTGTGTGAACTTGAGATAACGAATTCCAACATTAACAATTTGCCTACAATATGCACTAGCAGAATAGGTGAACAATAGTATTGTAGGTATGTGTTATGAATATATGTATTGCAAGCCAATAAGAGTATGGTTGGAACATTCATGTCCAACCCTTCCAATTTTTCCTATAATTTTCACTAGTCTAATAGGTGAACAATATAACTGTAGGTGTTCATTCTGTATCACTTACCTAAATCGAACACCTTCAACATAGAAATTTCAAAGAATATGTCCAGAACTGGTAGGTAATTTGCAAAATGAAAGAGTTGGCTTGATTGTTTATGGAGAAGACTAGATTCTTACATTGTTCAATGTAAATTCATGACACTTTTCCAAGCTTAGATGGAACAAAAAGGAACCAAGCTAGAAGGTTATTTAAAGAATCCTTACTTAACTAGGGTAAAATGTTAGCCCTTTTTTTCAAAAAGCATAAATGTAAAAACTTTAAGAAATTCAGTGAAGAGACTATAGAAATGTTCTTATCAAACCACTAATGTAAACAAAGGTAAGAAATATTTCTTTGTAGAAGAGATATTCATGGTCAAATTAACAAGAAAATGACCTTTTAGCATAGTTAATGCACTAGTGCTCATGTTGTAGTGTCCCAGGGCATGCTAGGGACTACAGGGAGTGCTCATGTGCATCTAGAGAAGAGGTGGGGAGACATCGAGCTATAGTCAGGAGGACTACAAGTGATGAGGGGCAGATACTTGAGGTACCCAACCTCTTGGATTATACCTTGCTACGGGAGCCCCAAAGAGAGAGTAGCAGGACTGGCGAATGTGGGTAGAGACGGATGCGGATGAAGCAGCAAAGAGTGCTACAGTGTAGGAGTCCCCGGGTAGCACAAGGCTAGCAGGCTGCAATAGTGCGAGCCATAGCTGCGGTCACAAAGGAGCCCCAGCTACAATCATGAAGGAAGACCTAGATGCAGTCTTGAAGGAGCTCTAGCCACAGTCGAAAAGGAAGCCCGAGCTACAATAAAATGCAACCCTAACCATAGTTAAAATGAGGCTTAGCGACAACAAGAGAGAGGCCTAAGATGCAGTCTAGAGAGAGGCCTAAGATGCAGGCAAGAGAGGCATAAAGACACAGCCAAGAGAGGCCAGATATGTAGCAAAAGGAAGGCTCTTATCCACAACAAAGGAGGCCTTAATCTGTAGCCAGAGGGAGGCCCTTATCAGTCATCAAGAAGAAGCATATAGCTGCAGTCAAGGAAGGTCTAAAGCAGCACTCAAAGAGGCCCTAGATGCAGTCAAAGGGAGGCCCTATCCATTGCAAGAAGGATCCATATGACAGCAAGAAAGAAGCCCTAGAAGCAACGTAAAAGTCTTATGTTTTGTTATAGGTACAACGTGTGAAAGAGAGGTTGTTTTGAGTGTTGTTCTTGGGTGCTCTTGTAGGGAGAAGGGTCGAAGTTTGAAGTTTAATATCACAGCAAGAAGAGGCATTCAAGGTGGGTTAAATAGGGTTGTTTTGTAGCTATTCCAGGAAGACTGAAGGGTTGAAAAGAGGTCGAGTATATTTCTTGAAGCTTCAACTAAAGGATGAGACTGAACTAAAGGATGACTTAGCTTAATAAAGTTCATGATGGCCTTTTACAACCATATACTTATGAGTGAACCCAAATCTTATTATTAGGACTTATCCTAGTGACCTGATAGGTGGGATATAGAGGACAAATACGATCATTTCTCCATTGCATTCCTCCCACCTTGAAAATAAAAAGGGGACATAATGAATTTCATATACACATACTTAATAGATATATATTCCCAATCTCTTTACATCTACTAGTTGCACCTGCTTGAGCTAGGCTCAAGCAATTAGTCAATCCAGAGCATGCATATCCCTACTTATTCTCCACACACCTCTGGGTGGATCTCTCTATCCTTGTAGTTCTAGTAAAAGGGTTTGGGTATGGTAAGGGCTACTAGCTAGGTTTTTGAACCTTTGTATTTACATCTATTTTTGCCTAGCCTTACCCTACTCTCATCTCTATGTATTCTAAAATTAAACCAACTACACAATCAGAAACTTTGTTCTTGTGTGTATCTCGAAATCCTTTTCAAACATAAAATTACAACATACTGTCACAAGGAGACTAATCATGGTTTAACAGATCAAACTTGACATCTTACATTAACAATTTCCTTTTACGTGATTCTAGTCTTCTACCCAGGCCTTGGAACCATGCCTAAATGGGTGTACTACATGACCGAGGGTTTACACTGCCATTAAACTTAATTATAACTAATTATGAGAACAACATAACATTGTTTATATACCAGAATGCTTAAATTAAATATTAGCTTCCTGTATGAATTACAGTGCACTGATAGAAACATAGATAGTTTCCAACAAAAAGCACCCAAAAAAGCAGCAAAAGTCATAAGAGACACTTGTTTCGATTCTTCGGTTCTGGTCTTTGAAGATCTCCACCACCATCATCACTTCCACATTCATCCTCCTACACCTCAAGAGTTGTAGGTACCACTCTACCCCTGTTTCTTGAAATCTCTCTGATAGGAGTCTCTGTAGCCTTCTTAGAACAAGGAATCATAAGTGGATTGGTTCTATGAGGCATCAACTCCTCACCACTTTCAACAGTTTCCATCATTAACTTCCAGTTTTTAAAATAAAAATGAGAAACAACTTAGCTGTAAGAAGCTCCTCCAGATGCCTTTTCTGTAGCTCTAGGAGAATTTTTGGGGACAAAAAAATGTTTTCCATATTTATTGACATTTATTTCAACTCTACCATCCTTTACTAGAAATGATAACGCAAAGATGTTTTCTACTATCTGGGAAAATGATATTCTATTTAGAACCAAATTCTCTAATTTGGCTTGCTTTTGATTTCACAAAACGTTAAATATGCTTGCCATATTCTTGTCTGTTTCTAATTTTTCATCTTCCGGGGACTCTTTCACTGCTTCAGTTCGAGTGCTTTCTGTCAGCTTAGTCTGTTTTCTTTGTACTATAGCTTTCCTTTGCTTGGCGTTAATTATCCATTGGTCCAAGCATAGTGCAAATTCTTGCCACATGCTGGAAAACAGAATCAGCTAAAACCCCAATATTTCTCCATGATATTTGGGTTTGATCGTCATTTCCCTCCAAAGGCCTGCTTCCATATGCCTGGTCACTTTAGTTTCTGAGAATATCACTACTAATAAAATCAACTAGAGTATCACCATCATTGTTTTGTGATTTGTTAATAGTAGCGAGGAGTGCGGATGTGAGATCAAAGAGTGTATTAGCATCCGTAACTTGCTTACAAGGTCTCTAAACAAAATTGTGCAAGCTTTCCACTTTGCTAACTATAGCCTCATATTTTCCAGATTCTGATTTTAAAATATTTTCTCTCTCCTCAGCGATCAAAGTCTTGAGGGGAGATAATGGTACCTTAATATACAGTGTTGCACCATACTTTGATTGTTACCACTGCATGCAATAGCATCTTCTTTCTCTCTCGGGGGCTTACTGTGGCCTTATTGTGATCCTTTTACCCCACGAGAGGAATCTTCCAGTGTCTAACTCAATGTTTCTTCCTCTTTAACTCTAGCTTGGGTACCAAGCCTTCTACCCATCCTTTCTATCACTTGCTTTTGGAGTTGATAGAAATGAAAATATTCAACCAAAGCTAGAAGGAAGGGCTTGAAATTGAGATTTCTGATTGAAGAACTACTGTGAAATGGAAAGAGAGCAAGAAAAGATTTTCGTGTTGCATTGAAATGAGGGAGGGTAGGGAGTTATGATTTCCCCTACCCTGAGAAGTCTGCTTTGTAATATAAGAGGGATGAAGGCCCACTACAGTGGATATAAAGTACCAAGACATATGCATTGTTGAATGAAATGCGTAGGTGCAGTGTGCCAATTAAGCGTGAGGATTGGGAGAAGTGACACATGTGGGAGAGTGGCCATATTATTGAAGAATTGTTTACATTGAGGAAGGACACCATTTGAATATGGTAAGAATGTCAATTCTAACGTGGAGAGTTTCCAACACCACTTTCTCATCTACATGAGGGAGTTTACAATTTGTATATCTTTGTCTCAGTCCCATGGTGAATATATTAGTGTGAGGATCCACTGTTTCATGATCCATATGTTGGATGCTTTGTTGAACTTGAGCTTTATAAGGAAATCTCTTTAGATATCCAGAACGTCTCAGAAATTTATTTGAACAATTATTGTCTTGCAACAATGTTTATTGATGATAAATTGCTTGGTAATGTACACATGCATAGAAGAGTGTGACTGATGGCATGGATACTTGGCCTTTCAAGTCGAAATGGCCACCTCTAAAGATAATATTTGGAATATCCTTTGAGCCTTTCTTTGAGATGGCATCCAAGAAGTTGGAGTGAAGACATCAAGGAACTCTATATTTTGACATATTCCAGCTGAATCACCAAACATGCAAGAGAAACTAAAACCAAGGGTTATATAAGTAATAGCCCCAGTGTATGGGAAATCCAGGCTTTTAGAGGAATATTTCCACATTTAATAATTGGATGAGGATGAATATTTCTGTTACACTATGTGTTGTTATTGATATGTTTGGACATTTTGGGTGAACACTTGGCCCATCTTCAAGAACATCAAATAATGTTAGAGTCCAAGACAAATTTAAAGAGATCATTTATCAAATTAGTTGTCCAACTATGAAAGACAATCAAGTTTTGGAAGAGATACATCGTAGTACTATCAAAGTAGATTGTGGACCATGTTAGAAAATGGATCAAAAAGGTTTTCAGAATGTCTGCTAAAATTTGACATTTAGCATTGTCTTAGCATTTTCTTATCAACTTTCATGGAGGAAAAAAGTGATAGGAGAAACTTGCACAATAATGGCAGCCACTAGAATGAGAAACATAATGAATTAGCAAAATGGAATATGTTTCTATGATGACACATGGGAAGATACTTATTACTCTCAACATGGTTGTACAGGAAAAATAGTTTTTGCCTTTGAGTATAGTTGATATATCATAATGTAGTGGTTGTTTCCCTGCTGCAATAAAACAAATATATATCCATCTCAAGGTGAAAGGATAACACCAGTATACCTTTGAATGATATGGGCTATGTGTTGTGCTCAATAGCTAGGAAAGTCTCTATCGGCCATAGTGCGATGAAGCGATGGGTTCGTGTTTCCGTGCCCGTGCTGTCAAAGTATATCGATACAAGGAATGAAAAAACATACATTCAATTCCCTGGAACATATCTTATTTTCATTACTTTTCCAGGATAAATCCACGACCATAGTTGAGAAATGTAATCAAAAGAAAGTAAATATGTAGTTTATTTAAACAAATGTGGCATGAGCGGAAAACATATGCACCAAATTACAAAATGCAAAAGTCAAAGTTCTGTATAAAATTTTTAAATTAAAAAAAATTCAAACAGTTGCCAAGAAGTTTAACGAATGCAACTGCCCAGCACTCATCCAATGCCCATTTGAGGAGGGTCGAAGCCATCCATCAATATGAAGAGATCTATAAAAGCAAAAAAGGACATTGAAGAAGGGATCCCTGATTTTTCATACCCAAATGGTGCCCGATTATTGAGTAAGGGCCTGACGAGTTAGTGAGCGTTTCCATTTTGTTTTTGTTTCAATCTATTTTCATGCTTAGATTTTTTCTAATATGATGTCACTGGTGGACCTTAATATACGGCGCCGCACCATACTCTGATTGTTACCATTGTATGCGCTAACATCTTCGTTCTCTCTCAGGGGCTTATTGTGGCCTTGTTATGATCCTTTTACCCCACGAAAGGAATCTTGCAATGTCTGACTCAATGTTTCTTCCTCTTTAACTCTACCTCAGGTACCAAGCTTTCTATCCATCCATTCAATCACCTACTTTTGGAGTTGATAGCAATGCAGAAATTCAACCAAAGCTAGAAGGAAGGGCTTGAAATCTATGTTACTAGAAACCAGAAAGGGGAAACGAAACAAGAAACGACAATGAGACGAGAAACGGAGATTGGAGATTTCACATTCAAGAAATGAGGAGAGAGAAAAACAAGACAAATATCAAACATACAATCAAGCATTTGTTTCACATTCAAGAAACGAGGAGAGAGTAAAAACAAGAAAAATATGAAACATAAAACCAAGCATTCATCATTAACATTCTCGAATACTATGGTTCATGGGTAGTTGCTCGTAGGCTTTCGCTGCTCACATTGGCCAATCCTTAATACTTATAGTGATCAACAAAGCTTCCATTTCTCACATAAGCCATTCTTGAATACCCATGTTTGATCCTCTAGGCTGGCAAATACAATAGTGAAGAAATACTTGGCACCGAATTCAAGTTTGATTTAAACTTTGCATTTTTCAGATGAGTACATGATCCCACATACATTGTATATATTCTTGGATGTGACATAAGTGGACCTCAAATTTGGGATCTATTGTATCATTTTCCACATAGTTATTGGGTTATTGTTTTCATGGTTGGGTAACAAGATGGTGGAGATTGAGTTGATCTCCATTGGATATAAAGCCAAAAATAGAGGGTTGTCTGAAACTATTGCTAGTTGCAGAACCATAAATACTACAACATGTGTTTGAAGACAAAATCTAAAGAGAAAACTTTCAAAAATTTATCTTTAATCCATTATAATAGAAAACTAATCTTTATAATAATACAAATAATATATTTTAAAAGTATAGTTGAACTAGATATTAAATTTCTAGTTTGTGAGAAAAAATTAACTAAATTATTTAACTACTAATTTATAAAAATATATATAAAATATCTATACACATTACTAATTTATAAAAGAGATTTGATCCCTTTATTTTTTTGTTAAATTTTAATAGTTAAATTTAGATATTCTTTCTTGATATTAGTTATTTTTTTATTAATTTTCATTTTATTTTGTTGGATCCATTAAAATTTGTTATGTGAGTCAATATTTCCAATTAACAAGTGTGGTTGATCAATATAAATAAGTGAAATAAATTATTAAATTGTGATTTTTTTTAATTTCTACTTAGTTAAATATTATATATAAATATCACTTGTGGTTATAACATACCAAACCATTCATTTTTAGTTGTTAAATATGATTATGTTAAAATAACTTTAAAAAATGTTATCACCCATGGTTAGAACTTACCAAACCATTCTTTTTTAGTCCCTAGATTTGTTTATGTTAAAATAACTTTTGAAAAAATGTTATGGCCAATAGTTTTGTTATATTCCATGGTTTTGTACTTTATATTCATTTAATTTGCTAGTTTTTGCACATGGTTTTGTTAGATTCCATGGTTCTGTATTTAATATTTATTTAATTTATTAGTTTTTTCTCATCAATTTTCTTTCATAAATTAAAAGAAGCCAGAGATACCTTGAAGTATTGAAAAGAAATGTCATAATCTAGGTATTTTATTCTAGGCCCCTCTTAATGTATTTTTGGTTGTTAGATTTCTGTGCCAAGAGACCCTATCCACCTAGGGAATATGTTATAATATTTGGCATTTTAACTCAATCAAAATAAAACAAAATCAAATCAAATAAAAAAATTTAAAAACATAAAATTCTCCAGTGCATAATTTTTTCTTGCCCATGGTTTTTTCCATGGTACTCCTAACCCATGGTTTTTGTCCATGGTATTTTTTTGCAATGTAGCCTATTCAAAGGCTAATAACTAAAGCAACCTAGATCCATTTTAACTGTGGATCAAGCATTGAGAGGATCAAATCTCTTCACTTAAAGAGGTTTGAGAGAGAGAGAGAGAGAGAGAGATTTGATCTCTCTTGATTCTCGAGAGAGATAGATCTACGTTGGTTATTTATAAATGAATAGGAGTAATTTCTTGTAGTAGTAGTCCTATTTGTTTTGTATTTAAAATTTATTAAATGATGGATTTATATTTTGTATTTTGATTTTTGAGACTTGTTTATTTTTATAAATTTATAATTATTTCACTATTTTTATGTAATTATGAAACTTTCCATATTTATCATAGTTGAAATTATGTTTGTATTATAGACATATTAATTAATAGCTTGTTACTCTTAAGCTTTATTATTGAAAATTACCTAACATAATCTCTCTTATCACCGTGAAAAAAGTATTTATGGGATAAAACTATTAATGGGATGGATAATAGATAATGACTATTTTTATATATTAAATTAATGTCTTTGGTTGATGATATTTAATATTATGGATAGTCTAATAGTTGATAAAATTTTCTATAGGATGGTTTTATCAAAAACCTTTTTCAATCATTTGAGAGGTTATAAACCAGACCATTGGCAAAAAAAATATTGTGTACCAATGTTTTATATAAAATAATTAATTAACTAGAAAAATTAACTAAATTATTTAACTACTAATTTATAAAAATATATATATAATATCTATATACATTACTAATTTATAAAAATATATATAAAAAACCTTATACATTTAAATCTATAATTTTATATAAAAATACACACTTTAAATATTAGATACAATCACCAAATCCACTTTTAAATAAAAGCAACACAAAAATAACAAATTGTTTTTTTGTAAAAACTTAACCATACATTGCTACACATCAATGGCTACAATTAAAAAAAATAGCATAACTTTAACTAATAAAATCCCTAAATAGTCAACACTGTTAAAGATATATTAAGCACTATTGCAAGGTGTTTTCACTAGGGAGAATACCCAACCTATTTGCAACCTGTTCTGGTAGCACCTAAGCTATATATGGTTGACTTCTAACCATAGACTATGAAAATGCCTTCAAAAACTATCGAGAAAACAATGCTTTTTATGATTCATGTCAACATCCAATCGGGAAGAGATCCATATTGCAAATGAACCAGATTAACGTTTTCCATAAAACAGTTTCAAGAAATGAACCGTTTTTGGAAAACCCAGTTTCTTGTATTAAAAAGTAAAAACTATCGTATAAAATAGTTTTCCATACCGTTCCATTTTTTATATGGTTTTTTTAGAAACGAAGACTTCCATTCCATTTCTGGTAACAGAGCTTGAAATTGAGATTTCTGATTAAGAACTGTCGTGAAATGGAAAGAGAGCAAGAAAATCTTTTCTTGTTGCATTGAAATGAGGGAGGGCAGGGCTCAATTTCTGATTAAGAACTACCTTGAAATGGAAAGGGAGCAAGAAAATCTTTTCTTGTTGCATTGAAATAAGGGAGGGAAGGGAGTTACCCTGAGAAGTCTACATTGTTGTTTTTTCTGTTGTTTTCCTGGTGTGGTATACTACCAAACTACTATTTTTGTAATTTCTGGTATGGTATACTACCAAACTACTATAAGAGTTGAAACTACTATTTTTGTAATTTCTGGTGTGGTATACTACCAAGCTACTATACTATTTTTGTAATTTCTGGTGTGGTATACTACCAAACTACTATAAGAGTTGAAACTACTATTTTGTAATTTCTGGTGTGGTATACTACCAAGCTACTATAAGAGTTCAACGTATATTTAATATAAATTTCATTGCCAATATAGTAATTGTGGGGCTAGTTCATTTGAAGCTAAATTCTTAAAAAACAAAACCCAAATAACCTAATTTCAGGTGAAAACGTTGGTAGATTGTTTGAAGTAATTGAAATCGAGGAAGGAATTAAAGGAGAGAAAGGGTACATATGCAAGTATTTTCTTAGGCTCTTGAAAGAAGACCAAAGCTTCTGATCCTTCCATCATGGTCCAAATTTGCCCAGCGAAAGTAGATCCATGTTTTGTGAGCAAGCCATTGAAGAGATCCTCCTCAATCTTATTTCTCAACGCATCCAAACTCAACCATGAAACAATAAGCCATTGAAGAGACCTGCCTCAATCTTATTTCTCAACACATCCAAATTCAACCCTGAAACAATAACTCTCAGTGAATTACTGCAACATTTCATGTGAAAATATAAAACAAATTTTCAAATCAATTCTAAGAATGGTCATTGATCTAGAAACCCTAAAAATTGATCCAACTACCTGTACCTGTTTCCATATAAATATAAAACAAATTTGCAAATCAATTCTAAGAATGACCATCAATCTAGAAACCCTAATAATTGATCCAACCACCTTACCTGTTTCCATATAGCCACAGATTGTACTGTTCCCATGGTCTTTCCTTTTTTTTCAACTAGTCAACATACATTTCATGTGAAAATATAAAACAAATTTGCAAATCAATTCTAAGAATGGCCATTCCATCTAGAAACCCTAAAGATTGATCCAGCTACTTGTACCTGTTTCCATATAGCCACAGATTAGATTGTACGGTTCCCATGGTCTTTCTTTTTTTTTCAACTACTCAACATTCATTCGAATACACTAAGGCGGGGAAGAAAACTTGTTTTGGTCTTTCATTTTTTTTCAACTACTCAATATTCATTCGAATACACTAAGGCGGGGAAGAAAACGTGACATAATGGTCTTTCTTATTTTTTCAACTACTCAACATTCATTCGAATACACTAAAGGGGGGAAGAAGAAGAAAATGCGGCAAAATGGTATTTCTTTTTTTTTCAACTACTTAACATTCATTCGAAATACACTAAGGTGGGAAAGAAAACTCGACAAAAATTAACTTTTTAATTTGGATGATCGTTAAATTTTTTAATTATAATTATTTATTTTTTTATAAATTTTAAAAACGTTATATTTTATAAATATATCAAAATGTATGGAATGTATATTTTATTATCTTATTGTATATTCATTTCAAAAAATTATATTTTTTATTTTTCAAAATTACAAAATAATTAACCATGTTGTAAGTTGTAATTTTCAACAAATTCAGATTTGGATTTTATATAATTAAACAAAAAAACTACAAATATTTTTTATTAATGTTTAATTATCTAATAATAATATTATGGGTTTCCATGTTATTTAAACAAATGATATTTGGTTTTATAATTATTATGTCAAACTTTAAAGCTAAAAAATAACTTTTAATAATGCAATATTTTATAACCAATTTGGATGTAGTTCATTGTTATGGCAGTAAAAAATGAATCTCATGAGTCAACTTGGTTGTAGTTCATTGTGATGGTAGTAAAAAATGAATCTCATGAGCCTCGCCCCACCCACACATTGGTATAGTTCCACCCAAGGAACCATTGATCTTTCTCCATCAATCGGTAATATTGTACCAAGAAGCACCATAATGTATGGCATTTCTATTTCCAAAAATTGAAAAAGCACCATAAATCCTTCTACATGAGCATTTTGCTTCCGTATTGTTGAACTAAACATGGCAAGACTTTCCTGTGGCAAAAATAATTTCCGAAACCGTTATCCCCCCTATCACAATATATCTTAGAATCCATCATGTTGGAGTGTAGTATCCCTAGTAAGCATATAGGAGTGTAGGGGAACACAACCTCAAAGTCAATGGGAAGGGGGAAAGGTTTGTGCATCTAAGAGGGATACCTCGATTACATAGATGAGGTTTTCTAAGCTTTTGCATTAATCAAATGTATATTTGAGGGGAAATTCAACCATAAAAAGATGCTTGACTAAATTTGCATACACAAGGGCTGATTCTACTTCGAATTTTGATACTTTGTGTTTACTCACTTTAATGTCATTACATATAACTAATAATTTGCAAGTCCTTGTCTCATTTGATCTCATTTTATTTCAATTGTGAAGTGACTAAGCCTTGAACCCCAAATCCTCATAGCTAAGATTTACAAAGTATGCATTAACTCATTTCCTCTCATTTTACTTCAGTTAAATGGAGCAACTATGCCTTAGCCCCAAACCCACACAACTAAGCTTTGCACACTACAGAATCCTCTCTTTCCCTGGTACTGCAGATGGTTTAGATATACTTTTCTTAGAAGAGAAGCAATGTCTCACTAAATACCTTTCATGTTAACTTATCATCTGATCCCATTACATTTTCCAAGCATTGAGGACATTAATAAAATTTCAAAATTCAATTTCAAACTCATTTGATGTAATCACCATGTTCCATCAATTTCAGGTAAACTCTACAAGTAAATGTAAGTAATTATTTTGATTTTTTTCATTGATTCTAAATTAGCAAGTGAGAAAACTACATATGCATCTTTATTTTTAAAGTACAATCATCCAAAAAAACTCATCAAAGACTAAAGATAGGTTAGAACCTTTATGGAGTGAAAAATATTGTTGGTATCATCCAAAATAACACTACTTTCAGAAGTTGGGTTCAGATTTTACCACAAATGCAAGAACCAAAGTGAGAAGCTTATTTTAAAGTTTTTATAACATGATATATTATAAAAAAAAATCGAAGCACACAATACAAAAAAAAAATGTATCTAGTATCATTCTAGATAGAGAAAAGTACTCGCTAGGCTATCTATGACATGAGTAAGAATTGCTACCCACCTACTTTCAAAATAATCATGGACATTTAAATATTAAAAAAGGAATTGATTAGGCTACCTATGACTAAATAAGAGTTATTCCCCACCTTTCGAAACTATCATGTACATTTAGGCTATCATATTTTATCAACATCCTTTCTATGATGCAACACATTACAACTTTGCATTATATTTTTGCATCATATGAGTTGATGTACTTGTAAGGTGCATAAATTCCAAAATAATTGTCCAAATACCCATGTTTCCACTAAATTAACTGTTCAAGTAAGAGACACATTTTATTGTAGGAAGTATGCATCAATCAAACACTGCTCTACTCATAGTTTACAAACCCAACCAATTTTTCATACTCAAACACATTAAAGACTAATCCACAATAACAAACAATGCTGAAAATAATATTCTTCATCAAACATCTACCAATGCATAAACAATGAGGAGACAAGAGACACATAGAATATGTGATCAACTAGGGCCAAAACCTCTCCAACATGAGAGTAAAACCCAAATGAGATCTTCTTCTTATATAGACTTCAATTGACAAATACCAAGACCATGGCCTAGACCCTTGACCCAATGACCTCTCCAAGACCAAGTCACAAGCCTCCTTGATTCAACTTCCTTATTTTTCCTTGAGTCAACGATGATCAAGCTTCTTCTTTCAATAACTTGACTATCCTTCAAATTCCAATTCCATGGATCAGATCTGTAGTTCTTGGCCCTCTTGCATAAACCCTAGAAAGTGTGGTTGACCAACCTTTTGAACCTTGATCTTCTTCGCTTGGATGGTATGAACTCTTATTGTAATTTGGCGTGTAACCTTGCTTATCTTCTTCCTTGATTCAACTTCTTGGACAACAACAAGATCTTCAACCTTTTTTGTAGTAGATAGTTCTTCCTTCCTTCGCACATGTGGATCTATTAGCCCTAAAACAGACCCATAAACAACACCAAAATCTTCTCTCTTTGTTTCCTTCTCTTGGTTGGTTATCTTCGCACTTCTTATTACAAACTTACTTAACCAAATTTACTTGTCCACAAATGGAGGATGAGCTGCCCTATATATAGTGTTTTGTCCATCAAAAACACATGCTAGGAAGTGTTAAGGAGTGCTAGGGGAACACAAGGGAGCAATAGGTGAAAATAATGCATGCAAATGAACGATTAAGATTTTGTGACAGGAAGTGTTAGTGAGTTCCAGGTGTGATAAGGAGGGAGTGATAAGGTATGTTAGGTAGTGTTAAGGCATATTAGAAGCCAGGGAAACATGCCAAGATGTGTCAGGTGCTAGGGTGTGCCAATGCATGCCATAGAGTGTTATGGAGTGCCAGGGAAACATAAGGGAGCACTAGTTTCAAATGCATGGAAATGAATGACTAAGAGTGTGTGATAAGGAGTGTCAGTGAGTTCTAGGTGTGCTAAAGAGGGGACGACAAGGTATGTTAGGTGGTGCCAAGAAATGCTAGAGTGTTAGGGTGACATGCCAGGGTATGCCAATGTGTGTCAAGGTGTGCCAATGTGTGTCAGGGTGCACCAATGTGTGTCAAGGAGTGTTAGGGAGTACGACATAAACATAAAGGAAAACTAGTTCAAAATGCATGGAAATGAACAAATAAGATTGTATGATAGGGAGTGTCAGTGAATTCCAAGTGTGCTCAGGAGGGAGTGAAAAAGTTATATGCTAGGTAGTTCCAAGGCATGCAAGAGTGCCATGACATGTCAAGGAGTGCTACGGTATGATAGGGAGTGCTAAAGCATGCCATGGCATGTAGGGAATGCCAACATGTGCCACATAGTGGCAAGGGATTGTTAGACATGCCAGGTGTTATGCCATGTCAAGATGTAAACTATGTTTCTTAGTTGTTTTATGGCCATGGTTAGACGTGAGCCTTGACTTGGTAACTTCTTAAGTGAGATGAGCTAAGATTGGGCATGAGTAGCATAATATGAGTTATAGGCCATTCCTAGGTGAACAAGGGCTAGTATAGTTGTAGTAACTATAACTTGGTCAAGGTGTTGTAGTCGAGGTAGGACTTGGTTGGTTCTCAAGTCTTAAAACTAATAAGGGTAGTTATGAGGGCATGATAGCTAAGGAGTTCCAGGGAATGCCAAGGAATGAAAAGGTGTGATAACACATGCCAGACAATGTCAATGCATGTCGAGGAGTGTTGGGGAGTGTGAGGGCATCACAAGGGAGAACTAGATCAAAGTGCATGGAAACAAACGAATAAGAGTGTCTTCCAGGTGTCCCAAGGATGAAGTGTATTAGGATAATTTCATAATAGGACTTGCAATAGGTAAGCCTACGATTACGATAAGGGGATGGAAAAAGCAATTTTAGACAAAGGGAGACTTTTGTCTAGGGACAACACTATTTTTTCAATGACTTAGTTGCATGGAAAATTTTAGGGGCTAATGTTCGCCCAGTGGGCTAATTTTCCATGATTTTTCCACAAAAAAGATTCGCCAATTTCCAATTTTATAATAGACGATTCGCCCAAATTTTAGAATATAAAATTATTTTACCTTAAAAATCGCCAACATTATATAGAGACTATATATAAAATAATTATAAATTTGAATAATTTTACAAATATATCAATAAACATTTATAATTTGCATATTAGGGATTAGTGAGATTCGCCAATGTTTTAAACTTCATGAAAATTTTCCATCCTTAAAATTTTCCTTGCTTAGTTGGGTTCCAAAGTCACAAAAAAAGTAAGGCTATCTATGAGGGCATGACAACTAGGGAGTGTCAAGGTGTGCAAGGAATGCCAAGAAGTGATAACACATGCTAGAAAGTTCCAAGGCATGCTAGTAATTCCAAGAGATACCAAGTGCTAAGGCATACCAAGAGGTGTCAGGTGCTAGGGTGTGGCGCCAATGCATGCTAGGGAGTTCTAGGGAAACACAAGGGAGGAATAGTTTCAATTGCATGTATATGAATGAATAAGAGTGTGTGATAGGGAGTGTTAGCAAGTTCTGGGTATGCTAAGGAGGCATTGACAAGGTATGTTAGTTAGTGCCAGGGAAACACAAGGAAGGACTAGTTTCAATTGCATGGAAATGAATGAATAATAGTGTATGATGGGGAGTGTTAGCAAGTTCTGGGTGTGCTAAGGAGGCATCTCTAAATTTTGGGAGGGTTTGGAGAAAATTTTGTGTTTTGGTGTAGACTTGCACTTTTTTGGCAATTTTTTGTCTAGCAGCACAACGAGCTCACACTTTGCTTCTTCCTCAAGGCTCCAAATGATGTAAAATCAGCATTTTTGGAAAGCTTATGACCCCATTTCAAACCCCATTTTCCAACTTTCCTAGTCTGGGGCTCAAGTTTTGAGAAATTTTTAAAAAATAGGCCACAAATCACCTTTCTGCCCCTCTCTTTCCATTTCGTTGCGCACATGGAGACAGCTTGGGAGAATGGACATATCTCAGCCAAAAATTGGTCATTTAGGGTGAAACAATACTCTAAAAACATCTACACTCTCCCAGATTTCTAGAAAAGGCTTCCTATCTGGATTTTGACTTCAGAAAGGCACTCAAAAATGGCCTCCAACAACTCGTTGTATACCTGGAAATTTCTGAGATTTTTGTAAAATTTTCACTGTGTAATTTTTTGTAATTCCTAGTTTGACTCTAGTAAAAGTCAAAAGGGTGAAGTAGATGAATGTGAGGGGTAAAAGTAAATGTAAATAATGGGTGTTTAGTATTTATAAGTTGTTTTGATGTAAATTTGACTTCATTTATGAGATAGGTTGGAGTCTAAGTTAATTTTAGAAGTCATTTTTAACTTCCCTAGACATTAGGGTTTGGTTAGAACACCTCATGGAACAGTTCCGAGAGTCATTGATTCAACCCCTAAGAGTGGGGAGATGTTGTTTTTGTTTTTATGTATTAGCTTCTCAGTGATAGAACGGGTTGGATTTTAGAGGAGAGAACTATTGTAGCTTGTACTTGGATATTTTCTGGAAATCAAAGGACACAATTTGCAACTATTATCTAGGAATTCATGTGCAGTAAGTTTGTGACGTCATTTTTTCTCTATTATAGCTTTATATGAAAGATATTAATCTTCTCTTTCCATTCATCAATTATTCAATGGTTTTCCTTACATTTTATAAACAAAATTCCTTTCATAAAGCTCTGTTTTGATGGAAAAATCATTATGTGTTACTTTATTTCTTGCTTAATGAATTCATGTTTCATGCTCATTAATACCTTTCGCTTCTTATAAACACTAAACTACACTGAAAAACCCTAAGATCCATCACAAAATTAATGCTACCTTTCTCCTTTTTGTATTTTTTGTTGTAACCCTTTGATCCTCTAACCTAGCTACCTGGTTTTTCTCCCTTATCCAGCAACAAAACCCTAAATTTTCCAAAACCCACTTGAACCTAACTATCTAGCCTAAAATCCTTTTCATTCCAGTCATCTCTTCGTTGTGATTTCATAGAGAGAGAATTCTTTGGTTTAGTAGGGCTACCTACCAAAATAAAAGCTTGGTCTATGATTACCTCCATCGATCTCCTCATCAACCTGGGACATTGTGGAGGATAACAAAGGGCATGAAAACTAGGGAGTGCCAAGGTGTTATAGTGAATGTAATGTTCCCAAGTCATGGAAAAATGTAATGCTAGTTGTAAGGTCATGATTTCCAAGGTGTGTTAGGGAATGCTAGGGCATGCTAACATGTGCCAGATAGTACGAAGACATGTCAAACAAGATAAGACGTGCCAAGTGCGAAGGCATGCCAAGATGTACAAGGGTGTGACAATGCATGCCATGGACTGTCAAGGGAACAAAAGGGAGGAACAAGTTAAAATAAAAGTAAATGAGCACATAATATGGTTAATAAGTCATCAATTTACCTTTTCCATGAGGGTCATGCTAGGAAAACTAACACTAGGTGCCAAGTGTCAATGCATTCTAAGTGCCAAATCTTCCTCCGTTTCTTTTCATATAGTTTCTAGTAATTGATTTCAAATAACTTTAATATTAAACAATGCCAAATCATACCAAGCCATCTCAACGCATGCCAAACATGCTAATACTTGCCAAGTGCCAACACGTGCCAAGTGCCAATGTGCATCAAGGAGGGTGATGCATGCTATGAAGTGGAAGAGCATATCGAAGAGTGCTAAGGTGTGCTAGAGAGTGCCAATGCATCCTAAGGAGTGTTATGGAGTACAAGGACAACACAAGGGAGCACTAGGTCAAAATGCATGGAAGTGAATGAATATAAGGGTGAGCCGGGGAATGTTAATGAGTGCTAGTTGTCATGCCAAGGAGGGAGTGACAAGGTATGCTAAGCACGAGTAAGGCATGCCAGGTAATATTAAGGAATGTCAATAAGTGCTAGAGTGTGCTAGGTATTTTCAGGGTGTTCTAGCATGTGCCAAATAGTGCTAAGGCATTCCAGGTGCTAAGACATGCTAGGATGTGCATGGTGCCATAGTATGCCAATATGCGTCAAGGAGTTTCAAGGCAACAAAAGGAATAAACAAGCTAAAATGCAAGGAAATGAACACATAAGAGGGTTAATAAGTCAGGACTTTATCTTTTTCAAAAGGGGCATGCTAGGCACACTTATAATATGTTCCAATACATGCCAAGTGCCAATGTGTGCCAAGTTCTAATGTTTTTCAATGCAATATTTTGCCAAGGTGTTCCAGGGCATGCCAACACATGATAGGGGAGTGATATGCTATGCTAGGGCATGCCAACATGTGCTTGGGCATCCTACTCATGGCAAGATGTTCTAGGTACAAAGATGTTCCAAGACATGCGAGGTGCCAAGGAATGTTAGTGTACTATTCCAAAGCATGTTAAGGTGTGCCATGAGTGTTGAGGAGTGCTAGGTCTCTCTCATTAATATAATTGATAGAGTTTGATTATGTATTAAATAATATAGTTCCTACACACCCTAGTGGAACTTTATTTAAAGGAATTTGCTAGATAATAAACCTAATAGAGATGAATCATGTGTTGACTCATAGGAAAACTATATTCTTATGACTTGAGGGAAATGATACACACTAATTAATTCTTAACAAATTGACTGACTATTATAACCACTATGACCTTGGACAAATAATAAAAAAGACTCCACAACAATGGTCTTAAATTGTTATCTTTTGACAAAAAATACAGTAACAAGTACATAGCTTCATCAAAAACTCATTGGAATGATCAATGATGATGAACATTTTTTGACCATCACCAAAAGTAGCCAAAAAGAGCATTGGTGAGGGTCAATAAAATATTGTCACTAGAAGTTTCACCAAAAAGAGAATTAGTGATGGGTCTTTAATGACCCTCACCAAAAGTGTCACCAAAGAGATAATTACTGACGGGCCTTTAACGACCCTCACCAAAAGTGTCATTGAAAATGGATTTGGTGACAAACCTTAAAGGAACATCACTATATACACTTACACCAACAATTTTTTAAAGACCGTCACCATATGCAACATTGGTGACGGACCTTAAAGGTCCGTCATAGGCATGAAGCGTCATAAAAAACTCATTGGAATGATAAATGATGACGAACATGTATTGACGTCAAAAAAAGTAACCAAAAATATCATTGGTGACGATCAATAAAATATCGTCACTAGAAGTGTCACCAAAGAGAGAATTGGTGATGGGCATTTAACGACCCTCACCAAAAGTGTCACCAAAGAGAGAATTAGTGACGAGCCTTTAACGACCCTCATCAAAAGTGTCATTGAAAATGGCTTTGGTGAAAAACCTTAAAGGACCATTGCTATATACACTTACAACAATGCTTTTTTAAAGACCGTCACTATATGTCACATTGATGATGGACTTTAAAGGTCTGTCACATGAATGACCCTCAACAATGACCTTTTTTCTTGTAGTGTCTACTGACAATGTTATTATTATAGACAGCCCAGATCACACCACCAAGGTAGATATACAATTGAAAAAATTAATGAGGAACTTGAATATATGGATATTGACACAACGAAAGAAGAGTAAATTATGAGGACCCCTATGTCAACTTTAACCACTTTCTCTAGTAGAAAAAAATATTTTCCTTAGTAGCAAGAACAATGTACCCATATATCTATTCCACAAACTTGTCATGACACATCCATGACTCCAATTTATATGAAAAACCCTCTAGAGTCTTTTTTATTTAAACCTATCACTGAAGTACAAATTGTTTATGAAACTATTCCATCCATGACTCAGTGTTACTTTAATGATCAATCCAAGTAAGTCGTCATAAAAATGAAGAAAATAAAACTTGACAATTTTGAAACCATTTTGGAATTTAGTTGGAAAGCAACAGGAAATGTTGACGAAAAAGTTGAAAATTCCTCCTAGGCTCTAGGATCCTTTGTCAATTACAACTAGCACCATGTTGCTGAACATTCCACCACTACAAGAACAACCTCTAGAAGATAAAACATCTTGATCTAGATCTTGGGGGGATGCCCCCAAGATCTAAAATATTAAAATGGATCTTGGGGGAGGGGGGGGAGGCCCCCAAGATCTAAAAGATTAAAATGGATCTTGGGGGGGGGGGGCGGGAGGCCCCCAAGATCTGAAAAACTGAATTGCCATAAGAAAAAGAGTAGAATTCCCAATAAAAAAACCACAACTTTTTTTTATTAAAACGGAGAATAATTGTAAAAGCTACATTGTGGTGGACAATCTGTTCTTTTACAAAATGCGACTTGTTACTTATAGCCTTTTTCGATTACAATACCACGGGTAAATTCCATGGGTGGATGTCACAATACCATGGGAAAATACCATGGGTGGATGAATACCATAGGTGGATGCCACTTACAATACCATGGGTGGATAAATACCATGGATGGATGCCACTTATAATACCATCAACAAATTCCATGGGTGAATGAATACCATGGGTTGATACCATTTTCCATTCGGATCACATCTACAAAGTGAAATTTGGAAAGCCAAAGATTTCAGTGAAGAAAGTTGGCAGAAGCATTCTACAGCGCATGTAGGTGGGTTCGACATTGAAAGAGAGAACCTGCGAAATTAATACCAAAATAAATTGAACGAATTGAAGCTGAAACACTCCACGGACATGCAGGCAATTGAAAATGCACATCCATAAGAAATCCAAATATTGAAGGAAGAATGTGACAACAACATTGTAACCATGACAATTGCATTGAAAGAAGAAATCAAAATTCTTAAGTTTCAATCAATTCCAAGTAATGAAGAAAAGTATAGCCTGGAGGTTTTTAAGGTGCAAGCAATATAGGCAAGCAAAATCTTGAGAAAAGAGCATGCTACGTTTTGTAGAGAAATGGATGAAATTTGCACATTATTTCAATAGAATATCGATCTTGACGACTTAATATAAACTTTGGTGGAAGAAGACAAGTACATCAAACATCAATCCTTGAATGGGAAAGAAAGTTCCAACCTAAGCACATCTCAAAAGTATTTAAATGGATAAAATACTAATGTTCGCTTCTTTGAGTCAATGAGAGTTGTTGGCTTGTTGGGGCCTGACTCAGGTTCAGAGTTGATTTAGCCAAACAAATCCCGGTGCTACTGGCCCTTGCGGCAACAGTCTGCGGAGCGCAGATTGTATCCTCACCTGAAGTGGTATGGGAGGGTGCTAGAACCAGGTTTCCGCACCCTGGAGATGTCTGATGGTTTCAAGTGGTTCGCGGTTCGACCCTGCGTGCACGTCGCTATGCGCACTTACCCATACCTCGCAGCCTGTGATGCTGCCTTCGTGCAACCCTACTCAGGGGCCGAACAATGTTATTACCAAAGTCATTACTAGTAATCTAATATTAGCAAATTAACTTAGCTTATCTGTGTGTTTTCAGTTATACTTAACAACATTCACCATTCATACAAGTGTGCACAGTAAAGAAACAATATATTCGAAAATGATATCAAACATGTAATAACTCAAAACCAATACACAGAAGTGGTAAAAGACCTTTCTTTATTAATCTCTTCTCCGGTTACAGACTCAACTCTACCCTGCGCACTTAGCTGCAAGGGTCTGCGCACTCAGCTACAGAGCCTCTTCCTACTCTACGAATCAAGACACATTTCGCACTTTTACTTAATCTCTAGGACCCTTCATGCCTATCCTCTATTAGATTCCATTAGATCCCTTTACAACTTAGAGCCTCACTCTATTTATACAACCCAATGGTTCGCGGACCATGGGTAGGCCAACATTACATTCAAAACTTAGGGCGAACAACCCTATGACTCTAACATACATTTTGCGCCTACAAGTCACGAAGCTTTACAACAATATCAACTCAAAACTTGGGAATTGAGCACCAAAACATGCCATGGGGGGATTCCATGCCCAACAGGACCCCCTCGGTGCACTGCTTGTCTAGTGCAACCACCTGCACTGGTACCTCATCAATGTAGCACTTCCTCATAATTTTGTCGACCAGGAGTTGGGTTTCTACGCGCACCCCTTTGTCCTTGATGCTGGAGATGATGTAGCCCCTCTTCTTCTTCTCCAGCTTATATTTTTCCTTCATGGCTTCTGCAAGGGCCAAATTGCTACCCTTTCCTTTGGCTATGGTCGTGGGGTCCTTTCCTTTATAGGGGAGCTGAGAAATGCGGTGAATGAGGTCTACCATGATGGGAATAGGATCCTCCAACCATATATACCCATCATGCACCAGGCAGATCCGCTGCCTGATGACGAAAATGGTGATGGACACGCGGTGGAAATGTGGTATCCATAATAAGTGTAGCAACCCAGCCTTTTCCACATCGCGCAACCACTTCTGCGGCTCTAACGTTATCACCGCCCCCTCAGTATTATGCTTCATTAGGTACCCAGTCTCTAGGTGCGGGAACTTCTTGCAGTCAGCGAGGTCCCAGTCTTCAAATTTCATGGTTGGCATGCAGCTTAGGTGCATGCCCTCAAACACAATTCCATCTAGGAAGAGCAGGGTCTGGAGTGAACTCTTTGTTTCGTCCAGGTCCTTTGGCACTTTGGGTTTCCCTTTCTGTGGAGGCACATACGCGTGCAGTTTTGTTGTGGAGCATGTAGGTTGAATATCTTCCTCCATATCTTCGTCTTCTTCCGTTGTGATGATAAGGGCCTGTAAATCCTCTTCTTCCTCATCTGTTTCGATCATGACAACTTTCCCTTTTTCTGCCATTGATAGCTTGGTGCGCAGTGGGTTTCTTGGGGACATGTGTACTGGAGCCATTACTTGTTTATCTTTCTTGGGCCTAAGAGTTCGTGGTGATTTGGGGATTTCTGCCACAACCCCAACACCTTCTGGATCATCCTCCACCATTGGGGTCTGCGCGGCCTCGCCGATGGTTACCTTTTCAATCCCTAAACCATCCTTAGTGGTTGTCATCGTAGCTAGGCTATATTTTGTCACTTGCGAACTTAGGGGCTCAATTATCGCTCAGTTCTCAATGTTGAGAGCTCTTCTCAAGCACTCAATTCTCAAATGACCAAGTGTTGTTTGCTAGCCAGCCCTTTGTGTTTTATAGTGCCTTTCGAATTCGAATTCGACCATTCCCCCTAATTTCGGGCCATTAATGCTTTCTTGGTGGCAGATTTTCCCAAATCTTGCCCATAAATCGCATCTTAAATTCCTGTTGCCTACTCCATTTGGCCTCAAATCGAGCATCCCATCGTGAATAGTGACTCCAACGATCACTTTCCAGCTAATTCGTGTAGCAGCGCAGCCCTCTATGCGTGATCGCAGACCCTGTGATGCTCTGCTTCTGCGTGCATCCCCAATATCGCACAGCTTCCGGGAAGAATAGTTTATAGTCTCGCGCTTCCTTTCAACTACCTGGAGTGCTAAGACTGTCCTTCCTACGGCTAGTCAGGTGGTCGCACCACCCATGTGGGGCTCCATCCCATCCTCACCATGGTTTGCAGAGAATCCCAATCTTCCATTGTTGTGGTCGGCATCATGCATTCTACTATTTGCAATGCACTACTCTGGTCACTATGTTTGGAAATATGCGGTCCAAGCCAAGGCAGTAGACTAACCAGTTCACGACGATAGTTTTCTAATTTGTTAGTATGATTGTATGCACCTTGCCTTGCCATCCTCAATTTTTTGACAAGAAATTCTTCCTTTATTTCGTTTTCCAGCGTCTTGACCTCCGCATCCATGAAAGCACTTTTCTCCCTTAGCCATACCCAGTCTTTTTCAAGTTCACAAAGTCTAAGGTTTCCCTATCGGGTTTCTTCCTAAAGTCTTACGTGTTCTGTTTCTCATGGTTGTGTGATTCCTTCATTTCGGGCTTCACAGACTGTCATATCTATGGGTGCTACTACCCATGGACTAGGCTTCGCATTCTCCATAGGGATTACAACCCCTGCTTCATACTTCAGCTTCAGGATTGCTCGCATGGTAAGGGTTTTGCACATGGTCCTATAAGCCCATAGAACAACTGGTACGCGCAAGTCCCAGTCAGTGTGTCTCACATGGTGGACCGTGTTCAGCACTTCGCACACCTTGTCAAAGGATTCCCTATGTATAATCTTCGACGCACTTGGTCTTATCATAATTTTTCATTCACACCCTTGTCTTGCCTACTCCTGCTTGTTGTTCCTATTTCCTATCATGAGGACGTTGTGCGTTCATGCAGGTTGCGTACCATATGCATGTACCCATCTGGAGAGGTGGGCACGCAGGCTATTTCGTCAATTATACGCAGCCTTCCTCCACAAGTGAGGCTTTCCAAATTGTATAAGCATCACCCTTCTGCATTCGTACTAGCTCTCAATACTTCTCTAATGTGTACCCCACCACCTTGCAAGCGTAGCACGCAGTGCCCATTTCAGAGCGTCAAAACACTGGTGTTTGCGCACTTCGGTTTCAAATTTGTTCAGGAATTCATCCACCGCTATCAACCCATCATACATAGGCAGATCCCTTACCTCTGTTGTCACGTAGCGCAATGATCTTATCATCATGTTGCAATTGAGCGTGGTTACCTCGTGTAACCGGTTTTGCCATTGTTTTGTTTCTTCATCCAAATCTAATGTGCAGGAGCTTTTGCACTCCCACGAAATCCTGCCATCCGTTGTAGGATTTACCCAATCCTATTCCCGAGCAATTATCTTGTAGACACAGTCTAGCTCATTGTCGCTCTCATCATCATGCACTAGCTCTGTTTAGCACAATCCTTCCGCAGGGTCTAAAGGTACCACTACGCGCAGTGACTTTTTCTCAAAACTCCTTTTGTGCATCTTTAGGTTTATCACTCTGTTCATATCAGTGGCCCAATCGATTCCCAGTAGCACGAGATAGGGATTTTTGTCATCGACAATCTATATCACTTCGAAATTTTCAAGCGTGCTCGCACCTTTGATGTCTACCGTTATTCGCTACAATCTTCCCATCGATAGGATATTCTGTTGGTTCACCATCCTTAATTAAATAGGAGACCATTGCAACGCAAGCCTACCCATGCGCTCCCATGTCTACTTTGGAAATACGTTCGCATTTGATCCTAAATCCAGAATCACTTGATCCATTTTATATTCTCCAATTTGCGCAGTCAATCTCATTTCCCTTCATGTTCGCAATGTGTGCTTTTCGAGCTTGAGGACTACACGCGGTTCTCCTGACCTAGCGCAACTAGTGATAAGTTCCTGCAGTCCCTTCATCGCTTTGTTGTCACGCAACAGCTTCATGCATGTCTCCAGAAAGGTAGCGAGCATTGAAGGATCCATCTCCGGCTCTAGTTGATCCTTACTACCTGAAGTGGATGCCTCTGTGAAGATCTTCTTAGCTTCCATGAAGTCTCCTTCACGCGCTCTAAATCAAACTTTGGTTCCTTTGTTGGTGCCTTGCGAACCCAGGCACTTTCTTCTGGCTACTTACCCTTGTCATCTCCTGTCGTGATACCACTTCGGAGCATAGTGTTTACATTCGGGTCCTCCTTGCGCGGCTCAAACCTCATCATTTATAGGTTTTGATTTGATCGAGGCTGGAGTATTCCTTTATCGTGCAACCTTGATATCAGTGTAGGGCAGTCCTCCATCTCATAATCAAACTGAGTACAATATAAACATGATGCTCTCGTCAGATTTGTACAATCACAAGCATAATTCCCTGGACCTTCACAATTGTAACAAATCAGCTGTCTGCGACCCCTTCTTGGTCCCATTCCACCTCGACCTCGTTCACGTCCCTGAAATCCTGCACGCACCATCCCTGCATTTTGTTCGAGGGCTCGCGTTTCGGTCTGAACTCTGTAGGCAAGAGTCCAATCCATCATCAATTCATAACTTCTATAGGTGCGTTCATCATGGCCTACTGACCTACAAAAATTACAGAACAACTGTTGGGACGTCTGTGTATACTTTTGTAATAGGTGACAGTTATATGTAGCGTGCTTTCCTCCTATCTAACAAATCATGCACCATAATGTAGGTGTCATGCTCAGCCCTGCTTGTTCCTCTAGTCTTAATGGCATTGGCCCTCCTCCCACTAGGTAGTTCGCGAAGACTAGACAATGGTCCTTGTCATGCCCCTGGCCTTTGCATTTTATGCACCATACCTCCTCGCACGCTTCTGGGTGAGTTGTCATGTCCTGTTTCAAACTCTGCATTTCCAGACACAAATTTTTCAGTTGCACATGGATTTGTTGGACTCCTAGGCTAGGATCTTGTATTGGGGTCTCATGCAGTCTCATTTCAATCTCCAAACCTTCGACCTCGGTGGATAACTTCTGCTGCGAGAGCGCCATCCTTATATGCAGCGTTAGTGACCCTATAAAACATGCGTGGTGCTGCCCATCTGTAAAGGTCATGTTGGCTTCGCGAATCATACTCTTCAGTCTCTGATCCAGCGCCCAGGGAGTATCGCCTAGAATCATCACGATTTCCTTAAACCGGATAATCGATTGTCTCTCCGATTTTGGCCTGCTAGATTCCCTATTCAACGCAACCTGGATATATACGATCCGCGCGTTTGGATGATCACTAGAATTCTTAATCTACCATGTGAGTGTGCGATCCTACAATGCACTTACCAGTGTTGCCTTCTTTATATTGCCATCCATAACTCCTTGTGCTTCCCATACGGCCTTTACCACGAACCAAAATTGGTACAGATCTTCGTTCCCTACTCCTTTGAACACTGGAAATTTTATCTTGCTCGTCATATTGAACTATGGTGGTGGCAGAGGTGGTGTGGGTGGAGATGGGGGTGAAGATGGTGAGACTGGTGGTGGTGTAGGTGGAGGTGGTATGCGTGGAATTCACTGCCTTATCAGACTGATCGCACTTCTTGGTGAAACTTTCATGAGCTCTTCCTCACTTTCTCACCGAGGTGAAATCAAGGGGCTATTCTCTATCTCTTCGCTACCTTTGTTTCTATAGATCCTCTCACTTCGCGTAGCCCCAAACATCAATTTATTCACATAACCCTCTTTTCACACAGTAGCATTTTAATCCAACTGTTCAAAGATTTAATATACTTACCTCACGGTCCTTTGAGGAAGCGTCATTCCACCTCGTTGTAGCTAACTATCGTGTCTACAGCGAACTTGATGATAAACCCTCCTATAATTCGATCGAGCCAATGGTCCACAGTGCGCGTGATCTTATCTTTCAATGCTTCTAGTCTGTGCACCAACTCTGGAGTCCACACAATCGGTTTGTCGAGCCTACACCTCCCTTGACTATCTACTTCTTTGCGATCCACTCATACAACTTAGAGGGGAAGGATGCAAAGAAAATTTTGTCGATTTCCGTATATAAGTAGTGCTCTAACCACTGTTCCTTTGATACTCACGGATTCCTAATTTCCTGCACCGCGAACTCATGAATTTTTCTGTCCAACCACCCTTGAATTTCTTTCTTTGTTAGATTCCAGTGACATGAAATCAGACATCCCTTATTCAGATCCCGGTCTCGGCAACAGAACCATTTTTTGGCTTGTTGGGGCATGACCTAGGTTCGAAGTTGATTTAAACAAAAAAATCCCGGTACTACTGGCCCTTTAGGCAATAGTCCATGAAGCGCAGACTAACATCTCACCCGAAGTAGTATGGGAGGGTGCTAGAACCAGCTTTCCACACCCTGGAGATGTCTGATGGTTTCAAGTGGTCTGTGGTTCGACCCTGCGTGCACGTCTCTATGCGCACTTACCCGTACATCGCAGTCTGTGATGCTACCTTCACGCAGCCCTACTCGGGGGCTGAACAGTGTTATTACCCAAGTCCTTACTAGTAATCTAATATTAGCTTATTAACTTAGCTTATTTGTATGTTTCCAGTTATACTTAACAACATTCACCATTCATACAAGTGCGCGCAGTAAAGAAAGAGTATATTCGCAAATGATATCAAACATGTAATAACTCAGAACTAATACACATAAGTGGTAAAAAAACCTTTCTTTATTAATCTCTTCTCTGGTTACAGACTCAACTCTACCCTGAGCACTCAGCTGCAGGGGTCTGCGCACTCAGCTGCGGACTCTACTAGGCCTCTGTGCACTCAGCTGTAGAGCCTCTTTCTACTCTACGACTCAAAACACACTTCGCACTTTTACTTAATCTCTAAGACCCTTCATTCCTATCCTCTATTAGATTCCATTAGATCCCTTTACAAATACGCTGACATTAGATTCAAAACTTATGGCGGACAACCCTATGACCTAAACATACATTTCACGCCCGCAATTCACAGAGATTTACAAGAATATCAACTCAAAACTTGGGCTTTGACCCCCAAAACATGTCGTGGGGGGATTCCATGCCCAACAAGAGTTTGAGGCAAAAGAAATAAAAGAATGCATCAAAAGGGCCACTTAACACTATCTGTCAGTATGGGAGATAAGGACAAATTTTGTAGAGGAATTTGATCTCTTAACATCCAAACCACTAAAAAATTTGAAACTCGAATCAATGCAACACAATCTCAAACAAAGTCCCACAAATGACCAGAGAGTCATAACCACCCTCAAAACCTAGAATCAACAAAAATTTCAAAGATTTCTACAGGAATTTCTCAACTATTTTCATATTGGGCTAACTACATCAAGGAAAACACACCACATTTGGTTAACATTGACAAAGAAGAGTCAGATGCATAGTAGGAAGCTTGAATTCTCTTCTAGATTTTCCTAGAGAAAATCCACTTAGGAACAATTAAAATTTTAGAGCTGGATTTTTGCTTTCTTGCAAACAAATCTTACATATTTTCTGTTTCTAGACTATTAAATAAAGTTTCCTTTTATTCAACGTTATTTATATGACCTCTTATGTTGGAGTAGGGGTTTGTATTCCCATGACTTCGAAGACTTTTATTTTCCAAGGTATTTTTTGAAGTGAAAGGTTTTTTAAGACGAATACCATGAATTGAATGCATCATTTTCCTCTGATCACTTTCATTTTTTAATGGATGTTCCTTCTCTTCACTTGTCAAGTTTACAAAGGTTTATATCTCACTCAATATTGACATAATGTGCTTGAGAATTCTTTTTCACATATGATACACCTTTTTTTTCTTCCTGAAAGCAACTTGCAACCAATTACTAAAGTGAGTATTTTTCAAAATGAAAATTGCCAGTTGTATGCGTACTAACCTTTGCGATTCATTCCCTACAATATCTTTAATTTTTAAATGGATGTATATCATGCTCAATTCTTAACTATATTCATGTCTATGTATGGCAAAATATTTCCATATTCTCTTAAACACTCCTTAGGATATGGAAATCTATTTTTTTTTCTCTTTGAAAGCAATTTTCACTCAACTGCAGTATTCTTAGTATAGTACAGTAAAGTGCTCATGTTCACAAGATAGTCTCCTTTCATGTAATTTTTTTTTCCGGAAGTACATGCAAATATATTTTGGGAAGAAAGTTAGTATTTCAACATGGATTTTTTGAAGTTACACCTTTTTGTACGACAAAACTCTTACTTCAATGCAGACTGACCCACCACATTCACTTTCTCTCATGAATTTTATCTCTTTACAGGCAAATTTTCTAGCCAACCTTTAACTCTATTATTGTATATATGTGCCTGAATAAAGCAATAGGTTGTTCTGCACTTGTTAGCATACCTTGATGCATGTTTCTTTCTCTCAAAGAAATTTTTTTTATGTTCTGTGATTGCATAGGTATTTCATAGTCAACCCTCTTTTTCAAACTACGGTGCACTTAATCATTTATGTTTTAACCATAACTTATTTTCAAGTATCTTTTTCCCTCATCACATGGAAATATATCTTTCCAAAAACATTTACATTTTGATTTACCAATAAATTGTTGCAGTGGAAGCTTTTTGAAAAACAGAATCATGAGTTGAATGCCTATTTAACTATCACACACATTTCCTGCCTTAAATTTATTTGATTGGTGCATGTATTTCCTTCTCTATTAACCTTATTTATCTCTAGCTCTGCCTGTATATAACAATAATCTATGTATTTTCTTGCAACGCATGCAACAATATTTTTTTTAGAACATTCTAACTAACCAAAACAAATATATATTGTGTGACTGCATATATTTTTTACTGGCAAACCTGAAATTTAAATGACAATGCGCCTAATTCATATGCTTCTCAACAAAACTTCTTTACAAGAAATTATTTTCCTAGCGGCACATCCAACAATATTTTTTTCACAATTTTGTTATTAAACAAAATAAATTTGTTACAATGATATTATCTTTAACCACTCCTCCTCTTTCTTCCTAAGTGTGACATATGCATTGTTTTTCATTTTAGCAAAACATTGGAAAGAAAAAGGTGGTGAGACCTGGAGACCATCTAATGGCTTCACTCTTGATATAGTCGTAAATGTCAAACCTTGCCTGTCTCTGTCCCCTATATTGACAGTGGCTCATTGCAAAGTCATCCCCTATGATTTATGTATGCTAAACGACCATGCCATTTTTAAAGGAATTTGTTTCATATCCCTCTAACAACCGGTGTTATTGTCACATTTCTTGGACAATTTATATCAAACGAAATGCCTTTGTACTTCTAAAAAATAACCATAGAAAATAATGGAAGTGCATAAAGCTCCAAACCAGGCATATTATAGATATCGTAAACATATCCAAGTGCACCATTTACCAACCCAACTTCAACCCACAAATTACATGTCAACATGACATGCTCTCCATGGCGTAACAACACCTCATGCTCCAAAACATCATCATCACTATCAGCTATTTCTATTCTTCTCATCCACTCTACAACACACCTCACAATTGGGATATTAAATGATTTGGGCAACTTCCGATTGTGCAGGTTCACCAAATTATTCATTGCAAATAAGTGAACTAAAGAATCAAACAAACTCTTTTCCTCTAGACATAGGAAACTGTCAACACATGACATGAGAATATCTTAATTATGTAGAGTAGGCTCTGCATTTTTTAAATTTGTTAAAAATTTTGAAAATATTCTTGTCTAGGATCATCTCCCTCTTTCTTGAAGATTTTATCCAAAGTGACAACAATATTAAATCTTTCCCACAACACCTTCCCTATTTTTCTCCCTACATACAAATCTTTATCCTTTACAGAAGGTAGTTTCCCTAGGCCACCCACAAGAATCATCAACCTTCCACCAAAATGAGAGTCCTTCTTCTTAGGAAAGGCTTTCTGCAAATGTGCATCTATCTGTACAAAAAGTCTTAGATCTATAAATATCATCTCATCAATCAGAACGTAACGAATCTGCCTCATTTCTTCCTTAAGTGTTTCTAGGTCTTGCCTGCTGATTGGTTTCATATCTTTTATGAGAATTTTTAAAGTTGAGTTTATTGTCTTTCCATGTATATTGAAGGTAGTGATTCTAGTGGGTGCAAGCAACATCGATGGACTCCTACCACCTGTTGCAACAACTGAAAGAGCATGAAAATTACATTGAATAAGTCAAGACTTCCTAGTTCCAGTTTTACCTTGAATAATCATTCTCAACACATCATTCATTTCAGCATCAACAAAGTGGTGCATAACAATCTCAAAAGCAGCTCGTTGTTTCTTATACAAAAAGGAATGTGCAACTATTGTCTACCAAATTGACTCACTAATAAAAACACCCACTAACTGACCATATTTTATAAAATCGATAGCTTATTCCATTATTTTATCTGGCACAATTCTTTCCTACCAATTATAATCAATATCGTAATCCCTTCTTCCAATATTGTCAAGGTCGAAAATCGTTACACTTTTCGGAGGATAATCCGGGAAAGAATTTTTCACTCTTCAGAATATTTTTCAACATTATATTCATGAACAAGGGGCTCAACATTCTCTTCATTACTCTCATATGGGAAAGGACCCTAATCAACATGCCAAACGTGATACCTAAGATTCCTCTAATTTTCAATGATAATTTTGCTTGAATTTCCTGTATTTGAACCAATGTCATGAAATGGCTTATACAAAAGCAACTCACTCCAAAAAATGTTTCAAACTCTTCTGACCCATTGTTTGGAATAACATAGAAACGTGTCCAGACTCGAATAATTGCATGCAATTTACTTGCATGCCTCGTGTCTTCTCTTTGCATCATATCTCCATGATCTCGCAGTTTCTATCAAAGATAAATGCTCCAAGAATTGGGGGCGATTTTGATATAGCTCAACAAAAGTGTCCTCACATGAAATTTGTTTAGAATGTAGGGATAGTCTTTGGAACAATTTCATGCCAACATTCAAAGAAACAAATTTGTAATAGCACACAACAAGAGGCATCTTTAACAACATATGGCATATTTCTTGTGCACCAATGTCTCGATCAACAAGCGTCTCTACAAGAAACCTCCTATATGTTGACAACGCAAGAGCGTCAAATCCACCCACACTTGAAACTCTTGTCAACATCTTAAGATAAAGTTAAAACCTCCTTTCTACCTTCAAAGATTCTTTTGCAATATATTTCAACACTGCGTGTCGAGAAACAATTGCTTGACAATCAACGTTTTCTCGCCACATAGTGAGAAGGTCAACATTGTGGACATTCAAACGATCATCATTCCATGTTGCTTCATATTTATTTCTTCCCTTTTCATCTACGTACATTGTAGACTCAACACGCACCTCCCATGGAGCATTGTAATGACATGAAATGATAGAGTCCTTCTTCCGTAAACATGAATAAGCACTTCATTTTGAGTGGCTTTGCACTCCGTTAACCAAATCCTCATAATCTTCATTAGGATTGCATGAAAAAATCTGCGAGCTTTTCAAAAAGCATGGGTCATCATTAACACTCCAAGGAACCATCACATTATGATGGTGTGCGTCGCATGGATTCCACATTGTTACATATTTTTCAAAGTAGGACTTGTATTCATCAACATCCAAATGATTTGTGCAGTCTAATGTTTCCATATTCAGAGCTCCTGATAGCCACAAGAAACCATGGATGTGTGTTGAGCATTGGTGTTGCCACTCATACTTACCAATTTCTTTTTTTCCCATAGTTAGAATATAAAAACTAACCCAAAGCAACAAAGGCATCATTCCAAGCCCATAGACAATATGTCAAAATAAAGAACCATGAACCTATACCCAAAGTATTTAGCTCCCAGATACTTCTCAAGGACCACTTCACAAAATATATCAAATATTTGGTGCATGTAAATAAAAACTATATGAAGGCACTGAATAACATTCTCAATCTTTTTTGCATGTTCATTTCATGGATGAAAACATGTCACTGAAGGCATAAGATAATGCAAGTTAGGCCACTTAGTGTCAGCTGCACTCAACGTAAAAAAACCATGTTGGGTAGCCCAATTGTGTGGTCGTGTCGGTTAGCTCAAATAATGGCACTTTGTTAAATATCCCCTTGAACCACTAAAGAGAAAAACCAAACCACATTAATTTCTGTTTCGGTTTATTTTCGGTCACATCCCCAAGTTGCTGATGCAACTCTTGAACAATTCCATGCGTACTCTCATGGATACATTTTTTCAAGAAGAAAGAAGTTGTTCCCTGGCTATGATGACACATAATCATATTCAATGGAAAATACTGAAACTGTGGATGGCTTCCAAATCTCTGATCAGAATACCTAACTAGATTCAAACCATATTCATGCATTTCAACATTTCAAATACATGGATGCAACCAATTAGCATCACCATTGGGAAACAAAGTTTGGAAGGTCATGTCCAACAAACCCCTAGTGTTATATTCATTGACAAGGGATCTGTTAGGCCCCTATACTACTAGTGTAACCCTTTATTGTTATTAGTACAACCCACTTATTATATTGATGTACCCATGTAGTGCCCATATTGTTACTAATGTGCCCCATAGAAGCCCACTATTGTTATTATTGTGCCCTTACATTATTATTGTTATGTCGGCTCTGATTATGTTATGACCCCTTAGACTCCTATATATAGAAAGCAGGTCTTTTCATTTGTATCATCCAAGAATTGTTCATTTATGTAATGTAAAGGAGGTTTCCCCCTCGAAGAGGCTGAATTCTAAGGCGTTGATCTATCTTTTCTATTTTTTCTGGAGCTGGTTTCATAACATTTGGTATCAGAGCCTTGGATTCTAGGGTTTCGCTGCTCCAAAAAGGTCATCGTGGAATTTTCACTATAACGTTTTTTCCGTGACGTTTCAGAAGTCACAAAAAAAACCCATTTGACAAGAAATCGCGCTGAACCTTGGGTCCGAATTTCAGAGCATTTTGCGCAATATTTTCGGAGATATGATTTGAGGAAGTTGGTCTTTTTGCAGACTCCTGAATTACATTCAAAACAGGTGACCTGGGGAAAATAGCCATAACTTTCTCTCTGAGCATTGGATTAAAATTTCGTAAGAAGGTACAGAAAGAGGACGGATTTTAGTTTCTTGTATATCGTTTTTAGAGCCAAAGGTCGAAAAATTGACACGTGGTACTTCATACAAGTTTGCTCTTCTGGAAAGGTCTATAATCAGGTCATCCTGGGAGATTGCACATAACTCTATTTTGGCGAATCCAATTTGGATCAGACTGGTGGCATTAGAAAGAGGACACAGAGGGATACTACAGGTAGGAATTTCAGAACTTAAATATCCGCCAGTATAGATTTACAGTCGTTTCAAGTTCAAGGTCCTAAAATCAAGAAAAAGCAAGATGAGGAAGTTTGATGGCAAGGATCCGGTAAATTGGATACTTCAGATGGAGCAATATTTTGATCTACATGGTGTACCACTGTTACAAAAGGTATGTATTGCATCTTCATATTTAGAACCGGATCAATTTTTATGGTATAAAGGGCTTTTTTCTCCTAAAAAGCTTGTTACGTGGTCAATTCTCACGGAGGAAATGATAGCACATTATGAGGATACAAAGAGCAACACCTCCTTTAGAGCAACACCACAACAATTGGAAAGAGTAAACGGGCTTTGTGACATATTTGAAAGTAAAATTATTGCAACAAGGAAGTCTACCCCTCACAACTATAAAGATGGACGTGTTGTTCCTCCTAGCCTTCCACAACCTACAAAGGTTACACCACAACAATTGGAAGAAAAAAGAGAAAAAGGGCTTTGTTACAATTGTGATAGAAAATGCACTAAAGGTCATAAGTGTGCTGAGAAGAAAATATTTTACATAGGGTATGAAGAGGAGGAAGAAAATGATCAAGAAACATCAAAAGAAGAGGATATATGCCAGGACCCGACCCCAGAGAAAGAAGAAATGAATCAGAACATATCTTGTAAACTATTGGCAAGAATGAACACTCCTCAAACTCTCAAGATAGAAGGAAATATCAAGAAGAAAAAGGTGCAAGAAGTGAAAGATCACATCAAGAAAGAAGAAATGAATCCAAACATATCTTGTAATTCACTGGTCGGAATTACCACTCCTCAAACTAGCAAGACAGAAGGACATATCAAGAAGAAAAATGTTCAAGAAGTAAAAGATCACATCGAGCGTCAAGAAATGAATCCGACCATATCTTGTAAAGGATTAGAAGAAATTACCACTCCTCAAACTCTAAAGATAGAAGGACATATCAAGAAGAAAAAGGTTCAAGCAGTGAAAGATCACATCGAGCATCAACAACAAGTTCTTCAACTTTTAAAGGATAGCGCCACTTCGGTGCAAAATAAAATGAAACAACAGGTAGATCAACATCATAGTGAAAAATGTTTTGATGTAGGCGATTGGGTATTTTTACTGCTACATCTAAAGCAAGCTATTTATGAGAAGGAAATGTTGGCAATACTACATGCACTTAGAAAATGGCGACCTTACCGAATGGGAAGACTCTTCAAGGATGAGGATGTGGAAGCATTGTTTTGTGCTATTTCTATTATCCAACCAGATTGGATAAACGAAGCAAGGGATGAATGGAAGGACAAAGAAGTATGGCCACTTATTCAAAAGTTTCAAAAGATCCCAATTCAAACAATATTGCCAGATATTGAAAAGGAAGGAAAAATCATATTGGAACCTGGAGCAGTCACAGAAACAAGAACCTGACAACTACGAAATCGATCAATTTTAGAGTATCTCATCAAGTGGAAGAACTTACCTGTTGAAGTTTCCACATGGGAGGACAAGAATTTTATACAGAAGCATCAAGAACTACTCAAGCGTTGAGGACAACGCTTTTGAAGGAGAGGGGCATGTTAGGCCCCTATACTACTAGTGTAACCCCTTATTGTTATTAGTACAACCCACTTATTATATTGATGTACCCATGTAGTGCCCATATTGTTACTAATGTGCCCCATAGAAGCCCACTATTATTATTATTGTGCCCTTACATTATTATTGTTATGTCGGCTCTGATTATGTTATGACCCCTTAGACTCCTATATATAGAAATCAGGTCTTTTCATTTGTATCATCCAAGAATTGTTCATTTATGTAATGTAAAAGAGGTTGCCCCCTCGAAGAGGCTGAATTCTAAGGCGTTGATCTATCTTTTCTATTTTTTCTGGAGCTGGTTTCATAACAGGATCTGCCAATATCTGACCATTCGACTACGTTGTGTCTTCTAAAATATACACTTTCAATGCACCTCCTTATCCGTTCCAGTTCCATTCACTCATTAGGAATCTGAGAAAGAAACGATGATGGATGGCAGTGAAAGCCACCATCCCCCAAAATTTCAATGTCCTCAGTGACTCTCCCAGTTTCACCCAGATCAATATCGACATATTGTAGCCTGTCGGACACTTCAGTGAGTCATTATGGTAGAGCATCCACATAATCCATATCGATTTCAACATCCTTGTAATATTTATCCATTTGAATTTTGTAGACCAATGCATCCAACACGCGTTACCTTTTCATGTAGCATTCATAATACTTGGACTCAACTCCATGTCATCTTACAATGAGAAAATCGAGTTACTACACACATCGTGGAGGCTTCCTTGCAATCAAAGATATGTCTTGTGGAAAAATAATCATATGCCCACTATATTTATATTTTCCACCTCAGGCATGTGCAATTTCAATATTAGATTCTCTCGTGCTATTAGCATTTCTTCAACCTATGACAAAACTCCTAGGACCTTAGGTTGCTCATGAGGATCCATGTTATTAAAGTGAGAGAAATGGTGATCATCCCTCTCGCTATTACATATTTTATAGATGGGCCCTCCATGCCATCTCACAACCTGTATACCAGAATACGATTCGTTACAAACTTGGCACACTTCCACAAAAAACAAGTTTTCAATCCTACAATGGAACTTTTTATGCATTTCAATCATCTCACTGGTAAAATGATATTGTCTAGTACTACTCTCTCTCCAAAACACCAACTGAGATTAAGGATGGTCTGATACAACCTCCTGGGTTTGAGAATTTGATTGAACATTTCTTTCCATAAACTCTTGGGAATGCATTCTTCTATTTTGGTTGCAGTTCGGTTGTTCTGCTTGCATAAAGTTAAAATCACAATGCCAAAATGAAACATATAAAAAATGAAAACCTACTAACTTTTAGAGATAAAACATATACATTTTCTATCCCTATGCACCGACCCAACTCAACTTGATGAGCCAACAAAGGTTTCCTTGCTTCCGAATTTACTTCTCCACCACTGTTCACTCCAATATTTCTCTACAACAAAAAAAACCAATTTAAAGATGAACCTAACAATTGCCAAACACATTAGGGGAATTTTGAGGTCTAAAATGGGCCTCCTAAGGAAATTATAAAATAATAGTGGAAATAATAAAATAAAATTACATTACATCATCAAATTTTAGAAGGAAAAAAAAACTAATTTTTCAACTCGTATTTTCAACTTATCTCCCTATAGGTTAACTCAAATTTCGAGCAGCAACACTCGTTGGATGCAAAATTTGATTCATCATCCAAGCAGTACCCGTGTTTCATACTTCCGATAGACCCTTCCTTCTACAAAAAAGATGAGAAATACATGAAAAACGTGATTGTAATAACATTTTTTTCATGTATTTATCATTTTTAATGTAGTTGGGTCCATCAAAAGCATGCAACATGGGTACTCCTTGGATGAGGAATTAAATTTTCCATCTAATGAGTACCCTCGCTGGAAACTTGAGTAAAAACTTAGGGAGATAAGTTGAAAATACAAGTTGAAAAAGTAGTTTTATTATTTTATTACTTTTTATTTTTTTTTACTTTTTTACTCGAAAAATGGTGAATCATGCCCTGTGGTTGACATCATAATCTTAAATCCTATTGGTTCTTATAAAGTTTATTTTCGTTGTACATTTTTCTTAGGAGGCCCATTTTAGACTTGAAAATTCCCCTAATGCATATTCAAATGCACAAATCCCACCAAAATAAGTCCACTTACACGACTTATCTTGTTTGATGAGAGGGACTCTCCATAGATTCTTTATGAATAGAAACATTATCTACACACTTTCTTCCAGACATGTGTCTTCCTACATTCCCAACTCATTATTGAAAATTGTCAACCATCCCAATAAGTATACTACTATCAACAAAAATGTCAAATGGCCGAAACCCATCTTGATGAGTGCACAAACTACCTGATCATTTTTCCTCTGTCTCTCCACCTATATTCCTTTCAACATTGTGCTACACAAACTAATGAAAGAAGACAAAATTAGAACAATTAATATATTCCATTCACATGTAAAAATCATATCAAAACAAAAATACTTTAGGCACCTATTCTCTTCCAAGGGACTGAGTAGGATTAGAATCTGATGGAGTCACGATATTCATTATATAGTTGCTGGAACGGATGCGTGAACCCATATTGCCAAAAGACTAACCCAAATTCCCTACCGTGTCACCCACCATATTGTTACCACCAATAAAACATGATGATGTAAACTGCTCACCGCCATGAATGTGCCCCTATTCCAATAGTTCACTTCTTCCATTGTTCATAGAGGAATCATCGTTCTTACATGGACCTACACTTTCTTTGCAAACATAACGTTGGAAATAAAACAAAACAATAAGAAAATTTCTCTTCACCAAACAAATCTTAACATGTTCAACTTCAGCGCAAAGGGAACAATTTCAAGAAAATCTTATTCCCATCATACTACCGATATTCTTGTATGTACCATTGTCCACTCCATCATGTTGATGAATTATCAATCCCCTTTCTTTTCTTGGTACATGAACCTTGTACGTGCATTTACTGCATACTTGTTCAGTTGATACCATTGCTCATGATATTCATTCACTTTCTCACGTGAACCAGGTGACCGAACTATTTTCAAACCACACTTGCTTGTTCCTTCAGTTGACATTTCTACACCAAATTTTAACTCAATTTTAATTTTTCTTTTCAATCTTCTTTCCCATCCCACATGCTCAACAAGTATAACTATTTAAGCAAAGACACCTTACAAAAGAAATAAATTTCAATACTAAATAAAATTTAAATACTTACAATCAACCTCCCATATTACAAAAACATACATATATATAAACAACATCTCTATTATTGCAACGCACACAAAACCACCACTTTCGCGGTATCATATATCCAATAAGGAATGACTATACACAATCCATAGATACACAACACACAAAATAATACTCAAGTGCATTGTTCAATCTGCAAAACAACAGATCAATGTACATAACATCCAATGAATTAAATCACAAATTTACATCATTGTCTCCTAATTAAATAGTCAAAATGCCATGTTCCCAGGCCCACCCATCAACACCAAGGGGGCATATCTACTTTGCAACTACCGCTCCCAACATGCAACTCTCCCAACATGACCTGCAATTTTTGAGTTTTTGATTTTGACAATCTAATTTGCACTTAGACTGCCCTACACCACAACACCGTCTGATAGTCGAGGTCAAATCTCTCCTCTCCCCCCACTATTCCTCCCTAACCCTCCCACCCTATGAACTCTTTCTGCATGGACAGGTTCAACTCTCTCCTCCCCTCCCCCACTATTCCTCCCCACCCATCTCGACCTCTGACCTCTGTCGGCATAGTCGGGGTTGGCCCTCTCCCCCGTCGGCTATCCCTCCCCACCCGTCCTGACCTTTGACCTCCGTTTGCATAGTCAGGGTCACCTCTCTCTCCCGCCCACTATTCCACCCCACCTATCCTGACCTTTGACATCAAATTCATAGGTTGACTTCACAATCACCCCATTTCTGACAAACAATTGTGTTTGCCACCCCAACAATCGACTAGGAATTGCCACGCATGTCGTCCTTTCCTGACCAAGGACCACCCTTTCCCATTGCACAAACCAACCAACAATCACCACACATATTTTCCTTTCTAACCAACGACACCGTCAACCGTCACACCAAAATACCACTATTCGCCACACATACCATACTTTTTTTACCAACGACAACCCTCGACTGTCATACCAGCCAAGCATCATTTTCCACGTGTAGGATTTACCTATCAAGGGAACCGCAAGCTACACCCAATCCACACTATAAAGCCACACCACTGCTCTCTCAGACATCCAACTAGCTATCTACCTTCACCATGAATTGATAAAGGGATCCCTTCCCTCCCATTCCAAATGCATCAGATGAAACCCCTCATGCCCATCCTAGAAGCATGTCTCAACTCTACATCCACCATGTCGAGTTTCTTTCTTTGACCATGGCTCTACGTAAGAGATTCCATAGACCCCCAGACTTGCACCCCTACTTTGTTCCAATATATTTTTCTATTTGAGTCGTTCTGTAGTGCTACCTCTCATGAGCTTAAACCATACAATTTTCAATGTATTTCAAACCCTTTTTCTTTCTACCAACTCGGATGGGGAATTCCATGCATGGCGGCTCCGATGCTCTAATTCTCATTATTCCCCACGAGTTTGGCTTCCACTATCGAAGGGGTTACACTCTTCCTCGCACAAGTCATTTATCTGTGCACCATTCTAGGTCTTAAAAGAAACTCTTTGCTGTTGTACAAAACCTTTTGCTCCCCAGCCCCCAAGGTGAAGATGCCAGTGGCAGATACCAACCTCCTAAAAATGCAAGGCTGGAAAAGACTTTCGTCAAGCACCTTGAGGCACCATCCTAGGCAAAAGAAGAAATAAATTCATCAACATGCGCATCATCCCTCACTACCATAGAAGTGAAGACATCAAGATCCGAGAAGAACAACTAGACCCCTCCCATACAAGTGGTCTACATGTAAGCTTTCACATTAATAAACGGGTCTCTAAGACCTTTGTTTTCTTTTAAAATTTATCCATAGTTCTGCAGACTTCACCACGACCCACAACTTCCCCTACTACTTCTTTGTATTTAATTATCTGTTGCTTTTCAATAAAGTTATCTTTTTAAAAATAAATGTCGTTCAGCTTAGGGTTACCACTTTTCCTTTATTATCGTCTGATTCATTATACCATTTGTGCATTACATGCTTTTCCATAAACACCACCAAATCACTTAGATGCCACTCTGCTTCCAACCTAGAAGCTCTTGCCCACTTGCTTGCTCCTCAATTTCAAGTATCTAGAAAAGCAACCAAGCATTATACAAAAACCATTTCTACATTGCAGGGGGGGGATGTTAAAATAATGTACAAATGTATGCTCCTGAAATTGTGAGTTGTCTAATTTTTTAGTTGTTTTCTCATGATTTGTACTTGTTCATTGTTCAACTAGTTCCACATTGTCCCACCGGGTAACAAACTTCACACACATACTAATTCAAAAAAAAGTTTGGTAAATTTATCACTGGTACTTATTTCCTCGTTTTCCTTCACAATTGTACAAACATTTCTTGCAATCAAAAATTTTACTTTTAAATTCTCCATAACCAAGATACACCACAAATAAAATAATGAAAAAAATAATATAAATACATTATATATAGAAAAATACTCTAAACAATCCACAAATGCATCACAAAAAAATGTCATTTAACTGCATTCTCTGACCTGCAAAATTGCATACCAATACAACTAATGTCAAACAAAAATTATGGAAATTTCACATGGATATGTTTCCACCAAGCACTCCAAATTCGTATGTTAGTCACCTCGAAAACATATCCATAATTAAACAAACATGATATATGCAACAATCCCACAAAAAACTCCATGAAACCTCAAACGCTAAATGAGGTTATCCAGAGGCACGGTGGAATATCCCTAATTGAATTTAATTTGGAGAAAGCGAGAAAACATTTCCATTTTCAATAACATCATTCAAACCTTCAACCAAATCCACATGGAACCCAAATCTTTCTAACAGTGAGAGAGTATCCATAAATTTTAGTTTGCATAATCTAGTCACCATATCATATACCTTTAGTTTCACTTCCATAAAACCCAACATAAGTACTTTTCCTTGAACTACACGAAAATGTATGTAGCCTATGTATTTCCTATTTATATACATTGAAATAATATCAAGAAATATGCAACTGAACCCTCACTCTTCTTCAAAATAATCTAAGCTCCATTCAATTCAAACTCAACCGAACTTGAAATTTTCTACCTCTTCAAGTCACCAAACAAACGTTGAACCATTGTTCATAAGACAATCCACCTAGTTCTCGTGCAATCCTAATGCCATACACCGTATGCCAGGGATAAGAAAAATGAAAAACCCCATTTTTTTTCTTATAACATCCAACTAATGTAGTCATAGAAAGGGTAGCCTTCATAATATTTGTCTAAATATAGCCATAATAACTTCCCTTTGTGAAAGACAACCTCCTTTAGTGCCATTACACCACCAAAATGGGGTTCCATCCTTCTCCAAGATATGTCCACACTCATGCATGTTGGATGTGGAGCATGATTATCTTCCTAATTTAGAGGTCTTGTTTCCACTGCGTTTGGATCCCAATCCCCAATTGGGGGGTGTGGGGGGAGGGCTCCCCCCCCCCCCCCCCAAATTATTGCTGCCTAGGGGAGGGGGGGCTACATGTTTGGAGTCCCCCCCTAGCAGTGGTTTAGGGGTAGTGCCCCTAAAGCTAAAAATAGATGAAAAATTCCATTGTAAAATATTGTAACTTCATAGTCAATATGGGAGATTCATCAGATGGATGATATGACAATATAAGTTATGTTAATTTAGAGTTTTTTCGCTAGAAAGAAACCCTCAATTTATATGAGGGAATTTTATTGCAGATTTGTATTATAATTATTCTAAGCGAGAAAGAGAGAGGAGACTGTGTGAGGGAGAAGAGGAAATTACAACGGATCCATTGTAGATTGTATCTCTTCATTTTGTTGGATAATTAATTGTTGTTTCCCTAGAGACATAGCCTAAATTGGGTGAACCGTGTATATTTGTGTCTCTCTTGTTCTATGCATTTCTATATTTTTATTTCAACAATATTTTGTATATTTCATTGCTCTGTTAATTAATTTCTAACAACTAGTATCAGAATTGAACATTTATTTGGCTGATAAACTTGCAGGAGAGAAGGGTTCATGTTTCAAGTGGGAGAAATGGAAAAATATGGTAGGTTTAGGGTAGAGAAATTTAATGGCCCAAAATACCAGTTGCGGAAGATGCAAATGGAAGATTATATGTATCAAAAAGATATGTACCTACTATTTAGTGTTGTAGGTTTTAACCTCGTACAGAAATTACCTGCATATGAATTCTAAAACACAGAAAATAAACAATGTGAGAGCATAACACATAAAACACATATACACAGAGATTTTCCCCTGGATACCAAAACCGGGACTACCATCTTGAATTTTCATTATATTCCTTTCAATGTTATAATACATATTTATACTTGCCGAAGCATCCAGTACCATGGACCGAAAACCCCCTCGCTACACAATCGGTGCAACGAAGGGGGTGCTCCGCCCCCCTCTAACCCCCCGATTAACTATGTGGGCTAGTTGTGGAAAGAATATAACACAACCCAAGATTCCCCACTTGTTGTTTTCTTTCCATAGGGGCCACAAGAGAGCTTAGTCATTTATCCAGCCCCACAACACCCATTGTTTCTCTACACCAAGAGAACTTCTCAGAGCTCACAAATTTTGTCAATGCATCTGTAGTATTCTTCAAAGTGTCCACCTTTACAAGCAAAACATTTTTGTCTTCTATCATATCCCTCACAAAGTGATACTGAACATCAATGTGCTTTGTCTTTGAATGATATGCAGGATTCTTTGCCAAGAAAATTGCACTTTGGTTGTCACAGTCTATCCTTATAGCTCCCTGTACTAACCTCATATTTGAACACAATCTCTGCAACTAAACTGCTTCCTTGCTTGCATGAGTGGCTGCCATGTATTCTACCTATGTAGTTGATAGTGTCACTACAAAGTGTTTCTTACTCATCCAACTGACTGCACCTCCAAATAGGTTAAACACATACCCACATGTAGATCTTCTCTGATCCAGATCTCTAGCCCAGTCTGCATCAACAAAACCATGAATATCTAACACTCTGTCCAATCCTAGTCTTCCTTGGTAGCACAAACCATAATCAGTAGTGCCACATAAATACTTGAAAACCGGCTTCGCTGTTGTCCAGTGCTCCTTCCCTGGTTTTGACATAAACCTACTCAATACTCGCACTACATGTGCAATGTCTGGTCTAGTATAGACCATTGCGTATATCAGGCTACCAACTTCACTTGCATATGGAACACGGGACATGTCCTCTTCCTCTTCTTGTGTCTTGGGACACTGTTCAATAGATAACCTCACACCTACAGGAATAGGAACCTTCAATGGTTTACTCTCCTGCATATTAAACCTCTGCAGTTTTGCAGTATTGTTTCGACATATTTCCTCTGGTTTAACCAGAGCTTCCTCTTTTCCCAGTCTCTTTTAATTTCCATGCCCAAAATGTAGTTTGCAGCACCAAGATCTTTCATGTCGAATTCGGAGTACAATTGGGTCTTCAAATCCTGGATAATTTATTTGTCATTTCCAACCAACAACATATCATCCACATACAAGACCAAATAAATAATAGGTCACCAATTAATTTAAAATACACACAGTGATCTGCTTTGTTTCTGGTGAAGCCAAGTCCCCATATAAATCTATCAAATTTCTGATACCACATCCTTGGTTACTGTTTTAACCCATACAAAGACTTCTTTGACATGCATACCAGTTCTTTCTTACCCTTCACCACAAAGCCTTTAGGTTGCTTCATGTAGATCTCCTCTTCTAGATCCTTGTGAAGAAATGTTGTCTTCACATCCATCTATTCTACCTCAAAATCAAAAGCAGCAGCAACAGATAAAAGTAATCTAAGAGAAGTTACCTTGGCAACAGGAGAAAAAATATCACCAAAATAAACTCCTGACACCTAGGAATAACCTTTTCCTACCAATCAAGCTTTGTATTTCTCCACCTTTCCTTATGTTGTGACCACTAACAACCCCCCTCCTTCTTTAGTATTAGCAATAACACTAAAGAAGTGGGGACCCTTAGTAAAAAATTATAAAATTTTTTGTATTATACTCCTCAAAAAATACATCGCACGGAGAAGAGTGAAACATTTCTTTATGAGCACAATAAAAAACTGCGAAGAAGCGATGCAAAATTCATCGCATCGCATACATTAAGAAGCACCCATAAATGAAAATATTAAGAAATCTCTGATGGCCGATATGTGACATCGCATATCGCAACATCGCATAAACAACACACAATAACTTAACAAATTGCAACGATAAATGCGATCTGCGATTTTGCGATAAATGCGATCTACGATAAATGCGATCTGCGATCTTGCGATCCTGTGATCTGCGCAATTCTGCGCTAAACTGATCAGGAAACTCCGCGATGACACATCTTGATAATGCGATCCGTGATGATGCGATGCGAGTTGCAAAAATCATCCATCTCAAATTTTCCTCGGCTCAGCATTAAAAAAAAAACTGTCCCTAAACCAAAAATTGGGCGCGCGCCTTAAAGGAAATTAATGAATGTACGCCAAAGTATTCAAGAAGGATAGTTTTGTGTTTTTTGAAGAGTTAGTTCACTGTGGGTGTCATGATTTTATACATTCGTAGAGCTTGAAGCTTTCGTGTCAAAATTTATTATCACTACTCTTTTCCTTTGCATGAACTACAGGAACAAAAAACAAGAAACAACATGAAGCAATGTGCAGGAAATATCTAAGGAAAAAGGGAAAGCGTCAATGCTCGGAGAACAGAGAAGGGATACCCTCATAAACGGATACTGCATGCAACAGAAACACAGATTTCAGAGTATTACTGAACAGATGCTGATATCAATAGGCGATTCAACACTCAAGGTCAAAAGCTCACAAAAGCAGCATGTTTACAAAATTTTGAAGCTTATGCCCGGTAAAGGAAAAAGCGCTAAAGGCGGAAAATGCACCAGAAAGGCCCGGATCAAAGAACGGAGGCAGTTTTTGATGCGCGATTAGCACCTAGCGCTAATCGCGCATCACTAAGAAAATTGTTCAGAAAGCAAAGTCCCTAACTTGCTTAGTCATCCACGAGTCCGGAAACCGAGATAGCAAAAGCAGAGGCAATTTAAGAGGAATTTGGGTTGTTACCAAGTATATACGCAGTAAATTCGCCCAGCCAGAAGATGATTCCCAAAAATATCTTCTAGTTTACTAAAAAGTGGTGCCATCGCTTGCCATTTCTATTTTTGTAGTCCAAGCAAAAGCAGAAGACAACCAGCTGACTCTTCCCAGGAAAATGTTGCATGCTCGCAACACTAAGGAGCAAATGCAGAAATAGTTAGAAATTAGATTCAATTTTTAGAAATAAGTTTGCTTAGATAAAGGGCGGTCATTTAAACCGTATCCTAAATTTATGTAATTAAGTTATTTAGTTAGCAGTATTTAAACCCTTCTCAGGCATTTAGAGAAGGGTCCAGAAATTTGTCAAAAACTTGTCCTCAGAACATGCACTTTTGCACCCTCAGAGGAGGTTTTGATGAATGAATGGATCAAGGTTTATTAATGTTTGCATTTGATATCTGCTACTGATGTTGCACTTCTGTACTCTTAGTAGATATTAGAACAAGGAGAGATAAATCATTGTTGCTTGAAGCTTATGAGTAGGACCAGTCATAAATGGTACTTTTATCTCTTGACCATTTCTGCTTATATTCTTAAAGTGATATACAATTTTTTAGTTGTTTATATGTTATTGCATGAATGTTTGAGTTACCATTTGGCACTTTTGTATGGTGGAGTCATTTATTTATGTTTGATATATGAATAACTTATTATGCGATATGTTGTTCACAACTGTTTTGCCTAACTTTTTATGCAAAGTGGTTCATCTTAATTGATTTCCATTCTTATGATAGCTGAATGATCTTTATTACAAGTTACTATTTGAAATCTCTTTAGATCGCATAATAGAAGAAATACATCCCGGGTTAGCATAGATTAGATGTGCTGTTTTCATTAGATTACAATAGCATAGAATTAGATTAAAGTAGCTTAGAATAGAACTCTTAGATCAGCATCATCCAACTCTGCACACACACACACCCTTAGATTGGGAAACTGGTCCCATTATCCCCAATCGGACCCGCTACACCAAACGGATAAAGAGCTGCCAACCAAGGTCTGGACCGGGTGGGTATCCCCCTTGTTGTCGACCCGATTTTCGGGGCTTCAACATATTTGGCTCTAGAAGGAGGGCCTGAACTATGAATGGCACTTAAATCAAAATCTAAATACCATTCTGAGAGTAAATCGCCCTCATCATCTCCCCCGACTTCTCCAGTATATTTGAATCCAGAGTCAGAAGTCGTTCGAGTATCAATCACTGCTACACACCCTGATATTTCATACCAGTCTACCATTAAACCTCTTGGAGTTGAATCTCTGATTCACAAACTTCAGGGATTTTCCATTTCTCCTCAGAGGTCTGATAAATCTCAAAGCAGTGTGACTTCGCAGTACAATCCTGCTCATCCCCTAACTAGGTTAAAGAGTGAAAAATTTGGCATCCAGCCAACTGAGTTGCCTCTTCCCACCAGGAAAAGAGCGAGGAAATCACCACAAGATTCTGACAGTGAGACTATTTCATCTACATCGCCCATTTCAACTACCTCACCGCGAAGTCAACCACCCACACCTCCATTCCAAACCATCATCCATCCGTCTACCGGGACTCCCACAACCCCTCTTCAATCATCTACGATCATAGTATCCTCATCTTCCCAGCCACAGAGATCATCTTCTGCACTTTTCTCTACTAACAGCTCAACGATGGCCCAGTCTCCATGGAACAACCCTGGGGCAGTTTTAATGCCTGCGCCCTTGAGTCAAATATCGGCCCATCCTGAGAAATGGCTACCCAAATTCAATCCAGAAGCAGGCATGCTAGCAGAAGAACACATAAACAATTTCATGCTTTCTATCAATCTCAACGGAGTTACTAACGAAGATGTTGTTGTTCGGCTTTTTCCCTATACACTGCAAGGGACAGCCGGGTCATGGTACTTTTCATTACCCTCCGGGTCTATCACAAGTTGGGATATCTTCCATAATCAATTCCTTATCAAGTTTGGTGATGACAGATCAATGGAAACATTAATCAATGACCTATCCAATCTTAAGGCCCAAGCTAAAGAACCTATCAAAGATTTCGATTTGCGGTTCAATAAAATTCTCGAAAAAATTCCCACTGCTTCCCAACCCAACGAAGAAGTACGATGTGAATGGTATATTACTGCTTTACCATCAAACATAGCAATCTTCGTGGATAGAGCGAATAAAAAAACCTTAGTTGAAAACATGACAGAGACGATAGCAGTGGAGAAACGCGTAATAGCCCTGGAAAAGAGATCCGCGATAGAGGAATGCAAGTCTAAGAAAGTCACCTTCAAGGAAGACTCCAAGAAGAAACAAACAAAAGACCCTTTCGATTTGGAAGGATTGCAAAAAGTATAAAGACCATGTCTAATGAGATGGTTGACATAAAGAAACAAGTAGCAGAAACTTCTTTAAAAAAGCCCTACAGAGCTTTTAAAAGAGGTCTTTCAATGGATGCAAAACCACCCAATGCCATCTCCAATGCTGAAACTGAGGAAGAGGAAGAAGAAGAAAGTGCCACTGAAGGGCAGACCGATGACGAAGAAGTTGTGGAATTACAAGGAATGTGGGATTTCATCCTCCCATAAGAAGAAGATCAAGAAGTATTTCCGGTTAGCACACGAAGCAAAAATCAGCTTGATCCTCCCCAAACTACCGCTAAGCAAAAGAGCGCAAGCCCTACAACAAAAGATAAAGTCGCAACAAAGAAAACAACTACTAAAGCGACTCAATCTAGCCCAGTCCGAGCAGATCAAACAACTCCATTAAAAACACTGATAGTGTCGGATGAAATGGAGTACAATATAATTGATGACATGAAAAAGACTAGGGCTAATATTACCCTTTATGAATTGAGCAAATTGAAGCATCAATAGAAGATAATGATGAAAGAATTACATGATGTGCGTATTGTACCTTTGCCTACCTCTGTACTCTCTCAAGCTTCCCACAACATGGGAGACCTCCAACTAACGCGATCAATAAGATTGATCCAAATGATATCGCCTTGATTGGAGGAAGATCAAGATCTCACACTCCCCCGTTTCTTCTCACTTACGAGATTTTCAACAAAAATGTGCACAATTGTTTGGTAGATTCCGGTGCTTCATCGAATATTTTACCCAGATCAATATGTGCTAAATTAAATGTTCAACCACAAAAATCCACAGTGCGCATAGTTCAGCTTGATCGATCTCAAGTCGAAGTGATTGGTGAAATTAATCAAGTAACCATAAGATTGTCATCTAACCCGAAGGTATGTCAGGTTATTGACATTCTAGTGGCTGATATCCCAGAATTCTATGGCTTAATTCTTAGCAGGGATTGGTCCGAGAAACTCCATGGATACTTTGCAACTGACTGGTCGCACATGTGGTTACCCTACAACGATAAACCGAATCAAATAAAGGTTGAACGATAGTTACACCAGAAGTACATAGTAACGGAGTTAGAGGGAGAAAATGAAGCAGTATCGTATAACAGCAGTATCATAGGCAATTACTCAGTAGATTCTTTTCTCGGTAATTTCAATGCTCACACATCACCTTACTTAGAAAATTCAGTTTTGTCCCAAGTCGAAATTTTTTCCCAAACTGATAGTTCAAAGTGTGTTAATTTTGTAGATGAACCTGTAAATACATCTTTGTTTTGGAAATTATATTTCGATGGCTCTAAATCTAACGAAGGAGCATGAGCAAGATGCGTTCTGATTAGTCCAGAAGGAAACAAGACCATGCTTACGTGCAGACTCGAATTCAATTGCACAAACAATACAACAGAATATGAGGCGTTGGTGCAAGGCCTATACAAAGAATCGGGTTAAACATCAAGTATCTTCAAGTCTTCGGAGACTCTGAGATTATCGTCAAACAGGTACGTAACACTATACATTGCCTATTAGCTCATTTAAAACACTATCAATCTTTAGTACAAGATCTGACTGAGCATTTCATAGCATATAATAATTCTTCAATCCCGAGACTCCAAAATGCAAGCGCAGACCTTTTGGCTAACGTAGCCTCTAGGCTTATTCCCTCCGAAGACTTTAGTCCAGATAGATTCTCAATAGAATTAATCTTTAGACCGTCCATCCCTGACAACATTACAAATTGGAGAGTATTCAATGACAATCTTGATATTGTAAATTTCCTCACTTCTGAAGGATCCTACTCCAATCAGATAATTGACGAAGACCATCACGATCGACAAATACAACAAAATAGCACTGATAATGCTATACGTAAATCAGTGGTTAAGTTAGAAGACTTATACAATTTGAAAAACCAGTTTAAAAGGTCTACCAATTCAAAGCTCTACAATTCAACTTTGAACTACGAATTAGTAAACCTAGGAACCGATGATAAACCACAAAACGTTAATCTAGGCATCGGCCTAGTTCCTGAAGAAAAACTAGCATATATTCGTCTTTTGAGACAATATAAAAAAAAAAATTCTTGGAATTACGATGAGTTGAATACGTACGACACTTCTATCATTCAGCATACTATTCCTATGATTGACAATGAAAAACCTGTTCAACAGAAACTGAGAAAGATCCACCCCAATTTAGAAAATCAGATAAAAACTGAGCTAAATAAGTTATTAAAAGCCAGAATAATTTTCCCCGTCAGACATTCCAAATGGGCCTCCAATATGGTACCCGTTAGAAAGAAAAACGGAGATATTAGAATCTGTATCGATTTTCGGAATCTTAACAAAACCTGTCAAAAAGACAATTTTCCTCTTCCACCTATGGAACAGATATTACAGGCAGTAGCAGGCTCAGAAATGATGTCTTTCTTGGACGAATTTTCAGGATATAATCAAGTGCTAGTGCATCCCAATGATCAGTTGAAAACCACATTCAGAACTAAATGGGGCACATATGCATATTGGAAGATGCCATTTGGTTTGATTAATGCCGGCGCTACATTTCAAAGAGCCACGGACATCGCATTTAAGGGTTTAGTCAATAAATCTGTAGTGATTTATTTGGATGATATAACAGTGTACTCCAAGAAGCGAAGTGACCATCTCAAAGATTTAAAACAAAATTTTCAACGATGTTTAAGGTATGGGATTTCACTTAACCCAAAGAAATATTTTTTCTCATTAAGTGAAGGAAAACTTCTAGGATTCATAGTGTCAAAATCCGGTATTCACATTGATCCTGACAGAATCAAAGAAATCTCTGAAATATCTCTACCTCATAATAAAAAAGCCATGCAATCCTTCCTTGGTCAAATCAATTTTGTAAAGAGATTTGTCCCGGATTTTTCACGAATTGTGTCTCCTTTGCAAACCATGATTAAAAGGAATTCAAATTTCAAATGGGGTTAAGATGAACATGAAGCATTCAACCTGATCAAACAAGCTATTATTAATGCTCCATCTTTAGCAACCCCGAATTTTTCAGAATCTTTTTTTTATACACATTTTCCTCAGAGAAATCATATGCTGCGATTCTAACTCAAGCAAATCAAGAAAAAGAGGAAGCTCCAATTGCGTTTTTTAGCTCAAATTTACAAGGTGCTGAACTCAATTATTCAAACGTAGAAAAACAGGCCTATGCTGTTTTCAAAGCGATCAAATATTTCAGACCTTTCTTACTCAAAACCCACACTAAGATCATAGTATCGTTTCTAGCGGTAAGAAATCTTCTAGTACAAAAGGATATGGGCGAGAAAAGAGCAAATTGGATCACTGCTTTACAGGAATACGACCTTGAGATTAAACCAGCAAACATTGTAAGAGGTCAAGGCTTCTGCAAAATGTTGGCTGGAGCATCGCAAATCTCTAAAATTTCATCCGAAGAGATACAAATGTATGAGGTAAGCCTAAACGATGCAGAATCATTGTATGTTGATATCATTTATTATCTTAAGAACGGGTATGCTCCATCACACCTGGATCACACTAAGAAAAGAGCTCTGATATTGAAAGCTAAACAATATCATCTCATAAATGATATTCTTTTTAGAAAGAATTATGATTATGTTCTTCTTAGATGTCTTGAAAAAACTAAAGCTGAAAAAGTTTTGCAGGAACTCCACGATGGACCAGCAGGCGGACACTATGCTGGAGATGCTACTGCACATAAAATTTTACATGCAGGATATTACTTGCCTAATCTGTTCAAAGATTCACACAGTTACGTGAGGAAATGTCAAGTCTGCCAAACTACTGCTGGAAGACAAAAGAAGCCATCCCTGCCACTACAACTGGTAAACATCGAGCAACCATTCAGCCAGTGGGGCTTGGACATAATAGGTGAGATCGTTCCTCACTCTTCTAAGCAGCATAGATACATCCTCACGGCAACCGATTATTTTACTAAATGGGTAGAGGCAGTTCCTCTCAAGACAGCTAATTCTGAAAATATTATCGAATTCATAGATCAATTTATAATCACTAGGTTTGGATTGCCAACGGATTTAATGTTTGATAATGCATCATACTTTTATGGAAACGCAATGACTGAGTTCGCACTTAAAAGAGGATTCAAACTAAAATATTCGGCCAATTATTATCCACAAGGTAATGGGTTAGCTGAGTCAACAAATAAAAACCTAATCAGGATTATTAAAAGAACAGTTGACCAGAACCAAAAGAATTGGCATAAAGCTTTGGTAAATGCTTTATGGGCAGATAGAATAAGAAAAAAAGCTTCGATCGGCACTTCCCCCTTTAATTTAGTTTATGGGAAAGAAGTGGTTCTTCCAACTCACTTAGTCATTCCCTCTTTGTCTTTAATACAATACATTGATGAAGTACCTACTTCCTCCATACAACTAAGACAAATGGAAATAATCAAATTAGAAGAGCAACGAGAACAAGCTAAGAAAACCCATGATCATCATCAAGCGCTAATAAAATCCTCTTTTGATTCAAACATAATGACCAAAAAAAAAAATCAGATGGGAGATTTAGTTTTAAAATGGGATAAGGCTCATGAAGAAAAGGGAAAACATACAAAATTTCAAAAGATGTGGCTTGGTCCTTTTCAGATTGTTGAAGTCATAGGTCCATCAGCGTTTGTCTTACAGGATCTAGCAGGTAGAAGGGATTCTTTGCCTGTTAATGGTCAAATCCTTAAAGTATATTTTCCATAGAAGATTATTATTCTATTTTGTAGAATAGTTTTTTTTTTTTTTTTCTCTTTTCTTTTCATAATAAAACCAGTTGTTAATGGTTACTATCGGTATTCGCGAAAAGACACCAATTCTCTTTTAGATTTTGAGCTTTTCGCTCGTATAAATAGAAATTTTTTGAAAATATGATCTTTATTATTGATAGATACATTTAAAAAATTTAGCCTAGATATGATACTAGTTTCAACTTCAAAAAATTTGATGAAAGCAACCTTTAGCGAAGGAATTATTTTATATCAGCACAATGAAAGGTATCAACAACAAAATAAAGATTCTCTGTAAAACTGCTGTTTTCAAACTCTATTATTGTCGTCCAAAGCTTTCTTAAGGAAAACAATGATTTCCTCCCTGTTAAAGAAAATCGCAGCATTCAGAGGGACAATCCAAGAAACACTATATCTCAAAGAATAAGAGGTCTCATCATGAGACGGCTTATCATGATCACAGATATTATAACTTTGTTGACTTTGCCAAACATTGTCCATCAAAACAGGGCAATGACTCAAGATTGTTGAAATCAAAAGACAAGGGGTCTCATCACGAGCCAGCTTGTTCAGCAAAAGTGTAAATCAAGTGAATGACTGTGTCATAATTTGGCTACCAAACCAAGACATTGTTCTTTAAGAATAAAAAAGGAAAAAGTGTTAATATGGATTTTTCTTTGAAGGTTGTAGATAACCTTAAACAGGATAAAGGATCATTGCTGGGTAACAGGTAACCCTGTCGAGGCTATGGATGCCTGCTGGCAGCAGAGGCTCTACCTACGGCAAACGAGCATATTTTAAGGCTAGCACACAAAGAAGACCTTATTTTATCTTTACAAGACCAAGTAATGGATGATATAAATACAAGGACAAACCTGAGGAAGCAAACAATTAGAATAGAACGAGTTTGAAACAAAATATCATTGATAGAATAAGGCATAATGTACTCTATCTGTCCATAACAAAGTTTAAATTTATGAAAATTTTTCTATTTTGGAAGTTTAAAAAAAAATTCAATAGAAAAGCAGAGATAACTGGTTCTTCCAAGTGAATCGTCATTGTTGTGACCACTAACAACCCCCCTCCTTCTTTAGTATTAGCAATAACACTAAAGAAGTGGGGACCCTTAGTAAAAAGTTATAAAAAATTTTGTATTATACTCCTCAAAAAATACATCGCACGGAGAAGAGTGAAACATTTCTTTATGAGCACAATAAAAAACTGCGAAGAAGCGATGCGAAATTCATCGCATCGCATACATTAAGAAGCGCCCATAAATGAAAATCTTAAGAAATCTCTGATGGCCGATATGCGACATCACATATCGCAACATCGCATAAACAACACACAATAACTTAACAAATTGCAACGATAAATGCGATCTGCGATCTTGCGATAAATGTGATCTACGATAAATGCGATCTGCGATCTGCGCGATTCTGCGCTAAACTGATCAAGAAATTCCGCGATGACACATCTTGATAATCTGATCCGCGATGATGTGATGCGAGTCGCAGAAATCATCCATCTCAAATTTTCCTCGGTTCAGCATTCAAAAAAAACTGTCCCTAAACCAAAAATTGGGCGTGCGCCTTAAAGGAAATTAATGAATGTACACCAAAGTATTCACGAAGGATAGTTTTGTGTTTTTCGAAGAGTCAGTTCACTGTGGGTGTCATGATTTTATACATTCGTAGAGCTTAAAGCTTCCGTGTCAAAATTTATTATCACTACTCTTTTCCTTTGCATGAACTACAGGAATAAAAAACAGGAAACAACATGAAGCAATGTGTAGGAAACATATACGGAAAAAGGGAAAGCATCAATGCTCGGAGAACAGAGAAGGGATACCCTCATAAACGGATACCGCATGCAACAAAAACACAAATTTCAGAGTATTACTGAACAGATGTTGATTTGAATAGGCGATTCGACACTCAAGGTCAAAAGCTCACAAAAGCAGCATGTTTACAAAATTCTGAAGCTTATGCCCGGTAAAGGAAAAAGCGCTAAAGGCAGAAAACGCACCAGAAAGGCCCGGATCAAAGAACGGAGGCAGTTTTTGATGCGCGATTAGCAACTAGCTCTAATCGCGCATCGCTAAGAAAATTGTCCAGAAAGTAAATTCCATAACTTGCTTAGTCATCCACGAGTCCGGAAACCGAGATAGCAAAAGCAGAGGCAATTTAAGAGGAATTTGGGTTGTTACCAAGTATATACGCAGTAAATTCGCCCAGCCAGAAGATGATTCCAAAAAATATCTTCTAGTTTACTAAAAAGTGGTGCCAGTGCTTGCCATTTCTATTTTCGTAGCCCAAGCAAAAGCAGAAGACAACCAGCCGACTCTTCCCAGCCAAATGTTGCATGCTCACAACACTAAGGAGCAAATGCAGAAATAGTTAGAAATTAGATTCAATTTTTATAAATAAGTTTGCTTAGATAAAGGTCGGTCATTTAAACCGTATCCTAAATTTATGTAATTAAGTTATTTAGTTAGCAGTATTTAAACCCTTCTCAGGGATTTAGAGAAGGGTCCAGAAATTTGTCAAAAACTTGTCCTCAGAACATGCACTTTTACACCCTCAGAGGAGGTTTTGATGAATGAATGGATCAAGGTTTATTAATGTTTTCATTTGATATCTGCTACTGATGTTGCACTTCTATACTCTTAGTAGATATTAGAACAAGGAGAGATAAATCATTGTTGCTTGAAGCTTATGAGTAGGACCAGTCATAAATGGTACTTTTATCTCTCGACCATTTCTTCTTATATTCTTAAAGTGATATACAGTTTTTAGTTGTTTATATGTTATTGCATGAATGTTTGAGTTACCATTTGGCACTTTTGTACGGTGGAGTCATTTATTTATGTTTGATATATGAATAACTTATTATGCGATATGCTGTTCACAACTGTTTTGCCTAACTTTTTATTCAAAGTGGTTCATCTTAATTGATTTCCATTCTTATGATAGCTGAATGATATTTATTACCAATTATTATTTGAAATCTCTTTAGATCGCATAATAGAAGAAATACATCACGGGTTAGCATAGATTAGATGTGTTGTTTTCATTAGATTACAATAGCATAGAATTAGATTAAAGTATCTTAGAATAGAACTCTTAGATCAGCATCATCCAACTCTGCACACACACACACCCTTAGATTGGGAAACTGGTCCAATTATCCCCAGTCGGGCCCGCTACACCAAACGGATAAGGAGCTGCCAACCAAGGTCCGGACCGGGTGGGTATCCCCCTTGTTGTCGATCCGATTTTCGGGGCTTCAACACCTTCTGAATTTGTCTTCTTCTTGAACACCCATTTGATGTCAATGGGTTTCCTTCTAGCCAGCAACTCCACTAGATCCCAAGCCTCATTTTTGTGAAAAGATGCCATTTCATCAACCATGGCCTCTTTATAGAGTTTTCCATCCTCTAAATCTACTGCTTCTTTCACAGTTCTGTGATCATCATCAGTAATAAATAAAGAAAAAATTGAACAGAAAGCAGATGGACTATACTTTCTGGCTGCCTTCTTTCTCGAATTGATCTTCTCACACCTAGAGTTTGTGGCTCTTCATCTTCTAATTCCTCCTCTGTTGTAGAGTTTGATTCTTCCTCCTTTAGCTCAAACTCTATCTTCTTAGGTTTCATTGGTTGAACTTCATGTTTAATAACATCTTTGACCTCTCTGAACAACACATCTCGGTTGTACACAACCTTCCTTGTTACTAGGTGTTACACAGTAATTTGTCACCATCCCTGTTACTCCTCTTGTCGTACCTTGGAGGACCCATCCCGGGAGTTATAAGAAGTGACAAAGTCTAAAAACACTTGCATTATGTTCCCCTGAGTATGTACTCCATGTTCCCTGAAGACACCTTCTGCAGATCATCCCTGAAAAGTGCTTTTTTTCCATTGGCGCAAGTCCACAGTATCCTACCCGCGCCAATGATGGAGATCCTCAAAAGAGGGCGCGACCATTGGCGCTCTGTCTTAGAGCAACAGTCACGCCAACCAAATTTAGTCGTGCTTTTTGCCTTAACACACGTCCGACTGTTGTTTCCTTCATTACATGGAGCTTTTCTGAAGATAAAAAATCAGTCTTTTGTCGAGCTTTATCCTATATCCATCTTTAATGGCTTTCGAGGGTAATGCTAATCCACAAAAGGTGTCCTGGTTCATCGTATCCTCCTCCCTTCTTCATCTATATAAGATTTTCATTATGCATTGGACAAGCTAGTGCTAGTGATTTAGTGATTGAGTGATAGTAGTGATAATCATTGGTCATGGAGTGTTAGATGTTGAGTTCTTGAGTTCTTGGAGGAATGCTAGTGAGTGCTAGAGAGGTTATGCTGCCGGAGAGGAGATGCATTGCAAGACACATATACTTACTCACCCAGCCAGGAGAAGGGTCAACGTCAGAACAATGGTTGTAACTTTTCCTGTTTATTAATTGATGAGCGACTGCTATTATAGTTCCAATCTCATTGTCTATTATGGTGATGTGTTGATTTATTTCCTTTCTGACTGAAATATAGTTGTGCCTTGGTAGTTTTTATGTTGGTATCTGTCTCTTCCTTTGCATGTGCAGGTGTTCGTTTGTGATCTGTTGGAGCGAGGGAGCGGGGATATCAACTCTGCTTCAATCATAGCGTTGGACTCCAGGTTGGTATTCTTGATTCACCTTTGATGCATAACTAGGAACTTGCGTAGCAGCGTGGTTTGATTGTGGCTAGTTCTGTTATAGGCTAGTGGGATCGCCTCTGTCCGCAGAGGGGATTTACCTGACCAACAAATTGGCGACTCCGCTGGGGAGAAGCTAGTTGATTTTTGTCTTGCATGTTAATTTTCTTCTGCTTGCTTGAGTGAATGAGCTTCCTGAGTCAGTTTTGAGTTTATTCTTTACTGTTTGACCCATCTGAGCACTGTCAACCCGACCTGAGGTCGTATCATTTATTTTTTTAGTTGGCAAGCTTAATTGGCGCAGTTATTTCTCTGACAGTCGCGCCAGTTGGCGCATGTTGCTCAAAAGCAACTCGCGCCAATCCTGTGGTAGCGCAAGTTGCAGGCTAACAGTCGCGCCAGCTCTGTAAATTTTGCCTGTGTGTGGGTGGAAAGCTCTTTCAGTCTCTTTTTATATCTCTTTCAGCCTCTGGAACTGTGTTGAACCTCTGCTTGACTGGTCTTAGCCTGTATCCCTCAGTTGTTTGCTCATTTCTATTGATTTTTGTCTCAGCCCTAGGATATCTAGTGACTTTGCATGTCTAGCCTTCTGTGGGAAGTTTTGATCTCTTGATTATCCAGTCAGCTTGTTGGTTGTGTTCTGCACCTATCCAGTGCTTTGTTAAAGCTTGATCTTCTATACTCTGAATACTTCACTTCTAGCCTCTTTGGAGTTCACTAGTCTTTGTGTTTTTCCTTGCTTGCATGGTTCATTTTGGTGTTTCAGAATTGGTTCTATTTCATTGACTGAACTTGGATTGTGCATATCTCTTAGAATTTGTTTACATGCATCATGCCATCTTAAAGGAAAGAAAAACAAAAAATCTCTTGCATCATAGTAGTTAGCATTTATTGTTATTTGTTACTATTAAAAAGAAAAAGACAAAATTTCGTTTCTTGTTATTAGCTGCATTAGGATCTTTGTTGTTTGTTGAGGTGATCATTTCGTTTGTGAAAAAGATCTCAACCCTCCTGTAGATAGAATTCATCGAATCAAATGATTTAATTTTGGCATATAGTTTGCATGTAAGAAGTTTTTGAGATATCACATACGATAGGACCAAAAAACTGAAACATAATCAAAGATAAACTTTAAAATGAACTCAATGAACATAACAACGCATTGGAACATAACGCAAACACTCTAGAGGTCTAGGTTAGAGACGTGTTCCAACGTCTTTAAACCTAGTAGTTTATCGTCGAGTGGTTGGGTGATTCCTCCACGGTGAAACGATAGGTGCCAATACGGACTGTGCTCCCACGTATCGTCGAGTATATATTTGGAGACCCCTATAGAAATAAAGCCTTTATCCATAGGAAGCCGTGTCAGCCACCATACAATTCGCAATGCAGTGAACACAGCATTCACGAAGATTGACCACCCGTACCCTAAAAAGTATTCTGTGGTTTTGCGAAAAGTTTGGCACACCTTCTACCTAGAATTCAAGAGCAGTCACTTTTGATCCTTTTCGGACTCCCTAAACGAAAAGGTGCCTGTGAGCGTCTTGTCACTTCGTGCTCATTAAATATTCGAAGGAGACTAGAGTCATCTTTTATCCTTTTCTCGACTCTTAAAAAATGAAAAGGTTAAGTTCAGTGTCTTAAAATTTATTGGCCACGATAACATTACCCAATTAGAATTTGTTTGCGTTAGCTTGAGTAGGGTTATTTCTCGTTCAATGGCAGCCTTTCCGGTGCCCACCGGCCAAGGTGTTCCTCCTGATGGGAACCCTCGCCCATTTCCTTCTGTTGGAAATGTTGGTGTTCAGTATATCGCAACATTGTCTTTGCCTGGGTTGACCATTGGTTTACCCGTATGGTTGTTTTCAAACTCGGTGGTCTCAAGTGTGACGACTCCTGACCCGCCACCACCTCCTCCACCTGAGCAACACCATGTTGATTCTAAGGTGGACCCCTTCCCTTCTTCGCCTATTGTTGTGTCCTCATCTTCTACTTCGCCTGGTGAAACCTTGGATTTCACTAACCAGGTGGCTAAGAAGAAGAAGAAGAAGACCAAAAAGAAGAAGTCTCCTAAGGGAAAGGTCGTATCTACCACGAAGCTATCAGAAGTGGAACCACCTTCTGCTCCTCCACGGAAGCTTCGGTCTCCTTGTCGATTATGCAAAGGGGACCATCTTCTTTCTGATTGTCCTGGCATTCCCAGGATCCTAGATATATGGTCCCGTGACCCGACTCGCTCCTTGCTGTCGCAAATCGACGATACCTTACTAGTTGGTAACAGAAAAGGGAAGGTCTGTTTCCCTTGTCGACTTTGTGAAGGTAATCATCTCCTTCGCCTTTGTCCACTTATGGATGAAGCTTCCCGTCTTTTGGCAAGTTTGTCGGATCCCTTACCCCAACTACCCGCTGGATATCAGCGTCTTTTTACAACTGCAGAGAATCTCTCCACTAACCAAGTGATCAAACATGATTCCTCTTTGGTCCAGCTTTCTCTTCCTAAACCTACCTGTGCTCCGCCTGCTCCAGACCAGTCCCTGGTCGGAACGAGTGTTGATTTATATTCATCATCTACGCACCACTTGATCATCAAAGATGAACCACCTAAGTCCAAACCAAACGAAAGTCCACAGTTCCAGCTTACAAGTGACCCGGTCTTTCGAAAGGTCCAGCTTACAAGTGACCCGATTTTTCCTACAGAAGTTCCATCCTTAGATGCTCTTACACCTGAATCCAAACCAGACAAAAGTCAAACGGTTCGGCTTACAAGTGACCCGGTTTTGCTTTCAGAACTTCCAGCCCTAGATGATCCTACATCTGAATCCAAACCAGACAACAGTCAAACGGTCCGGATTACAAGTGACCCGGTTTCGCCTTCAGAAGTTACCTCCTCAGATGATGGTATCACTGCCAAGAATGAAGAACCCACCGTCCAAATTCTATTCATTGACATAGACGTTAATGATCAAGTGAGCGTCCCTCTCATTCCTTCACACCAGGAAGAAAGTCCATTAGAATCATATCCGGCTGTCTATCCAGTCCCACCTCCAAGCAACCTAGTTGTTTCCTTTAATTGGGATCAACTAGTCAATCCTCGGTTACCAGCCTCCATACCATTTCGAATTATAGTCCAAGTCTATCACATGGTTATGGCTGGTACAATTATTGATGAGGGATCTCCTGTGAGTATCCTTTCTTCAACAGCTTGGGAAGCACTTGGTTCCCCACTGCTTCTGCCTGAGATGAGAAACCTTATAGGTTTCCATCGAGAAATCACTCGACCTTTAGGAATTCTTCCCAATGTACCTATCACGTTAGAAGGGAAGACTATCCAAATGGGTCTCATGGTAGTCCAAGGTCCTTTAGATTACAATTTACTCCTTGGACGAGACTATATTTATCGCATACGTGATATTGTTTCCTCACTCTTCAGAGTGATGTGTTTTCCGCATGAAGGAAGAGCGATCAAAGTCGTAGACCAACTTTCATTCCCCGGTTCACACTTCACATATAGTCATCTGCCATTCCTAAATGGTCTTATTTCCACAGGAAATGCCCCAACACCCACCCCGTCATTCTGATGACGGCAGCTCACCCGGGCGCGTGACTGAAGCCCGGGGGGCATGCATCCTCCTTCAAAATCGAGTCTTTCCAAGTAAACCTTCATTCCATCCACTCCGTGAATGCCATGAAGCTTGGGGGGCATGTACCTCGATTTGTATGATCATGCTGGGGGCATGCAACAAAATTTTTTTTTTACAAGCAAAGTTCTCCATGGTTCAAGCTTGTGTAAAAATGAACCCATTTACATCCCGTGATTGCCTTTTATCCGCTAAATCCTGCTAGATGAGCCTTGGTTGTTTCATTCCATCGCCACCATCTTTTTGGCCGATCATATGCTTTCACTTGGTTGTTTCTCCTTTCCTGAGGAACCGCAGCGATGAGTGGTTTTATTAGCCAGCCTCTTAACCTTTACGTGTTTCGAGTGAGTTCCACCATTACCGGAACCAGTTGCTATCCCTTATACCACTCGTTCCTTCAGGATGAGTCGCCTTTACTCTCTTTTCTGACTTGTAAAATATGAAAAGATTGCCGAGTATTTTTCCCTTTTTGACTCGTTAAAGAAAATAAAAATGGAGGTCCGCTTTCAGCTCTTTTCTGACCGTTTAAAGAGGAAAATATTGCTGAGTCACTCCTCTTGACTCGTTAAATGGTGATAAGGGGTGGTCGTTTTAAGTTCTTTTTCTCGACCGTTAAAACATAAAAAGATTACCGGGTTTTTGTCGTTTCAAACTCGTTAGTGGTTACGAAACGACGTGGTTTTGACCGCTTTTTTACTTTTTCAGGTCGAAGTCACTAATCATGAAAAGTACTCCTCGATCGTAATGATCGAGCGGTTCTTTCGAGTATTATTTTATACTTTTTCGGGCCCGAGAGACACAACTTTACGAAAAAGGACATCCCTGGAGTTTCCTTTTCTGTTGTCTTTTCAAACTCTCTAAACATGAAAAGACGTCGAGTTCTTCCTTTGTCAGACTCGTTAAAACTTAATGACATCGGATTTTGTCACAACACAAGCATATGCTATCCCCATCAAGCTTGTTAAAAATAACTGGGGTACTCGCCAGAAATGGCGGGGGGAAAAGAAAATTTTTGAACCATAATTATTACCGTAACGGCAGTATGTCGCTCTTGAACATGGCACTTTTTGCTTTCGTGTCCGGGGTGGGGATATTTCATCTCATATCGTTCACTTGCTTCCATGGACTTGGGTACCCTATTTGACCTCTCATCCACTCATTGCCTCGTCATCATGACCTTTGATACATTGATGTCAAATACTGCCAATTCCGTTAATGTGCCGCTGATATGTTCAAGAGAAGTTGACCTCTGCAAAGCAACCTCCCTCTGATAGTTCGCACAATCTTGATTCACAACATCATCTCTCTGTCTCGTGTCGATGATGTGGGAAACATTATGGCCCACCTTCGATCAAGGTCACTCCCTGTCGACTTCAACTCATTATCCAGGGAGTTGATCTAGAGACTCCTTTCCGGTGCCTTGGAGCCTGCATGCCTCAATGGTAGGTTCTTCGTGTTCGACGTGAGGTTTTCATCATTGGCCTCCGATCGAATGATTCTACGGGTGTTCGACTTCAGATCATTGATTCACACGCCGTAGATTGTACCTATAGTACCTTGAGGGCCATTGTCATTATTGGTGGTACCTCTCGCGTCTGTTAACAGTTTCCACTATTGACTGGTAATCAGACGATGTTCATGCATGTTCGACTTCAGCTCATATATTCACATGCTTGAACTTGTACTCTTGTTCGGGTCGAGATGGAGCGCAAGACCCTGGATTGTGTCTGTTGTAATCCAGGCGTGATTCTTGATACTTGACTCATTCACTGGATGGCTGCGACCATACCTGAGTCAATTCATTGATCCTAACAAGATGGCTGCGTCCATACTATGGATCCAGATTATTTATGTACTCTCTTATGGATGGCTGCGACCATACCACGTACATCATGTAATTGAACTATCAGTCATTTCTCTTAATACAGCTCCTCGGCGGCAGTAACTATATGTGCTCTTATGTGTTCTTATGTGTGTTCTTGTAAAGCATTTCACCCCTCTCCAACTCTCGGACTTCATGATTTAGGGGGCATCTGTTACACAGTAATTTGTCACCATCCCTGTTACTCCTCTTGTCGTACCTTGGAGGACCCATCCCGGGAGTTATAAGAAGTGACAAAGTCTAAAAACACTTGCATTATGTTCCCCTGAGTATGTACTCCATGTTCCCTGAAGACACCTTCTGCAGATCATCCCTGAAAAGTGCTTTTTTTCCATTGGCGCAAGTCCACAGTATCCTACCCGTGCCAATGATGGAGATACTCAAAAGAGGGCGAGACCATTGGCGCTCTGTCTTAGAGCAACAGTCGCGCCAACCAAATTTAGTCGTGCTTTTTGCCTTAACGCACGTCCGACTGTTTTTTCCTTCATTACATGGAGCTTTTCTGAAGAGCTTTATCCTATATCCATCTTTAATGGCTTTCGAGGGTAATGCTAATCCACAAAAGGTGTCCCGGTTCATCATATCCTCCTCCCTTCTTCATCTATATAAGCTTTTCATTATGCATTGGACAAGCTAGTGCTAGTGATTTAGTGATTGAGTGATAGTAGTGATAATCATTGGTCATGGAGTGTTAGATGTTGATTTATTGAGTTCTTGGAGGAATGCTAGTGAGTGCTAGAGAGGTTATGCTACCGGAGAGGAGATGCATTGCAAGACACATATACTTACTCGCCCAGCCAGGAGAAGGGTCAACGTCAGAACAATGGTTGTAACTTTTCCTGTTTATTAATTGATGAGCGACTGCTATTATAGTTCCAATCTCATTGTCTATTATGGTGATGTGTTGATTTATTTCCTTTCTGACTGAAATATAGTTGTGCCTTGGTAGTTTTTATGTTGGTATCTGTCTCTTCCTTTGCATGTGCAGGTGTTCGTTTGTGATCTGTTAGAGCGAGGGAGCGGGGATATCAACTCTGCTTCAATCATAGCGTTGGACTCCAGGTTGGTCTTCTTGATTCACCTTTGATGCATAACTAGGAACTTGCGTAGCAGCGTGGTTTGATTGTGGCTAGTTCTGTTATAGGCTAGTGGGATCGCCTCTGTCCGCAGAGGGGATTTACCTGACCAACACTAGGTTCCAAATCTTATAACCCCTTAAACCATCCTTATACCCAATAAAGATGCACTTTTCAGATTTACTATCCAACTTGGTTCTTTTCTCCTTTGGAACATTACATATGCATCACATCCAAATACCCTCAGATGTGAAAGACAGGGTTTCTTACCAGTCCATACCTCTTGTGCAATCTTATCCTCCAACGCTGATGAAGGTGATCTGTTGACCAGGTAACATGCTGTCTCCACCGCTTCTGCCTAGAATTCCTATCCTACCCCGACACCAGTGAGCATGCTTCTTGCCCTTTCCATCAACGTCTTGTTCATTCTTTCTGAAACTCCATTTTGCTGAGGTGTATATGGAGTAGTCTTCTGTCGTGCTATACCACACTTCTTGCAGAATTCTTCAAATTCCTTACTGCCAAACTCTCCACCGTTATCTGTCCTCAGCACCTTTATGTTCTTCTCTGTCTAGTTTTCCACTAGAGCCTTAAATTCTTTAAACCTGTCAAAGACTTCAGATTTATTCTTAAGGAAATATATCCATGTATTCCTTGAGAATTCATCTATAAATGATACATAGTACACAGTCTTACCCAGTGATGGAACCTTCACAGGTCCAAACATATCACTGTGTACAAGCTCTAATATTTGTTTCGCCCTCTTACCACCAAAGGGGAAACTCACCCGATTTTGCTTCCCATATACACAACTTTCACAAAAATCAAAATCCAGAGATTTATTACTCATACCTTCTACCATACCTTTACCATGAAGTATTTGAAGGCCCTTCTCTCCAATATGTCCAAGCCTTTGATGCCACAACATGGTATTCTCTCCAGAGACCACTAGATATTTTGCTCCACTTTCAGGAACGATAGAACTGTTGCACCCATCAACAACAATGCTACCTTACAGCTTGCACAAAGTTCCAATCCGAACTCCTCGCATCAATACCAGTCCTCCCCGAACCATCTTGTAGGTATCCTTCTCGAACACTGTTTTTACACTTGAATCATCTAGCTTGCTTACAGAAATCAAATTTCTGGCCAATGCAGGAATATGTAGAACACCTGGAAGTGTTCTAACCCTTCCACCTTGCACCTTCAACTTTAATTTTCCACGACCAATGATTCTAGCCTTCTTGTCATCCCCTAAGAATACATCACCACCATCGTATTTCTCATACTCATAGAACCACTCTCTATGGGGAGTGAAGTGAAAGGATGCACTTGAGTCAATCAACCATGCCTCATGATCTACATGTGTACTTGAAGAAGCCAAGTACACATCCCCACCTTCATCTAAAATGGTTTTCACCTCTGCAGAAGGAGCATCATCAGATCCCTTTCCTTTATCAGGAGCTTTAGATTTATAGTCCCTTTTGTAGTGCCCTTCCTTTCCACATTTCTAGCACACCACCTTTACAGGTTTTCCTGGAGACTTAGATCTCCCTCTAGATTTAGATCTCCCACTCAATGACTTATTTTTATTTCTATTTTTGGACCGTCCTTGTACAGACAAGGCATCACCATTCTGGCTCTCCATATTTTTCCGTCTCATCTCCTCCATCAACAAGGCTGAGACTATTTCATCAAACTGCAAGGCGATTGCATTGATACTTATTGCAATAACCAAACTATCCCACGAATCTGGTAGAGAACACAACAAATTGATGCACTTATCTTCATCTGAAATTTTAATATCAACAGATGCTAATTGACTTACCACAATATTAAATGCGTCCAGATGCTCTGTCACTGAGTCTCCATCTTTCATCCTCATGTTATACAGCTTTTTCCACATGAACAATTTATTCACTAGAGACTTATATTGGTACAAAGTCCCTAACTTGTCCCAGCTTCCCCTGATACATTCAACAATACTAAATCTAAGACACACAATCGTGTTTTTCTCTTTGCGTTCCGATCCAACTTCTTCCATTCTTCATCAAACACTCCCATTGGTTTAGTACCAAGATTTACCGTGATCCACTGATCTTTATCCACCAACAGATCCTCCATCTTGAGTTTCCACAACTCAAAACTTTGACCATTAAATTTCTCAATCTCTATCTTTCCACTGCTCGCCATCTTCTTTCACCAATAGAATCAATCTCGCAGATCTCCCACTGGACAGGGTCTACCACAGGCTTGAGTGAAACCCCTCAGCAACAAAGGCATCCCCTTGAAGCCAAAACAACTTCGATACCAAATGTAGGTTTTAACCCCATACAGAAATTACCTGCATACGAATTCTAAAACACAGAAAATAAATAATGCGAGAGCATAACACATAAAACACATATACACAGAGATTTTCCCCTGGATCCCAAAACCGGGACTACTAGCTTGATTTTTCATTATATTCCTTTCAATGTTATAATACATATTTATACATGCCGAAGCATCTAGTACCATGGAACGAAAACCATCGCGTCCAAAAGCATGTCCGAAAATGAAAAAAACCATAGGTGGGTCTGCCCAACCTAACATAGGGTCCAAAACCAAAATTTTCTGGGGCGCTGCCCTGGACCCCATAAAGTGGGTTTATGGGTACCCCTCAAACCCCCTGTGACCCCCCTGCTACACAATCGCGCAAAGAAGGAGGGGCTTCACCCCCCCTCTAACCCCCCGGTTAACTACGCGGGCTAGTCGTGGAAAGAATATAACACAACCCAACAAGTGCAAAGACAAATACGCTAACAAGTATGTCAGACGAAGAATGGGAGATTCTTGACAGAAAAGCATTAGGAACAATATAGTTGCACCTAGTGGCGTCAGTAGCCTTCAATATTTCGAAGGAAACAACAACAAAAGGTATAATTTGGGCCTTGGCGAAACTATATGAAAAACCCTCAGCCTTTAGTAACGTATTTCTCATGAAGGGTTTTTTTAATATGAAGATGTCAGTTAAGCTCTATAGGGGTAAATTTTGATGATGAAGTTAGAGTTCTATTTTTTCTGTGCTCATTACTAGAAAGTTGGAATGGTTTAGTTATGGCCATTCGTAACTCTGTCTTTGGATCTGGTACTTTAAAGTTTGATTATGTTGTTGGTGCCATCCTTAGCGAGGAAATGCGACGAAAAAGCTTTGGTGAGACATCAAGTAATGCTTTGACTGCAGAGACTAGGGGAAGAAAAATGGAAAGAGGAAGGAGCCTAGGAAATCATAGTAAGTCAAGAAAAGGCATATCCAAATCTAGATTAGGGATACTGTGATGGAAATTTGGAAAGAAAGGACACTTGAAGAAAGACTGCAAATCTCAGAAGGGAAAAGAAGGAGATGGACAACAATAGAACAATCATGAACCGAATGTGATAGGTCAAGTGTTGCAATATTCTTTGGTTCTTTCATTAGAGAATATTATTGATGCCTGGGTGGTAGATTCATGGGCCACATTCCATGCCGCACATAATAGGAAATATTTTCACGATTATGCTTAAGGAGATTTTGGACAAGTTCGTTTGGGTGATGATAAACCATGTAAAATCATTGGAATGGGTAAGGTTTTTATAAATCAATAGAATGGAAACCAATATTAGTTGAAGGAGGTAAGGCATGTTCCAAATATGAAGAAAAAATTAATTTCAAAAGGGAAATTGGGAGGTGAAGGCTATGTAACTACATTTACAGACAAAACCTAGAAGATCACTAAAGGAGCCCTCATAATAGAAAAAGGAGAAAAGGTTGGTACATTGTATTTATGAAATAATATTTCTAATTCTGTTAATTCTTTAACCTCCATAGGAGTAGATACAACACTCTGGTATCATAGGTTTGGGCATATCAGTGAGAAGGGGATGTCGATTCTTCACTAAAGAAATTTGTTTCCAGGATTGAAGCGTGTTGATTTGGATTTATGTGAAATTTGTGTTTATGAAAAATAGAAGAGAGTCATATTTATCAAAGATGGGAAGGAAAAGAAGAGCAAAAAATTAGATCTTGTGCACACAAATGTATGGGGACCAGCTCAGGTATCATCTCCCTGCGGCTATCGCTATTATTTTACTTTTATTGATGATGCAACTAGGAAAACATCGATTTATTAATTTGATTGCTTCGTTAATTAATTTCTAATAGTGCAAATAAAAAAATGTGATTCCATGTTTTTTCTCACATGTTTCAACATAACTCAATCATATTTCTGTGAACCAAATTTCTGTGACGAAGAGAAGAATCCCCACTCTCCAACATTCACACTCCCAAGATTTTTATAGGTCTTCGTAAACAGGTTTACTAGGAAATAATTCTTTGAATGTAAATATCCTCCACACCCAGTGAATAAAACCATTAATCCAACTGTAAATTGAATTTTGTACTGAGAGTCGAGAAAAGGAAAATCCAACCTACAAAACTATCCTTTGTCATTAAGGTAAGATCCAACATGCCAGGTACCTTCCATACAAGTTGGCAATGAAATAAATCCAAACTATCTGTCTCTATATCCATTGCAAGAAGCAAGAAAAATCATGTTTTCTAACATAAGATATAATTCTTTACAAACTAGCTGAAATTTTATGAGCATTGATAGAGGAAGCCAATAAAATACAAGAACAAGAATATCAAATGGAAAAAACTCCCAAATACTTGGATCCATCGAAAAATCAACAACTTTCCTGAAACCATACCAAAGATTGCACATGACATTGCTAAGGATAAAATCCTAAAAAAAAATTCATCCTATCAAACATGCAAATAATGAGATTTAAAATGCTACAAAACATCCTTCGCAAAGGTTTCAAAACAATTTAAAAAATTACTAACACTTTTGAAAAACCTATTTTTTTCTCTTTTTAAAACATCATTTCAGCCAACAACATAAAAAGAAAAAAAAACGACTTTTCCATAACGCCCAAAACGCTAGACATTGGGTCTAGGCTCCCCTCCAACTCACTTCTATGCAACACTATTCTGACCTCCAACTGCCCAACTTTCATGGGCTCCACCAAAATGGAAAAAACTCCCAAATACTTGGATCCATCGAAAATTCAACAACTTTCCTGAAACCATACCAAAGATTGCACAAGACATTGCTAAGGATAAAATCCTAAAAAAAAATTCATCCTATCAAACATGCAAATAATGAGATTTAAAATGCTACAAAACATCCTTCGCAAAGGTTTCAAAACAATTTAAAAAATTACTAACACTTTTGAAAATCCAATTTTTTTCTCTTTTTAAAACATCATTTCAGCCAACAACATAAAAAGAAAAAAAAACGACTTTTCCATAACGCCCAAAACGCTAGACATTGGGTCTAGGCTCCCCTCCAACTCACTTCTATGCAACACTATTCTGACCTCCAACTGCCCAACTGTCATGGGCTCCACCACCGATATCACTTTTTTTCCAATTTCCGTGCGAGCAACTAATTTTTCTTACTTCCATCTTCTCAAACATGGAAAATACCATGTTAAAAAACTAAAAAATACACAACGCAAACATTTGTTAAAAAACACAATTTTCGTCAAAATAACATCATATAAAAAAATTATCAATTCTTTTGGTTTTTCCAATTTCCATGCCGACAACCAATTTCTAGTATTTTCATCTTCTTAAACATCGAAACTACCATATTAAAAAACCTAAAAAATATACTACGCAAACATTTGTTAGAAAAGCACATTTTTTTTCAAAATAACCTCATATAAAAGAAAATCCATTCTTCTTAAAAAATATTTCTTTTTTGAAAACATCTTTTTTTAACACATTTATAAATATTTTTCCAATCTTGAAAAAAAATTATTCTTTCTTCTTTTTTAACATCTTTTCAAGTAACAATCGTGCAAAATAACATTAGAAGAAATTATATATATATATATATATAACATTCCCCCTGCACCCCCAAAACAGAAGTATGGCTAAAACCGCTTACTCCCGGCTCGGCCTCCGAACCAATTAACTACCATAAAGCATCCTGACCTCCGTCCATTCAATTGTATCTAAGTCCCACAAACAATATAAAAATGTTTTACTTTTCTCAAAATCAATTTCATTTTTCTTTTAAAACATTTTTTCAATTAATTATTCTTCGTAAATAACATTTTCGTTAAAAAACATTTTATAAATAACATTCCCCCCATGCCGAAAACACAAGTACGACCAAAATCGTGCATGTTGGAGTCGACCTCCCCACCAACTAACTTCTACGCTCAACCATCCCGACCTCCATCCACCCGATTGTCTCCATGTTCAACCACCAATAGGAAAATGTTTTCACTGATTTCCATGCCACCAATCACCTTCTCTTCTTTCCAGGTATTAAAATGTCAAACTTTCATGTTAAACATGCAAAAGAAAAATATCCTTCCCGAAAATTTTCTAAAAAAAAAAATGCAACCACATTTATACAAAAACATTTATTTTTTAATTTAAAAACCACCAAAACACCGCCACACCCTCTAGGTTGGGGTTGATCTGATGGTTTTATCCAACTCTACATTTCCATGTTGCCTTCTGACTACCGCACTTCGTCCAACTCCGATTACATTTCAAACTTCCCAACCTCTATCCAACTGAATGTCTCCATGTCTGACCACCAATAGAAAAATATTTTTACCGATTGTCATGCCACCAATCACCTTCCCTTCTCTTCAACCATTAAAACATTCAAACTTTCATGTTAAACATAAAACAAAATATCCTTCAAGAAACATTTCTAGAAACAAAAAAATTGAAATGCAACCACATTTATTTAAAAACATTTCTTTTTCAATTTAAAAACGACCAATACATCACAACACCTTAAACTTTGGGGCCCGACTCACGACTTTATCCAACTCCTCTACATTTCCATCCTTCCTTTTGACTACCACACTCACCCGAGCTCTCACTACATTTCAAATATTCTCTCTCTATTTTTTGCATTGTGCCTATCATTTTCCTCTACTTTCTTCCAATCACTCTTTTTTTCAACTAAACCTTCCTTGATGTCCCTTCCTCCTACCTGACCTCCATGCGCATATAGTGTTGCTCCTTGACAGGCTCTAAAATGTAAATATTTTTTTCTCTTTTCACATGACATTACTTATCAAACAAACATGAATCTTATAAACAAGTCATGACAAATTCTACCATCTAATCAAAACAAACAATGTCATTTCTTACTCTGTACCTGTCAGATAATGCCAATTTTCAATAAGCCTATAGTTTCTGCAAATTTGACAAGTTTGGCCGTGCCTTTCTTACATCCACTTACTACAAAAACACCACTCAAATCATTTCCAATACAATACAAACATGTACCAATTTTGACATCACTTTTACCTTATCAGTATAATGAGTCGAGACAACCAAAAAGAAAAATACTTTTTTTTTAAACCACAACCATAGACTACATGCAATAATCTAACCACTCACCACTTCCTACATTTTCAAGTAGTCCCCTCCTCTTTGCATGACCTTACATTGTCCCTCTGCTTCAATTACAAATCTGATCAATCACAACCGAAGAATGCTATTCTAGTCTAGCAATACACAAGAAAAACTCGCCTAAGCAACAACATAAACTGTTCTTCTCTTCCATCTTTAGAACATCCATATTCTCTTCGGTGTTTAAATGTTTCATTTGGTAACGTACGGTTGTCTCTTGACATGCCATGGTCGATCCATTATCATGACACTAGAATTCCATCCATTGAAATTCATTTTTTTTTTATTTTTTAATGGCTAGGATCAGTTGTTTTTGGTTGCCACTTGACACGCCATCATCACCACCATGCGCACCCTTCGCTCTCACACAACCCTTCAATCCATTGTCACCACGTCTCGATGCCTCTTCAACCTCCCTCTCATCCCAACTATCCATTGACCTCTTAGACAAAGAATATTCCACCAAGGCTCCATCTTGGCCATTGAAAAATATAAAAAAATTAATTTCCACCAATAAACTTCCACCATGTGGAATTGAAATTTATACACCTATCAATGAACAAAAATATTCATTATTAATTATTAACGATCAACATAACACTTTAATGATTTCTAATTTCTATGTATACTACCTCGTTAATTGAACTCTTCTACAGATCTAATTTCTATGTATACTACCTCATTAATTGAACTCTTATACAAATATTAGTCTGGTCATAATTTGAGCTTTAGTCTATCATCCTAATCATAGTTTGAGATTCTACCTAATCGTTTAAAGTTGATCTAAAACTCATTGATATTTACATGTATTTATTTATTTATATGAATTTATTTATTTCTATTTTTTTTAAGCATTTAAATCGAATTAGGAACTTCTCTCTACATATGTTTAATCAAAATTGGATCCTTCATAGCTAATTCAAGTGATTCAAATCGTACTAGAGTAACTCAAATGGTAAAAGAAATAATAGTTTAAAAATATTAGAAAAAGTAAAAATATTTTAAAATAGATAAAAAATTTAAATTGCTAATCATTTATGAAAGGAAATAAATACTATAGAGTATTAAAAATAGGAAACGAGCTGGAGTGGAAAGAGCGGAAGAACGGAAGACTGTGGTTGAGGATTTCTGCGCACGATTTTCTCCATGGACGGTGGCAGAGGAGGGAGCTCCACTCCCTCCTTCAAACAGGCAGTGGTTAGCAAGGGCAAGACTCCCCTAGAACCAGGCAGAGGTAACAAGATGGAAGGGGGGGGGGAAATAGGGAAGAGAAAATAGAAAGTAGCAGGAAGAAGGAGAATGATGGCACAAAAAACAAGGAGGAAAATGACAAAAAACAGGGAACAAAAGACAGGAAACAAAAGAGACCATGCAAACCCAAAGCTGAAATCACTCCTAGAGTAATCTTAAATAATCCAGAGCTGCAGGCCCACAGGGAGCACATGCAGACTTATGCAATCATATGCAAATTCATGTGACTATGGCCCACCGAAAAAGCTTTACAAGCATGGATCAGATACCACTGGAAGCCTAAAGGAAGCATCGACCTTCATCTAGAATCCAAGGGTTTTTTCACTGTAGTGTTTGCAAACATTAAGGACAAAGACAAAGTGTTTGAAGGTGGACCCTACTTCTATGCAGCAGCAGGGCTCTATATGCGGCCATGGATGATGAACTTCGTGTCGGAGCGGGAAACCTTTACCTCAGTCCCGGTTTGGGTAAGACTCTATTCGCTACCTCTAGATTATTGGCAAATAGAATCACTAACAGCCATAGGCAATAAATTAGGGAGGTATGTCAAAACTTCGGAAGCCACAAGAAGGGGTAAATATACCTCCTTTGCCAGGATTTGTGTAGAGATGGACCTATCTGGAGCACTTCCGGATGAGGTCATACTGGAGGTTCATGATGAGGAATGGGTGCAGACTGTCGACTACGAGCATATTCCATTTAGATGCCGAAAATGTCATGAACACGGGCACCTTCTTAGAGACTGCCCACTCAGCAAGGTAGAGAACAAAAGCAAACCTAACACAATGAAAGAAACAGATGGATTTCACAAGGTAGCTCACAAAGGAAAAAATGGCAAAAAAGGGCCAAATCAACACCCAAGAGAAGACCAAAAAGGGAGGCCGAATCAGTTCCATGTTCTTGAAGAGGAGGAAGATTCAGTAGTTGAAAATCAAGTAATGAAGGATGGATATGATAAGCAGGAAAAGGAGGAAGAACAAGATCAGGAGTAGGTAAAGGAAAAACAGAAAGGGATCATGATGAGTGAATCAGAGATGGATATGGATCAGGAAATGACCCAGAGCGAGATGGAAATGGAAGACAATGAGTTACAAGAGATTCTTGACAGAGAAAACCTAGATCTAGAAGGGTTCTTGAGTAAGGGAACAACGGGTGGGGTAGAATCTCTACCACAAGAAGAATGCAATCGAATAAAGCAGTTATTCTTATGGAAAACACAAGCAAAGAGCTTGGTAGAAGATAACAACATTGAAAGACCAGGAAATCATGGAATGAAAGCAGTAAAATCAACTCCAGAATTAGCTCCAAGAAACCCAAGGAAAAAAAGGGGCAGAAAAAAGCAGAATGAGCTTTTAATGGAATGTGGAAAGCTCATGATAGACTCAGGTAAGATGAAAGATCTAACTAGATACCCCTTTATCAATTTGTAATTATGAAGTTTACAACTTGGAACGTAAGAGGTCTAGGAAGCAAAAGAAAACAGAGAATGTTAAATAATAGAATGAAACAGGTAGCTCCGGATATAATTTTTGTCCAAGAAACGAAATGCTCTGTTCAAAAGATAAGACAAATCCATAGTAGGTGGCTCATCTGATATGAGTTTATAGAATTCAAAGCAGAAAATACTACAGGGGGTATCCTCATCCTCTGGAATCCCCAAAAAATAGGTATTATTGATGCGGAGGCATGAAGGAATTATTTATCAGTTGTTATACAACCTGTAGGAGACAGGGACACATTTCTTGCAACGAATGTGTATGGTTTTCAAAGGTTAGATGACAAAATCAAGTTTATTGATTCCTTAGTAGACCTTCGGAGAAGATTTGCAGGGTTACCGTGGGTTATAGGAGGAGATTTCAACATGATCAGATCTCTCTCAGAGAAAAAAGGGGGTACAGGAGCTCTAAACAAAGATTCCTCAGCTTTCCAATCTTTTCAGAAAACATGAAGCTGGTGGACATTGAGACAAACAATGGCCTTTGCACATGGAACAACAAAAGAGGAGGGGATTCCCAGGTAGCTTCCAAGCTAGACAGATTCATGATCTCTGAAGAGCTCATGCTTCTAGACAAGGAAATAATAGCAGATATTCTTCCTTTTGGAGGCTCAGATCACTGGCCGATTCAAATGGAGATCAAGGGCATTGGCACCCCAAGAAACAAACCGTTCAGATTTGAAAATATGTGGCTTTCACACCCAGATTTCATCAGCAACATTGGAAAATGGTGGGCTAAAGACCTGTAGATTCAGGGATCATCTATGTTCCTGCTACATAAAAGATTAAAACACATCAAGCAGAAGCTAAAGGAATGGAACCAGAAGGTATTTGGAAAGATTTTCACAAGTAAAAAAATCATGGAAATCAAAATCCTAGAGCTCAATCAAGCTTTGATTAAGAATGGCTTTGACAAAGACAAAAATGATCAAGCAGAGAAATATCACCAAGAATGGGAAAGGCTATGTAAACAAGAAGAAATTTTTTGGAAACAAAAATCTAGAGTTCTATGGCTAAAAGAAGGAGAACACAATACTAAATTTTTCCACAGATCTACCACTGCGAACAGAACTCACAACAGAGTCTCTTTGATCAAGGACGAGAATGGCCAAATTCATCAAGCCCATGAGGAGATAGAAGCAGTGTTAGTAAAGAATTTTCAGGACATAGCCAAGGAAAACTTTCCAGGAAGAGAACCTTTCATTAAGAATTTAATTAAACACATACCTAAACTAGTATCCAGAGAGGATAATTGTAATCTCAACAGACCTGTAACTGAAAAGGAGATCAGTGAGGTCCTCAAGGAAATGAAAAATGGCAAGGCACTAGGTCTGGATAGATTTAATGTGGATTTCTTCAAAGCCTGCTGGAATATTGTTAAAAGGGATATTGTAGAGATAGTAGAAGACTCCAGGTGGAACAAGACCATTTTGAAAGCTCTCAATACATCCTTTATTGCCCTTATTCCAAAACAGGATAATGCTCAAACACCTGAGAGATATAGGCCCATCGCCTTATGCAATGTTGTCTACAAAATAATCTCCAAGGTGGTGGCCAACAGACTCAAACCCCTGCTGCCCACGCTTATCTCCGGGGAACAAACAGGGTATGTAGAAGGAAGACAAATTATGGACAACATAATTCAAGCTCACGAGGTGGTTCACTCGTTAACTTGCAACATGAGAGCGGGAATGATCATGAAACTGGACATAGCCAAAGCATATGACAAAGTGAATTGGACATACATCAAAAAAGTGCTCACAGCATTTGGTTTTGATCATAATTGGGTCAGATGGGTCATGGCCCTTTTAACTTCATCCAGCTTTTCAATTTTAGTGAATGGCTCTCCTTCTGAGCTTTTTCTCCCTTCCATGGGTCTAAGACAGGGAGATCCGCTCTCTCCTTTTCTCCTCATCCTCATGATGGAAGGGCTGGGGTGGTCCATCAAGCATGCAAGAGTAACGGGAAGAATTCAAGGACTCCAACTTACGAAGAATGGGCAAGTTCCGACTCATCAACAGTTTGTAGATGATACCATGTTACAGGGAATTCCCACAGTCAAAGAAGCACTTGCTTACAAACAGATTTTGGATGACTTCGCAAAGGCCACAGGTATGGAAGTTAACCTTACCAAATCAAAAGTGTTTTTCTTTACTACTCATATTGCCATCCAGAGAAATGTCTCTAGAATTTTACGCTTTCAAAGAGAATCTCTTCTCTCTAAGTATTTGGGAGTTCCACTTACAGATAAACCCCGACACAAGAGTATATGGGATCCATTAATAACTAAAATGCAAGACAAGGTTAGGAAATGGACAAACAGATCTTTAAATTTAGTTGGTAGACTGGTTCTTACTAAAGCAGTTCTCCAAGCTATCCCAATCTTCATGCTATTAGCTCTCCCAGTTCCAATAGGAGTGTTGCAACAATTTGGGAGTATTCAACAAGATTTTCTGTGGGGCAAAGAGGAAACAAGGAAAGAATGGGCTTTAGTCTCATGGGAAAAGATCTGCAAACCCAAGAACCAAGGAGGCCTGGGCTTGGACAACCTAGAGATTCTCAACAAGGCTCTAGGAGCCAAACTTTGGTGGAGGTGGGTTAAGGATCCTAAAGCTCAATGGGAAAGCATCTGGAAGGAAAAATATGCCAATGCCTGGTCGGATTTTGATATCATACGTATGACAGGAACAGTGAAAGGCTCCCCCATATGGAACGAGACTTGGGAGAACAGAGAAGTGGTTCAAAAAAATAGTTTCTGGGAAATCAGAGAGGGAGATCTAGCACTTTTATGGGAGGACAAATGGAAACAAGAACCTAATCTACTGAAGGAAGAATTTTTAGGCCTCAAGCAAGAGACTGACAATCAAGGACTAGTAAAGGTGAAAGACTTTTGGGAGAACCCACATAATGCAGGAAAGTGGAGAATCTGGAGAAAAATTGAGGGCAGAGAGGATAGAACCCTCAACAGTAAAGCAGAGTCCCTTAAGAGATTGCTGGATCAGTGAATAATTTTAGTAACGGAAGGGCGGGACCAACTGAGATGGGGTAACAACAAAGAGGGCAACTTTAATATCAAGGAAGCTAAATGTTTTCTCCTTGATCTGGAACCCCGAGCTCCTAATAAAACTTGGCAGAAGCTTTAGAGGCACAAACGTTGGATGAAAATCAAACTATTCATGTGGTTAGTTCACCACAGGAAAATTTTAACCTGGGACAACCTTAAAAAAAGGGGCATGCTGGGACCCTCCAGATGTCATCTCTGTGAGACCCAAGAGGAGACTATAGAGCATCTTCTCAACAGCTGTATTTTCACCGATAGGATATGGGAATTTTTTACCAACATCTTCAAACAGTCTGATAGAGACAAAGAAAGTATTGCCAACACTCTAAACAACTGGAGGAATAATTTTTCAGATAATGAAATTCTCAACTCTGCCTGGGATCTCCTGCCGAGTTTCATTATTTGGAATGTGTGGAAAGAAAGGAACAAAAGAATATTCAAAGAGGTTAAGTCTGCCTCACTTAGCCTGGTGGAGCTGATCATAAAACAACTTAAGGAGACAGTGGGCACCACGGTTAGGAATCTCCCCAAAAATCCTCCCTCAGTAGAAGAGTTAAAAATCCTCCAGTTGTTAGACATGCAAGGGCTTACTCCTCAAGGTCTAGACAGGAAAGCAAGCATGAGAGATAAGGTGGAGGAATTCTGGCATCCCCCCTGAAGGTTTTTTAAAGTACAACATTGATGGAGCTTCCAAAGGCAACCCAGGGGAGGTTGGTTTTGGGGGAGTTCTAAGGGATGATACAGGTAGCATAATCTCCCTCTTCCATGGTCACTTAGGAAAAGCCACTAACAACATGGCAGAACTAATGGCTTTGGAACAATGCTTAGAATTTTTGATACAGAGAAATTGCCAAAATGTCATAATAGAAGCGGATTCATAGTTAGTCATAAACGCAGCCAAAAGAATCAGTAATGGAACAGGGCCGGAAAAGGTCACAAAACACTGGAGGTTAACTAGGGTTCTTTAGAGAATTCAAGTGCATCTACAGGAACTTCGTACTCTCAGATTCATTCATGTGAGGAGAAAGGCCAACAAATTGGCAGACATTCTAGCCGATCCACAGTTTAGCTCATTTTTGGCCACCCCGGTGCGCGAGGATTTCGCCCAACCTACAATTCAACGAAAGAAGAAAGGTACGGTTTGAACGCTTCATGACTCAAGGTGCCTACCCGATCGGATCGGTTCGGCGGCAGCCGATCGCCTGACGGCACGGAGATCGGACTGCGAGGGATGCTGGTGACAGACCCTCCCGGGGGGGTTGCGAAGCGCGCATTGACAGAGAGAAAAAGTAAGGCTGCATGGACCAGAAAAAGTCCCTAGCCAATAACCAAGGTGTTAGCTGCAAGGACAGCGCAATTTTAAGGAGATGGAATACAATGGCGCAGAGCAACCTGAAAAAACTTTGCCATAACCAGGCGGAGGAGGACAAAGAAGAGTATAGAAGCAGAATGATAGAACCCAACCAGTAATGGTCAGCGGTCAGAGGGCTACTCCAAGTGGGACAAAAAGGTGCACAATGGAAGGTAAGCCAAGGTTAGAGGTAAAGTGGACCACGATCAGGACTATTCTCAGTGACGGGCGACAGAGTTTCCCGGACCGAAGAAAGTAGCAACTAAAACTTCTGCATCATCCTAATTTTTCAGTGACGGAAGTCAAAACCACCTTTGAGCGGTTTCGAGGCGATCACACAACTTTCATGTTAAAAGTGGTTTTAGATTTTTGGCAGCGATGCCATAGAAAGCATGACACGTGGTGGAGGGCCCGATCCAAAAACCACTCTCCCCACGCCCTAAAGGTCGATGACTTCAGGCGCGCGATTTTCTGCTCAGCCGTCCGATGGCGCAAGGTAAATCAACGCTCTGGATTCATCGAGCAGTTTGGTGGGGCCCAAGGGTTTGGTCACTCTTTGAGCTCCACGTGGTGGTGGGCCTAGAGGGATTTCCGCCCTCATCGCATGCTATCACTCGTGCATGTGGGCAGGCACGATTTCAATCTCCACCATTGGATGGCACATGGAGATTCAACTGATCAGATTGATTGAAGAAAGCAGCAACTAAAACTTCCGCATCATCCTAATTTTTCAGTGACGAAAGTCAAAACCGCCTTTGGGTGGTTTCGAAGCGATCGTACAACTTTCATGTTAAAAGTGGTTTTAGATTTTCAACAATGATGCCATAGAAAGCATGACACGTGGTGGACAGCCCAGTCCAAAAACCACTCTCCCCGTGCCCTAAAGGTCGATGACTTCAGGCGCGCGATTTTCTGCTCAGCCGTCCGATGGCGCAAGGTAAATCAATGCTCTAGATACATCGAGCAGTTTAATGGGGCCCAAGGGTTTGGTCACTCTTTGAGCTCCACGTGGTGGTGGGGCCAGAGGGATTTCCGCCCTCATCGCATGCTATCACCCATGCATGTGGTCAGACACGATTTCAATCTCCACCGTCGGATGGCACATGAAGATTCAACGGATCAGATTGCTCGTGCGGACACTCAAGGTAATTGGCGAGCTGCTCTTCAGTCCGACTTGATCTACAGCCGGTGGATCAAATGGTAAGGCTCAAGCATCAAGTTCAATGAGGAAGGCTAGGTTTGGAGGGAAAAGTTCTTTCCGAGGGACTGTTCCTAAGTTTGTGAATCTAGGCAGTCGTGCTAACTTTATTTGCAGACAACCATGTGCCTTGTTCTTTTTGGATCAGTCCAATCTTATGTTTTTTTTCTTTTGAGATAGGTAAAGTTTGGAGGTAGGGGGTTAGGAATAGTTTTGTTGGGACATCTCCATAGTCAACGACCTTGAAAGTATTGATGTAATATATGTACTTTATTTTATGATTAATGAATTGAAAGGTCTGACTCTTGCATTAGAAAAAAAAAGAAAGGAAATAAATACTATAAAATGTTCAAATAAAGGTTAGGTTTTTAGTGAGTTATTAATATGTTAATTTTTAATGTTTAGTTGGTTAATGAACATTGGTTGATCACATCATACTTATTTTTGGCAAGTAAAGATTAAAATAATTTTTATTCTAGTTGTATCATATTTATTCATGGTACATTTTCAGAATATCAAATCCATCACATATTACACAATTAAATAAATATTTTACTATCATATTGGTGTATACACTATTTTATGTTACTTAATGGAAGCTTCTATAAAAAAGTTTAGATACTTTGTTTTCATGAATCTCCACTTGATTTTATGTGTCATAAGCACTAAGGTTAATATGAGAATTGGAACAAAATTTAGTTTATATATTTCATGTTTTTAGATCTTAGGATTGTCATGGTCTCATTTACTTTGCTATATTTACATATTAGCCATAATGACATTTCCTTTATTATCCTTCCCTTTAATCTTAGTTCCCTGAAAGATCCAAAACAATTAGTGATAGAATATAGATGTAAATTGTAAAATTGCATTCAAACTATATTAGTAAGATTACTTACAAATGAATTGTTAAATGCCAATTTTGAAGAGAAAAAATATACATCTAGTAAATATAGGGAAATCTAGTTATCTCTCCTTTTTCATTTTCACCTGTTCAATCTCATTAGTAGTATTGAACATGTTGATTCATAGTTATTTTATTACATTCATGACACCTTGTATTTGACATGGTTATATCTTTTGTATTTAATATGCTTATTATTATTTTAACACATCCTCTCAACTACATAGTATATCTTTTATGGCATCCCTATTAATATAATAGATAATGGGATCAAAAGGTACAACTAAGAATATAATGTAAATCTTTAAGAAATCCAACAATCTTATATAAGTTTGGCCAAACTCATCATAAAAACGATAATTCATCATTTTTCTTAGCCTAACATAAAACTATTTAGTGATTATGTATAGGATTGAAATGTTGGGAATGTGTTATATTCTTTACATGGTTAGCTCAATATGTTGTATGTTTTGCAAGGGGTTTGAGGGTGAAGCCCTAAAAATGGTTGTTTCTTATTTGTTTTGGCCCAACTTTTAGTGTTTATGATCTCAAATATCAATTTGGTGTAAATTAAATAAGTCTATTGGTTTTTCTCACTTAAGTTTTTATTTGGTAAATCTCTAGGTATTATGTGTCAATGTTATTGTTATTCCTTTTTATAAAGAATATGTATTCATGTGTTATCGTTCAAAAATTAAGGTTCAAAACTTATGAAGAAGTCTACTAAACTTGGTGAAATTTTCTAACTTGTATGTTCTTGATTAAGTTTAGATATGAACTTGCACAAAAGGATCCTTGTTAACATCACAAAACTTGAAATTTGGATTACAAGAAGGAGAATTCAGATTTTGATAATTCAATCTATACTATGATGAAATCCTCATGTTTTGTTCTCCAAAATGATCATTCTCATTTTCATAATTCCATGCATCTTAAATATATCCAATTCTTTCACTTCCTCCTTGTTTCTAGCAACATTGACAAATACTTTACAAATCTTTGGAGAATTCTCCATAACTTTCTTTTTCTCCACCTATTCCTAAGACCAAGATCCAAGATACATATCCTATATAGGATTAAAACATATTTTTTGTAACATCTGATAATATAATTATTAGTAAGATTACAATTTTCCTTTGTTTAAATTGCACTTTTAATGCACAAATAAATAGACTCCATTCAAAAACCCTTGAGGACTTGTATTATATAAAATGAATAGAAATAGCTCAAATGCATTTCCAACGAATTTTAACTATGTGTTGGAAAAATAATAAAACCTATTAAATTAATATTTCTTTATAAAATCGAATGATACAATTTGTGGTAATATCACCATTTTCATTCATTTAAATTATGATTTTAATACATAAACAAATACATTCTTTTGGAAAATCCCTTAGACATTTGCATGATATAGACTCAACAAAAACAACTCAAAATATGTCTTTCCATCACAGTTTTGGAAAAAATAATAAAATCTATTAAATTATGCTTTACTTTTTATTAAAATCTCATCACATCTATTTTATTATTCATAAATTTTTATATTTTTAGTAATTAAAGTATTCCAAATTTCTTAATTTACTGTCTTTTATTAAAATATAAATACTACTTTCAACTATTAAAATATAAATATCTACCTTTTAACTTTTCATTATGAAAAAGTCAAATAAATATACTCCTCGTCTTCTATTCAAATATAAACACCTACCTTCAACTATTAAAATATAAATACCTACTTCTAACTTTTCATCATGAAAAGGTCAAATAAATATACTCCTTTTACCTTGAAATTAAAAACAACTCTTTGACAATATGATTACTCGCAATACATTCCTCTTTTCTTTTCTTTTTTAAGATGTACTATAACCATTGCCTTTCCCATGACTTATTTGTGGAGCTAATGCAGAATCTAATAAATAACCTATGCTACCCAATGTATTATTAGAGTTGTAGCCAATAATAATTACTTTAGCCCAATATTCCATTTATGGTATATTATGATGTACTCTCGGCTCCATTTATGGTAAAGTGGTAAGGGTTTTATAATTTTTTGTTCGTCACTTATTACACCGTCGCTCACACGGCGTATTCAATTTTTCATTGTCTTGTCATGACTAAAAAAATTTGAATATCAAAGTTTAATATTATGAAATTAAATTTATTGATTTTAAATAAAATTTATTTTTATTTATCTCAAATATGATCGGTTAAAATGTTTCATTTCTTATTGTGTAATGATGATAAAATTTGATTTTTGTGTACTCTATTATTAATTACTATGTACTATATCACTTATTACTATAATTTGAAAAATAACATGATGTGTTAATCACTATGTACCATAAACACAAATGATTTGTATTTAAATTCAAAAAAATCATTTTCTCATTGGTGTAAAATATTGAGTAGAGAATTTTTATGGGTTTTATTTTTTAATTTTAAAAAAAAAAAATTTCAAAAATATAAATTTCAAAAAAATATGTAAAAATAACATGTGTACAATTTGTAAAACTCTCGTTATATCAATCTATACTCTAATGACATGACGTGTACTATAATATGAACATTATATAAAAAGGATTGCCATCATTCATATTAAATAAATAATTATTAACTTGTTATCATTATCTTCAATGTCAATTATATATATATATATATATATATATATATATATATATATAACCTTTATCTACCAAAAAAAAATGTTTAATTATATTAAAAAATAAATAAAAGAAGGTTAAACAAATATTCATATAACTTATTTTACAATTTTATTATTGTTTGGAGTACATACAATACATCATAACAACGCTAGCTATGTGGCCTTGTCTATTAATATTTACAAAATTTAATTACAGTCGTTGCGAAGCTGCATGGTGGTCACCCAAATTGCACCCTATCTTCTAGCAAAGCGGCAACGATATCCAACCTCACAACGAATTGTTGTGTATCATGTGGGTGAGCATGATAAGTTGCACCCTTTTTCCATTTATGGTATATTATGATGTATCATGGACCATCGACTCCATTTATGGTAAAGTGGTAAGGGTTTTATAACTTTTTGTTTGTCACTTATCTATTAACATTTACGAAGTACAATTACAGTCGTTGCGAAGCTACATGGTGGTCACCATTGTTCAAAATTGAACACGTCGGAGCCCTTCAAAGGGCCTCTGGCACGTCACAGAAGTAGGGAGCAAAATTTCCTAGTCAAAAAAAAAAAAAAATGGAATAATATTATAAAATGTTTTAAGAAGGGTTGTCAACCTACGAAACGTTTTTTAAAATTTCAATTTTGCTGAAGTCTGGACTCCAACGTCTGACTTGTCTTCGACTCACCGAGTCACCACAGTGGTTACCCCCTCTTATTTTCTTCGTTCCCCGAGAAAGAGCAGTCTTCGAACTAGTGTTCAAAATTGAACACGTCAGAGCCCTTCAAAGGGCCTTTGGCACATCACAAAAGTATGAAGCAAAATTTCCTAGTCAAAAAAAAAAAAATTTGAGTTTTGCAGGTTTAAAAAAAATGGAATAATATTATAAAATGTTTTAAGAAGGACTGTCAACCTGTGAAACGTTTTTTAAAATTTCAAATTTACTGAATTCCGAACTCTAGTCCCCGACTCACCGAGTCACCACAGTGGTTACCCCCTCTTATCTTTTTCATTCGCTAAGAAAGAGCAGTCTCTGAACCTACCCCTTACATTTCCCTTTGGATGTCACCTGCAAAATGGATTTCATATGATGGTTAGCTGCCTGTCTTATACATCGTTAAACCCCCCTACTACCAAGTTAGTGCTTCTTCAAGAAGTCGACGTTGTGGTGATTAGAGATTTCCCGAAGCGGGTGAAGGTAGAACAAATATTAAGAGAAAGTCCCAGATCTTTCGTCTTACATGCCGATTCAATATGTTTCTTTGCTTTCTGCAGAGCATGAACTGTAGATGGAACACCTCTATTTTATGCTTTTTGTAACCAAATTGCAAAATCCTCTCACAACCTCTGATATGGCTGCCCTGGCCGTAAAAACCAGTGCTACCATGGATCGAAGCCACATCCGCTCCCAAACTCATAGATTTATATCTTCTGTTTGGAGCATCGAAGTTGGAGATGAATGTAGAGATGAGTGATCATAATGGAAAAATGAGGAACACATTGATAAATTCAAGAGGGAAAATGGGTATGATGGACTCTGTCCTTGCGACGCTGGCATGGGAACGATGAGAAGGAAGCTGAGAACTATTGAGAAGGATGCCTTCGATTATTGACACAACAACTTCATGTTTCAACTTATGGTCAGTAAACCTCATCCTCCATAGATTCTCCTGGGTGGAATCAAGTTTGAAATTAGATTTCCCTCCAAACTCAATCCTGAGTAGAAGGTTGGAATCAAGAGAATTCTGGGAGGACATGCTTGACATTATTGTTTCAATTTGGGCCTCTTTTATTGTAGATAATTAACAAGATTGAAATAGATATAACAAAAATAATTGATTGTAGTTGCGAGTTCCTCCACCAAATTGTAAAAGATACCATTTGTATATCTTCTCAGTGAGCTGAAGTAAGTGGCCAAAGTTATCTCTCCCTTTTTTATTGAGTCCTATTGTCTATCGAATGCATTCCTTTTCTGTGTTGATTTTGTACAACTTGTTGTATTGCCAATTTTTGGCCTTGGTTTTCTTAGCATGTCCATATACTAGATCATAACTACCACTATATTGCAATGGAATTTCTTGTACCTGCAAATTATGCCAATTCTTATGAAACTTCCTTATTCTGTAACTTCACTGGAGTACCAATGATGTATGCAGTTCCGAGCTGATGATATGATTTACTTTTTGTACAGTTAACACCAAGAGAATACGATAATCCAAAGCCTTTGGTATGATTTTGAATCTAGCTAACTAGGTCTCAACAAAAGTTCTTCATACATGAAGGCAAAATGAATAGAAATTTTTTAGTTGTCTTAGTGTTGGCATTGCTTTGGAAAAATGTTATTGAATCTTCAAATGCCACATCTATTTTACTCATCACTGGAAATCTACCAAAAGCACTCTTTCAATCCAATGTAACATGTTTGATCATCGATCGACAATATTTCCCTTTACTATTTGGATAACATTGTATTTCTTACATGTATGTTCTTCACTACTCATATCAATTTAATAGAAATTTCCCATACCACATCAAATGACTCTTGGTACATAGGCATTTGTACTGTGAAATCATCTTATTGAGGCTCTTCTTCCCCATGTTTTTAGAGTGTAATCTTCAACTGCACGTTGAGATATAAAGTTTTTCTTTCATCTCAAACTAATTATTTTTTCAATGTTCTTACACCAACCTCTACTTAATATAACAGTAATTCAGGGAAAAATACATAAAACATAACATTTGGCAAACATAAATGTTACGAACACAGTTGCCTGCTCAAAATTCACTTGTTAGTTACAATGTGTATGAATTGTATGATGAATACTCGACTTGCAATTGTGTTGGAAGGGGCTATTGTTCTTGATAAACTAAGGAATATCTTGCATCTTGCAACATTGTAAAGACATCGACAACCAATAGTATGTTGTCTTGGAACTACCTTTTCCAAAATGTTTCTCTTGCACAAGCTTAGACTAATCAAAATTTATTTTTATCTATGAAATGGGTGGTTTCCCCTTACCTTCCAACAATGGAAATGAGGCGGTGAATGAAATTTCAAAGAAAAGTTTTTTATGTTTTCTAACAAGAACAAATCCACTGTCTATTATTTTATATTCCCAGAGTTGCCTGACTGTTGGGAATAATTCATCTCGGCTCTGTTCAATGATTTCATTTTTGGCAGAAGGCTCACCCCTAAAGATCCAAATCCCCTTTTCCAAAGGAAAACATTGATTCCCAGTTGGGTTCCTCCTAAACTGAAGGGCCTCTTAAAATAAAATTTGCTTACCATCTCAGTGCTTTTACCAATTATCCTAAGCTCAACCCCATGTATGATATGTGATGAAACAGAGTTCTATGTGAATTTTTTGGGGAGAAGAAGAATGAGTGTACAAGAACCACGTCTTTGCTTACAACTGATAAAGAATGAGAAATACTAAGTAGATAAGTGCAGGTACCCTTAATTTCTTTAAACGTACTTCTATGTCATGTGAGCTAACTCGTTACAGGTCTAAGTAATTTGTTTATTGGAAAGCACATGGATTGCCAGATAAATAGAACAAATGCACAATTACAAGTACAATACACAATAGATCTAATTTGCATTAGTCACATAAGGGAGGGATAAGCTACATAGATGATAGGAGTAAAAGGGAAAACTATATTTAGACACAACAGATTATGCATTGGGTGATTAGCCAAGTAAGTTGAGTAGCTATTACCTAACAAAATGATTATTTAATTACAACATTTCTTGTCTGTCAGTACTTATGTGGATCACCTTTCAACAAGGAGGCATCAATGATCCTTGTCTAATTTTGCAGATGGAAGTACTATACTAACGTTTTCTTGTTAGTTGGATGATGTAGGAGCATAAGCATGCATGAATATTTCTGGCTAGAATTTGAAAATTGTTTCTCAAATGTAGGCAATTTCAGGGTTTATTTTATTAGATTGATGTACATTCTTAAACAATATCCCACTTGAATTAGAAGTGACAAAATATTGAGAATCCATAATTCCGAACCATGAAAGCTATATTGAAGCTCATCCTAAATTTTTAGCATGGATTATTCAAGATTATGTCGGAATGAGTACATTGCAAGTCATATATGATGTTGCTTTACAAGTGTATATAATCCCAAATAAGGTTACAAAATGAAAATGGCCTTATTATACATTCAAAGACAAACCGTTTTACAGCTCTTGCCAAAGTCTACCATTTATAGTTCTTGAGAAAGTCTGGAATTGCAATTTGGTAGAGCAAGTTCTCAAAATTTGATCAAGCTGCAGCCATACCGATAATGGCAGAGATGGGAAATTTGAATAATTTTCTCTAAATATAAGTTATATCTTCTTGCAATGATTGAATTCTCCTTCAAAGCTACTGGAAGCAATTTTTATGATCCTTGTTTCATGCCAAACGTGCAGTATGTTCCTCTAAATATTCTTTGTTGTTCATGTCCATCAATCTGTCAATCAAACAACAAGTAAAGTGTCAACTTAGAAACAAATACTCCAAGATACAAATACTGAAGATTTTGGTGTTCAGTGTTTCACAATAGGCAAGGGGTAAAACTATTATCATAATATGATCTCTGCTAAAATACTAGCCTAGACCCATCTTAACTCTAGAGTTTTCTGGGCTCTAATGATATTGAGTTTAGTATGAATCGTTGTGGGAATTCATATAAATTTGGAGCTTAATCATTGTGTTGAGGTTCTTGTAGTTTTTCTAAGGGATTGGGTTTGGTAATGGATAATATGAGGTTGCACGAGATGGAACAAGATTGAAGATTTGCACTAGAATGAGCCTCACTATTATTTGTTTTGTTATAAATCTGAAGGTTCTTATAGGTTTTCCTGGCCAAAATAGTATGATATTTTGTGTAAATGATTCTCAGAATTCATGATATTTAAGATGCATCAAATATTTGAAGATTTGCAGTTGATTGTGAAGCAGTTTGTGATCAAGTCCTAAATCAATTGAGTTTTACGTGGTTATGTGCTATACTGAGGAATATCTATATTGATCCAAAGATGGGGTTTAATTCATCAGTAAACCACCTTGACAAGCTCCTAGATTCACTGTTGTTGCTTATATTCAACAAATTTGGTGATATTAAGGCCTTGGAACGATGTTGTGCAGTTTCAAATAGGTTATCTAGTATATTCCCCCAAGTGCAGACTGTGGTAGTTAAGGTGGACTATGTTATATCTAGTGAAGAAACCAACCTTAACAATAGTGGTAAAAACAGGGGGATATGGAGGTATTTGATGAGAATCATGATGGGTACTAGGTAGAATTATTATGCCATGGCAAACATTGCAACATGTTTTGGGCCTGAAGAAATCCATGGTTGCAAAGGTTTCCCATCATTCTCCCGGTGAGGTTTCAAAGAATTTCAAGGAAGTGTAGAATCTAAGGATTGGATTGTCTAGTGGGGAACTTAGAATTGATCAAACAACACTTTCACCAGAAATGGGAAGACTCGGTGTTCTGCTATGATGTCGGCTCATGGAGTAGACTTCCCTTATCCGTGAGTCTCAACTATTTCTAAATCATAAGGTTTGGTATATCTAGCTTTCAGGTTGCTGGAAATACTCTTGGTGTTAAAGTGGCAGCCACGAGGATTGATCTGGGATCTCCCTTAAATTAGTCCATACAATTACTAATTCACCATGTATTAAAAAAAATAAGAAAATAATTCGCTATTATCAATTGAATCACTGCTTTTCATTATGGAAAAGCGACCTAAATGTATGCCTTTATAAATGATATCAAAACCTGCACTTCAAATTTGATCACGGGTGGTCACCCAAATTGCACTATATCTTCCCGCTAAGGGACAGCTGTATCCAACCTCACCACAAACAGCGGTGTATCACGTGGGTGAGCATAATAACTTGCACCCTTTTTTCCATTTACGGTATATATGATGTGGACCATCCGCTCATTTATGGTAAAGTGGTATAACTTTTGGTTTGTCACTTAGCTATTAACGTTTACGAAGTACCATTAGAGTCGCTGTGAAGCTGCATGGTGGTCACCCAAATTGCAACCATTTTTTCTAGCTAAGCGACAGCTGTATCCAACTTCACCACAAACTGCTGTGTATCACGTGGGTGACCATGATAAGTTGCACCCTTTTTCCAACCGATTGCAGAAAAATGGACTACTTTGGCAGATTAAAGCGAGCTTCTTCGCTGTCTCTGATGGCAGATCCAAGAGATAAGAGACCAAGTAATTGATATGGAAGACACAGTGAAGATAGTCACCAAGTAATTGATATGGAAGGTACTGTGAAGAAAGGAGCCGAAACGATTGGGAATCAACTAATTTTCCTACCATTTGAGGCCGATATACGCAGGTACTGGTCTGCTACACCCACCTTCCCACCGTGTTCCAGATTTTTTGCATTCTGCATCACCGTATTCTTTTTAATTTACGATACCAAAAGAGACGGTAATTTTTTTTCTAATAGAATATTAAACGATAATACTATATTGGAATCTAATATCATGCCGGCATACACAGCTAGATCTGACAGCTAATATCTGTATCCCTGAGAAAGTTTGGATCTCCCCCTACAACTAAAGACAGCTAGAAAAAAAACACACTAACGACAGGTTCTGTGGGCATTTGTTTTATACAGATTACATACTTCAACCAAATCTACAGCTGCTGTTGCGATCTCTGGAGACGTGGTCGACATCTTCTGGCTGTGGGTGCAATTTCTGCAGAAATAAATCTTTAGAGAAATGCAGCCTGCGCCTTCCGATTCGCAATTGGCTTCCACACATATGAAGAAATTGGAAGAGTATACTTTGCGTGAAGCGCTAAAGAGATTACGATTCTCTAGTCCCCAAACCAAACTAAATTTTAAGACGACCCCTGTTGTATTATGCGTATATGCATAAATACTACCTTGCACATTAATATAATTTTTTTCATTTGTTTGGCACTAATCGAAGTCAAATATTTTCGATTGGAGTATAAATTTAGAATCAGAAACGGCTTTTTCATTCCAACATTTTTTATTAAACTCCTTTTGTTGTTATCCATGCATTCGTTTTCAGTGTCCCTGGTGACTTAATAAAGTTAACTCGCCAATGCAATGTATGAGCCTGGAGCTTTTTTAAGATCTATACTTTCAATTCGGTAGATTGGCTGCAATGTATGAGCCTGGAGCTTTAATAAAATCTATATTTTCAGAAAAATCCTATAATAAATTTAGGGTCCATGCTTTTCAATTTTTTTCTAGATTTATTATCAAAACAAGGATGAGGAGCAAGATCAACAGAGAGAGGAGCAAGATCAACCATGGTCTATTGATCTTGCTACTCATCCTTGTCCTTATGATGAATCTAGATAAAGATTAGAAACAAATTGACCCTAAATTTGTTATATGATTTCTCCAAAAAAAAATTTAGCTTATATCATAAATCATAGAAACATGCAATCTGAAATCTATACTTTTAATTCAATAAATTAGCTGCAATACCTTACCTGTACTCATAACCCTAATCAATTTCCAGATTCAAAGAAACTTTGGTTAATTCTAGATTTAATTAAATTATAGACAAATTGCAATAGCATAAGATTTAAAGGCATTTTAAATAATAGAAGTAATGACAATAGGATAAGAATTAGGTGGCTTCAACTGAGGGATGAAATGGCAATATATTATATTTAGGTGTATTTTAATGGAGTTGTCTATGGACGGTGAGGCCAAAAGTGGCAAGAATACTGGCCAAAAATTTTCAAAAAACCTTGTAGGGACATTTTTTGAATCATGTTTTTGATGGTGAAAATAGATTCAGCAACATCAAAAACTTCTAGGACACCTAAAATTATGAATTTTGACAACTTCTACTTAGATTTACAAAAATTATTGCCGGATTTTTTCAAAATATAACGGGAATTTCCATAACTTTCATGGCAAAAATACATAATTGTTAGGCTACTGCCATTTTAATATGGACAAATTTTTTAAGATGAATGAAATGGCAATAGATCAGATTAATATGAATTTTAATAATGGACAAAATGTTTTATTTGGTAAAATTTTACATGAGATTGTTTTTTGTTTTTTTAATGAAATTTTGAATTGGATTATAGATTTAATATTTTGAAAAACATTTAAAGTATTAAAACTTTTTTAATTAAAAATCATAATTGTTTTATTGTTATTTTTTTAAAGTAAAATTAAGAAAAACAAAAAGTTATTTTTTTAAATTAAATTTGGGTTAAAATTTATTGATTTATTAATTTATAATTAAAAAAAATGCATTAGCATAATTGTTTTATTTCTATTTTTTTAATTAATATTCACAAACACATATTTATCTAATTTTTAGAATTAAATTTGGCTCAAAATTGATTGATCTAATAATTCATAATTAAAAAAATTAAAATTGCATATTAAATTTAAAGTAAACTCTTAAAACATAATAATTTAATATTCAATATCATTATATTATATAATAATTTAATATTCAATATAAGTATATTTAATAAAGTAATGATTATGATGATTAATGCTATTAAAATGGTGTGGTCTATGGAACTTTAACAAAGTAAAAGATTAATTTAGATTTTTTTATATTTTATTTTTATAATAAAAAAGAAGAGAAAGGAGATTATGAACCGATGTTAGTAAGAGCAAGGAAATCCAAGAGAAAGTATTTTTCATCTTCAACCCTCTCTCTTAATATCACAAAGTGGATAGATTCTTTCATCCCAAGGTGTTTTGGAAATAGGCCAGCTCCCAGTTTCATTTAGTAGCTATAATGCCCCAGAAAACTGTAAATATTTTTATTTTACCACAGTAAGAAACAAATTGGATGATTATTGTTATTATTTGTTTGAGTCGAATAACATTGTTAATTATTGAAGATAGGAAATGATTTGAGTATTAGCAGATCTTGTAAATTCTCATAGAAAGAAGTTGGAAAAGGTAGTTGCCGGAAAACCCTAACTACCTCCCCTAGCTGTGAATGCTCCAAAAGAAAAGGGAGTGAAGGGAGGAAAAAATCGTGCTGAAATGTCAGACGGTAAGGGATTGCTAAGTTTGGTGATGACTAGATAGCATAAGCACTGAGTGCGAAAACTTGCAGAAGACAAAGGTCTTGCGAGCAAGCTTGGGGGGAGATTTGGTCCTGAAGACAAATCTCATAGACGGGTGGTTGAAAAGCAACAAATAACAAAGGTGACCCCTACCATTGAAGTTCTTTCCTTCTTGAAACAACTCAGGCAAGTGGCACCCTCCTGGAACTAATCTGTTGCACAAACTATATTATGTGTCTTTAATTGTACTTGGGAAAGACGAAGCTGGAGCTCTTAACTCCGAAATGTTGTTTGGAAAATATTAACAGTAGGGTTATTATCTATACAGAACTGGTTAATCTATATTTTGGAAAACACTAACTGTAGGATTATTATCTGAATAGAACTGGCTATTTTATTCGCTGGAAAATTATTTATAGTAGGGTTACTGTTTGTACTGAACGAGTTATTATTCTTAAGAACTGAGAACAAAAATTTGACTAGAGAAGGCATGCCCAAGTTCTTTAGTTAAGAAGAGAAAAAATATTGAAGATGCTAGTACCAAGAATGAAGAAAAATATTAAATTCATAGGTTAGGTAGCACAGTGCTAAACCTGAGAGAGCTGATGTAAGTTCGAATAAAAAACGAGGCCTTTGCAGTAGAGAAATATAAGTGTATTTACATATTACATATTTACATATTACATCATAAACGCAACCAAAAGAATCAGTAATGGAACAGGGCCGAAAAAGGTCACAAAACACTAGAGGTTAACTAGGGTTCTTCAGAGAATTCAAGTGCATCTACAGGAACTTCGTACTCTCAGATTCATTCATGTGAGGAGAAAGGCCAACAAATTGGCAGACATTCTAGCCAACCAAGGTGTCAGCTGCAAGGATAACGCAATTTTAAGGAGATGGAATACAATGGTGCAAAGCAACTTGAAAAAATTTGCCATAACCAGGCGAAGGAGGACAAAGAAGAGTACAGAAGCAGAATGATAGAACCCAACCAGTAATGGTTAGCGGTCAGAGGGATACTCCAAGTGGGACAAAAAGGTGCACAATGGAAGGTAAGCCAAGGTTAGAGGTAAAGTTGACCACGATCAGGACTATTCTCAGTGACGGGCGACAGAGTTTCCCAGACGGAAGAAAGTAGCAACTAAAACTTCCACATCATCCTAATTTTTCAGTGACGGAAGTCAAAACCACCTTTGAGCGGTTTCGAGGCGATCGCACAACTTTCATGTTAAAAGTGGTTTTAGATTTTTGGCAGTGATGCCATAGAAAGCATGACACGTGGTGGAGGGCCCGGTCCAAAAACCACTCTCCCCACGCCCTAAAGGTCGATGACTTCAAGTGCACGATTTTCTGCTCAGCCATCCGATGGCGCAAGGTAAATCAACGCTCTGGATTCATCGAGCAGTTTGGTGGGGCCCAAGGGTTTGGTCACTCTTTGAGCTCCACGTGGCGGTGGGGCTGGAGGGATTTCCACCCTCATCGCATGCTATCACCCGTGCATGTGGGCAGGCGCGATTTCAATCTCCATCGTCGGATGGCACATGGAGATTCAACGGATCAGATTGCTCGAAGAAAGCAGCAACTAAAACTTCCGCATCATCCTAATTTTTCAGTGACGGAAGTCAAAACCGCCTTTGGGCGGTTTCGAAGCGATCGCACAACTTTCATGTTAAAAGTGGTTTTAGATTTTCAGCAGCGATGCCATAGAAAGCATGACACGTGGTGGAGAGCCCGGTCCAAAAACCACTCTCCCCATGCCCTAAAGGTCGATGACTTCGGGCGCGCGATTTTCCACTCAACCGTCCGATGGCGCAAGGTAAATCAATGCTCTGGATACATCGAGCAGTTTGGTGGGGCCCAAGGGTTTGGTCACTCTTTGAGCTCCACGTGGTGGTGGGGCCAGAGGGATTTCCACCCTCATCACATGCTATCACCCATGCATGTGGGCAGAGACGATTTCAATCTCCACCGTCGGATGGCACATGGAGATTCAATGGATCAGATTGCTCGTGCGGACACTCGAGGTAATTGGCGAGCTGCTCTTCAGTCCGACTTGATCTACAGCCGGTGGATCAAATGGTAAGGCTCAAGGGTCAAGTTTAATGAGGAAGGCTAGGTTTGGTGGGAAAAGTTCTTTCCGAGGGATTGTTCCTAAGTTTGTGAATCTAGGCGGTCGTGCTACCTTTATTTGCAGACAACCATGTGTCCTGTTCTTTTTGGATCAGTCCAATCTTATGTTTTTTTCTTTTGAGATAGGTAAAGTTTGGAGGTAGGGGGTTAGGAATAGTTTTGTTGGGACATCTCCATAGTCAACGACCATGAAAGTATTGATGTAATATATGTACTTTATTTTATGATTAATGAATTGAAAGGTCCGACTCTTGCATTAGCAAAAAAAAAAAAAGGAAATAAATACTATAAAATGTTCAAATAAAGGTTAGGTTTTTAGTGAGTTATTAATATGTTAATTTTTAATGTTTAGTTGGTTAATGAGCATTGGTTGATCACATCATACTTATTTTTGGCAGGTAAAGATTAAAATAATTTTTATTCTAGTTGTATCATATTTATTCATGGTACATTTTCAGAATATTAAATCCATCACATATTACACAATTAAATAGATATTTTACTATCATATTCGTGTATACACTATTTTATGTTACTTAATGGAAGCTTCTATAAAATTGTTTAGATACTTTGTTTTCATGAATCTCCACTTGATTTTATGTGTCATAAGCACTAAGGTTAATATGAGAATTGGAACAAAATTTAGTTTATATATTTCATGTTTTTAGATCTTAGGATTGTCATGGTGTCATTTACTTTGCTATATTTACATACTAGTCATAATGACATTTCCTTTATTATCCTTCCCTTTAATCTTAGTTCTATGAAAGATCCAAAACAATTAGTGATAGAATATGGATGTAAATTGTAAAATTGCATTCAAACTATATTAGTAAGATTACTTACAAATGAATTGTTAAATGCCAATTTTGAAGAGAAAAAATATACATCTAGTAAATATAGGGAAAATCTAGTTATCTCTCCTTTTTCATTTTCACCTGTTCAATCTCTTTACTAGTATTGAACATGTTGATTCATAGTTATTTTATTACGTTCATGACAGCATGTATTCGACATGGTTATATCTTTTGTATTTAATATGCTTATTATTATTTTAACACATCCTCTCAACTACATAGTATATCTTTTATGGCATCCCTATTAATATAATAGATAATGGGATCAAAAGGTACAACTAAGAATATAATGTAAATCTTTAAGAAATCCAACAATCTTATATAAGTTTGGCCAAACTCATCATAAAAACGATAATTCATCATTTTTATTAGCCTAACATAGAACTATTTAGTGATTATGTATAGGATTGAAATGTTGGGAATGTGTTATATTCTTTACATGGTTAGCTCAATATGTTGTATGTTTTGCAAGGGGTTTGAGGGTGAAGCCCTAAAAATGGTTGTTTCTTATTTGTTTTGGCCCAACTTTTAGTGTTTATGATCTCAAATATCAATTTGGTGTAAATTAAATAAGTCTACTGGTTTTTCTCACTTAAGTTTTTATTTGGTAAACCTCCAGGTATTATGTGTCAATGTTATTGTTATTCCTTTTTATAAAGAATATGTATGCATGTGTTATTGTTCAAAAATTAAGGTTCAAAACTTATGAAGAAGTCTATTAAATTTGGTGAAATTTTCTAACTTGTATGTTCTTGATTAAGTTTAGATATGAACTTGCACAAAAGGATCCTTGTTAACATCACAAAACTTGAAATTTGGATTACAAGAAGGAGAATTCAGATTTTGATAATTCAATCTATACTATGATCAAATCCTCATGTTTTGTTCTCCAAAATGATCATTCTCATTTTCATAATTCCATGCATCTTAAATATATTCCATTATTTCACTTCCTCCTTGTTTCTAGCAACATTGACAAATACTTTACAAATCTTTGGAGAATTCTCCATAGTTTTCTTTTTCTCCACCTATTCCTAAGACCAAGATACATATCATGTATAGGATTAAAACATATTTTTTGTAACATCTGATAATATAATTATTGGTAAGATTACAATTTTCCTTTGTTTAAATTGCACTTTTAATGCACAAATAAATAGACTCCATTCGAAAGCCCTTGAGACACTTGTATTATATAATATGAATAGAAATGGCTCAAATATACATTTCCAACAAATTTTAACTAGGTGTTGGAAAAATAATAAAACCTCTTAAATTAATATTTCTTTATAAAATCGAGTGATACAATTCGTGGTAATATCACAATTTTCATTCATTTAAATTGTGATTTTAATACATAAACAAATACACTCTTTTTGGTAAGATTACAATTTTCCTTTGTTTAAATTGCACTTTTAATGCACAAATAAATAGACTCCATTCGAAAACCCTTAAGGCACTTGTATTATATGAGATGAATAGAAATAGCTCAAATATGCATTTCCAACAAATTTTAACTAGATGTTGGAAAAATAATAAAGCCTATTAAATTAATATTTCTTTATAAAATCGAGTGATACAAATTCGTGATAATATCACAATTTTCATTCATTTAAATTGTGATTTTTAATACATAAACAAATACACTCTTTTGGAAAATCCCTTAGACATTTGCATGATATAGACTCAACAAAAACAACTCAAAATATGTCTTTCCATCAGGGTTTTGGAAAAAATAATAAAATCTATTAAATTATGCTTTACTTTTTATTAAAATCTCATCACATCTATTTTATTCTTCATAGATTTTTATATTTTTAGTAATTAAAATATTCCAAATTTCTTAATTTACTGTCTTTTATTAAAATATAAATACCTACTTTCAACTATTAAAATATAAATATCTACCTTTTAACTTTTCATTATGAAAAAGTCAAATAAATATACTCCTCGTCTTCTATTCAAATATAAACACCTACCTTCAACTATTAAAATATAAATACCTACTTCTAACTTTTCATCATGAAAAGGTCAAATAAATATACTCCTTTTACCTTGAAATTAAAAACAACTCTTTGACAATGATTACTCGCAATACATTCCTCTCTTTTCTTTTATTTTTTAAGATGTACTATAACCAATGCCTTTCCCATGACTTATTTGTGGAGCTAATGCAGAATCTAATAAATAACCTATGCTACCCAATGTATTATTAGAGTTGTAGCCAATAATAATTACTTTAGCCCAATATTCCATTTATGGTATATTATCATGTACTCTCGGCTCCATTTATGGTAAAGTGGTAAGGGTTTTATAATATTTTGTTCGTCACTTATTACACCGTCGCTCACACGACGTATTCAATTTCAGTGTCTTGTTATTAGTTTTTTGACTAAAAAATTTAAAAACTATCCAAAGTTTAATATTATGAAATTAAATTTATTGATTTTAAATAAAATTTATTTTTATTTATCTTAAATATGATTGGTTGAAATGTCTCCCCTCTTATTCTGTAATAATGACAAAAATTAACTTTTGTGTACTCTATTATTAATTACTATGTACTATATCATTAATTACTATGTACTATATCACTTATTACTATAATTTGAAAAATAACATTATGTGTTAATCACTATGTACCATAAACACAAATGGTTTGCATTTAAATTCAAAAAATTCATTTTCTCATTGGTGTAAAATATTGAGTAGACAATTTTTATGGGTTTTATTTTTTAATTTCAAAAATATAAATTTGAAAAAAATATGTAAAAATAACATGTGTACAATTTGTAAAACTCTCATTATATCAATCTATACTCTAATGACATGACATGTACTATAATATGAACATTATATAAAAAGATTCCATCATTCAATACTAAATAAATAATTATTAACTTGTTATCATTATCTTCAATGTCAATTATATATATATATATATATATATATATATATAACCTTTATCTACCAAAAAAAATGTTTAATTATATTAAAAAATAAATGAAAGAAGGTTAAACAAATATTCATATAATTCATTTTACAATTTTATTATTGTTTGGAGTACATACAATACATTATAACAACGCTAGCTATGTGGCCTTGTCTATTAACATTTACGAAATTTAATTACAGTCGTTGCGAAGCTGCATGGTGGTCACCCAAATTGCACCCTATCTTCTAGCAAAGCAGCAACGGTATCCAACCTCACAACGAATTGTTTTGTATCATGTGGGTGAGCATGATAAGTTGCACCCTTTTTCCATTTATGGTATATTATGATGTATCATGGATCATCGACTCCATTTATGGTAAAGTGGTAAGGGTTTTATAACTTTTTGTTTGTCACTTATCTATTAACATTTACGAAGTACAATTACAATCGCTACAAAGCTACATGGTGGTCACCATTGTTCAAAATTGAACACGTCAGAGCCCTTCAAAGGGCCTCTAGCATGTCACAGAAGTAGGGAGCAAAATTTCCTAGTAAAAAAAAAAAATTGAGTTTTGCGGGTTTTAAAAAAAATGGAATAATATTATAAAATGTTTTAAGAAGGGTTGTCAACCTACGAAATGTTTTTTAAAATTTCAATTTTACTGAAGTCTGGACTCCAGCCTCTGACTTGTCTTCGACTCACCGAGTCACCAAAGTGGTTACCCCCTCTTATTTTCTTCGTTCATCGAGAAAGAGCAGTCTTCAAACTAGTGTTCAAAATTGAACATGTCAAAGCCCTTCAAAGGGCCTTTGGCACATCACAGAAGTAGGAAGCAAAATTTCCTAGTAAAAAAAAAAATAAATTTGAGTTTTGCAGGTTTAAAAAAAAATTAGAATAATATTATAAAATGTTTTAAGAAGGACTGTCAACCTGTGAAACTTTTTTTTTAAATTTCAATTTTATTGAATTCCGAACTCCAGTCCCTGACTCACCGAGTCACCACAGTGGTTACCCCCTCTTATTTTTTTCATTCGCTGAGAAAGAGCAGTCTCTGAACCTACCCCTTACATTTCCCTTTGGATGTCACCTGCAAAATGGATTTCATATGATGGTTAGTTGCCTGTCTTATACATCGTTAAACCCCCCTACTGCCAAGTTAGTGCTTCTTCAAGAAGACGACGTTGTGGTGATTAGAGATTTCCCGGAGCAGGTGAAGGTAGCACAAATATTAAGAGAAAGTCCCAGATTTTTCGTCTTACATGCCAATTCAATGCATTTCGATGAGTATGTTTCTTTTCTTTCTACAGAGCATGAACTGTAGATGGAACACCTCTATTTTATGCTTTCTGTAACCAAATTGCAAAATCCTCTCACAACCTCTGATATGGCTGCCCTAGCCATAAAAACCAGTGCTACCATGGATCAAAGCCACATCCGATCCCAAACTCATAGATTTATATCTTCTGTTTGGAGCATCGAAGTTGGAGATGAATGTAGAGATGAGCGATCATAATGGAAAAATGAGGAACACATTGATAAATTCAAGAGGGAAAATGGGCATGATGGACTCCGTCCTTGCGACACTGGCATGGGAACGATGAGAAGGAAGCTAAGAACTATTGAGAAGGATGCCTTCGGTTATTGACACAACAACTTCATGTTTCAACTTATGGTCAGTAAACCTCATCCTCCATAGATTCTCCTGGGTGGAATCAAGTTTGAAATTAGATTTCCCTCCAAACTCAGTCCTGAGCAGAAGGTTGGAATCAAGAGAATTCTGGGAGGACATGCTTGACATTGTTGTTTCAATTTGGGCCTCTTTTATTGTAGATACTTAACAAGACTGAAATAGATATAACAAAAATAATTGATTGTAGTTGCGAGTTCCTCCACCAAATTGTAAAAGATACCATTTGTATATCTTCTTAATGAGCTGAAGTAAGTGGCCAAAGTTATCTCTGCCTTTTTTATTGAGTCCTATTGTCTATCGAATGCATTCCTTTTCTGTGTTGATTTTGTACAACTTGCTGTATTGCCAAGTCTTTTTTCCAATTTTTGGCCTTGGTTTTCTTAGCATGTCCATATACTATATCATAACTACCACTATATTGCAATGGAATTTCTTGTACCTGCAAATTATGCCAATTCTTATGAAACTTCCTTATTCTGTAACTTCACTGGAGTACCAATGATGTAAGCAGTTCCAAGCTGATGATATGATTTACTTTTTATACACTTAACACCAAGAGAATACAATAATCCAAAGCCTTTGGTATGATTTTGAATCTAGCTAACCAAGTCTCAACAAAAGTTCTTCAGACATGAAGGCAAAACGAATAGAAATTTTTCAGTTGTCTTAGTGTTGGCATTGCTTTGGCAAAATTCTATTGAATCTTCAAATGCCACATCTATTTTACTCATCACTAGAAATCTACCAAAAGCACTCTTTCAATCCAATGTAGCATGTTTGATCATCGATCGACAATATTGCCTTTTACTATTTGCATAACATTGTATTTCTTATATGTATGTTCTTCACTACTCATATCAATTTAATAGAAATTTCCCATACCACATCAAATGACTCTTGGTACATAGGCATTTGTACTGTGAAATCATCTTATTGAGGCTCTTCTGCCCCATGTTTTTAGAGTGTAATCTTCAACTGCATGTTGAGATGTAAAGTTTTTCTTTCATCTCAAACTAATTATTTTTTCAATGTTCTTACACGAACCTCTACTTAATATAACAGTGATTCAGGGAAAAATACATAAAACATAACATTTGGCAAACATAAATTTTATGAACACAGTTGCCTGCTCAAAATTCACTTGTTAGTTACAATGCGTATAAATTGTATGATGAATACTCGACTCGCAATTGTGTTGGAAGGGGCTATTGTTCTTGATAAACTAAGGAATATCTTGCATCTTGCAACATTGTAAAGACATCGACAACCAATAATATGTTGTCTTGGAACTACCTTTTCCAACATGTTTTTCTTGCACAAGCTTAGACTAATCAAAATTTATTTTTATCTATGAAATGGGTGGTTTCCCCTTACCTTCCAACAATGGAAATGAGGCGTTGAATGAAATTTCAAAGAAAAGTTTTTTATGTTTTCTAACAAGAACAAATCTACTGTCTATTCTTTTATATTCCCAGCATTGCCTCGCTGTTGGGAATAATTCATCTAGGCTCTGTTCAATGATTTCATTTTTGGCAGAAGGCTCACCCCTAAAGATCCAAATCCCCTTTTCCAATGGAAACATTGATTCCCAGTCCGGTTCCTCGTAAACTGAAGGGCCTCTTAAAATAAACTTTTCTTACCATCTTAGTGCATTTACCAATTATCCTAAGCTCAACCCCATGTATGATATGTGATGAAATAGAGTTCTATGTGAATTTTTTGGGGAGAAGAAGAATGAGTGTAAAAGAACCACGTCTTTGCTTACAACTGATAAAGAATGAGAAATACTAAGTAGATAAGTGTATCTACCCTTAATTTCTTTAAATGTACTTCTATGTCATGTGAGCTAACTCGTTACATGTCTAAGTAATTTGTTTATTGGAAAGCACATGGATTGTCAGATAAATAGAACAAATGCACAATTACAAGTACGATACACAATAAATCTAATTTGTGCTAGTCACATAAGAGAGGGATAAGCTACATAGATGATAGGAGTAAAAGGGAAAACTATATTTAGACACAACAGATTATGCATTGGGTGATTGGCCAAGCCAGTTGAGTAGCTATTACCTAACAAAATGATTATTTAATTACAACATTTCTTGTCTGTTAGTACCTATGTGGATCACCTTTCAACAAGTAGGCATCAATGATCCTTGTCTAATTCTGCAGATGAAAATACTATACTGACGTTTTCTTGTTAGTTTGGTGATGTAAAAGAATAAGCATGCATGGATATTTCTGGCTAGAATTTGAAATTTTTTTTTCAAATGTAGGCAATTTCAGGGTTTATTTTATTAAATTGATTTACATTCTTAAACAATATCCCACTGGAATTAGAAGTGACAAAATATTGAGAATCCATAATTCCGAACCATGAAATCTATATTGAAGCTCATCCTAAATTTTTAGCATGGATTATTCAAGATTATGTCGGAATGGCTACATTGCAAGTCATATATGATGTTGCTTTACAAGTGTATATAATCCCAAAAAAGGTTACAAAATGAAAATGACCTTATTATACATTAAAAGACAAACCGTTTTACAGCTCTTGCCAAAGTCTACCATTTATAGTTCTAGAGAAAGTCTAGAATTGCAATTTGGTAGAGCAAGTTCTCAAAATTTGATCAAGCTACAACCATACCGATAATGGCAGAGATGGAAAATTTGAATAATTTTCTCTGAATATAAGTTATATCTTCTTGCAATGATTGAATTCTCCTTCAAAGCTACTGGAAGCAATTTTTATGATCCTTGTTTCATGCCAAACGTGCAGTATGTTCCTCTAAATATTCTTTGTTGTTCATGTCCATCAATCTGCCAATCAAACAACAAGTGTCAACTTAGAAACAAATACTCCCAGATACAAATAATGAAGATTTTGGTGTTCAGTGTTTCACAGTAGGCAAGGGGTAAAACTATTATCATAGTATGATCTCTGCTAAAATACCAACCTAGACCCATCTTAACTCTAGAGTTTTCTGGGCTCTAATGATATTCAATTTATTATGAATCGTTGCGGGAATTCATATAAATTTGGAGCTTAATCATTGTGTTGAGGTTCTTGTAGTTTTTCTAAGGGATTGGGTTTGGTAATGGATAATATGAGGTTGCACGAGATGGAACAAGATTGAAGATTTGCACTAGAATGAGCCTGACTGTTATTTGTTTTGGTATAAATCTGAAGGTTCTTATAGGTTTTCCTAGCCAAAATAGTATGATATTTTGTGTAAATGATTCTGAGAATTCATGATATTTAAGATGTATCAAATATTTGAAGATTTGCATTTGATTGTGAAGCAGTTTCTGATCAAGTCCTAAATCAATTGAGTTTTACGTGGTTATGTGCTATATTGAGGAATATCTATATTGATCCAAACATGGGGTTTAATTCATCAGTAGACCACCTTGACAAGCTCCTAGATTCACTTTTGCTGCTTATATTCAACAAATTTGGTGATATTAAGGCCTTGGGACGATGTTGTGCAGTTTCAAATAGGTTCTCTAGTATAGTCCCCCAAGTGCAGACTGTGGTAGTTAAGGTGGACTATGTTATATCTAGTGAAGAAACCAACCTTAACAATAGTGGTAAAAACAGGGGGATATGGAGGTATTTGATGAGAATCATGATGGGTACTAGGTAGAATTATTATGCCATGGCAAACATTGCAACATGTTTTGGGCCCGAAGAAATCCATGGTTGCAGAGGTTTCCCATCATTCTGCTGGTGAGGTTTCAAAGAATTTCAAGGAAGTGTAGAATCTAAGGATTGAATTGTCTAGTGGGGAACTTAGAATTGATCAAACAACACACCCTTTGATCTTTCAAAACTTTCACCAGAAATGGGAGGACTCGGTGTTCTGCTATGATCTCGGCTCATGGAGTAGACTTCCCTTATCCGTGAGTCTCAACTATTTCTAAATCATAAGGTTTGGTATATCTAGCTTGCAGGTCGCTGGAAATACTCTTGGTGTTAGAGTGGCAGCCACGAGAATTGATCTGGGGTCTCCCTTAAATTAGTCATACAATTACCAATTCACCATATGTTAAAAAAAATGAGAAGATAATTCGCTATTGTCAATTGAATTACTTTATTTTATAGGCTTTTCATTATGGAAAAGCGACCTAAACATATGCCTTTATAAATGATATTAAAACCTGCACTTCAAATTTGATCACGGGTGGTCACCCAAATTGCACTATATCTTCCCGCTAAGGGACAGCTGTATCCAACCTCACCACAAACAGCCGTGTATCACGTGGGTGAGCATAATAACTTGCACCCTTTTTTCCATTTACGGTATATTATGATGATGTGGAACATCCCCTCATTTATGGTAAAGTGGTATAACTTTTTGTTTGTCACTTAGCTATTAACGTTTATGAAGTACCATTAGAGTCGCTGTGAAGCTGCATGGTGGTCACCCAAATTGCAACCATTTTTCTAGCTAAGCGACAGCTGTATCCAACTTCACCACAAACTGCTGTGTATCACGTGGGTGACCATGATAAGTTGCACCCTTTTTCCAACCGATTGCAGAAAAATGGACTACTTTGGCAGATTAAAGCGAGCTTCTTCGCTGTCTCTGATGGCAGATCCAAGAGATAAGAGACCAGGAAAGAGTGAAGATAGTCACCAAGTAATTGATATGGAAGGTACTGTGAAGAAAGGAGCCGAAACGATTGGGAATCAACTAATTTTCCTACCATTTGAGGCCGATATACGCAGGTACTGATCTGCTACACCCACCTTCCCACCGTGTTCCAGAATTTTTGCATTCTGCATCACCGTATTCTTTTTAATTTACGATAGCAAAAGGGACGGTAATTTTTTTTCTAATAGAATATTAAACGATAATACTATATTGGAATCTAATATCATGCCGGCATACACAGCTAGATCTGACAGCTAATATCTGTATCCCTGAGAAAGTTTGGATCTCCCCCTACAACTAAAGACAGCTAGAAAAAAACCACACTAACGACAGGTTCTGTGGGCATTTGTTTTATACAGATTACATACTTCAACCAAATCTACAGCTGCTGTTGCGATCTCTGGAGACGTGGTCGACATCTTCTGGCTGTGGGTGCAATTTCTGCAGAAATAAATCTGTAGAGAAATGCAGCCTGCGCCTTCCGAGTCGCAATTGGCTTCCACACATATGAAGAAATTGGAAGAGTATACTTTGCGTGAAGCGCTAAAGAGATTACGATTCTCTAGTCCCCAAATCAAACTAAATTTTAAGACGAGCCCTGTTGTATTATGCGTATATGCATAAATACTACCTTGCACATTAATATAATTTTTTTCATTTGCTTGGCACTAATCGAAGTCAAATATTTTCGATTGGAGTATAAATTTAGAATCAGAAATGGCTTTTTCATTCCAACATTTTTTATTAAACTCCTTTTGTTGTTATCCATGCATTCGTTTTCAGTGTCCCTGGTGACTTAATACAGTTAACTCGCCAATGCAATCTATGAGCCTGGAGCTTTATTAAAATCTATACTTTCAATTCGGTATATTGGCTGCAATGTAGGAGCCTGGAGCTTTAATAAAATCTATATTTTCAAATAAATTTAGGGTCCAAGCTTTTCAATTTTCTTTTAGGTTTATTATCAAGACAAGGATGAGGAGCAAGATCAACAGAGAGAGGAGTAAGATCAACAATGGTCTATTGATCTTACTCCTCATCCTTGTCCTTATGATGAATCTAGATCAAGATTAGAAATAAATTGACCCTAAATTTGTTATATGATTTCTCCAAAAAGATTTAGTTTATATCATAAATCATAAAAACATGCAATCTAAAATCTATACTTTTAATTCAATAGATTAGCTGCAATACCTTACCTGTACTCATAACCCTAATCAATTTGCTAGATTCAAAGAAACTTTGGTTAATTTGAGATTTAATTAAATTATAGACAAATTGCAATAGCATAAGATTTAAAGGCATTTTAAATAATATAAGTAATGATAATAGGATAAGAATTAGGTGGCTTCAATTGAGGGATGAAATGGCAATATATCATATTTAGGTGTATTTTAATGGAGTTGTCTATGGAGGCCGAGGCCAAAAGTGGCAAGAATACGGGCCAAAAAATTTCAAAAAACCTTGTAGGGACATTTTTTGAATTATGTTTTTGATGGTGAAAATAGTTTCAGCACCATCAAAAACTTCTAGGACACCTAAAATTATGAATTTTAACAACTTCTACTTAAATTTACAAAAATTATTGCCCGATTTTTTCAAAATATAACGGGAATTTCCATAACTTTCATGGCAAAAAAACATAATTGTTAGCCTACTACCATTTTAATATGGACAAAATTTTTAAGATGAATGAAATGGCAATAGATCAGATTAATATGAATTTTAATAATGGACAAAATGTTTTATTTGGTAATGTAATTTTACATGAGATTGTTTTTTGTTTTTTTAATGAAATTTTGAATTGGATTATAGATTTAATATTTTGAAAAACATTTAAAGTATTAAATTTTTTTAATTAAAAATCATAATTGTTTGATTCTTTTTTTTAAAAACACAAGTTATTTTTTTTTAAATTAAAATTGGGTTAAAATTTATTGATTTATTAATTTATAATTAAAAAAAATGCATTAGCATAATTGTTTTATTTCTATTGTTTTAATTAATATTGGCAAACACATATTTATCTAATTTTTAAAATTAAATTGGGCTCAAAATTGATTGATTTAATAATTCATAATTAAAAAAATTAAAATTGCATATTAAATTTAAAGTAAACTCTTAAAACATAATAATTTAATATTCAATATCATTATATTATATAATAATTTAATATTCAATATAATTATATTTAATAAAGTAATGATTATGATGATTAATGCCTATTAAAATGATGTGGTCTATGGAACTTTAACAAAGTAAAAGATTAATTTAGATTTTTTAATATTTTATTTCTATAATAATAAAGAGGAGAAAGAAGATTATGAACTGATGTTAGTAAGAGCAAGGAAATCTAAGAGAAAGTATTTTTCATCTTCAACCCTCCCTCTTAATATCACAAAGTGGACAGATTCTTTCATCCCAAGGTGTTTTGGGAATAGGCCAACTCCCAATTTCATTTAGTAGCTATAATGCCCCTAGAAAACTGTAAATACTTTTATTTTACCACAGTAACAAACAAATTGGATAATTATTGTTATTATTTGTTTGAGTCGAATAACATTGTTAATTATTGAAGATAGGAAATGATTTGAGTATTAGCAGATCTTGTAAATTCTCATAGAAAGAAGTTGGAAAAGGCAGTTGCCGGAAATCCCTAACTACCTCCCCTAGCTGTGAATGCTCCAAAAGAAAAGGGAGTGAAGGGAGGAAAAAATCGTGCTGAAATGTCAGACGGTAAGGGATTGCTAAGTCTGGTGATGACCAGATAGCATAAGCACTGAGTGCGAAAACTTGCAGAAGACAAAGGTCTTGCGAGCAAGCTTGGGGGCAGATTTGGTCCTAAAGACAAATCTCATAGACGGGTGGTTGAAAAGCAGAAAATAACAAAGGTGACCCCTATCATTGAAGTTCTTTCCTTCTTGAAACAACTCAGGTAAGTGGCACCCTCCTGGAACTAATCTGTTGCACAAACTATATTATGTGTCTTTAATTGTACTTGGGAAAGATGGAGCTGGAGCTCTTAACTATGAAATGTTGTTTGGAAAATATTAACAGTAGGGTTATTATCTATATAGAACTGGTTAATCTATATTTTGGAAAACACTAACTGTAGGATTATTATCTGAATAGAACTGGCTATTTTATTCGCTGGAAAATTATTTATAGTAGGGTTACCATTTGTGCTAAACTGGTTATTATTCTTGAGAACTGAGAACAAAAATTTGACTAGAGAAGGCATGCCCAAGTTCTTTAGTTAAGAAGAGAAAGAATACTGAAGATTCTAGTACCATGAATGAAGAAAAATATTAAATTCATAGGTTAGGGAGCACAGTGCTAAACCCGAGAGAGCTGATGTAAGTTCGAATAAAAAACGAGGCCTTTGCAGCAGAGAAATATAAGTGTATTTACACAAAAGCCAAACTGGGCTAGCACATTAAAGGAGAAGACTATTAAAATAAGGTCAAGAAAAGTCTGCAGGATCCTTCCTATAACCCTATACAGAGATGAAATCCCATGGTGATAAAACACCGATAGAGTTAGGAAAATATGAACCTAGCTGAACACAGAACCGGTTTAAGATAAATTCTTTTAGAATTCTCGAATAGCTAAATAAAGTTTCAAGATATATAATTGAAAACGAAGAGACACAGATACCCTGTTCCGCAAAAGTAAATTCCATCTTTATTCTAACTTAGAGTCGCATAATTAGAAGAAGAAATAAACATTTAAAATAAGTGGAACCCCGTCCTGTTGTTCACACAACAATTCTAGCCCACATAAAACTATGCAGAACTATCTGAGAAAAAGGTAGCATTGATATTTTAAAAAACACGAGCATAATCATTCACATAGCAATCAAAGAATCTGTAATTACATTCCAAGAGAAACCAGCATCGATTTAGCATAAAAAGAAGACTTAAGTGGCTTCGGTCCCAAGAAGTCTGTCAATACAAGATTATCAGGCCAAGACCAGAGAGTTGAGAATCTCTCGCAGAACCTAAACATGAAGAAATTATGCCGGTGCGGCCTTAGTCACAGGCCCCATAGCCGGCTAGAAACCCTCGGCTAGACGAGAGAAAAACATGCATTCTCAACTCTTGAACAATAGGAGGCAACCACCTGAAAAAGGATTAACATGTAACTTGACAATAGAATCCCGTTTAGCTTCAGAACTGGACAAAAGAACTAGCAAAACTCTTGTAAGCTGATGCATTTAGCCACAAGTCAAACCCGAGTGTTCCTTTACTGTCGAACAAGCACCAGGGCCGCTGATAAAGCTTACCTGAAAACCCTCGAGCGTCAGAGATAGAAAGGTGAACCATGAGCTCCACTTGACAATATCTTGAAGCCCTCGGACCCGCATCCATTACACCTGCGGATAGAGTGCATGGCAAATTGCATTAGCAATAGGGTTAGATATCACGAAGCAACTAAACAACTGCGGAAATCATAATAGAAAAATATTCATATGAACAACTTACTGGGAGATAAACACTCAATGGAGGGAAAACCCATAGCTCCGCTCCTGAATTCTTTCAACTGAGTCGAAACCCTAGGTCTACAGGCCGAACAAGCCAGCGAGAGGAGAAGGAGAGCAGGAACAGACGCCAAGGAGCGAAGGAGAAAAATGAGGCATATCTCCAGCAATCGAGGTTGAATAACCTTTCGGGAAGAGCCCAACCATTGGATCGAGAACCCAAATCTTCCACCGTCGATGCAATGAGAGACCCAAGGTGTACAGCTACGGAAGGAAAAGCCTGCCCATGCCACGTTACCATGACAGAGCAGGAATTAAATGCCAAAACCAAGTGTTAAATTTAGCTGGAGTGTGAAATTGAGTGTGGACTTGATAGAATTAACACAAAGTAAATGAGATTTTCAACGATCAGTGGGATAGGATCCCCTATCGCATGAATTAATAATGAAGCCCAATTATCGGTGACTTTTAACATGAAAACAGATTAATCCAGAATTTAATCAAGGTTTTTAATGTTTCATATGTTGTACCCATGCCTTATGAAATATTACTATGGTGAATGAAATATTACTATGATGAAAAAAATTATTTTTTTGTTTATTGTTTAAAATATGTATGATGTGGAGGTATGACAAGTGGTATCAGAGCCAAGGTTACCAAACCGTGGCCTCTGGCAGATATACTAAGCGAGAACAATCAGTTATCATTTTTGCTTTTGCTAACCCACTAACTTGTTAAGAACAGGAAAACAGGACAACAGCAGATTATGAGGAGAATGGACAGTGTTCCACACAGGAATGTGGCTGGCCTAGGACCTGCAACATTTCTTGAAAATAATCCTGAAGTATGGGTGTAGTTAGGAGAGGAGGCTCGCAACACCAATCTTACAATATTGGAAACGGTTAAGGAATTAAAGAATGAGATGACCCGCCTACGGGAGGACAATGCAAGATTAACGATGGAACAGGAAAAAATTATGAAAAGCCTGTCTGATAAGCAGAATTAGCGCCAGCCGATTCCCAGTCCTAAATAGGAACGAATGTCAGAAGAACAGGGTTACCACAAAGAATATGAAGGAATGGAAGGAGGCAAATAAAATCGAGAGGAGAAGTCAGATAATGCCTCTAAGCACCTAACATCAAAAAGGCAGCGGACAGAATTACAAGGGGAGTTTCGAAAAATAAAACCGCCACTCTTCGATGGAGAGTTGGAGGAGGCAATCGAAGCCTGGCTTATTAACATGAATAAATATTTCCAATTATATGAATATGATCACAACCTAAAAGCTCGGCTTGCCATCTTCCAACAGCAAAGGGAAGGCCACTTTGTGGTGGGAGGTCAAGATTGTACGAGGGGTAAGTGAGCAAAATATAACTTGGGAAAAGTTCCAAAAATATTTCAAGGAAAGATATTTGATTGAACGATTTTACGACGAGAAAGCAAAAGAATTTCACAACCTACGGCTTGGATAGCAAACAATGGATGAGTTTATCACCTTATTTACCTCTTTAATCCATATGTACCTTACATACGAGAGGAAAAGGCTAAGGTACAGCAGCTCATCAGCAGTTTACCCTTGGGAATGAGAGAAAGAATTGAATTTGATAACCCAAAAACGATGGATGAGGTTATACGAAAGGCCAGGATATGCTATCAACAAAGTAAGTAGAAGGGAGAAATTTTGGGAAGGAAATGGGTTGACAAGAAAGATAATAAGGTTCTTGTGGGAAATAAGGGAAATCGTGGCAGTGTTAGCAAAGGATTTCCCAAAGGGAAAAACAACAGAAATCTTCATAAAAACCAGCTCAGATTTAGGCCACCCCCTGAACCTAGATCTAGTGAGCAATTTGGTAAAATTGATAATGAAGGGACAACGAGACCTCCAGTACAATGCTGGGGATGTAGAGGGCCACACTACATTAAAAATTGTCCTCACCGAAAGGGCACTGAATAGATTTCATAGATCTATGAAGCATCTACGATAGGCGACGTGGCCCAGAGTATTTCGAAAATTAATGCTACTCTCGAAGATCATCAGGCAGAATACCAACCGACTATGGTGGAGTTTGAAGGTAAGATATTTGATCATACTGTATCAGTTTTAATTGATCCTGGAGCTACGTTAAGTTATGTTAGTCCTAAGATTGTGGAACAATGTAAATTACAGACTGTCAAGTTTAAAAACCCTTAGCTAGTACAGCTGGCAACAGGGGCAAAGAGACGTGTGTTAGCTAAGGTCAATAATTGTCCTTTGAAAATAGCAGGTCAACCTTTGATGGAAGATCTAAACATACTTCCCCTTGGATCGTATGACGTGTTGATAGGCATGGACTAGTTGGAAAAATGCTGGTCCATTATAAACTATAAAACAAAAACTATCTGCTACAAGAATGTGTTAGAGTCGGTCTCTTCAGCCCTCCATCAGAGATAAAAATCCCTTTTGTTGCATTTCATTTTAGGGGTCTCATTCAGTTTGATCATCTGCATTCCATTAGGAGCATCGATCTTTTGATGGAAGGGTCTTTTCACTCATGCCCCTCATGTCATGTACCTACTGGTCCGTGTCTATTCATCAAAATCAATTTTAAAGTCATTTACAGTCCTGTTTGGTCTTTTGGTCAGCAAAGAGTCATTTTAGTCATTAGGTCTAGGGTTTCGCAAATTTTGCCTTCAAAGTGTCCATAATACCAGCAGGCATATGAGGGAGGTTTGAAATAAGTTTTCATGATATAAATTTCATCGTCAATATGCTTGATCATGATTCTTCTTCAAAACTCTGTTTTGAAGAAAAATCGTCCATTTTATCTTTGTAATAAATATGTAATTCTCAAAGCTCCTTCAGTTGTAAAGTCCTTCAGGCGCAGCCCTGGTCACCTTTGCCAAATCCAATGACATCCATCCCTGCAGAATAGACAAAGAGATTCATCATCAGTTCAACAAATCAAATGGAAACAAAATCAGAGTTTGATTAAAAGGTGAAAGTGCCAAAGTTCTGCAAACATTATGAAAGTGGGTTTCATGAGCTAAAATCTCAAAGGCTCTTTGTTTATAAGCAATTCCTTCATTTGAAAAGATCATTTGTAAAAGAGAAGCAAGGCAGGGCAATCAAGTGAGAAATTGGGCGAAAAACGCATTAAGTTGCTAGGTGCGGCGCACTGAGCAGGAGGCACAGCGCATTGGTGAGGCGCGGCACACTGGGCCTCAAGACTCAGTGCATTTTAATATGGGCACAACACATTGGGCTGGCTGTGCGACGCATACAGACAGAGGGTTCAAAAATTGCTAGAACTTTCCCAAATCGCTCAAATCGCCCAAAAATGCACGGATTTGTTAGGTAGAGCCTCCATTATCATTTTCTATCCAAGTTGGGTGCTTACTTCATGTTGCTTGTTTCATGGTGATTGCTTAAAGAAGTTGAACCCTATCATTTCAAGTTCCTCCAACAAAAATTGCTGCCTAGGGTTTTGATGACTATTTTGCCACCAAGTTTACTCCCTTATCCCTTTTTCATTGATTCCCTTATTCCTTAAGTTCCACTACCCCCTTAAATCACTAATCCCTTATCCTAAGTTCCCTTTCCCAAAATCCCAAAAGCACCAAACCCCAGTCTCATACTTAAAATTCCCAAACCCTAATGGATGTCCCAAGAGCTTCATGTCACCATTCGGCAGAGTGTACTATTTTTCAGGGGGTTGTCATCATCATGTCAAGTTCCACTAGGTCATTTTACACCTTGTTCATGCTTCAGTTGTGCCTAGGTAAAGTTCATTTCCCTCTCCTAGGGTTTTGAAGGCAATTTCTCTTGGATGGTCAAATCATTAGAAAACATTGTATCTTGATGTTCATACACCTTCCCCTATCCTTAATGTACCTTATTAAACACTTTCCATCACTAAGATCTCCCAAATTCCTCATTTTTGCACAAACCCTAGTTTCTTGCTACAACTTGACAATTTCCTAGGTTGGGCCTGTGTTTAGCCCTTTTGGACCCCTTCCCCTCACTTAATCTTTGACATTCCACTTTCCCCTGCTTCCTAACATCCCTCCCTACTTCCCAAAATTTTCTCAAGAATTTAGAAGCCCCTTATCCCCTTCATTTTGCTTCATTTCGACAAATCCCTTGTTCCACACATCGGGGTAGGTTTTGCTCAAATGATGTTTCTGAGCAAGAAAAGATGAATTTGAAAAAAATAAGAGTGGTTTTTGTCCATAATAGGCCAAGGAAGAAAAACCTCCTTCACTTTTTATACAGGTGTCATGGTTTTAGATACATTTCACAAATATCGTTGCCTCGGGAGAATTGATGCACCTCTGAAGTGACCTTGGGAAAATCAAGTTTTCTCCTAGCTTGGTTGGCCAAATGACTTTCTTGATGAGTCAAATGATAATTAAACACAAATATATTTCTAATTAGCTATCATGAGCTCAATTTGGAGTTGAGGAAGATCTTTAAAAGTTGACTGGAACAGCACTCGTCCCTGAGGCAGCCTCATTTGGCACATTTTGACCAGTCTTGGGATATTTGACTTTTGACAAAGAAAATAAACTCCAAATTGAAAAATTCAAAATTATTTGGAAATTAGACTCAATAATATTTCCAACGAGCTATCTTGTGCCCAATTTGGATCATGGGAAGGTCCTCAAAACTGGTCTGTAAAAAGGTGCTACGCACAGAAATTTTTAACACAGGGTTTTCCTCCCTATGCGCCACGCCACGTGGCGCTCGCTTTTGCTAGAGAGCTCCAAATCAAAAAAATTTGCATTTCTGGATTTTTCATGATAAATTATGGTTTCTTGTGCATGGCCAAGAAATTTGGGCAAGTTTTGAGCCCTCAAAAGGTCAAAAAACACTCAAACAATGACCTCATTGCCCCTATTTTGACACACAGGGAGGAAGTCTTGGGAGATTGTACATTTGGAGGGGAAAATGGACACCAAATCCAAAAATTCCACTTGGGTTGGAACGTAGACAGGTAGGGCTTTCCAACGAGATATCTTGGGCTCAATGTGGACTTCAGAAAGTGCCTCAAAATCAGATCCAAAGTGGCACGACGCATAGAGGATTTTTGCCTATTTTTCACTGTTTAGCTCAGAAATTCGCCCAGTTTTGACCAGTTTTGCTTCTTGATGTCACTCTTGACCTTTCATGATTTAATTTAATAACCATGATGTAATATTGGCACATTTTTACTTGTTCTAGAGGATTCATTCACTAAAAAGTGAAAAATTAAATGAATGAATCAGTTTCCTAGCATATAGGGGTAAGTTGTTTGATTTCCTAGATTTTAGTTCCTTGTTTAGAATTGGTTCAAACAACTCCTAGAATGATGAGATCGACCCCTAGAGGCATGGGAAGGAGTTAGGCCTGTCTATATCATGTAATCTCTCAGTCATTTTCAGGGTTGGATACTTGGGATTTCTTGGCACTCTATTGTACATTTCATTTCTGCAATTTTGGCAAAGGAAAGACTAGGGTTTTGCAGCACTTGTTGGGATCCATGTGGCTCTATGTTTTGATGGTATTTTTCTCTATGTATTTGTAAGTTCACTGATGTTTATGTGTATCATTTTCCCTTTTATTTTCTTCTGCAATTAAACAAATGAGTGATTAAGGTAGAATTCATTGGACTACTCTGCTCTGCCTGTTGGTTTGTTTAATTCTACATGTTTTCATATGTTTGAGGAGGACTCTTGAAACCCTCTTGCCCTCCTTAGCTCCTCACCGGTCTGATCCATCCATTCATTCAATCCAAAAGCATCAAAATGATTGCCTTCCTTGCCCCAATCAGAACTCTGCAAAAACTAGGCCTCATCCCCGACCCAAATTTGCCTTTCCCTTTTTCCAACAAAAAACCCCCAAAAATCAAATCTAATCCTTGCACTTCATACCTAGCCTAAGATCAGTTGTTAAATCAGTCATCTCAAGCCCCATCGATTATCTTTCGCTGAGATTGACCCGGAGAGAGCCCTCTCCTATCCTCGTAGGGCTAGCTACGAGGCTGAGCGTGGTTTGATGTGGACCTAGAACCTTGTCTTTTCAGCCTGAGTCAAATCTAGGCTCTAACAAAATGAACTAGGAGAAAAGCAGGAGATGCAAGGCATCCTGAGGTCAGTACAGATTCGGCCAATAACCACCTCTCGACTGGCAAAGTGTATCAGGAAAAGATGTTAGGTTTATGCTATTCAAGTTGGTTATGCCAACTCAAAAGACAAGACTGCCACCTTGGAAAGTATTCCAGTGGTTCAAGAATTTGCGAATGTGTTCTCTGAGGAGATACCAGGACTGCCAACCAAGAGAGACATAGACTTCACTATTGAATTGGTTCCAAGAGAAGCCTCGGTGTCCCGAGCTCCTTATCGTATGAGCACACTAGAACTGACAGAACTGAAAATGAAATTGCAGGAACTGTTGGATAAAAATTACATCCACCCCAGTGTGTCGCCTTGGGGATCCCCTGTGCTGTTCATCAAAAATAAGGATGGAACCCTTTGTATGTGCATGGACTACCGTCAGCTGAATAAGTTGACAATTAAAGATAACTACCCTTTACCTCGTATTGATGAACTTTTTGACCAAGTAAAAGGGGCAACCGTATTTTCAAAAATTGATTTATGATCGGGATACCACCAGATCAGGATCAAGGAGGAAGATATAGCCAAAACTGCCTTTAGGACTCGCTATGGACACTACGAGTTCATGGTATTACCCTTCGGGTTGACCAACGTCCCCGCGACCTTTATGTGTTTAATGAACAACATATTTCATCAGTATTTAGACAAATTTGTGTTAATTTTTATTGACGATATACTGATATATTCCTAAAATATTGAGGAACACAAGGAACACCTCAGACTGATATTGCAAACTCTTTGGGAACATCAATTGTATGCCAAATATAGCAAATGTGATTTCTTTAAGGAACAAATTCAGTACTTAGGACATATTATTACTAAAGATGGAATCGTGGTGGATCCTAAGAAGATAAGGACCATAATGGAGTGGCCAATAGCAAAGGACATAGCGGATATAAGATCTTTCATGGGATTAGCAGGTTACTATAGACGGTTTGTGGAAGGATTCTCTAGAGTGGCCTATCCTATCTCCTCCCTGCAAAAAAAGGGAAAAGCTTGTAAATGGACCGCAGAATTTTGAGCAGCTCAAGCATCTGCTCACCACTACACCTATATTAAGCGTAGCAGATCCAGGTAAGGACTATGTGGTGTGCACAGATGTGAGTAAGGAAGGGGTAGGAGGAGTACTAATGCAAGAAAGAAAGGTAATCACCTATGAGTCTATGAAATTAAAGCAACACGAGCAAAAATATTTCACTTACAATTTGGAGTTGGCAGTCGTCATTCATGCCTTAAAGATGTGGCATCACTATCTGATGGGTAAAAAGTTTATGTTGATGACAGACCATCACAGCTTGACTAGTTACTTCAATCAGCCTACTTTAAATGCTAGGCAGGCTCGGTGGGTAGATTTCCTAAGTGGATTCGATTTCGAGATTAAGCATCTGAAGGGGAAAGAGAACCGGGTAGCGAACACTTTAAGTCGAAAGGTACATTGCCTCTACAAAATTTCTTGTAGCGAAGGGCGGACTACTTTCGATGAGATGATTAAAAAAGTAGCAGAGAAAGATCAGAAATATCAGCAAATAGGACAACAAGTTCAAAATCCAACCAATTATGAATATCAGCAAGGATATGCGATGGATGCTGCCGGCATGCTGAGTTATAAAAAAAGACTATATGTACCCAACCAAAATAACATTAAAAGTTTGATTTTAGATGAATTTCATAAAAGTCCCTATGCAGGACACCCGAGGTACCAAAAGCTGATTACTGCACTCCGGAAGGAGTACTATTGGCCTGGCATGAAAAAAGATGTAGCATAATATTTGACACGTTTCTTGGAATGCCAACAAGTCAAAATAGAACATCAGCACCCTGCTGGGTTATTGCATCCACTACCAATTCCGGAGTGGAAGTGGGAGACCATCTCTATGGATTTTATAATAGGATTACCCAAATCCAAAAGAAACAACGACTCCATCATGGTGGTGGTAGACAAATTAAGCAAATCAACCCATTTTATACCAGTACAATCCACTTTCAGAGCGGTACAGATTGCCAATATTTTTATGCAAAACATTTTTAGGCTGCATGGGTTACCAAAAACTATAATTTCTGACCGTGATGTAAAATTTACATCAGCCTTCTGGAGAACTCTGTTTGAGGGGTTAGGGACTCAATTAAATTTTAGTACCGCCTATCACCCTCAAACAGACAGACAAACAGAACAGGTGAATCAGGTAGTAGAAGATATGCTAAGATCATATGTAATGCAACAACCATCTAAATGGGAAGACTATCTGCACTTGGTCGAATTTTCATACAACAACGGCTAGCATACCTCTTTGCAGATGAACCCGTTTGAAGTACTGTATGGATGAAAATTTTGCACACCATCCAGTTGGGGGGGACCAGAGGACAAGCTGATGCTGGGACCTGAAATGTTAAAAGAGATGGAAGAAATGGTCAAGAAGGTATGATCCAACTTAAAGGCAGCCCAAGATAGGCAAAAGAATTTCGCTAATCGGAAGAGGAATTTTAGAGAATACCAAGTAGGAGATCATGTGTATGTGAGGATTCGAGCTAAAAGGAGTACGTTACAATGGAGTGGGTGCACCAAGCTGGCACCTTGGTTTTGTGGACCATTTCAAATCTTAGCGAGGGTTGGGCCAGTGGCATACCAGCTCGCCCTACCAAGCCATATTCAAGTCCACAATGTCTTCCATGTGTCGGTATTAAAAAGATACGTTTATGATCCTAATCATATAGTCAATTGGCAAGACATACAGGTCAAGAAGTATCTTAGGTAGGCCAATTAATTTTGATGTTAAAGGAAAAAGTGACTTAAGTACTATTTGTTTCAGGTCGAGACGGAAGGAGAATTCTTGGTCGAGTCGCTGAATATACTCAATCGGAGAGAAGTAATGCTGTGGAAACGAGCCATCACCCAGATTAAAGTGCAATGGTAACACTTTGGGTTGGATGAGGCCACCTGGGAGGATGAACAACTCATGAAAGAAGCATATCCAGGGCTGTTTGTGGCCGGAAAACATCAGGACGATGTTTGATTTTTGGGGGGGAGATGTAATGTCCCCAGAAAATTCTAAATATTTTTATTTTACCATAGTAAGAAACAATATGGATAATTATAATTATTATTATTTGTTTGAGTGGAATAATATTGTTAATTATTGAAGATAGGAAATGATTTGAGTATTAGCAGATCTTGTAACTTCTCATAGAAAGAAGTTGGAAAAGGCAGTTGCTCGAAAACCCTAACTACCTCCCCTAGCTGTGAATGCACCAAAATAAAAGGGAGTGAGGGGAGGAAAAAACCGTGCTAAAATGTCAGACGGTAAGGGATTGCTAAGTCTGGTGATGACCAGATAGCATAAGCACTGAGTGCAAAAACTTGCAGAAGACAGAGGTCTTGCGAGCAAGCTTGGGGGGAGATTTGGTCCTGAAGACAAATCTCACAAACGGGTGGCTGAAAAGCAGTAGATAACAAAGGTGACCCCTACCATTGAAGTTATTTCCTTCTTGAAACAACTCAGGTAAGTGGTACCCTCCTAGAACTAATCTGTTGCACAAACTATATTATGTGTCTTTAATTGTACTTGGGAAAGATGAAGCTAGAGCTCTTAACTCTGAAATGTTATTTGGAAAATATTAACAGTAGGGTTATTATCTGTACAGAACTGGTTAATCTATATTCTGGAAAGAACTAACTGTAGGATTATTATCTGAACAGAACTGGATATTTTATTCACTGGAAAATTATTTATAGTAGGGTTACTCTTTGTACTGAACTGGTTATTATTCTTAAGAACCGAGAACAAAAATTTGACTAGAGAAGGCATGCCCAAGTTCTTTAGTTAAGAAGAGAAAGAATATTGAAGGTGCTAGTACCAAGAATGAAGAAAAAGATTAAATTCATAGGTTAGGTAGCACAATGCTAAACCCGAGAGAGCTGATGTAAGTTCGAATAAAAAATGAGGCCTTTGCAGTAGAGAAATATAAGTGTATTTACAAAAAAGTTGAACTGGGCTAGCACATTAAAGGAGAAGATTGTTAAAATAAGGTCAAGAAAACTCTGTAGGATCCTTCCTGTAACCCTATACAAAGATGAAACCCCATAGTGATAAAACATCGACAGAGTTAGGAAAATTTGAACCTAGCTGGACATAGAACCGGTTTAAGATAAATTCTTTCAGAATTCTCGAATAGCTAATTAAAGTATCAAGATATATAATCGAAAACGGAGAGACACAGATACCCTGTTCCGGAGAAGTAAATTCCATCTTTATTCTAACTCAGAGCCACATAATTGGAAGAAGCAATAAACATTTAAAATAAGTGGAACCTTGTCCTATTGTTCACATAGCAATTCCAGCCCACATAAAATTGTGCAGAACTATCTAAGCAAAAGGTAGCATTGATATTTAAAAAAAAAAGAGCATAATCATTCACATAGCAATCAAAGAATCTGTAATTACAATCCAAGAGAAACCAACATCGATTTAGCATAATAAGAAGACTTAAGTGACTTCAGTCTTGAGAAGTCTGTCAATACAAGATTATCAGGCCAAGACCAGAGAGTTGAGAATCTCTCGCAAAACCTAAACATGAAGAAATTACGTTGGCGCGGTCTTAGTCACAGACCCCGCAGCTGGCTAGAAACCCTCAGCTAGACGAAAGAAAAACATGCATTCTCAACTCTTGAACAATAGGAGGCAACTGCCTGAAAAAGGATTAACATGTAACTTGACAATAGAATCCCGTTTAGGTTCAAAACTGGACAAAATAAGTAGCAAAACTCTTGTAAGCTGATGCATTTAGCCACAACTCAAACCCAAGTGTTCCTTTACTATTGAATAAGCACCAAGGCCATTGATAAAGCTTACTCGAAAACCCTCAAGCATCGGAGACAGAAAGGTGAACCATGAGCTCCACTTGACAATAGCTTGAAGCCCTCGGACCTGCATCCATTACACCTACAGATAGAGTGCATGTCAAACTGCATTAGCAATAGGGCTAGATATCAGGAAGCAGCTAAACAACTGCGGAAATCATAATAGAAAAATATTCATATGAACAACTTACTAGGAGTTAAACACTCAACGGAGGGAAAACCCACAGCTCCGCTCCTGAATTCTTTCAACTGAGTCGAAACCCTAGGTCTGCAGGCCAAACAAGCCAGTGAGAGGAGAAGGAGAGTAGGAACAGGTGCCTAGGAGCGAAGGAGCGAAATGAGGCATATCTCCAGCAAACGAGGTTGAATAACCTTCTGGGAAGAGCCCAACCATTGGATCGAGAACCCAAATCTTCCACCGTCGATGCGACGAGAGACCCAAGGTGTACAGCTGCGAAAGGACAAGCCTTCCCGTGCCATGTTACCATGACAGAGCAGGAATTAAATGCCAAAACCAAGTGTAAAATTTAGCTGGAGTGTGAACTTGAGTGTGGACTTGATAGAATTAACGCAAAGTAAATGAGACTGTCAGCGATCAGTGGGATAGGATCCCCTATCGCATGGATTAATAATGAAGCCCAATTATCGGTGACTTTTAACATGAAAAGAGATTAATCCATAATTTAATCAAGGTTTTTAATGTTTCATATGTTGTACTCATGCCTTATGAAATATTACTATGGTGAATGAAATATTACTATGATGAAAATTCTTTTTTTTTGTTTATTGTTTACAATATGTATGATCTAGAGGTATGACAGTAGCTCACGAGAATTAGTTCTTATCTTCACAATGTTCATTTTCTTCTGAGCACTAGTCAGAATTAGTTCTTATCTTCATAATTCTTATTTTCTTCTTAGCACTAGTCAAGATGTAAAAATAATTCTGGTTAACAAGAGTGGGGTTGACCACTTCCTTATAATATCTTAGCTTCATTTGCCCTCTAACTCCTTATCATCCCACAACTTATCCTTAAATTTGGAAGTAGCAGTGTTTTTAATATTATCCTTATTCACCAAGATAATCTCCTCCTTTATCTTCCAATAATCCAGCCAAAACTAGGCATCTTCATACCATCCCCACTTAAACTAGAAAATTTATAAACATACCATTTAAAAAAAAATTCTCATGAAATATTAAATAATTCTTACTTTAATATTTATTTAAAAATAAAAAAATTAAGAAATTATCTGATATAAAAAATAATTATAAAATATTTCACGAAAATTATAAAATAATAAAAAATATATATATAACTAAAATAATATGTTTTGAGTAAGTGTACAAATTTCTTTTATTCTCATAAAATAACAAATACTTATTACTTTAACAAGAATTTAGAAATAAAAAATTAACAAATTACATAAAAATTAATTATAAAACTATTTCACCACAATTGTAAAACAATAGAATGTATATAAAACTAAAATAATACGTTTTGAGTGAGTATGAGTAATAAGAGCAAGTACTTCTTGTTAAGTTCAAATCCAATAAGAAAAGGTATATACACCATTTAGATTTTAACCATGTATTTTTGTAAAATATATATTTTTATTTATGTTTTATAATTTATCATTTAGATTGTATTTTGTTTATAGTTTATTTTATTATTTAAATTTTATGCTTTAGTATTATAAGTTTATATTTATGGGATTGTATTTGGTTTATAATTTAGTTTAAGTTAAAATTAAAATTTAATAGGAGAGTATATATATTATTTAAATTTTAATTAGTATGATTTATTTTAATTACGTATTTAATATGAGCTAAAAGGGATTAAATTTTTTCACGTGTAAACTTCTTTACATTGTAAAATACAATGTGGCATTTTTCATTGTTTAAATTGTATTTTTGAATGCCAATATATATAGTATCAAATAAACTTTTTAACCATAAAAAATTATTTTTTCATGACATATACATATTTTTTTAAATAATATATAATATATATGCAACTCATATTAAAATATTTTACATAATATGTACATCAACTCACACTAAAATATTTTACATGTTATAACATGTACATCGATACATTTTATGGTGCAAATTGAAATGTTTTTTAATTATTAATATATTTTTAAGTATATATCAATAGTAATTCATATTAAAATATTTTATCAATAACTAAATTATAAGATTTAAAAATCTTACTCACATTTTTTTTACTTCTAATTACTTTAGAACATAATTTTTTTTTATTATAGTGCACATTATTTTTCTATTTAGAACATAATTTTTAACTTTTATTTTTATTTTAAAAAGTAACTGGCAGATAGACAAACTTACACATCTCTCAGACTGTAATGTAAAATGAGCATCTCTAGAATGTAGAAACCTCTCAGCGCAATAATGTATTCTGTGAAATATACATTTTTATTTATATTATATAATTTAGAATATAATTAAATTGTATTTTGTTTATAGTTTATTCTATTATTTAAGTTTTATGGTTTAGTCTTATCAATTTTATATTCATGGGATTGTATTTTGTTTATAGTTTAGTTTAGATTGTTATTTAAATTTGTAATCTATTTCATAAATTTAAATTTATTGTATTTTAGTGTTAATAGAGTATATTGTTTGATTTTGGGTTATTAAGGATGTGTATGAAATTGGTTTTAAAATCAATAATATATTTAAAAAATGAAAAACAATGTATATTGGTGTAAGATTAAAGACTTCTAAGTTAATGATGTGAACTCTAGGTTAATGATGTGTTTCATATTATAGTATTAGTTAGTTTGAATGTCTTAAATAGTGTATTTTTTCATTAATAATATAATAAAATTAGTTTAAATATTGTTTTCAATTTGATGTAACATAAAATAATTTGGTGTATTAATTTTTAAAATAGCATAATGTAAAATAATTAAATTAATTAATTTCAACAATAGTATTAGGAAAAATAATTTATTGTGTTTTTTAGTCTGATAATATCTATTAGTTTCTCAATCCTAAGATCCAAGGTAAGACTAATGTAGAGATTACATATTCTAACATCATTATACTCATAAATTTACTAGAACAAACTTAATAATTAGTAAAATTTAGACACTATAACAACTCGATCTGATGGGAGGGATTATTTTCCCTATGTTGAGGTAAAAATTCCAAAGCGATGCTAGCATGATTTAGATCCATAGGCTGTAACACTCCCTCCCACCTCCTTGAATTAATCTAGGTTGAATGACAAGTGTTACTTTGAACTAACCTAACTTCCATGGTCTCATTGATGAAATGGGATTACAAATTTTCTTCTCCACCAAAGTTAGCATAATTAACTTTTGATAACACCATTTTGTTCCACTCGTCAAGAGATTTTCGGCGATATAAATTTTATCTACGTCCAATGCTTGGATAAAAAATTATGCCAATTTAAAGTTTAGTCATTTAATCTCTGCCACATAAATAATGACCTGCTATGTGGCACCCACATGGCATCCACATGGCACCCATCTGGAACTCACATTCAAACCCCACCTCATCTAAGTGGTTCCATGTTACTCTGGGTAGCAACGCGACCCTAGCTAGGCCCACATTGCACTTGCCACACCATCTAGCCCATGGGCCCCACAAGTCAAACCCTTAGTGTGTAAATCCATTTTTTATGTTATATCTAATTTATAACAAATCCAAGTTAAACACCTCATTACTTTCCCACTGATGTGACCCAGGCATATTACATCAGTGGCCCATATTAAGTGCAATCCCCATCTTGAGTTTTGATAGTTAATAGGGGGGAGGGGTCCGCAGTTTTTTATTTATGTGACTAAATTATGCAGATCTCCCCTTCTACCTGTTTTTCTCCATGTTGACATTGTCTAAAAAAGTGGGTTATATAAATTATGTGGCCCCCCTTTCCTTCTAATAGATAACTAGGGGTGGTTCAACACTCATTAATTGTTGCGCATTTGTTAATAAAATTTTCTCTATTTAGTGCACTCTATCAAACACACCCAATTCCCCAGAAGAATTCAATAATTCTTGATGCTAGACCAAAAGAATGACAAAGACTTCTCCATCTGTCAATGTCAATGTTGATGTTTTGCACTTTGTTAGTCCACATAAAATCACAAGAGTCGTGCCTTGTTGACGTCATACTAATGTTGCCTTACCATGTGGCATCCTCTGAGGGAGTCATGTGTCATCCAAAAAATGCCACCTTAGCCATAGGAAAAGGTATTTTCTACATGCCACATGTCACATTGTCAATGTGCCATGTCAGTAACTTTACCATGTCACGAGTCAACGTCATCTAGTATTCTACCTGGCAACCACATAACTTTACCTTACCTACATGGCATCTGCCACCTTAGCTTAAGTCAGGGGTCCCACCAAGTCAAGCCCTTCATGCAAAGTCACGCTTTTATGTTATACAAAAACTTTGAAGATCCATATGAAACCTCCTAATCATCCCTCCACATCACCACACCATAGTGCCACAATGTTGGGACGTGAGGTAGGCGTTATGCTAAATTGGGCGCAACTTGCTGAGGAATTATTCATCATGTGACAAAGGGGAGCTACCATATTTTTCTCTATGTTAATAACGTCAACGTTCCAACTCCCAGGAAGTAATCAATAACACACCTTTGTGGTGCAAAAGATAAAATTGACAACAAGTGACAAACATATTCCCATCCCCCACCTTTTGTCGACCATGCCGATCTCCATAGGTACCTTATGGAAAACTAGGTGTGGCATGGATTAATGCTAATCAACACCATAATATGATTAATCATAGGATTAGTGGTAAATCATGGGAATTAAGTTAATTCCTCCATCCTTTGTAAAATTCCAAATTCCTTTCATAAATTTAACAAGGATCACTGGGACTGAATACAAGCTTATTACCCTACGACATGCATGCTCGAAGAATTAAAGGATTTCGATGATCATACAAGCCATCCCCAATATTCCCCACCACTCAGTTCCTCAATTACAATAGGAACAAACCTTCTTTTACTGTCACATTATTTCAAACATATGCACAACATAATCCATCCTCATGCAAAGTACAATTAGACAGAGTGCTAACATAGATAAAATATAATTACAAAGGTGTAAATCTGCTTACAATCAAGCCTTGAAGTAAGCTAATCCATGGCTAACTACACTCTACAATTCCAACTATAGTCACACTAGATCCTTCTATCAAATGAATCTGACAAACCTTTATGATCAAAAGCCTTGATATCTCATGCATCACATCATGATCAGTGCATGAATAAACAAGGCAAACAATCAATCATGTGCAAAAAAACTCTGTGCTAAATTTATAACATGTTATACATAACACTTTAACATTGAGTTTCATTAGTTCTTAGGCAATGGAGATTCCTTGATAGTTATAACACCAAAACCATGGAATTTCACACATCATAAAAACTTAATCGAGTTCATTGTACCACCATACATAAACATGTAAATAGATCTGCAATTCAGGAAACATATTAACATCTACAAGGATCTACAGGTCCCTTACACCATGATAACAATCACATAACCATCTCATTGCAAATAAATAGGAATACATATTTTTCATTAATAGTGTTAATACACACATTGTTATAATACATAACAACATTCATAAATTCACAATGCAATTATGTCTACACATGTACACAAGAAAATATACTTTTCTTATTAATATTGGAATGACTGGAAACTGATGGAAAACCTTCAACTCCCCACCAAACCATAGGCCAACTACATTGCAATCCTTTTTACAAACAACCACCCCCAAGATAAATTTAGATCCTAAGCAGTGAAGTGCTCAAGGGAAATTCACACCATTCTAGTTCACCTATTCACATGGGATTCCAGAGCACATAGTGCCCCCATCGAAAATTTGACAAGACCCCAAAGCACATAGTGTCTCCACCTAATCAAACACTTCTAAAATCCATAACACTCTGCCTCCACTTGTTAACCCACATAAGAATCTAGAGAGATATTCACTACTCCACTCGTTGTTCCCTTTTTCTATCATGAGATTCTTCCTTTATAGTTTACGCTTACTCTTCACCTTTCCCTTGTCGTTCATTCTCCCAAATGCCTATTCACACAACCTTCCCTCTATCTCATAGTCCCCCTCCCACCCCCTCCATATACCGCACTATCACACATTTTTCCTTTTTGACATTATTTTCTATTACATGTTGAAGGGAGATGGGTGAAAATTTAATGCAACATCCGAGTTTCGATATTTCCTCGAGAAATTTACATGCAACTCCTCCTGACAAATATAAATATGTGTTGTTCCTTATCCTAGTTATTTTTATATTTTTCATAATTATTTTCAATTACAATTGTAAATAATAACATTTACATGAGGTGGAAACCAAAAGGGTTGTTACAGAGGAAAAAATTGTTCATTAGAGATAGATTTACTATGAATAATGGAAAGTTGAGTAGCTTCATTTCCTCACTAAATATATTTTCTTTGGCATCAAATAATTCCAATTTCCTCTTCTGCTTTCTTAGGTTGTGCTCTTTGTTCCACCATAATTTCCATTATTGCAATGAAACTAGAAGCTAATTGATTATTGAGTTAAATTTGGAGCACCTCTTGCTGATGACTTAGGACCTCCTAATAAATCCTATGGTGGGATCTCTTTGAATCATTATTCCCCCAATCCAAAGTGTACCCAAATGATATTTGATCATAGGTCAACATCTACCAATATATAAACCATAAATTGCACTAGAGGCAAATATCATATAACATATCTAGCTTCAAAATCCTAATTCCAACCACCCTTTATGCACCTTGTTTGTATTCCCTTGAAGAAACTGAATTTCACGACCAAGGAGAAAAGTAATCCATCCAAGGATAGAAATGGAATCTTTCCAACCTAGTAATAAACCTAACCATTAATCAAAATTAGTAATTTCTTACACACTATTCTTAGCATAACAACCAATATTCCATTCACCTTTTTATCCTTGACCTCCCATAGTGTAATCCTTCCCATATGACCAACAATCTAACTAAGAACACCAAAAAATTCCACATCATTTGCTTCCATGATCACCTATTTGTTCTTGTTAGCTTCCCTCGAGATTCAATGTACCTACAAACCCTTAATCACCTTTGACGATAAATATAAGGAACTAAATGGCCTTTGTGTTAGTAAAAATCTCTCATGCCACTCCTAAATTTCATAAAGTTACGTAAATAGAGGTATAGGAGGAGGGCATACTCCATGTTTGTCCTCTCCAAAAAATGACGAGCCAATCAGTTTCCATAGAACACATATCAAACCCACATATACTCATTTGTTCATGGTGCATCTACCCTTCTCTATACTCATTTGAACCTTAAATTCCATGTCCTTAACATCAGCCAACTTCATGTAGCTAGCCACGTGGTTTATAGAATGAGAGCACAAATGTGTAATGTTCATTATCCTTATATGCATGCAATTTTGATTATTAAGGTATTGGACATTTTGATAACATTATTTCTATCCAATTTCCACTAGATTAGCTTTGATAGGGACAACTAGATTCTTTTGAAGATCAATTTTCCAATGAATGTTCCATGGTAACATTTATATTAGGCCTAAAAAAAGTTTGAGGTGCAATATTCCTATATTACTATGGGTGTTAACTCTTGAAGGGCATAATTCCACACTAATTTTGAGAAGGAGTATTTTGGAAAGAGATGAGAGATCATTTCACTAGCTTCTTGGCAAAGAACATAATGTGGTAGGCCATGTATTCCTCTCTTTATTAGAATTTTAGTAGCTATATTTTTGTGGGTTAGTCCAAAAAAATATGTTGACTTTTGCAAGACCATATTGAGGCGAAATATTTTCTGAATTTCTAGCCTTGGAAGGAGTTCCTTTAGGGAAGAGTGACACATCATATCCATGTTTGACTGTATAGTTTTAAGTACCCCATCCTTTGATGTTTCCCTCACTATTTTGATTCAGGGAATATCTTAAAATACGACTTTCCAACATCCTTGCCATAGGTTGTAAAGAAGGGGGAATCAACCCAAGTTTAGCTTTTCCATCATTTCTTCATTTTCCATGCTTAAACATAAAAAGATGAATATTTCCCTTAACCAATGATCCATTCTCTTGCGACCAATCACTTTTCTTCAATTTTATCTTCTTCAAACTCCTACCGACTTGTGTATTTTCAATCAAGAACCTATGGTCTTAAGCAACTGATATTTTTACAATAATACATAAAAGAGATAGAGAACCCTTCAATATCTATATAATAAAACTTGATGTTGAAGAGGAATAAATAGACTAATCCATGTAACACATATATTCAAAATGATTGGGGAGGGAATGAAGAGATGATAATAGAGGTTCAATTTTTGATAATTTTTTCTTTCTTTTACAACAATTATTCTAGCTCTCAAATTAAGTAAAGAACTCTATGAATAATTTTTTTTCTTTTCTTGGCCTGGTCGATGAGCCCCCCAATTGGGGAGGGACAATCTAAACATAAATTCATTTTTCCCACTAAATTCAATATTTCTCTCATTGTCCAATTTTCCTTAGTGATTATGCCATTAGAATGTACATGATATGAGGGAGAGGGAAACCCTATCTGAAGCCCCTAGTGGCTTCTGAAAAACCATTTGGTCTACCATTTACCATGAGAGAGATCTAGGTACCTTGAAGACAAGTAGCAATCCATATAATAAACTTGTGTTCAAACCCAATTTTTTAAGGAAAATAATTAAAAAGGAATGTCTAACCTTGTTGAATGCATATACCATATACAGCTTGATTATCATAAATTATCCCCCTACTTCTACTAGATTGGATTGATTATTGAATAAAAATAATATTTTCCACTACCTATCTTTTCTCCAAAAATCCTCTTTGGTTTTCAAGGACCAACTTGGATAGTTTATGGTTTAACCAAAAGACAATAATGTTGGAAATTATTTTACAAGATACATTACAAGGCGAAATGGGATGAAATATTGCAAAGGAAGATCAATTTACCTCTTTTCAAACCAATGCTAAAATGACAAGTATTGATTCTCCCTTTTAAATTGGTTGTTTAATGTACAAAATCAATAACCTTGCTTAACATATTTTACATTGTTCTTCCATATCCTCATCTTGGCTTTACTGTGGAAAAACTTCATATTTTTTATTTCTATCCTCATCTCTTAAGGCATTATGAAGGAGAGTGAACAACTTTTCTATTCTAATAAAATGTCCTACATAATTGGACACTACTCCATTTCATGATGTATCCTTTTAAGATGAGATTTGTGCTATAGAACATCATTATCCTTAGCATGATATTTAGCCTTTACCCAATACTTTAATGTCCTAGTTAGTTTCCTTAATTTTCTTCCCCAAAATGAAGGTTTTGGATCTAACAATCCATCTAGGACAAGATTTGAAAACTATTTTAAGAAAACCAGGAGAATTCATCCATTGTGGATTACACCTAAAAGGGGGAGGCCCATAATCCTCTTGTTGATGAAGCACCAACTGAATAGGTCTATGGTCTCATCCACTGTAAGAAAGATCTTGAAAGTAAAAGAAAAACATTTTCTTCAGGAAATCATTCTTCAATAGGAACCTATCCAATCTTACTGAAATGTACCCATGCCCTTGTAACATACTTAGTGCCTTAATCCTCAATTAAAGATATGGGGTACCAAAATTTTTATTCTTCATAAACTTAAAAATCAACATTGACACCACTTTGTAACACACCCAACCCCATCATCATTAACTAGGGTTGTGGGACATTAAATTTTTTCTAAGGAATTTTGTCAAATAGTTCCCACATATTTTCTAATTAGCATTCAAAACACCACATTTTGTTGGGGCATTTCATCAAACAATTTTTGTGCACTATTTATTTCCCTCAAACCCCAATCTTCCATAGAGTATATCCTGGAAATTATATAGGACAAAAATATGAAATTTCTACCATAGGTTCCATGAGATATTTATTTGTATCTTCCAGGTTTCATAATTTAGAACCTCTTAGAAATAAATTTATGGAAAGAATGCCAAGCTGACCTATTTTGAGGTTTGATTTCAAGAGAATTTTGAATTCTTCAATTCATATATCCAAAAATATAATGAAACAAGGTACAAAATATCTAATATAATTTCCTCCCTAGTCAAGTTCTTTTCCCTCCTCAAGGCATCATGATTTGTTCACTATTTCCTTCCTTGAGATCTATAATTTTAATTAATAAAATAGAAAAACACATGACATAATAAAGTTTAGCACATAATGGAAATTCTTGTAACCCAAATTTACAAGTAATTAACTACATCACAAATATTGGGAAAATGAAAATGGGGTGTAACAATCCCATCCCCCTTAAAATAACAACATCCTCAATGTTCTCACTGATCTTAGACCTTATTCAGTTGTAGTAGCACTAGCCTAGGTGTTGTATTTCACTACAACAACAACATTCATAATTTCATTAGCTACATCAAAAATCTGGCTCTCTTTAATCATTCTCCTTTTATCATTGTATATGTTATGTTCACTTTTTCTACCTATGGGCCTTATATAGCCCCCTTGTATGAGACCAACTTTTCCTGCAATAAAATATATCAGTGTTCAATATTACAGATTGAGACCATAAATTTTAGATGTGAAAACCATTGTGCCAATGCTTATAGCCTTACACATCCTCTCTTGTGTATCAACCTTCTTACTTCCACTAGTATTCCATTTAGTACCTAAACCAAAGGTTAATCAACATCACATATGTATTAAAATTCATTTTCTTGCTTAGCTAGTAATCCGTCCATAGGAAACTTGGGTTTTTCCCCAAAATAGATTGAATTTCTAATAGGTTGTATGGTTATTCTTCACCTCCTTTGCCTCCATAGATAACAATTTCAACTCATTTTTTGCATTGGGTAAACCATCTTATACTCACATCCAAGTGAGTGTGTGACAAATTTCTTCTCCCATTAGTTACTCACCCTTCCAGGCGAGGAAACCCCCATACTTGAGTGATCTACCTACCCCAATACTTTCCTGCATGGGATTATTGAAGATATTATTAGTATTATAGCTAAGTTCCCTTTTAGCATGCTTTAACATAAATTTGACTACATTTCTCATGGAGTCTTATAGCAAAAGTTCCCTTTATAACTTGCTCCCACGAGGTAATTAAAGTGTGTCATAGTTATGACATTGGGCTTCTTTGCAAGTGGTGATATTTTTGTTTGTAATAATAGCCTCTATCTCATACCCCATTATAGCACTTTACCTACAATTTGAACTTCGAATTAGCCAAACAATGGTAATTTTTCATATGTAAAATATTTTCATTACAAAGTTTACAACATCCCTAGAAGTGATCTTAGAATTATTACGCACATGATAACTCTATCAATTTTAACTAATTTCATATATATTGAAACAAAACTATCGTTGCCTTATATACTTTCATCACATTCATTCTAAAATTCTCATAATGTAATCAAACATTTATTCCAACAATCCAAAGGGTCAAAACTAAGAGCCACTTAACCCACTAAGATACATATTTCTAAATTCATGAGTGATTAGTTTCCACTTTATTTTGTAGGACGAGGGATTCATGCCAATCATTTCACTACTCAACAATTCCTTAAGAGTATTAGAAGTTATTTCCTTTCATCACATTCAATCATGCAATTGATTGTTCCATACAAGCATGCATGCACTCAATGCACCAAGCATATGTACCATCATGATTCATAATATGAATGTCATGACCAAATCATATCATATTAATTCATGGATGCATCACAAGGCTTCTAATAATATTTACACACTAAAGGATTCTTATCTTTGTCATAACCCATTAGGTATTTGTGACAATTTGCTTTCATATATCAACAATTCCATGCAATTCTCACATTGTCGTCTAGGAAAAACCAATCCTTCAACTACATGTTCCTTTTCAACAAGCTCAAACTTATATGATGGAATTACTTGTCCTAGGCTTAGAAACTATTGGGACAATACTTATGGAATCATGAACACAATGTACTCCTTGCATTTACTTCATACCTCCTACATTTTCATGAAACTTCTCAATGCGTTACTAAACATATTTTATCTCATGAGTGTATTATTCATTTATTTAATTTATTTTCAGCATGGAACCTCAATGCATGCACGTAGTACTAAGATTTTACTAAATTTTTATGTGTTGACAATTTTCTACTTTAACCATACCACTCTTGGGAATCCATGCAATATAAGCATTAAATTGAATAAATAAAGGATATAAAATTCAGCTAAAAATAATTCTTACCCAATTTATTTACATTTTTATCTTCACTTGTTATTTTCCCTTCTTACATGGCTACCATCAACATGCATTCTTAGCTGAAATAATTTCAATGAGTCAAACTGGCTCCATGTTTTTTTTTGTTCTTTCCTTTTCACATTTCAATTCACATTAATATAACAAAAAAGATATGGGATCTAAGAAAATAAGCTGCATAATAAAATATTTCATAACAATACAAGATCTATTGTGACAAAAAGTTCTAGTAGAATATCCATGGAAATTTACATATCATATTGGTATCAAAGAATTTCTTTTTGGGTTTTTCATGGGATGTTGAAGGATCAAAGAATTGGATTAAGAAGGAAGCTGCAAAATCCTAGACATGGAAGACGATTCAAGTCATGAAAACCCTCAAGATGTAGTAGAAGATATATTTTTGAGGTTTGAAGAACAATTCATCAATATATCTCACAACATGTCCTTCCTCATGGTAGGTCTAGTAAAAAACATTTCGACCTTTCAAGGAGGTTGTTGGTTCTAAATAAAAACTTGGATTGGAAGAGAAACCAAGAGATAGTGATGAGGTAGAAAAGGAGAAAAAAATGGAAGAAAAAGTGGATATCAAGTACTATCAAGGTGATATTGATGCTATTAAGATGAATAGTTAGTTGTAACAATTAGAAGTGCATTTAGTGTCCATAATATGGATGAAGAGTGTAAAATTTCATTTTTTTAACTAAAACTAGAGGGCCATGCACTAATTTGGTAGGAAAGAACATAAAATCACTTATGCTAGAGGGTGATCAAATAATAACTAAGTGGAAGGTGTTTAAAACACTCATAAAGTCCTATTCCTATCCTATTGAGTATGTAGAGGACCAATGGACACGTTGGCATCACTTTAGATAGAGGCAAGGTTAGAATGTGAAAGACTACAACATTCTTAAAGTTTATATAGTGTTTATGTAGCCATCTATGGAAACAAGTGACACTCTTCAAACCTATGACTATTAATGAAGATTATGTGTAAGTATAGTACCTATACAACATAGACCAAAAGAAGCAACACAACTAAGATTCTCCCAAGTGTGGGAACAAGAAGTAGAAAGGAAAAGACAAGAAATTGATCTCCACTACGCACCAATTCAAGGATTCAAACAACCATTGCAAAAATTATAATATTATGGTCACACTAAAGATAAGTGTTAGAAGATACATTTGAAGATAAATACAAATAACTATAACAATCATGCAAAGAAGAAAAACCTGCTTGGCATGGATTTAGGCGACCTGGTAGAGAGCATCTCAGATGTGCATTAGAATATTTCCTATAATTCAATGTAGAAGGGGGTAAATTTAAGTATCCTTCATTACATGGAAGAGAAGGGAATGAAAATCCTTCAACATGAATATCTAGATCAAAATGATCAATATGTCTGCTCTATTTGATTTTAATTCATAATCCAACCTCATAGTAGAGGATTTGGTTAGCAAGGTTGGTTTGGAAGTTCATGATCATTTAAGGACATATCTACTGGATAGGTAAGTAGATATGTAGAGCTCAACATCACTATACAATGTAAGATAATTTTTTCTATAAGAACATATTTTAATAATGAGTGGTGTTACATGTAATTCCCTTATGATATAGTTTTTGGAATCCCATACATGTATATGAAAGATGAAATCTTCATAAAGAGAGAAAACCAATACTCCTTCATCAAGGATATTTTCATCATCAATTCACACAAAGGTAATTGAGATCTCTCTAGTAAGAGATAACAAAGCCAAAAATTTGATCGGTTCTAATAGAAAATTTGTATTTCTCTTCTTAAGAGAGAATTAGCTATAAGAATAAAATAACCGCTTTTTGTAGGTATACAAAAGAGTTATATATGAGCCTAAGAGAGAAGTAGAGAAATATATAAAATTATTTCTTTATCAACCATTACGAATATTAGGTCATATGGATAGTCTATCTTAGAAGCACATGAAGTCAAAACACAATTGCAATAGTTTTTGGGGAAATGAGTAATTTGGTGAAGTACTTTATATTGTGCGTCAGTTATCAACATAGTAGCCAAGAAATATTGAACTTGGAAAATGTGTCAAATGTCCCTTACATGTACCATATTAACCCTAGGAAAGCATTTCCATCGACCTTATGGGTGGTTTTCCAACAACTAGGAAGGGAAATAAATATCTATTTTTGTTATTTGATAGGTTTTGAAAGATGTGCATTATTATGCCTTGCACAAAGACCATAAAAGGACATGAACAAACAAACATTTTCATTGAATAGGTTTTGGTGCACTTTGGGATATGAAAAAGCATAATTTCAAACATGTATAACAGACTTCTCAATGCCTTTTGGACTACAATTTGGGACAATATCGACACTAAGTTAAAGAGATATACAACTTTGTATCCATAAACACATGTATAAATTTAAGTAGTTAGTAGGAAAATGACCTATTTTATAATGGGTTACAATAAAAAGTATCCAACAACATGGGATCAAATTCATATATATTTTCATCACTTTTATAAGAATTAAGTCCATAATTATATAGATAAGCCCCCTTTTGAGACTTACTTTGGGAATTTTCCACCTTTTCCCTTAGGTTTTGTATATGGACAACAAGGAGGAGTGAGGGAAGACATCGACATAGGAGAAGCATTGAAACTAGAGAAGTTTGTTGAAAAGATTAGGAAGATCCATTTACAAGTGTTGGAAACATTAAAGAATTCATGGGAAAGGTACAAAGCCTAGCACGATCAATAGAGAATTGAAAAAGCATTCAAGGTGGGAGATGGAGTTTGTTTTTAACTAAGTAAAAGAAGGATACAGGGTCTTGGTAAGAATATCAAGGCCATTTTCCCCTTTCGAGGAATTCATGAAGATAGGTAGTACTACCTAAAAAATAAATATACTCTCATATATGTGCATTTATTCAATAGTGAGTGTGAAAATTTTGAAACTACATCATCCTTCCATGTTGGATAAAGTAATTTAGGAGTAGGTGCTACATACCATGGAGGAATTAGTACTAGAATCTTAGGTAGAGTTAGTAAATGATATAATTTTGCAAAAGATGTTAAGAAATACTAGATATGGGCAACATAATATCTAGTAGATTGGGTTGAAAGGACAAATTCAAGTAGGGAAAAATCATACTCTAGCATAAAGGTAGAAGAAACATTTCCTCACCTCATTTAGTAAAACATCTTGGGCACCAGAAGGCTCCCTAAATTAGTACTAGAATCTTAGGTAGAGTTGGTAAATGATATAATTTTGCAAAAGATGTTAAGAAATACTAGATATGGGCAACATAATATCTAGTATATTGGGTTGAAAGGACAAATTCAAGTAGGGAAAAATCGTACTCTAGCATAAAAGTAGAATAAACATTTCCTCACCATATGTAACATTCCTACTGAATTGTTATATTATTTGTTATCTCTCTGAATACTTTTATGGTGGAAAAATTGGAGGAATTGTCTTTTAATACCTATTTTAGTGGTAGCTTCAAACGTAGAATGGTTTGGAACCTTATATAACTATTTTGAGGGACCAAATCTTGGCTTTTAGACTGAAAATTTGCAAGCATACACTAGTACAAAATGGCTAATTAGTTACTAAAAACGACTAAACTTTGCATATAAACAACTAGTTTTCGATCGGTAGCCAATAATAGCTAATTTACAGTATCTTATAACGCAACCAACTTTTAGTCATTTTTAGCTTAGTCAATAATTGGTTGTCTCAATTTTATTGTCTAGCAGTATATTTAGTCATACATTTGGTCATTAATTTAATTATTGATTTAGTCATTAATTTCCATAATTAATGACCAAATATACAACACAATATATTATTAAATGATCACCTGACAAAACCAATTAATGACAAAATAAATATGACCAAAATATTGGTCATGTTATAAGATACTATAAATTAGCTACTAATAGTCATATATATGCAAATTTTAGTCATCATTTGATACCAATTAATGATCAAAGAAACATGACTAAGTTTTGGTCGTGTTATAAGATGCTATAAATTAGCTACTAATAGTCGTATATATGCAAAATTTAGTCATCATTTGTAATCACAAATTTATCATATGCAATAGTCATTTATCTTTTTTTGGTAGTTTCATATTCATTATATAAATGACTACTTTAGTAGTTTATATTCATTTTATTTAATTCCATTAGCAATCATTATAAGTAACTAATTTAGTCGTATATTCATTTTATTTGTGTTCATAATTAATCAACATAAACTACTAATTTAATAGTTTTAGATTGATTTTATGTGTTCATTATTAATCAACATAAATTTACTAGTCTGATTTTGCAACTATATTAAAAAAAAATGCCATACAATGTACGTGTTCATCTAATATGAAAACAAAAAGTTACATATGTTAATTACAATACTAAATAATATCAAGTGCAACTATAAATAATTTCAACCACATAAATTATATTATATAAATAATTTCAACTATAAATTATTACAATATGAGTTTTCAACTTAATATTGGTTGGAGTACAATTTACACATTAAATATTGTTTCATCACTTCAAAACATTGTCATTGTCTTGCCAAGGCATTGCAGGTGAATTCACCAACTTTGAAGACTTGACCATCAGTCTCTATGTGTGTGTCTTATGTTGGATATTGGATCTACGGGTACCACTAGACCAATTCTCTTCTCTCTCTCTTTAATTTGCATTTTGTCACTCCAGTGTTATTGCTCTCCTCTTTCTTCAATTCTTGCTTCTTACCATCAATACTAAGTTCATTTTCTGAAAAAGAAAGAAGATACAATGTAGAGTATAAGAAATGAAAGACGATTAATATTGGAATATAAACTAACAATAGACTATAAAGGATTTATACGATATATACCTCAACATCAACAATATTGTCAATGTTATTTTCCCCCAGAAAAGCAAGAAACTAGAACAAGTTTTCTTCAGTTGGGCAATAGTGGCCGCTATGTGGCCGGATGACCTGTATAAACAAAGAAAATAAAAAGTTACCATAGAAAATAAAACCTTAGTAAACTTAGTATTAAACATTTAAGGAAATCTTAGGCACAATAATGCCAACTAAGTTACATGATAAAAATCTCAAGCTGTAGATTACTTATGCAATGTGGTAGTGCAATCAAAAATCCTAGACAAAGTCAAAGCTAAGTCTATAATAAAATGAAATGAAGTAAAAAGGATGAATTAATAGGATAGCCTCATATACTAGACTACCTTAAACAAAAAAATAGATCTTAAATAGGTTACCATGCCCTAGATTCTAGAACTGAATATATTCTTTACTAAATTATGCCACATCATTTTCACAAGCTACAAATCAAGATGACATGCATATTGAAATAATGAAAAGGATGAAAAATCCCCTATTACGTATATTTGTGGTTGGAACTATTGTTACCTCGTAGTTATATGAGACCACAATCTTATTAGTCCACAGTTCATACAATTCAAAAAAATAGTTTCTCACTTTTTGGAATAAATTGATACTAAATAATACAAGAAATTGTAAAATTGACTTCAATATGATCATCCCTTTTGGAAGTGCATACAAATGCATGTCTACGTTAATGTAACACTTAAATTTAAAATCGAAGAAAAGATGTTGCTTCCTTCACAACTATAATATGTTTTTGAATTGAGCAATTTATTTACCTTAATGTTGCCCCATCACTTCCATTAGTTGATTTAATAATATAATTAGAGACAAACAACTTCAGGCCCATTCTGAGAATTTTCATTAGAGCTAATGAAAAGACACATTCCATGCTTGATGTCAGCAAGGACAATAAAAAATGAAGAGTTAAATGATTTTCTTTAGAGAGATAGATTGTAATTGTAATTGAACACATAACAATAGGAGGATAAGTTCTCATGCATTTAATGTAGTAAGATTTTAATTATCTATTAGCATTCATGCCTTATAAATCAATATATGGCAAAGAATTGGTATTATTCAGACATAGTATCTAGAAATATTTCCTATGATTTCTTAGTAAAGCTCATATCTAGTTCAATTACAATCTTGCATAGACCAATAGAGAAGGTTTGGAAGTTGGTGGGAATTTTCTACATGTAGTTGCATACAAAGGAACATTAACCATATGACTTTCTTTTCAATCAAACATGGAGAATATATATGAGAGAATGAAATTTATCCTTGTTTACAAAATGACATCTCCACAAAACTTTCCTTGCATCCTGCTTGCTTCCATCAATGTCCTGAATCATATGTTTCTCCCCCTTGCAATTTAGGAACCCAGAGGCATGTGTTGTTTTCAAAACTGGAAAAAAATATCTCTATTATTAGATTATCCTTTAAAGAACAAATGGAAAGCTTAAATTGTAGAAAGCCACACAAACATGATTATTAAGACTAAATATGTTGTTGACTCTCAATCGTTTTTCATTGTTTAGATAAATCTATATATGTTCAACAACAAGGAATTATAACAAGTCAAAATTTTATTGAAAAATAAAGTTACTTGTTAATTCCTGCAACTCTCATACGCTCATCAACATGTCCCATATGATGACATGAAATGCAAATAAAAAGGATGTAATGCACTTCTCCGCAATTGAAGGAACATGATTCTACTTTCTAAAGAAATCAAATAGGATTTTGATTGGTAATATATGTCATAATCTAATATAATAAAGTAGTTGAAGCACACTCTTGTTTACAAATATCATATAAATGTATTTATAACGCTGACCATGTGTAATGGTAGTTGAGAAGATATTAAGAGAGTAAAATTGACCTCTCAGTAGCTTGTACTCTTACCACTAAAAAAGGAGATGCCTTTCTGTTATGTTGTCTTTAGAATGTTTAAAGAAGTAAGGAGGGCATAATCCATAAAGCACATCCATGCCACAGTGAGATGATTGCAAAGTTGCTTCTCTGACTATCCTACTTAGTTGTTTTTTTAATCCTAAAATTCATCCAATTCAAGAGATAAATATATGTACCAACAAGAGTAATTTGAAAAAGTAATTTATGTTATATTTCCGAGCATCAATTACGTTGCATGGCAAGAATCAACATGCAATCTACTTATAAAATAATTTCCATGTCATGTGAGGTAATGCATGAAATTCATTAATATCTGTAAAACATAACATACACCTAAGAATCCAACTAAATCATACACAAATTTATTTTCATATCCATTAGTAGCCCAAGCAATGTGAGGCACATGCAAATTTCACACGGAAGAGTAAGGGATGAAGGCAAGAGAGAAAACAATAATTTTCCTATGTATTCTCACTGGTCGTATTAAAGCTTCCTTCACGTGAATTATAATTTTTGTAGGATAAAAAGGAAGAAGAAAACAAAACACAACAAGATTATAGTCAAGACGTTATTAACAATAATTAGTTTCCTTGTGATGCTAATAGTTTTGGAATCTAGATCGTAAAAGAATGACACTAGAGAGCACATTCAAAACAAGTATTATTCATTGGCATAGTGTAGTTACAATGCATGGTCCTTATCAAACAATATTCATTAAGGGAATGACAAGCAACATGAAATTTTGAAAAATTATTGAAAGGTCTTAAAAGGCATGTCAAATGTAGAACTTAGAACATATTTACCTTTCAAAACTGTGAAATCCTGAGTTAAGGTGACACATAAGAGTCAATAGATCATTTCAAGGGAATTATGGCAATTTGATCAAATAAATACGGTTGGACATGGAAATACTTCACAATAAAAAGTATAGCATCTTTTTTGTTCAGAACTTGCCACAGTGCATACTTTACACATGTTCTCCATGTAATCAAAACCCCTCACAACATTGTAGGGACTTCATTTATTATTCTATAATGGAATGTATAAAATCCCCAGAGATCTAGTCCTTATGTTATTTATACTATTGACCTATGGTTTACTTGAAATACAACATGAGGCAGGGAAACCCAAGCAACAATTATTCTTATAGTGGGAGCACTTTGGGTTGGAAACATCTATGTTCTCTGTTACTGGATTCAAAATTTCACCTATATACTCATTGGTTTTGATTGCTAGAATGAGGCTTCCCCTTCAATTGGTGACCAATTTTGGATTCAAGGTAAAAATTCAATCTGAAGTTTGAACACTTATTACTCTTTCAGATTCAAAATGTATGAAAATGGAATAACACAGACTGATTTATATAAAGAAAGGAAAAACCTAAAGGCCACAAGTTAATTTAAACTTGAGTTAGCTATTGTGTTAGGCTTTAGGTTAGTGCTCACTATTTAGTTTAGGTTGGATGCCTTTTTAATGTTTTCTTTAAAAAAAATTAAGGCACGTTATATTTTATAAAGGGAGGGTTGCTCGTTATGGTTACAGGGCACCCAAAAGTGCATGAGTTGATAGACCAATCCTTCATTAGAAGAGTTCATCAGGGAGAGAAGTCCCCCAACTACCTTGAGGATTTTTGAGCATCCATAGGACAGTTGATGGACACCAAGGACATTTCTCAATCATCCGTGGCATAGAGGGAAATATCCCATGCTTTGCAGGAAAATTCCCACAGAAAGATGATGTTTCCTCCCATAAACCATAGTGATGGAGATGGCTCCTCATGCGTCTGAAAAGAAAATAAAATATGTCATAGATAATTTCCATTAGATGATTTATGAAAATGTTGTGATTATTTCAGTTAGATGAGTGCTTTGATAATAAGGAAGAGACTGTAGGATTGAATTGAGATTATAGTACTTTAACATGCACAACTAAAATTCACAAACACCATAAATAAGTTGGTGGGCATACAAATTAATTTCTTTGAGATGAGGATTAGATTAGTTGGAGTTGAACAAAATCATCTCCTTGGGGAACATATTCTATAGTCTAGTATAATATACAATTTCAATATGAAAATCTATGTTACACTATTACTGTGTATTTTGCATCTAGGATTCTTAAATAATAGCAAAGAAAATGTATACACTGGCAGCAAAGCATAAAGCCAACAAATCCACAGAGAGAATCAATCTTGGAGAGATGAAACAATGGATACCATAAACTTCAAAGTGGAAACATTCTTGTAAAAAAATCTTCCAAAATAATGGTAGAAAATATGCTTAGAGAAAGATCCTGACTTTTTAAATGCACATCATTCAAATGGTCCAGTTGTTGGAGTAGACCCACACAAATTATTATTGGAGACCTCCTTGCAAGTGCAAATCAAATAATAACAATAAAACACTAAGTCTTGGATTAATTTAAATTTTATATTCAATTGTTCCATGTAAATAGAAAAAAAAAAACATAGATTATGTATAAGAAATCAACTTATGCGACTTTAAGGTTTGAAATTTTAGTAAGTTCCCTTGGACTTTGTCTAGTCAGTGAATTATTTTAAGGTGGTTTTTCACTAAGTAATGATCATAAAACCATTAGCAAGAAATCATATGATATGAACAGTGAAAGAGAACTAGAGCACCTCCGTTTGTTATCTACGACAATATCTCTAAATTATAATCCTAGTTTGAACATTTCCATCATGACCATATAGATATAGCATAAAGAAAACTTACAAAAATAAAATTTCCTTCAAATTCCCCAATGATCGAGGACCTTCACCCATAATGTTCTTGTTATACAAGTCCATGATTACAAGGCTCTTTAGATTGCCAAATTCCTTTGGAATGCTTCCTTGAATATGATTTTTGTAGAGCTCACTACTAGACAATGAAAAATGAAGGTGAATTTCAATAATAATATTACATGCGATTCAAACAAACAACTATATAACTATGATCACAAACATCCCTTTTTGCTTCGAAAGGTCAAAACTCAATACCAACCCCTCAACAACCATATGTGATTATACCTTTCAACAAATACATTTCCTTCCGAGAAGACCACTTTTGATTCCATGACATAGAAGACAAGAAATGATTCCCATAGTAGCGACATGAACTTTCTCTAATGATTCACTAAAAAGAAGTCGAGAAAATAGAGACTAACAAATAATGAAATAAAACTCTAACAACTTTATTACTAAGCCTCTCTTTCCTTTATATCTAATATAAAGTTACATCAAGGTCACTTTTCCCTAAGTTAGCTGAAATTTGTTTATCACACTTAGCGCAAAAGAATCCTAATATAAGAACATGTATGTTTCCCAAATTCACTTTAAAACCAAAATTTTTGTGGATTTGACACCGAAAGTAATTAGTTGCGAAAGGAGGAGCATATAAACATGCAATGTATCCAATATCATGAGCTACAATTTCACAAACTTTGTCAAATTTGTCTTCAACAAAGACCTCCAATCTTCTACACATGGTTGTAATAACATCATATCTAGAATTGAATGCAAGAATTGGCATAGATGCAACATCTTCAACTTGGACATCAACAATCTGATCTTGCAATGCTAAGTCCAAAACCTCAAAAATGTTTTCACTCATTGCTTTGATCCCTAACTTAGGCAACATACTGATAATTCTGCACTTTGTCTTCTTGATGATATCAGATTGGATTTCAATATCAGAAAACAACCATGGAAGTTTTAAAATTGACAAAAGTGTTTCTGTGTTCACAAATATTTCTCCGTTTCATGTATTTTGAAATGTCTGAGAAAACACAATTAGAATTGGGGAACTCTTTAGTTGTACATACAACAATGAATTTAGGGCATATGGCATATAAAATATGAAGGAAAGCACCCATGATCGAATCATAAATAGTGGTCCATTGAATGTACAAGCTTCTTGATAGGAATTATTTCTACATCCAGTGATGACGATGCTAAATATATCAAGATGAAACAAGGCATCTGTAATGTACTAGCTCCTTAAGCAAGTAAACTACAAGATGCAAACACGAAAGATGAGCTAATAAGGCCTTTGAAGCCTTATTTCGACAAGGAATCTATTCAACAATTTCAGCATCCAAGAGGCAAATGGTTGCTAGTGTGCCTCTCTTGTAACATCAATTAGAATGCCCACACTGTCTAGTGACTTGGAGAAAGTAGGAAGGTCATAGAAAGGTGTTGGAAAGTTGCAGATATAAACTTCAATAAAGGACATGCCAAAGCATGTTATAGACAAAGAATAAGAAACCGTGAAAATGGATTCATTTGCGTAAAATGATGCAACAAATAATAGGTATGCCACAAGATAATTAGATCAAGTCCATTTTCTGGATTAGGAATCCATGACCAACCTGGCTAATAAGGAATCATGTCTCATTTCCCAGGATTAAAATGAATCTCTCTCAAAATTGAGAAGTGTGAATCCTTCACCCAGAACATAGAATGGACTAGATAAGTAAGTCATTAGCCTGAATGGACTAGATAAGTAAGTTTTTACACGCTATGAAAAAGAGAGTTTTGGACAAATTTTGGAAATTTTCTACAAACAAAAATAACTCTCAAGCATGGAAGGAGAAGATTTATGCACATTTTCTAGAGCCTAATGAGTTCCGACAAAAAGAACTAAAGAAGATAATTAGATCAAGTCCATTTTCTGGATTAGGAATCCATGACCAACCTGGCTAATAAGGAAGCATGTCTCATTTCCCAAGATTAAAATGAATCTCTCTCAAAATTGAGAAGTGTGAATCCTTCACCCAGAACATAGAATGGACTAGATAAGTAAGTCATTAGCCTGAATGGACTAGATAAGTAAGTTTTTACACGCTATGAAAAAGAGAGTTTTGGACAAATTTTGGAAATTTTCTACAAACAAAAATAACTCTCAAGCATGGAAGGAGAAGATTTATGCACATTTTCTAGAGCCTAATGAGTTCCGACAAAAAGAACTAAAGCAAATTTCATGAAAAATATCAAAGAAAAAAAAATAAAAGCAAGACAAAGTTCATGTTGGCTAAGAAATACAAAACAAAATGAAGAAGCCCCATACTAATTTGACTTCATCAGATGTGGAAATTAAAACAGTGTAGGGTGGTTATTTTTAGCTCAACACATCACTTCTTACAAATCAACAAATCTATACAACCTGTAGCAAATATTTGAGGACAATTTGATGTGTTTTTACACGCTTGAAGAGGCCAAGCCACTAGTGAATAGCTAATAACTGCCAACAAATTATTCTAAGCATTTAGAACAAATATGGTAACATGAATTATAGTAGAAATCCTACATGAATTTTGAGTGTTGAGTGATTAATTTTTCTACCTATGGAAAGAAGATATGACTTTCTATCCAATCTATTTCAGTGTTCAAGTCTTAGTTGCATCTCCAACAAGAATTCAAACACCTTTTTCAAATATGTTCATCAAGGAAAACAATTGATATGTTGGCCAAACATATGATTATAAGGCACTCACAATTTCAACAAATATTTTGAGGGTCATTACCCCTTAGAGGAGTTTGCTAGTCAATGGAGAGGACACCTTATATGATAGTAAGTCACCTTGCATACATTTCCAAGCGATTATGATGAGGGTGTATACTCATTGATAATTTTACTTTATCTTCTCCATTGTAGACTATATGTCTACCTTGGGATTTTCCAATTGGAGCCTTCTGCATTGATTATTGATGGAAAGTTCTACTCATGATGCCACAAGTGCCACTTTATAGGAGAAGAGGTGATCCAGGTGGATATTGGTGGCCACCTGCCAAGTCCACCTGGACCCCCACCATTGTCGTTCTCAGCATTTTCAGTTTCCTTAATTGTAGCACAACTTACTATTTTTAGCAGTTTTTCGGGTCCTGAACTTCCGGAGCTGTTTTGAGGCCCTAAACGACGTTTTTTGGGGAATCCGAGGGCAACATGGGTCCATGGAATGGACCGATGTTGCCCGTTCCAACAATGATAGTGCTCGGATAGATCTTTCTAATGAGCTATTGTACGCGTCAAACGGAGATCATATGCCAAAGTTACGACCCTGGGAAGTTGATGTACCAACTTACCCCCAAACGGGGCCCACAGTTTGGCGTTTCATCTCCTAGGGTTAGGTTTTGGAATGTTAAGGGTTTTTCCATTGTTTCTCAACAATAAATAGGCCTTCGAGCCTCATTGTAACACAGTTCAGAGGCATGTAGCCATCACATCTCTTCTCAGAGATAAGCTACCATCGCCCTAGCTAGTTTGTTTCCATTTCTGGAGGTAAGCATATTTCAGTATTTTCCATTAATGAAATGAAGTATTATTTCTGCTGCATCTTTTTGTATATGGTTATCTCTGTAATTTGTTGCGTTCCTGTTTAAATCTGGATCAGTGGTATCAGAGCGGTCTGCTTTTTCTCTGTTTTTCTTTGCATGTCCCCAACAAGGTCGGGATATAAGGAGTTAGGGCTTGAACTGGTTGAACCTTTGCAAGACCAGCCTCGTAAATCCCGACGGCCTCCCATGGCGGACGAGAAGAAAGACGAGGGGGCAGGAGATCCCATCAAAATCTTGCTCGAAGAAGCCCTCGAGCGACAACGGAACGCGATGATGGACAGCTTTGCCCAGATCCTTCAGCAACTACCCAGAAGCAACGCATCGGCTTCCAGCAGCTACTCTGGAAACGCCACACCCTTTAAGGTACAAGTTAATTTTGAAATCCCCATATTCGAGGGTCAGATAGACGCAGATGCCTTAGATAAATGGTTAAATCTGCTAGAGGGTTATTTTTCTGTTCATGAATTTTCGAGTCGGGAAAAGATTGTTTTTGCTCTCCTCAAAGCAGCCCCCCACGTCAAGGACTGGGGGGAAACCTACTGCGAGCAGAAGGATGAAAGTACTGGCTCACTCTTTTCAGCTGCACCCACCTGGGATTCGTTCCAGGATGCCATCAAGGAGCAGTACTACCCTGTCGGGAGCTATGATGATGAATACATAAAGTGGACCATGCTGTGGCAGGGAAGGGACCAAGACGTACCGGAGTTCACCAATCTTTTCCATACCCTTCGCACAAAGTTGGGTATCAAGGATTCGGAGCAACATTTGATACTCAAATACCGTGGCTGCCTGCACAAGTACATCCAGGAAGAAATACAATTCCTAAACATCCCCTCGCTTGGCGCAGCATACTGGTATGCCGTCAAGGTCGAGCAGGAGTTTAAACAAAAGAAGCGAGACTTTGGATCTACGAATCCAAAGCAGGGGAAAGGTGCCCTTAAACCACAGAACAAAGGACAAAGCCAAGGCGGGACAGCCCAAGACAACCAGCCGAAGCTGCAAGCAAAGAACAGCGCCGCGAAGCCGAGAAAGGACACTGGAAAATGGTGCGAGTTCCATAAGAGCTCCACTCACAACACAAGTGAGTGTCGGGCCAAGCAGTCACTGGTGGCTGAGCTAAAGGTTTCAGAATCAGATGCATGTTTCGACTCTGAGTCAGAACCCGATAAGGGGTATGAAAAAGGGAAGCAGATCATTGATGCGGACCCCAGCGCCACTGTTGCTACCGCAAAGATCCAGAAAAATGAACCCAAAGATCCAGAGGAGGAGGAGCGTCTCTTCCACTCCCAGATGTGGGTAAAGGGCTCCCTGATACAGTTCATTGTTGATAGCGGGAGTCAAAAGAACCTCATTTCGGCAGAGGTCGTGAATCGGTTGGGCTTACCGACCACAGCACATCCACAACCATACACCATTGGGTGGCTTCACCAAGGACGAGATCTTCGCGTGAGCCAGCAGTGTCGCCTCCATACAACATCAAGCCCTTCACGGATGAGGTATTGTGTGACATTGCTCCCCTTGAAGTTTGTGATGTATTACTAGGACAACCATACTTGTGGAAGCGACATGTTGTGTATGAATCAAGGCCCCGTGCTGTTATTATTACATTGGGAAATAAGTTGTTCAGGATACCAGAGGTAGCACCACCTACCGCCCTCTCTTTGATTACTGCAAAACAATGCAGTAAGATCATTTCCAAAACCAAGAAATTTGTTTTCCTGATGATACGCCCTCAAGGAAAGAAGAAGACAGTGGTCGCGGCCTCCAAACGGGGCCCCTCTGCACGACAACTACGGATGGACAAGATTGTGGAGGAGTACGAGGACATCTTCACCTCCCCGGCAGGGGTTCCTCTGCACTGTCAAGTCAAGCACTCCATCGATCTGACCCCAGGTGCGCCGCTACCCAATGGACCAATTTATCGGCGCTCCGTTCTGGAGAACGATGAAATCAAGAGGCAGATTCAGGAGCTCCTGCATAAAGGTCACATCCGTCCGAGTTCATCGCCCTGTGGGAGCCCGATCGTGTTGGTACAGAAGAAGGATGGGTCGTGGAGACTCTGTATTGACTATCGGGCGCTGAACAAGATCACTGTCCGTAATAGGTACCCAATCCCGCGAATTGATGACCTCCTAGACCAACTAAAGGGGGCAAAATATTTCAGCAAGATCGACCTGAAGTCGGGATATCACCAGGTACCAATTGAACCCTCCGATGTGTGGAAGACTGCCTTCAAATCCAAGGAGGGCCTCTTCGAATGGTTGGTCATGCCTTTCGGATTGACGAATGCTTCTGCAACCTTTATGAGGCTAATGGATGACATCTTGCAGCCATTCACCAACTCCTTTGTAGTAGTATACTTGGATGACATTCTGATCTTCAGCCAGAGTTGGGAAGAGCACCTCCACCACATCCGACAGGTTCTCCAAACACTGCGGCAACACAAGCTATGTGCCAATTTGGAGAAATGCACTTTTGGCATGACCCAGGTTCAATATCTGGGATACATCATTGATGAACAGGGGGTGCATGTCGATCCAGCCAAGATCCAAGTCATTCGGGATTGGCCCTCTCCAACCACTCTAACAGAGCTCCGCAGCTTTCTAGGTCTTGCCAACTTCTACCGCAGGTTTGTGTTGGGGTTTTCTCATATTTCTTGGCCCTTGAGTCAAGTCACCAAGGGCAGGGCGAAAGCAAAATTCTTTTGGTCTGAATCTCAACAAAAGGCATTCAGGGAGTTGAAGGATCGCCTCTGCACGGCACCAGTGCTCGCGTTACCAGATTTACAACAACCATTTGAGGTCGAGACAGATGCCTCTGACTATGCTATTGGGGCAGTCCTTACTCAACATGGACATCCAGTGTCATATCACAGTGAAACACTTTCAGACACAGTCCGGAAGTACCCCACTTATGATAAAGAGATGTATTCCATTGTACAGGCCTGCCGACAATGGAAGCATTACATTTTGGGGAAGGAAACGGTCATCCACACAGACCACCGACCTCTGCAGTTCATACAGACCCAAGGGAAATTGCAGAATGATCGCCATCAGAAGTGGTCTACATACCTGCAACAGTTTCACTTGAATATCAAGTATAAAAAGGGCAGCACCAATAATGTTGTAGATTGCCTTAGTCGACCACCGATCATGGCGCTAACCACCGTGCTCAACTCTTGTGGGCACGAGACTTCTGATTGGCCACTTCTCTACAAAAGCGACCCAGAATTCGGCCACACATACCAGACACTCTTGGAGGGTCGGCAGGTTGCAGATTTTCACCTCCAGGATGCCCTATTATGCCACCTCGGTCACCTTTGTGTTCCTTCAAGCGAGCGTGCCAAGATGATTTGGGAAGCACACTACAGTCGAGCTGCTGGGCATTTCGGGGTCGAGAAAACAGTGGCAGTACTGCAAAATTATTTCTATTGGCCGAATCTTCAACAGGATGTTGGGAAGTACATCCGATCATGTACTGCCTGTGCCATTGCCAAACCGGCCATTAAGAAGCACGGCCTCTATGCCCCATTGCCTACCCCTAGTCGACCTTGGGAATCCATCTCCATGGATTACATGTCAGGCCTTCCTTCCACTAAGCATGGAAATTACTGTGTTTTTGTGGTCGTTGACAGGTTCTCGAAGATGGCCATTATGGTGGCCTGCAAGAAGAATATCACAGCAGAAGCCACTGCTAAACTCTTCTTTGAACGAGTGTGGGTGCACTTTGGGATCCCACAGTCTATCATCTCAGATCGGGACAGTCGGTTTCTTAGCACATTTTGGTCCAGTCTCTGGTCAATGCTGGACACCAAACTCACGAAGTCCACAGCCTTCCATCCTCAAACTGATGGCTAGACAGAGGTTGTCAATAGGATGATTGTGCACATTCTGCGCATGTATAACTCAAAGCATCCACGCACATGGAACGAGAGCCTCCTCTATGTTCAGCACAGCTACAACCGAGCTCTTCACAGCTCCACTGGCCATAGCCCTTTTCAGGTGGGTTTGGGATTCCAGCCACTATGCCCCATTGATGTGGCCATGCCACTTGCAGCTACTCACATGAATTCAGCTCATGTCCAGTCCGAAACAGATAAGGCCACCAGCTTCATTGAGCGCATCCAACATATTCGCCAGCAGGTCCATGACATTCTTGAGAAATCAAATGCCAAGTACAAGCAGCGACATGATCAACATCGGGTGCCACACAAGTTTCAGGTGGGCGACAAAGTCTGGTTGCATTTGCAGAAGGAACGCCTTACTGGAGCCTATCGGAAATTGAGACCACTCCGATATGGTCCTTACACCATTACTAAGGCTATGGGAGATAATGCATTTGAGCTCAGCATTCCCCCATTCCTTGGCCTGCACCCAGTGTTCAATGTGGACCGCCTTCGGCCATACTTTCCACCATTGCTAGACACATCCGACATTGCAGAACAGCTCAAACCCACAGAATTAAATCCAGATTGCATGGAACAAGCTGCAACTGATCGGATCATGGACACACAGATCAAGAACACTCGCCAACAGAATATCCAACTGTATCGAGTTGCCAAAGCAGGCCAACTCCTTCAGCAGGGCAAGTGGCTCACCAGGGAACAAGTTCAGCAGAAGTTTCCTCATCTCATGGAGGAGCTCAACGCAATGGGGACCATTGCTTCCTAAGGGGGGAGGAATGATCCAGGTGGATATTGGTGGCCACCTGCCAAGTCCACCTGGACCCCCACCATTGTCGTTCTCAGTATTTTCAGTTTCCTTAATTGTAGCACAACTTACTATTTTTAGCAGTTTTTCGGGTCCTGAACTTCTGGAGCCGTTTTGAGGCCCTAAACGACGTTTTTTGGGGAATCCGAGGGCAACATGGGTCCATGGAATGGACCGATGTTGCCCGTTCCAACAATGATAGTGCTCGGATAGATATTTCTAATGAGCTATTGTACGCGTCAAACGGAGATCATATGCCAAAGTTACGACCCCGGGAAGTTGATGTACCAACTTACCCCCAAACGGGGCCCACAGTTTGGCGTTTCATCTCCTAGGGTTAGGTTTTGGAATGTTAAGGGTTTTTCCATTGTTTCTCAACAATAAATAGGCCTTCGAGCCTCATTGTAACACAGTTCAGAGGCATGTAGCCATCACATCTCTTCTCAGAGATAAGCTACCATCGCCCTAGCTAGTTTGTTTCCATTTCTGGTTGTAAGCATATTTCAGTATTTTCCATTAATGAAATGAAGTATTATTTCCGCTGCATCTTTTTGTATATGGTTATCTCTGTAATACGTTGCGTTCCTGTTTAAATCCGGATCAAGAGGCTGAGATAGCAGAGTTTTTCTCAAGGAGAGACCTATAACATCTTGGAGAGATTCCACAACACCAAACTAAGGAGACTCATACCATCAGTAGGTCGAGTTATAGGATGGAAGAGAATCACGAATTTTGAGAAGGAATAGGAAGAGGTTTCCAGCACATATTTCTAGTCTGAAAAGGTGGTCTGGTTGCACACATTTCTAGACATTTAATCCTAGTCTGACAACCCATTTTTCAAGGAACAAATCAGTTATGTCAGCATGAATTTTAGGAAAAAAATTGCAGGTCAGTAGAATAGAATTCAAGGAAGGAAATTATGAGCAGTGGCATGAACTTCAAGGGACAATGGTTTGTTAGTGGCATGAAATTCATGGTGCTGGTTTCAAGGATAGTGATGATTTTCTAAGCAGAGAAAATCTGTTAGTGGCACACATTCCAAAGTGGTGATTGTTGGACAGTGAACGAGTTTCAAGGACAATGGCACAATTTCATAGGCAACAACAGGGAGAGATAAATACTCTATGTGATGTAATTAATGTTGTAATTAATTCTATAAGAAAAGAAAAATAAAATCCTCCTTCAAACTGGCTTTCCCCTTTAGGGTTTTTCCAAGGTCTGAGATTGACCAAAAACTAGAGTCCAAAAATTTGTGTGTATAAGTGAAAGAGTAATGGTAGCCTAACAATGTTTATTTTGAATTTTATATTCATGTTATATCATCAATTAACCATGGGATGTGGGAATTAAACATGATGTGTAAAACAAACTTAAACTAGGTGAGGCTACAAGACACACAATAATTTTCTACACTAGCTAGTGGGTACTACGGCTCTGCTGCTCGAAGAATTTGTCTACTAAGAACACTAAATAAAATGATGTGGTTGTCCAAGTAATTCTTGATAAAGTAGTGACCTGTGGAAGATTGGAGGACCAATGCCTTCCTCTTGAAAAAGGCTAAGCATTGTTGATCCAAGTCCCCAAAAAATATGAAGAGAGTGTTTTGATATTCACTAAAAAGGTGACATAACCATCCCTATATCTCGTAGTATATAAGACAACAAAAAAAAAATGTTCCATCTCAATCTCTTCTATATGACAATTACAAAATCCTATTCTCTTGAGGAATCTATTGTTTAGCCTCCACCAAAGCCTATGTAACCCCACTCAAAACTAGCCCAGAGATATCTTAGAGTGCATGCATCTAGTGTCACAACAAGGGGATCAAACAAAGAGGACATGTCTCTAATAAATGCATAGAAGGTCATCTTAGGCTTCAATCATCCTAGTGGTTCAAGCCAAGAGACCTAGATATATTACTTGTATATGTCATCTATGATGAACGTGTTCATAACATGTTTATTCAACAAAATATGTCCAAGAATATCCAAAGTATACCTGAAAAGAGGGAGGCAATCCATCAGCCAAATGACCATAGCAAGACATGAGACCTTTGAAAACCAAAAACTGTGATCCCACCCAATAGGTGTAGTCAAGGCCATAGCCTCAAAGGAGGTCATAAGAAATATGAAAGTCCCTCTCAATTGTCAAGTCCACAACTCCATATATTAGGATCTATAATATTATATGTTGATAAGGATGTGCTCTTTTTCACCTTATAACATGTGATATTGATCTAACAAACATATATGCAGTCTATCTCACCCACTAACATTAGTGGCATCTCAGAACTCACAATATTTTGAAACCTCCCAATCTCAGTTCTCAACTATCCATACTCCCTTTACTTGTACATATCAGTAGGAAAAATAGTTATCCCTAACCATGCAAAATACATCCAAATCACATTCATCATTTCCTGTGGTTTTTCCTTTACAGTCATTTGCACATTGTTATGATTGCCCCAATTTGATGTGTTAAATGATGTACTATATTTAACAAATTGACGTTGTTGATATCAATTAGTAGGGTTTACATGATCTGAACCAATGATTGGTTTACCTTTGTAGTTTTTATGTTCCTACAATAAGCTGCAGGTGGTTTTCCCCAGAGTATTGATTTCCTTTTCTTCATCCTAATTTGCTTGGTGCAGCGTTGTACCATTTCAAAAAGGGATTATGCTTTCTTTCTTGTTACTATCTATTTGTTGAAATTATAATTTTATTGGAGCTTGTCTTCATCTATGTCTTTTATATTCTTCAGTTTCTTGCAACCCATATAAAGTATCCATCTTTATTATTGCATGAACATTTTCATTCTTGATATCTATCTTCTATGTTCCTGTCACTTTACTTTGAAGTAATTTCTACGGATTGCAAAAGGGGCCATTTTTCAAATTGTTTATTTGCTTGTTCACTGAGATACTTTGCCCTTGGGAGGACAATTTTGAGAAAATGAGAACGTTTTTCAAGTCTAGTAGCATAAAACGTTTGCATGTTGCAAGTATCCCAGTCATGCACGAATGTGGCTAGTGCCAATCAGGTCTCATCAAGGGAGCAAAAATTGCTAGACTATGAAAATGTTATGACTGCCTGGAATAACTTCATTGAGGATATCAATGAATTTTATGGTGTTGATATGAGTGTCCTAACAAAACCTTAATATGGAGAACAAAAGAAGTATTATCTCCAGGTGAGTAAATAACATATTTTTCTTTTGATGTCAATCATAAGGAAAGAATGCAAAAAATAGACAAATCAAATCAATTATAATGAATTATCTAGAAAAATTTCTTTTCTTTGGATTCAAAGAAAATTTCTTAGCTTTGGGTATGTTTCTCTTGAGAAGTGTTTGATTCCATATCTTCTACCTAATCTGTATTATAATTTGTTTCTCAGAGTTCCAATACTTGTTAAAAACCTACAGAAGTAAAGCCATAGACTATCTGAATTAGAAAGGTCAGAAGTGTCTTAATTCTTGCATGTTAATGTGCTTGATTACTTGCTGTTAATATAACACCCATTATACCAGTACTTGTTGTCTGGGACACAGTTTATGTTTATTATAATTTATCCCGTATTTAGCAATATATAGAGCCTCCTTCCTTGATCTCAACATTGGTACTGCCACAGGATTGGCACGTCTTGATATATCTCATGGATTGGACTCTGGAGTATATTCTTTGTGAATGACTCACATTTGAAGTTTTCTTTGAAGTTTGGATGAATTCCTTTAAAGGTAGGCACTCTTTACTCATTTTTGTCTAAATGATTTCCTTGAAAGGGCATTGGCTTGTGCATTGGAGCATTTTAGGGCAAGATTAAGGAAGCGTAAGACCACTGGATATTTATTGAAAATTTCTCTGATAAATACTTTAAACCAATTTAAACAAGTATAACTAGGATGCTTTCACTCCACTAAATTGTTTTGTATTTTGGAACTTCATTTGATAAGGTCATGACTCTCTAGAGTGTTTACATATTTCAACAATGGGGCTTCTGTTCATTTTAGAGTGTTGTATTTTGTCTCTACTTGCTTTGCTTGCCTAGACATTGTCTTGACTCATGAAAGTTTAGTACCTTTTTCTGTAGTGGGTATTTTAGTATCTTTTTATATATCCTTTTAGTATATTTTATGTATGTTTTTTATTTGGCTTAAAGACCTTGAAGTGTATCTTGGATTTAAGGGACGGAAAAACATTATGTGTAGACATATTTTTGGAACAATATTCATCCACATCAAGTAATTGGCACTCCTTTTATCGCCAAATAAATGGATTGCCTCATAGCCACTCTGGATGAAATTTCTAGTGTACATTCAAACTTTACAACTCCCATTATATATGAACAGGGGAGATTCACTGGATTTGTTGGACGGTTTGATGTCCATTTTCGAGTGAGAAAGATGACCTTGTTTCTATAAAATAACATGATGAACATGTTCATAACATGTTTACTCAACAAAATATGTCCAAGAATATCCAAAGTGTACTTGAAAAGAGGGAGGCAATCCATCAGCCAAATGACCATAACAAGAACTGAGGCCTTTTGAAATCAAAAACTGTGATCCTGCCCAATAGGTATAGTCAAGGCCATAGCCTCAAAGGAGGTCCTAAGAAAGATGAAAGTCCCTCTCAACTTTCAAATCCACAACTCCATATGTTATGATCTATAATATTAGATGTTGATAAGGATGTGCTCTTTTTCACCTTATAATGTGATATTCATCTAACAGACATATATGCAGTCTATCTCACCCACTAACATCAGTGGCATCTCAGAACTCATAATATTTTGAAACCTCCCAATCTCAGTTCTCAACTATCCATACTCCCTTTACTTGTACATATCGGTACGAAAAACAACTATCCTTAACCATGCAAAATACATCCAAATCACATTCAGCCTTTCCTATGGTTTTAGTCATTTGCACATTGTTACAATTGCCCCAATTTGATGTGTTAAATGATGTACTATATTAAACAAATTGACGATGTCAATATCAATTAGTAGGGTTTACATGATCTAAACTGATGATTGGTTTACCACTATAGTTTTCATGTTCCTACAATAAGCTGCAGGTGGTTTTCCCCAGAGTATTGATTTCTTGTTCTTCATCCTAATTTTCTTGGTGCAATATTCTACCATTTCAAAAATGGATTATCCTTTCTTTCTTGTTTTTAGGGTCCTATAATTTTTTATAGGATCGTTTCATTATTACTGATGATTATTATGTTTGAGATGTTGTAAATAATATTTGATGCTGCAAATTGTTTCCAAAGAGACACCAAGTATTAGGATTTAAGGATAATTTTTGCATGACAATGTTTGGATCAAATCAGAATGCATGTGTTTTCATCAGAAATATCTCAGAAGAAACTTTCCAACAGTATATCCTAAGCTCAAATCTGATTCCTGGATTGAAAGATAGGCCAGAACGAAGTTGAACTTCAAAAGTAGATAAAGGCCCGGGAACTATTTCCGCTACAGTTTCAAATTATATTTGCATCTATCCTTTGTGAAAAAAATTTCCCCATTATGAATATTCCATATGATTTTTAACTCTAGTCGAGACCCACATAATCACCACCTCATATATTTATTCCATTATCCCTTCATTTTTTATAAAACCCAACTCTAGCCACATTTCCATGTTTTATTATAAACTCTAGCCTTTATCCATTTAAATACTTAAACTCTAGTCGTGTTCCCCATTCCCCTTTATTTATGCAATAAACCGGGCCCGCAGGCCAAGTGTCACCAAGCCTCATGGGAAATCGCAATCACATTTAGAATCGGCCCTGACCCCATGGCCCCTTTGTATTAGGTAATCACAATATGTGCAACCACAAAACATATCACTATTGGCATAATCACATGAATCAATAAAATGGCCACCAGTCTACCCTTCCCTTTTTCGATTGCGATATCACATATCGTAAGTTCCACCTGTCGATTTTGATTTTGTAAAGTCCCTCCTCTTCTAATATCTCAAATACGTCAATAAGTCTTGCTCGCTGATATCGGAAGTCTTCCCCGCTGATTACGATAAGCCTCCCCCACTGATTGTGATGTGATCGAAGCCCAACCAGACCCGACAGGATTATATGCTATCTTCTAAAGTTTTTGTGTCCGGGTTTGTGGTTAAGTTCCAGTCCAGATGCAATATTTTATAGGTTGGATTTGAAAGGTTTTCGGGTCCAGGTTTATGGTTCCACTCCTGTGTACCCCCTTCCCAATGTGATTTCGATCAGGTGAAAGCCTCGATGGATGTGATATGTTATTTGGTGGATATTAAAGTATTTCAGGTACATTTATTGGTAAAATGATGCATTATGATAAAGGCCTTCGGTTCCATGGGTAAAGACCTATGTAAACAAAATTTACCCACCTCCATATAATGTGATTGCAATCATGGAAAAGTTTCTCCCGAATGCGAGAGGGAATGTATTGTAATGTGTTTTCGGGTCCACCCATGGTAAAAATCCCATGATAAATTATGAAAGGCCCCTCTCCCCATTTCGATGCAATTATAATATGTATATTTAAAAGCGGCCATCAACCCCTCTTCTGTGGAAAATCTCTCCATAAACAGGTTGTAAAGCCCCAACCCTGCTCCGATTGCGATATTAAAAAGGCCATGTATTTATTGAAAGCTCCTCATCTTTAAACAACACGCATCCATTCTCACTCCCGTTTGCTTTACCTTTTGATCGGACGGCTCCCAGGCCTTTTCAACCCCCCGCCATGTTTCCCTTTATCGGCAGGGGGGTCCGAAAAAGTGGTTTCCCCGTTGGGCCCCACCGCTACGTTTCCCCCTCATATTATTTCATACCCCCCACCACTTACCACTTACCGCTCCCCTCCGAAAAACCAGTCAACCCTTATGCCCACTCCCGCCTGATCCCATTCTCGATTACCATTCCATCTCCCGGCCTCCATCCACAATGCGCGAACCCATCCATGTATGTCCACTCCCATCCTGATAGTATTTTCATTTCCTCTAGTCCCTAGTTGTCACATGGCCCCTCCATGTGCATACATTCATAATTCGAAAGAATCAGCCCCCCTGACTTTCATTGTTAAATTGTATCACAATGAAATTCCCAAAGAAATCGGCTCCTTTGCTATGTTATTAAAGATTAGTTCCTCTTCCCCATTGAATTTAAATCCTAAATTACCCTGATTATTCCATAAATGGATAAATTTAATGAAAGAGGGTAAGATGATGAAAGTGAAAAGAAGAAGAAGAAGAAGAAGAAGAAGAAGGATACTTCCAACACGTTTTAATCAACAAGCAGAAAAAAGACAGAGTACAACATTGCACATTCATCACAACAGTCATCAAAACATAATGCAGTGAAAAGTGGGACAACACAGCACATCTGCCAGCAAGACAAACAACATTGCACAATTGGAGGGCCGATCACCCCCAGGATTCGTAAAAAATAGTGCCAGAACTCAGCCGACTGATATTATTAGCAGTTTAATCTATTTTTATACAATTTTTGTAATAAAATATTGAATTCTATTTCAAGATATTTGTATAGATATTTGTAACAAATCTTAGTAGTTTTCAAGATATTTTAGTTTAGGATTTGTATGAATGCTTCATCATTTGAAGTAAGACATGTTGATTTTTGTGTTCTAGAAATTTATTGTACTATTTCCATTTGATGGGCTGATTAGTAATAAAAAGGACATTCTTCATAGGATTCATGTGTTGGACTTTTTGGTGAAGTTCTTATCTCACTTTCTATGTGTTTATTCCTTTGTTTCCATGCTTATGTTTTCTTGGATCTGAATTATTTTCCTGAAAGTTGCTGAACAAAATTTGTTGAAAAATACACTATGATTCTGGTTGTGGATAATTTAAATGTTTTCTTCTGATATCATGCTAAATAATTCTTAGCTACTCTTTAGCTTCAATTGAACCTATATCTTTTCTTCTATTACATTTCATTTAACTCTAAAAGATCCAGTTAGTTCAGCTACCTTGCCCTGTGAAACTCCTTTGAAAATCTGAGACAAATCCCTATTGAATTAGTAGACTCCATAGCCCAATGGAAGTTTTAGGCATTTAATCAACCAAACCAATTCATAAATCAAAACCTGAACCTAATAGCTAGCCTAATATTATTCAAAAGAACATAGCTAAATCAAACAGAGAGATCCCTCTCTGGAGTTGGAAGGGCTAGATTCCCAACTCCCAAAGTAGTTTTGTGGTTACCTCTATGTTTTCTTCCATAACCTCAGAAAATTACAAAGTGATAACACTTGTTACTATCTATTTGTTGAAATGCTAATTTTATTGGAGCTTGCCTTCATCTGTATCTTTTATATTCTTCAGTTTCTAGCAACCCATATAATCATGAGAATGTTTTTCAAGGACAATTTTGAGAAAATGAGAATGTTTTTCAAGTCTAGTAGCATAAAACATTTGCATGCTACAGGTATCCCATTTATGCACGAATGTGGCTAGCGCCTATCACGTCTGGTCAGGAGGAGAAAAAATTGCTAGAATATGAAAATGCTATGGCTGACTGGAATAACTTCATTGAGGATACCAATGAATTATATGGTGTTGATATGAGCATCCTAATAGAGCCTTACTCTGGAGAACAAAAGAAGCATTATCTACAGGTGATTAAATGACATATTTTTCTTTTCATGTCAAGCATAGGGAAAGAATGCCAAAAATAGGCAAATCAAATCAATTATAATGAATTCTCTAGAAAAATTTCTTTTCTTTGGATTCAAAGAAAATTTCTTACCTTTGGTTATGTTTCTCTTGAGAAGTGTTCAATTGGTTCAGCTAGTTCCATGCTAACAGGTGCCTTGTTTGAATCCCTTCAGGTCAGGAAAACTAGTCTACATCAACTTGCTTACTAGTTATGTCATCCAAAAATGTGGGGAAAAAATAATACACAGATAATTTCTTGTCACATTAAAGCCTTATTTGTGCCAAATCATTTCAATTGATTTCATACAACAGAGGAAATGTACATGACAATAATTCTATTAGCCTCTTTAACATAGTTACTTTCATTTTAAGATTTTAAGCAAACATCAATTGGACATGTCATATTTTTAATAAAATTGGGTGCCCCAAACCAATGAATCCCATGGAATGGAGTTCCATTAGTATGCAAGGTCATTAAATAGACTTCCTTCTACCACAGGCATGAAGTTAAGCTCTCCTATATACTTATGGTTATTAAAGGTTCTGGTGTTGATATCAGGTAAAACAAGAAGGATTCATTGAAAATTTGTCTTCATCAATTCTAGCATCTCCTCCCTAAATTGCTTCTCCAAGTCATGAGAATCAAGAAGTTCCTATGATCCATGAAAAGTCACCATTGTTGCCAAACAGAAGTGAAAGGTACGCTAGAATAAATAATAAATTTAGAAGATAACTTTATTTTAGTACAAGTATATATATGTGCAAAATTATGGTGTCACACAAGAAGTGTGGAAAAGCTATATCTCATTTTCCCCACACCTAAAATACACCAGTAATTTCTCTCTTAATAGTTCATACAAATAGGAGATAGTAAAAACTCCATGATTTTTTTTTATTCCAATCAGTAACAACCATCCCAAAATAGTTTACTTTTTCCTTTCAAAATCATTAGTTTAGAAACAAGGGATACCATTTCCACTCATTGAATGACTTTGATCCCCAACACAACTTCCTCCAATGAAAATTCTCTGCATAAAGAAAACAATATGTGTAAATACATGTCATTTGTTTCTATAATTCTTTTTAATATGCAAACTTTCCAGAAACATTAAATTTCCCAAAGGTTGAATCAATGGTGTCTGTAAAACCAAAATTATTTTAAAAGTGAAGCTTCAGACCTATCGCCTTACATGTTGAAGCTCTTGCTCCAGTTGAGTCATCTTTAGTCGACTACTTTGTAGCTGCTGAACATATGCCTGTCCAAAACCAGAAATAAGTCAATGATACCTCTTGTTCACAACGAAATATTTAATAAATTACTTTCTTGATTTAGAGTCAATTCATATATACACTAATCTCAACCATATAAGCAACAATTGTAAACCTTAAAAATCAATCATATATCCCAAAACCAAAATGTAATTTCATTCAACTTCCATAGATCCTATTGAATTCATCAGTGTAATAATCTCAACCATATAGTAAACAATTGCAAACTTAAATAAATAAATAAAAAACTTTATATAGAAACCATAGTGTTCTTGAACTTCGACTTCCTTAGGCCCTGTCTCAGCTAAAACATTTTATAATCCAAGCTTCACTTTCTTAGATGCTCTTATCCTTCGAAGTGAAATTCAAATAATATTTCCTTCACTAACATTTGTTTCATTGTTTAGCTATCTACATATCTTTGGTAAAGACTTATTTCTAGTTGAGTAAGAATATCAACAAAGTGTAAAATGCAGACTCAACTTTTGAATTCCCCACAAAACCAAGTAACATGCTGAAATTACTCTTTGTACTTTGCCTAGATGATCCATTGTCACAAGAACTAACAAAGGAATGAATTAGTTAGAAATCTCATTCCTTCCATGCTCTTAGTATAACCCACCATCAATAAGGAATAGATTGTTAGGTCTACATAATAAGCCAATAGATTGGTCCATTTTGCAATGTTTTTGGACATGGCAGTTCTCTTGGTTCCATGCAATAGCTTAGAGAACAACATATCTACTTCCTAAGGACCTACATTGAGGCTTATAACAAATACTGCATCATAATTGGTTTATAATTGCATGCAAACCTCTATGTCTCATGAACAACATCAGCATATACTTAGATTTTCAGAATTGTATGGCCCAACCAAAGGGATAGCATGGGTGATTACATCAAAGTGATTATATATGCTCCACTTAGGTTAAACTCCCACTAATGACATGCTTGCCCCTAATTGGGCTAGTTTGGATTTTTAGGGAGTTGTTTCAACTTTCATGTTGATGGGGCCAAGTCCAATCCCAAAGCACATTTGGCAAGCTACAAATTAGGTTCCCCCCAATTGCATTTTCTTAGCCAAGATTTCCCTTCGTAAGACCACAGGTGAAATTGTTGCCATTGACCAGTAGCATTTAAAATTAAAAAAAAAATAAAGTGTACGACTCCTTAGCCCAGATTTTGAACTAGCATAGATCCATCTTAACCCTAAATCTATTAGTCCCCGAGGGTGATTTAAAAAATCCCAAGTACAATCCTATCATCCATGTTACACTACTTTTGGCAAAGGTTTGGAAATCCAACAATGAATACTATAGTTTAAGTTTGACAAATGATCTATTTTATATTTGGCTGAATTTTGGGGAGCATTCTAGTCAGATCTTTTAAACAATTATGTAGATATGGCTATTACATATTTTTAAGTCATGTGAAATAATCTCATGAACATTTGGTTACTAGAATTCAACAAAGCTTTCTAATGTTGTTAAGAAAGTGGAGTGTTGGATAGGACTATGTTCTCTTCCACCAAATATTAGCAGCATGGCTACATTTCCAAAGGAAAATGGGGTTTATGCTCAACTGCAAAACCTACAGTGCTAATGAGATAATGAATCAATAAAAATAAATTTTACACAAGATAAGAAGCAAGATGCTCTTATCCTTTGAAGGGAAATTCAAATCATACTTTCCTTCACTAACATTTGTGTACTTGTTTAGCTATATACATATATTTGTAAAAATGTATTTCTAGATGAGTAAGAATATCAAGAAAGTGTACAATGCATACTCAAATTTTGAATTTACAACAAAACCAAGTAAAATGCTGAAATTACTCATTGTACTTTCCCTGGATGATCCATTGTCACATGAACTAACAAAGGAATGAATTAATTAGAAATATCATTCCTACCTTTCTCTTAGTATAACCCACCATCAATAAGGAATAAATTGTTAGGTCTGCATTATAAGCCAATAGATTGGTCCATTTTGTAGTTGTCTTGGTTCCATGCTATAGCTTGGAGAACAACATATCTACTTCCTAAGGACCTACCCTGAGGCTTATAACAAAGACTACATCATAATTGGTTTATATCTCAAAAACTATATCAACATATACTTAGATTTTCATAATTGTATGGCCCAACCAATGGGCTAGCATTGGTTTTAAGTTATTTTATGTTCAATGGGAATTCTATATTCTATTTGTAATTAGTATGTGTGTTGGTCCATGCATAAATATATGCATATTCTATGTATTTTCACATACGAATATTGATGCAAAATCTATTCTCTTATCTTGTTAGTCTCCATATGTCTGTAATAACGATATATTTGTATGTGTTTTGAAAATGAAATTTTAGAAATGTAGGAAAGGGGCGGAAAATTAGATGGACTAAAAATAATGGTTTGTTTCCCTTAGCTTGCCATATTTCTTCTAAAAAAAGATAGATAGACCGCAACGATTAGGAGGCAATAATAACAACCAAATCTTGCTTGGGCCTAGGAGAAAAAATGTTTTTTTAGCCAGGGAAAGCATATATAGACCAACAATAATGGCCTCTTTCCCCCAGATCATCATCCTTATCCTAAAAGAAGCTAGATAGACCACAGTGATTAGGAGGTAATAAGAGAAACCAAATCTCTCTTAGGCCTCACAACAGAAATGTTTTATTAGCCAGGGAAAGCAAGGTTATGGCAAAAGAAAACCACAGATTTATGCAGGGCCCAGGGAAGAAGTCGCCACAAGATCTCAAGGTCTCAGTGTGAAAGGAATTTTCATTGGACATGCTTGCCACCTCCTTTTTGGAATTCCAAAGGGGAAGCCTTAAAAAAGAGCCTTGGCAATAAAATTGTAATTTTTTGTTTTTCAATCCAAAGAAAAATTCACCATTTATATCCATAGTTTGAGTGGAAACTACATTTGGTGTGTTCATGCTACACCTGCATGTTTTATGGACCTTACATGTGTCCCAATAAAGTCTGTACAGTCTTCAAAAAAACAAAAATTACCTTCCTTAAAGGAAAACAGTCTTTTTATAATTCCACTAAAATCTCAAAATACAGTCCATACCTAGTCTTGCAATATTAACAATTAAAAAACAAGCAGCTATAGACCTGTCAGTATTGACTTCAAAGAGCATAGTAAGACTTAAGAAAGATAGAATAGTGTTTGGCCTCCTCTGATTGATCATCATCCAAACTCAGCACCTTGAAGAAGAGATAAAATAATTGCCCTCTTTGATCTCCTGAACGAAGATACCTTCAACAACCTATCTTCCCTCCTTGGACAAAGCATATGCTTACCTATTCAACTATAGATAAATATGTTTGTAAAAGTTTTCATCTCCCTCAATCATCACCAAAAGGCTTGAGAGTGAAATTGAAAAGTTGAATAATGCTCATCATCTAATTAATCACCAAAATGGAGTCCCCTAAAGACCTTAATTTTCTTCACATTTTTTGAGCACATTGTATTAGAAAAATAAGTTCCATGAGTACTGCATAATTTCTTGTTTCTTCCCATAGACCAGCTTTGAATTTTACTCTATGAGTCTCAGTTAGGTACAAAACTCCACCTGCACTACTGCAATCTCTAGGGTTCCTTGTCTTGCACCATAAAAAATACCCATTCTTTGAATTTATCAATTTTTAGAGGTTGTATATATGTTGGACTCCTTTTTTTAACTTATCTTAGTCATTATACAAGATCGATCTCATCTGTGATCGAGTTTTTTTTTTTAATTTGTGAGTTCCTAGCTAACCAGATACCCCATGGAATCAAACAAGGAAAAGGCTTTATAGTCCTTGGGCTCCATTTTGTTACATCATTCTCTTAGACATTCTTCCACCATTTAGCCTTCCCAGGAATTTTAAACCTCTCAACTATTCAAACTTAGCCCAAACCTCTTGTGCATAATGACACTTTATGATCAAGTATAAGGTAGTTTCTTTCTCCATTCCACATAACATACAAATCCAAGACCTCACCTAGATCTCTTAGATGTTTCTTACTCCAATATTTATAGCATATGGATTCTAGGACCTCTCTTGAATCTCTTTGTAAAACTTCCCATAGAATATCGATGTCATTTCAATATAGAATTTATTCCAAGATCACTGTGGGTGTGAGATTTGTATCCCCGTTTATCACAGCATTAACTTTCCAATGTTGTACACAAAAAAAATGAATATGAAGGCATGCATTCACATTTTTTCCTTTGATTCTTTTGCAGATTTGATGAAAAAAATAGCTACTGCAACTATCTACATCCAACATTCCTGGGAAAGCATGAAACAATTAAAATTGATACTATCATCATTGGATTTTTCCTTGTGCATATGAAAAAGGTACGAAGGCTAAATGAATAGATGCAACTTTGGGCATTCTTCATTATCAAATGAAACTGTTTTTCCCATTTGAATACGTCTACGTGCATTGCAGGGTTGATTGAGATACATAAGCACTGAACGTATCCAGAATCTTCAAGATTACCGCTACTAGCATTTTTGTGCACCAAAGAAGCAACTCATTCAGATGCTAGCCTCTAAATATAGCATTTTATCCTTAGAAGACTCTCACACATGCAATCTTATCTAGGAGGCCTGTTGTGTTTCTCATTGCACCACATTCAACTTCGTCTTAGGGGACCATCAATTGATCTCATCTACTTATCCCAATTTTTTACTCTAGAAATTTGATACTAACCGTCCTGCTTCCCAAATTTGTTTCATCCCCATTCACATTTTGGGTGAACAGTATGTTTTGTACATGTTTCTTACATTTTCCTACTGATTTTTATTTTCAACCCATTTTCCTTGAGCATCAACATGTTGAGCTCCTCTCTCTTTAGAAGACATCCCATGATCTGTTTGTACTTCAGGAGATTTAAAAAAAAACTATTCACAAATGATTTATGGTACACTCTCATTCTTAAATGGAGTGGCATACTTGAGCTTATCTTTGATACTACAGTTTCTCCCTCCCTCTTCCTTTTCATACTAGGGATTAAGATATGTACTTGGGGTAGACCAGTTATAATGCTCATTTTTGAACTCTTGTTTTGTGAAATTGATTCTAGAAGATAACTTTCTTTTATAATTTTCTTCATTCACATTGCTTTATTCACAATTATCTAAAATTCTTGGAGATTTTCTTTGCATACGTTTCATCTTCAAGATTCTTTAGTGTTTTGAGACTTTGAATTTCCTTAATGAAATTTATCATCATCTCATTGTTTGATTTTAAATAGTATCTTCTGATATGGCTTTAAATTCTACAAAAAAATAGACATCTAAACCACTCTAACCTACAAATTTTCAAGTGCCAATTCTATTGTTGAGTGTTGTACAAAGTTATTCTACCATGCATTTTAGAGGGGGTTATCCACAATAGAATATTTGTTGTGGATGCATTCTTTTGTATTATCAATCTTCAACAATTTTTGAATTACTATAATGTAGGGTCTAAGTCCTTAACTTATATTCTTTGTAGTTAATTTCATTTCCTTAGGTGATTAATACCTTGGGAACTATGAGGAGTAAAATCCCAGCACAAAAACCAAAGGTCTTCTTCCAAGAGAAGCTTGGCCAATGTCTATAATTTGAAGAAAATTATAAACAGAGCGTTCTTAAGAAAACAAAAAGCATCATGTATAAGATAAGATAAGATCATTCTATTAATGTTCAACAAATGACAACAAAAGCATGTCAATAGAACTACAGTAGTACATCTAGTGCCAATGCAAAGTGGAAGTGCCATAACATCTCCTAAAGTAATTATAAAAGAAGAAGATGTTGAGATTTAAGAACAAGCTAGAAACTAAGTGCTAAATGTCTAGCTAATAGATTATAAATAATATGTTGGAACTTAAAAAATGCTAGAAACTAAAAATATTTGTACTGAAAAAAGAGAGAGAGAATGTCAAGGCCTGTTGGAGTTGATGGTCAAGGATGAGTAATAATTGCCTAAATTGCCTAGTGAAGCATGTTTATGTATGTATGATGGTAAGTAATTGATGTTATTAAAATGAGGTTAGGGTTTAGGGGGTTCATGGATTCTAGGTTAGAGCTTCCCTTCGGAGGACCGAGGGTCTATCCACAGAAATGGATGTTGGTTGAGGTTAAAAGGTCTCCTCTATAACTAGGCCACAACTCTAAAATAAGGTAGAGAGCCTCATGCTTGAGGTAAGGTCTCAGGAGTACTTCCGAAGGGGAAGAGGAGCAGACTGCAAACCCTTAGGTAGGAGGTTGAAGGAAGCTACAACATGCCTAGATTGTGGACAACAAGGGGGGGACTAGTACAAGGCTGAAATGTGAAGTATTTTTAGTGATGGAAGTCTGAAAAACAAGTATTTGAAGGATAAAGTACAGTTGATTGAAGGGAAAACCCTACTATGAGCAACTAATTGTACAAGGATAAGGAGGCAACAAGGAGTTTGAGGGTTTAAGAGACAATCCCAAACTCAAGGAGTTGTTTGAGAATCCTACTAGGTGGGCAACAAGAGGACAGTGACCAAAGAAGTTGATCATTGTGTAATTTTGGAGGCAAAGGATAGGAAGGTACATCAAGGAAAAAGAGGACAGAAAGGGTTGGAGACAAATGATCACGACAATAAGTAAGTGTTAGCTCTGCTATAGTTTGCAACATTTGATGGATAAAAATAGGTGTTGAGGAGTGATGGTTTGGTTGTATAAGGCTCACAACAGTCTTTCATGTTTTCTCCTTCATTTTCCCTTTTCTCCTTATAACTCCCACACATCCATTTCCTCCTTCCTCCTAAATTCCCCTTATTTCCCTTTAAACCCCTTTATCCTTGTTTTTGTATCAAAACCCCTCTAAACCCTTTTCTACCAACTCCCAGGCATATTTTGTGTTTTAACACTACTAAGCCCCGCTAGCCCTTTATAAACCCCATTACCCTTTATAAAATCTCGATAACCTCTTAAAACCCCTGATAACCCTATAAAACCCCGTATTAATCCATTTTTGTTTAAACCCCGGCGTTAAGACCCTAACCCTTTATAACCGCGCATATAATAAAAAAATCATAACCCACGGCTTTAAGTGTCACATCAACCCCGGAGCAAATGTTTATTACCTAGACCGTCTCATCGTGCCCGCCTTATCATCCTACGATCGACGCTTTCCCCGCTCCACCAACCTGCTCGACTGTTAACCCGCGGGGAAGTGGTTTCCCACCGGCCACGCGTCACTATTTCATTGCATCGCTTGCCCTCATACAGATACTGCCTTTACCCGTAAAGTGGTGTGGGGAGACCACTTACCGCCCTTCCGGTGCGATCCCCCGCTCATTAACCTGTGCGCAGCCCCCGCTCTCGATAGATGTCTGATCTCCCCCAGTGTAATCTAACGGCCCTAATCTATCTCTGCTCGTCTTCCCCGATAGCACCCCCCGATCCAGGCATAATGAGTATAATACGGGGACCTCAAAATAGATTCTTTTCGCTCTATGAACTTTTAGGTGTATGAAGTGTCATATTTTACTTTTGGAGCGATAGAAGAGACTCTATTTGAGTCAATCTATGCTCGAGCAAGGCAGACCTACGTCAAAAAAACCTTTTGAATAACTTTGGGATTGCTTCCGAAGGGTAAGAATTTGGAGCACACGGAGCCATATTAGTATCTTACCGGAAAGAGGAGAATGGCAGACTAACCGATCAATCTGCACCATTCGTTTTCGTGATCTGACAGCTTTTATTGATCCCTGCGCCTCTGTGTCGTCCACCGCCGCCCGCCATCAGATCTAGTCCGTCCATCTAATCCATCCAAAAGCCAATGTTGTTTATTAGCTCTTTGTCCATTTTCAAGGCGTTTTTCAGTGTTTTTGGCTTGACCGATGCACGCAAAGAAGGAAGAGATCATCCGGTACATTGTGCATTGAATTCTCAGCAACCACAGTTAAAGAGACAACACGGCCAAGGATGAGAAGAATGATCCTCGAGCAGTTCAAATGACTGTAGTAGTTATTGAAAGTCATGCAGATAATATTTCACCTATCAGGAAGGACATCAAAGTACAGAAAGAGCCATTTTGTTCATTAAAAACAATCAAACTGTTATCAGAGACCCATATCTAATTGTAAATGTGGTTGGTGGCCAGTTATGACCCCTCCACGCATAGGTCAGCAGAGCAATTTTGTAAACAAACTCCATATATACCCAGAAAAAAGAGGTGATAGGTTGATGAATGTTATTCTACTGTAAGCTTCAACTTCTGGAGACTGTAACTACTGTGTAACCTGCAGCTTCTGGTCTTCATTTCCAGCTAATACAAGCTTCTTTTGCTCTTAATTGCTTACTGCCCACTACTTCTTCTTGTTCTAGGTTGTGCCTGTTTTGCATTTATTCATGTGCTATTAATGTTTAGCATTAGAGGGGCTGTCATCCCACCTCTGTGTTAGGATTTAGCATGTATCATTGAATTTGTTTGCAAGTTTCTATTGTTAGAATGCCAGAGAGCTGTCATCCTATCTATGTATTAGAAAACAGATTTACAGACCTTTTAACTGGTTGCAGCTGGCCATCACAAGGTCCTGTGCATCTGCTGGTGTGATCAATGTTCTCCATCATCACATTTTCCTTAAAACTATGAGTAATTGGTGGTTAAAATCCTTGTAGTATGGGGGTGTTCACCCATGTCTGGGGTTAACCATAGTAGGAGTGGTTATCTGGCTTGAATATGCAGCATTTCTCTCATTCATCCACCATTTATCCAACATTTTGTTGAGTTTGTAATGTTCCCGAGCATCTCTGATATACAACCTAGGAGAGTTTCTAGGGTCGATAACAGTAAGTTAAGATATTTTTTCTTTGTTGTTATGGGAAGATTGAAGGTCTAGAGGATTAGACCTCAAGCCCTAGATTTTGGGTACCATGTATACTAGTTTGTATCAAGGTTTATGAAGGGCCATGATCCTTGACATGGGATCCCTAATGTTTTCTTATTAATGGACTAATGAGAAATGAGATTTGGGTCATATATATCTGTGGACTAATGTTTTCTAATTTGTTATGTTGTGCTAAGTTTCTAGTTAAGGGTTCCTAGTGTGTTTATGTGCTGAGATCTAGTCATAGACTAGATCGAGGGCCTATGAAAAATTAACACTAAAATAAATGGAGACCATTGATATCAAAGGGGGGAGGTATGATCCAAAAACTAAATAGAGACCGCATTGACAATGTGTCCCCAACTATCATGAACTTAACAATTTCTCATCTTTAAAAAATAAATGTAAGGCTTGTTCATCTGAAGACAGAGCGATGACAAACAACCCAGGTCAGGAGGGCATCATTGGGAATGGAGATGGCATGCAGGGAGGGTTGTACACTTGGTTGTAGGTGGTAGAGACTAGCCAGTGCGTGGGCTATACCTGGGAACAATGGAAGCAAACTAGGGAATGGTGAAGTATGGAACGATGTTATAGGGAAGGGCTGTTTCAAGGGAGGGGTTTCAACTTTTGTTTTTGTTTTCTCTCGTGATCTCCCTTAGCTGCACGCACCTGTCAAAGGAGGTAAACAAAAAGGTTTTAATGGTGGTAGTTTTTACCCTATAGACAGGGACAGTAGGAAAGGTCAACTGTCAAGATTGTGGCGACTTTGAGCCCAAACCAAAGGATATTTTGTCAATTTGGGGGTTGGATCTTTCTAAGCAGAATTTAGCAAAGGTCATTCATCCAGGTAGATCTCCAGTAGGGAAACAGAGAGGCAAGACGATTGACTGAAGCCCGGATGGTTGATTAGGGTTTCTGGAAGCTGGTTCGCCCTCTGCTTCAAAGGCAGGGGTCTGGGGGCCTGACAAGGAATTCCAAGAGAGTCAGGAGACAACGATGTTTTCAGCAGGTTTCACTACAAATCAGTTGACAAATAACTATGGAGCGAAACACATAAGAGAACCTCTTTTCTAAGGAGGGTCTGCAACAGGCTATGGGCTCTTGGCACATAATAGAAGTTAAAGAAGACATGATCTGTGTGTCGGATCAACAACCCTTTAACTCTTGATCTGAATGGATATTCAACATAATATTATGGTCAACTTGTTTATTTACTTTTTTCTATGTTGTTTTCTTTTCAGTTGTCAAAAATTCTATATGATCATTTCTGGATATCAATTTTTGTATATTTTGAAAAAAAACAGTTTATGTATTTATGGGTCATTTTCCTCATTAATGGGGAGGCCCGGGATTTGGATATGGCTCTTTTTGGTTTATGGGTTTGAGTAGGTTTCTATACTAAAATCACCCCGGATATGGATTACTATATTTTTTTTCTTACAGACATAGAATATTTCGAATGATTAAATGCATCTACAAATGTAATTTTTTATTACCTGAATAGAAAGTTTGATTTTTTCTTTGGAAAAAAATGTAAGGCTTGAAAGAAAGGGAGAAAATAGAGTAGAGAAAGCTACTTCATACCTTTGTATCTCTTATATGTAATTTATGTTCCATGATTTTGGTTTAATCAAATCTGGATTTTATCTTTTATGTTCTTGTTGGCCATTGTGCTCATATAACTGTTATTTTTAGCACTAAATTCTATCTTCATGGACTGTTTTATAGCCCTATAGTATCTTGCGTATTAGGACATATAATTGTTTGAATAATTATTTTTATGTTTTTACTATAATAGACCTAGCTAATGTTTAGGTTGCTACCATCATCCCCACCTCAAGATGGATCAATTTAAAGTGTGATTTTTCAGTTCTGTGGAAGCTTTGCATATCATAGATCATTAATTTGTAACTCGCATAATAAAGCTTAAAAAGCCAAATTCTTCTCCCATTGACTTAAGATGAAAAAAATTACAACTATATGTTTTTATATGTTTTTTAGCTATTTAGGATAGGGAAAACAATTCCAACAATTACCATTATAATTATCCATTATATTGGAAACTAATTAATTCATTCAACAAACGTTTCAGGCATCCAAATGTTTAAACTCCTAAACCCCAATTCACATAGAGGAACCAAAGTTCCCAAGGTGTCCACATCCCCTCCCCACCAAAAGAAAAAAAAAAGGAGCATTAATACATACCAACAGAAGCACTGATGTTGGTCTCCATGACTTGATTCTTGCACAACTTGCACTCTAGATGAGCTCCAATCCATACTGTTCTGAGCAGCCCTTTCTTGGCCAATATGAAATGTGAATAAAACATTGCATATAGGAGAAGCCACAACAGTGTTTAACTTTGGCTAGGGTCGAAGCCAGGATCGAGTGGATGCCAATATCAATAGAGTTGGAAGGAATGTCGTGGTAAAAAAATGGAGGCGGAAAAGGGAGTTCGAGAATGGAAAACAAAGGGACAATTTTTTTTGGATTTTCTATTTTTGTGTAGCACTATTGGTATGCATCAAAATTTCCCCGCCATAGTGGGTTCAATCTTTGGTTGGGAAAATTTTCCCCGCCATAGTGGGTTCAATCTTTGGTTGGGCAGAAATAGCGAAATGGAGGAGATATTGGAGAAAGAAACTTGTTTTTATTTATTTTTATTTTTAATATTTTAATTTTATAAAAGCTATTTTCATTTTTATGTTTAAAATTTAAATAGAAGTGGTCTAGTTTTGTAATAATTTTTTTTTTTCTATAATTAAAAGTGTAAAAGTTAAAAAAAAAATGATTTTTTATTAAATTTTTAATTATTTTAAATGATTTAATATATATATATATATATATATATATATATTTTAAATTGTAGTTAAAAGGAGGATCAGTTTATTACAAGATTATCTTACTCTCCCAAATATATCTTTCCCTAAGTAAAAAGAATTGCCTTAATATCCCAATGATATATGGAAAATAACAAACATATAAATATATATTAAAATTGTGTATTTCAGTTTTTCCCAATTTAAAATAATTGAACTACAATGTGCATACCTTTGGAGATAATGTTAGTCTCATTTTGCTTAGAGTGAATTGATTTTACAAGGCAATGTTCAACACTTTCATTGTGTTAATTGAAATATCCTAAGGGGAACATTAGAAAGGAAGTGGGGATAATTGTGGATGAGGTAGGATGTCATTGTTTGTTTTATCTTTTGTGTTATGAGAAGGAAGATTATATGATTGCATAGGCATTCATTAATAAATTATTGATCTTATTGTTTATGAATTTAGCAACCTTATATTCAAGTTTCATGGGTGTTTGTGGTTTGAATTGATTCTCATGTTTATTAAATTGTATCCACACCCCTTTTCATCACAACAAACATAACATGATTATCTCACATGTTCATGGTGGATTGTCTAGCATCAGATGATTAAGGAAACTAGTGCACCAAAGCTTGTGTTATTGTAAAGGCTTGCAAAGTTGTAGGATGAATCATTAATGCTTCCTACTTATCTTTGTTGTAAGAACAAACGTTTCCTAGCACTTCTTTGTGTCTACTTCATTAAGGCTAATGGTAAGGATTATTAATTCAATATTTTGAGGAGGAGGTGGAGATTGTGGTGACATGAAAAGAACAATGGTTGGTTGTGGGCTTAAGTACTTTGAGTTTCAATAAGAAATGAGGCTTTTGTATTAGGGTCAATTTACTCTTGGTAGTGAAGATCACACAAAAGGATTTCGAAATGCACTTTAGTGATCTTTTCTTAGCTCCACTACTATATTCAAATATGGTACAGTGTAAATCATTACTTGACACCATTCCCAAATTTACTAAAGTAGCAAAGTTTTGAACCTTAATGTTGATCACATTGTTGTGGGGAGAAAAATCTCCACGCTTCCATTTGTAGTGTTAATCATATGCAATGTTAAAATTTAGTGAAATTTAATGAAAGGGGGGTCTTTGAATCGATCTATAGTGTTAAAATTTAGTGAAATGTAACACTTCAGTATCAAAATTTTAATTTTCCATTTATGGAGTGACACAATTAAAAATGACTAGCATAAATGACTAATTCATATACTTGTTGTACTTGTTAGTTGGTCATATTTTTATTCTTGGACTATAGTAGTCATTTACGTTAATCATTTTTTATTTTGTCACTTATTATCTAGTCATATATTTTAGTCCTGGACTAAATTAGTCATTTAAGTTAGTCACTTTTAGTTGGGTCACTTATTATCTAGTCGTATATTTTATCCCTAGACTAAATTAGTCATTTAAGTTAGTCGTTTTTAGTTGGGTCACTTAAAATTGCTCAAATTTAGTAGTAATTCACTTGAAATAATTATGGTGACTAACTTTTCTAGTCGCGTAGTAACCAATCTCTCATTTTGTACTAGTGATATATCACAACCATTCATGGTTTTGCATACATCCAAAGATTTCCAAAAATGTGAAAATCACCTCAATTTGAGTTCGTACGTTGAAGTTCTTCCTCCTGCAAGTTACATACTTTATCAACCACCACAATACCACATAGATCCCATGTTATCCCCTAATACTAACATATTTTCTAGTTAGATGTGGCATTTCAAGAAGATTCTAGAAGGTCTAGAATTGGAACTCTAGTTGACGATTGAGAATGCAAAAACCATATCCCTATATGACTATCAAGCTATGCTAAATATTATGCCTCTAGGAAGAGGGGGGTATACTATTTTAGCATTGTACTTGTTCCATAGTTGAGCAGAACATCTGGGAGTGGGATTTGAGAGCATCATAGAGGATGTGGAAGATTTTGCAACAACCATTTAGGGAATAACATCAAAGGAAATTCAAAAGTGTCAAGCCATTTCTTTGTACTTGCATGTTACAACTAAATAAAAGTGAGTAGAGAATAGGCCTCACCTTCTAGCTAGAAATTCTTCCTTATTAGGTCTCCTAGTCACATCTTATCCTTATTTGCGCAAATGATGTCTTCATCTGTTTAGTGTTTGATTTTCATATTTTAGTTTTTTCCATAAATTTGAACATTAAGTTAATAATAAAAATATGGGATCTACGGAAATAAATTACACAATAAAAGATTTGAGAATATTGCAAGATGTATTCTAACAAATTATTCTAGTGGAATATCCATGATAGGTTATAGATCAAATACCTATCGTTAACATGTGTCGTCGTTTAACCAAAATTTCACAATTTTAAATGTTATTGACCAATTTCTTTCAATAAGGCTAGCACTACAAATTCCATATACAAATATTTGAAGATTAGACCTATATGAAAGCTTCATGATAATGATATATTACATTAAACTAAATTTGAAAGCATCACCCATCATTACCTAACAATTAGTTCACATAGCATTAACTCAAGCTTCATGAATTCATGTCGAATTTATTTCTATAAATTTCATGTAGGCCTAATGTTGACTTAACCTCTCACATCAATGTTGACATGTCATTATGAGCATAGAAATGGATAGAATTAAAATATTTATACTAGATAACTAACTCACATCAATTGATTTCATCAAATAGTTCACATAAACTTCCCACTCTATCCCAATCTAATATAAGTTGGGTTTTGATACCAATTTGTGACTTACCCTAATTCCTTTCCTAGTCATCATAATGTTCCCTATGAATTCCCTTCTCTATTAGCCAAATGTTATGATAAATTCTACGTTTAAGAATAATATAAATTAAAATCCATGTACACAAACAATTAGCAAAAAAAATAACCATACAAATTTTAAATTTGTTCATTATATATTTGATTCCATGAATTCATTTAAATATTTATAAATAGAAAATACTTAACAAAAATTTAACTATAAATATTTATCTGTAATGAATGCAAGCCAACCAAACTAGTTGTCTAGGAGTAATTTGTTGCCTAATTATAGAAATCAATTGTGGATTCCACCCCCATGTTAGGCTATGATACCATTGGGATGAGAAAATATCCTATGAGACTATAATATCACTTAGCCTAACCCATATCTCTCATGACAACCAATGTTAGGTCCCTATAATACTAGTGATTACCCCATTACTATTGTATTTGTATCTCTTATTAATATTGTTTTGCCCCTATTGCCCCCATATTGTTATTATTGTGTCCCATAGAATCCCTCGATTGTTATTTTTGTGGCTTTATATTATTATTGTTAGGTCGGCTAGGTTATATTGTGACTCCTTAGACTCCTATATATAGAAAGGAGGTTTTGTCATTTGAATCATGAAGGAATCATTCATTTGTGTAATGTAAAGGAGGTTGCCCCCTCGAAGAGGCTGAATTCTAAGGCGTTGACCTATCTTTTCTATCTTTTTGTGAGCTGGTTCCATAACATTTGGTATCAGAGCTTTGGATTCTAGGGTTTCGCTACTCCAAATAGGTCATCGTGGCATTTTCGCTATAAAAAATTTCTGCGACGTTTCAAAAGCTAAAAAAAAACCCATTTCAGATGAGATTTCACTGAAGCTCGGGTCCGAATTTCAGAGCTTTTCGCGCTATATTTGCAGAGATATGATCTGAGGAAGTTGGTCTTTTTGCAGACTCCTGAATTACATTCCAAACAAGTGACCTGGGGAAAATCGCCATAACTTTCTCTCTGGGCAACAGATTGAAAATTCGTAAGAAGGTACAAAAAGATGACGGACTGTAGTTTCTTGTATATATTTTTTCAGAGCCAAAGGTCGAAATAGGGACACGTGGCACGTCGTACAAGTTCGCTCTACTGAAATAGTCTATAATCAGGTCACTGTGGGAGATTTGGCATAACTCTTCTTTGGAGAATCCAATTGGGATTAGACTGGTGGCATTGGAAAGAGGACATAGAGGGCTATTGCAGGTTGAAATTTTAGAACTGGATGATCTGAAATTACAGAGATACATCAGAGGCAATATCGAGCTCCTACAAAGTGAAAAAAGGTGTGTAGATTTTTTTTTTTAGTTTTTGCTTAAGCTTGGTTTGAAAAATCATTTTGAAGGAATTCAAAGGGAATAGTAGAGCATTATTATCGATAACTGATGCCCCGAGGAAATAAAATGCAAACGCCTAGTAGGCAACCTGAAAGCTCGAGCATGACTCATGAAGAAGAGGAAGAAATGCTACATGATATATCAAAATTACAAGACCAAGTGCAACAAATTTCACTCTCACAAAAGCTAACAGAAGCTAAGATAAATGGCGTGGAATCTAAGATAAAGGGCGTGGAAGCTAAGATTGATGATTTGAAGGTAGATTTGAAGGCAGCTTTGACAAATTTTCTACAAGAAATACTTACTAATGGTGAAAGGGTAGTAAAGGTGCGAACAAAAGAAATGTTAATCATGATTTCATAGACTCTAATGTTGGATCGAAGACCCACCATATTCCAAAAATCGATATGAGGAAGTTTGATGGCAAGGATCCTGCGACATGGATATTACAGATGGAGCAATTTTTCGATCTCAATAATGTGCAAAACACACAAAAGGTACGTATTGCAACTTTATATTTGGAACCAAATCAGTTTGTATGGTATCAATGGCTTTGCTCTCGTAAACAAATTATCACTTGGGAAGTTTTTATGGAATAATTGATAGCACATTATGAGGATACAAAAAGCAACACTTTTTTTAGCCAATTGATAAGTCTCAAACAAAAGGGTTCAATAATGGAGCACATTGAGGAGTTCCAAAAATTGAACATAAGGGTAAAAAATATTCCAGAAGAGCATAGGATTGATGTGTTCATAGGGACTTTAAAGGATAATATCCAACATGATGTTTGCCTTTGGGAACCTGATTCATTAGAAAAGGCATTCAGGTTAGCAAGAAAAATGGAAAGCAAAATTATGGCAACCAGGAAGCATACCACTCACAACTATAAAGATGGAAGTGTTGTTGCCCCCAGTCTTCCACAACCTATAAGGTTGACACCACAACAATTGGAAGAAAAAAGAGAAAAAGGGCTTTGTTATAGTTGTGATAACAAATACACTAAAGGTCATAAGTGTGCTGAGAAGAAATTATTCTACATAGATTGTGAAGAGGAAGAAGAAAAGGAGCAAGAAAGGTCAGAAGAGGATATACTCCAGGAACATAGTCTAGATAAAGAAGAAATGAATCTGACCATATCTTGTAATGCATTGGCTAGGATTACCACTCTTCAAACCATCAAGATAGAAGGACAAATCAAGAAGAAAAAGGTAATAGTGTTGATTGATTCAGGAAGTACCCACAATTTTATTCATTGTAAGGTAGCAAAAGAATTGAATTGCTTCCTATATCCAGCACCAGAGTGTCAAGTGATCGTTGCAAGTGGAGGAACAATAAATTGCTCTGGAAGGTGCCATAATATCAAGCTATCCATGGGAGAATATGTATTGCCTAGCCCAATGCTTTCCATTCCAATGGGAGGTGTTGATGTTGTACTAAGAGTCCAATGGCTACAATCCTTGGGTACAATAGCTTTTAATTTTCAAGAACTTTTCATGAAATTTTATGTGGAAGGAAAGGAAGTTGAATTAAGGGGTATTGCAGGGAAACCGAGAAAGATAATTAGCTCTAACGGTATGACAAAGCTTCTAAAAAAGGAACAAAGAGGTGTAATTGCACAATTATGTTCGCTAGATGTTTCCACATCGAAATCATCTATTTCTCCAGATCTCCAAAAAGTCTTGGACAATCATTCCAAGGTATTTGAGACTCCCAAAGGTCTCCCACCTATTCGTGATCATGATCATGATATTCATCTGATTCCAGGAAGTGTTCCTCCAAACATCAGGCCATACAGATATCCCTATGCCCAAAAGAGTGAAATTGAATGTATGGTTGCAGAAATGCTAGAGGCTGGTATAATTCAACCTAGTCAAAGTTCTTTCTCTGCTCCAGTAGTATTGGTGCACAAGAAGGATGGATCATGGCACATGTGTCCGGATTATAGGGAGCTCAACAAGCTCACTATTAAAGATAAGTTTCCCATTCCTGTCATTGATGAATTACTGGATGAATTGCATGGATTAATTTACTTCACCAAGTTGGATCTTCGTTCAGGATATCATCAAATCAAAATGAAGACTGAGGACATTCCGAAAACAACATTTAGAACTCATGAGGGTCATTATGAATTTTTGGTCATGCCTTTTGGCCTTACCAATGCACCTTCTACATTTCAAGGTTTGATGAATTCCATTTTCAAACCCTTCCTTAGAAAGTTTGTGTTAGTATTTTTTGATGATATACTAATCTATAGCAATTCATGGAAGGATCATGTTAAACATGTTGACAGGGTACTACAACTATTGGAGGAGAAACAATTATATGCGAAAAGATCCAAATGTTTCTTTGGAGTAAAAGAGGTGGAATATTTGGGTCATATTGTACCTCATGAAGGAGTTAAGGTAGACCATAGCAAAATTAAAGCCATTAAGGAATGGAAAATCCCCACATCCATAAAGCATCTATGAGGATTTCTCGGGTTGACAGGGTATTATGGCAAGTTTGTTAAGAATTATGGGAGAATAGCAGCACCTCTAACAACATTATTGAAGAAAGATGCATTTTCATGGACTCCAGAAGCAACAAAGGCCTTCAAACATCTTAAAGAGGCAATGTGCCAAGCACCAGTCTTAGCTACACCGGACTTCACAAAAACCTTTATTGCGGAATGTGATGCTTCAGGAAATGGAATTGGTGCTGTTTTAATGCAAGATGAAAGACCCATTGCTTTTGAAAGTCGTCCAATCAAGGGAAAGTTTTTACACAAAGATATTTATGAGAACGAAATGTTGGCAATACTACATGCACTTAAGAAATGGTGACCCTACCTAATGGGAAGACACTTCAAGGTAAAAACTGATCATGATAGCCTTAAATACTTTTTAGAACAAAGATTATCATCTGAAGAGCAACAAAAGTGGGTCACAAAGATGTTGGGTTATGACTTTGAAATCATCTACAAAAAAGGGAAGCAAAATGTGGTGGCAGATGCACTCTCAAGAAAGGATGAGGATGTGGAAGCATTGTTGTGCGCCATTTCTATTATCCAACCAGATTGGATAAACGAAGCAAGGGAGGAATGGAAGAATGATGAAGAAGTGTGGGCACTTATTCAAAAGTTACAACAAGATTCCAGTACATCTGATACATTTAGCTGGCAAAATGATTCGTTATGGTACAAAGATTGCTTATACCTCTGTAAGAATTCCTAACTCAAACAAAAGATTCTTATGGAATTGCACGCTTCTCCCTTAGGAGGGCACTCGAGATTTTTAAAAACTTACCACAGGGTTAAGAAAGAATTTTTTTGGGAAGGCCTTAAATCATATATTCAAAGTTTGTGGAGGAATGTTTGGTTTGCCAGCAAAATAAAGTTGAAACAATTAAGACCCCGGGTCTATTACAACCTTTATCCATTCCAAGCCAACGTTGGGAGGAGGTTTCAATGGATTTTATCACAGGTTTACCCAAGTCTGAGGGAAAGAGTGTCATCATGGTGGTAGTTGACAGACTTACCAAGTATGCACACTTTTGTGCATTTTCACATCCATTTAAAGCCAGTACAGTTTCTACTGCAATTATGGAAACAATTCAAAAGCTACACGGAAACGCAAAGATTATTGTAAGTGACAGAGATCCCATTTTCATTGGAAATTTTCGGACAGAATTATTTTCTTGTCTTGGTACTCAGTTAGCTCATAGCTCATCTTATCATCCTCAATCTAATGGGCAAACTGAGATAGTAAACAAATGTTTGGAAGGATCTCTTCGTTGCTTTGTATCTGATAAACAGACACAATGGGTCAAATGGTTGCCTCTGGCTGAATGATGGTATAACACTTCCTTCCATACAGCAACAAAAATTACCCCATTTATGGCACTTTATGGATATTAGCCACATCCATCACATCATATTTAAGAGAAAATTCTAAGGTTCAAGCAGTGGAAAATCACATCGAGCATCAACAACAAGTCCTCCAACTCTTAAAGGATAACCTCATGTTGGCGCAGAATAGAATGAAACAACAGGTAGATCAACGTTGCAGTGAAAGAAGTTTTGATGTAGGTGATTGGGTATTCCTACGGCTACAACCATATAAACAAATGTCCCTCAAGCAAGCTAAGAAGGATAATAAATTATCACCAAAGTATTATGGTCCGTACAAGGTGTTGCAAAAGATTGGTACGATGGCATACAAATTGGAGCTTCCTGCAGCTTCTCGAGTGCACCCAGTTTTCCATGTTTCATGTTTAAAGAAGGTTATAGGCGACAAGCTCCCAGTTCAAACAATATTGCCAGAACTTGACGAGGAAGGGAAAATTATTGGAACCGGAAGCAGTCACAGAAACAAGAACTCAACAGCTACGAAATCGATCAATTTCGAAGTATCTCATCAAGTGGAAGAACTTATCGGCTGAAGATTCCACATGAGAGGATGAGAATTTTATACAGAAGCATCCAGAACTACTCAAGCGTTGAGGACAACACTTTTTTGAAGGAGAGGGGCATGTTAGGTCCCTATAATACTAGTGATTACCCCATTACTATTGTAGTTGTATCCCTTATTAATATTGTTGTGCCCCTATTGCCCCCATATTGTTATTATTGTGTCCCATAGAATCCCTCTATTATTATTTTTGTGGCTTTATATTATTATTGTTAGGTCGGCTGGGTTATATTGTGACTCCTTAGACTCCTATATATAGAAAGGAGGTTTTGTCATTTGAATCATGAAGGAATCATTCATTTGTGTAATGTAAAGGAGGTTGCCCTCTCGAAGAGGCTGAATTCTAAGGCGTTGATCTAACTTTTCTATCTTTTTGGGAGCTGGTTTCATAACAACCAATTTACTCATCACTAAGTACTCAAAGGATTCATCTATTCATAAGTGCATGATAAGACTCTTTTATTTAGCAACACAAGCAAGATCTTTTGTTTCTCTAATCCACGGTCCCTTATGGATCTTCTTACCTTCAAGTGAAATGCCAAGAGAGTCCAATACTATTGGCTTCGTACGTTCAATGTGTTGGAGGAGAAACACTTGGCAAAAATGATCAACAACTAACAATAAGAGGGTTATAAGTTTGTGGTGTTCTCTCAACTATCTTGGACATTCTAATAATGGTTTTACCCTAAAACCATCCCATTTCCTATTTTACTTTGTAGCAAGTTCCCTATCCTTCACATGGTCTTACCAACAATAAATGTGTAGGGCGGAAAATTTTAAGGATGGAAATTTATCTTAATGTTTAGAAACCTTGGCAAATCTCACTAGTCCATGAGATTCCATCTATAAAATGTTTGGTGGTATTTCTGTAAAAGTATTCAAATTTATAATAATTTTATATAGTCTCTATATAAAATTTTAGTGATTTTAAAGGCAAAATGATTTTATACTATAAATTTTGGGTGAAACATTAAAAAAAATGGAAATTAACAATTTTTTTTTTTGTGAAAAACATGGAAAATTATCCCACTTGTGAATATTAACCCCTAAAATTTTCCCTAGTGTGGGGTCCTCTTACCATCGCATGCATAAAAAACGTCATTTCAAACAAATTCCTCCATAAATAGGGAGAAGAACATTCAAATAGGAGAATGGGAAATTCTTATGCAAAAAGAATGCTCCAAAGTAAATTAGAAGAATGATCTATAGATAATGGTGAATAATGCTCTCAATAGTTCATCCTTCCCAAGCAACACTAGTTAAATGCCAAAGGACAACACAATTCAAAGATAGGTGTGAAAGATTGGTAAGGAATTGTAGGTAAGAAAGGTTGGACATATTATATGGGTTATCCAAAATGACTAAGAAAATCTAATTTTTGTAGGAATCCTATGAATTTTTTCTTTTTTTTCTCTTTTAAGTTTTCCACCTCTTTAAAGAACCTTAAAACCACTAGGGGCATGGATGGAATATTGGTATGGAGGAAATATTTCTTTAGATCTATGATGTGTTATAATGAATCTAAGATGATAAAATGGAGAAAATAGTTTAAATATTTTTATATGAATTATAAAATTAGCATGCAATATCTAAAAAAAATATGTAATATGAGAGGAATGTGTAATCTCTTGGATGCTTAATCCCCATAAATACAGGTATTTTATCAAATGTTTCAATCTTGAGAGATTTAAAGCACTCTCATTAGAATACTTACATAACTAGAAGCAACATTTTTTGGAAATTAATTTCATGATGAAATCTCATGCTAAATTTACTATTCTGTAACTTGGCAGGACTAATATATATTCATTTTAAATTTGTATTATTTTTTAGATTGATAGGACTAGTGTATATTCATATTGACTTTAAATCCTATGAAAAACCTCAAATCTCTCAAAATGTAAAAAATTATTCAAATTTTACACTCTAAAAAAGATGTAAAACTAAATATTTAATTTCTCGTTATACATGCGAGATTCATTCTCAAATATTTTCATCCCTTTTAATATAGATTAAAACAGAAATTAAAATAAATTTACACTAATATTTAAAACAATTAATAACTAAAAATTATAAAATTATCGATATAATTAAATTTTTATTAATATAAATAAAAAAATTATTTAATTATATGTGTTTATTATCTTTAAATATTTAATTAATTATTATTAATAAACATTTCATTAAAAAAAAAAAAATTTAAATTATTTATATCGACCAGAGTATTCATCATTAATTATTAACCCTCAATATAACAAATTATTAAGGATTTACTACCTCATTAATTGAACTCTTATACAAATATTAGTGGAACAACCTCGTGAGAATTCGAGATTATCTCTGATCTATCAAACTTTTCAAGGTTGGTACAAAACTCCTTAAAATTTATATGTATTTCTTTTTTCAAAATTTTAAATCGAAGCTGTGTGACCACCAGCAATCCCATTTTACATAGTACTTGCACTGACGGTGTACTGTAAACAGCCACACTTCTTGTGCTGCATTACTTTGAGTGACATCACGAGTTACACTGTACATATTTATTTATAAAAATTGAATCCTTCATATCCAATTCAAATAGTAAGAAAAGGTAATTCAAAAAATATTTTTCAAAATACAGTATAATGTAAAAAAAAAATGAAATTGGTTATCATTTATAAAGGTAATAAATATCATTAAAGATTTAGAAGAAAGGTTATATTTCAATAACTCATCAATATGCTCACTTTCTTCAGTAATGCTTAGTTTGTTAATGAGTATCGGCTTACATAATACTTATTTTTGACCTGTAAAGATTAATATTATCTCTATTTTGGTTGTATTTAATCTATTTCCTGTATTTTTTATAATATTAAATTGATTATTTATTATAAAATTAGATAAATAGTTATTTATTATAAAATTAGATAAATATTTTACTATTATATTGATGTATGTACTAGGTTATATCATTTAATTTCCTAAAAAAAAGTTTAGATAATTTGCTTATGTGCATCATTATTTGACTTAATGTGTTATAAGCACTAGAGAATCTTGTTAAAATGAGAATTGGAATCAAATTTTGTTTACATATAAACAAAATTTTATATTTTTGGATGCTATTTGTTATGCTATATTTACTTTTAATACTAGTCATAATGTCATTTCTTTTGTTGTCTTTCTATCCAATTCTAACTTTATGAAAAAACCAAAATAATTAGTATCATAGGCTATGGATGTAAATTGTAATTGCATTAAAAGCTTATTTGTAATATTACTTACAAGTGAGTTGTTGAATGTCAATTTTGAAGAGAAAAGAATATACATCTAGTAAATATAGAGAAATCAAGTTATTTCTTTTTTTTATATTCACATATTCCATCTCATTAGTAACATTAAACATGTTGATTCATAGTTATTTTATTGCACTTATAATGCCATAAGTTTGACATGGCTATAGCTTTGGTATTTAATATGCTTATTATTTTATCACATTTACAAGCCTCTCAACCACTTAGTATATATTTTATAGCAACCTTACTATAATGGGAGAAAAATGTACAACTAAGAATCAAATGTAAATATTTAAGAAATTCACCAATCTTGTACAAGTTTGGCCAAACTCATCTTAAAGATTGTAATGCATAATTTTTCTTAGTGTGACATAAAACTATTTAATTATTTTTATGGAATTGAATGTTGGAAATGTGTTATATTCTTTACATGGTTAGCTCAATGTGTTGTATGTTGTACTATGGGTTTTGGGGTGAAGCCCTAAAAAATGGTTGTTTTTTATTTGTTTTGGCCATATTTTTGGTGTTTGGGGTCTCAAATATGAATTTGGTGTAAATTACATTATTATTGTTATTGTTATTATTATTATTATTATTAGATTTGCAACTTAAGGGTTTACTAGTTTTTCTCACTTAAGTTTTTCCTTGGTAAATATCTAACTACTATGTGTGAATGCTATTGTTATTCTTTTTTATAAAGAATGTGTATACATTTTGCTATTGTTCAAAAATAAAGGTTTAAAACTTACAAAGAATTCTATTAAGCTTGGTGAAATTTTCTCACTTATGCTTTCTTGATTAAGTTTAGATATGAACTTGCACAAAAGAAACCTTGACAACATGGCAAAACTTGAATTTTGGATTACAATAAGGAGAATTAAGATTTTGATCATTCAATCTATAGTGTGATCAAATCCTTGCTCCTTTGTTCCCCAAAATGATCATTCCCATTTTCCTAATTCTATGCACCTTCCTCTTTCTTGTTTGTATCAACATTGACAAATACTTTACAAATCTTGATATGATTCTTTTGGATCCATCACAATGCATTTTTGAGTGGAATTTTCAAGCAATAAGTGTGGCTCATTATCAGGAAACCATCATGACACTGATGAGAAATATGATCTAGTCTCAATGAATAAATAGGTGAGAGATGTTGGGTGAGAAACTAAAAAAACTCAAAAATAGATAAAGAATCCAATAACTATATGCAAATAAATATTCAAAAATTCAAAATAAAGAAGTAATGTAATAAACCTATAAAAAAAAGAAAATCCAATCCTTAAAAACCTAAAAATATTTTGAGAATTCCCCACACCTTTCTTTTTCTCCATCTATTCCCAAGCCCAAGATCCATAATGCATATCCTTTATATGTTTAAAAATGATTCTGTGTTCCTTTATATGTTTAAAAATGATTCTGTGTAAGATCCCAATTTTAGTTAGTTTAAATTGCACTTTTAATATATAAACAAATGCACTATGGACTTATCAAAAACAACTAAAGTATGCATTCTAATAAATTTTAACTCGATGCTTAAAAAAATAATAAAATTTATTAAATTAATATTTTTTTAGATTAATTGATAATAAAAATATTTTTTTTTATATATTTAAATTGCAATTTTAATATATAAACGAATGCCCTATTTTGAAAAAAACCTTGAGACCCTTGCAGGGTATAAACACATACGGACATCAATTATACATTTTCAATAAATTCTTGCTGCATTTAAAAAATAATAATAAAATATATAAAATTAGCCGTCTTTTTTGGAATTTCAATTTAGTAAATTTTATAATTAAATGAATATTCGTAAATTATAACATTTTTATAGTTTAAATGAACATATTTTATTCTATATTTCTTTTATATTTACGCTATTCAATTAAAATAATAAATACCTACCTTTAACTTTCATGAAAAATTTGAATAAATATACTCCTTTCACCTAAAATTAGAAATAGCTCTTCGAATACGTTAATAGCTCATACTACTTTATTCTTTTGTTTTTTTCCCTTCATCACGATGTATTATGGACCCTTGTTTAAGATGTACTATGGACCACCGCCTTCCACCACCCATGGTATATGCTTGTACTATGGACCATCGCCGTCACTTATCTATTAAACATTTACGAAGTACAATTATAGTGGTGGACGAAACTGCATAATGGTTGCCCAAATTGCACCATATCCTCTGGCTAAGTGACAACGATGTCCAACCTCAAGAAGAGTTGTTGTGCATCACGTGGGTGAGCATGATAAGATTTTAAAAAATAAATTAAATAATTTAATTATTATTATTATTATTTTTTAAATTAACAAAATAAAAAAATTAAATTAAAATTAAATATTTAAAATATAATATTTCAATATTAAATATAATTATTTATAATAATAATAAGTTTTAAAATAATTATTATAAAATAATTTTAAAATAATTATTATAAGAAAATTTATAAAGATATTTCAAATATCAAATAATTATCATTTTAATATTTATTTGGTAATATAAAAAATTATAATGGCACAATATAAAATAAATAAATTGTAAAATTATTTCACTGTAAAATAATAAAATTTATATTAATTAAAATCTTAGTGAGGGTAAGAGTATGTGTTTTTTATAAAATATTAAGTAATATATATATATATATATATATATATATATATATATATATATATATTTTAAACTTTAACCATATATTTTATGAAATATATATTTATATTTATATTTTAAGTTTATTATATATAATTGTATTCTATTTTATTTATAGTTTAGTTTATTATTTAAAATTTATAGTTTAATCTATATAAACGTTTTCAAATTTATGTGTTTGTGATAATTATTTTAGTGTTAATAGAGTATATGGTTTGATTTTAATTATTTTGACTCGGGTATATTCTGAAATAAAACCTTCCAATATTTTTGTCGGAGGTTGCAAATAAGGGGGAATTAGACCAAGTATATATTTTCCATTGTCCTTTCATTATCCATGCTTAAACAACCAAAATTGAATATTTCCCTTGACCAATGAGCCATTTCCCAAGGAGGAGGATATTGGGGTTGTTTTCAGTTGGAGGGATGCCCATTATTCCTTTGGATCAGATGTTAATTTTCTTCCGATTCCCTCGTATCCAAGTCAACTAATACTTAATCAAAGGCATAGTAGAAGAAATAAGTCTCTAAGTATGAGAGTTCCCCTAGTTGGGTAGGGACAATCTAAACATAAATTCCTTTCCTCCACTAAATATTTTTTATGAGCTACCTACTTCCACCAATAATTTTGTTCATAAATGAGTCTGCCCTAGGCCAAATTTGTTAAATGATGATCTCTAATACCCAAGCCACCATGAATATTTGGTGTTCTCACCACTACCCAAATGACTAGATTGAATTTTTCGTAATTAGACTTACTTCTTTGGAAAAAAATCTTTTTGATTTATTGAGCCAGTGCCAACTAGATCCTTATCAGTGCTAAAAGAGCTAAAAATTGAAAAAGGGGGAGAACAAAGAGGATTGACTTTATCAAAACTAGGAAACTAGCAGGATTTAATGAGTACATTCCCCATTGTGTAAATTTAACTTTAAATTTAGAATTGAGGGGGAGAAAAAATTGATGGGGAAATATGTTGAGGCTAAGTGGCATCCGTAAATAGTTAAATTTAAACTAAGTTTCTTTAAGAGGGAATCTAAGGTTTCAAAGAAGAAGACCTTGGGTTAGCTTCCTAGTGTTCCAAGTTAATAACTATCTTTTGTTATCATTTATAAGTCATCTTGAAGCAAAGACAAACCCAACATAGAATTAAAACTCAAGGGTATGATAACAAAGGTTCCTATTAACAATAGAGTATCATCAACTAATTGTGAATGATTGATATTTTTAATTTTATGCAAGTATCTAATGCCTAGAAGAGGTTTACGATTCCTCTCATAGTCCAAATTTCTACTCAGTATTATGCCATTAGATTGTACATGATAGGAAGGAGAGGGAAGCCCTTTTTTAAAACCCTAGTGGCTTTGAAAAAACTGTTTGTTCTACCATTTACCATGGAGGAGATATAGTGATCCAGATCTTGGGGGGAGGCCCCCAAGATCTAACAAATTGAAATTGATCTTGGGGAAGAGGCCCCCAATATCTGAAAAATTGAAATGCGAGAAGAAAAAGAGGAGAATTCCCAATAAACAAAACCACAAAGAATTTTTTTATTAAAACGGAGAATAACTGTAAAAGCTACATTGTGGCGGACAACCTGTCCTTTTACAAAATGCGACTTGTTACTTATTGTATTTTTTAGTTACAATACCATGGGTCAATTCCATGGGTGAATGAATACCATGGATGGATGTCACAATACCATGGGCAAATACCATGGGTGGATGTCACTTACAATACCATGGGTGGATAAATAACATGGGTTGATGCCACTTTCCATTTGGACCATTCCTCCCTCCTTAAGAAGTAATGGTCCCCATTGCGTGAAGTTTCCTCCTATGAAGCCTTTGTTGAATATGAAGAGCCACTGAAGAGAAGGGTTTTATATGGTTAACCCATAATCATGATGAACGAAGATCCAAGGATAGAGACACTCTGTAATGCTTATGACCAACTGTGATACTGATAGTGTGCGGCCTAGCAAATGGACTTCGATGAAGTGTGGGTTGTGGATGACCCATAATCATGATGAATGAAGATCCGAGGATAGAGATACCTTGTAATGCTTGTGACCAACTGTGATACTGATAGTGTGCGGCCTAGCAAATGGACGTCGATGAAGTGTGGGTTTGTGGATGACCCATAACCATGGTAAACGAAGATCTGAGGATAGAGATAACCTGTAATGCTTGTGACCAATTGTGATACTAATAGTGTGCGGCCTAGAAAATGGACTTCGATGACAAGGATTTTGTGTGGTTGACCCATAACCGTGATGTTGGTTGTTGATGAAGTAGCAGGTGCCTACGTAGCGTGGGGTGGGAGGGCATCTCTCCAAATAACCCAATCGAATGCTGCTATGCTAAAATTGATGAATGTGAAGCAGGTGCCTACGAAAGTGGGGTGGGAGGGCACGTCTCCAACGGAAACCCGCTCCGAATGCTGCTCCAGAATTAAAATGGACATAACTCGGTCAATATAACTCAGAATATTTATTATAACCTATTTTTGGAAGGAGAAGAACCATTTTGCATCTTCCCATGTGTTGGAAATCCTTATATGGACACTCTAGAATCTCATATTCGTGCTGTAATTTTTCCGCCATCACAAAGTTCTAAAAAGATAGTTGATTTTAAATCAACGATATCTCCCACGTCCGAACTCCGATTCAACCCATTTTTTTTTAAATTGAGTGATTTTTCAAGAGGAGCTCAGATCTATAATCCATTTTCTAAAATTCTGCACAAAAAATTCAAAAAATGATAGGAGAGTCGCCATCCACCAGTTGTCGTCACAAAAATATTTTACAACATAGTTGACTTTAAATCAGCAATATCTCCATCATCCAGACTTTGATTCGACCGAATTTTTTTTTGAATTTTGATATTTTTTCGCAAGGAATAAAGATCTGTTTTTTTTGTAAATATTGCACCCAATGTTTCAGATCTGATCTACAAACTCGCTGCCCAAAAACCAATTCCTACAAAAAAAAAAAAAAAAAATCTTCCTGCTTGGCCCAAGAAAGTGCTTTGTGGAAGTTGCAACGCGTGCTTGAAGTTTGTTGAATATTGCTGCAAAAACTTGAAACTGAAATATGCATGAAACCCTCATTCCAATGGAATCGTAACCTGCTCCAATACCACTGATCCGGATTTAAACAGGAACGCAACAAATTACAGATATAACCATACACACAAAGATGCAGCATAAATAATACTTCATGTCATTACTGTAAAATACTAAAATATGCTTACAAATAGAAATGGAAATAAACTAGCTAGGGCGATGGTAGCATATCTCTGAGAAGAGATGTGGCAGCTACATGCCTCTGAATTGTGTTACAATGAGGCTCGAAAGCCTATTTATTGTTGAGAAACAATGGAAAACCCTAAACATTACACTTTAATTATTTAAAATCTTTTTTTATATATATATTTAAATTACACTTTTAATATATAAACGAATGCCCTCTTTTGAAAAAACCTTGAAACCCTTGCATGGTATAAACACAAACGGACATCAATTATACATTTTCAATAAATACTGGTGCATTTAAAAAAATAATAAAATATATAAAATTAATTGTCTTTTTTTAATTTCAATTTAGTAAATTTTAGCATTTTTATAATTAAATGAATATTCGTAAATTTTAACATTTTTATAAGTAAATGAACATATTTTATTCTAAATTTCTTTTATATTTACGCTATTGAATTAAAATATAAATACCTACCTTTAACTTTCATGAAAATTTGAATAAATATACTCCTTTCACCCTAAAATTAGAAATAGCTCTTCGAATACGTTATTCCTCATACTACTTTATTCTTCTGTTTTTTTGCCTTCTTCACGATGTACTGAGGACCCTTGTTAAACAAGATGTACTATGGACCATCGCCGTCACCCATGGTATATGCTATGTACTACGGCCGTCACCCATGGTATATGCTATGTACTATGGACCATCGCCGTCACTTATCTATTAACATTTACGAAGTACAATGATAGTGGTTGACGAAACTGCCCAACCTCACGAAGACTTGTTGTGCATCACGTGGGTGAGCATGATAAGTTTTTAAAAAATAAATTAAAATTAAATAATTTAATTTTATAATTTTTAAAATTGTTGTTGTTTTTTTTAAGTAAAATTAACAAAACAAAAAAATTTAAATTGAAATTAAATATTTAAAATATAATATTTCAATATTTAATATAATTATATTTAATTCAAAATAATAATAAATTTTAAAATAATTATTATAAGAAAATTTTAAAATAATTATTGTAAAAAAATTTATAAAGATATTTCAAATATTAAATAATTATCATTTTAATATTTATTTGGTAATATAAAAAATTATAATGGCATAATATAAAATAAATAAATTATAAAATTATTTCCCCAAAATTGAAAAATAATAAAATTTACATAATCAAAATCATATATTTTTAGTGAGTGTAAGAGTATGTGCTTTTTAATAAAATATTAAGTAAAAAAAAAGAGAATATGTACACTTCTTTAAACTTTAACCATATATTTTATGAAATATATATTTATATTTATATTTTAAGTTTATTATATATAATTGTATTCTATTTTATTTATAGTTTAGTTTATTATTTAAAGTTTAGAGTTTAATCTATATAAACGTTTTTAAATTTATTTGTTTGTGATCATTATTTTAGTGTTAATAGAGTATATGGCTTGATTTTAAGTCATCATATGAAATTGGTTTTAAAATTCATTATATGTTTAAAAATAAAATAAAATAAATAATGTGTGTATTATATTATACTTGAAGGTCTTTAACTTAATGATGTGGTTGATATCAATAGTATTGGTTAAATTCATTTCAATGCATTTTTTTCAATAATAATATAACAAAATTAGTTTAAATATTGTTTTCAATGCGATGTAATATAAAGCACATCGGGATTTAGATTGATGTTACCCCACAAAAAAGGGAAAAAAGGTGATGTAATGCAAAATTATTTAGTGCATTAATTTTAACGATAACATAATATAAAATAATTAAACAGTACAAGGAAAAATAATTTATTGTGTGAGTGCGTTTTTCTTCTTAATGAATATAACCCTGATAATATCAATTAGATCCTCAATTATGAGATCCAACATAAGCCTAGTGTAGAGACCACCTATTCTAACATCATTATACATATAAATCCACTAGAAAAAGCCTAATAACTAGCAAAATTTAGACACCATAACAGAGGTCAATGGTTCAAATCCCCTACAGGTGTTTACCTCACCAAAAAAATGTGATGTAATATAAAATAATTAAGCGTACTGACTTTAGCAATAACATAAAGTAAATTAATTATACAAATTAGCTTCAACAATAGTACAAGGGAAAATAATTTATTGTGTTCTTTTTTATGAATATAAGCCAAATAATATCTATTGACTCCTTAATTTTGAGGTCTAGCATAAGATTAATGTAGATGCCACTTATTCTAACATCATTATACAAATAAACCCACTAGAACATACCTAATAAATACCAAAATTTAGACAATGTGACAATTAAATTTGATGAGAGGGATCATTTTCCCTATGTTGAGATCCAGATTCCAGAGAGGGGGTAGCATGATTTAAATCCATAGGAAAATCTTGTTCATTAGGGACATAGTTACTAGGAATAATAGAAGGTTGAGTAGCATGTTCATTTTCGTGATGAAGCTCTTTGATTTTGAGTTGAGGACTTCCAATTTCCTCGTTCACTTTCCTAAGTTTCTTCTGTTGTTCCACCATAATTTCCATTGTTAAAGTGAATCTAGAAGTTAATTAGTTATACTTCAGTTGTAGTTGGAGCAATTCTTCCTGAAGACTTAAGATCTCTTGATCAATCCTACAGTGGGGATGTCTTTGAAACATTATTCCCATGACCCAAAGTCTACCCAAATGATCAATTAATTGTAGGAGAAAATATACCAATATATAAACCACAAATTATAGTAGAGATGAATAACTAACATGATATAGGACATTCAACCTTAGAATCCTGATTCCAACAACCCTTTGTGCACTTTCTTTGTATTCCCCTGAAGAAAATTATTTTGACGACAAAGGAGAAAAGCAAGAAAGCTAAGGATCAAAATGGAAACTTACCAACCTAGCAATGAATCTAACCATTAATAAAGTTGGTACCTTCCACCAGTTTATCCTTAGCATAAAAATCAATATCCCATTTTCCATTTTATCCTTCACCCCCATATTGTAATCCTTCCCATACAACTAACAAACTAACTCAAAATACCAATAAATTCCACATCATTTAAATCCATGATCACCGATTTGTTAATCGTAGCTTGCCATGAGATTCCATGGACCTACACACCACTAATTTCCTCTCACCGTTAAGATAGGGAGAAAAATTTACTTTCCATTAGATAGAATCTATCATGCCACTCCCAAAGTTCATCAAGCCAGGGAAATATACGCACATGAGGAGGGCATACTTCATCCCTTTTCTCTCTAAAAAATTATGAGCTTGTTAGTTCCCATAGATCACATATGGAGCCTTATTGTACTCATTTGTTCATGGTGCATCTACCCTCCTATTTACTTGTTTGAACTTTAAATTACCTCTACTTAACATCAACCAAATTCATGTATCTAGCCACATTGTCTCTAAAATGAGAGCACAAATGTGTAATGTTCATTCTCCTTATAAACATAAAATTTAATTATTTAGGTATTGGATTAAAATCCACCCTTTCATTAATATGAAGGGTTCTTGGCTACAAAGTGGCACCCCTATTATCCAAGAGATTAACTTCATGCTTATGTCAAAGAGCATGAAACACTTTCTGTGTGGATAACTTATTTAATAGTGTAAATCCTTTTCAAAATTTTACTTGGACTCAAATCCACTAGATAAGAACCCAGATGGAGATGATTTAAGTTGCTAGAGTCTCCCGCAACAAATAGGTTGTTTAAATTAAGTGAAGAGGCTTGAAACAACCCTTGAAAACTGGTATAAGATTCTTACAAGATTATGCAAGACCCTAGCAAAAGGTTTGTTCCACTTTTCCTTTAGGGTGGATGATCATTTTCTCCACCAATAGCCACCTCGCACTTCACCAACACACATTCTTTCCACCCCTAGGTTATTCTTGGAAGCATCATCAAAACGTAAAACAAATTATCTTTGAGTGGAAATCCATTGCTTGTGTTCTTCAGAAGACATACATGTCTACAAAATTACCAAATTTGATATATTCAAAGAGGGGAGGATCTATATGCTAAGGATTCACCACCATTTTTCTTCCTATGCGTCCAAAAACTAATAAGAGGAAAGTTTTAAATATTTAGTATTGAAATTTTCAATTATAAAAGACAACAACCATCCAATGCCTTCCATAAGCTAAGGTCTCTTCTCTTGGAAGATAGTGTTTTCTCTCCAATAACCTTTTCCAGTAGACTAACTTTGGTAGGGCCAACTAGATTCTTTTGAAGATCTCTTTTCAAATCAATTAGGCTTCAAAAAATTTTGAGATGCAATTTTCCCATATTTGTATGGGTGTTAACTCTTGAAGGGTGTAATTCCATCTCACTAATTTTGAGAAGGATCATTCTAGAAAGAGACGGGAGATGCTTTCCGTAGCTTCTTGACAAAGAACACAATGTGACATGCCATATATTCCTCTCTTTACTATATTTCTAGTAGCTATTTTTTTACGAGATAGTCCAACAAAAGATGTTAACTTTCAGAAGACAATATAGCTGCCAAATATTTTCCAAAATTCTAGCATGAGAAGATCCTTTACTGAAGAGCAGCGTATCGATGTTTGAATGCATACTTTTAAGTACCCCATCCTTTGATGTTTTCCTTATTATTTTGACTCGGGGTACATCCCGAAATAAAACCTTCCAATATCCTTGCCAGAGGTTGAAAATAAGGGGGAATTAGACCAAGTATATGTTTTCCATTGTCCCTTCATTATCCATGCTTAAACAACTAAAATTGAATATTTCCCTTGACCAATGAGCCATTTCCCAAGGAGGAGGATATTGGGGTTGTTTTCAATTGGAGGGATGCCCATTATTCCTTTGGATCAGAGGTTAATTTTCTTCCCATTCCCTCGTATCCAAGTCAACTAATACTTAATCAAACACATAGTAGAAGAAATAAGTCTCTAAGTATGAGAGCCCCCCCAATTGGGTAGGGACAATCTAAACATAAATTCCTTTCCTCCACTAAATATTTTTTTATGAACTACCTACTTCCACCAATAATTTTGTTCATAAATGAGTCTATATAGAAGTTTGGTGCCCTAGGCCAAATTTGTTAAATGAGGATCTCTAATACCCAAGCCACCATGAATATTTGGTGTTCTCACCACTACCTAAATGACTAGATTGAATTTTTCGTGATTAGACTTACCTCCTTGGAAAAAAATATTTTTGATTTATTGAGCCAATGCCAACTAGATCCTTATCAGTGCTAAAAGAGCTAAAAATTGAAAAAAGGGGAGAACAAAGAGGATTGACTTTATCAAAACTAGGAAACTAGTATGATTTAATAAGTGCATTCCCCGTTGTGTAAATTTAACTTTAAATGTAGAATTGAGGGGGAGAAAAAAATGATGGGGAAATATGTTGAGGCTAAGTGGCATGCGTAAATAGTTAAATTCAAACTAAGTTTCTTTAAGAGGGAATCTAAGGTTTCAAAGAAGAAGACCTTGGGTTAGCTTCCTAGTGTTCCAAGTTAATAACTATCTTTTGTTATCATTTATAAGTCATCTTGAAGCAAAGACAAACCCAACATAGAATTAAAACTCAAGGGTATGATAATAGAGGTTCCTACTAACAATAGAGTATCATCAACTAATTGTGAATGATTGATATTTTTAATTTTATGCAAGTATCTAATGCCTAAAAGAGGTTTACGATTCCTCTCATAGTCCAAATTTCTGCTTAGTATTATGCCATTAGATTGTACATAATAGGAAGGAGAGGGAAGCCCTTTTTTAAAACCCTAGTGGCTTTGAAAAAATCGTTTGTTCTACCATTTACCAAGGGGGAGATATAGTGATCTAGATCTTGGGGGGAGGCCCCCAAGATCTAAAAAATTGAAATGGATCTTGGGGGAGAGGCCCCCAATATCTGAAAAATTGAAATGCGAGAAGAAAAAGAGGAGAATTATCAATAAACAAAACCACAAAGAATTTTTTTATTAAAACGGAGAATAACTGTAAAAGCTACTTTGTGGCGGACAACCTGTCCTTTTACAAAATGCGACTTGTTACTTATAGTATTTTTTAGTTACAATACCATGGGTCAATTCCATGGGTGAATGAACACCATGGGTGGATGTCACAGTACCACGGGTCAATTCCATGGGTGAATGAATACCATGGATGGATGTTACAATACCATGGGCAAATACCATGGGTGGATGTCACTTACAATACCATGGGTGGATAAATAACATGGGTTGATGCCACTTTCCATTTGGACCATTCCTCCCTCCTTAAGAAGCAATGGTCCCCATTGCGTGAAGTTCCCTCCTATGAAGCCTTTGTTGAATATGAAGAGCCACTGAAGTGAAGGGTTTTATGTGGTTAACTCATAATCATGATGAACGAAGATCCGATGATAGAGACACCCTATAATGCTTATGACCAACTGTGATACTGATAGTGTGTGGCCTAGCAAATGGACTTCGATGAAGTGTGGGTTTGTGGATGACCCATAATCATCATGAATGAAGATCAGAGGATAGAGATACCCTGCAATTCTTGTGACCAACTATGATACTAATAGTGTGCGGCCTAGCAAATGGACGTCGATGAAGTGTGGGTTTGTGGATGACCCATAACCATGACAAACGAAGATCCGAGGATAGAGATAACCTGTAATGCTTGTGACCAACTGTGATACTAATAGTGTGCGGCCTAGCAAATGGACTTCGATGACAAGGATTTTGTGTGGTTGACCCATAACCGTGATGTTGGTTGTTGATGAAGTAGCAGGTGCCTACATAGCCTGGGGTGGGAGGGCATGTCTCCAAATAACCCAGTCAAATGTTGCTATGCTGAAATTGATGAATGTGAAGCACGTGCTTACTAAAGTGGGGTGGGAGGGCACGTCTCCAATGGAAACTCGCTCTGAATGCTGCTCCAGAATTAAAATGGACATAACTTGGTTAATATAACTCAGAATATTTATTATAACCTGTTTTTGGAAGCAGAAGGACCATTTTGCATCTTCCCATGTGTTGGAAATCCTTATATGGACACTCTAGAATCTCAGATTCGTGCTGTAATTTTTTTCGCCATCACAAAAATTCTAAAAAAATAGTTGATTTTAAATCAACGATATCTCCCACGTCTGAACTTTGATTCAACCCATTTTTTTTTTAAATTGAGTGATTTTTCAAGAGGAGCTCAGATCTATAATCCATCTTATAAAATTCTGCACAAAAACTTTAAAAAATGATAGGAGAGTCGTCATCCACTAGTTGTCGTCACAAAAATATTTTACAACATAGCTGATTTTAAATCAACGATATCTCCCTCATCCAGACTTCGATTCGGCCAATTTTTTTTTTGAATTTTTGTATTTTTTCGCAAGGAATAAAGATCTGTTTTTTTGTAAATATTGCACCAAATGTTTTAGATCTGATCTACAAACTCGCTGCCCAAAAACAAATTCCTGCAAAAAAATGAAAAAAGAAAAATTCTTCCTGCTTGGCCCAAGAAAGTGCTCTGTGGAGGTCGCAGCGCGTGCGTGAAGTTTGTTGAATATTGCTGCAAAAACTTGAAACTGAAATATGCATGAAACCCTCATTCCAATGGAATCGTAACCTGCTCTGATACCACTGATCCCGATTTAAACAGGAACACAACAAATTACAGATATAACCATACACACAAAGATGCAGCATAAATAATACTTCATTTCATTAGTGTAAAATACTGAAATCTGCTTACAAATAGAAATGGAAATAAACTAGCTAGGGCAATTGTAACTTATCTCTGAGAAGAGATGTGGCGGCTACATGCCTCTGAATTGTGTTACAATGAGGCTCGAAGGCCTATTTATTGTTGAGAAACAATGGAAAACCCTAAATATTACACTTTAACTATTTAAAATCATTTTTTTATATATTTAAATTACACTTTTAATATATAAACGAATGCCCTCTTTTGAAAAAAAACCTTAAGACCCTTGCATGGTATAAACACAAACGGACATCAATTATACATTTTCAATAAATTCTTGCTGCATTTAAAAAAATAATAAAATATATAAAATAAATCTTTTTTTAAATTTCAATTTAGTAAATTTTAACATTTTTATAATTAAATGAATATTCGTAAAATTTAACCTTTTTATAATTAAATGAACATATTTTATTCTATATTTCTTTTATATTTACGCTATTCAATTAAAATATAAATACCTACATTTAACTTTCATGAAAAAATTGAATAAATATACTCCTTTCACCTAAAATTAGAAATAGCTCTTCGAATACGTTATTTCTCATACTACTTTATTCTTTTGTTTTTTTCCCTTCATCACGATGTACTATGGACCATCGCCTTCACCCATGGTATATGCTATGTACTATGTACTTATCTATTAACATTTACGAAGTACAATTATAGTGGTGGACGAAACTGCATAATGGTCGCCCAAATTCCACCATATCCTCTGGCTAAGTGACAACAATGTCCAACCTCACGAAGAGTTGTTGTGCATCACGTGGGTGAGCATGATAAGATTTTAAAAAATAAATTAAATAATTTAATTTATTTATTTTTTTAATTAACAAAACAAAACAAAAAAGTTAAATTGAAATTAAATATTTAAAATATAATATTTCAATATTTAATATAATTATATTTAATTCATAATAATAATAGAGTAATAATAAATTTTAAAATAATTATTATAAGATAATTTATAAAGATATTTCAAATATCAAATAATTATCATTTTAATATTTATTTGGTAATATAAAAAGTTATAATGACATAGTATAAAATAAATAAATTATAAAATTATTTCACCAAAATTGAAAAATAATAAAATTTACATAATTAAAATCATATACTTTTAGTGAGTGTAAGAGTATGTGTTTTTTATAAAATATTAAGTCAAAAAAATATGTACACTTTTTAAACTTTAACCATATATTTTATGAAATATATATTTATATTTATATTTTAAGTTTATTATATATAATTGTATTCTATTTTATTTATAGTTTAGTTTATTATTTAAAATTTATAGTTTAATCTATATAAACGTTATCAATTCAAATTTATGTGATTGTGATAATTATTTTAGTGTTAATAGAGTATATGGTTTGATTTTAAGTCATCAATGATATATATGAAATTGGTTTTAAAATTCATTATACCCTTAAAAATAAAATAAAATAAATAATGTGTATATTGTATTATACTTAAAGGCCTTAACTTAATGATGTGGTTGATATCAATAGTACTGGTTAAATTTATTTCAATGTATTGTTAAACTAGTGTATTTATTTCAATAATAATATAATAAAATTAGTTTAAATATTGTTTTCAATGCGATGTAATATACAGCATATTAGGATTTAGATTGATGTTACCCCACAAAAAGGGAAAAAATGTGATGTAATGCAAAATTATTTGGTGCATTGATTTTAACAATAACATAATATAAAATAATTAAATAAATTGGTGTCAACCAGAGTAAAAGGAAAAATAATTTATTGTGTGAGTGTGTTTTTTTCTTAATGAATATAACCCTGATAATATCAATTAGATCCTCAATTATGAGATCCAGCATAAGCCTAGTGTAGAGACCACCTATTCTAACATCATTATACATATAAATCCACTAGAAAAAACCTAATAACTAGCAAAATTTAGACACCATAACAAAGGTCATTGGTTCAAATCCCCTACATGTGTTTACCCCACCAAAAAAATGTGATGTAATATAAAATAATTAAGCGTACCGACTTTAACAATAACATAAAGTAAATTAATTATACAAATTGGCTTCAACAATAGTACAAGGGAAAATAGTTTATTATGTTCTTTTTTATGAATATAAGCCAAATAATATCTATTGACTCCTTAATTTTGAGGTCTAGCATAAGATTAATGTAGATGCCACTTATTCTAACATCATTATAAAAATAAACCCACTAGAACATACCTAATAAATACCAAAATTTAGACATTGTGACAATTAAATTTGATGAGAGGGATCATTTTCCCTATTTTGAGATCCAAATTCCAAAGAGGGGGTAGCATGATTTAAATCCATAGGAAAAACTTGTTCATTAGGGACATAGTTACTAGGAATAATGGAAGGTTGAGTAGCATGTTCATTTTCGTGATGAAGCTCTTTGATTTTGAGTTGAGGACTTCCAATTTCCTCGTTCACTTTCCTAAGTTTCTTCCATTGTTCCACCATAATTTCCATTCTTAAAGTGAATCTAGAAGCTAATTGGTTATACTTCAATTGAAGTTGGAGCAATTCTTCCTGAAGACTTAAGATCTCTTGATCAATCCTACAGTGTGGATATCTTTGAAAAATTATTCACATGACCCAAAGTCTACCCAAATGATCAATTAATTGTAGGAGAAAATCTACCAATATATAAACCACAAATTATAGTAGAGATGAATAACTAACATGATATAACACATTCAACCTTAGAATCCTGTGCACTTGCTTTGTATTCCCTTGAAGAAAATTATTTTGACGACAAAGGAGAAAAGCAAGAAAGCTAAGGATCAAAATGGAAACTTACCAACCTAGCAATGAACCTAACCATTAATAAAGTTGGTACCTTCCACCAGTTTATCCTTAGCATAAAAATCAATATCCCATTTTCCATTTTATCCTTCACCCCCATATTGTAATCCTTCTCATACAACTAACAATCTAACTCAAAATACCAATAAATCCCACATCATTTGACTCCATGATCACCTATTTGTTAATTATAGCTTGCCATGAGATTCCATGGACCTACACACCACTAATTTCCTCTCATCGTTAAGATAGGGAGAAAAATTTACTTTCTGTTAGATAGAATCTATCATGCCACTCTTAAAGTTCATCAAGCCAGGGAAATATACGTACATGAGGAGGGCATACTCCATCCCTATTCTCTCTAAAAAATTATGAGCCTGTTAGTTCCCATAGATCACATATGGAGCATTATTGTAGTCATTTGGTCATGGTGCACCTACCCTCCTCTTTATTTGTTTGAACCTTAAATTCCCTCTACTTAACATCAACCAAATTCATGTATCTAGCCACGTTGTCTCTAAAATGAGAGCACAAATGTGTAATGTTCATTCTCCTTGTAAACATAAAATTTAACTATTTAGGTATTGGATTAAAATCCACCCTTTCATTAATATGAAGGGTGCTTGGCTCCAGAGTGGCACCCCTATTATCCAAGAGATTAACTTCATGCTTACGTCAAAAAGCATGAAACACTTTCTGTGTGGATAACTTATTTAATAGTGTAAATCCTTTTGAAAATTTTACTTAGTCGCAAATCCACTAGATAAGAACCTAGATGGAGATGATTTAAGTTGCTAGAGTCTCCCGCAACAAATAGGTTGTTTAAATTAAGAGAAGAGGCTTGAAACAACTCCTGAAAACTGGTAAAAGATTCTTACTAGATTATGTAAGACACTAGCAAAAGGTTTGTTCGACTTTTCCTTTAGGGTGGATGATCATTTGCTCCACCAATAGCTACCTCGCACCTCACCAACACACACTCTTTCCACCCCTAGGTTATTCTTGGAAGCATCGTCAAAATGTAAAACAAATTATATTTGAGTGGAAATACATTGCTTGTGTTCTTTAGAAGACATACATATATACAAACTTACCAAATTTGATATACTCTGAGAGGGGAGGATCTATGTGTTAAGGCTTCACCACCATTTTCCTTCCTATGCATCCAAAAACTAATAAGAGGAAAGTTTTAAATATTTAGTATTGAAATTTTCAATTAGAAAAGACAACAACCATCCAATGCCTTCCATAAGCTAAGGTCTCTTCTCTTGGAAGATAGTGTTTTCTCTCCAATAACCTTTTCCAGTAGACTAACTTTGGTAGGGCCAACTAGATTCTTTTGAATATCGCTTTTCAAATCAATTAGGCTTCAAAATATTTTGACATGCAATTTTCCCCATATTTGTATGGGTGTTAACTCTTGAAGTGGGTATTTCCATGTCACTAATTTTGAGAAGGATCATTCTAGAAAGAGATGGGAGATGCTTTCAGTAGCTTCTTGACAAAGAATACAATGTGACATGCCATATATTCCTGTCTTTACTATATTTCTAGTAGCTATTTTTTTTTTACGGGATAGTCCAACAAAAGATGTTAACTTTCAGAAGACAATATAGGTGCTAAATATTTTCCAAAATTCTAGCATGCTGAGATCCTTTACCGAAGAAAATCACATCGTACCCGTGTTTGAATGCATACATTTAAGTACCCCACCCTTTGCTGTTTTCCTTATTATTTTGACTCGGGGTACATCCCAAAAGAAAACCTTCCAATATCCTTGCCAGAGGTTGCAAATAAGGGGGAAATTAGACCAAGTATATATTTTACATTGTCTGTTCATTATCCATGTTTAAAGAACCAAAATTGAATATTTCCCTTGACCAATGATCCATTTCCCAATGAAGAGGATATTGGGGTTGTTTTCAGTTTGAGGGATGCCCATTATTCCTTTGGATCAGATGTTAATTTTCTTCCCATTCCCTCGTATCCAAGTCAACTAATACTTAATCAAAGGCATAGTAGAAGAAATAAGTCTCCAAGTATGTAAGCCCCCCCAATTGGGTATGGATAATCTAAACATAAATTCCTTTCCTCCACTAAATATTTTTTATGAACTGCCTACTTCCACCAATAATTTTGTTCATAAATGAGTCTGTATAGAAGTTTGGTGCCCTAGGCCAAATTTGCTAAATGAGGATCTCTAATACCCAAGCCATCATGAATCTTTGGTGTTCTCACCACTACCCAAATGACTAGATTGAATTTTTTTTAATTAGGCTTACCTCCTTGGAAAAAAATCTTTTTGATTTATTGAGCCAGTGCCAACTAGATCCTTATGAGTGCTAAAAGAGCTAAAAATTGAAAAAGGGGGAGAACAAAGAGGATTGACTTTATCAAAACTGGGAAACTGGCAAGATTTAATGAGTGCATTCCCCATTGGGTAATTTTAACTTTAAATTTAGAATTAAGGGGTAGAAAAAAATGATGGGGAAATATGTTGAGGCTAAGTGGCATCCCTAAATAGTTAAATTCAAACTAAGTTTCTTTAAGAGGGAAGCTAAGGTTTCAAAGAAGCAGACCTTGGGCTAGCTTCCTAGTGTTCCAAATTAATAACTATATTTTGTTATCATTTATAAGTCATCTTGAAGCAAAGACAAACCCAACATAGAATTAAAACTCAAGGGTATGATAATAGAGGTTCCTACTAACAATAGAGTATCATCAACTAATTGTTAATGATTTATATTTTTTATTTTATGCAAGTATCTAATGCCTAGAAGAGGTTTACGATTCCTCTCATAGTCCAAATTTCTTCTTAGTATTATGCCATTAGAATGTACATGATAGGAAGGAGAGGGAAGCCCTATTTTAAAACCCTAGTGGCTTTGAAAAAACTGTTTGTTCTACCATTTACCATGGGGGAGATATAGTGATCCAAATCTTGGGTGAGAGCCCCAAGATCTAAAAAATTGAAATGGATCTTGGGGGAAAGGCCCCCAATATCTGAAAAATTGAAATGCAAGAAGAAAAAGAGGAGAATTCCCAATAAAAAAAACCACAAAGAAATTTTTTATTAAAACAGAGAATAACTATAAAAGCTACATTGTGGCAGACAATCTGTCCTTTTATAATATGCGACTTGTTACATATAGTATTTTTCAGTTACAATACCACGGGCCAATTCCATGGTTGAATGAATACCATGGGTGGATGTCACAGTACCACGGGTCAATTCCATGGATGAATGAATACCAAGGGTGGATGTCACAATACCATGGGCAAATACCATGGGTGGATGTCACTTACAATACCATGGCCGGATAAATAACATGGGTTGATGCCATTTTACATTTGGACCATTCCTCCCTCCTTAAGAAGCAATGGTCCCCATTGCGTGAAGTTCCCTCCTATGAAGCCTTTGTTGAATATGAAGAGCCACTAAAGAGAGGGGTTTTATGTGGTTAACCCACAACCATGATGAATGAACATCCAAGGATAGAGACACCCTGTAATGCTTGTGACCATCTATGATACTGATAGTGTGCGGCCTAGAAAATGGACTTCGATGAAGTGTGGGTTTGTGGATGACCCATAACCATGATCAACGAAGATCCGAGGATAGAGATACCCTATAATGCTTGTGACCAACTATGATATTGATAGTGTGCGGCATAGCAAATGGACGATGAAGTGTGGGTTTGTGGATGACCCATAACCATGACAAACGAAGATCTGAGGATAGCAATACCCTGTAATACTTGTGACCAATTGTGATACTAACAGTGTGTAGCCTAGCAAATGGATTTCGATGACAAGGATTTTGTGTGGTTGACCCATAATCGTGATGTTGGTTGTTGATGAAGTAGCACGTGCCTACATATCCTGGGGTGGGAGGGCACGTCTCCAAATAACCCAGTCAAATGCTGCTATGCTGAAATTGATGAATGTGAAGCAAGTGCCTACTAAAGTGGGGTGGGAGGGCACGTCTCCAATGAGAACCCGCTCTAAATGCTGCTCCAGAATTAAAATGGACATAACTCGGTCAATATAACTCAAAATATTTATTATAACCTGTTTTTGGAAGCGGAAGGACCATTTTTCATCTTCTCATGTGTTGGAAATCCTTATATGGACACTCTAGAATCTCATATTTGTGCGGTAATCTTTTTTGTCGTCACAAAAGTTCTGAAAAATAACTAATTTTAAATCAGTGATATCTCCCACATCCGAAATCCGATTTGACCCTTTTTTTTTAAATTGGGTGATTTTTCAAGAGGAGCTCAGATCTACAATCCATTTTCTAAAATTCTGCACAAAAACTTCAAAAAATGATAGGAGAGTCGTCGTCCACCAGTTGTCATCACAAAAATATTCTACAACATAGCTGAATTTAAATCAGCGATATCTCCCTCATCCAGACTTCGATTCGGCCATTTTTTTTTTAATTTTGGTATTTTTTCGCAAGGAATACATATATGTTATTTGTTTTTGTCAATATTGCACCAAATGTTTTAGATCTGATCTGCAAACTCGCCGTCCAAAAACAAATTCCTGAAAAAAAATGAAAAAGGAAAAATTCTTCCTGCTTGGCCCAAGAAAGTGCTTTGTGGAGATCGCAGTGCGTGCCTGAAGTTTGTTGAATATTGCTACAAAAATTTGAAACTAAAATATGCATGAAACCCTCATTCCAATGGAATCGTAACCTGCTTCGATACCATTGATCCAGATTTAAACAGGAACGCAACAAAGTACATATATAATCATACACACAGAGATGCAACATAAATAATACTTCATTTCATTACTGTAAAATACTGAAATATGCTTACAAATAGAAATGGAAATAAACTAGCTAGGGCAATGGTAGCTTATCTCTAAGAAGAGATGTGGCAGCTACATGCCTTTGAACTGTGTTACAATGAGGCTCGAAAGCCTATTTATTGTTGAGAAACAATGGAAAACCCTGAACATCCAAAAACCTAACCCTAGGAGATGAAGCGCCAAACTATGGGCCCGTTTGGGTAAATTGGTACATCAACTTCCCGGGGTCATAACTTTGACATACAATCTCTGTTTGACATGCACAATACCTCGTTAGAAGGATCTATCTGAGCACTACAACTTTGGGAAGAGCAACATCGGTCCATGGACCCATGATGCTCCTAGGTTTCCCAAAAAACGTCGTTTAAGGCCTCAAAATGACTCCAGAAGTTCAGGACCCAAAAAACTACTAAAAATAGTAAACTATGCTACAATTAAGGAAACTGTAACACTGAAAGAAACAATGGTGGGGGTCCTAGTGGAATTGGAGGGTGGCCACAATATCCACCTGGATCATCAAGCATCGACCAGAGAGCAGATTACGATTCCACAGGTCAATTCCATGGGTGAATGAATACCATGGGTGGATGTCACAATACCACGGGTCAATTCCATGGGTGAATGAATAACATGGGTGGATGAATACCATGGGTTGATGCCATTTACTATTCGGATCATTCCTCCCTCCTTAAGGAGCAATGGTCCCCATTGCATGAAGTTCTCTCCTGCGTAGCCTTTGTTGAATATGAAGAGCCACTGAATATAAGGGTTTTATGTGGTTAACCCATAACCATGACGAACGAAGATCTGAGAATAGAGATACCCTGTAATGCTTGTGACCAACTATGATACTGAGAGTGTGCGGCCTAGCAAATGGACTTCGATGAAGTGTGGGTTTGTGGATGACCCATAACCATGATGAACAAAGATCCGAGGATAGAGATAACCTGTAATGCTTGTGACCAACTGTGATACTGACAGTGTGCGGATTAGAAAATGGACTTCGATGAAGTGTGGGTTTGTGGATGACCCATGACCATGACAAACGAAGATTCGAGGATAGAGATACCTTGTAATTCTTATGACCAACTATGATACTAACAGTGTGCGGCCTAGCAAATGGACTTCAATGACAAGGATTTTGTGCGGTTGACCCACAACCGTGATGTTGGTTGTTGATGAACTAGCAGGTTCCTATATAGCCTCGGGTGGGAGGGCACGTCTCCAAAGGGAACCCACTCCGAATGTTGCTCCAGAATTAAAATGGACATAACTCAGTCAATATAACTCAAAATAGTTATTATAACCTATTTTTGGAAATAGAAGGACTATTTTGCATCTTCTCATGTATTGGAAATCCTTATTTGGACACTCTAGAATCTCATATCCGCGCTGCAAATTTTTTGCCGTCAAAAAAGTTCTGAAAAAATAGTTGATTTTAAATCAACGATATCTCCCACATCCAAACTCCGATTCGACCCATTTTTTTTTAAATGGAGAAATTTTTCGAGAGGAGCTCAGATCTATAATCACTTTTATGAAATTATGCACCAAAATTGCAAAAAAAAAAAGATAGGAGAGTCGTCATCCATGAATTTTCGTCATAAACATTTCTGCATCATAGCTGATTTTAAATCAGCGATATCTCCCTCATCTGGACTCCGATTCGGCTGATTTGTTTTCTGAGTTTGGGTATTTTTTAGCAAGGAATCCAGATATGTTATTTATTTTTGTAAATTTTGCACCAATGTTTCAGATCGGATCTGCAAACTCACCACCCAAAAAAATTACTACAAAAAAATGAAAAAAAAAATCTTCCCGCTCGGCCCAAGAAAGTGCTATGTGGAGGTCGTAGCACATGCCTAAAGTTTTCTAAATATTTCTGCAAAAATTTGAAATTGAAAAATGCATTAAACCCCATTCCCATGGAATCTTAACCTACTCTTTGGTCCAATCTCTAGTCAATGCTCGACACCAAACTCACTTAGTCCACAGCCTTCCATCCCCAAACTGATGGCGAGATAGAGGTTGTCAACAAGATGATCATACACATTCTGCGCATGTACAACTCAAGACATCCACGCACATGGGATGAGAGCCTCCCCTATGTTCATCACAGCTATAACTAGGCTCTCCACAGCTCGACTGGCCACAACCCTTTTTCAGGTGCGCTTGGGATTCCAACCATTGTGTCCCATTGATGTGGCCATGCCATTTGCAGCTACTGAGGCAGATTCAACTCATGTCTAGTTCAAAATAGAGAAGGCAAACAACTTCATTGAGTACATCCAACATATTCGCCAGTAGGTCCACAACATTCTAGAGAAATCAAATGCCAAGTACAAGCAGCGACATGATCAATATCGGGTGCCACACAATTTTTAGGTGGGTGATAAAGTCTGATTGCATTTGCAAAAGGAACGCCTTACCGGAGCTTATCGGAAAATAAAACCACTCTGATATGGTCCTACATCATTACCAAGGCTGTGGGAGACAATGCATTTGAGCTTAGTGTTCCCCCATTCCTTGGCCTGCACCCAATGTTCAATGTGGACCGCCTTCCACCATACTTTACACCATTATTAGACACATCCAAAATTACAGAACAACTCACAACAACAGAGTTAAATCCAGATTGCATGGAACAAGCTGCAACTAATTAGATCATGGACACACAAATCAAGCACACTCGCCAGCAGAAGATCCAATTGTATCAAGTTGTTAAAGCAGGCCAACTCCTTCACCATGGCAAGTGGCTCACCAGGGACCAAGTTTAGCAGAAGTTTCCTCATCTCATGGAGGAACTCAATACAACAGGGACCATTGCTTCGTAACGGGGGAGGAATGATCCAAGTGGATATTGGTGGCCACCCGCCAGTTCCACAGGGACCCCCACCATTGTTTTCTTTTAGTTTTTCAGTTTCCTTAATTGTAGCATAGTTTACTATTTTTAGCAGTTTTTCGGGTCCTGAACTTCCAGAGCCGTTTTGAGGCCCTAAACGACATTTTTTTGGGAAAAATGGGAGCAACATGAGTCCATGGACCGATGTTGGTTTCTCTTCCCAAAGCTGTAGTGCTCGGATAGATATTTCTAACGAGGTATTGTGCATGTCAAATGGAGATTGTATGCCAAAGTTACGACCCTGGGAAGTTGATGTACCAATTTACCCAAATGGAGCCCATAGTTTGGCGCTTCATCTCCTAGGGTTAGGTTTTTATATGTTTATGGTTTTTCGTTGTTTCTAAACAATAAATAAGCCTTCGAGCCTCATTGTAACACAGTTCAGAGGCATGTAGCCGCCATATCTCTTCTCACATATAAGCTACCATCGCCCTAGCTAGTTTATTTCCATTTCTGTTTGTAAGCATATTTCAGTGTTTTAAAGTAATGAAATGAAGTATTATTTATGTTGCATCTCTGTGTGTATGGTTATATCTGTAATTTGCTGTGTTCCTATTTAAATTCGGATCATATAGGGACTTTCAATACAAGTAGAAATCCATAGATTAATCTTATCTTCAAACCCTTTTCTTTTAATGAAAAAAAAGAAGGAATTTCTAACATTGTTAAATGCATTTTCCATATATAGCTTGATTATCATGAATTTCTCGTACTTTTTTTGGATTGGATTCCTTCTTGAACAAAAATAATATTGTCCACTATCTATCTTAAAAATCCCCCTTTATTTTCATAGATCAACTTGGATAGTAAGGGTTTAATCGAAAATAAAAAAATCTTGGAAATGATTTTATAAGATACATTATATAGTTAAATGGGATGAGATATTGCAAAGAGAGAAGAGTTTACCTATTTTGGAACTAATGCTAAAATGGAAATGTTGATTCCCATCTTAAATGAATATTTCAATGTACAAAATCAATAATATTGCATAATTAAAACTTGGTTATAGTCTAATGTTTTTGACAAAAATGAGTAGTGAAACCATTAGGTTCCTTATTAGGATCAAATGAGAAAATTATCTTGCATAATTCCTCCTATGAGATGGGTTGCAATCCTCCTTTGTCACCTCCTTAGGAATTTGTTCCATAATTACCTCAATTTCCTCCACATCTCTTAGTCATTTTTCCACATAGAGAACCAAAATGATTAAGGGTTATGTCTTTAATTTTCTCATAGGAGTTTATAGTTGCACCGTTAAATGCAATAGGAGACCAATTTCACTATGGAATTTTTGTCTTAGAAACTCCTTCCTGAGAGGGAGCTACCTCATTTTACTTCCTCTTTGTCCTTTGGCCTACATTTAAAATGTCATCAATAGTTGGCTAGGAACCTCTCTTCTTATCTTTATCTTCTTTCTCATTTCTAGTTTCTATATTGGTTCTGCTTCCAACTATATTATTTTTTCTTCCTTGGCCATCTTATTTCTCAACTTCACATTTTTTTTGGCTGATCTAAAGAAGCAACTATGTGGGTTTTTAAGAGTTGTAGGGGATAGGTAAACCTCCTCCTCTAATTCTAATTCCAATATTTCCTCATTCCTATTCCTTATTGATATTTTCCATAGAAGAGGAATTTTTATTAAGACTCCTTTCTCATTCTTCTTTTTTTGAGTTGCATCAAGATCTTCTTGATGCTACACCTCTCAAGTTTCTCTAGTTTAACCAATGATTCATACATGTTCCATTGCAGATATATCTCTTTCACCTTTCCACTAGAGCATAATTAGGTCTCTAGTTGACCCTGTGAAGGGGATGGGTTTCTTAGATCTATGGCTAGCCCGAGGCCTTTTTGGGGGGCTTTCCTATTTATTATTTACATATTTCCAACATCTACCACTATTCTACCTACTCAGGTTATTTTTTTCTCCTCAACCTTGAGTCAGTTTTTAGCAAAATGGCCATATTCACAACATAATTTGCACTTAAAATGGATTTTATCATAACCCACCTACTGGGTGGAGGGCTAATTATCAATAGTTAATTATACTACTTCCAAAATACCTTTTTATGGATCCACCTTAACACATATTCTAGCACAATCAAACATCGCCTCTTGTGGCTCAACTCGATATATATATATATATATATATATATATATATATATATATATATATATATATATATATATTAACATAATGCATTGTCAATGCTTTTGAGTGTTTCCTCAATCTAAAAATACAAAGGGAGATGAGGCAACACAAACCAGATTGGTGCAATTGAAGGAATATCATTCTTAGGTTTGAAATTTAGTTTCCATTTTTTCATATATATACCTTGTGGCCATATAAAATATGAGTTTCTTTTGGAATCACATCCTTATTAACCTTTTCTTCAAATAAAAAGGCAAAAACCCCATTGATGGCCCTCCGTATCGTTGCAAAAATGCTATAAATCCCAAGGATCTCAGATTTAATTGTAACCCCAAGGTTCATATAGATTTAATATTGGTCTACGTTATCTGTACAATAGGCACTTTCTCTTCCTTTTGCAAACTTTTATGTAGTTGGAAATATCACAATGAAGTCTAGATGTACAAAGATTGAGTTCACTATTGTATGCTACATGAAATATGAAATTATAAGAATAACTTGCTAAAATAAATATAGCACACAAACCTATTCCATTTGCAATAAAGGAAGTCAATCTACTCTATCTACAATGAAATGAAAGCACACCTATTCTAGCTGGCAAGGAAAGAAAACACATTGTTGTTCTAAAAGCTTGTAAACAGTAAACCCTAATTTTGCAGAAAAGACACATATTCTACAAAAAATAAAATAAAGGCATCTACAAGGTCTACCTATAAATTCCTTTCTTAAGGTTCCAGGAGAATTTCAATACATTAAGGAAGGAAAATCATGATTTCGGTGCAAATCTGAGCGAGTTTAGAAGGTGGGTTACAAAATGCTACAAGAGGTAGTCTAGTGAGCAGGTCAACACATAAAAAAGTGAGTTTGGAGGGAAAGGAAGCCAAGGATAAGTTTAAAAATGACAAAAAGGTATCTTTCCAAGCATCACAACAACTTGTTGTAGAGTTAATCTATCCAAATACAAGGCTATAGGATTTATTTTAGCTACAAAACATGGTGTAATGTAGAAATAACAAATAGTGAACAATGGACAAAAAATAAAGAACAAAGAAAGTAAACTAAATGAAAAATGAGAATACTATTTAACTAATGTAACTACTACAAACATTATCATCAAATGCTAAGATAATATACAAGAAAAGACTTCTCATAAACTATCTAAATAACTATGCATGAAAGTAATTTTCAAGAATATTTTGCAAAGATAAACAAATGCATGAACAAAAAATGATACAAGGGAGATATTGAGCACCTAGGGTGGGCCATAACACAAGGAAGCTCACAACCCATAGAAGAAATCTAGATTAAGTGTTGAAATCAAATATCACTTCCATTAACTGAAAAAGTTGCATGCACATGACAAAGTTGCAAAACTTGCTCGAAATCTAAATTTCTCCTATTATTCACATGCTCTACTATACTTTTATTGTTGCTCCTAACAGGCTACTAAAGCCTCTTATTTGTAAAAATGGGGTTCAACTTCCTTGGGGGGGGGACTGTGTTCCCTTCAAAAATCCATAAGAAATGGATTTTCTTTCTTGGGTCACCATGAATCAACAAAAGGAGCATTTACTGTCCTCATCTCATCAAGTTTGGATTATTCTATGGCAGGGATTACGCCTCAGAAATATTTATGACTAAATCTCCTCAAAATCTATGCAAAATCCATTCAAAATCCTACACAATATTCATGTTAGGCACATAAAGTATTGAAAATATCCTTGACTCTCCTAAGAAATCATTAAGTAAGGAAATTGTTGTTAAGTAAAAAATGGTAGGTTCAATATGAGATTTACGTGACTATGATTGTTTAGATGGGTCTTATGTTTTACCTATTTGGGGGGGCCACCATACCCCCTATTAGAACTATTGCTCACCCTTTGAGAAACTTACTCTTATTCCCCTCTTTCCTCTTTCTCATTCATCTCTCTGACAAATTTATTGACATCCCATGTTGAGCTAGAGATGGTTGTGTTTGCTAGGTGAAAACCTACATTTTCTTCAATGGATTGTTATTCCTTGGACTCCTCTTATTTACTTTGATGTTCATGGAGCCTTAATACCAGTGGTGGATTGAACTTGAGCCTAATTCATTAGAATACGAGCCTCTAAATAATCCTCTTGTACAAGGGAGTCTTGGCAAGTGCATCCTGTAATTAGTCAAGAGGGGTATTCTCTGATTTTCATACTGTAGGGAAATGGTTGCCATCTCCATTGGCAATATTGTGATATTTCATATCCTAATAACATGAAAGTGTCTTCAAAGTGGAGGATGGCCTCCACTTTCCTTTGCTTGTAAAATTCCACTACTTTAGGGTCTTCTGTTAGAATGACATGAGTTGAGGTGAGTATCGATGGGTTTGGGTGCTTAGGCCTAATCCACAGTGGCTCTCTTAGCTCCTCATCCATTGTCCTTTCTTCCTCTTCAACTCTAAGCTCCTCATTCCTTAACCATGATTCTAGGGACAACAATTATGGAACCCCCAAATATGGGTTTGGATCCCATATAGTCAAATATGTAAGCACAAGGTTTTGAAGGTAGAATTCAATAACCTTGGCTTTATCCTCAATACTGCATTGTAGGAAAAAATCAATTAACTATCTGGTTTCTTGCAAAGGGATGGTCCCTTTTTATGCAATCACGTTTATCTAAAATTGGCACCATTGTTCTTTCAAAAGTAACCACTAAGCCTTTGAAGTTTTTCTGTTGTAATTTCCTCTAAAGAGAGGTGTTCTATAGTCCCTAAAGTTATTTCCATGGTTGTAATTTTAGTTTCTTTTCTTCTAGCAACCATTCTATCTATTATAATTGGATTTTTAGTTTCTTGTTCTCTTTCTCAAGTTGTTCCCTCCTATTTTCTTCATGTAACCTTAAGAATTCCAATTCTTCTTTCATTTTATTCATATATTCCGCCCTTTTAGCAGTGACGACTACCCCTTTGGATTGGGATATTCTCTCCCACCGGTGAGTTTCTACTTTTACTTTGTTCACCTTGAGTAGAATCTAGGGAACTAAGTGATTAGGAAGTACTCTTCTTGATGTGGATTACTAACTCACTCTAGAGCATGAAAAATCATTTAGCATTCTGTTGTGGCTCAACTCCGATTGGTGGTTGGAAGGAAGAGAGAGGAAACTTCAGAATGTTGTTACATATTCATTGCATAAAAACATACAAAACCAAACACATTATCTAAATAGAGAGAAATAAAATCATAACATAAATCAACTCTCACGCAAAAAATTCTCCTATCCTGATCAATTTACATAGAAATAAACTCAAGGCTTTCTCACATCTTCCTCACCCTCCTGTGAGAAATCTCAGCTAGAACAGGATTTGATACCATGTTAGAATTTTGAAGAGAGCACATTATTACACACACAAATCACACTTCATTATTATGTTTATCACATTAGTTAAATATGACCCTAAGAAATTGGATCTATGACTCAGACATGACACAACTACAACTCATATACATGAAACACCAACTTATAGATTGACACCTTAGGACTCAGAATGACAACTTATAAATCTCATGACACACATGGAAGCATTACTCCCAATACCCTCCCTTAATGCTTACATGTAAAAAATATTGAAAAACACACATTAAAACAACAATAAATTAATCTTTGTCACATTTGTTTGATATGGTCATGACTGGCACTCACATCCAATGTGAAATCTTACTCTTTCTGCTCTTTTCTTCACCACACTTTTGAGCTTCCCACTTGATCCATTTAAGAAATAACCACTTCCAGCCATCTTTGACATACTTTACAGAATTGATGCTTCTTGACCTCCCAGAGCATGATGGGTCAATCTCGATACTAAACCATCCTATGGAACTTCCATCATCTATTTAATCTACGACCCTCTACAGTCTTCATCAGTTATCTAAGACAACAGTCTGGGTAGAGAATGTCTTCAAAATATAATTCTACAACTTGACATTGTATAACTACTGATTCTCCCAGAGCACGACAGGTCACACCAACTTGACATTATTAAGAACAACATGTAACTAATGCTCCTAGAGCATGATGAGTCGCATTAGTCTATTCAATAATTGGCTTGTTCTTTTTGGTTCTGCATCAATTGATTTTTGCACAATATCATAATACAACTTCAACTCACACCACAAACTTGGGCACACGAGTAAACATAAAAAAAAACGCCTTAATAACAATAACCATTCTTTTACATTAACCACCATCCCTAAAGCACATATTCATCAATACATCTTTTTCCCTAGAATGCATTGGTTCGAAACCCCGGAAGTTATGTCAGAAACAAAAGAGAACTCCCACGAGCATAAGAAACACAAAATACGTGAATCAAATGAGACACAACTCACATCCAACAGTTGAGACCCTACTCTTTACTGCCATTGTATTATGAGAAATGAAAATATGTAGCAGAAGTGCAGAAGTTTTAACAAAAAAATTGATCTTTATCGTGTCGTAGCAATTGCCCCAAATGCTTTAACTCATTGCGAAAGAATAAATCCTTGTTGTTTCTCCAGTTTTTGATTGTGTTGTCCGTGGTACACTTATCATAGCCCACATTGTGCTAATTTTTCTGGTACCTAAACGAGATCCAGTCAAGAAGGACAAGGTCCTAACTCTTAACCCAGTCGGTGTAGTTGATGTTGTAGTTCCATCCCCTATTGCCACCAACTATGTGATCCATTGTGAACACATGTTGAACCATCGCCAATATGGCAAGGAGGAGCCATGCCCCAGTTAATCGCTTATTAGCCTCCATTGATTTTGGCTGCAAAATCTGATTCGTGCCCATGTTTAGTAAAATTACATTTTTGTAGAGATTGGAGACATAAATTATTGGACGCTTTTCATAAATAACCCTTTGATCTTTGGCCTATATGTCGATTACTGAAACGCTCCAGAGTGTGAAAAATCATTTGGTGTTCTATTGTGGCTCAACTCTGATTGGTGGCTTGCATGCAGAGAGAGTAAACTTCAGAATCTTGTTTATTCAATCATACAAATCTACAAAACCAATCTCACAGGCACACAAATCTAAACAGATAGAAATAAAATCACGACATAAGTCAAGTCTCACACGACAAATTCTCCTACCTTAATCTATTTACATTACAATAAACTCAAGGCTTTCTCACATCTTCTTGGCCCTCCCTTGAGGAAGTTAAGGCAGAACAAGATCTGATACCACATTATAAATTTAAAGAGAGCACATTATTACACACACAAATCACATTTCATTACATTATTGATCATATTAGTTACATATATAGGATATAGATCACATAATTCGATAAATCTAGATCCTAAGAAAGTGGATCTATGACTGGGACATGACACAACTACAACTCATAGACATAGGAAACAACAACTTCTAGATAGACATTTTGCGACTCACAATGACAAATTCTAAATCATATGACACACATGGAAGCATTAATTCTAATAAGATTACTTAAAAATGAGTTATTGAATGCCAATTCTGAAGATAAAATAATATACATCTAGTAAATATAGGGAAATCAAGATATCTCTCTTTTGATGTTCACATATTCCATCTCATTAGTAGTATTGAACATGTTGATTCATAACTTTTTTATTGCATTCATAATGCCATGTGTTTGACATGGTTATAACTTTGATATCTAATACACTTATTATTTTATCACATTTACAGCCTTTCAACCACTCAGTATATAATTCATGGTATCCCTATTAATATAATAGATAATGGTAGCCAAAATGACAATTAAGAATTAACTATACATCTTTAAGCAATCTGCCAATTTTGTGCAAGCTTGGCCAAACTCATCATAAAGATCATAATGCATATTTTTCCTTAGTCTCACATAAGACTATTTAATGATTATATATAGGATTGAAATGTTGGAAATGTGTTGTATTCTTTACATGGTTATCTCAATGCTATGTATGTTGTGCGAGAGGTAACTTGGGGAGAAGCTCTAAAAAATTGTTGTTTTTTAATTTGTTTTGGCCCTATTTATTGTGTTTGGGGTCTCAAATATCAGTTTAGTGTAAATTATATTATTATTATTATTACTAGGTGCAACATAAGCTCAATTGGTTTTTCTCACTTAAGTTTTTCTTTAGCAAACCTCTAAATACTATGTGTGAACGCTATTGCTATTCCTTAAAAGAAAACGTATGCATTGTGTTATTGTTCAAAAATAAAGGTTTAAAACTTGGCCATATTTTCTAACTAGTATGTTTTTTATTAAGTTTAGATATGAACTTGCATAAAAGGAACCTTGTCACCATCATGAAACCTGAAACTTGGATTACAACAAGGAGAATTAGGATCTTGATCATTCAAACTATGCTGTGATCAAATCCTTACTCCTTTGTTCTCCAAAATGATCATTCCCATTTTCCTAATTCCATGCATCTTAAATATATCCCACTTTTTTACTTCCTTCTTCCCCACTTTTTTACTTCCTTCTTCTGGTTTCTAGCAAAATTGACAAATACTTTGAAATATTTTGAGATTTCCCCTTATCTTTCTTTTTCTCCACATATTCTCAAGCCGAAGATGCAGAATACTCTTAGAGATAATAGAAAAATGAATGTTTTGGATTGTGTGAGTTTCTAGGTGATGTTCTAAAACTTGCTTTTCTATGTGATTGATTTGTAGCTGAGTCATATTATTTAACCTCTAGGTTGTTATATTTATCGAGCCTTATTAATTCCATTACTATATAATCAGGCACTCATGTATTTGGTGTGTTAGTGGGTGCAAGCCTGATTTAATAAAGAGACATTCTATCATTTTTTTAATCTCTATTTGTTTACGGTGGTATTAGAGTTTGTTGGCTGAGATGTGAGAGGCTTGATCCTGGATATGGGTTGTTAAGGTGCGATCTAGGTTGATCAGTTTCATTGAAAGATGGTTTGATCTGATATGTGGTGAAGTGTTTCTTATTTTAAGGTGTTGAAGGTAAGAAACTCATTATTGTTGTCTCGGTGAGAGCTCATTCGATCTGCTATGTGGTGAAGTGTTATTTGTTTTGTGGTGTTGAGGGTAAGCAACCAATTATTATTGTTCTTGTTCTTGTAATCTTGCAGGCTATCGGTGGAGGTTGTATTATGAGGGGCTAAGTGTGCGACCATTTTGTGTTTATTCTAGGATGTTTGTGTGGAAGTATTTAGTACTTGGGCTCTCCTAGATAAAAATACTGTCATTTTTGGTGACACAACCTTGTAATAGAAAGGTCTGTAATGGTCAATCAAAGGTGAAATCTCTAAGTGATTAAAGAGTACTGCAAAATATGTGTTGCTAACTGTGAGATGAGCATGCAGGCTCACGATATGACTGAATCAAGAGTGCTTGAGATTTAACAATATTGCATGAGGTCTCAACACCATCAATTTTATGTAATTGTAGTCAGGGAGGTTTCAAAGCTTGCATAAATATAGTTTTTAGGGCTAGCCAATGAGAAGGAAAAGGTCAGGGAATTCAGTTCTTTCCAAAAGTTGAATATGTCCGAGATCTTAGATATTTGGGCCAGTAAACAGTGCATTAGGGCAGTTTGAAGAGTTAATATGAAATCATGTACTTACAATGTTTAGACTCCTTTGATCATAGAATCCAAATCTATGTAGGTGCCCAATGTTTGACTCAGACTAGTTTCAAGTCCGTGACTAAGTCTTAAAGTCTCCAAGGAAGCTTGTTACCAATGCTTTGGGCTAGTGGAATTAAAGTTAGAAATTCATCTGAAATGCATATCCAAGTTTGTGTTTATTTCACCTCTTCTTAGCTCTTTCTATTGAGGTCATGAAATATCTTTCCGTTGGTGTTTATCTACCTTGTCTGTGCGATGGTTTAAGAGTTCCACTGATGTAAGTGGATGTGAGTCACACGATAAGTGCGTATGAAAGAAGTCGGTGGACGTCGATTGCATTATGAATCCGGACAAAGCTACAGTTTTATGTGGGCCAAGCCGAGATGTTGTCTCATTCTTAACTTTTGTTAGCAGTTCTATTTTGTGTGAATTGTCATTCTCTCCACACCATTTTCAAGACTATCCTTTATATTCACACTATCATTGGTAAAGTATTGTAGTTGTGCACTTTAATTGAAAACACAAGATTTACAGTGAGAAAATGTTGAAGTAGTTATACATTTTGTTTTAATGTGTGGTCGAGAGGCTACGATTGAAAAAAAAGGGAGAACATAAGCCTAACTTGCGTGGTGAGATTAGTGGTGAGATCAACATTGCAAATATATATTGGATTAGATTAATTTAATTAGGTGATTTTTGTCAGTAGATGTGCAATCCAACATAATTTAATTTAGATATGGTGTGAGTATGGATGTGCCCCAGATTTAATTGTGGACAAAGAAATTGAAGAATATAGGAGAATTCACAACAATTTTAGGTTAGCAAAGAAGACTTAAATAGTTTCAGAGAGAACTCAAACTAATCAGGAGAATGAATTAAAGGGCATAGGCAACATATTTTGTAGAAAATATGGAGTGTTTTCAATTGTCGCTGAGGAACCTATACCTAGTGAAGAAAATAATTAAAATGAAGACATGGAATAGATAAATGAAGATGAAGAGAAAATCAAGCTTAATAAAGATAAAGATATAGTTGATGAATTGTTGGAAGTTTGACAACTAATTATGTAAATTTGGGTAAAATGTAACAAGTTAGTTTTATACCGAATCATCGGTTATGTAACTGAGGAGGCACATATAAAACCAAATGAATGCCTGCACTATTGTATAGAGAATCATTATTGATTGAATAGAGATTCCAATCCCTTGCCCCGTGGATGTTTCCTTGACACCTTATCAAGGTTTTACCACATAAATCCTATGTAGTTACTTGTGTGTGTGAATTCAGTTTTCCAATCAGTTATATGCTTTTCTTGGTCAATGTATAGCTAAATGTTTTTCCTTCTTTCCACATTTTCCCTATTCGAACTACAAATGGTATCAGAACCAAGTTAGTTGAGTTTGAGTGAGAAATCTACCTGTGAAGGGAAAAAAAGGGGGATAACCTGTGTTGGATCAAAGCGTAGCGTGACAGCAGTGAGTTTTTTTTTCTGCGTTGACTGTCGTTGGATCAAAGTGTGACAGCACACAGAGGTGTGTTTTGTTTTCTCTGCCTTGACTGTGTGGTGAGGAGGCCATCTGCATTGAAGAGGAGAACTACGCCTGAGTGCTGCGTGTTAAAAACAAACCAGAGCCATCTCTACGTGAAGGCGGGTTCTGGACTTCTTTGCTGTGTGAAGGCGGGTTGTGGACTTATTTGATGTGTGAAGACGTGTATCCACTTGCGTTCATTGTGTTTCTGTGTGGAGAGTAGAAGCTCTATGTGTGGACTTCTTTATTGCGTGAAGGTGAGCAGAAGCTCACTGTTGTGTAGGCTCTGCATTTCCATTGCTGCCTGCGTGAAAGAGAGGAAGTCTGTCTGAGGAAGCCGCCAAACCCCATCTCTGCATGAAGTGATGCCACTATGGTCCAGAACCTGCATTTGAAAGGAGGCCACTGCTCTGTCCAACGTGTTACCAATATTGTCCATCTGAGCAGAGCGTGAAGAGGAATCTGTGTGGCCGAGGGTGGCTGTGTGTCCATTGCTGCCTGCGTGAAAGAGAGGAAGTCTGTGTTGCTGAGGAAACTGCTGCCAAATATGCGTGTGAAGGAACCTGTGTGGAAGATCCCAGTAATTTTTTATAAACAGTCTTTGTTGAAGACAATCTTGTTTACCAAAATATTTGGTTTGGGCTCAAAAACCAGTGGAAGTTCTTTTTTGAAAATTGTCAAAATTGATGAAGAGCAGGGTTTCATTAAGGAAAGAAGAACAAGTTTTATTTTTCAGTAAAATATGTTGAAGGGTTGTTTTGGGGGACTTTTTTTTATATATATAAAAAGCTTTTTGAAGAAAGAAAAAAAATATAAACCCTAGTTGAAACACTGGAGACTGAAACCCTAAAAAAAATGGCCAAGATGTCAAATGCAAAATTCGAGTGGAGAAATTCACTGGCAAGAGCAATTTTGCTCTTTGGAAACTGATAGTTAGGGATCTGCTTGTGCAACAAGGGTTGCATAAGGCATTGGATGGGGAAACTAAGAAACTTGCAACTATGATTGATTCAAACTGGGAGGACTTGGATGCCCGAGCTCTCAGTACCATTAGGTTATGCCTAGAGGATGAGGTTCTCTTCAACATTGTTGAAGAGAGTACATCTTCAAGTTTATGGGAAAAATTGGAAAAACTCTATATGACAAAGTCGTTAACCAATAGAATTTATCTAAAAAGACAACTATACAGTCTTCGAATGAAAGAGGGCTCAAAAGTTGTAGAACATTTGAATGTTTTTAATACACTTACATGCCAATTAACAGATATGGAAGTTAAAATTTAGGAAGAAGATAAAGCCATAACCTTGCTGTGTTCTCTGCCTGAATCATGGAATCACTTTGTAACTTCAATCAGCTTGAGCACTGCTGATTCTTTGAAGTTTGAATCAGTTGTGGGAGCTCTCTTGTCTGATGAAGTACAAAGGAAATCCAGTACTGAAACAGCTGCATCAGAAGCCATGATAGCTAGAGGACGGTCAAAGGAAAGAGAAGAAAAGACAAGGGGGTCTTCTAAATCTAAATCGAAGGGAAAGAAGTGTAAGGCAAAATGTTGGCACTGCAATAAAATTGGACACCTAAAGAAAGACTGTTGGAAACGAAAAGAATCTGATAACCTAAAGAAGGAAGCGAATCAGGTCGATTCAGGTATGATAGACGAAGTTTTATCTACTGAAGAATTATGTATGATAGATGAAACTTCACCAAAATGTAATGTCTCTTAGGGTTTAGAAAGCTGGTTGTTAAACCGTGGTGCTTCTCATCGCATGTGTCCACATAGAAATTGGTTTACTTCATATGCAAATGTAAATGGTAGTTCTGTGTTTATGGGTAATAATGTATCATGTCATATTGTTGGGATGGGAAATATCAGGATTAATAATTTATGATAACACAGTTAGAACATTAACTAGTGTTAGACATGTACCTGATTTGAAGAAAAATTTGATTTCTTTGGGAGTGTTGGATTCGGATGGTTATAAGTTTACAGGTCAGAATGGTGTGCTGAAAGTCTTTAAAGGCGCCCTAGTTGTAATGAAAGCAGAAAAGGTTGGAAATATTTACAGGTTAAAAGGAAGTACTCAGGTTAGTGAAGGAGTGGTTGCATCAGAAAAGGAAGAAGCAGGTACTCGTCTATGGAATCAACGATTGGGTCACATGAGCGAGAAATGTCTTCAGATATTGATGAAACGTAAATCTCTTCCCGATCTGAAATCTTTGAAGTTAGATTTATGTAAACATTGTGTGTATGGAAAACAATGTAAATAGAGATTTAAAACTCGAAATCATAATAGTAAAGACATTTTAGACTATATTCATTTTGATTTGTGGGGACCATCTCCTGTTGTATCATATGGAGGTGCTCTATATTTTTTAACTTTTATTGATGATTTCTCCCGTAAAGTTTGGTCTATATGCTAAAAAGGAAAGTTGATTTATTCAATGTCTTTAAACAATTTAAAGCAATGGTAGAGAAAAGAATAGGCAAATCAATTAAATGTTTAAGAACTGACAATGGTGGTGAATTCACTTCAATAGAATTCGAACAATACTGTAAGAACGAGGGAATTATTAGACACAAAACTGCTATTTATACTCCTCAGCAAAATGGTGTTGCTGAACATATGAATCAGACTCTTATGGAAAGAGCCAGAAGCATGATCAGCAATGCTAACTTGCAAAAGGAGTTGTGGGCAGAAGCAACATCCACTGCTTGTTATTTAGTTAACAAATCACCTTCAGTAGCAATAAATTGTAAAATTCCTGAAGAAGTTTGGACAGGTCAGTCTTGTGATTATTCACGTTTGAGGATATTTGGCTATGATGCTTATTCTCTTATTCATAAAAATCAACGTTCAAAATTAGATCCAAAATCGAAATGTTATGTCTTTGTTGGGTATGACTATGCAGTGAAAGGATACAGGTTGTGGGATCCTACATTACAGAAGATAGTCATTAGTAGAGATGTAACATTTGATTAATCTTCTCTTTTAAAATCAAATGTTGAAAGAATTTAACATGAACAGGTATCGCCAAATCAACAAGTTCAGTTGGAGGCTAGACCTTTCGGTGATAGTCAAAAGGAGGGAGAGACTTCTGGAGAAAAAGGTGTTGAAGATACAAAGGAAGCTGTTGAAGTTTTTGAACCAGTTCAAGTTTCTGAACCAATTCAGTAACTAGTCACTCTAAGAAGGTCTACAAGGGAAAGAAAAGCTCCCAAAAGGTATAAAGATTTTGCTTCATCTTTTGCTTTGATTTCTGAAGATGGGGAACCTTTTTGTTATCAGGAAGAAATAGATGATACAAATAGTGAAAAATGGAAAATGGCTACGAAATAAGAAATGCATTCCTTAGCCAAGAACAATACCTAGGATCTTGTAGAACTTCCTGAAGGGAGAAGTGTTGTTGGATGCAAGTGGGTCTTCAAACTGAAACGAAAAGTTGATGGAAATACACAGAGACAGGAAAAATGGTAAGCTTTGGTTATCATAGCAGAAGTATGTGGATAAAGTACTTGAAAAGTTCTGTATGAACAATGTGAAACTTGTTAATGTTCCATTAGCTTCCCATTTTAATCTTTTTTTCGGTTTTGAGTCCTAGAACAGATGAAGAAAAGCAGTACATGTCTCATGTACCATATGAAAATGTTGTAGGAAACTTAATGTATGTGATGGTATCTACAAGACCTGACATTTCACATGCAGTTGGAGTTGTCAGCAGGTTCATGGCAAATCCAGGTGAAGAACATTGGTGAGCAGTGAAATGGGTGCTTCGATATCTAAGAGGCACAAGTGACCATTACATCATCTTTAGTGGTAGTGAAGGATCAGTCTGTGAATATGTAGATGTTGATTATGCAGGTGATTTGGACAAAAGAAGATCTACTACAGGTTATGTCTTTACTCTTGCAGGTGGAGCAATTAGTTGGATGTCAAAGCTTCAAGAAACAATTGCATTGTCCACTATCGAAGTTGAATATATAGCTGCTTCAAATGCCACTAAAGAAGCAATCTGGTTAAAAGGTCTACTTGATGAGATTGGAAGGACGCAAGAGAAAGTGAATGTACTTTGTGATAGTCAAAGTGCTATTCACTTGGCTACAAATCCTGCTTATCACGGCAGAAACAAGCACATTAATGTAAGGTATCATTTTCTAAGAGGCAGAAGTGACCATTGCATCATCTTTAGTAGTAGTGAAGGATCAGTCTACGGATATGTAGATGCTAATTATGCAGGTGATTTGGACAAAAGAAGATCTACTACAGGTTATGTCTTTACTCTTGCAAGTGGAGCAATTAGTTGGATGTCAAAGCTTCAAGAAACAGTTGCATTGTCCACTACCGAAGCTGAATATATAGCTGCTTCAGATGCCAGTAAAGAAGCAATCTGGTTAAAAGCTCTACTTGATGAGATTGGAAGGACGCAGGAGAAAGTGAATGTACTTTGTGACAGTCAAAGTGCTATTCACTTGGCTACAAATCCTTCTTATCACAACAGAACCAAGCACATTGTTGTAAGGTATCATTTTCTGAGACATCTGATCGATGGCGGAAAAGTATCTCTTCAAAAGGTCCATACGCGGGAGAATTGTGCAGACATATTCACAAAGCTAGTTACAGTAGAGAAGCTGAGATGGTGTTTAGCTTCTCTTGGCTTGTAGAAAAGATGATGAATGGGCATGGGCAAAGGATTAGGAAAATTGTTGTCAAGGTGGAGTTTGTTGGGAGTTTGAAAACTAATTATGTAAATTTGGGTAAAATGTAACAAGTTAGTTTTATACCGAATCATCGATTATGTAACCGAGGAGACACATATAAAATCAAATGAATGACCGCACTATTGTATAGAGAATCATTATTGGTTGAATAGAGATTCCAATCCCTTGTCCCGTGGATGTTTCCTTGACACCCTGTCAAGGTTTTACCACGTAAATCCTGTGTAGTTACTTGTGTGTGTGAATTCAATTTTCTAATCAGTTATATGATTTTCTTGGTCAATGTATAACTAAATGTTTTTCCTTCTTTCCTCATTTTCCCTATTCGAACTACATGAATTAGACAAATTAATGTTTATTCTGTGATATTTCACACGTATGAATTATGCACTTGGGGAAATAAATGAAAAAGTTATTTTGTTCAGCTCATTTATTGTACCTTGTTTAAGAAGGTTTTGTAGATCCTCATGATAAGAGAAGAGATGCATTATCATTATTTATTATTATGTAAGTAGTTGATGATAACATTTTTTCAAGTATTTTATATGAATTTGGTCAAGTAAAAAACACAAAAGTGTTTTGAAATACTCTAGAAATGAAGTACAGTGAAACGGGAAGAAACACTTTGTAATACATTAATACAAATTAGAAGGAGCTTATATGCATGTACCAGAGCTACTAGAAGAAATGGTAAAGAAGGTTGCAAAAGAAGAGAATGAAGGAACAAAGCTAGATCCAACAAGGAAAATTACTGAAGATGAATATGAAGAATGTGAAACAAAGATTGAAGAATTTAAAGTTAAATATGATGATGAACACCTTTTAGATGAGTTGGGTTCAAATGGTGTAGCAAAAGAAGCTCTCCAATAAATTTCCTAGTGGAAGAGTAACCTAGGATGAACAAGATGAAACTGAGTACAAAGATTGTGATGAAGAAATGAATGAAGAATTTTTTTATAAAGCATACTGATATAGGAGAGGAAAAAGAGATGAAGGAAGGGGAAAAACTCTCAACAAAAAGGAAAATGAAAAGAACCCAAACAATGATAATTTTGTAAATATCATAGTAGCAAGGAAGAAAATGGAAGAAGAAGAAGAAGAGGAGAACACACTTGTAATGTCCGTCTACAATCAAGATTTGGAATTTGTTGAAGACAACATGGACAAGGTAAAAAAATGAAAAAAGTAATATAATTTTTTATGTATTGGAGCCCTGGAGAAATGTGTTTTAGTTGTAGCAGGAAGAAAATGGAAGAAGAACAAGAAGAGGAGAACACAATTGTAACGTCCATCTACAATCAAGATTTGGAATTTGTTGAAGAAAACATGGATGAGGTAAAAAATTAGAAAGTAATAGATTTTTTATGTATTGGAGACATGGAGAAAATAAACATTATCACTGATTGATGTGGTAGCCATCTACTAAACAAGACTTAAACTATGAATGGTGGAAGTGAACTTGTTGAAAAAGGAGTTGAAATGAATCGACATCTACCATTTGTAGCAAGAAAAGCGATATGAGAGTTCATGATCTGGAGTAAGAAGAAGAAGAAACAAGTTGAAAGCATCAAAGTTTGGAGCAACAAGTTCAAGAAGAAGTTTCATCAATATATTGTAGCAAAGAAAGTCAAAATGAAATACTTGAACACTTTGTTACAATTTGTAAGCCTTGGTGGGTGGGTTTTTTTTTTTTAATGTTGTGTAGAGGTAAGTTAGGAGTGGAAAATAATTCATTTCTCCATAAGTGGAGACTTAGATATAATAGGTAAATGAATGTTCTATGTTATGTAGAGGTAAGTTGTCAAAAATAATTCATTTCTCCATTAAGAGGAAGACTTAGAGATAATAGAGAAATGGAAGCTCCAGTGAAGATACTCGCCAGGTAATTGATATGGAAGCTGCAGTGAAGAATGGAGTCAAAATGATTGGAAATCAACTAATTCTCCTACCATTTGAGGCTGATATACGCAGGTATTGGTTTGCCACACCCACTTTCAAGGATTTTTGCATTCTGCATCTACATATTCGTTTTAAAATTTTACATGGCCAGAAGATATTGTTCATTTTTTAATAGAATATTGCACGGAATACTATATTGGAAAGTAATATCACGCCAGCAGACACACCTCTAAGTCTTTAGCCACCGAAGAAATTATCTCCCTGAATCTAAATGAACATTAGGATAGTTCGGCTCTCCTCCGAAAACTACCAGCCGGTTTTGTTTGGATTTGTTTTATGAAGATTACAGACTTCATCCAAATCTACAGCTGCTGTCACGATTTCTGGAGGTGTGGTCGACTTCTTGGCGCTGTGAATGCAATTCCTACAGAACCAAATGTTCAGAGAAATGCATCCTGTCCCTTCCCATTCGCAATTGGCTTCCACACATACCAAGAAATTAGTGAAGATGAAATATTTTACGATTCTGCAGTCCCCAAACTAAATTATAAATCAGCCTATGTTGTATATGTGTATATAGATACATACTACCTTGCACATCAATATGATTGTTTTCATTTATTTGGCACCAATCGAAGTATAAATTTACAATAGGGAATGGCTTTTTCTTTGCAATATAACTCTTTATTTTAGATCCTTTTGTGGTTATCCATATATGACATAATGTAGTGAACGGGGAATGCAATGTATGAAACTGGAGGCCTATTAAAATCCAAACATTCAATTCAGTAGATTGGCTACCATGCCTTGGACTTACTCATAATCCAATAATTGTTCAATACCCATTATTGAAGAATCAATATTTTCAATTTTGCGGTTTTCAATAATAGGATAAGATTTAGGCGCATGCGGACTTATAGACAAATGGCAATAGCATAATATTTAAAGGCATTTTAGTCAATAGACGAAATGACAATAGGATAAGATTTAGGGTTGTCGCTTCAGTTCTACGAAGGCTTCCTCGCATTTCTTGGTCCATTCAAATCTCAATAGGAGATAGGATAAGATTCTGATTAATGGCTGAAATGGTAATAGGATGAGATTTGGGTGAATTTTAATAGTAGGTAAAATGATATAATTTTGGTTTCATTTGTGATTTTATTATTTTTTAAAATCAGTTTTTGAATATAAAAAAGTAGATTTGACATTTCAAAAAACAAATTAAATAATTTAATTTATGATTTTTCAAAATATTGTTTTTCATATATATATATATAAATTTAAATTCACTCTCGGCCTGGAGTATGCCGTAAAACTGCTTCTGCTTGGCTAAGAGCTCGTCTTCCTCGGACGTAAGGAAACAGGTTAACGGCCCAAGACCCAGAGGCATCTGGCAGGAGTGAAAGCCTGCTCCCTTACGGACCACCAGCGGGTTATTACAGGTGGCGTGGTTTTCCTTGATAACAGTGATGAGTCAAACCGACATTCGCGGATAGCAGCCAGAGATGGTTGTCCTCACTGTTGGTTTGACATCTGAGTTTGATAGGTTTTGCCACCTTCGGAAAAAAAAAATAAATAAATAAAAAAAAATAATAATAATAAATTTAAATTCACTCACAAAATAAAATAAAAAATAATTTTAATTAAATTATTAATTTTTTTAAATTTTTTTATTTTTAAATAAAAATTTAATATTTAAAATAAAAATTTTCAATATTCACTATAATAATAATAATAATAAATTTTAAATACTAAATTGATAATAATAATAATAATAATAATAAATTTTAAATATTAAATTGATTATAATAATAATAATAATAATAATAAATTTTAAATTTTAAATACTAAATATTAAATTAATTATTATAAGAATTTATAAACATATATCAAATATCAAGTAATTATCATTTTAATATTTATTTGAAAATATAAAAATTATAAATTAATTATAAAATTATTTCACAAAAATATAAAATAATAAAATATACATAAAATTATATACTTTTAGCGAGTCCAAGTGATAAGAGCACATGTTTCTACATAAAATGTTACAAATACACAATAAAAAGGAGAAGGAGTGAGCATGTACATTTAAAGATACAAAATAAAAAGGAGTGACCATGTACATTTCTTTAAAGGAGAGAGTATGTACATTGCTTTAAACATGTAGCAATATATTTTATGCCATGTATATTTTTTTTTATAGTTTAGTTTATTAGGTAAAGTGTATAATTTAGTTTATACAAAGTTTATAAATTCAAATCCATATGGTTGTAATAAATTTTAGTGTTAATAGAATATATGGTTTGATTTTAGGTTATCAATAATATATATGAAATTGGCTTTATTCATTATATATTTAAAAATAAAATAAAATTTATGAGGTGTATATGGTATTATGCTTAAAAGCTTTTAAATTAATGATGCGTTCAATATTAATTTTATTGGTTAAATTCATTTCAATGTATTGTTGAAATAGTATATTTTTTTCAACAATAATATAATAAAATTAGTTTAAATATTGTTTTCAATGGGATGTAATATATATCTCACATGGCTTTATATTGACGTCACCCCACAAAAAAGGAAAAAAATGTCATGTAATATAAAATAATTTGGTGCATTGATTTTAACAATAACATAATGTAAAATAATTAAATAAATTGGTTTCAACCATAGTACAAGGGAAAATAATTTAGTGTGTGATTGGATCTGCAATTATGAGATCTAACATAAGCCTAATGTAGAGACCACCTATTCTAACATCATTATACATATACCACTAAAAAAACCTAATAATTAGCAAAATTTAGACACTATAACAAAGGTCATTGGTTCAATTCCCCTATAGGTGTTTACCCCACAAAAAAAATAATGTGACGTAATATAAAATAATGAAGCATATTGATTTTAACAATAACATAAGGTAAATTAATTAAATAAATTGACTTCAACAATCGTACAAGGGAAAATAATTTATTGTGTGTGTTTTTTTTTTATGAATATAAGTCAGATAATATCTATTGGTTCCTTTATTATGACGTCCAACATAAGACTAATGTAGATATCTCTTATTCTAACGTCATTATATTGATAAACCCACTAGAACATGCCTAATAAATACCAAAATTAGGCACCATGACATCTAGATTTGCTGAGAGGGATCCTTTTCCTTATGTTGAGATCCAAATTCCAAAGAGGGCTTAGCACGATTTAAATCCATAGGAAAACCTTGTTCATTAGGTACATAGTTACTAGGAATAATGGAAGGTTGAGTAGCATGTTCATTGCCTTGATGAAGCTCTTTGATTTGGTGTTGAAGACTTCTAATTTCCTCATTCACTTTCTTAAGTTGCTTCCTTTGTTCCACCATAATTTCCATTGTTAAAGTGAAATTGGAAGCTTGTTGGTTATATTTTAGTTGAAGTTGGAACACTCTTCGTGAAGACTTAGGATCTCTTGAACAATCCTATAGTGGAGATATCTTTGGAACATTATTCCCATGAACCAAAGTGTACCCAAATGATAATTAATTGTAGGAGAAAATATATAAATATATAAACCACAAATTATAGTAGATATGCATAGATAGCATGATATAGCATATCCAGCCGTAGAATCCTAATTCCAACCACCCTCTATGCACTTGCTTTATATTCCCCTAGAGAAAATTAATTTGAAGACAAAGGAGAAAAGCATGTGAGCTAAGGATCAAAATGGAAACTTACCATCCTAACAATGAACCTAAACATTAATCAAATTGGTACCTTCCACCAACCTATCCTTAGCATAAAATCCAATATCCCATTTTCCATTTTATCATTCACCCCCCATAGTGTAATCATTCCCGTATGACTAACAATCTAACTCAAAACACCAATAAATTCCACATCATTTACCTCCATGATCACATATTTGTTAATTTTTATCTTTCCACAAGATTCCATGGACCTACAAACCACTAATTACCTCCGACAGTTAAGATAGGGAGCAAAATTTACTACGCATCAAATAGAATCTATCATGCCACTCCCAAATTTCATCAAACCAAGGAAATAAAGGTACATGAGGAGGGCATACTCCATCCATATTCTCTCTAAAAAATGATGAGCCTATTAGTTCCCATAGATCACATATGGAGCATGATTGTACTCATTTGTTCATGGTGTATCTACTCTCCTCTATACTTGTTTGAACCTTAAATTCCCTTTGCTTAACATTAGCCAAATCCATATAGCTAGCCACATAGTCTCTAAAATGAGAGAGAAAATGTGTAATGTTCATTTCCCTTATAAACATAAACTTTAATTATTTAGGTATTGGATTAAAATCCACCCTTTCATTAATATGAAGGGTGCTTGGCTCCAAAACAATGCCCCTATTATCCAAGAGATTGACTTCTTGGTTATTACTTCAAAGAGCATTAAACCCTTTGTGTGAGGATAACCTATTTAATAGTATAAATCCTTTTGAAAATGTTACTTGGTTTTAAATCCACTAGATAAAAACCCAGATGAAGATGGTTTAACTTTCTAGAGTCTCCCATAACAAATAGGTTGTTTAAATTAAGAGAAGAGGCTTGAAACAACCCCTAATAACTGGTATAATCTTCTTACAAGCTTGTCCAAGACCCTAGGAAAAGGTTTGTTCCACTTTTCCTTTAGGGTGGATGATCACTTCCCCCACCAATACCCAACCCCCACCTCACCAACACACACTCCTTCAACCCAAGGTTATTCTTGGAAGCATCATAAAAACATAAAACAAATTATCTTTGAATGGAAATCCATTACTTGTGTTCTTTAGAGGACATATGTTTCTGCAAACTTACCAAATTTGATATATTATAAGAGGGGAGGATCTATAATCTAAGCCTTAACCTCCATTTTTCTTCCTATGCATCCACACACTGGTAAGTGGAAAGTTTTAAATATTTAGAATTGAAATTTTCAATTAGTAAAGACATCAACCATCCAACGCCTTCCATAAACTAAGACCTCTTCTCCTGGAAGATAGCATTTTTATATCTAATAACCTTTTCTGGTAGATTAACTTTGATAGGGCCAACTAGATTATTTTGAAGTTTGATTTTCAAATGAATGTTCCATTATAGCATTTATATTAGGCTTAAAAAAAAATTGAGATGCAATTTCCCCATATTCATATGGGTGCTAAGTCCTGAAGGGCATAATTCCATGTCACTAATTTTGAGAAGGAGCATTCAAGAAAGAGATGGGAGATTCTTTCACTAGCTTCTTGATAATGAACACAATGTGACCTACCATATATTCCTCCCTTTACTATATTTTCAATAGCTATTTTTTTTGCAGGATAATCCAACAAAAGGTGTTGGCTTTCAGAAGACGATATAGGTGCCACACATTTTCCCAAATTCTAGCATTAGGAGAATTTCCTTTAGAGAAGAGCAACACATCATATCCATGTTTTAATGTATACTTTGAAGTACCTCATACTTTGATGCTTTCCTTATTATTTTGACTCAGGGTACATCCTGAAAGAAAACCTTCCAACATCCTTGCCAAAGGCCGCAAAGAAGGGGGAATTGTCCCAAGTATATATTTTCCATCATCCCTGCATTATCCATGCTTAAACATAAAAAAATGAATATTTCCCTTCACTAATGAGCAATTTCCCAAGGAGGAGGAGATTGGGTTTATTTTCAGTTGGAGGGATTCCCATTATTCCTTTGGACTAGATGTTAATTTTCTTCCCATTCCTTGGGATCCAAGTCAGCTAAGACTTAATAAATGGCATAGTAGAAGAAATAAGTCTCCAAGTATGCATAATGCGATCCCCCCTAATTGGGCAAGGACAATCTAAACATAAATTCCTTTCCTCCACTAAACATTTTTTTTATGAATTGACTACTTCCACCAATAATTCTGTTCATAAATGAGTCTCTATAGGATTTTAGTTCCCTAGGCCAAATTTGTTAAATAAGTATCTCTAATACCCAATCCACCATGAATCTTTGGTGTTCTCACCACTACCCAAATGACTAGGTAGAATTGTTTTTAATTAGACTTACCTCCTTTGAAAATTTTCTTTTTATTTATTGAGGCAGTGCCAACTAGATCCCCATTAGTGCTAAAAGAGCTAAAAATTGAAAAGATGGAGAACAAAGAGGATTGAATTTACCAAAACTAGGAAACTAGTAGGATTTAATGAGTGCACTCCCCATTGTGTAAATTTAACTTTAAATTTGGAAATGAGGGGGAGAAAAAAATGCCGTGGAAATATTTTTAGAGTAAGTGGCATTCATAAATACTTAAATTTAGACCGAGTTTATTTAAGAGGGAATATAAGGGTTCAAATAAGAAGACCTTGGGTTAGCTTCCTACTATTCCAAGTTAATAACTAGTTTTTGTTAGCATTTATGAGCCATCTTGAAGTAGAGACAAACACAACGTATAATTGCACCTAAAGGGTATGATAATAAGGGTTCCTACTAGAAATAGAGTATCATTAGCTAATTTTGAATCATTGATATTTTTAATTCCATGCAAGTATCTAATGCCTAGAAGAGATTTAGGATTCCTCTCATAGTCGAGATTTTTGCTTAATGTTATATGCCATTAGAATGTACATGATAGGAGGGAGCTGGAAGCCCTATTTTAAGACCCTAGTGACTTTGAAAAACCCATTTGGTCAACCATTTACCATGGGGAAGATCGAGGGACCTTCAATACAAGTAGAAATCCATATAATAATCTTAGCTTCAAGCCATTTTTTTACTGACGCAAAATAAAAAAGAATTTCTAACCTTTTTAAATGTGTTTTCCATATCTAGCTTGATTATCATGAATTTTTTGTACTTTTGTTGAAGTAGATTACTTCTTGAACAAAAAAACATTGTCCACTCTCTATCTTTTCTCCATAAATCCTCATTGGTTTTCATAGATCAACTTGGATAGTATAGGGTTTGATCGAAAAGAAAAAACCTTGGAAATGATTTTATAAGATACATTTCATAGTGAAATGGGATGAAATATTGCAAAAAAATATGTGTTTACCTATTTTGTAACTAATGCTAAAATGATAGTGTTGATTCCCATCTTACATTAGTATTTCAATGTAAAAAATCAATAATATTACATAATTAAAACATGGTTATAGGCCAATGTTTTTTTATAAAAATGAGTAGTAAAACCATTATGTTCCTTATTAGAATCAAAAGAGAAAATTGTCTTGCATATTTATTTCTATGAGATGGGTTGCAATCCTCCTTCTTCACCTCCTTAGGAATGTGTTCCATAATTATCTCATTTTCCTCCACATCTCTTAGCCCTTTTTCCTCATAGATAGAACCAAAATGATTAAGGGTTGTGGCCTTAATTTTCTCATAGGAGTTGACAATTGCACCGTTAAACCCAACAGATTTTACATTGTTCTTCCATATCCTCATCTTGGCTTTATTTTCGAAAAAATCATATTTTTTATTCCTATCCTCATATATTAAGTCCTTATGAAGAAGAGTAAACAATTTTTCCTATAATAAAATGTCCTACATAATTGGATTCTACTCCATTTCATGATGGATCTTTTGCAACTGAGATTTGTGCTATAGAACATCATTATTGCTAGCATGATTTTTAACCTTACCCATAATTTAAAGGACCATTTAGTTTCCTTCATTTTCTTCTCCCAAATCGAGGTTATGGATCCCACAATCCATCTAGTCCAAGATTTGGAGACTACTTCAAGAAAAACCAGGATAATTCACCCATTGTGGATTGAAGCTAAATGGGAGAGGTCCATAATCTTGTTTTTGATGAAGAAAAAACAAAATATATCTATGATCTTATCTACTCCAAGCAATATCTTGAAAGGAAAAGAAAAATATTTTCTCCAAGAAATCATTACTCGATGGGAACCTATCCAATCTTACTAAAACATGCCCATGCCCCACTCTCTTGTTTCTTCACACGAATTTAAACTTAGTGAGTTTATGTCAATTATGCCCAAATGAGAGACGAAATCTTGCATCCTTCCCCAAAAGGTACTATTGAATGGGATACCACCTTTTTTCTCCCATGGATGGATGGTGGTATTAAAATTCCCTCCAAGAATACTTCTTTACCAAACATAGACTACCTCAAATTAATAAGGGAGGACGAACAAAGGGATTTTTCTTGATAATAAAGAGGAATATAGATATTGGTAGCACTACATACCTTTTTGGAAGGAAAATGAAGAAGGTGAACTACAACCTAATCAATGGATTTTTATACCTAGACCCATAGAAGAACCTTTAGATCTGACTATTGATGCACCACATCCTCGACATATATTGTTACATCTACTAAGGGTGTCCTTTTCAGAAATTTTGTCTCTTACATAAGGAGGATTTGGGAATTTACTTCTTTAATAAAACTTATTACTTTTAATATTCTCCTTTCACTTCTTATCCCCATACTATTCTAGGAGACCAATTTTATTATGAACTATTTGTCTTAGGAACTCCCTCTTAGGAGGGAGCTACCTCACTTTACTTCCTCGTTTTCCTTTCCCCTCCATTTAAAATATCATCAATGATTGACTAGGAACCTATCTTCTTATCTTTATCTTCTTTCTCATTTCTAATTTTATATTGGTTCCCCTTCCAATTATTTTACTTTTTCTTCCTTAACCATCTTCTTTCTCAACTTCACATTTTATTTTAACTGATCTAAAGAAGAAATTGGGTGGGTTTTGAACAGTTTTAGGGGATACATAAATTTCCTCCTCAAATTCTAATTCCAAGATTTATTCATTCATATTTCTAATTGAGATTTCCTTTAGAAGAGGAATTTTTATTGAGACTCCTTCCTCATTCCTCTTTTTGAGTTGTTTATATAGGATTTTCAAATCTTCTTCATGCTACACCTCTCAAGTTGCTCTAGTTGAACCAATGCTTCATACCTATTCCATTTTAGATCTATCTCTTCCACCTTACCATTAGAGGATAACTAAGTCTTTGGTTGATGCTATGAAAGGGATGTGTCCCTTGGATCTATGGCTATCCCAAGGCATTTTTTGGGGGGCTTTCCTATTTGGTCTTCCAACATCTACCACTATTCTACCTACTCAAGTTTTTTTTCTTTCTCCTCAACCTTGGGCCAATTTCTAGCAGAATGGCCTTAAGTGCAACATACTTTGCACTTGAAAATGATTTTATCATAATCCACCTATTGAGTGGAGGGATAATTATCAATAGTTAATTATACTACTTCCAAAAGGACTTTTTTTTTGGATCCACCTTAACACATATTATAGCATAAGAAAACATCCCCTCTTGTGGCTCAACTTGATCTATATATTTACATAATTCATTGCCAATGATTTTGGGCATTTCCTCATTTTAAAAATTCAAAGGAAGATGAGGAAAAGCAAACTAGATTGACACAATTGAAGAAATATCATTATTAGGGTTGAAATTTGGTTTACATTTTTGCATATATATACCTTGAGTCCATATAAAGTATGTGTTTCTTTTGAAATGACATCCTTATCAAACTTTTCTTCAAATAAAAAGGTAAAAACTCCTTTGATGGCCCTCCATATTGCTGCAACAATGCTACAGCTCCCAAGGGTCTCAACTTTAATTGTCAACCCAAGGTTCATACAAATTCAAGAGGGGTCTGCACTATATGTACAATAGGCACTATCTCTTCCTTTTACTAACTTTTATGTAGGTGGAAATATCATAATGAAGTCTAGATGTACAAAGATTGAGTTGACTATTCTATGCTACAAGAAATATGAAATTGTAAGAAATAACTTGCTTAAATAAGGATAACACACAAACCTATGTCATTTGCAATAAAGTAAGGAAAACTACTATATCTACAATGACATGAAAGAACACCTATTCTAGATTGCAAGGACAAAAAACATATTTTGAGTAAAATCTTCCAAACATAAAACTCTAATTTTGTAGAAAAGACACAGATTCTACAAAAAATTGAATAAAGGAGTATACAAGGTCTATCTACCTCTAAGTTCCTTTATCAACGTTCCAAGAACATTTCAATACATTAACAAAGGAAAATCATGAATTTAGTGCAAATCTAAGCATGTTTAGAAGGCATGTTACAAATTGCTACAAGAGCCTATCTAGCGAGTAGGTGAACACATATAAAATTGAGGTTGGAGGGAAATAGAGCTAAGGAGAAATTTGAATATAACAAAATAGATCTTTCCAAGAATCACAACAACTTTTTGTAGGATTAATCTAACCAAATACAAGGTTGTAGGGTTTCTTGTAGCTACAAAACATGGTATAGTACAAAAATAACAAATAGTGAATGATGGGAAACAAGTAAAGAACACAAAATAATGTGAAATAAATGAAAAATGGGAATACTATTTAACTAATGTAACCGCTACAAATGTTATCATCAAATGCTATGATAATCTACAAGAAAATAATTCTCATAAACTATCTAAATAACTATGCATGAAAGTAAATTTCCAAAATATTTTGCAAAGATAAACAAATGCATGAAAAAAAATGATACAAGGGGGATCTTGAGCACCTAGGGTGGACCCTAATCCAAGGAAGCTCATAGTCCTTAGAATCAATCCATACTAAGCGTTGAAATCAATTATAACTTTCGTTATCTGGAAAAGTTCCTTGTACATGACAAAGTTACAAAAATTGCTAGAAATATAAACTTATCCTATTCTTAACATGCTCTATTATACTTTTATTTCTACTCCTAGTAGGCTACTGAGGCCTCTTATTTATAAAAATGGTTAGGGGTCAAATTCCTTGAGGGGAGGACTGTGTTCCCTTCAAAATTCCATAAGAAATGGATATTATTTCTTGGGTCACCACACAATAGCACGAAGGAGCATTTATTATCCTCATCCAACCAAGTTGGGATTCTTCTATAGCAAGGAGTAGGCCCATAAATATTTCTAGCTAAATCTACTCGAAATCTATGCAAAACCCCTTCAAAATCCTACATAATATTCATGTTAGGCACACAAAGTATGGGTCTTATGTTTTACCTATTTGGGATGCCCATCATACCCCCTACTAGAATTGTTTCTCACCCTTTGAGAAACTTACTCTTCTTCTCCCCTTTTCTCTTTCGCATTCATCTCTCTGACAAATTTATTGACATCCCATGTTGAGCTAGAGTTGGTTGTGTTTACTGGTTGAAAACCTACATTTTCTTCAATGGATTGTTATTCCTTGGACTCCTCTTCATGAATTTTATGTTCATGGATCCCTATTAGTAGTGATGAATTGAGCCTAGGCCCAATCCATTAGAATCCAAGCCTCTAAATAATCCTCTTGTACAATGGAGTCTTGGCAAGTGCATCTTGTAATTAGTCAGGAAAGGGGTATTCTCTAATTTTCGTACTGTAAGGAAATGGTTGACATCTCCTTTGGAAATATTGTGAGCTTTCATCTCCTAATAATATGAAAGTGTCTTCAAAGTGGAGGATGACCTCCATTTTTCTTTTCTTGTAAACTTCTACTACTTTAGGGTCTTCTACTAGAATGACATGAGTTAAGGTGAGTATGGATGGGTTTGGGTGCTTAGGCCTAATCCATAGTGTCTCTCTTAGCTACCCATCCATTGTCCTTTTTTCCTCTTCAACTCTGATCTCCTCATTCCTTAACCATGATTCTAGGGCCAACAATTATGGAACCCTGAAATATGGGTTTGGATCCCATATAGTCAAATATCTAAGAACAAGGTTGTTAAGGTAGAATTCAACAACCTTGCGTTTGTCCTCAATACTGCATTGTAAGAAAAAATCAATGAACTCTATAGTTTCTTGCAAAGGGATGGTACCTTTGTGTGCAATCATGTTTATCTAAAAATTGGCACCATTGTTATTTCAAAAATAATGGCTAAACCTTTGAAGGTTTTTTGTTGTTAATTATCTCTAAAGAGAGGTGTGCTATAGTCCCTAAAGTTATTTCCAAGATTGTAAATTTAGTGTCCTTTTCTTATAGCAACCATTGTGTCTATTATCATTGGATTGTTAGTTTCTTGTTCTCTTTCTCAAGGTGTTCCCTTGTATTTTCTTCATCTAACCTTAAGAATTCCATTTCTTCTTTCATTTTATTCACGACTGACTAAATATGGATAAATGAATTAATACTAAATTAGATACCTAACTATCATTAATGTCATGTATGTATTAAGTCTAGAATATTATGGTAAAATTTAATGAATATACTAAACTAATATTATAATTAATAAACCTATTAATTAATAAAGCATTTAATAAAATCATTAATTAATAAACCCATTTAAAATCCCTAATAAATAAAATCATTTCAAAGAAAAGTGGGTTAATTAAACCCATTTAAAATCACTAATTAAAAAAATCATTAATTGGGAATCGACTCAAATTAATCTAATATGATTTCATGATGGTAAATAAATTTCATAAAGGGTGATCAGTTTAATGATGTTAGATATATTAAATCCAAGAGGCGGTCAATTTAATGGATGTAGGTGTCATTAAAATCCAAGGGGCAGATGACTGCATAAGAGGATAAAGGCCCATACATCATGATGTCAGGGTAATGGACTAAGTTAATCAATTTTCATGAGGCATTGAGGAGATTTCTTACTGAGGAGGGAATCTCTCCAATAAAGGAAGGCGATATGGAGAAGAAGGGGTTTCTTTCTTGGGTTCATGGATGGGAGGCAAAAGGACGGTGAAGAGAGAAAGTGATGGATCGAACCTAAGGGATGATTCAGGGGCACTATTCTTAGAGTTTTGGGCATGGGGGCTAGAAGTCTTCAATCTTGAAGTCTTCTTGGTTTGGGAGCCAAAGAGGCTAATCCTAGATAGGAAGTGAGGAATTGATTGGTTTGGTAACAGAAGTAGAGGACTCATATTTTCCACAGAGAAACATCAGATAGGGATTGACATCAGACGGGAAAACCAGGTATGTACATGTATGAATTTGATAGATATTACGTAAAATTTTGCTTCTTCGATAGGAATTATAGATATAGACCCTACAAAAATCGACATGAAAATCACTAGCATTTAAAAAATAAATCATTACTTAATACATATAAAAAAAAAAAAGTGTAAAAAATATGCTCCAAAAAAAAGGTTGATGTTACATTAACACTTTTAAAAATTGGTATGAAAATCATGATTTTTCATTACTTCTAAAAAAGTGAAAACTCAAGACAATTCTTGTTAAGTTGGCAACTTTGTTTGAAGTGGTTGTTAAATTCCTCAATATCTTGGTGTCTTATTTCCTATACCCATCATCTCATAACAAAATTTCCAGCAGTAGCATAAAGTATTTCTATCATACATACTTGAAAGGTCTTGTTTTATACAAATTTATGTTTTTAATAGATTTCAGACATTTTCCTAATAGGTTGGTGTAATGCATTATTTTGGAGTTTTGGTCCTCGTCGCCCCTAATGACAATATTAAACAAAGAATCTATCATAAATTGTCATTTGTCACATGATACTTCTCCATATGGGGAGTTCACAAAGAAAATTATTAGCACATCCTCTAATACTCGATATCCCCATAAATCAGACCATTTACTAATAATAAAGGGGGTAAATATTGACAAAAATGCTTCCCATCATCAAGGTCAAACTGATTGTGTTTTTCACATGGTTCTGGTGTTATCCAAATTTTCAGTGTTATTTCAAGTCTTGTTATAAAGTGTAAGCTTTTGAATTTGTGGGCATGGTAACATGAAGGTTGCTAGGAAAAAGAAATATGACATCCTCCATGTTTGGACCAAAGGAAGTGGCTAATATGATACTCTAAATGTATTATGCTTGTACAACATAGTTGTGATAATTTTGGTAAAGGAAGTTCTTGGTTCAATATATTGTTGTAAAAGCACGAACATAAATAATAGATCAAAATTTAAGAAAGCATATTGGACCAATGTCTCTTGGAAGTTGGTGCCTACAAATCATAGGGGATTAATGTCTCTTATAGGTTGGTTCCTACAAATTATTGTAACTATATGTTTTTGCTTACAAATTATTGTAATAGTAGGTTAGTTCCTACAAAGAATCATGATTTAAAGAAGGTTTGTGGTTTTCTCTTTAAAGAGTTTCCATATATATCTTGTGTTTATTTTTTAGTTTATGAGATTGATTAATTATGGTGTTTTAAATGTTTAAATATGTAAAAAAAATGTATTATACTGATTCACCCCCCTTAGTATAATTGTGAAGCCAATAATTTGAATCATAGTTTGTTCCTTTGGAAGTAGCCTAACATCGAGAAGGTGTATCTGGAAGGGATCAATGACTAGTTAGGATGGTTCTTTCTCATGCAAAGTCCCACTATTTGATGGGATAAACTATGTCTTATTGTATATTAAAATGAGGGCCTAATTTATGTCTCTTGTTGTTGACATTTGGCTATCTGTCAAGGATCGTTATCAAGTTCCAACAATCCCCCCAACTAACCAAGATGATAAAAGGTCCTATGTAAGCAATGTAAAAGTAATGAATATCATTTTGTATGGCCCAGAATAATCATAATTTGTCAAGGTAATGTAGTGTAAGTTTGCAGAAACCATTTGTGATAAGCTTCAAAGTAGCTATGAAGGAGATGCAAAGGTAAATAGAGCAAAGATTCAAACTCACAGAGGATGATTTGAGAGTTTAAAGATGGATGAAGATGAAAACATTACAACCTTATATCTTCATGTAGATAAGAATGATAATACTATTAGAAGCCTTGATGAAAATATAATGGAATCAATAATTGTTTAGAAAGCGTTAATATCTCTTCGCTTGAAGTTTAACGCAAAAGTTTCAGCCATTCAAAAAATGAAAGATTTGGGAAATTTGAAGATGGATGAACTTCATGGAATCCTTACTACATATTAAATGAGAACTGAAAAGGAGAAGTCAAGATTATAAGAAGCAACTTTCAAAGAAAGAAACAAGACAAAATGACACAAAACTCATTATTTCTCCCACTATGACTCGGTTGAAGAAGAAGCTCAAGTTGTAGGAAAAATGAAAAGTGGATTTGGCAAATTCAAAGATAAGCTTCCATTCAAATGCTTCAAATGTGGTAATATTTGTCATTATGTTACTCAATTTCTATGTACAAAAATGGAGGGCAATGAATATAAGAATAAAACCAAATCTTATAAACATAAGAGGGGAAAATAACTTAACAAGATTTCTTTTTATTCCAAAAAGGATAATAGTTCATCAAAAGAAACCTAAATACCTACCACACTTAATATAGAACCATTATTAATGTAAGTAACTTAAAAAAAATATCGCATAACTATTTTTGTAAATAATTAAGAGGCAAATGAACTCCAAAATTTATAAGATCTTATCTTTAAGTGACATTTATATTAAGACTATAAAAAACATTAATCGAAATTTAAAATGATACAAAAATAGAATAATTTGATTCCTCTCTATGTGTAAAAAAATAAAAATGGATTTAAATTATTTAATAAAAATTAAAATAATTTAAAATATATAAATGTTCCATGATAAAATTATGTAATCAATTAAAATATAAAATAAATATTATACAATAATACAATAGATTGCAATAACTAATTTTTTTTTAAGAAGAATGGTGAAAAGTTCTAAAATAAAGATTTAAAATTTATAGAAATTCGATTTTTTATAAAAGAATTTTTATTTTGAATTTTAAAATAAAGTTTTAAAATTTATTCATAATTTTTGAAATATTTGATATTTTCGGTATTTCATTTATCATCCAACACCAAGCTTTTATTCTCGGAAATAAATGAAAAAAGAATAAAAAGAAAAGAAAAACTAAGTTAAAAAAATAAATATGGGAAAGGAAAAATTCTAATAGTGTTGATTAAATTCTTAAAATATATTATAATATAAAATTATCAACAATATTCTTAAAATATATTATAATATAAAATTAAGATTAAAGAGAAGTGGAAAAAATAAAAAAAATAAAGGGAAGAAGTATAATATAATAAGAAATTAATAAAAGGAGGAGGAGGATAGGGCAGGGTTGTTAGAGGGAAAATGGGTGACAAATTTTGTTAATATAACTAAATCATAACTACAATTAAATAATAAAAGATTAAAGAAAGTGGATTGGCAGGGGAGGAGGGAGGAATGTAGGTGTTGTTTGCATGGTGTTTATCAAGAAGGATTTAGTGGTTAGGTAATGAATAATGATATTTTAATATTATATAAGGTTATAACTATTTTTATGATTGAATTTTGTAAAAAGCTTCAACAAGGATTTATTTTGTTAATATAACTAAATCATAGCTACAATTAAATAATAAAAGATTAAAGAAAGTGGATTGGCAGGGGAGGAGGGAGGAATGTAGGTGTTGTTTGCATGGGGTTTATCAAGAAGGATTTAGTGGTTAGGTAATGAATAATGATATTTTAATATTATATAAGGTTATAACTATTTTTATGATTGAATTTTGTAAAAAGCTTCAACAAGGATTTAGTGGTTAGGTAATGGATAACGAGATTTTAATATTATATAAGGTTATAGCTATTTTTATGATTAAATTTTGTAGAAGGTTTTATGAATGATGTGAGAAGTGTAGTTTGGAATTGAGACTAAGATTTTAGTTTGGTCAAAATAAATGAAATGTTTTAATTTTAAAGAGTATATGACAATCACATATTTGTATATGTGATTGTGGGTTTTATCAATAATATGTTCTTTGAGCTGGATTTTGAATGTGGCTAGTTTGACCAATGTAAGATTTGTTACAAGAGCGAATTTAGTAGACATTTGATCCAACATAGTGTTTGACTTGTCGACAAAATAGAGCAATTGTTTGAGATTTTTACAAGGTTTAAAGAGGATTTTAATATTTGTTTTAGAAAATATTTTAGATACAAGATTAATGGTTCCTCGGATATATGGAAATAAAATGAGTTTTCGAGACATGTATGCGATGGAAATTTTAAATTTAGGATTTTCAACCCACGAAATGTTTTGCTAATTTGAGAATAGAGTAACCATTGGCCATCACGACTTTAACCAAATGAGCTTTCTATTTCTCCATGAACTGATGATCCAAAATTTGAATTCCCGAGTAATAAGATTTTTTAATACAATGGAATTTTTGGTTGGGCGATGATTAGATTGGTCATGAAAGTATTGATTGTTACAAGGTTTCTTTCCATAAACATGGTGGGTGAGGGAACCATCTAGAAGATGAGAGACGAGAACATCCAAAAAGGGAAGGGTTTGTAAATTTTTTGGTAGCATCGGATGTGCTCTAGCCATGAAAATTGGTGGAGAGGCTAAGGCATATGAGATCTCCAAGACCCAGAAATCGTTTGGGGAATTTCCACCCAGATGGAGAGATATTAAAATAATTAATATTTGTAATGAGAACCTAAGTCTAAACTTAGTAAAATTAAAATATTAATGTGTATTAATATAATATGGGTGAGAATGTTCTAAATAACAAGGATCAAACCAAATATAATCTTCGTCCTTGATTAGGGACTTAATCTCGACCATTGAATAGTCAACAGGAAAAGTATATGAGGACACTTGAGGGTGAGTTGGAGATACACCAAGTTGATCAAGAGTTCGATCTTCTGGGGCAGGGTTTGCTGAGAAATCGAGTTAGTGATCCATTTCAATGAGGGGCAGTTCGACAGAAGGCCAAGAATATGTATCAGATAGGTAGATAGAGTGTTAGAGAGACATCACAGAGCCTTGGAAGGTTGACGCAGAGGCAACCGGGATTGACATAGAGGCTGAGGAGGCTAGCGCGGGTGATGCAAAGGGCCAAGAGGCTGACCAAAAGGGCCAAGAGGCTGACGTAGAGGCAACAGAGGCTAGCAGAGTTGACACTGGGTTGAAGAGGCAACATTCAGGAACTTTCATGGGGCAGACTGGGAGCTAAGAGCCAAACATAGAGCAGAAGAGGGTGACACATTCCTTAGAGGGTGATGCAGTTCTAGAGAGAAGCTTGGAGCAAATTTTATTGTCCAGCTAAGGAACTATCGAAGTTTCTATGGGATTAATCATCTGATTACTGATCAACCGAATATTTGTCTCCGAGGAGAGGTACTTCTACCTAGGAAACTATCTTAAGGGTGAGCCATCTTTGGCACCCTAATTGTATTCAGAAAATTACATAATAATAAAACCCTCATATCCACTTCACTAGTTTTCCTGCATTGTGTTTTTCCGGCGACGATTGTCCAAAAATAACAGTGTCCCTTGTGTGATTGTCTCAGTTATTTTAGTTGTTAATCTTTATATGTGTTAAGGTTGCATTTGTGTTTATTTCAGTATTTATATTTATAAATAACTTGTTAATGGAAAGAACAAGCAGGAGATAATAAACCAGATAATGCAGGAGGGATTTCTGATGTGTCAGACTTAGAAATTTCAATAGGGTTTTATCTTTTTATTGACAACCTCCAATCACACTCACGCCTTTGGTCATTTTCTTGCTCATAAAGTTCAATCCTTCATCGGAAAAATTTCCTCATTCATTAAAGAATCCTTTGAATTCATAAAAAAAACTAAGGACCTTCACCTTGGCGAACAGGAAATTATGTTCAGTTTTAGTGGTATCTTTATTCACCAAAATTATAGTTTCTGAAGTTATCAATCTTATCTCTAAATTAGTTGACTCAAAATTTCCTCAATTTCATTCAAATTTGTCTTTCTCCTACTTTTTGTTCATTCAAAGGGACTTATTATGAACAAATAGAAGGTATAGCGATGGGATCCTTCTTATCTCCCGTCGTCACTAATATTTTGTACAACACTTCGAGACTTTTAAACTCTTCGCATATTACACCAAAATGTTGGTATCATTTCGTAGATGGAACCTTCGTCATTGGGCCTCATCCCTAGTCCTTCCTTATCTCCTCTTTTAACCATTTGAACAATATTTCACCCTTAATTCAATTTACTATGGAAATGGGAAAGATGGCTCTTTATATAAAAAAAATCACACTAAAGGATACCTTCATGCCTAATCTCATCATTACCCAACCCAAAATTCCATTGTTTTGAAAAATCTTATTATTTGGATCATTCGAATTTCTACTCCTCAGTTCTTAAAGAAGCTTATTTGACTAAAGTCGTGATGAATAATGGTTACTCTAGCTCCCAAATTAACAAACCATTTCATAGGGTTCAAAATCCTAAATTTAAAATGTCCACCCCACCGCTGCCATACGTACAAGGCACCACTAATATAGTCTCCAAAATTTTGTCTATAAAGAATATAAAAATCTTATTTAAGCCCTACAAAACTCTTAAATATTTACTCTATTTGATCAAGGACAAGTTATATCCTATGTTGGCATTGAGGATTCACTAAATTCCTTGCTTGAGTGGCAAATCATACAGTGAACAAACAAGGCGCACATTTAAAGCCTATCTTAAACGAAATATTTCTTACAGAAACCACATGGAGATCTAAATTTTTGTTTACTAAGTATTCTTTTAAATAAATAAAAAAACATTTTTTTAAACCAAATAATCTATTGGCTTATACTCCCTACTACACTTACATCATTCTTAAAGCCCTAGGAATTAAAGAGCACCAAAATAACTTTAATCACAAAGATGACTATAAACTTAGGGAATTATAGAAACACATTATTCATCACCTTCCTAAAATTTTATTGCTTGGCCTCCTCTCCAACCCAACCCAACCCTCTATTTCTTTAATCCCTTATTATTTGATCATGGTTATCTATAGTTATATTAAAAAGAAATTCTTTGTAGATTTTTCCATCATCCTCAATCCTTTTTTTTTCATTATATTATGTTTGTTCTCTAACATTTCTCATATTTTTTCTTTTCATTTTAAATCAATGTAATCTTAATTTATTATTATAGTATATTTTAATATAATCAACAATTTTATAAATATAGAAACTTTGCCTAATAAAATGTCCACCGAAAACTTCCAATTTTTCACTTCTCAAATTTACAAGAGTTTATTTGTCTAACCTAGCACCTTATTTAAAGTTTGACCTTACTTAAAGTTTGACTTTGATTTATTTGATGTTTTTTTCTAGACAAATAATTTTAAGCTATTACTAATAATTAATGTTATCTACTAGCCATTTATTATTATTAACAAAAAATATAACAAAATATATTATTTATAAAATTCACTGTTTTTATAGCCGAACTGCCGTCTCTACATCACTCTCTATTTAAGCTTTTACCTAGATCTATCTCTTCATCTTGTCTTAGGATAAACCACACTAGACGTTATCTAAACTAAGGTCTCTACATCACTCTCTATTTAAGCTTTTCTCTAGATCTATCTCTTCATCTTACCACACTAGATGATTTGAAATACCTAGTCAAATTTTTTTCTTACTTTAACTTTTTTCTTACAATAATATCTAAATTAAATTTTAATTATGTATTTTTTAAATTTATATTTTTTTATTCTTTAATTTAATATTTTAATTATTATTATTATTTAATTAATATTATAATACTAAATATTTAAACATTATATTTAAAAAATATTTAATACTTATTTTTTATTTTTTTAACTTTATAATTGTAAAAGGAAATTAGGTCGACTGGTAGCTACCATGTTTAATTTCCATTCTCTCTTGACATGTTAAACATTCATGGACTATGCTAAAAAAATTCAATAAATCAAATCCATCATTATAAAAATAATAAATTGAAAATATTATTATAAAAATAAGAATAAAATCCAGGATTTTATTCTCTCTTGACATGTTAAACATTCATTGATTATGATAAAAAATCACTAAATCAAATCCATCATTAGTTGTCTCGGAGAGCCAAACTGTTTTCTTCGGTAGCTATACCTACCAGACGAGTGCTTGTCAATAGGTCAACTTTCGGTGGCCAAAGGATATGGCGCACTTTGATCGACCACTCCATGGTCACCCACGTGATAGAAAGTAGCTGATGCACTTTGATCGACCACTATAAAGCTTCGTCAGCGGGGCACTTATACTTCTCGAACGCTAATAGGTATGTGACAAATAAAAAGTCAAAAGAACTTATCACTATAAAATAAATGCATGAGTTGTGAAGGTGAAAACATAAATATCATGAAATTGTGAGGTGATAACATAAATATTATTAGTATAGATTTATTTTAAATACAAATTTTAATAGGGATTTTTTTTATGAGTAGATATTATTTAAATATTTTATATAATTATTTTTATTATTTTTAGTTTTAGTTTTTTAAATTTTTTTATTTTGGTTAATATAGTAAAATTTCAATTTTAATGGATGGACAAAATTACACATTATATTGGGGTTGTAGAATATTATTGGAAGGTCACTTTTCACACTACGTTACGAAGGTTACACATCATATTAGGTTATAGAATGCTATTAAGGAAGTGACTCTCGGCACTAGATCACTAGAAGATAACAAAAGTTATTTTCAATTTCAAAGATACATATATATATATATATATTTAAATAGTCTAAAAAATTCATATTTTTTCTTGAAAAATAATAAAAATCCCCACAAAAAAATTGACACCACCATTAATGTTCAAAATTGAAAAGGTCACATCCTTTCCTTGGCCTTTTGACCTATCCTAAAAGTTTAAAAAATTACTTTTAAAAAAAATTAAAATATCAAAATCTGCTAAATTAAATTTTTATATTAAAAAAAAAATTAAAATATAAAAATTTGTTAAATTAATCTTTTATATTTCAAAGAAACAATATTTTTAATAACTCGTCCATTTTTTTTTAACTTTTAAAATTTACCCCTATTTCTATTCCAACAATAAATAAAACATGGCAACAACTCCTTATATTTCTTTCCCGTCGATCTCAGCATTCATTCTTTCTTAACGCAATTTCATTTGCCCAATACCCCATCAAATGCAAATAAATTCATAGGGAGTACGGACTTTTAAATTCCTTAACCACTAGAATTAAAAAAATATAGATTAATGGTTGCTCACCAAACTAATTTATACTATACTCTCTAACCGAAAAGCATTCAAAATCCTGCAAAATTAAAATTATTAATCTAAATTGATTTGACAAATAACTCATCACAAACTATTTATAATGAATAGTTCAAAATCCTGCAAAATTAAAATTATTAATCTAAATTGATTTGACAAATAATTCATCACAAACTATATTTATAATGAATAGTTCAAAATCCTGCTAAATTAAAATTATTAATCTAAATTGATTTGACAAATAACTCATCACAAACTATTTATAATGATTGTCTACAGCATGGACTTTGTCTTGACACAACGTTTTCATATTTGTGAAATAAAATACTTAGAGAATCACATTTATCAATAAAAAAACTAAGGATTAATGTCAAAACCTTCCTGGATAATTTATTTATTTGGTGGATATATAGCCAACTATACTATGTTTTATTTTTTTATTAAAATTAAAAAAATTTAATTTAATTTTTGGATGGTGAATTTCTTAAATTCACAAATGTAAATTGTATAATAATATAATATAAATATATTAAAAATTCATAAATTTATATTAAATAATAAAAAATCATAATTTTATTCAAAAATATATTATATTTCAATCAAACAAATTATTATATTAGTATATAGTATATATTACCGTAGTAATATCATATTATATTATAGTTATTTATAATTAATGAACTAAATTTTTAATTAAAATGATATTAAGTAATAAAAAAACAAAAAATGTTAAATTTAAAGCCCATTAGTCCTTGCAAATTCAGTCTCTTTTTTAAGTCTTCTCACTGCTCCTCCATAACTCAAGTCTTTAGTCGGAAGGTATTCTTTGTTATTTTCCTATCAATTTTGCCTTCTTCAATTTTTCATTTTTAGGTTTAGCTTGGGCTGCAAATATCATTATGATGAATGTTTTGATTTCTTTCACACTATGGAAGAACTTCATTTCCTTTATTGTTGGCATTTCATTGTTCCACTAATGTGCATCTTCTTTGGCTTTTAATGAATAACTAGAATAAAGCTAACTTATCCATCATTCTATAAATTATTTGATGAGATGAATTGGGATAAAAATATGTGGAATGAAAAAATTATCAATTTTTGAGAAAAAAATTATATTTTGTCATTTTTTTTATAAAAAAATTATTTAATATACACTATCAATAAATACAAATTTTTAAATAAGCTTTCATTTTTGAAAAGTTAAACGAATATATGCCCTTACAAATGAAATTAATAACTGAGTCGTCTAAGGAGGTGGCCAAAAGTGGCCGTAATCCGTGCAAAAAATTTCAAAAAATATTGTAGATGCAATGTTTGAATCATGTTTTTGATGGTGGAAATGGATTCAACACATAAAAAACATCTAAAACACCTAAAATTATAAATTTTAACAACTACTTAAATCTACAAAAATGTCTGCCGAATTTTTTAAAATATGACCATAATTTCCATAACTTTCGAGAAAAAAACATAATTTTTAAACTACGAGTAAAATAACAAGTGGCTGAATAATTATATTTCTCATGCAATTATTCCATTTATGATATTTATGATGTGATGTGTGAACCATCCAATTGTGGTATAGCTCTTAGGTTGTACAACTTTTTTGTTGTCACATACCTATTAGCGTTTGACATATACAAGTACTCTCGCTGACGAAGCGGCATGGTAGTGACTCAAGGCAAGAGCTATTTCCAAATCTATTGATCCATTAATGCCCTCCCTTACAGTACCGATCCCTCATCCTTACGTCATTCTACTGTAGCCGCCGTCTTCGTCCCTCACAGTACCCATCATGCATGCATGCATGCTATGGCATGCTACTCCTAGAAAAATCCGGCGACCCGCCTGATCGATGTTTCTGCCCGTCTACGCCTGCCCGCCTCCACTGCAGCTCGCTCTACGCGGTATTAATGGCATTTGATGAGGGTACTTATTCTCGTTTTCAAATTTGAATGCGTCACATTGCACCGCACAGGATATTTGAATACTGGCTTTCAAATTTCCCAGATTGCGTCAAGATTTTCCATGGATTATTGCTTCCGACAGGTACTTTCATTCCATGTTTAGCTTAAATATTTGGATATTAATGGATTTTATTTGTTCTTTCACCCAATTTTGGCTTGATCGTTACATTGGTTATTGTGGATCGTTTTGGCTAACTGTTCTTTGAAGTTATTCTTGCAATTTTCAGGCAAAATTTTGATTCACAATTCCTTTTTTCCTGGTTTGCTTCAATGGATTATTGCTTATGGCATGTATTCCACTTCACTTTAAGCTTAAATCTTTGGGTATTAAAGGTTTTCTTTGCTCTCTAGCCTGAATTGTAAAAAAAATTGTTGATCCCTACACTGGTCGATGTGGATGGTTCTTCAGGAATCCTCCCAGTGAGGTTTAAATTGCTATCCAGAGCCAAATAGGTAAGATTCTTTAACGTACCCATGGTTTTAGGAATCCTCCCAGCAAGGTTTGCATTAGACAGCCCAATACTTTCCAACCCACTTAATTTGTCCCAGAAATCAGGTATCAATCCACCCAATGGATTGCCACTGAGATGAATATCTCTCAAACCTGGCATTCTTCTCAGAAACAATGGAATTCCCCCAGAAAAATTATTATAACTTACATCGATCATCAACAAACCTCCCAACTGCCCCAAACTATCTGGGATAATGCCACTTAATTTATTCAAGCTCACGTCCAGTTTCGACAGCTTCTGAAGTTTTCCAAGCTCTCTAGGAACCTGCCCATCAAGCCTGTTTCTGCTCAAATCCAATATAACCAAATCTTGGAGCTCACCCACATCACTAGTAATCGAACCATTGAACAAATTCCCACTCAAAACAAGCTGTTGAAGTCCTTTGAAACGCCCAATCTCGGCAGGAAGAGCTCCTCCAACATTTGTCCCTGTTAAAATGAGTCTCTTCAGTCTTACCAGATTGCCAATATCAGCGCTCAAGATTCCATACAGAGAAGGATTATCTTGGAAAACGAGCTCTTGAAGATGGCTTCCTAAAGTCCATATATATGGAGGAATAACAGTGAGTTGGGCATCAGAGGTGAAGCATTTGTAGAGGAAAAGCTTCCTCATGAGAGGGAACTTTAAAATCGAATGGCTAAAGGAAGCATTCCTGCCACAGATGGGATTATTGGAGTACTCTAAAACCCATCCAAGATTAATTTCTATAATGTGCCATTCCTTGTCGTCTTTGTCAATGTCGCAAACGATTCCATGAGGCCCACCCATACATAGATTATCTGGATAAGAGGATTTCCAGTTTATTTATGGATTAATGGCTTCTAGGACTTCGTATATTGCTGCTTCTTCATTGTTATCCAGTGCAGGTCCATCATAGTTCTCTGCAAGGGCAAGGGCTATGATTAAACTGAATAGGGCATGCAAAAACGTCGTTCGAATACACATCTTGCAAAGCCTATGATTACGCAAAGTTTAAACACCCTTTTGCTGCAGTACGCACTACAACTGTGATTTCCATGGCTATCTTAGTTCATTTAAGCCTTAAAATGATGCATATTTTTAGGATTTACAAGCTTTAAAGAATCACTGGTCCTGTTCACAGCAAAGGACATGTTTTTTTCCTTCAATTAGCCATGGCCATTGTTCATTTTCCAGATTTCTCTTTATGGTAAAGAGGTCATTATATCACCTTTTTCCCCTCCAAGAATCGCAATTAACAAATAATTAAATATATTTTTTTTAAGTCAAAACACAACCAAAAATTTCACATACATGTTATATCCCACTGCAACATAAATTGAGCAGCTTTAAAATTTCTAGATTGATCAAAATCCCCTAAAAGATGTTACCAAATCAACTACTAAGCATATTGCGTAATCTCGCTAATTAGATAATAGCGTTTGCTGCACTAGAAATTCTAGGCCACAAATCAGCACACTCTTTCCCAATGGGCCTTGTGATGTTGGGTGTGGAGCCTGATTATCTTCTGTATTCAAAGGTATTGCCACATTGGACCCTAGTTCGAAATGGGGCGGCAAGACCGCCCATAAAATATTCGCTACCGGGGGGGGGCGACTGCGACCTTTGGGGAGCCCCCCTCCCCCCCCTGGAGGGGGGTTTCGGGGGCAGCGCCCCCGAAGCTAAGAATAGATGTAAAATTGCCTTGTAAAAGTATAATAATTTCTAGTCAATCTGGGCCATTCATTAGGCGGAGATCTTACGATAGAAGTTATGTTTAATTTAGGGTTTTTTTCCCTAGAAGGCAACCCCTCACTATATATGAGGGAATTATATTGTGTCTATGTAGATCTGTATTCTGAGTGAGAAAGAGAGAGGAGATTGAGAGCGAAGAGGGTGTTACAGCGGATCTGCTATAGATTGTATCTCTTCAGTTTGCTGGATAATATAAAAGGAAGGACTGGTTGTTTCTCCGTGGACGTAGCCCAAACTAGGTGAACCACGTATGTCTATGTCTCTCTTGTTTTATGCGTTTTCTGTGTTTATATTTCTGCAATATTTTATGTGTTCCATTGCTCCGTAATATATAGTTTTCTAACAACTGGTATCAGAGCCGAAGGTCTTTTTGGCCGAACAACTCACAGGAGAGAAGGATTCCTGGTTCAAGTGGGAGCAATGGCGGAAGATGGTAAGTTTAGGGTTGAGAAATTTAACGGCCAAAAATTCTCGTCGTGGAAGATGTAGATGGAATATTATCTATATCAGAAAGATCTGTAACTACCATTGAGTGGAAAAACAAAGATGACAATGGGTATGACAGATGAAGAATGGAACCTTCTCGATAGAAAGGCACTCGGAATAGCCATTGGTTTCCATTCTGCTGTTTTACAAGAACCTTAGCCATTCCAACAATTTTACAGGGTTTATCATCACCCAAATGGACTTGTCCAAAATCTCCTTGAACATAGTCATGAAAGTATTTCTTATCAGGTGTGGCATGGAATGAGGACCCTGAATCTACTACCCAGGAATTAGTAATATTTTCGAAAGAAAGAATCAAAGCATCTTGTAACACCTCACCTGTCACATTTGCTTCATGATTGTTTTCTTGCTGTGCATATCCTTCTTTTCCCTTCCGAGATCTACAGTCTTTCTTTAGGTGTCCTTTCTTTCCACATTTCCAGCAGACTATCTCCGATCTGGACTTGGATCTGCCTTTCCTTGATTTACTGCGATATCCTGAGCTCTTTCCTCTTTCCATTTTTCTTCCCCTAGACTTTGCACTCAAAGCATTACCCAATGTCTCACTGAAGCTTTTCCACCGCATTTCCTCGCTAAGGATAGCACCAACAACATCATCAAACTTTAAAGTACTAGATCCAGAAACAAAGTTACTAATGGCCATTAATAAACCATTCCAACTTTTTTGCAATGAGCACAAGAATAACAGATCCCTAACTTCATCATCAAAGTTTACCCCTACAGAACTTAACTGACTTGTAACAGTATTAAAATCATTTAAATGGTCTGCAATAGATCCACCTTCCGACATCTTCATATTAAATAAGCGCTTCATAAGAAATACCTTATTTGAGGCCGAGGTTTTTTCATATAGTTTTGCCAACGCCTTAATCAAACCCTTCGTCATTGTTTCCTTCGAAATGTTGAAGGCGATCGACGCTGCGAGGCACAACCGTACTAAAGGAGCTAAGTCATGTTCTAGATTTGAAGAAAAATCTGATTTCAACAAGGCAGTTATGCAGTGAAGGTTGTGTGACAACTTTCACAGATAAAGCTTGGAAGGTCACCAAAGGAGCCATGGTAATAGCAAAAGGTGAAAATGTTGGTACATTGTATTTATGCAATGGTATTTCTAACTCTGTTAATGTTTTAACTTCCAAAGGAGTAGATGCAACATTATGGCATCATAGGCTCGAACACATGAGTGAGAAGGGGATGAAGATCCTTCACTCAAGGAATTTGTTTCCAGGTTTGAAGAATGTTGATTTGGACTTCTGTGAGAATTGCATTTATGGAAAACAGAAGAGAGTCAAAATTATTAGAGTTGGGAGAGAAAAGAAGAGTGAAAAATTAGAGCTTGTGCATACAAATGTATGGGGACCTGCTTAGGTATCATCTCTCGGTGGCTTTCGTTATTATGTTACTTTTATTGATGATGCAACTAGAAAAACTTGGATTGATTGTATTAAGAATAAATATGATGTATTTGATACTTTTAAAAAATGGAAAGATTTGGTTGAGATTGAGATAGGAAAGAAATTGAAGTGCCTCAGATCAGACAATGGAGGTGAATATTGCAGAAAAGAGTTTGATAGGTACCATTCAGAGCATGGAATTCGCAGAGAGAAGACAGTTCCAAGAACACCACAAGAAAATGGTGTGTCAGAAAGGATGAACAGAAAAATCATGGAGCGTGCAAGGTGCATGAGATTGCATGTAGGATTGCCTTTACAATTTTGGGTAGATGTTGTAGATACTACTATTTATCTAATAAACAGAGGGCCTTCAAGTTTCATTAGGCACACAAATGAAGATTGTGTGCCTAATGAAAAGAGTAATGATTATTGGGTTCATAGCCAAATAAGGATGCTCGTGACATTTAGTACAATGTCATCTATAAGGGTTCTAATCTACACTTCTGCAATTGCAATTGGGCCTTGAATGGAAATATCTATAAACATGTATTGAAAGTTGAGATGTTAGTGAGTAACACTATTTTGGGTGAAAATGTAGCACCTAGTGTCACTGATCCCACTACAGAAAGGCCTATAATTTTATTTGATTTGAATGAAACACCTATATTGGACCCAGAAATACAAACAGAGCTTTCGCCATGCTTTGATTCTCCTCCCAATCTGAATTATCATAATGAAACAAGCATTGATGATTTAAATAATTTCTCATATAATGTTGAATCAACCAATGTACGACAAAATAGTGCATTCTTTGAAGCTGATGATATGAAACTTGTTAACTCATCAACTCATGAGAAATTGAGATCCATAATACCTACAAATTTGGAACAGGCATATGCATTGAACAAATTGGTAGACAAAGCATGTCAAGAATACAACAAGATGTTTTTCAATACTATAACTCCATCCAAGATCACTACCAAGAGAAAACATAGTTTCTTGAGTCCAGTAAATAAAAAGAGGCGATGTGGTCGCAAGTCAAAATCAGGGAAAAATAAACTACAATTTGAAAGGGTTAGACGAGTTCATGCAAGGAAAAAAAGAATGGATGAACAATTGGAGTTATCTTCTCAAAAACAAAGAAATGTGGACCACGCGCTTGAGTTAATGAAAGATTTTATTATACCCAATATTGGTATGGAAATTTCATGCTATGCATTGTTTTACGTTAAATGTGATATATTATCATGTTCAAGACATTTGCATAACTATATGAACTTTTTCAATTGTTACAGTTAAGGGACCCACATCTTACAACATTCCAAATTTTCGCATTCGTTTATTTGATGAACATGCTATTGAAAAAAGATCTAGCATTGGGAACACTGCTTCAGCCATTAACAACCCAATATCCTCCCCAAGGGTGCTCCCCCCTATTGTAGAACCAATTAGGATGTATCATCACCCACACCCACCACATTTTTCCTTCATAAATTCTTCCATGCCTATAACCACCTCTGTAATACCTTTCCAATGCTCACCCCTACCCTTCAGTCATCCACCATTCTCATTTTTTCAATCGTCCACCCTTAACATTCCAATTTCCCCCACTAGGTTAATCCCCCAGCGTACAGTGATTCCCACTATCGAAAAACCAGTGGGCGTGTATCGTTTCCCACACCCACTACCTTTTCCCTATTTCACTTCCACCATGCCTTTATCAAGCACCCTGAACCATGCCTATATTCGTCACCAAGTGCTCCACCATCTACCCAAGAAGGGTTGTCTTCTCCATTGCCTCAGATCCTCACGGTGAGAATGAGTATTTGATCAAAATATCATCATGAATTAATGAAATTGATTATATGCCTTTCAATTTTTACAACTAATTGATTATTGTAATTTTTGCAGAGATATCAATTTGGAAATCCACCTGGGAGTGCCAAGAGGGACGAGGGTGACTTATAGACCCATACTTTAGATCGATCATGATGTTGTTTTTCCATTATGTCATTTATGGGCATGAGATTCCATTATCTATGTTGGAAATGAAGTTCTATTTTGTAAAAAAGAAACATGTATAGTTGGACCTATTTTGAATAAAAATACATAAATTTAGACTTGTGTTTATGACAACATCTTCATTGAATTTTAAATCCTTATGTGGATGCGATGTTATATTCTATCAATGTTACATTACTTTTGATGAATGTAGTTGTAATGGATTTTGCTTTTATTATTTACAAATTATCAAGTTTACAAGTTAAGTTACTTTTATATTTATATCTTATTTGATGTTGCATGCATGGATGAACATATCATTACGATATACTAAAAGCTTCACATATACTAAAGATATACGCATATATGGAAGTTGCGCATATACGGAAGATGTGCACATATACAGAAGTTATGCGTATTTACGAAAGATTTGAACATATATAGAAGATATGTGTATTTACAAAAGAAGCATAAATTTTATATAGGAAGGTAGCACAACTTCTGTATATGTGCATATTTCGTATCACATATCTTCCATATGTGCACAACTTGTATGTATGTGCATATCTTCTGTATATACACATAAACAAAAGATCCACATATATATGGAGGTTAAAGTTGAATATATAAGAAGGTTGAAGTTATTCTCAAGTTTTATATATGCGCATATATGGAAGCTACGTATATACGAAAGCTGTGCATATTTTTCGTATATGCACAACTTTTGTATATACATATATCTTCTATATATGTGAAACTTCTGTATATGCACATATACAAAAGCTAAGTATATAAAGAGGTTGTGCACAACTTCCTTAATATGCATACACAACAGTCCATATATATGCTCGACTTCTCTACCTGCACATATTCTCTCTATATGTGTATCTTACATATATTCACATATCTTCCGTATATACGCATATTCAGAATATATGCACATATACTTGAAACGTATATATGAAAGCTACACATATATGAAAGATATGTGCATATATCATGTGCATCTGCAACTTCCGTATATACGCATATACTCCATATAGGCATATCTTACAGCGTCTATATGTGCATATCTTATGTGCCTATAATGAAGAAGTACATATATCGAAGACATGCACATATATGGAGGCTAGAGTTCTGCACAACTTCTGTATATGCGCATTTTTTTCCGTATATGACCTTTGGCCTAGCTGAATGCTCAAGTAAAGTTGTTTAGGGGTTTTACCTGTAAAATCATGAAAGAGTGATTTGATTACCCTCCTATATGCCCAAGAAAACCATGGACATTTCTATATACGTGCAATTTATGTATATGGAAGTTGCGCATATACTGTAGATTCACATATATAAAAGATATGCATATACAGAAGTTTCACATATACCTGGAAGATATGTGCATATAGAAAAGTTTCGCATATATAGAAGATATGCACGATTTCCGTGTATGCAAAATTTCCATATATGGAAGTTGCACATGTAGGGTAGATGCACATATATAAAAGACATACATATATGGAAGATATTCACATATAAGAAAGTTACGCATATATGGAAAATATGCGAATATTTTCCGTATATGCACAATTTTTGTATTTGGAAGTTGCGCACATATAGTAGATGAAAATATATAAAAGATGTGTATATACGGAAGATATGGACATATAAGAAATTTGCGCATATACAGAATATATGTGCATAAACGGAAATTGTGCATATATGGTAGATGCACATATACAAAAGATAGACATATACGAAAAATATGCGCATATATTGCGTATATTTATAATTTCCGTATATGCGCAATTTCTGTATATGGAATTTGCGTATATATGGTAGATGCACATACATAAAAGATGTGCATATATGGAAGATATGTACATATAAGAAAGTTATGTATATACGGAAGATATACACATATCTTTCGTATATGCACAATTTCCGTATATGGAATTTGCGCATATACGATGCATATACATAAACGACGTGCATATACGGATGATATGCACATATAAGAAAGTTAGGGATATATGGAAGATATGGGTATATCTTCCATATATGCACAATTTCCATATATGCGTAATTTATGTATATGGAAATTGCGCATATACGGAAATTGTGCATATATGGAAAATATGTGCATATCTTCTGTATATACATAACTTTCTTATATGTGCATATTTCTGTATACGTGCAATTTCTGTATATGAAATTTGCACATATACTGTAGATTCACATATATCAAAGATATGCATATATGGGAAATATACACATATAAGAAAGTTACGCATATACAGAAGATATGTGCATATACGGAAGTTGCGCATATACAAAAGATGCATATATACAAAAGTTATATATACTAAAGTTTCACATACATGGAGGTTATGTGTATATACGGAAGTTGCACATATACTTGGAAGATATGTGCATATAAAAAAATTTCGCATATACAAAAGATATGCGCATATCTTTCATATATGCACAATTTTCGTATATGAAAAATTTCCATATATGGAAGTTGCACATGTACGGTAAATGCACATACATAAAAGATGTACATATATAGAAGATATGCACATATCTTCCGTATATCCACAATTTCTGTATATGCGAAATTTTTGTATATGGAAGTTGCGCATATATGGTAGATGTATATATATAAAAGACGTGCATACATGGAAGATATGCACATATACGAAATTTACGCATATACGGAAGATATGAGAATATACAGAAGTTGCGCATATATACGAATGATATGCGCATATATTGCATATATGCAAAATTTCTGTATATGGAATTTGCGGATATACAAAAGTTCTGTATATACGGAAGATATGTGCATATCTTTCGTATATGCACAATTTCCGTATATGCGCAATTTTTGTATATGGAATTTGCGCGTATACGATGCAGATACATAAACAGCGTGCATATACGAAAGATATGCACATATAAGAAAGTTAGGGATATACGGAAGATATGCGCATATCTTCCATATATGCACAATTTCCGTATATGCGCAATTTCTGTATATGGAAATTGTGCATATACGGAATATATGTGTGTATCTTCCATATATACATAACTTTCTTATATGTGCACATATCCGTATACATGCATTTTCTGTATATGGAAGTTGTGCATATACTATAGATTCACATATATAAAAGACATGCATATACGAAAGATATACACATATAAGAAAGTTGCACATATACGGAAGATATGTGCATATACCGAAGATATGCGCATATACGGAAGTTGCGCATATACAAAAGATGCATATATACAAAAATTATATATACTATAGTTTCACATACATGGAGGTTATGTGTATATACGGAAGTTGCACATATACCTGGAAAATATGTGCATATAAAAAAATTTGCGCATATCTTCTGTATATGCACAATTTCTGTATATGAAAAATTCTCATATATGGAAGCTACACATGTACGGTAGATTCACATATATAAGAGATGTACATATATGGAAGATATGCATATATAAGAAAATTACACATATATGGAATATATGCACAATTTTTGTATATGGAAGTTACGCATATACGGTATATGCATATATATAAAAGAGGTGCATACACGGAAGGTATACACATAGAAGAAATTTACGCATATACGGAAGATATGGGCATATACAGAATATATGTGCATATACAGAAGTTGCGCATATACAAAAGATGCATATATACTAAAGTTATATATAAGTTTCACATACATAGAGGTTATGTGTATATACGGAAGTTGCACATATGTCTGGAAGATATGTGCATAAAGAAAAATTTTGCATATACATCCATATATGCACAATTTCTGTATATGAAAAATTCTCATATATGGAAGCTGTACATGTATGGTAGATGCACATACATAAAAAATGTACATATATGGAAGATATGCATATATAAGAAAGTTACACATATACGGAAGATATGCACATATCTTTCGTATATGCACAATTTCTGTATATGCGTAATTTTTGTATATGGAAGTTGCGCATATATGGTAGATGCACATGCACATATATAAAAGACGTGCATACAAGGAATATATGTACATATAAAAAATTTAAGCATATATGGAAGATATGCGAATATACGAAAGTTGCGCATATACGGTAGATCCACATATATAGAAGTTGCGCATATACGAAAGATATGCGCATATATTGCGTATATGCACAATTTCCATATATGCGCAATTTTTGTATATGGAAGAGATGCACATATCTTTCGTATATGCGCAATTTCCATATATGCGCAATTTTTGTATATGGAATTTGTGCATATACGATGCAGATACATAAACAACGTGCATATACGGAAAATATGCACATATAAAAAAGTTACAGATATAAGCCAATGCCTCGTCGAATGCTCCTGTATCAAATACATATATTATATACAATATTTCAAAAATAAAAACCATGTCTATATACAAGATTTTCATCTAAATATGCATAAAGCTTAATTAAATTCCATAATCATTATAATGAATAAATAGTTAAAATGTTTTTAAAAGTTGAAAAGAATGTTAAAAAATTTTATTTTTAAATTGAACATCAACACCATATAATATTTGTATTGAAATCAATAAATAATCTAATATACGTATTTTGGAATATTCATTTTCATAAATAATATGAATAGTAATTTTTATTTTAATATTATATATTATTTAAGAGATGCAAAAGTAGATTTTATTTAGAGTACATACAATTTTGGTTATATATAATATCTAAATTAAAATTAATAACATATCTTAAATTTTATATATGTTTGATTTAATTATAAGTTATATATATTATATTAATTATATATGTTTGATTATATAATTTTTATTTTATATTTATATATAATTTTTATTACAGATTTTAAATGTATAATATTGGATAGATGAAAATAATTATTACATATAATAATTTCATACAAATATACATAAATTAAAATTAAAATTTTACAATTTTTTTTGGTAAGTTTGGTTGGATTATATTTTCATCAAGTCCAACTTCTCACCCCAATCCACCGATAGCACAATATTTGAACCCAAAACTGCAATTGAGCTCTCCCAAAGATCTTTAAAAATTAAATTATTAAAAGGTTAAAAAAGGCTAAAAAAAATAGTTTTATAATAAATTTTTATTTTAAATTTGGAAGAAATTTTAAAATATAATTTAATAAAAACATTGAAAATTGAGTATAAACAACCGTGCTATTTTTAAAATTTAATTAGAAAGAATCTCCACCCCACAATTTTTTTATGAGACTCTTTTAAAATTTAAATAGAAATGAATCTTTGCCCTACAATTTATGAGACTCTTTATATTTTAGGATGATGGAGTCAACCATTTGACAATGTGTAGATCTTTTTGATAGGGAAGCAGGCAGAAAACTTAGGAGAGAATAGCTTCAAGGCCCACAAACATTTTTTTTTTTTTTTTTAAACAATTTTCCAATGAAATGGAATGATTTTTTTTTATTGAAATTTCATTCTTGTTCGAATTTCAATGTCAGCATTGTGGTCATATATGCACTACTCTAGTTCACTAGGATTTGTTATTTGATCTACTATGATTTTTTGAGAATAGGTAAAGTCTTATATAAGTGGTTTGTTATAGCTATATAGTGAATGATTAAATTCATTCCATATAAATTTTTCTTACTGAGCATTTATATGATGAATATTTCTTGTTCTTTTGAATGGATTTGGAAGATATTTCCCCCATAGAAAAATTATATAAATAGAATGAATTTATATCAATTTTTTCAACAGTCACATGATTACTTCATATATTCCCTTTATATATTAACATTATAATAAAAATTTGTTTATATTTGATAATATATTGATAATAAATAATAAATTATTAACTATGCATACACATACTTTATATTAATAAAAATATTGATAATAGGGACGTAATTGTGTAATTAATTAATGTTTTAACAATAATTACCATTATATAAAATTTATAGTATAATATTATACATTTATGTATAAATCGTTTGTTATAGCTATGTGGTGAATGGTTAAATTCATTCCATATAATTTTTTCTTACTAAGCATTTATATGATGAATATTTTTTTTTCTTTTGAATGGATTTGGAAGATATTTCCCCCATAAAAAATTATAAAAATAGAATGAATTTATATCAATTTTTTCAACACTCACGTGATTACCTCATATATTCCCTTTATATATTAACATTATAATAAAAATGTATTTATATTTGATAATATAATGATAATAATTAATAAATTATTAACTATGCATACATATACTTTATGTTAATAAGATATTGATAATAGGGATGTAATTGTGTAATTCATTAAGGTTTTAACAATAATTACCATTATATATAATTTATAGTATAATACTATACATTTAGGTATTCCTATTTATTTATCGATTTTTAATTTGGTTTGATATTTAAGTATTTATATTAAAAAAAAGCTACTTGGTTGTATTTAGTTGGAGTGGTAAAGATAAACTACCAAAATTATTCTAAAATGATTCATCTTTATATGTTGGAATAAAATAACATAATAAAAAACTTAATATAAACATAAAAATAATAAAAATTTCTATTTAATAGAAGGTTTAAGGTGAAATTCAATTCATATGAAATTTCTAAAGATGATAGTTCATTTTATTTATAACACTTTTGAAAAAAATAACAATCATTTTTATATATAAAGTTTACATTCAAATAAATAAAAAAATGGATACATTTTTATCTTTATAATCATAATTATAAGGAAATTTTATAATCTAAAGATAAAAATATTTTTCATGTATTAACATATAAATTTAATTGAACAATTATTAACACTTTTTATGTAAAGTAATGCATTCAAGAAATATATGCATCTTTAAATACATGAATTGTATATAATATTTCGTAAATAAAAGTCATATCTTTTTGCATTTTTTATCACTAGCTCTTCAATGAATCAAATTCTATCTTGAATATCATAGATTTCTACCCATCCATAGTGCATAGAAATACCAACAAAAATGTGACTAAACTATATATAATATTCCAAAGATTGATAACCTTTTAAATAACATTTGTTATAAAACAAATTTTACTTAACCCAAGATCAAATTTAGCAAGATTTTGTCAAAACTTTTGATGTTAAAAAATGATAAAGATATATGCCTAGTTGGAGGGAGCACATGTAATATTCCACAAACAAAAACTCATACTTTATATATCTAAATAAAACGAGTTCTCATTAAACAAAATGTATCTTTTATGTTTTAGGTGCCAAAAGTATTGGTATTCAAAACATTTAAAACAAAATAAAAGAAAGTTAATTTATTGAAACTGTCCTTGAAGCCCCTTTATAGAAAAAACAATGGCTAAAGTTCTATTATTGTAGCCTAAGTCATTTAAACTTGTTGGAATGTTTAGGCTTCAAAGTAGCAAACCTAGTGGGTTTAGTGAGAGCAATGCTAGTTGAGCATATATGCTCTATGTATTGTTTGCGTGACTTGAACCCACGTGCTTTCAAGTCCTTTGGCGTGATTTTGGTCCTTTTAACCATAGCATCAACATTTATCTTTTTTGTTTTCTGTGGAAATTAAAACATTATCAATAAATATCAAAATCCACATAGATATAATGAAAATATGGGGACCATGTAACAAATATGAAAAGACAATGCATTAACTAGCTATCAATAAATATCAAAATCCATATAGATATAATGAAAATATGGGGAACATGTAACGAATATGAAAAGACAATGCATTAACTAGTCATAAAAAAATATGTCAATGTTATTATGAGCTAAGATATATAGTATATAACTTACCTCTCTTAAATTATCTTGAAGTCTAGATGAATGTCACAATGGTTGAGGAGAATGTGATTTTTGCTGACTATCATGTCCACCATCATACATGTGCAAAGGTGTTTTAGGAGATGTATATTCATTACTTTGAACATTAGATTATACATAGATATAAGTATGTGACTCAAATAGAATTAAATGTAAAAATATGATAAAATTATAAGAGTATAAATAAATATAATCTTACTTTGCATTGTGACATTGGATGTAAAGAAGGTTGTAGCATTTGAACCATTTCATTTCCATTATTCTTAAGGCTTTGACAATCTTCAAGGGTTTTCATTGATTGCAATGGTTCCAAAGGGAACACCTGCACCATAAATAAGAAATATAACAAACACACACACACACACATATATAATCAAAACAAATCAAGGATAACAATATAGAATATAGAACATCCATTTCTCATCCCATCATTATGGTAAAACATAAAAATTTATATATTAATGTTTTTTGTGGGATAGGTTATATGGATTAAAAACTTGCTGGCCCAATAACCCCTTGAAAACCTTGAAATCTAGGCGAGCGTCATAATAGTTGGTAGCTTGAATTTAGGGAATTTTGTTGATTAGGCTACGCATATCAATAACAATGAGAAATTAGTATACAATTATAATAAATATAAATATTATTTAATGTTAAAATGTCTAAAGAATTAATATATGCAAAAAAATGGACTCAACTGTGTTGTCATTGTCATGATTAGTTTCATCAAAGTTTAATATATGGTTGTGCCCATATAATCTTTCTTCCCCCACATCATCAGGAACCTCAATCCTTACTTTCTCTTTTAAAGCAATATCTATCCGCTTCATTGTTTCCATACGTCTACGAGGTAGACTCTGATCCCAACGTTGAATTTTTTCACAAATTTTATGCTTAGAAGTATCATTGAGCTGATCAAATGTAACAACTGACTGTGAAAACAAGTTTCAATGAATTTAGTCCACAACAATAAATTCATATTAATAAAAAACATATACAAATAAATACTAATAAATACTTACAGCTGAAAGAATTTCTTCATTGACAATATTAATAAAAAAGCATATACAAATAAATACTTAGAGCTGAAATAATTTCTTCATTGACAAATTTTTTATATGCTTGTTGTCGTGCACGACATAGCCTTACATCTAAATCATATTGTATTTTTGCATGTTGTCTTTTAACTGCACTTGTTGATTTGAAAACCCATTTAGCATTTGCATCTCTTACTTGACCTCTTTGACGTGGAGGAATTGGTGGGAGATTGTGCATGGTAGCGTAATGGCGATTAAAGCTAGATAGCTTAGATCGACTCAAGGTCCCCGTACAACCACCAACAAGACAAGTGAACACTTGCTTGGTGCCTTTGATAATTACCTCCCATTCATGTCTACTTTCCTCCATTTTCTTACTTCCTTATAAATGAATATGTAAACAATAGTGTTGTTAAAAACATCATAAAAACACTTTAAAATAAAAATCAATATTCATATTTATTTCTTTGTGGTTAACCATAACTATCAACTTTTTAAAAATATAGGCCTAAAAATATATACTTTTATAATTTAATAAATTAAATTTTATTACTATTTGAAATAGATAATAATTAAATATTTAAGTTAACTATACACAATAAAAAAAATGAAAATAAAAATATATTAAATATTTACTTAAATTAAATATCCATTAGTTTTTGTTAAAAAAATCCTTATTTCCCTACAATTTAAATCAAAATATATGTCTATAAAAAATCCTCAAGGTGAACAAAACCAAATTACTTAATTAAAATATTAATTTAAACCCCCTCAAGGTGACACCCTTGTTTGCTAGATTTTTGGAGTGGAATTGCCTCTAGAAGAGGGCCATTAAACAACTTTGTTGGTTAAGGAAAGAGTTTCATGACTCGAGTAAAAAATTTCCAAATCCTAGACAAGAGAGTGTATCAAAGAAATTTGCACTTGAAGAAATTACTTGTAAATCCATTTTAAACACTAAAATTTTAAAAACTGGAATAGAATAAAATGTTCTTAAATCTTTCTATTATTTAAAAATTTATATATAATAATTGAAGGGTGGGAATTTCTAATCGGCCAGAATCCCAACCAGATAACAGAGGTTCATTCATTCAGATTGTCACTAAAACCCAAGATTATTACCAGCATTACCTCCAATCACTTAGAAAAAATTTAAACCAAAGTTAATCTCATCCAAAAAATAAATTACCATCTTCTTACTCAAACAAATATTTAGGATTCGTCTGATCGTTAACAGTAATCTTAGCCTTCAGGCCTTCATGCTCAAGTTGGTGCTCCGAATAAAAATTGAAGGTGTGTTCTTACTCCGACTTTAGGCTCTAAACTTTACGATTTTTCATCATAATATTTGAGGTTACACTTATCGTATATTTTGAATACGAAATTAGAATTATTAATCACTTTTTATTTAATGTTATAACTTCTTAATAATATTTAATTATTTGGTCTTTTGGTGAAGACAAGAGAAACAAGGTGGAGCAGTCATGTCTAAGAGAGGTCGTGGAGGTAGTGCAGGGAACAAGTTCAGGATGTCACTGGGTCTGCCAGTGGCAGCCACGGTGAACTGTGCAGATAACACAGGAGCCAAGAACTTGTACATAATTTCTGTGAAGGGAATCAAGGGTCGTCTCAACAGACTTCCTGCGGCTTGTGTGGGGGATATGGTCATGGCCACTGTCAAGAAGGGAAAGCCTGACCTGAGAAAGAAGGTTATGCCTGCTGTCATTGTTTGCCAGCGGAAGCCCTGGCGCCGAAAGGATGGCGTTTATATGTATTTTGAAGATAATGTGGGCGTCATAGTAAATCCAAAGGGAGAAATGAAAGGTTCTACTATTAGAGGGCCCATTGGGAAAGAGTGCACTGATTTGTGGCCTAGAATTGCCAGTGCAGCAAATGCTATTGTGTAATTAGCGAGATTGCGCAATATGCTTAGTAGTTGGTTTGGTAACATCTTTTAGGGGATTTTGACAAATCTAGAAATTTTAAAGCTGCTCAATTTATGTTGTAGTGAGATATAACATGTATGTGAAATTTTTGGTTGTGTTTTGAGTTAAAAAAAATAAAAATTAATTATTTGTTAACTGTGATTCTTGGAGGGGCAAAAGGTGATCTAATGACCTCTTTACCAGAAAGAGAAATCCAGAAAATGAACAATGTCCATGGCTAATTGAAGGAAAAAAACACACGTCCTTTGCTGTGAACAGGACCAGTGATTCTTTAAAGCTTGTAAATCCTAAAAATATGCATCATTTTAAGGCTTAAATGAACTAAAATAGCCATGGAAATCACAGTTGCAGTGCGTACTACAGCAAACGGTGTTTAAACTTTGCGTAATCAGAGGCTTTGCAAGATTTGTATTCGAATGACGTTTTTGCATGCCCTATTCAGTTTAATCATAGCCCTTGCCCTTGCAGAGAACTATGGTGAACCTGCACTGGATAGCAGCGAAGAAGCAACAGTATACGAAGTCCTGGAAGCCATTAATCCAGAAATAAACTGGAAATCCTCTTATCCAGATAATCTATGTACGGGTGGGCCTCATGGAATCGTTTGCGACATTGACAAAGACGACAAGGAATGGCACATTGTAGAAATTAATCTTGGATGGGTTTCAGAGTACTCCAATAATCCCATCTGTGGCAGGAATGCTTCCTTTAGCCCTTCGATTTTAAAGTTCCCTCTCCTGAGGAAGCTTTTCTTCTACAAATGCTTCACCTCTGATGCCCAACTCACTGTTATTCCTCCATATATATGGACTTTAGGAAGCCATCTTCAAGAGCTCGTTTTCCAAGATAATCCTTCTTTGTATGGAATCCTGAGCATTGATATTAGCAATCTGGTAAGACTGAAGAGACTCATTTTAACAGGGACAAATGTTGGAGGAGCTCTTCCTGCCGAGATTGGGCGTTTGAAAGGACTTCAACAGCTTGTTCTGAGTGGGAATTTGTTCAATGGTTCGATTGCTAGTGATGTGGGTGAGCTCTAGGATTTGGTTATATTGGATTTCAGTAGAAACATGCTTGATGGGCAGGTTCCTAGAGAGCTTGGAAAACTTCAGAAGCTCTCGAAACTGGACGTGAGCTTGAATAAATTAAGTGGCATTATTTGAGATAGTTTGGGGTAGTTGGGAGGTTTGCTGATGATCGATGTAAGTTATAATAATTTTTCTGGGGGAATTCCATTGTTTCTGAGAAGAATGCTAGGTTTGAGAGATATTCATCTCAGTGGCAATCCATTGGGTGGATTGATACATGATTTCTAGGACAAATTAAGTGGGTTGGAAAGTATTGGGCTGTCTAATGCAAACCTCGCTAGGAGGATTCCTGAAACCATGGGTACGTTAAAGAATCTTACCTATTTGGCTCTGGATAGCAATTTAAACCTCGTTGGGAGGATTCCTGAAGAACCATCCACATCGACCGGTGTAGGGATCAACAAATATTTTTACAATTCAGGCTACAGAGCAAAGAAAACCTTTAATATCCAAAGATTTAAGCTTAAAGTGAAGTGGAATACCTGCCATAAGCAATAATCCGTTGAAGCAAACCAGGAAAAATAGAATTGTGAATCAAAATTTTGGCTGAAAATTGCAAGAATAACTTCAAAGAATAGTTAGCCAAAACTATTCGCAACAACCGGTGTAACGATCAAGCCAAAATTTGGCGAAAGAACAAATAAAATCCATTAATATCCGAAAATTTAAGCTGAACGTGGAATGAAAGTACCTGCCGGAAGCAATAATCCGTGGAAAATCTTGAGGCAATCTGGGAAATCCGAAAGCCGGTATTCAAATATCCTGTGCAGTCGAATGTGACGCATTCAAATCTGACAACGAGAATAAGTACTTTTATCAAATGCCATTAATACCGCATAGAGCGCGCTGCAGTGGAGGCGGGCAAGCGTAGACGAGCAGAAACATTGATCAGGCAGGTCGCCGGATTTTTCTGGGAGTAGCATGCCATAGCATGCATGCATGCATGCATGATGGGCACTGTGAGGGACGACGACAACGCCTACGGTAGAATGACATAAGGATGAGGGATCAGTACTGTAAGGGAGGGCATTAATGGATCAACAGATTTGGAAATAGCTCTTGCCATGACTCAAAGTGCACCATATCATGTGGTTATCGAAGGTTGACTTACCAACCAGCTACTGTGTATCACGTGGGTGACAATGGGTATTTACTACACTTTTCTCAACAACTTGAGGCAGTTTAAAGCGAGCTTCTTTGCTCTCCCTTATGGCAGATTCCAGAGTTAACAGGAACCGATAAAGCGTGAATACAGTCATGAGCCAACTGATATGGAAGTAGCAGTGAAGAAAGGAGTCGAAAACATTGGGAATCAACTACTTCTCCTACCATTTGAGGTCGATATGCGCAGGTATTTGTTTGCCACACCCACCTTCCCACCATGTTCCAGGATTTTTGCACTCTGAAACTTCGTATTCTTTTTAATCTACGTTACCAAAATATATTGTTCAATTTCTTATAGAATATTGCACGGGATTACTATAGTGGAAACTAATATCATGCCGGGGCACAGAGAACTCTTCTCAATGAACATCATGATAGTTTGGGTCTCCTTTGACAATTAACAACAGGTTTTGTGGGGATTTGTTTTATGCAAATTACATACTTCATCCAAATCTACAACTGCTCTTGCTATTTCTGAGGACATGGTCGACATTTTCTCGTTGTGGATGTAATTTCCATATAAGCAAATGTTCAGAGAAATGTATCACGCGGCTTCAGATTCGCAATTGGCTTCCACACATGTGAAGAAATTGGAGGAGTATATTATGGGTGAATTTCTAAACTATCTCTGTCAAAGGAGGAGATATATGGATTATTCTCCAAGTCCCACTACTAAAATTTAAAAGAGTCTATGTTGTATGATGTGCACATACATATACTAGTACTACCATGTAACTTAGTGTAAATATTTTCAGTTACTCATAAAAAAATGTCAGAAATGCACCAACCCATGTGTTTACTTTGCATCACGTTTTTGTTTTTTTTTTTGGACTTATTTAGAATAAAACATTATAGAATTTTTTTTTAAGGTTGAGGATCTAAAAGCATTTAGCTAGAGTGATTTTTTTGGTTTTTTTTTAATAATAAGGTTTTTTTTATTATTATTTTTCATTATATATTATATTTGTTCTCTAACCCATCTCATTTTTTTTCCTTTTCATTTTAAATCAGTGTAATCTTAATTTAATATCATTCTATATTTTAATATCATTAACAATTTTAATATTATAGTATATTTTAATATCATCAATAATATGATAAATATGATATTATTTTTTTAATATTTCTCATCTCATTTTTTTTCCTTTTCATTTTAAATCAGTGTAATCTTAATTTAATATCATTCTATATTTTAATATCATTAACAATTTAAATATCATTAACAATTTTAATATTATAGTATATTTTAATATCATCAATAATATGATAAATATGATATTATTTTTTTAATATTTCTCATTATATATTATATTTGTTCTCTGACCCTTCTCATATTTTTTCCTTTTCATTTTAAATCAGTATAATCTTAATTTAATATTATAATATACACTATTATAAACATAATATTATTGTTTTTATTAGTTCTCATTATATATTATATTTGTTCTCTAAAGCTTCTGACCTTTTTGTCCTTTCATTTTAAATCAGTACAATCTTAATTTAATTTTATAGTATATTTTAATATAATCCATAATATTATAAATATAATATTTTTAAAATATTTTTTAGATAATATTTTTAATATTTCATTTTATTTTATAATTGATTTTTTTCAATAAAATTTATAATTATTTTTCAATTTTTTCTTTCAATAATTATATACTTAAACTTACCTTTATATATATATTTATAATAATTTTAAAATTTTTATAATTATTGATGATGAAGAGTCTACCCTAAACTTTACCTAATAAAATGTCCACCGAAAACTTCAAACTTCTCACTTCTCAAACTTAAAAGAATTTATTTATCAATAATAGGGTCTTGATTTATTTCATTATTTTTTATCTTGTTCTTTATTTAAATTTTGATTTTTTTTCTAGACAATTTTTTTAACCTATTACTAATAATTAATAACCCCGATCAGGGTCTATGCTCGAGGTTGGAAATGACGATATGCAGTCAAGACAGTTATGAAGATTAATGGCAAGGTATTCTCCACCGTCCCCAACACGCTCATGGCGATGGGTGCGGTGGCCTCCCACATGCATACAAGCAGAGGTGGTAGGAAAGGTGGCAGACATGGCAAGAACAAGGTGGGAGACGCTGTAGGTAAGGAAGGATAAGGGAGAGGTTATGGCATGATAGATTGTGGAGTTAAGGCAGTGCAGGGGAGTGATAACTGCATTGTTGCGAACGTTGGTGGGAGATGGAGCACTGGAGCAAGGAGGTGGAGGTATTATCGACGACATCAGTGGAGCGAATTTGGCTATGTTTCTTTGTCCTGCAACCCTCTTGCTATGGAAACATTATTTGTTTATAGATGGAGGGCTCGGGAGAAGCCAGGGGAGGGGAATTGCAGGCCTAGCTAGGGAGAACAACACAGGCTTGGGTTGGCTACTGTCTGTTTTAGTGTTCTGGCTTGGGGAGTACTGAGTGTCAACTTGGTCAGTGGATGGGAAGCCTCCCTTGAGAGCAGTAGAGTGAATTCGCATGACTGTTTGGGTGGAGTGGAAGAAGCACTGCAATGGGGAAGGGTAGGCATGAGGGAAAGTCGAGGAGTGGCGTAGCTTAACTGGGCAGAGGGGAATGGGAAGGCTCAACCATGCTGGGGGACCCTTGAATGGGCAGAGGGGAATGGGAAGGTTCACCTATGCATGGGCACTTTTGCGTCGTTGCGAGAGGGGTCAGTCAACAGAACTACGTGTGAGTGGCAGTGCGAAGGGAGCAGAGAGTAGCAAGACAGGGCAAGGCGACTGGCTCAACCGACAAGACAAAGAGGGCATGGAGGACGTGAGAGGGAGCCTGGGAAGATGGCTTGAGCACCTTGGAACCGAGAAGAGGAAGAAAACCGGTAGAACACCTCATCAGCGAAGCTGCAATGGCTTACAGGGAGGGAACAGATGCTGGTATCCGTAAGTTGTTGGAAGAATGGGAGGGAGAAATTAAACAGGAAGGCGAGACCGAAGAGGAGATTGAGAATTGGAGGACTGTAATCCCGGATCTCGGGAATACCAGAGGCAGAATAACCCAGTTTAAACAGACCCTTTATCTATATTGGCTTATGAAGAGCCTAATGGGGAAGGCGATGGAGAAAATATCAGTGGGGATGGCACTGACCATCCAAGATATGCCCAACTATAAAAAAGATTTGCAGCAAATTCAATTTCAGCTTCACAAGTAGGACATCTGCTGGATAGAATTCAAAGGCACATCCCTTGCATCATCGAACTAGCTGAGATGCCTAGTGATTCTGCCAAGGACCTGGCTCCGGTCAATTCAACTTTAGAAGAGCAGCAGGAATAGCCAGTTAATCTGGGCACTTTTTGTTTTTACGGGTAGCATTTACTTTAAAAATATGCATGCTTATGATAGATAGACATATAGAGTCCTACCATGAAATTGAAACTTATCTAGCTTGGTTAAAAAGGCTCATACTTTACTGTTTTTGGATGGCGTATAACGAGGATAGGTGGCCAACAGACTTGGTTTCCCACTGGGCAAATTGAGGCCACTTATCTCACATAAATGGTGTAAGTTTGCTATTTCTAAATAGAAAATAAAAGACCTTCCAAGCTTAAATATATATATATATATATATATATAGTTGTTTATTATTATTGACAAAAAAATATAATAATAAACTAGTAGCTTTTATAGCTGTTATTTAAACATGAGTCTTTACAGCTGCCTCTTCATCTTGTCATGTGCGATGAACCACACAAGATAATTTGAAATGCCTACTGAAATTTTTTCTTAATTTAGATTTCTTACAATAATATCTAGATTAAATTTTAATTATATGTTTTTTAAATTTACAATCTTTTATACTTTAATTTAATATTTAAATTATTATTATTATTTAATTAATATTATTATACTAAATATTTAATCCTTATATTAAAAAAATATTTAATTTAATACGTATTTTCTATTTTCTTAATTTTATAACTGTAAAAAGAAGCTACCATGTTTAATTTCCCCACCTGGGTTCTATTCTCTCTTGACATGTTAAACATTCATTGACTATGGTAAAAAAATCAATAAATCAAATCCATCCGTATAAAAATAATAAATTGTTTAATTTCCCCACCTGGGTTCTATTCTCTCTTGACATGTTAAACATTCATTGACTATGGTAAAAAAATCAATAAATCAAATCCATCCGTATAAAAATAATAAATTGAAAATATTAAGGCTCCCCCACCTGGATTCTATTCTCTCTTGACATGTTAAACATTCATTGATTATGATAAAAAATCAATAAATCAAATCCATCGTTAGTTCGACCTTTGTTCAATGCCGCTTCCATCATATCAGTTTGCTGATGACTATCTTGACGCTTTCTCCGTCCCTTAACTCTTGAATCTGCCAAAGGGCAGCGAAAAAGGACGCTTTAAACGGCAGAAAGTCGTCCATTTTTCCGCAAGTTGGAAAAAGTGTACTGCTAACCCATGGTCACTCACATGATATTTCGGTAGCTAAAGGATATGGCGCACTTTGATCGACCACTATGTAGCTTCGTCAGCGGGAGCACTTGTAATTCTCGAAAGCTAATAGGTATGTGACAACTAAAAGGCATGAGCTTTGAAGGTGATAACATCATTATAAATTTATTTTAAATACAGATTTAATATGAGTTGGAAAATTTATCTTTTTTACATTATAATCATATAAGGTTGTAGAATAAGTTTTTTTATTTAATAGATGTAATAATCGCTATTAAAAAAGTAATTGTTGACATCAAATCACAAAAAACAACAAAAAAAAAATATTCTTAATTTTAAAAGTACATATTTTGTTTTTAGAATAGTATAAAGAGTTCACAATTTTTCTTGAAAAATAATCACATCCCTCCCTCGGCCTTTTGGCCATCCCATTAAAAAATTTATCTTTCAAAAATATTTTAAAATATCAAAATTTGCTAGATTAAATTTTTATATTTAAAAAAAAAAACAATATTTTTAATAACCTGTAAATATATATTTTTAAGCTTTTAAAATTTAATCCTATTTCTATGTTGACCCTAAATAAAAATGACAACTCCTTATATTTCTCCTCCTTATATTTCTTTCCCATTGTCACACATTGTTTCTTCCTTAATGCAATTTCATCTACCCAATACTCCATCAAATACAACTAAATTAATAGTGAAGACATACTTTTAAATTCCTTAATCACTGGACTTCAAAAAAATATGAATGAATGGTTACTAACCAAACTAATTTATACTATACTCTCTCCTTATATTTCTTTCCTATTGATGTCACACATTCTTTCTTTCCTAATGCAATTTCATCTACCCAATACTCCATCAAATACAAGTAAATTAATAGTGAGTACATACTTTTAAATTCCTTAATCACTGGACTTAAAAAAATATGAATGAATTACTAACCAAACTAATTTATACTATACTCTCTAATCGAAAAGCGTTCATCAAATACAAGTAAATTAATAGTGAGTACATACTCTTAAATTCCTTAATCACTGGACTTACAAAAAAAATATGAATGAATGGTTACTAACCAAACTAATTTATACTATACTCTCTAATCGAAAAGCGTTCAAAATCCTGCCAGACTTAAAATTATTAATCTAAATTGAAATAAGTCATCACAAACTATTTATAAGCTAGTGCATGGACTTTATTAGACCATGGACCGTGTCTGACATACAACGTTTTCATATTTGTCAGATAACCGCATTTATCAATAAAAAACTAAGGGTTAATGTCAAAACCTTCATGTACAATTTATTTATTTTGGTGGATATATACGCAATTACTTTATGTTTTATTTTTTCATTAAAATTAAAATGTTTAATTTAATTTTTAAATGTTCTGTTTAAAATTTTAATGTAAATTTTTTAAATTCACACTTGTAAATTGTATAATAATATAATATAAATATATTAAAATTTCACAAATTTATTTTGAAATCAAAAATCACAATTTTATTCAAAAATATATTATTTTCAAATAAACAAATTATTATATTAATATAATAATAATTTATATTAACTAATATAATATATATTAGGAAAATATAATATAATATTATAGTTGTTTATAATTAATGAATTAAATTTTTAATTAAAACGATGTTAAGCAATACAAAATAATATAAAATGTTAAATTTAAAATAATTATAGTTGGAAATATGTATTAAATATTTTTGGTTGTTTTCTAACTAAATTTAGATTTGCAAAATAAATTTAAAACTACTTTTTTCTTTTGATTTTTCTATACTACTATGCCATGCCATTTTCCATCTAATACATAAATGAAATGTCATCTATAGTATTGCATCCATCACAATGGGACAAATAATTGGGATGTCCCTCCATAGTACAAAGCATTGGTGACTATGTACAAAAATTAAAAGGGCCTTAGGTACGTGACTAATAGGGGTCTATCCTCACTCAAATCCAACCCTAATGTTGTATAGTAGATAGCTTAGTACTACCCATCCTAATCTAGGATTTAATTTGCATAATTGTATATACATATTGTAATTAATATTACAACTTAAGTTTAATTTAGTAAATCAATATTTGTGTGAAATATCGTTATGTTAATTGGATTAAATAAGATGTTTAGTGTGAAGGTAATGTTAATTTAATGGGTCCAAATCTACAGGACTTTGGGAACCTCGATGTTTCCATATAGAAACAATGGCTTGTAAATTCAATGCTTTACTTCTAGATAACATTTAATATGGAATTGGAGGGAACAAAGTTATTCATTGTTTGATTTATCTCTCCACTTATTCTTAGAAAAGAATGACTAGTTCTATCCCTTACTTTGAATTTTCCAAAGTAACAAAACTAATTTCTCCACTGTCCACTTCACTTATGGAATTTTTTGAAGGAAAAGTCACTGAGTGTGAGTACAAATTCACTCAGTTAATTTAATTGTGAACTGAGCCTTCATTGAATCTTCACCCAAGTTGGGGCTATTACACCTACAATAGGGTGACAGAGTGCATTGAATACCTAATGAGTCATTCAACAACTTTGTGCATGCTCTCAATTCTAGCTCCTCTTCAATGCTGATTATTCTCGAGCTCTTTCCTTACAAGTTGCATCTATTTTTTCCATTTTTGTTTGCAGCCCGTCATCCATAGAGGGCGCAAGCTATGCAACCCATCATCCATAGAGGGAAAATTATTGTCCACAGTCTAATGCTAGCATGTTGTTGGCCTTTAATCAACAACAAAAGCAAAAGTAAGGCAAGTGATTCAGTTTTCGAATCAGTTTGTTGGAATCGAGATGGAAACCTAGTAGTAAAGGAGGCGAGAGTAGTAAATATTTCAATATCATCACTAGTAACATTTGTCTAGTTTTTTTCAATTTAGATATAATCATACAACAAATGTCGAGGCGAGAACTCTGAATTAATCTAGCAAGCCAATTATTCCTTGCAAATTCAGTCCCTTATTGAAGTCTTCTCAGTATTCCATAACACAAGTCTTTAGTCTGAAGGTATTTTCTTGTTATCTTCCTATTGATAAAATTTTGCCTTAATTTTTCATTTTTAGGTTTACCTTAGGGCTGCAAATGTTATTACAATGAATGTTTTGATTTCTTTCACACCGTCAAAAAAACTCTATTTCTTTTGTTGTTGGCATTTCCTTGTTCCACTAATATGCATTTTCTTTAGCTTCTAATAAATAACCGGAATAAATATAACTTATAGATTATTCCATAAATTATTTGGTGAGATGAGAATTTGTGAAATTTTTAAAAATAAACTATATTTTAGAAATTTTTTTTTTTTTTAATATTTAATATACACTTATCAATAAAACTACATAACTACATGTTGAAGGGTTAACCTTCCCAATGAAATTAATACCAAGTGGCTAAATATTTATATTTCTCATGGATTTGTGGTTACGTACTGCAATTATTCCATTTATGATATTTATGATGTACTGTGTGAACTGTCCAATTGTGATATAGCTCTTAGGTTGTATAACTTTTTCGTTGTCACATACCTATTAGCGTTTGACATATACAAGTACTCTCGCTGACGAAGCGGCATGGTAGTGCCTCAAAGTGCGCCAAATCATGTGGTTATCGAAGGTTGACTTACTGACCAGCTACTGTGTATCACGTGGGTGGCGATGGGTATTTAGTACACTTTTGTCAACAACTTAGGGCAGGTTAAAGCGAGCTTCTTCGCTCTCCCTTATGGCAGATTCAAGACTCAAGGAACCCATAAAGCGTGAATATAGTCCTGAGCCAACTGATATGGAAGCAGCAGTGAAGCAAGGATTCGAAAACATTGGGAATTAACTACTTCTCCTACCATTTGAGGCCGATATGCGCAGGTATTTGTTTGCCACACCCAACTTCCCACCATGCTCCAGGATTTTTGCTCTCTGCAACTTCGTATTCTTTTTAATCTACGTTACCGAAATATATTGTTCAATTTCTTATAGAATATTGCACGGGATTATTATAGTGGAAACTAATATCATGCCGGGGCACAGAGAACTCTTCTCAATGAACAATATGATAGTTTGGGTCTCCTTTGACAATTAACAGCAGGTTTTGTGGGGATTTGTTTTATGCAGATAACAGACTTCATCCAAATCTTCACCTGATGTTGCTATTTCTGATGACGTGGTCGATATTTTCTCTCTGTGGATGCAATTTCCATATAATCAAACGTTCAGAGAAATGCATGGCGCGCCTTCCTAGTCACAATTGGCTTCCACACATGTGAAGAAATTGGAGGAGTATATTATGGATGAATTTCTAAACTATCTCTGTCAAAGGATGAGATATATTGATGATTCTCCAGGTATCCATACTAAAATTCAAAACAGTCTATATTGTATGATGTGCAGATACATATACTACCATGTAACTTAGTATAAATCTTTTCAGTTACTAATAAAAAATGTCAGAAATGCAGCAACCCATATGTTTACTTTGCAACAAGACCTAAAAGTATTTAGCCAGAGTGAAAGCAAAATTGTTTGCCTGTGGTTTTTGTGGTTTTTTTTTAATAATAGTGATTTCATTTACATTAGTCAGTGATAGTTATTTTTTAGTTGATTTAACAACTAAATTATGATAGACTTTTTTACCCTATAAAAAATTATTCTCTTTAAATACGGGAGTAAAAAAAACCAAAAAAAAAAAAACCAACAACATATATAAGCAAGCAAAAGAGTACCAAAAATAATTAATTTTTTGCAAAAATTGCAAAAAAAAAAAAAAAAAAAACTAGGAAATTGGTAAAATTTTACAGTATACATGAGCACACCTCTGTTGGATCAATTTTTTTTTTCAAACAGAAAAAATGCTTTCGTTGATGGTGCAAGAAAGTACGTTAAACATAGACAAGCCATTCTCGCTATCATCAGAAAGAAAATAGATGGAGTAAAAGGTAACAATCAAACCTCTACTATGTCCTGTTCAAAATAACATACTGAACAGAGAAATACAGAAAAAACATAATCTCAGCAAACGCTGAAAACAGACACCAAAAAAAACAGAAAGTTCTGGGACCCCTTTCAGCAAGGAAACAGATCTTTAAATGTAGATTGACCAGACCCCTGCAGCACACCATTGTCCGACTTATATACATGCCATTACAAAAGCATTTTCCTCCTGTTCTAAATCACCGGCATTCCAACATCCAGCCACTGTATGTGAAAATTTATTTTTATTTTGAACTGCGATTTCTGCACATTGATAATGGTTTTGTGATTTGGCACGAATCAAACAAAAATATATATTCGACTGCATTATAAATCATAAATTTGAGATATGGAAATGTCTTTTATTGACAATCGTTTATTGAAATTCTTGTGTGGCTATCCATACTTTCATTTCCGCGGCTGTGGCTATCTTTCTTTGAATGCAGTGAACTCGCTGAGATGCTTGTTAAAATCCATATGTTCATAACGAAAAAGCTTAAAATCCATATGTTCATGTCAGTAGATTGGGCTTTTGTTTTTTTGTAGCTGAGTGGACTTCCTCGTAATCCTCATCCATATGGAAGACTAAAGGCCTATCTTTGGCTCGATGATTATAGATTTCGTAATGGGAGCTTTAATATTTTCAATTCATTATTTTAATGATGAGACATATTTATTGGGTTTCTAATTCGCAATCATAATTATAAATTAAGAAAGGAAAAAAATACATAATTAAGATTAAGTTAAATAATTTTTAAATATATATTTTAATATTTGATATACTTATATTTAATTAAATAATAATAAAAATTTAAATATTAAATAAAGTATATAAAATATGGGAAAAATACATAATTAAATTTAAAGTAAATATTGTTATAAGGGTATTTTGTAAGTTTTGAAAGGTCTCAAATATTGTTAGTGAATATTTCATTAATCAAAGTTTAAATGGAGAATCTAGGGATTATCAATAATCTATTGCAAACAAAAATATAAAGTAAGATTAAATAAATAATTTTTAAAGTTTTTTTTTTAATGGATAAACTTAAACATTGTAAAAATAATCAATTATAAACTAAAGTAGAATGATTAGAAATATTATCAAAATAAGCATTAAAGAAATTAATATTAATGTTGATTATATTACTATTATATATTATAATATTAAATGAAGATTAAAGAAATTTAAAAGCAAGTGAAAATGATTAGAAAATTAATATATCATGAAAACTCAATAAAAAGGGGTAGGAGGAGGAAAAAAGGGGTAGGAGGAGGAAGACCAGGGGTGTAATAAAGAAAGGTTTATTGATTGATGTGATGAATAATTGGCTTTCAAGGTTGGTTAAGCTTATAGTAGTTTTCATAGATTAATTTATTTATTTTTCGTAAGGAAAAACTCGTAATTTTATTCATATGAAAAAATTACATTTTGTAGATGCTTAAAGCATATGCAGATGTGTTGTTCGTGTAATGATAGAAAACAAAAGATTGCAAAGAAAGAAAAAAAGATCCAACTAGCCTATACTTTTTTGCCCTTTTTCTTCTCCACTTTTCGTCGACCTCTAGTGTTGGGAGTGGGTGCAATAATAGCAAGCTAGTTTTCCATTGTGTTCATTGGATGTTCTTTTTCAGTTTTCGATCCTTCGGATCCATAAGTTTTTTTGATGCCACTTACTTCCAATTGAAGTTATTATCGCTGTTTCATATTGTATAGCCCCAAATTAGTATCCGGGATGTTCTCTTCCTGTGTATTTTCCTGTCCCGTTTGTGTGTCAAGTTCAGTTTTGTTTCCTGTAGGTTCTATCTTCATGTCCTCTTCTTCCAGTGGGTTGGTATACTGCCACCCTTTGGGCTTTTTTTGTTGTTTCTTATTCGCTTTGGGATCCTTCCTAGCCAGTGGACATGCATATTGGAGGTGCCCTGTTTGCAAGCATCTGCGACATCTGAATGCTGTGTTCTCGTAGTCAAGCGGTTGTGTCCACAGAGAATTATTGAAATTCAATGTGATGTGATCAGGTAGCCCCTGACTCATGTCCACTTCTACAAATATTATGGCAAATGTGAATATTCCCCTAATAGGTCTGTCTTCATCCATTTTTAGGAATTTCCCAAAGGAATTCCTAATGGCTATTAAAACTTTGTGATGCCAAAAATGTAGAGGGAGGTTAAGTAGCCTAACCCAAACAGGCATTTTTGAGACTATCATAGTATTGGCATCAGAATAAGGGAACCAAGGGGTGATGAAGAGGCTAGCATTGCCCCAAAACCAAGACCCTTGATTGATAATATTATCTCTTTCTTGTTTTGTGTTGAATTTAACTATAAAAAACCACTTTGGGCATAGGTAAATTTCACGGTTAGATGACCATGTCGAGAAGATCATTTGAAGCAGTGCATCAGATTTTGGCCAGAAACCATAAATCTACAGATAACAACATTTTTGTATAGATTGTGTATAGATCAGTTACCACCGGCATAGATACTGTAAGAATTGGTGATTCCAGTTTTTGTTCCACAATGTAGGGGCCTGGTAGCTCTGGTGTTGGTGCTGGTTTGTTTTTCATTTTTTAACGAAAGGAACCTGTATTTTTAGAGCTGGCTCCATTGCATCCGCCTCGCAGTCTCAGATTAAGAATGATAGTTGAATCTTTGATGATGCCATAGTCCTAAAGTGTATGGTTGTCCTGCAGACTATGTCCTGTATATATCAGATTTTGGTATTTTGTTGGGGTTCCAAGTTGTATCTGGATTTCCTTCTTTAACTCTTGGATACTCATCCCCTTGCTGAGCTGCATGCAGTAATGTCTGCCCCCTATCGATTTGATGAAGATTTGTATCAGATCTTCCTCCATACATAGTGGAACAACCTTGTTAAGGCCTCGATATGTTGGATCGGGCATTTTCTCTGTAAACCCAAGAGTACCACAGAACTTTGGACTCTATCTACACCGTGTTATCTCTGGATCAAGCTTGCAGAGATAATTTTTCAGAGACCTAGCCACAATCCCGAGAGTACCAGCTATCAGCAAGAAAGCCCGGACCTCCAAGGCCATGGTGGCTTTGGCTAGATTCGCCATAGCAACGATTCTCGACCTCCACTCAATGGCACAAACCCTTGCCAATCTAGAAGAAAATGGGGACGCAACATGCCACACGACCCATAACCAATCTCGCGTAGCCCAATCCGGCCAGACAACCTCTCCTTTGTCTTTAAGCTTGTGGACGACAGATCGATAGAAACCAGGGTATAACTAATTGTCATCTAGCTGATCTGGTTGATGCTGGGGTGTATCTTCCATACTGTATCCCGATACTATAGATCCATGTTCCACACAGTAAAAAACACCCCGATTCAGGAAGAGAGAGCACACCCTTGACTTGAGTGGGAATCGATCTAACGCAGAGGATTCATTATCTGGTTTGAGACAAAGCCAAACCATTGATAGAATGTCATAGTCGGCTAACCTAGCTACCAATTTTCTACAGAGGTTTCGTGCTGTTCCATTGTAGCCCTAATCTTTGGTTTGCAGGGTAGCGGCGACGCAGACCGCTGTTTTAGAAACCCTATCCATTCCGAGAACTCCTTTTCATAGATTAAAATTATCTAGGTGCTTTTCAATTTCTAGGGCTTCATGAATGATGGGAGAAGTGTAGTAGGGTGTTGAGGCCAAGATCTTAGTTTGGTCAAAACAAATGAGATGTTTTTATTTGAAAGAATCCTTAACAATAATAAATTGAGGTGTGTTATTGTGGATTATGTTAGCAATATGTTCCTTGAGACATACTTTAAAAGTGTGCTCAATTTGGTTAATCTATGATTTTCCACGTGTAAAGAATTTGGTAAACTCATAACCCAAGCATAGGATCTAACTTTCCATCATTGAATAAAGTAACTGTTTAAGATTTTTGTAGGGTTTAAAGAGAATTTTGATTTTCCTTCTAGAGAATATTTTGGAGACAAGATCGATATTGCCTTGCATGTATGGAAGTGAAATAAGGGCTCCATGCATGGGTGGGGTGCACATTTTAAATTTAGGATTTTGAACCTCATGAAACACTTCATTAATTTGGGATCTAGAGTAACCATTGGAAATCAAGGGATTTAGTTAAATGAGCTTCTTATTTCTCCAAGAACCGAGGAGTAGAGATTCAAATGGCTGAAGTAATAAGAGTTTTAAAATGATATAATTTTGGGCCAGGTGATGATGAAATTGGGCATGAATGTATCAGTTGGTGTGAGTATTTTTTTTATAAACTTGGGCGGTGAGAGAGCCATCTAGAAGGCGAGAGATGAACACATTAAAAAAGAGAAGGGTTTTATATTTTTTCATTTTATAGTAAATTGAATATGACAAGAATATTGTTCAAATGGTTAAGAAAGTAGATAAGGAAGGACTAGCCATGATGCAAAATGCCAAAGATGTCATTTACGAAATGGTACCCACATTTTGGTGTATGATACAACGCGTTTAAGCTCAAACCTCTAGAGTGTTCCATAAAAGTATTAGTGACCATGTGATAAGGAGGATCCCATTGCTATACCTTCTATTTGGTCATAATATGTACCTTTGAATGAAAATAAAGTCGAGGAAAGACAAGCTTGAATGAGGTTGAGGATTTTATAATCAACTAATTTAGAGATAAGATTGATCACTCTAGGAACCACAATTTTAGTGAACTGAGATATGGTACCAAAACTAACCATAATATATTATTCATCATGGTGAAGGTTACTAGTTTTTTAAATAAAGTAAAAGGAGTCCTTGATGAATGAGGAAGTTCTTCTAATGGAGGATTGAAGTTTGCAAGAAAGAAAATGACCAAGGACATGAGTTGGATTTAAGGACTTCCCTTTTTGGATGTTCTCATCACTCATCTTCTAGTTGACTTCCTCACCCACCAACTTAATAGAGAAAATATTCACACTAACAAATACTTTCATGCCCCATCTCAACATTACCCAACCCAAAAGTCCATTGTCCTAAAATCTCTTATTACTCATGCCACTCAAATTTTTGCTCCTTAGCTATTGGAGAAATAAAATTCTCATTTGACTAAATCCTTGATGGCAAATGGTTACCCTAGCTCCCAAAGTAACAAAGAATTTTGTGGGTTTCAAAATCCTAAACTTAAAGTGTTGACCCTAACCATGCCTTAAGCCCTCATTTTGTTTCCATGCATCCAAAGCACCACTGATCTTAATACCAAATTATTATTTAAAACAAATATCAAAACCCTCTTTAAACTTTACAAAAATCTTAAGCAATTACTCTATTATGCCATGGAACTGTCAGACCCTATGTTGGATCAAGAGTTCACCAAATTCCTTGCTCCTATGAAAAATCATACATTGGCCAAACTAGTCACACATTTAAAGTCTCCTTCGAAAAACATATCACAATATTTTATAGTTGATTGTTATCCAAAAGTTCATATCTTTTTCCTTCTACAAAGTTTCATTTTAAAATTATTCTCCAATTTTTCAACATTGCTTTTCATTTTTAATGGTTATCTTCTTCAATTCACCTTTATAATTCTTTTTTGGTATTTTTTTGGAAATTAATGTCTTTATCCTTTCTGATGGGTGGAGGGTCCACTGGAAACATTACACATTTCAATACTTTGGTCAATTTATTTTTTAAAAACTCTTACAAGAAAATAATAAACTAAAATGCTCTAAATTCAATATTTTTTAAATATAATGTTCAATATTCACTGCAATTTTATTTAATTAAATAATAATAAATTTCTAAATTTCTAAATTAGGTTTATTTTTTGTGATTGAGAAGAATAATTGAAAAATTGAGAGAAATGATTGGAATCCTCTCAACCCAAATTCTATTTTTGCAAATAACATAATAAAATCTAATATAAAAATTTTAAATCTATAATATAATGAACTGTAACACATATATTTCTCATATGAAATATAATATTATTTCCTAAATAAAATAATAAAAAATAAATATTAAATTAATTATTATATAAAAAATGATAAACATACCAATTTCGATTTAGTTTAAATTCAATATGATGATGATGATGATGGTTGTTAACGTCCACTGAGACCAAATAATGATCTATCGGACCTAAAAAGACAAATTATTTATTTTGATTTAAGATTTTATTCCGATGCTCAAAAAGCTTGGAGAGAAGCCTCCCGAGTTCACTATAATTTTGGCATTGTAAAAGGTTAGAAAGGTCAGTATTGTAACAAAGGTTGTGAAATTGAGATCTAATGTGGTTGTATGCAGGGCACTCTAAGAGGAAGTGGTTTTCATCCTCGATGCTCTTATTCTCACAAATATGGCATAACCTTTCCATCCATGGCGTTTTAGGAACTACCCAGCGGCCAGTCTCACTATGGAGCTCATGAGAATTCGTTCTAATCTTTGCTATATTAATTTTCTTTTTTGAGCTAGTTAGAATAGAGAGATACTTTTGATCTTCAAGGGTGGGGTTGATGACCTTCTTATAATAACTTAATTTTCTTTTAGACGCTAAATCTTTCTCACACCACAATTTTTCTTTGAACTTAGAAGTAACAATATGTTTAATGTTATTTATGTTTTGCAAAGCATCATTCTCATTGATCTCCCAATAGTTTAACCAGGCCCTTGTGTCCTTATGCCATCCTCGGTTAAGCCTTAGGTGGTTTTGGCTGGAATTTAAAGCTAGCTTAGGAAGTCTATGATTGTCTATGTTATTGAGCTTGTGCTTGTACATCAGAAACCTGAGCATAGCTAGGCTCTCAATAGAAGAAAGACCCGCTTCTATAAGGAGAATAGGATAGGGTGTATTACTTTTAATTTTCAGGTTATAAGTTATAAAACGCTTCTGGATTTGCTCAATCTTCCTCCATGATTCTCTGGAGATGCTGCAGCCCCAAACTTCACAGCCATATAAGATAACAGGAGTGACTAAAGTTTCAAAGAGGAACTTCTTTTTATCCCACATTACGAGGTTTGTTGTTTTACAGTTATTTTCAAGACCAAAATAAGCTTTCCATCCCCCATTGATCCTTTTCTCAATGCTATGGTTCCAGTTGAGCTTGTGATGGATATTAATTCCTAGGTACTTGTAAGAATACACTTCCTCCAATTTATTATTGTCATACGTAAAATTAGCGCAAGTGTCCTTTTTAGATTTGATAATCATAACTTTTGTTTTGTCTGTGTTAACAGTCATACCCATGGTAGAGCAGAAATCCTTAAGAAGCTTGAGTTGCTTATCAAGATCAGAAGGGCACCTTGCCAGAAGAACAATATCTTCAGCATAGAGAAGAAGGATGATGACTATCCCAGCTAAGATTGTGCCACCACATCCTGCTTCTTCTAAATAACCTTCGAGCTTATCGATGTAAATGCCAAATAGAGTAGGGGAGAGGGGGCAACCTTGTTTAACTCCGATGTTACACTTAATATCTTTTGACCACCCCTCATTGTTCTTTAGCTTGGCAATTACATTCTCGTATAGCCTTATAGCAGCAGCTCTTAACTCAAGAGGAACATTTAGCTCTTCATATATACAATACCCAGGTTGTTCACTTTACAGTTTCATTGGCATCGATATCTCTTGATAGATGATAGTATGAATATCTCTAATTAATAAATTAAGTAAGATTTTAAAGTTAAGATAAGTCATAAATTAATTAAGATTTTTAAGTTGAGGCAAGTAATTATATTTTTTCTCTTTAGGGAATGTAAGCTAGTTGATGTGTATGATAAATTTTAGGAAATAAATTATTATGGAATAATAAATGATTGTAAATTTTAATTCTTTGTAGATTTGTATTCTTTTCTATCTAGATAGTTTTAATATTATATTATTTATATTATAAATTAATTATATATATATATATATATATATATATATATATATATATTATCGAATTGAACTATTTTATAATTTATTTTTTTTGTAAATTAATTGTAATAATAATATAATAAAAAATAATTTATTAATTTTATTATATTATTTTTAATAATGAAATAATACATAAATATCATAAATTTCTTTGTCACTTAAAAAAACATGGGCCATTGAGTTTGCATATGATGTTTTCATCATTTTTAAGAACGAGGTTGAATTGTTGGCTTTCTTTCTATTATTAGAAGAGAAAGACATCCCCAAAGTGACATAGGTGGGGATTGCACAAATCTTACTAGGTCTCTCCAGGGTGGGTGGATATATATATTTTTATTTTTTTTAAATGAGAATGGGCACTCTTATTAAGAAATGCACTCTTGCTCCTATTTAAATAAGTTTTGCCTTTGCTAAAGCTCCAAGAAGGTCATTGCCACATCCAACCAAAACTTTCACGTATTAGATTTAGTAAAAGTAATAAACATACACGTGTCTTCAAACATGCACGTGTTAAAGTACATGTGTATTTGTTTGCATAACTGTATTAAAGAAGGTGGAGGTCACATTATTTATTTCCCACAAACCCATAATGTTTTTACTTATTTCATCTCTTCCACCATGAACATGCTTTAGTAATTTGGTCCAATCTTGGTGAGGACAAGCCAGAGGGACCAAGGACACTTTGACGTCAGCTCCCATCTAGGTATATTTGTTTTGAAATCTCATTTTTATATTTGTTGAATTATAGAAATTTACATAAATTTTAAAAATATTTGTATCTTACTTAATTGAAGTATTTATTCTACTATTATGGATTAAAACGCTAACACTCTCTTACGACCATATAAAAAATTAATCAATGTTATATGAACTCAAAAACTTAATTAGTGAGCCTATGAACGCTAGAAAGCGACATGGTATTTCATTGTCCACTTCACTGGATAGCATTATTTTTTCCATTGGCTATGGCTACGGTTAATTATTAGATACATATAATATATGATTTTGATAATAGAGTGTCACTCAAACAATACTAGTAAGGCAATTGTAATTTTTACATACAATCAAATAGATGCTTATCAATTGTTTATTGACCTTAGATTGACCAACCTCTTGATTTAAGAAATTCATGGAATACCATTGGATGGATAGATGGTTTGTGGAACTTATAAATCTTTACACAAGGGAAAGTAGCTTCCATTTTATTATCTTTATAAATCATGGATCTGGTATATTGTGGGTTGCTTCCATTTTATTATTTTTATAAATCATGGATCTGGTATATTGTGGGTTGCCATGTTATTAGCTAGATGGTGAATTCCAAGGGGTTGGTATTTTCTTTTCTCATGATCAAATAACTACTAGGTGTAATCTATTGAGAGGGTCAATTTACCTTAAGCATATGCTTAACTCCACCACAATCCCCCTTCACACCCCCTTCCATCACCCCTTCCATCACCAAAGGTACTACTTTAATGTGAGAGGATTCAAGCCACTAGTACAAATATATTATTCTCAACACAAAGTATAGTTCATCTCTTTATGTAATATTCCCATTGAAAGATATCATTTTATTATTTTAAATCACTAGGTGTAGGGCCTTTTGGCCACACTAATTATAGACTATGCATGAGATCTAGCTATGATTGACCATTCTAGTTCCAAACATATTTGTTCTGCATTAATGCTCTCATTGTGGGTATACTTTTCATGGCAAGAAAAAGGATACTATTTTGGATAGTTTCTTGGATGAGTTTACTATGCTTTTTTTTATTATATATTTTCATTTACCACATTTTGTTTTTCAATTCAAAAATATTTTTTAAACATAACTTTAAATTTTTTGTTATTCCTTTATTTTCTATCATGTACAACTAGATAGTACACATTTAGGTACATGTTAGAGCACATATTCTCTCAAACTTGATGTAGTGGTTGAAAGAACATGCACAATTAGGGAAACTTAGACATAGGAATTTAGGTGATTTTATTCTCCCCCACCCCAAGAGAAAAAAAATCATGTTATAAGTCAAATATGTGTATAATTATAACCATAGATAATGTGTATAAGATTGTATGTTTCCTTTAATTAGGCCACACTTAAGATAAACTACAATATATATTGGGGGGCCGGAGACACCATCATTTTCCCATATTGATAGGAATGATGTAATTTCTACATTTAACCTCAATTCATGCATGAATAACCAATTTGCCTGTTGAATATTTAAATGGAAATTGAATCGTAGGAATTACAAGTTTGCTATAAGACTCTTGGGTAAATTTATTACCTTATACAAGGGATTTTTTCTAATGTTTAGTCTTATTTCCTTGTATCTTTCCTTAACAACCCTATATTTTTGGTAGGTCTAAGGATGAAAACACATAAATATTAAATATTTCTTACTACTGATTTCAAAGAAGTGGAAAAGCCCAATTTTGTTTGGTCTCCTAAATTCTCCCTTGTGTGTGGGTGAGATTAACAATTTGGGTTTGCAAGTCATCTTAGAATTTTAATTGGTAACCAAGGACTCTCCTTAATAGAAATTTTTTCTATTTTTTTTAAATAAGTGTTCCCTCCTGGTTTCGTTACCTCCACATCATTGTTCACGTTTATCTTCATTTTATAATTTGGCATGGTATTTACCTTTTGTTTCATTTAGTAGTTGGTCTTCAATCTCCATTTTCTTGGAAATTGGTAGATGTAGTGTTGAAGGTTTGTTACTTCCATGCAACTCATATCAAAGAAGTGATAAACCTCAAATTTGACTAGAATATTACATTTTGTAAAGAAACAAGATGTGAAAAAACTAAAACGCATGACCTCAAAGTGTGAAACCTTAAGGAAAATTATTTGCAATGTTATAGAGTTGGCCTCATTATTCATTATATTTGATCCAAAGAACCATATAATGTCTCTTGAGTGAATTTTGAACTATTGAAACATACTTCATTTTCACTTATATTGATTACACAAAATTGACAAGATAAGAAACCATATATAATTTAATAAATACATATTAAAGTGAGACTTTGATACCATGTTACAAACCAGGATGAATAAAAACCACATCACTAATAAAATATAGGTACCAATTTTAAGTTAGGGAAACCCACATTGGGTAGAGATCTCCACTCCAACTAAATATTCAATTACATGATTTTACAATGTATTACATTGGCCATATATTGGTGCTCATGTCTACTCCTCAAAATTTTACATTCTTACTAATTGTGGAGTGAATAAGCAGTTCCTATTGCTATAATAATTCAACATCACCATCCTTGATAGATAGTGAAAATAAAATCCTTTGCTTTCTTTCCAAGCTCACTAATACTAGTGATGCTATTCCTTCATAGGATATTTTCATAATTATTTTGTTTTTGCATTATCTATTAACACACCATGGTTTGTATATTTTTCTAACTAGCTAGTTGTAGGAAACATTTTGCAACATTGTTCACCTAAAGAATGGTAAAGAATTATCAACCAAGTGTGATGTAATCATGGATTCAAGGCCAACTCTTCCACACAGAGCTAGATGCTTTTATTTGATGTTGTTTTTTGGGAATATGATGTCTAAAATATCTTGAAATAATTATAGGATTACAGTTTTGGAGAAAAACTTATGTTAAGAGAACTACAACCGCATTTTTCGTTTGGGATACTGTTAGCCTAACATCTTTCGGGATGCCCAAAATTATGTGATAATCTATGAAAAATATTAGAGAATGGGTTGACTAGTATAAAATAGATGCAACATTGATCTTATATTATGATGGACCCTTTTGAAAAATGAGATCTAGACTTTGTGGCACCAATAAACCTATTATCCAAAAATGCAATGTATGGTTAGTACATATATTGATTTTGTGACCAAGTGGGTTGAGGTCAAAGACTTTCTAAAGGCAATAAACCAAGTTGTACTTGATTTCCTATATCAAGACATGTTTTCCTAATTTCGAGTCTCATGAGTGATTTTTATGGACAAAGGGGCACAATTCATGTCCACGCTATTTCATTTCATCACCAAAGAATACTAGACCAATGAAATAATTTCTACACCATACAATCTATAAGAAAATTGGAAATTTAGAGGCAACAATAGAGTTTTTGAATATGTTTTGACTAAGCATTTATAGATCCATCATTTTGATTATATTAGTATGCTTCTATAAACCCTTTAGGTTTACTATACCACATCAATAAAGACAATGGGAGTCATGCTTATGCGCATGTGCATGATAATTATGTAGTGCTTCTTATTGAATTTAAATTAAGACAATAAAAAATACATTCCAAGTGACATGTCTTTCAAATGTCAAAACACATCTCTTGAAGAAAATTAATGTCCTTGATGAGATTCATAATGTTACTTTGCATAAAAAATTTGTTATACAACAATAAACTGCCAAGTGGCATGGAATTTTTATCAAATAAATAAAATTCCAAACAAGTTATTAGACATTATTATTTGATTAAAGATGATGAAGTTCAAAGGAAATATTTGTACTAGGTGGTCTAGATTTGATGAGGTTGACATAACTTTTGAGAGTGGTTCTATAATGTTTTGTATCATTGATGAGGATAGAACCCCATTTATGTCTAATGATCATAGATTGAGGTTGTATTTGAATGCATTATCCAATGATTATTATAACAAATATCTAGCCAAGAAATTAGAATTATAGGTTGCAAGTGAGGTGACTATGTCACGTATACTTGTAACTTTTAAATTTTCCTACTATACTATTTAGAAAATATAGAATAAATATAACAATGAAAATATATCTAGGCACCATTGGACCTTTGAGTGCTAGATAACTAGTTTTATTTTGGAAATCCTTGGATTACTAAAATATAATTATGAAACCTCCTTGGGGGCATAGTTAGACCAACTTTGTTTGAAAAATAGCTATTTAGTGTCCAATTTTGTGAGAAAATGCTAAAAAAGAAGAAGGAAAAAGAAAAATAGAAAGCAAGGGAGACAAAGACATCAAAGGGAACAAATCCAACTAGCATGAATATATTTCTTATTTTCTTTGTTGTAATTTCTTAAAATATAGTTCTGAATTTTACATGTCGAAAAACTCTTCTTCCTTCATTATTTTTGTTTTGTTTGTTACAAACCCTATTCTTATTTGCCACAAAACCTTATTATTGTATAGAAATTCCAGCTCTAGGTCATAACTTATGATTATTTCCTGGTGCAGTTTTGCTAAGAAACATAGTTATGTTTCAGCCTATTAGGATTCCTACTTTTTCTCCTAATATGGTTCTAATAGGTATCTTATGGATTTACTAAAATGATACAACTCCCACTTTTTCTTCTATGTTTTGGTTATAATTGTTTGAGCCCTACCATCTATAGCTAAGTCCCTTCTTAGAGTACCATATATGGGTTACAACATATAACATAAAATTTACAATTGTTAGCCATTGATACGAGTTCTTTATATATATATATCATATCGTTATATCATTTTTCATCTATCTCAATGCTTTTAGAGTGGAAAATGTTGGAGGAATAAGCTTGCAGGGTCATTTTAATAGTAGGTCATAATTTGGAAACTTGGGATTTAAAAGCTTTTGAAGTCCTTTTGAGACATCAAATGGAATTTTTTAGGTAAAAAACTACTTAGATTTAGTGAAGACCCTTAGTTGACAACATACATTCAGATAATTTTCCAACAATGAAAAAATCATGTCAATTTAAGTTCATATGAAAAATTCATGCCTCAACAAATAATTTATCATGTTGACCACAATGGTATAAGAGGATGCCACATAAACCCCCATTACTCATGCATATTGATCTAGGTGGCTCAAGACACATGTAGAAGTCCAAGAGGGCTAAAAAATGGTCAAAATTCAAAATATTCAAATTTCAATAAACTCAGCATCATATCGAAGTGCTCATCGCCCTGATTCCAACGGTGTGAATGACACTCGAATCCGAGCTCGTATGGAGGAGATATAGCCAGTCTAAGTTCAGGGTTGACTTGGCCAAGTGGCAGGGTTAATGGACCTACAAATTGCACCGACAACAGTCAGCAAAATCCGGCCACCAGAACGGGTGAAATTGTGGCCTACATAATTTGTTTAGTAACCCTTCATTTAGACAAATTAAAAAATAACTATAAGTTGTTAAAAAACTGAAAAAAAATATTAAAAAATATGGGGGGGCATGCTGTCACCCCCGCTCCATAGCACAATGGACGCAATATGTATTAAATGGGAGGCCGATGGGTATCGAACCCACGTCGGCCACATGGGTCGTCCCTCCTCCATGCTACGACCCCATAATAAACTTAAAACAAAATGTAATGGTGTTTTCCCATAGCCGCACAACATGATTACCAAGTTGGGGGTGGGCGGGGTTGGAACCCCCAACCTCCCCGCCCATAGCGCTCCGCCCTAATTGAAGTGCCAAGAGGGGCACTCTTATAAATTCCTCCGACCAAAACTATATTTAATGTGACCTCACTCGACCATGGAGGAAGCGACGGAGAGTGTGGAGGTGGAGGAACGGAGAGGGGATGGTGAAACTGTGCCCAGACATAACTATGATTTGCAGGCCAGAGGCGGAACCATGATTTTCACATTTTTCAAGACAAAGAATTTTTGTAGAGAATATACTTTAATGCTTGAAAGAATCCATGGGGAGGTAAATTTTCATTTTGTCAGAATGATATGAAGTTTACAGTAGTTTTGATCAAAATTTTGCACTCAACGCAATGGTGAAATCATAATCACCATATGAGAAGTAGATTTGTAGATTCCCAGCAGAGCAGAATCTTTGAAGAATCTTGAGGGAATCTTCTCGATTCCTTGGAGGCTGAAATTCGCCAGATTTAAAATGCAACCAACTTTATAGTCAAAAGTCTTTGTGATCTGAGTTGCATATCTCCAGTCAGCGCAAAGAAGGGAATCGTTGGAGAATCATGGGGAATCTAAAAGATTTCTACATGCCCAGATTTTGATGGTGTTGGAATTCGACAAATGAATAGTTGATTTTACACCTCTCGACGACAAAAATTCAGTGGTGTAGTCAGTTTTTGTAGTTGAGACTTTCACTTTTCGACCAAATTCAGAGGTGAAGGCACATCAATCAATCATGTCATGTTTTCCTTCATAATTGCTGAGATGATGTATTATGTTTTGAGACCCCTATTTGATGTTATGTTGTGGGATAGATTTTACCACTCTATGTGAGATGTATTTAACTTGTCATGTTATGTATTTTTGTGGATATCCCTATGTAACTATGTTGAAGGTATGCTCATTGACACATTATGTGAGATCATTTTAGTTTGTCATGCTGAGAGGAATCCTTCTTGATTGAGAATTCTTGTAAGTGGAACGTCTTGTAGAGAGACATGCCACTCTTGTTTGAGGGCATATGACCTTGCTATGAAAAAGTGTTTTCCATGTACATCATCATCATTTATAGCAGTATATGAAGCGAACTCCACCATCTTGACACCGAGCCCGGAGACATAGTCCACATTGGACGAACTCTGTTATCAACATCTTGTGTTTTATGTTTCTGATTCTTGTCATGTTCCCTCTTTTTTACATCATGCATATATGTTCATTTATGCTTTTTAAAATGCAATTCTAACAACCTCACATAATTAAAAGATCTTGGATGATTTTGGTAGCTGAAGGAACCTAGATCACATATGTGGCTAGCGACATAGATACTATCAAGATTATTATAAAAGGTCTAAAACCTTTTTCTAATTGAGTTTTGAGGAAGTCAAAACCTTACTTGTAGATGGATACTGGTATATGTTAAATATTGGATCATTAGGAGGAGTAGGTCCCCATTCAATGTCCTTATATTTGTTAAATAGTTAAGTAGAGAAACTAGGCCTGAGACAAAAGTTAGAGACTAGAAAATAGGGGGATGCAATTATTTAGCAACCTTACAGGCCACATTTTTAAAATAACTCCATAGAGAGTCCCTCTTTCCTTTTATTTGAATATTTCCATACTAGAGAAAAGAGAGGTTGGGTTTTCTCAAGAAAAGGGAGTAGAGCAGTCTCACCTTCTAGTTGGGTTTTCTCTTGTACATGTTTCCCTGGGTAATCTTGTGCTTATTTTTAGATGGTGTGTCAACACTTTTCTATTCCTTTTTTTTTTTTTTTTTTTACCGTTTCATATATTTCATACATTTATGCATAAAAGAAATAATTAAATAATCTAAGATATAAGTGAAATTAACCTTCACAATAAATATTTCAATACTTTATTAGTTTTGTCATGACAAGTTGATCCAATTAAATATCCACATCAGTATATAGATTAGTTTTAAATAATTCAATTATGGCAAATGCTTTCTATGAACCTTCCAACAAGACATTTCAAACCTCTTTATGAATTGGTACTTGTGATGAATCACTCAATCATTTTTTACCTAGCATCATGTGAAGTATCATTACTTTTAACAACACGATTTTCTTTCACATCATTGATTACATGATACTTCATGAGGCCTATCCTAACATTGTCTTCATGGTTTTTGTTAAGTCCCTATAATACTAGTGTAACCCCTTATTATTATTAGTGCAACCCCCTTATTATATTGTTGTACCCATGTAGTACCCATATTGTTATTATTGTGACCCATAGAAGCCCACTATTGTTATTGTTGTGCCCTTACATTATTATTGTTATGTCGGCTCTAATTATATTATGACCCCTTAGACTCCTATATATAGAAAGGAGGTCTTGTCATTTGTATCATCCAAGAATTGTTCATTTATGTAATGTAAAAGAGGTTTCCCCCTCGAAGAGGCTTATTTTGAAGGCGTTTATCTATCTTTTCTATATTTTTGTGAGCTGGTTTCATAACATTTGGTATCAAAGTTTTGGATTCTAGGGTTTCGCTGCTCCAAATAGGTCATCGTGGTATTTTTGCTATAACTTGTTTTCTGCGATGTTTGAGAAGCTAACAAAAAAAACCCATTTGAGCCGAAATCATTCTAAACGTCAGGTCCAAATTTTAGAGCTTGTCTTGCTACATTTTCAGAGATATGGTCTGAGGATGTTAGGGTTTTTGTAGACTCCCGAATTACATTCCAAGCAGGTGACCAGGGGAAAAGTGTCATAACTTTCTCTCTGAGCAACAAATTGAAATTTCGTAAGAAGTTACAGAAAGATGACAGACTGTATTTTTCGGTGTTTATTTTTCATATTCGAAGGTCAAAACAGTGACACGTGGCATGTCGTACAAGTTCGCTCTACTAAAACATTATAATCAGGTCAACTTAGGATATTGGGCATAACTCTTTCTTGGAGAATCAAAGTCTGATCATACTTGCGAGGGCTACTACAGGATGCAATTTCAGAACTTAGAGATCTGAAATTACCGAGTTACAGTTGTTATAAGATCAAGTTCCTAAAATCAAGAAAAGGCGATATGAGGAAGTTTGATGGCAAGGATCCAGTAAATTAGATACTATAGATGGAGAAATATTTTGATCTACATGAGGTTCAACTATTATAGAAGGTACATATTGCATCTTTATATTTAGAACCAAATCAAATTTTATGGTATAAAGGGCTCTGTTCTCGTAAAGCACTTGTCACTTGGTCAATTTTCACGGAAGAAATGATAACACATTATGAGGATACAAAGAGTAACACCTTCTTTAGCCAATTGAGAAATCTCAAACAAAAGGGTTCAATAGAAGAAAACATTGAGTACTTCCAAAAATTAAATATAAGGGTAAATGATATTGTAAAGAAGCAAAGGATAAATAGTTTTATCTATGCCATGGAAGCTGATATCGATGGCATGAATGCATATTGGAAGAAAGGCATGGAAGATTTGAAGAAAGCCATGGAAGGTTTAAAGGAAGGTGGGACAAAGTTGCTACAAGAAAGCCATCCTAATGAAGAAAAGGATCAAGAAATGTCAAAAGAAGAGGATATACACTGGGAACTAACCTTAGATAAAGAACAAATGAATCCGACCATATCTTGTATTACAATGGCAGGAATTATCACTCCTCAAACTCTCAAGATAGAAGGACATATCAAGAAGAATATGGTTCAAGCAGTGAAATTTTAGAAAGAAAAGTATCAAGAAACATCAAAAGAAAAGGATACTCACTAGGAACCAACCCCAGAGAAGCAAGAAATGAATCCGACCATATCTGTAGTGCATTGGTCAGAATTACCACTCCTCAAACTATAAAGATAGAAGGACATATCAAGAAGAAAAAGGTAGTAGTGTTGATTGATCCGGGTAGTACCCATAATTTTATTCATTGTAAGATAGCCAAGGAATTGAATTACTTCCTGTATCCAGTGCCAGAGTGTCAAGTGACGGTTGTAAGTGGAGGAACCATAAATTGCTCTGGAAAGTGTCATAATATCAAGCTATCCATGGGATAATACGTATTGAATGGCCCAGTGCTTTCCATTCCAATGGGTGGTGCTGATGTTGTACTACAAGTCTAATGGCTATAATCCTTGGGTACAATAGCCTTTAATTTTCAAGAATTTTTCATGAAATTTTCTTCGGAACGAAGGGAAGTTGAATTAAGGGGTATCACAGGGAAACCAGGAAATATAATCAACTCTAACGCAATGAAAAATCTTCTAAAAAAGAACAACGAGGCGTAATTTCACAATTATGTTCTAATGGTTCCCACATCAAAATCATCTATTTCTCTAGATCTCCAAAAAGTAATGGACAACCATTCCAAGGTATTTGAGACTCCCAAAGGTCTCCCATGTATTCATGATCATGATCATGCTATTCATTTGATTCCAGGAAGTTTTCCTCCAAACATCAGGCCTTATAGATATCCATATGACCAAAGGAGTGAAATCGAATATATGGTTGTAGAAATGGTAGAGGTTGGTATAATTATCCAACCAAATTTGATAAAAAAGCAAGGGATGAATGGAATAATGGTGAAGCAGGGTGGGAACTCATTCAAAAGTTGTCGAAGATCACAGTTCCAACAATATTGCAGAACTTGACAAGGAAAAATCATATTGGAACCTGAAGCATTCACAGTACTGAGAAGTCGACAACTATGAAATCGATCAATTTTAGAGTATCTAATCAAGTGGAAGAACTTACCCACTAAAGATTCCACATGGAAGGATGATAATTTTATATAGAAGCATCCAGAACTACTCAAGCGTTGAGGACAACACATATTGAAGGAGAGGGGCATGTTAGGTCCCTATAATACTAGTGTAACCCCCTTATTATATTGTTGTACCCATGTAGTACCCATATTGTTATTATTGTGCCCCATAGAAGCCCACTATTGTTATTGTTGTGCCCTTACATTATTATTGTTATGTCAGCTCTGATTATATTATGACCCCTTAGACTCCTATATATAGAAAGGAGGTCTTGTCATTTGTATCATCAAAGAATTGTTCATTTGTGTAATGTAAAGGAGGTTTCCCCCTCGAAGAGGCTTATTTTGAAGGCGTTTATCTAACTTTTCTATCGTTTTGTGAGCTGGTTTCATAACAGTTTTTGATGATTTCAGGCCTATTTAGCTCAGGACTATTACATCCCTTATGTTTCCCTCAATTTCATCATGCATTCAATCAATTGTTTCAAGGAAGTACAAGTATGTTTCCATAACTCATTTTAGTTTTTCAATATCAATAATGTCTTTGAAAGTATGATTTGTTACTAATAATGACATTTCCTCTTACTAATTACTCTTTAGATTGAATATTTTCCTAGGGTATACAAATTCTACTCTTGAGGGAGGAAAGTGGGAAACAGTATCGATACCATGGATTTTTAATTATGCTAGGAAATCTTACCTAAGTATGATAATTTGTGTATGATCTGTATAACTATATAATTTTCATCCATATCAATTATTTTTGAGTGGAAAATTTAAGGAATTAACTTATTGGAGTATATTTATTTGTGGGACCTAGTTTGAATAATTGGGATCTAAATCCTTAAAGAGTTGTTTTGAGGCATTAAATGATACTTTTTGGGGGTAAAAAATTTAAGTGAAAATGTAGTGACACAATTCTACACTCAAAGAACTTTCCAATGGTGCAAGAATCATGTCAACCATAGTTTGAATTCAAATTGTATGCCTCCAAGAAGTTGGTTGATCATGAAAAACCACCATAATTTGAGAGGATGCCATGTCAACCCTTGTTACTTATGGAAAAAGGGGATAGCCACATGGGGAATATGAAGAATATTATATATGGGTCAATTTTTAACTCATATTTAGGGTTGAATGGTTTATATTTAACCCCTAATTGGCTATCAAGCTATGTTAAGACTGGGACACTAGGAGGAAAAGGGGTTTCATTCTATTTTACATTTTGTTCCATACTAGAGTAGAATAGTCGAATCTGGATAGGAATAGAGCATAAAAATTAGGGTTTGTATTTTGTATAGCCCATAGGCCATAACTCTTAGGAAACTCCATAGATAGTACCTTCTCTTCTGCACTTGCATCATTTCCCTTTTATGAATAAGAGAGTAGAAAATATAATCTTCTAGCTAGGTTTTCTCTTGAAAGGGTTTTGCAGAGCATATATTTGTGTTTATTGTGTTTTTTAATTGATTCTTTTTACCTATTTTGTAGCCACCCTCCTCCCACATTTACCTAATTTAACCGGTCCACCGAGGTAAACATGTGATGAGAGGCTACTATGATGTGAATCAACTCCCCATGTATAGTTAAGGAAGTATAACCCATAAAACAAAACCAATTTGACCTTCCACACATGCTACAGAACCTTCAGGAGCCAACCAACCCTTCCAGGTGACCAACCCTTGAGACAACTTGGCATTTCACTGCTCTAGAGCCTTAGTTGCTCCCATGACAAGCCATGCATGCGATTAGGACCCTCCAGTTGTTCCCACAGTAAGGGCATGCCAACAACTATGGACTTTTTCAACTATTTATGAGTCAATGACACTAGATTTTGTGTCACCTTTTAAGGGCTAGGGCTTACGCCACTACCCAGAACTTCGTGAAACTTTCATAAATGATAATTAACATCAAAACAAAGGTACTAATGCAAATGCTTGATGAATTAATTGAATGAATCCCTACTAGCCATGCCATGAATTTCATCAAACATTTCACAAATATATATTCTATAATCATAACAATAGATTTGAGCGTAAGGGTCTCATACTTATCTGAGAATCATAAAGAAGCACTTATGCCTTATCACAATAGTTGTATTATCATCTATTAGGTCATATATTAATTGTTCATTCAATTTAAAATCAAAACATAATGAGATCCATACATCAAGTCTATCATAAAACATACTCATAACCAACATAAATAACAAGGATATAACAACCATAAAACCACATATGAACAAGTATGTTTACCCATCAATATAAGAGGAAATAAGCTCTTATTAACATATGAAAAATGCTACCAGCTCTGGGACTTCCATGTACTGCCTGACCATAGATTGGATGAACCATCTCTTTCTTTCAGCCAATCACCCTCATGCCATATTCCAAGCATGAATGTGGGATCTCATAAAACAACTCAAGAAAAACCAAATCCAGATTTGAGAGGAAAAATGACCTCAACCGTCAATTAGGGATTCCACCTCATGGTCTAACATCACTAACCATCAAGAGATTGGTCTGTACCGAAGCTATATAGGGCTCAAGAGCATTTGTTCCAACCAAGGCTTCCAGGACTAGTAACTCAACCCACAACTCTTGCCAGGCTTCCAGAGCGTTTTTCCAACCAAGGCTTCCAGGAATAGTAACTCAACCCACCAAAGGCTTCTAGAGAATTTTTCTAACCAAGGCTTCCAAGACTTGTAATTCAACCTAAGTTGTTACAGGGATTCTAGAGCGTTATCCAACCAAGGCTTTCAGGAACTAGTAACTCTAGGCACAACCATAAGGAACATGAGAACCAACTAGAAAACAAAAGGAAAGTTACCCACAACACCATGGCTATCCAAGAAATGACAAGTTTAGGAAAATACACCGTTAATCTAGGAAATCCTTGATGCTAATTACATATCATAACCAGGAAATCACATTCATGTGTCATGCATGCCAAAAATAACAAGGAAATCATACATGCAAATCGGTACCTACAAGCAAAACCCAATGTAGTTGTTAATCCTGATGTCCTATTATGCTTTCTTGCTCTCCCTTGTTTTCTTTCTCCAAATCCTAAGTATGCCACACTCCTCCAAGGGTGCTCGAAGAAAACTCTAAGTTTCCAAGAGTATGAGAGAGAGAGTAGAATAGAGAGCTCCAATATAAATCTAACAAAAATCTACAAATTGATTCTCAAAAGCCTTTTAATTAACGAGGCCTCTATTTTCTTCAAATTTCCATCATTTTCCTCCTCACATGTAACCTGTGACCTTTCACCTTCCTTTTCTCGTAATTTCCATTATTTTCATAAATAAAATGTCAATTAATGCCACTTTGTCTTTCCAAATTCTTTTCCATAGCCATTAATTAATCACAGGTGATCCCCATCACTATATTTTTCGCCCAACATTCAACTTGGAATACGTGTTCCATGACCATGGTTATTAATTTTCCTTTGTTAACTTTATTACATAGATTTTTTACCAGAGATATTATAGAGCCCTCCCATTTGGGGGAACACCATCCTCGGTTTTCAGTGACACTTACAACCAGGAATACTATAGAAAAGAAAAATATACTTCCCATGGAGCTTTATAACTTAGCTCATTGTAGTATTTACAAAGAACAACCTACTGAGAAGCAACCAACATGAGAAACATAACAACATGACAACCATAATGTCATGACACCCATACCACTTATTAGAGCTTTATAACATAGCTCATGAAGGTATTTATGTCCATATATGTATATACATAGACCAAACATCACACCAAAGCATATGCTAAAACAATTCGCTCAACTAGAAAATAGAGAAGGATACATAACCCACATCTGATTGTCCATCTCCCATGTAGCTTCATCAGGCCCAAAGTTCTTCAATTTCACTTTAACCTGCTCTATTACTTAGTTCTGGAGCATGATAATATTTCTCTGCAAAATGCATGGAGGTTATGACTGAAATTATCCTTCTTGTTCCACCTGCAATACAAACCAGTCAATGACATGATAAGCGTCTCTAACATACTTCTTAAGTAATGACACATGGGAAACATCATGGAGTTTCACTATCGGAGACAGTGCAAGTCGATATCTATTGATCAAATCCTTTCAAGAATCTTGGAAGGTACACAAAATTGAGGTGCCACCTTAGAACATGATCCAATCTTCAAGGAGCTCTTCTTGGGCATGATGCACAAGTACACATGTTCCCCAACCTGAAACTCCTTAAACAACCTATTTTGATCTACATAACTCTTCAGTCTATCTCATTCTACCTTTAGATTCTTCTTGATTACTTTCATTTCCCATTCCATCTTTGCCAAGATGTCTTGTCCAATCAACATGATGTTTACTGAATCACTCCAACTAATGGGAGTATTACAACTATGCCCATGCAATGCCTCAAATGGACTCATCCTCAAATATTCCTAATACCCATTGTTGTAAGTGAACTTAACTAGTGGAAGGTACTATTCCCACTTTTGTTGCTGATGCTTCACATACATCCTCAACATATCCTCCAATATCATGCTGACCCTCTCTGTCTGTCCATATGCTTGTAGATGATAAGATGTGCTAAAGGCCAATTCTATACCCAAACTTGCAAATAACTCTTTCCAAAATCTAAAATTGAACTTGGCATCCGTGTCTAACACAATTTTCTTTAGTACACCATGCAACCTCACTACATCTAAGATGAATATATGTGATTATGAATATGTAGACTTCACTAGAATGAAGTGCACTACCTTTGTCAATCTGTCAAACACGACCATGATAGAATCATGTTGTCTAGATGTCCTCGGAAAAACCTGTAATGAAATCCGTGTAAATTACCTCCCATTTCCACTCTGGAATCAGAATATGCTGAGGTAATCCACCTGGATGCTTTCACTCCGCTTTTACCTGTTGAAAATTCAAGAACCTAGCCACAAACTTTGCCACTTCTTTCTTCAAGTTCAACAAATAGTAGAATTTCTTCACCACTATCAATGTATTATAATATCCTCGGTGACTTGAATATGACTTAAAATGAAATTCATTCAACCTAAGCTTCTTGAGCTCACTGTCATCTCACACATATATCCTATCCCTAAATATGACCAAGCCATCTATTGTGAGACGATAGTCCACATCCTGATTAGATGTACATTGTTGTGACCTATGCATAAACTCCATATACCTATCATCCTACTTTCTTGCCTGAAAGATCTAAACTTTCAAATATGTCCCATAAGAACTCATAGCTGCTATGTGATTTAATTGTATCCGCTCGCTAAGCGCATATACAACCCTGTTCTCTTTACCTTTAATGTACTTGTTCTCAAAGTCAACTCATTGATTGTGTCCAACCATCTATCTTTCCTAACATTCATATTTGGTTGGTCAAGTAGATACCTCAATCCACTGTGATCATTCATCAGTAAATACCTCCTACCCAGAAGATAATGCCTCCACATCTTCAATGCCTAGATGATCGCTACCAACTCAAGATCATGTGTTGAATAATTTTTCTTCTGCTCATTCAATTTACATGACTCATAACATAATACCTTTCCTTCCTACATAAGGACTCCATCAATCCCTCTCTTACATGCATCTGTAAATACAACAAACTCTTTGTCCGGATCTAGAATCTTTAAAACTGGAGCATTTGTCAACAAATTCTTCAACTGCTCAAAACTAGCTGCACATTCCTCTATCCATTCAGATTTTTTACCTTTCGTTACAACGATGTATTAGGATAAGAAATCTTTGAGTTCCTGATGAACCTCTTGTAATAAATTTCTAGCCCCATAAATGATCTTACCTCATCCACATTTCTAGGAGCTGCCCACTCCATGGTAGCCCTTATCTTTTCTGGATCTACTGTTATGTCTTCCTTGGAAACCACATGTCCCAAGTAGTGTACCTTTGTCTGAAATAAAATGCATCTTCTAAGCTTGCCATACAACTGATGCTCTCTCAACAATCTCAATACTGTTGCTAAATGTTTGGCATGTTCTTCCTCATTCTTAAAATATACCAATATATCATCAATGAATACAATAACAAACTTTTATAGATAAGGACACAACATATTATTCGTCAAGCACATAAAAGTAGATGGATCATTAGTCAAACCCAGTGGAACTACAAGAAATGCATAATGCCCATAACTGATTGAGAAATTAGTCTTGTAGATGTCCTCTTCCTTAATGCGTACCTAATGATATACTAATCTCAGATCAATCTCTGATAACACTGTTGATGCATTCAAATGATCAAACAAGTCATCAATCCTTAGAAAAAATTACCTATTCTTGATGGTCACTTTGTTCAATTGCCTATAATCAATGCATAGCTTGAGAGTACCATCCTTCTTCTTCACAAACAACATTGGTGCACCCCAAGGTGACACACTTGGCCTAATGTATCCCTTTCCAAGAATATTCTTCAACTGCAACTTCAGTTCCATTAACTTTGGTGTGCTCATCTTGTAAAGTGCCTTTGATGTTGGCGTTTCCCCTAGTACAAACTCAATAGAAAAGTCTACTTCCCTGTGAGGCAGAAAATATGAAATCTCTACTAGAAAAACATCATGAAACTATTGTAAGACCGGATGCCTCCTTGAGATATCCACATCTTCAACTTCCTTACCTTTGTCACTGAAAATATGCACTACAAATAACACACACCCTTTCCTATGACTGCGCTTCACCTGCATAGTTGTCACCATTCTAACTGATGTTACCTTCTTCTTGCACTGCAAGACAATTTTTTCCCCATTATCATCTAGGCACTTAATAGCCTTGTCATAACATTCCACCTTCATCCTATGAAGATACAACCATTCCATACCCAACAACATACTATATGATCCCAATGATAAAACATTCAAAAGTGCTGATATAGGCATACCATTCAACTCAAATACACAACCTCTTACCCAGTGATGAACTCTCCTCTTCATACCTATAGCCAACTATACTAACCAAGATTCTGCATGCACTTATTTATTCAAACCATACTTATCCACCAGGTCATGACTAACATAACTATAATTAGATCTACGGTAAATCAAAATAGAAATAAATTGATCACAAAGCTTACTTACCATCTCGATAATAGACGCCTAGTGATCTGCCTTCTTGTTCTATAATGCTACATAGATCCGTGGAATACTCTGTCCAACATCCCCCACTGTCTGTGCTTCCTATGCACTATAGATCTGCGGTCTACCTCCCTATTATTATGGACAATATATTCTGCGATGGCCCCCTCCACAAGTCCAACACTGCAAGGGTTTCCTGTCATCGCCCTTATTCTTCTCCTTAAACTGAAATCCCTAGCCTTTGTTAGATGCATTGAACTTCTTATGCGGTGTCACATTGTATTTGTTACTTGTATCTTGAGGTATTTCACTTCTTGTCCCATTTTCCTTTATTCTTTGCATTACCTTTCCATTCCAGCTTAGTGTCAGATTTGTTCTTTGATTGCTATTACTCATAATAATGCCTTTAGCTTCCTGATGGCTTCCTCTAATGATCTAGGCTCATCAAACTCAATCTCATACTTGAATGCTACCAACAACCCACTGATGAATATCTGAATCTTGGCCTTCTCCTCCTTGAGGTAAGGCACATACCTTAATAACTCCAACAATTTGCTTGTGTAATCCTCATCAGTCATAGATCCCATCTTCAGCTCATAAAATCATTTCCCCCTATTGTCATAGTATCTCCCTAATAAATACTTCTTCATGAATAATCGCTCGAACTAACTATAAATCAACTCCTTTTCATAAATACATCTAAAATTCTTTACGTCTTCCCACTAGATATCTAATTTTCCTTTAAGACTAAATGTTGCTAACCTAGGCTTCATGTTTCTAAGTAATCATGCAATATGAAGAACTTATTCACACCAAGAAACCATGCTTCTGCATCCCATGACTTCTTCATTTCCTTGTCAAATGTAGGTGGCTTTACCTTCTTGAACTCATCCATCAAATATCCCTAGTCACTCCTCCTATAAGTATGATAACAATGATGACCATGATACCTATCTAAACTAGAACTAGAATAAATCCCATGTCAACTGCCTCGTCGATCAGGTGTATCCAAGAAACTGCCATCTCTGACCATGCCATTTCTATCCAACCTGTTGTGGAGTACTGAAGAAGGTATGTTTTTATTGATTATTTTGTCATATTTTCTTTAGAACTCATAACATCTTTGCATCATGAACTAGGTAGATAATGGGAAATCATGAAAAATCTATAAGATTTATATGCAACATGAAAACACTAATAATTTCCATTTCTTATGCAGGAAAAGGGAAAAACTAAAGATTGCCGCTCCAAAGAAATAGACAGGGCCAAGCTAACCACTGTCCCTTTGGTAGGGAACCATATGCAAACAAGATGATCTAAATTAAAACATCTTAGCCAAGGAAAGGAAAAGGAGATATCAACTCGGTGCAAGAAAACGACCAGATAACTGAGGATTAACAGCTTGGCGAATCCCTCAGGATCCTTTGATCCCGAGGGATCGCTGCTTTAACTATTTTTTCATCCTTGATAACTCCGCTTTAGCTGTTATAAGTAGGGGCAACACTGCTAGCTCGGGCGGGGGGGGGGGGGACTGTTAATTTTTATGTAACTTTGCTCTATATTTGAAACTTCGATCATTGACTCTCGTTGAGAAGTGATCCACTGTAACTCTATTTTAATGTTTTAATATAAATTTGGTTGCTGTTCCATCTTCGATCTTGGAATAATTTCAAGCAGTGTGTCCCTGGAGAATAAAGGCCCAGCCCTGGTGGAACACTTGCTCCTGTATCATTATCTTTAGTTCATGTGTGGTTTTCGTTATCAGCTTTAATCAATAATCTAGTGAGTTTTGTTATTTCATCACAGCTCCGTTATATTTACAATATCGTCTCTCTAATAGGAAAGTCGTATTGTTCATTCTGACCTTATAACGTATTGCTGTTCCTTTAAGTCATTAATTTAACATTACTGTTCTTTACAGAATGCTATCCCTGTTCAATTACAGAGTAACCGAGCTGTAATATTCTTAAGTTGGTATTACTATATTCATCTATGGTTTATACTTCATACAATTGTTGTTCAATCGACATTGTTGTTCCATTATGAATTGGGATCGTTATCCTTTCTAATTGAAGATCAATATTTGTGGTATTAGACTCAGATTACTGTTTCTCTTAATATCTCTGTGTGCTATGTGTGTTATTTATTTCGGTACTGTATATTAACATTTGGCTCTAAGCGCTGTTCTATATTTCATTGGTAATTGGTTGCCGTTCCATTTCTATTTGCTGTCCGATTTATCCTTTAAGTAAAGATTGCCATCTGATTTCTGTAGGATACGATTGCTGCACTTGTTCCTGTAGATTAAGGTGTTGTTGTTCATTAGACTTAGTTGCTGTTACATTTTCTAGTTGTTATTCCATTTCTTAGTTGCTGTTCCATTTCCTGTTATTTGCGTTATTGTGCTTTGGTGTGCAGAACGATCTAAAACTGTAGTGGGCATTGGCATTTGTTGTCTAGTCCCCAGATTGATGATCTGTTCCTTGATTACCTTTAGTTACATCAGTTTACAAAGGGATGAGTTATTGTTACTAGACCCTTGACTGATAAATTGCTTAGTTTTCCGAGTGCATGATTTAGTTTTTGAAGTATTTTGCTGTAAGTAGATCTTGTTTCAAGCATCCATTTACTCTTGTATTTTCTTGAGCTATACTACTAGCATTACTCTGACAAATGACAACCTCAAACTGAGTACACTCTTTGAGATAAAAAATCGTTCCTAGATTGACAAGTTAATGTGAGGTAATTAGAGGTGAAAAAGACCCTTTTTACAGCTCGACATTTTGGCGCTGTTGCTGGGGAAGAGTGTAGCCATTTGTTTCTTTTTCAGAGTAGTGTAAGAACCTGTTAGGAAAGAACTGGGTTTTAAAAATGGAAGGTAAGAACCTGCGTGTGGAGTATGTAATAGCCCTGCTCCCCTGCCCGCTTTCCTGCAGATTTGTTGCTGTTTTATTTGGGTAGAACCTAGAAGTTGATTTGTGTGCATGACTAAGTAGAAAATGCCAGAAAAGAATCCCAAACCTCTACCCAAGCCTGATAAAGCTAAGGGGATGGTGACCCTTGGCCGATCGACCTTTATAGACGAAATCCTTAAGAAAGCAGAATCTCAGCCTTTAGTAGGACCTAGAAAAGTTACTTCTAGATAGCCTACTAGTTCCCTTCAGGCCACATGATCACCATCTGTAGCCTTTGCTGAGGTGCATAGCCAAACCGAAGAGCAAGATTTTCAAGAAATTGAAAATTCTAGCCTAAAATCATTGCAGGAAGGGAACCTTAGCAATCTCTGTGAAGGAAGAGGAGAAACATGAGAAGCTGAAGAACCAACATCTCCTCTTAGGATAATTCAGCCATTAAGCAATCCAGATAAGGGAAGTGGTGCAAAAATTATTTATAACGAAATTCAAGGACCTGAATCCTCCCAAACATTAGGCATTCTCATCATCCCAGATAAAGGAAGTGTTGTCAAGGCCATCTCCATTAGAGCCATTCCCCCTCGACAACCTAGGAATACCCTCCTAGATATCCCAGAAGGCTATTGGCATATATTTGACCAAATGGCCCAGAATTAGCCTAACACCCAAACCTCTACACTGCAATACCCCATTGTGGATACTGTAACTAATGCACCTATGAAAGCAATTCCTCTTCAGCATATCCCTACATTCCATGGCCTTACATCAGAAGATCCAGATGCATTCTTGTTTGAATTCGATGTGCTGTGTAGAGGATATGACTATACCACCGATCCCCAGAAACTGAAATTATTTCCCTCTACATTAAAAGGGGCTACTTTAAGATGGTTTATGGGATTAGGTGGTGGTGTTATAAATAATTGGGATCAAATGAAAGAGTCTTTTCTAAAAAAATATCAGGACTATTGCAGGTCTCGAGAGTTAAAAGATGAAATATTTCAGATGGTAGCTAAACCAAATGAAACATTAGAAGAGTATGTTGAACGATTCCAGTATAATCTTCAAAGATCTCCTTATGCATCATTACCTTTACTTGATAATGTATTAAAAACAACATTAACTAGGGGAATGAAGGAACAATGGATTGAGACATTAAACATTATGGGGAAAGGAGATATTTATCAAGAAAATTTTGCTGACATTATTGATTTATGTATCAGGAGCTCGAGAGGCAGCACAAGGCTAAAACCAGCAGAACATGATCAATTTGTAAGAGATAATAGAATTTCGGCAGAAGGAGTAACTCGTGCAAAAATTGGAAATTTATTAGAAAATTTTAAAACTGACATATTGGGGATGCTAACAACACAACTTGATATTATGCAGGCCAAACAAAAGCAAGCAGAAGCAGAATAGAATTTGGCAATCTTCTGTCCCAGATGCAGAAAGAAACACAACCACAAGGAGTGTCCATTAGATGTAGTTCAAGTTTGCGCCATTTGTACAAAAGACCACTCCACAGAGAGCTGCCCCTCACTTCTTGGATTGAAAGCAGTATACAAGGAAGCAGAAGAAGAGCCATAATCGGTGTATCTACTTAATTAGCGTCATCAATGGAAGCCGCGACAAACAGGTATGTTTTCAGACCCAACTTCTTCTTTCTAGCCTCCGCAATATCATGGTCAACAATATAACGCAATGTGGCAAAATCAACCTCCCTTCCAAAATTGGTCACGACAATCATTTCCTTTATCATCTCCATGGCTGAATCAAGCAAGCCAGCACAATTGGCCAAATTTTCCCTATACCCCACCATATTGGAAAAACAATGTTTATCCACCGCAATGGACCCCTCCTACTTCACAGAATCAAACCTGGCAGACAAACTGGCAAAGACCGATGAATCAGCCAGTAGGAACCATCCCGCTCCCTCAACCTACACTGCCAGCCCTACAACAAAACCCCCAGTCTAACTTAAGGTCACAACTCCCAGCCCAACCCAACCCCAATCCGAATAACAGACTGGTCCAGTCCATTCAAATAATCGAAACACCAGAGATAGGAACCAATCTAAGGGAGTGTAATGACCTTCAATTAAGATCTGGGCGTATCATTGAAACAAAGGGAGATAAAACAGTTCAAGTTGAAAATCAGTTACCTGTAGAACAACCATTACAAGAAGAGGACGTGACCAGACAACAAATTCATGATCCAGCAACCACATCCTCTCCTCCATTCCCAGAACGCTTAATTATACCTTGACCTATACAATATCCTGATTTTGACATTCTGGGAGAATTATGAAACCTATACATAAAAATCCCGCTCCTCCAAGCCATTCAAGACATCTCGATATATGCAAAGACTATCAAAGAACTATGTATAAAGAAACCAAGGAGGACAATAACAAATAACCCAAAAGTCCAAGTAGTTGGCACTTTATCTGACTTATTATTAGGAAAAGAAACACCCATTAAATACGAAGACCTAGGAAATCCAATAGTAACCATGCAAATCTATGGTCAAACCTTCTCAAATGCCTTAGTTGAACTAGGAGCTGCAATTAACATCTTAACAACCACTACTTGCCAAAAACTGGGCATTACATGAGTAGAACCGACCTCCACTTTATTAGAACTAGCTGACTAATCTGTAGTTAGGCCTGAGGGCACCCTACAAGATGTTATGGTATCCGTTGACTCTTGGGAGTATCCGGTCGATTTCCTGATAATAAAACCCAAAAACTGACTTGATGGACATCCATTGATCTTAGGCAGACCTTGGCTCACAACTGCCGATGCTTATATTGGCTGCCGACAAGGTAATATGACCATTACGAGGGGGACAAATACTAAGAATCTAGCTTTATACCCCCTAGTGTAGCCAAGTGTCACAATAATAAAAACTAACAAGCATCCTGTATCATTCCTCACTGAAAGTATTAGATCTCCATTAACCATACAAGAGGCCCTTGATTTCAAAGACCAAACAGAAGATGATGCCATTAATAATTTCATTAGCCAAGCTGAACCCAAATCCCACGTACAATGTCACATGATAGAAGCAGCATTTGATAATGAATTAGAAGAGGATCTTCTTAAAGATACACATGATCAAACAATACCTACTACCTCTGTTTCGAATAGCAAAATTATGGAAATTGAGCCAGGAAAGACTTTAAACATTAATGCCAACCTAACTTCCGAACAAGAAAAGAAGCTCATCCAATTATTGAGGAATCATAAAGAAGCATTTGCGTGGGACTACCCTGATATGAAAGGAATTGACCCCCAGTTATGTACACACCACATTTACATAGAAAAGGATGCGAGACCTGTTCACCAACCACAAAGGAGACTTAATCCTCATCTAAAAGACGTTGTAAAAGCTGAACTTCAAAAACTTTTAGATATTAACTTCATCTACCCTATCTCCGATAGTAAATGGGTCTCTCCACTTGTTGTGGTACCAAAGAACAATGGAAAGTGGAGGATTTGTGTAGACTATAGAGAATTAAACAAAGCAACACAAAAATACCACTTTCCCCTTCCATTCATTGATCAAGTATTAGACACTCTAGCAGGAAAGAAATTCTTTTCTTTCTTAGATGGCTTCAGTGGATACAATCAGATTTAGATTGCCCCTGAAGACCAAGACAAAACCACTTTTGCTTGTCCTTGGGGAACATTTTCCTATAGAGTTCTACCTTTTGGCTTATGCAATGCTCCTGCCACATTTCAAAGAGCTATCCTCAACATTTTTTTAGATATAATAAATGAGGGGCTCTAAGTCTACATGGATGATTTTACACCATACGGAGATGATTTTGACCCAGCATTGGATACACTGGAAAAAGTCCAGGAGCGCTGCATTGCCACCAGGCTTTGCTGAAGCCATGAAAAGTTATATATGATGATGACTGAAGACTTATTCTAGGCCATTATATCTCAGCAGCTGGCATACAAGTAGACCTAGCCAAAATTCAAATAATTTTGCTAATTCCCACTCCTACCACTCAAACAGAGGTACGCAGTTTTATGGGATTCTCTGGTTATTATAGAAGGTTTATAGAACATTTTTCACATATTTCTGCACCTCTATATGCACTAATAGGTAATGTTGACTTTCTTTGGATAGAAAAATGTGACCGTGCTTTTCAGAATCCGAAGAAGCTTGTGTCCACAGCTCCAGTCCTTCGAGGACCAAATTGGGACCTACCATTCCAAATTTCATCAGATGCCTCAAATACAGTTATTGGAGTAGTCCTTGGGCAGGAAGAAGATAAAAAACCATATGAAATTTATTATATTAGCAAGAACTTATCCCATGCTAAATTGAATTATGCTGTTACTGAAAAGGAATTTCTAACTATAATACATGCTGTCAATAAGTTCAGGCATTACATTACTGGATATCCTGTTATCTTGTATACAGATCACTCTGCCATAAAATATTTAGCAAATAAACCAATCACAAATGGTAGAATAACTAGATGGTTGATTTTATTGCAGGAATTTGATATTACAATCAAGGACAAACCTGGAAAAGAAAATCCTGTAGCTGACTTTCTCTCACGAATGCCAAAACCAGTGGACGCAGCAGCAGTTGAAGATCAATTTCCAGATGAGAATTTGTTTGTTGTCACTATTAAAACACCCTGGTATGCTGATGTTGCGAATTACATAGCAGTAGGTAAATTACCAAAACATCTGACCCCCAATGAACTAGAACAAATTGTCCAGCAAAGTGCTCGATTTTCCTGGATTGGGGACTACTTGTTCCATACAAGAGCAGATATGCACATCAGGAGATGTGCCCGGGAGGATGAAATTTTTGATATTTGGAAAGCTTGTCACGACGGACCATGTGGCGGACACTTTGCTGATAAGAGAACTGGACATAAGGTGCTACAAACAGGGTATTATTGGCCTACGATCTTCAAAGATGCAAAGAATTTCGTTCAAACTTGTGACAGTTGTAAAAGGGCAGGACGCCCTGGCCAGTCCGACGAAATGCCCCTGAACCCACAACTGGTTATTGAACCATTCGAGTGACGGGAACTTGAGTTTGTTGGTCCAATTAACCCATCCTCGAACCAGAAAACATATATTCTGGTGGCAACAGAATATGTCACCAAATGGGTTGAAGCAGAAGCATTTCCGATAGCTACAGTGGATTCTGTCATACAGTTCTTGTTTCATATATTTGTGCGATATGGGTTTCCAAGAGACATAATTATAGATGGTGGACCACAGTTTGCTGGTAACAAGATTGCTGCAACACTTAAGAACTATCATATCCAGCATAAAATTACTACTCCATACCACCCACAGGCAAATGGTCAAGTAGAAAGCAGCAACAAAATAATAGAAGCAATCTTGATAAAAACCATTGCGTCTCATAGACGCAATTGGGCTGCAAGACTACCAGAAGCCTTTTGGGCCTACAGAACAACATGGAGAAGCACTACTGGCTATTCACCATACCAATTGGTGTTTGGAAGCCAACCCATTTTCCCCATAGAATTCGAAATCCAAACACTATGAACAACACAAGAAGTCGGCCTAGATCTAAACGAGGCACAGATTAATAGGTTACAACAGATCAATGAGCTAGATGAAATCAGGCTCTCTGCCCTTCAACACACTGCATTAATCCAACAATAGTGAGCTAAATGGCATGACGCTCTCATTAAAAAGAAAGTCTTCCACGAAGGAGATTGGGCGCTCTTATACGATTCCAGGTTTCAGGATTTTCCCAGGAAACTTTAGAGTTGCTGGCTGGGGCCATATGAAATCCAGAAGGTACATGATAATGACACCATTACTCTAGTCACTATTGACAGATCTGGACATACCTTTAAAGTAAATGGCCACCGAGTTCGATTATACCGCAAACCACTTACTCGGGAATCCTTCTGCCAGCAACTACGCGAGGACTCCGATATGCAAATTCTACAGGAGGAAGAGAAATCTTCCTCACCTGTGATTCATTAAGTGATTCACCTGTTTTTACACTTTGTACATAATTTCTTTGTTTTGTTAAATCAGTTTCTGTATATATTTTTGTATTTGCATTTTTTTTCTGCTGCTCCTTTTCAGAAGAAACAACGCTATCGTTTTGTTGTTCCTTTTCTGAAGGGACAACATTTGTGTACACTTTTGTCATTGTTGTTGTTCCTTTTTCAAAAGAACAACACCTTTTGTTTCAGCCGTTCTTTTTCATTTTCATTTTGCTGTTCCTTTTCCAAAGGAATGACATTTGAGTTTTCTGCTGTTCCTTTTCTAAAGGAACAACACTTTTGATTTTTGTTGTTCCTTTTCCAAAGGAACGACATTAACACTTTTGATTTTTGCTGTTCCTTTTCCAAAGGAATGACATTTGAGTTTTTTGTTGTTCCTTTTCTAAAGGAACAACACTTTTGATTTTTGTTGTTCATTTTCCAAAGGAACAACATTTGAGTTTTCTGCTGTTCCTTTTCTAAAGGAGCAACACTTTTGATTTTTGCTGTTCCTTTTCCAAAGGAATGACATTTGAGTTTTCTGCTATTCCTTTTCCAAAGGAACAACACTTTTGATTTTTGCTGTTCCTTTTCCAAAGGAACGACATTTGAGTTTTCTGTTGTTCCTTTTCCAAAGGAACAACACTTTTGATTTTTGCTGTTCCTTTTCCAAAGGAACGACATTTGAGTTTTCTGCTGTTCCTTTTCCAAAGGAACAACACTTTTGATTTTTGTTGTTCCTTTTCCAAAGGAATGACATTTGAGTTTTCTGCTGTTCCTTTTCCAAAGGAACAACACTTTTGATTTTTGCTGTTCATTTTCCAAAGGAATGGCATTTGCATTTTTGTTGTTTCTTTTTCAAAGGAATGACACTTTTAGCACTTGCGTTTCCGCTGTTCCTTTTCCAAAGGAATGACACTTTTGGTTTTCTGCCCTTCCTTTTCTAAAGGAACGACATGTTCGATTTTTATTGTTCCTTTTTTCAAAGGAATGACACTTTCAGTTTTTGCTGTTCCTTTTTCAAAGGAACAACACTTGTATTCCTTTGCCCTTCCTTTTTCAAACAAAAACATTCTCGTATTCCTTTTACTTATGCCTAAAGATACTTGTTGTTCCTCTTGTTTCAGGTCTTTTGGAGCACAACTATACACTCATGCAATGGATACAAAGCTAGAGCATAGTGAAATCAACAAATTATATAAAATCGTTGCTTTTACACGAAATTGCTATGAATTAATAATGAGGAACAAAGAAAGGACACAATTATTCATCACTTTTGCTTTCATTACCCTACTAATACTAACATGATTGGTCATCTTTATCATGCTGGTTCTTTTTAAATTCCCATAATCTTCTTTGATCATTATTAAGGAATAAGAACAAAGGGTTTATATTTTTCTATTGAGATGTTAAGACTTCTTCCACCATTCCTACTCTTAAGGAGGGTCGAACCACCATTTGTGTATAAATAGGAAAGCATTTTATAAAAAAAGAAAAAAGAAGAATGTTTTGAGTTGTCAAATGCAGGATAGGGGGTCTCATCAAGAGCCAGCCTACCATGATCATAAAGAAGAAAGTGAAGTGGCATTCCCACTATGGCCACCACACCAGGGATATGGTCCAAGAGGCACATCAGAAAAAATAAAGAGTCCTTGGAACATGAGGTCTCATCACGAGCCGACCTGCCCACCTTTCACTCCTTCTTGGTGAATGGCATTACGATTTAACTGGTTACCAAGCCAGCATAATGACCTCCATTTTGACACTGAACAATACTTCCTAGGCATACACAAAGGATCATGGTTCCATGGGTGAAACAAACGACTCTGCCAAGGTTATGGACACATGTCGACAGCAGAGCTCTGTTAATGGTATTGAAGTCACATTTCTCATACACCAATAGTAATCATTAATACCCTTCTCTATCTTATACATTTGTAATCCATCAAATAAGATTATGCATATCACTTCCCTGAACCATTAAACACATGAAAATCCATCATAACCAATCATGACGGAAAAAGTAGACAATGATCGCATTACACTCGTTGTGCACGTCAACTGTCCTATCCTCCTAGCCTCGCAGCATGTAACCACATTTTATTATTTATTAAGCGATCCTATTATACACCTCGATTTCGGTAACCTGATCCTTTTGTGCCGAGGATGGCCTATCACATTGCCGGGGGGGGGGGGGGGCTGACTTCATAATTTGCTAACATATGTGTCAGGCTATTATTTGGCAAACTCTTACTCGGGAATAGCAAGGGCTTAACGGTATCTCGTTTTTCAATTTGCATGCCTTACTGTTCCTAAGATATTTCCGTATCATAGTCTGCAACAATTAGTAAGATTTGAACGAGCCTTACAATTTTGCTATTTTCTCTGCGTTTCTAACAGTTTGAACAGCTTGCTGTTCCATTGTCATCTCTGCGTTTTTTACAATGAGCTAAAGCATGGGGGGTAGGTCAATTCAAAGAGAACCACAGGTATTGACAGATTCTGACACTACACTGGAAATCCTGGCAAGGGCAGGATGGTTAGTCTATCTTAATCATTTACAGGAATCTAACAAGACTGTGACAATAGAATTCTTGTAGAACTTGCAAGAATACCACTTACCAGTTACCGATGACGTAATTGTAGAGGTCTCGGGACTGATAGCCACTAGACCTGTGTGGACTCTAAAGAAGGAGAGACTGCAAAAGATCATGAAGGTCTTCCAGGATGAAGGCGAGAACCTAACAGTCAGAGGAAAGGGAGTCCTACCAGCAACATTAGGAGAGCCATGGGCAGAATTGGCGAGGATCATCGAGAGCTACATCACCTGTGAAGGTAGGAAAGATGTGGTAAGACCATGACACCTTAAACTCTTAGCTATATTAAAAGAGAAATTCTCTGTGAACCTGCCTACATTTCTAAATTCATTACTTCATGATGTTGCCCAAAGCATGAAAAAGTCACAACATGTAGAATTGGTAGTAAGTCACCATGGACTAATACAGCTGATAGTTAGCCACAGTCTTGCTCAACAATAGAGAAACTGGGAAGAACTAATTGCTATGATGGATGGGGCACCGACTCCACCAGCCCCAAAATGCAAACATACTGCCAGTACACCAAATAGACCATCAAAACAGAGAAGCTCAGTTAGATTGGCACGGATTAGAGGGAGGTTGGAAAATCCTCAAGGGAGTACCAGCCAACCTATGGAGATAGATGACTCAGGGGACAAGCAACCCCCACAATTGGAAGGAGAAGAGAATGAGAAAGAATTGGGAGGAAATAAGGAAGGAGAAACAGAGGAAGAGATCAAGTAGCCTGAGCAGGTGGAGGCGGAGACAGAGCAACACGAAGAGAGTCTGTTAGGCCCCTATACTACTAGTGTAACCCCTTATTGTTATTAGTACAACCCACTTATTATATTGATGTACCCATGTAGTGCCCATATTGTTACTATTGTGCCCCATAGAAGCCCACTATTGTTATTATTGTGCCCTTACATTATTATTGTTATGTAGGCTCTGATTATGTTTGACCCCTTAGACTCCTATATATAGAAAGGAGGTCTTGTCAATTGTATCATCCAAGAATTGTTCATTTATGTAATGTAAAGGAGGTTGCCCCCTCGAAGAGGCTGAATTCTAAGGCGTTGATCTATCTTTTCTATCTTTTCTTGAGCTGGTTTCATAACATTTGGTATCAGAGCTTTGGATTCTAGTGTTTCGTTGCTCCAAACAGGTCATCGTGGCATTTTCGCTATAACGTTTTTTCTGTGACGTTTCAGAAGTCGCAAAAAAAACCCATTTGAGAACCAATCGCGCTAAACCTTGGGTCTGAATTTCAGATCTTTTCGCGCGATATTTTCGGAGATATGATCTGAAGAAGTTGGTCTTTTTTCAGACTCCTGAATTACATTCCAAACAAGTGACCTGAGGAAAATCTTCATAAATTTCTTTCTGAGCATCGGATCGAAATTTCGCAAGAAGGTACAGAAAGAGGACGGACTGTAGTTTGCTTTTGTATATTTTTTAGAGTAAAATCTTGAAACAGTGACACGTGGCACTTCATACAATTTCGTTCTACTGAACTAGTCTACAACCAGGTCACTGCGGGAGATTGTGCATAATTCTTTCTTGGAGAATCCAATTTGGATCAGACTAGTGGCATTGGAAAGAGGACATAGAAGGCTACTACAGGTTGCAATTTTAGAACTTAAAGATCCAAAAGTACAGAGTTACAGTCGTTTCAAGGTTGAGCTCCTAAAATCAAGAAAAATCAAGATGAGGAAGTTTGATGGCAAGGATCCGGTAAATTGGATACTTTAGATGGAGCAATATTTTGATCTACATGGTGTACAACTGTTACAAAAGGTATGTATTGCATCTTCATATTTAGAACCAGATCAATTTTTATGGTATAAAGGGCTTTGTTCTCATAAAAAACTTGTTACGTGGTCAATTCTCACGGAGGAAATGATAGCACATTATGAGGATACAAAGAGCAACACCTTCTTTAGAGCAACACCACAACATTTGGAAAGAGTAAAAGGGCTTTGTGACATATTGGAAAGTAAAATTATGGTGACAAGGAAGTCTACCCCTCACAACTATAAAGATGGAAGTGTTGTTTCTCCTAGCCTTCCACAACCTACAAGGGTTACACCACAACAATTGGAAGAAAAAAGAGAAAAATGGCTTTGTTACAATTGTGATAGAAAATGCACTAAAGTTCATAAGTGTGATGAGAAGAAATTATTTTACATAGAGTATGAAGAGGAGGAAGAAAATGATCAAGAAACATCAAAAGAAGAGGATATATGCCAGGAATCAACCCCAGAGAAAGAAGAAATGAATCAGACCATATCTTGTAAACTATTAGCAAGAATGACCACTCTTCAAACTCTCAAGATAGAAGGACATACCAAGAAGAAAAAGGTGAAAGAAGTGAAAGATCACATCAAGAAAGAAGAAATGAATCCAACCATATCTTGCAATTCATTGGTCGGAATTACTACTCCTCAAACTATTAAGATAGAAGGACATATCAAGAAGAAAAATGTTCAAGAAGTGAAAGATCACATCAAGCGTCAAGAAATGAATCCGACCATATCTTGTAAAGGATTGGAAGAAATTACCACTCCTCAAACTCTAAATATAGAAGGACATATCAAGAAGAAAAAGGTTCAAGTAGTGAAAGATCACATCGAGCATCAACAACAAGTTCTCCAACTTTTAAAGGATAACGCCACTTTGGTGCAAAATGAAATGAAACAACAAGTAGATCAACATCATAGTGAAAAATGTTTTGATGTAGGTGACTGGGTATTTTTACTGCTACATCTAAAGAAAGCTATTTATGAGAAGGAAATGTTGGCAATACTACATGCACTTAACAAATGGCGACCTTACCGAATGGGAAGACTCTTCAAGGATGAGGATGTGGAAGCATTGTTTTGTGCTATTTCTATTATCCAACCAGATTGGATAAACGAAGCAAGGGATGAATGGAAGAAGGACGAAGAAGTATGGCCACTTATTCAAAAGTTGCAAAAGATCCCAATTCAAACAATATTGCCAGAAATTGAAGAGGAAGGAAAAATCATATTGGAACCTGGAGCAATCACAGAAACAAGAACCCGATAGCTACGAAATCGATCAATTTCAGAGTATCTCGTCAAGTGGAAGAACTTACCCGCTAAAGATTCCACATGGGAGGACAAGAATTTTATACAGAAGCATCAAGAACTACTCAAGCATTGAGGGCAACGCTTTTTGAAGGAGAGGGGCATGTTAGGCCCCTATAATACTAGTGTAACCCCTTATTGTTATTAGTACAACCCACTTATTATATTGATGTACCCATGTAGTGCCCATATTGTTACTATTGTGCCCCATAGAAGCCCACTATTGTTATTATTGTGCCCTTACATTATTATTGTTATGTAGGCTCTGATTATGTTTGACCCCTTAGACTCCTATATATAGAAAGGAGGTCTTGTCAATTGTATCATCCAAGAATTGTTCATTTATGTAATGTAAAGGAGGTTGCCCCCTCGAAGAGGCTGAATTCTAAGGCGTTGATCTATCTTTTCTATCTTTTCTTGAGCTGTTTCATAACAGAGTCCATTGCAAAATCCATTGCAAGAGGACGAATTGGCCAAAATTCTAGCCAATATGGGCGAATACGCCTAACCTCTTAGCCCACTAGGCCTCCAGATTGAGGAAGAACCAAAAGAGCATTCTGCTCAAGACAAAAATGCACCCGAAGAATTGTGCAACGGGGAAGAAAACGAAGAGAATCATTATGCAAGTATGACAGGAGAAGAAAATGATGAAGATATAGAAGGGGAACAATCCGCTCACGGCTAGACTACACTGGAAGAATTGCATGAAGAAGAAGGGGTGGACAAAGAAGCTACCCAGGAAATAACAGAGCCAGCTAGGGTTTCTACTCCTGAGCAACATGAACAAAACAATGAAGGAGCACCCCAAGAGGAAAACCAGGGAATTGGCCAAGATAACAGTCCAGGCCCGAGTAAACAGACAACTGTTCCTTCTAAGGAAACAAAAGAAATTAAACGATTACGAAAAGAACAACAAAGATTACTAAATGTGATAATGTGACTTCAACAGCAAATCAGGGTTTTGAGAATGAGAAAGAGAGCAAAAAGAAATTCAGGGGGAAGACATGCAGCCACTCCGGTGAGACCCCACAAGAAAATGGTTTGAAGGACCCCTGTTTAGCCTGCTGTTCAAAACCTTGTCGAAGAATAGTGTGTTGTTCAAACCGCTATTGAAGAACATTCTGTTGTTCAAACCCCTGTTGGAATGCAGACTGTTGTTTAAAAGAAAAAGGAACAACATTCCACTGTTGCCCATGTTGAAGTGCAAACAGATGGTATATCAACCTGTGACAAGGAAGTTCAGACAGAGGCACAGTCCTCTGAAGGAATACAGACTATAAACATGAGGCGACACAATAAGAAGATTCAAGTAAATCTTCCACTGGCCACTATTACGTGGGACAGCGATCCGAGGACAGTAACCCTACGAGAGGGTTTGATGCAAGCTCAGTAGGCAGTAGAAAAACTCACAGAACAAACGGTTTCTCGAGAAAAGTATGAAGAATTACAACAATAGCTGAGGAATGTCAATTTATCCGAAAGCCAGGCCTTTGAAGTATGGCGAAAAGAACAAGAAAAAGTCGCAAAGGCAACTTATAGATTAGATGTATTTATCAGACAGATGGATACCTTATCCTCTTTGTACACTGACGTCCTAGCATGTAGAGCCCTTGCCAAGAATTATGCCTTGTTTTTAATGGAACGATATTTGCAATTGAAAATTAAGGCCGTCAAAGCAGGAGCCCCTATATAAATTAATACCATTGATGATTTTATAAATTGTTGTAAGCACTATGGAGTAAAGGTTCAAAGATTTCTGTGTGAATTCTATTTGCATAACCTTGTGTTAGATCAAGAGACAGAGCAGAACCCCGGCCCTTTCATTGGGGATATCCAACTGCAGGCATTTATTTCATTTCGAGTTAATCAAATCAAATGGCTTAAAGCCTATAATGCCTTCTAAAGACAAGAAAATAGATTAGAATTATGGGTAAGAGATGAGCCTAGAGATCCATTACAGTTATGGAACAAACACAGGAGCCTCATGAGGACTCCGAGTGTGATTGACGTGTTAGGACCCATTCATATAGCAATCAATCGGCAAGGGATAGAATACTTCTTTACCATTAAGGACCTTGCCATTGCAACTGTTAAATTTCAATATCAGACCTCTAATCTGAACATCCAACTTAGGGAACCATTTAATTACGAGAACTTTAAGTTAGCCGTTGATCGTGTGAACCTCTATGGTGAAATTATCTTGAGGGTAGGGCCATCTTGGTTCTAAGGATATAGGTTTTGGAGTCTGATTATTTAGCACCCTGCACCTGGATACCAAGCCCTGTATGAAATGCCTGAGGGTCGGACATACCATCTTTTTGAACACCTAGTTAGGCATCATGGCTGTAGACCACCACCTGAGATCCCATCTCCAGCCTACTCTCTCACTACCTTACATGTCAACTACAATGTTTTCATGAGGGTATGAAAAAGGGTAAGGAGGGGGGTGTGTGGAGTACTGAAGAAGGTATGTTTTTATCGATTATTTTGTCATCTTTTCTTTAGAACTCGTAACATCTTTGCATCATGAACTAGGTAGATAATGGGAAATCATGACAAATCTATAAGATTTATATGCAACATGAAAACACTAATAATTTCCATTTCTTATGCAGGAAAAGGGAAAAACTAAAGATTGCCACTCCAAAGAAAAAGACAGGGCCAAGCTAACCGCTGTCCCTTTGGCGGGGAACCATATGCAAACAAGACGATCTAAATTAAAACATCTCAGCCAAGGAAAGGAAAAGGAGATATCGACTCGGTGCAAGAAAATGACCGGATAACTGAGGATTAATAGCTTGGCGAATCCCTCAGGATCCTTTGATCCTGAGGGATCGCTGCTTTAACTATTTTCGCATCCTTGATATCTCCGCTTCAGCTGTTATAAGTAGGGGCAGCACTGCTAGCCCGGGGGGGGGGGGGGGGACTGTTAATTTTTATGTAACTTTGCTCTGTATTTGAAACTTTGATCATCGACTCTCGTTGAGAAGTGATCCACTGTAACTCTGTTTTAATGCTTTAATATAAATCTAGTTGTTGTTCCATCTTTGATCCTGGAATAATTTCAAGCGGTGTGTCCCTGGAGGCTAAGGGCCCGGCCCTGGTGGAACACTTGCTCCTGTATCATTATCTTTAGTTCGTGTGTGGTTTTCGTTATCAGCTTTGATCGGTAATCTGGTGTGTTTTGTTATTTCATCACAGCTCCGTTATATTTACAATATCGTCTCTGTAACAGGAAAGTCGTATTGTTCATTCTGACCTTATAACGTATTTATGTTCCTTTAAGTCATTAATTTAACATTACTATTCTTTACAGAATGCTATCGCTATTCAATTACAGAGTAACCGAGCTGTAATATTATTAAGTTGGTATTATTGTATTCGTCTATGGTTTATACTTCATACGATTGCTGTTCAATTGACATTGCTGTTCCATTATGAATTGCAATCGTTATCCTTTCTAACTGAAGATCAATATTTGTGGTATCAGACTCAGATTACTGTTTCTCTTAATATCTTCGTGTGTTGTGTGTGTTATTTATTTTGGTACTGTATATTCACATTTGGCTCTAAGCGCTGCTCTATATTTTGTTGGTAATTGGTTGCCGTTCCATTTCTATTTGCTGTTTGATTTGTCCTTTAAGTAAAGATTGCCATCTAATTTCTTTAGGATATGATTGCTGCACTTTTTCCTGTAGATTAAGGTGTTGTTTTTCATCAGACTTAGTTGTTGTTACATTTTCTAGTTGTTGTTCCATTTCTTAGTTGTTGTTCCATTTCTTGTTATTTGCGTTAGTGTGCTTTGGTGTGCAGAACGATCTGAAACTGTAGTGGGCATTGGCATTTGTTTTCTAGTCCCCAGATTGATGATCTGTTCCTTGATTACCTTTAGTTACATCAGTTTACAAAGGGTTGACTTATTGTTACTGGACCCTTGACTGATAAATTGCTTAGTTTTTCGAGTGCATGATTTAGTTTTTGAAGTATTTTGCTGTAAGTAGATCTTGTTTCAAGCATCCGTTTACTATTGTATTTTCTTGAGCTATACTACTAACATTACTATGAAAAATGATGGCCTCAAACTGAGTACACTCTTTGAGATAACAAACCATTCCTGGATTGACAAGTTGATGTGAGGTAATTAGAGGTGAAAAAGACCCTTTTTACGGCTCGACACCTGTGTCCACCGTTTGACTTGCTACCATATGATCCATTAGTCTTACCCTCCTATCCATGATTGATCCTAAGCAGTCCTTGTCTTTGCAAATATGAAAAGCTTTGAAGAATCACTGCATTAACCTCTACTTGTTTCTCCCGTTCCCTAGCAAGTCTCTCTTGTGATTGAATGATTCAATCATTATATCCTTTGCAACTCCTTATTTCGCCCTTCAAACTTCTCAAAGTGTCCTCTATGTCAAGAGAATATCCCTCACCATGTTTCTCATATGATCTATAGGGAGAATCTCATGAGTTGTAGTCTACCATCTTGCTAGTCATCTTTGTTTTTCTCTTCTTGCAAAGTATATCAGGTAAGCCAAATAGTAAACAAACCAACGTACCTAAGTTTCATTTAGGGGAGGATATCTCATCTGCAAGAATAACTAAATGAGCACAATACATATATAAACATAATCATATCCAAATTTAATCATCTTTTCAACAATTAAATATTCATCCATGCATGACCATAATAACCACATACCATGACCTCATGCGCGAAAACTACAACCATGTCAATGTATACAAAACAATATATAAGCACCGACATGCATAACCAAAATACACTCATGACGACCACATCCAACGACTCACCCTCAACTTTCGCATGGTGAAACCAATCCAACTATGACCACCATCATGCATACACAATAAGTACATATACCACAAGAATAGAGTCAATAAATATGTAATTGACATATATGCACGATCAACACACACCACCCATCCAGTCCAAGGGGTGAACCATGCTCTAATACCACTCTGTAGCAACCCTCCTCCCACATTTACCCAAGTTAACTGGTCTATCGAGGTAAACATGTGATGATAGGATACTATGATGTGATTCAACTCCCCATGTATAGTTAGGGAAGTGGAACCCACAAAACAAAACCATTATGACCTTCCACACATGCTACAAAACCTTTAGAAGCCAACCAACACTTCCAGGTGACCAACCCTTGAGACAACTTGAGATTTCACTGCCCTACAACCTCAGTCGCCCCCAGGAAAAGGCATGCATGCAAATTGGACCATCCATTCACTCCCATAGTAAGGGCATGCCAATGACTATGGACATTTTCAGCTATAGTTGAGCCAATGACCCTAGATTCTATGCCTCTTTTTTAGGGCCAAGGCTTAAGCCATTGTTCAGAACTTCATGAAACTTTTAGAAATGATAATTAACATAAAAAAGGTACTAATGCCAATAATTGATCAATTAATTTACTGGACCCCTACTAGCCATGATAGGCATTTCATCAAACATGTCACAAATAAACATTCTACAAGTCATAACAACAGATTTGAGCATAGGGGTCTCATACTTATTTGAGAATCGCAAGGAAGAACTTATGCCTTATCACAATAGTTAAATTATCATCTATTTGGTCATATATTCGTTGTTCAATCATTTGCAAATCAAAACATTATGAGAGCCATACATCAAGTCTTTCATAAACCATACTCATAACCAATATATAACCAATAGAAATAAAAAGGATATAACGACCATAAAACCACATATGAACAAGTATGCTTACCCATCAATACAAGAGGAAAGAATCTCTTATTAGTAGCGGAAAAATGCAACTGGTTATAGGACTTCCACGTACCACCCGACCATAGATTGGTTGAACTAAATCTTTCTTTCAACCAATTACCCTCGTGCCATATTCCAAGCATGAATGTGGGATCTCATAAAACAACTCAAGCAAAACCAAACCAGGGTTTCCAGAGGAAAAACCACCTCAACCCTCAACCAATGATTCCACCTCACAACTAGAATTCACTAACCATCACCAGATTGGTATCTACCTAAGTTGTTTAGGGCTCTAGCGTGTTTGTTCCAACTAGCGCTTCTAGGACTAGTAACTCAACCCACATCTGCTAATGAGCTTCTAGAGAATTTGTCCAACCAGGGCTTCTAGGACTAGTAAGTCAACCACAAAGGGCTTCCAGAGTTTTTTTCCAACCAAGGCTTCCAGGACTAGTAACTGAACCCAAGCTATTATAAGGCTTCTAGAGCATTTGTCCAACCAAGGCTTTCAGGAACTAGTAACTCAACCCACAACCATAAGGAACATGAGAACCAATCAGAAAAAAAAAGACATTGAAAACACCAAGGCTATCCAGGAAATGGCAAGACTAGACAAATCCAACACTAATCTCGGGAATCCTCCATGCCAATGAAAAATCATAGCCAAGAATTCACATGCATGCCAAACCTAGCAAGAAAATCATACATGCAAGAAAAAACTGGTTGGTACCTGCAATAAAAACTTGTTGTAGTTGTTGATCCCAATATCCTCTTGCTCTTTCCTATTCTTCCCTTGCCTTCTTTCTCCAAATCCAAAGTATGCCACAATCCTCCAAGGGTGCCCCAAGAAAACTCTAAGTGTCTAAGAGTATGAGAGAGAGAGTAGAATAGAGAGCTCCAAGCTAAAATTGACAAAAGTATGCAAATTGATCCTTAGAATCCTTTTTATTAATGAGACTTATATTTTCTTCAATTTTCCATTATTTTCCTTCATTTTCATCCTCACATACAACCAGTGACCTTTCATCTTCCTTTTCTCTTAGTTTCCATTATTTTCATAAATACAATGTCAATTAATGCAACTTTGTCTTTCCAAAGTCTTTGTCACCGCCTTTACCAATTTACATAGACATTAATTAATCACAAGTGATCCCCATCACTATGTTTTTTGCCCAATATTTAGCTTGGAATACGTGTTCCATGACCATGGTTATTATTTTGCCTTTATTAAGTTTATTACATAGATTTTTGACTAGGGTTGTTACATATTCTTTGTTTTTCACACTATTTATTGCATGCATAAAAATCAAACACATAATAACTAATCTAGAATCTAAAAGGAAATAAATATTCGTAGTGTAAATTTTTGTTTGTTTCCATAGGTTTGTTGTGACAAATTGTCTAATGGAATATCCATGACAATTTTCCAATTAATGTTAGAGTCATAATTTGGATATGGCCCATACAATCTTAATATATACCTTTCTAAATTAAGGGACATATCCATAACCACCACCTTTCATTTCTATGTGCACCTCATCATTCTTGTCTATTGCATATCCTCTAAACTTTCTTTCATGTTATAATGGATGGATCAACTATGGGGTGTCAAATTGTGGGCATTGGTGCCCTAAGGAAAATTCCCATGGTAATGAGAATATTTCATGACATTTTGATGGTTGATTTATTTTGAATGATTATAGGGATTCACGAAATGTGTCATTAGGGAATATTTGAGGTCTAGAATGGGCCTTCTAAGGAAAATAATAAATTATTTGTTAAAATAATAAAATAATAATATGAGGCTCAAAGGGAAAGACAAAAAATTCTTTTTAGTCATATTTTTTATTTATCTCCATACAAGTTCACTCAAATTTAAAGTGTAGGAACTTGTTGGAAACAAAATCAAATTTTGTACTCAATAGATAGCCTCTATATAATTTTGGTAAACTCACAATGTGATAAACTAAAATAAATGAAAAAAAAAACATTTTTCTTGAAAGAAACAACATTTATTTCCATGTAGTTCGAGTTCATCTCATTTGAGTATATCAAAGGCATGTAGAGCGCGAACTCGTTGGATGTGAAATTTAAGTGTAGTTCCAATAAGTTCCTAGACTTAAAATTAAAATAAAAAATATACATTAAAAATTTGATTAGTCCATGGGGTGTATCTCAATTGGTGATCGTTTTGTTATGAATTAATATGTAAACCATGATATTCAAGGTTCAAATCCCCTATGAGTCAAGGAAGAAAAATAAAATAAAAAATACAACAAATATTTTTCTTACATTCTCTCCAAAAATATTTACCCTTATGCTTGATATTACCATCTTTACTCCTATAAAATATTTTAAAATTTAATTTGATATTACATTTTTCTTTAGGCCCATTACTGACCTCAAAATTCCCTTAATGTTTGCTTATCTTACTAGAATTTTTTTTGTATCATCCATGTTTCTAAAAGCCCAACACATATAGGTCATATATGACACCGTAAATAGAGTAATATGACTGCAAGAAATAGGAGCAAGATGGTTTTGACATTGCATGATATTGACAATGTTGATTTAGAATTCTTAGTGGGAATTGAGACAATCCATGACATAGGGAAAATATTTATCCATATATCACTTTAGTAGCCATGGAGAGGAATTTCATTCTTTATCTAGAGGTACCTAATGTATGAAGGCCAATTCACTTCTTTATTCATTTATCAATTTAAGTTGTTAACACTTCTGAGGCATATCTTGTTGATTAATGCTTCACTCTTTTTGCTTTGTTCTCTACACAAAATGGAAACTCTAGTAAAAGTGAATAAAATCCTTATAAGGAGTTCAATTCATCATGAGCTAATCAAATTAATTGTATGTAGGTAACCTATTACAACATTCTCAGAAATGGTGTGTATTTTTTAAAGGACTTCAAAAATAAGGTATGCATGTAGCAAGAGAGGAAGTTGAGAAAGGAAACTATAACACATATTTCATTAAATTTGGAAGTAGTGAGTGGATCTAGAATTTAGAACTTTAACTAGATAAAGTTTTTTCAAAATGAGGAATTAGAAAGTCACTTAGTTCACTAATTTTAATATATATATTCACCATTTTTTGTGTAAAAATTATCATGATAAACTTTATAAACCAAATTTATATAAACTTGCAAAAGAAAATCTTTCACATCTTAATCTTGGATTCCTTACATTATCTATTTTAATATTTTTATGGTTTGTATTAAAACATAAGTTTGTTAAGGCTATTTTATGAAAATAATGATGTGTATTTTACTATTATTAAGCCATTTAATTATAATCTTATACAATAAATATCATGTATATGTTAAGTTATGATTATTACTAAGACAATGTTGGCAAAATTTAAAAGTCTATCACCTTTGCAACACTATTAACTTGGTTGAAGATTAAAAAACTCTCATAGATCATCCATTTTATACTCACATTGGATTAAAATTTCAAAATATTTGTGATGCTACTAGCCTTCTTGATCTCTTAACTAAACAAAATTATGATGCTCTTGAAACACTTCTTTTAATTCCTTTTTAGCATAACAATAAAATTTGAAATAATTTTGAGTAATATCTTTTTTGCCTTCTTATATACCATATTTGGTCTTAGTGGATAATAATCATCATTATCATCATCATCATTACTTACCATTGTAGTAGGTTTGCACCACTTTAGAGTTGAGGAGACAATATTTATTAGGATCAAATTAAGTGTTGAATGTGAGTAGTAGCATAATTTATTTATTATTTATTATTTGTACTTTTATGTTAAAAACAAATTTGATTGAGGCTTACTCAATGAATAATAGATTAATATGCAAGATATATATTAAGTATAAAGTTATTTAATGACAAATGATCATAGTAATGTGTCCAATATATACCATCATAGGTCCATCTTAAGTGCAGATGTAGGGAGCAAATTTATTCATGTGCAAACATTTTTAGAGTGCAAAATACAATGTGTTATTTTTCATTTTTCAAACTGTATTTTTGGATGCTAGATAGAGTATATATAAGACCAAATAAATATTTAACCATATATATATGAAGTTGACATTGACATAAATTAGTTAACATAGATCTTCAAATAGTTTATCTGAATCTATAAGTGAAATGTTTTTGAAAAGTATAATATTTAAACATATAATTCACACATTTTTTTTACTTCTGATTACTTTAAAACATATTATTTTTCTATTTTTCTATTTAGAACATAATATTTATTTTAAAGGGGCACAGACGAACAGACAAACTTACACATCCCCTCATACTGGGTTGTATAATGAGCCTCTCAACTCAATTACTAATCATTTTAATGATCAAAATCAATCATGAATTAGAATAGTAACAAAGTAGTACAATTTGATTATTTTCAAATACAAGAGGAAAGAGAGAAAATTGACTAAACTAGTTATTACAAATGTTTAGTTTTTATTCCTGTAGTGTTTAAGGATATTATATTGAAAAGAACATATTAACATTAATCTAAAACTTAGATTCCTTACATTATTTCTACTATCATTAATAGTTATATTTATATTTATGTATTAAATTTGACTCGTGAATAATAGATTTTGTAAAAAAATTCTTACCTATAAAGTTATTTAACAATATATTAATATTGTTTTTCTTACTATTATTGACCATTTTAAATTGACACTAACTACTTTTCCTATGTTGAGTACAAATTTATTATATGAGTACAATTTTGGCACCACTTAAAAATCTATAAGAGGAAATATTTTATAATTCTAGCTATGTTGTTCAATGATCAAAATAATATATATTTTATAAATTAGAGTGCAACAAAATAAAAAATTTGATTTATAACAATTATAATAAGGAATATTAAGGAAAACTCACTTCAAACATTATTACAAGTGTCTAGCATTTATTCATTAAGTGTTTAAATGGTTTATATTAAATAGATTACTAATTAGGTACTCCACTATTGTTTTAATAGACCAAGTTTAGAATATGTTTTTAAATGCATTATTGAATATGATTATGCATATTTGATATGGTGACAAGTCATGTTCGTCAAATAAATCTTTGAAAACTTAAATATTTTATGGCACTATCATGTAATTTGTATCAACACATGATTACATTGAAATATTAAATAATAGAAAACTCCTCCAAAAATAATATGAAGAGAATATTTGATATACAACAAATATTGAAAAGTGTGTCTGAATGTATATTAATAGATCCTTCAAAACAAAAATTACATTAATGAATCATATAAACCTAATCTTAAGATATTCGCTCAAGTAGATCAAGAATGACTTCTACACCATATTTATTTATCTTGGTCTTCTTGCAATGTTTTTTCTTTGGCATCCATGCCCACATTATGGTATTAATTGGAATAGAGCCAAGTTCTGTGTCATTAGGATTTGGTACCCAATATTGCTCTAAAAAATTTCCATTTTATTTCCCTGATATAAGCTTCCACCAGTCAACCTTTTCATGAAGATTCTCACTTTCATTATCTGTAAATATATCTTTGAAGGATTTTTCCATCCAAATCATCTCTCTTGCATCCTCATTTCCTGATCTAACTAGCAACATCTTTCCTTTCTCAACATCAATTATCAGATTGAATGTTGGCTTTGGCTTGCTGCATTTGGGTCCAACACATATTGGTTCATCTATCGCATTATCAAAATCTCCACCCATAATACTTGATATTACTTGGAGTGCACTACAATCAACATCAACAATGTGCCTTCTCTTGGGCCAGAAATCCTTAGAAGATGAATCACTTCCATTTATTATTCTATGATCATTATAGATTCCATCTAATGTATCAAGAACTATTTCCCAATACACTACTTTATTTTTCCATTCCTCTGTAACAATCGGTGAATCCTCATTCCTAATAGTGTCTTTCCACATTTTTATGCATGCTGTTATGCCTTCCTTTAGTTCTTATAAATAGACATCATTCTGTTTGGAAGCTAAGAAAGATGGCTTCCCTATGGGAATTACAGTTTGACCTTCAACATCTATATTCCATAACTCAACTGGTTCTGACCACTTAATATCTCTAATTGATTCTTTGTACCTTAGTACTAGAACATCATTGAGTACAAGAAATTGGAAGTATTGGACATTAATATGTCCAACTAGCGCATTTTTTCCCTCCTTGATGTATCCATCAAGGAAACTTTTGAAGTCATAGACCTTGTCAATAAGTAGGTGGAAACACCCGATTTTCTTCAATTATGTGATATGTATCCATCATTTCAGATAAAGAATAAATATCATTACTTTTTAGGTTGGAAGACATTCTTCCGTAGGTTCCATCTATGTCTTCATGGGTCTTCCCCACATGCAAGAACCTAACCGTAATAGAGATGACGACACTAAGTGTAGTTAAAAGTGATAGAAACATGAAAAGGTATCTATTATTATTATCACTTGCTGCATTATCCAATTGTAACAAAAAATGTGGAGGAAGAGGTTTAAAATCAACATTTTGACTTTTTGATCTTCCATTAGATATAAAATCATCCCCATACACTTGAAATTTTGAGTAAATAGAGGTGTAAAGTAATGCATTTGTAAGTTGGTTTCTTGAACTTCCACTTTCATAAAGTAGATCACCATACATATCCATTTTTGGGTCTTCAACGTCCCTTAAGAACTTTGCAAGGGATGTAATAGTAAATTGTGATCCCATATGTACAAATGGTAGGGAGAAATTACCAAAACCTCTTGTCTTATGCTCATGTGTAAGCATACCTATCAATGGAAAACCTAAACTTGTTCCTACAATAGATTTTGATTTGACATGTAGCCTTGGGATTGAAGTCTTTGTTTTGTCCATTTTATCATGCATAATGCTTAAATGCTCCTTTGGAAACCACTCTGACATAATTCTATGGGCATAGCAGCAATATCTTCCACACATAACAATCAAGTTATGTTTGTTCAACCTACCTCGTGCCTTTTCTTCCAACTATTTTGTAGTTGCTGACTTCATTTGTGCTTTCAATGCAATATATTCACTGCATTTGCTGAAGTTGGTGTTCTTTGAAAATTCCACATCTCGAAACATAGTATTCTAGATCTTTCTCATTTTTGACTATGATATTGATGGGTAATTGAGCTTTTGAAGAGCCTCATTGATCTCTTTTAACAAAGAATTTTGTGTATAAGTCGAAGGAAGCAATCTTAAAGGAGCAGATGTTCCATCTTCTTCAACTTGATGTGTTTGGTTTGGTGAAAAATATGAATTATCCGTTACAATTTTGTGTAATATTTCTATGGTTTCCACTATGTGAGCTCGTGCTTTGCATGTGTTGGTGTTACCATAAATAGATTTGATATGTCCATGTTGGAAATAATGTTGGTAGTTATAGAATGTTCTTTGAGGAATCTTATGTATCTTATACCATTCTTTCTTACAAATAATATTCCCATTAAATCTCATGTCCTTTACATTTCTAGCAATAGGTGGTAGGGCATGGCCATGGACCTTTGACATGGATGTGTTTGACATGAGTGAATTCAAGGCAAATTACCTAATACCATTTTTATTTATTTGTCTCATACCCCTTCTAGCACCTGCAATGGCCTTCCTATCCACATGTTGAAGACAATCTTTTCTACAACATACATCTGCTACCAAAAGTCAAATTTCTTTCTCTTCATCTATTTTTTTGACATTTTGCAATTTTTTTCGTAGCCATAACTCATTTAATCCTTTTATATGAACTTTTTATATGCATATCAATTAAGTTTCTATATTTTTCATTACGAATAGACCCATCCCATTTTTTTAAGGGATTTGTGTCCTCTATAACATCCCATATCACCATTTCCTTGGGTGGCTCCTTGAAATTTTCGTTGACTCTTCATATCACACCCTTTTTGTCCACCAACTTATTTATTGGCCATATAACCAAGCAATGTATAGACTTATCGCCAATTATGCATATCTCACAATTTCCACCTTTATCTTCCAAAAAAACGCCAAATTCTATTTCACTTAGTGTTTCACCCTCAACAATGTCATCATTATGGACATTAACTAGCATTCCATTGGAAATGCACATGCTTGTTCCCATGCATTAATTTGTAAGAGAAAAATTTGTAAATATGAATCTAACCATATATTGGAGAATATCTATGGCATGATCATGACATTGAGGCTCCAAATCTGATTCCGGCCAAACCTCATAAGATTCCAATGCACCCCCTAGTGTATGCTCAAATCCTGTTGGATGTGGTAGAGGAAGATCATGTTTTAACACCTTATCAATCTTAACCACTATGTGTCCTTTCTTTAACATATTTCCACGCACTTTATGCCCAAGATCTGTATTGAATATGGAGCCCTCGCCCACCTTCACTCCATGTTGCAGAAGATCTACCTTGTCTCCAATAGAAAATGTAGAAGAAACATTTGCACCTATAAACAAATGTAAATAAGGTTAGTATTTACTCAAGAAAACACTTATGATACTATCAATATTGTTTAACGCACACTTCAATATTTTGATTTACCTATGTTGCGTCTCAAATCTATGATCTTCCATGGATGTATGTCCCCTTCATTAACATACTCATCAATCAAATGTGGTTGAGTGACATCAATTATCAAAACTGTAACATAACCTGCATTAACCCTTTATTCGACATAATAAGTTCCAGACTCTATAGATTCAACCCTTCCTAGCCCAATGACTTGATCATTAATAAGGAGATCAACATAGCCCCCTTCTTCCAAAATTATATTTTCCATTGTATCTTGTATAAATTCTTTAACAACAACTAAATCATAACTTGTAATTAAAAGGTTGAACCATGTAAAGTGTGACTTTATATTTTCACAAAAAAACACAACTTACGAAAAAGTAATATAGATGCAATAATTTAAATAATATGGTAGTCATATTGTATGTAATGAAACATTGTTTCCCACCATTTAGTGCCTACTACTAAAAATTACATTACATACAAATTACACAAAAAATATGTATGAAGACCAGGAAATTAGAGATGTAGATAGTATCATAGAATGACAAATATCAATTCATATCAAACAACCAACTTCCTATTTAACTTTAGAAATGACACTAGTAGTTTTGGTGCATGTGTATGAATAATTATCATAAGAAATTTGTAGAAGTTGAAGAACCAAAACATGGTCCTTTGGAAAATATAAGAAATTCCAAGATCGATGCTACATAATGTCTGAAATCCCCATGAGAATGAGAAATTATATTTATATTTCACTTAATGAGGATGTTTGATGTTTGAAATAGATAATCAAAAGCCAAACTAGAGGTCTCCTTCCAAATAAAATTTTTGGTAATGTAAATACTAGATAACTCTCATTTTTATTCTAAAAGCAAGGAAATTGCATTGGAAGAAAAATATAGTATACCTAAATAATAGATTTATTCATAACTTCAAAATTATACAAATATCACATTATTATCCATGGATCAGATAATTATGATTGGATTATTATGTTTGTGCCAAAAGGAAAGCTATACGATTATCTTTCCTTCCAACTCAAGGACAAATGTAGTGCCAACAACAACATATATTTATATACACTTCTTTCGCACCATCATTGATATTCATAATTTGTTCCAAATTCAATGAAAGGGCACATTAAAAGCTATAACTCTAACCATTGTGATTATTGAGACAATGTCACTCCTAGAGCATTGGTTGCATACGCATAATGGTGTCTAGAAGAAAGTTAGTAATTACTAGGTATCCTTCTTGCATAGTCACAAATGCACTGCCAAGAACAATAGCATAGCACTAACCTTGGTGAGGGTGAAATCTTGATACTTTTCCTTTTCCCACAAGAACAAAGAAATCTAGTGCATTCTATAATTCCTTCTAACAAAAAAAGAAACTTTAAATGTAAAAGTTGAATGAAAGTGTCATGTAATTTGCATAAAGTATGGTCACATGATTACATTGAAGTTGAACCAAAATGTGCATGTGTACTAAATAATATAAAAACCCTTAAAAAATAATAATAATGGAATATTTGATATACAACAAATGTTGAAAATTATTTCTGAAATATATTAATACATCTTTCAAAAGACAAAATTACATTCATGAATCATCTCCACCTAATTTCAAGATATTCTCTCACGTAGATCAAGAATTTTATACATGTTTGGCAATTTAGTGTTTTTTGGAAGAGATTTTCTAGAAATTTACCAAAGATCTAATCAATAAATATTTATACATATCCCCAATCCTACATATTTGGAAATTTCTATCTCTTCCACAAAAACACCAAATTCCATTTCACATGGTCTTTCACCCTCAACCATGTCATCCTCATAGACATTAACTATTATTCGTTAGCAATGCGCATGCTTGTTTCTTTGCAACCATGTGTAAGATAAACCTTTATGCATATGAAGGTAACCCTATATTGGGGAATATTTATGGAATGATCATGATAGTGAAGTTCCCAATCTGATTCTGGCTAAATCTGATATGATTTCAATACACCCCCTAGTGTATGCTCAAATCATGTTGGATGTGGTATAGAAGCATCATGTTTTAACACCTTATAAATTCTAACCATTATGCAACATTTATTTACCATCTTTCCAAGCACCTTATACCCCAGCTCTGTATTGAATATGGGGTCCTCACCCACTTTCACTCCATCTTGCTAATGATCTACCTTGCCTCCAAGAGAAAGTGTAGAAGAACCATTTGCACATGTAAAACAAAGTAAATAAGCTTAGTATTTTCTCAAAGAAAACATTTAGTATAGTCTCGATAGTAATTAACACATGCTTCAAGATTTTGATTTACCTATGTTGGGTCTCAAACCCATGATCTCCCATTGATGAGTGTCCCCTTCCTTAACATCCTCCACAACCAAATGTGGTTGAGTGACATCAATTATCAAATTATCATAGTCTAAATTAACCATTTCTCATGCATAAAAAGTTCCAAATTATGTAGATTCAACCCTTTCGATCCCAATAACTTGACCACTAATTAAGAGGTCAATGCATTCTCCTTTTATCAATATATATATATATATATATATATATATATATATACATATATATATATACATATATATATACATATATATATATATATATACATATACATATATATATATATACATATATATATATATACATATATATATATCTATATACATATATATATATATATGTATATACATATATATATATATGTATATACATATATATATATATATATATATGTATATACATATATATATATATATATATGTATATATATATATATATATATATATATATATATATATATATATATATTATATATATATATATATATATATATATATATTTTGCATTGTAATTCCTACTAATTCTGTAAAAAATCAATTGTGGTTTGTAATTAAGGTTAAACGATGTAAAGTGTGATTTTATATTCTAGTCAAAACACAACTTTCAAAAAAATAATATGGATTGAATAATTTAAGATATTATGATAGCTATTTTGTATTTACTAAAACATTGTTCCCTATCATTTAGTGCTTGGTACAAAAATATACTTTACATATGTGTGTTGTGTGTGTGAAGTCCTAACAATTAGATATCTATGTAGCATTATAGAATGATAGATATTAACTCATATCAAACCACCAAGTTCCTATTTAACTTTGGAAATGGCACTTGTATTATTGATGTATGTGTACAAATAATGCTCCTAAGAAAATTGTAGAACTTGTTGGAGAACTACAACATGGTCCTTCAGAACATCAAAGAATGTCCAAAATTGATGTTACTTAAGATTTTAAAAATTCCTAAGTGAAATAGAAATTGTATTTATATCTCACTTAGTGAGGATATTTGATGTATAAACTTGATATTTGGAAGTCATTCTAGAAGTTTTCTTCCAAATAAAAGTTCTAGTACCATATATACTAGATAATTCTCATTTTTATTTTGAAAGTTTTGAAATTACATTTCAAAACATTAGTTCCAATGTTAGGACTTCCTACCATTACATATCTGAGGACGTACTATTTGGGATGAATACATAGGGATGTTAAACACCTCTAGGTCCACAAAAAGCACAAATTTGAGTTTTGTCAGATGCATGTGTTGATGAAGAAAATGTGACCTTATGCATCTAGAAATTAGTGAAATTGATTTTGGAAGTTGATAGCTATATATTAGAAAGGAAAGAAAAACAATACATGTTGCTAAAAAATTCTGATTGTCACTTTATAGCTGCATATTTATGCATTGAAAGCCAAAACACAACATCAATAATATATTTATTCATAAACTCCAACATTGGACAAATATTTTATTTTCTACATGGCATAGTCCCTATAATATGTGTGTTAAATTTAATTCTATCACAAACATATTGCTAGCAACAACATTATAGAACAAAATAAGTCCAACACATTTTAGATTTCCTTAGAGAAAAAGAAATCCAAAACATTGTAGATTTCCTTCTAAATCAAACACAAGCACATTGCCAATAACAACACTACAAGGTGAAATGAATCTAACATGTGTAAGATTTCCTTATAGCATAAATAGAAGTAAATAACAATATTGTAGGGTGAAACAAATCTAGTGAATGCCATATTAACTTCTAGCACAGAAACAAGCATGTTGTCAATAGCAACATTGCAATGTAAAACTAATCCAATGCATGCTAGATTTCCTTCCAGTAGAAACAAAAGCAAAATGCAAGGTTAAACAAATCTAACACATGCATTGTTCTTGTGTTTGTGCGAAAAGAAAATCTAGTGGCACAATCGATTTGTTTTACTTTGCAATACATGTGTTTATGCTAAAAGGAAATTTAGGGCATGTTGGATTGTTTTTCTTTGCAATGTTGGTGTTTGTGCTAGAAGCAAATATAACACACACTATATTTTTTTTACCCTTAAATACTTGTGTTTGTGCTTTTGTTTTACCCTGAAATTATTTTTCATTTTCCTTACACTAGATTCGTTTTACCTTATGATCCTTGTGTCTATGATAGAAGCAAATATAGCGTGCGCTAGATTTGTTTTACCCTACAATGATTTTGTTTGTGCTAGAAACAAATCTAATGTGTGTTGGATTTGTTTTACCATGCAGTGTTTTGTTTTTGTTTTTGTTTTACCTAACAATGCATTTGTTTTTGTTTTTCCCTACACTAGAGTTGCTTTACCTTACAATGACTAGGTCTATGTTAGAAACAAATCTAGTGCAAGATATATTTGTTTTACCTTTTAATGTGTATGTTTATGCTAGAAGGAAATTTAGTGCGTGTTATATTTGTTTTACTTTGCAATGTTGGTGTTTGTGCTAGAAAGAAATATAGCATGCACTAAATTTGATTTATCTTGCAATGCTTTTGTGTTTGTGCTAGAAACAAATCTAACTCGTGCTGAATTTGTTTTGCCTTGCAATGTATGTGTTTATGCTAGAAGGAAATCTAGCATGAGTTAGATTATTTACTTTGCAATGTTGGTGTTTGTGCTAGAAACAAATTTAGCACATGCTAGATTTGTGTGTTAGATTTATGTCACCTTGCAGTGTTCTTGTTTGTGCTAGAATCAAATCTAGCATGTGCTAGATTTGTTTTATCCTACAAAGCTTTGTGTTTAAGTTTTTGTTTTACCCTACAATGCTTTTGTGTTTTTCCTTACACCAGATTTATTTTACCTTGCAATGTTTTTATTTGTGCTAGCAACAAATCTAGTGTGCACTAGATTTGTTTTACCCTAAAATGTTTGTTTTTGTGCTAAAAATAAATCTAGTGCATGCTAGATTTGTTACAATGTTTTTGTTTGTGTGTTTGTTTTACCCTGCAATGCTCTTGTGTTTTGCATTACAATATTTATTTTACCTTACAATGCATGTGTTTGTGTTAGAAACAAATCTAACGTGCCTAGATTTATTTTAACTTATAATGCTTTTGTTTATGCTAAAAGGAAATCTAGTGCATGTTATATTTTGTTTACTTTGCAATGATTGTGATTGTGCTAGAAACAAATCTAGTGCACGCAAGGTTTGTTTTACCTCGTAGTGCTTGTTTTTGTGCTAGAAACAAATCTAACGTGCGCTAGTTTTGTTTTGCCTTGCAATGCTTGTTTTTGTGCTAGAAATAAATCTAGCACACACTAGATATGTTTTACCTTGCAATGCTTGTGTTTGTGCTACAAGGAAATATAACATGTGCTAGATGAATTTTGTCTTACAATGCTTGCATTTGTGATAGAAACAAATCTAACAAACGCTAGATTTGTTTTACCCTGCAATGTTTGTGTTTGTGCTAGAAAAAAATCTAGCGGATGCTAGATTTATTTTACCCTACAATGTTTTTGTTTGTTCTATAAACAAATCTAACCCACGTTAGATTTTTTTACCCTTCAATTCTTGTGATTATTCTAAAAACAAATGTAGCATACGCTAGATTTTTTTTACCTTACAATGCTTGTATTTATGCTAGAAACAAATCTAGTGTGTGTTAGATTTGTTTTACCCTGTAATGTTTTTGTTTGTGCTAGAAACAAATCTAGTGCGCATTAGATTTGTTTTACCCTTTAATTCTTTTGTTTGTGCTAAAAACAAATCTATCGTCTGCTAGATTTGTTTTACCCTACAATGTTTTCGTTGCAAAAATAGAATATTGAATTAGGCATTGGTGCAACAAGTAGCTCTCCAGCGCAGGTCAGTTGATACTCTGCAAAGCGGTAATAGAAGTAATTCTTGTTTATTGGTCACTACTTGATTGTGTTTCTCTGGAAATAATACACAAAATTAAACAAATCTATCTAATATGCTTGTGGGAAGGGGATCAATATTGATCCGGATTTAAACAGGAATGCAACAAATTACAAAGATAACCATAAATACATAGATATAGTAGAAATAATACTTCATTTCATTAATGTAAAATACTGAAATACGCTTACAAACAGAAATTGAAATAAACTAGTTCGTGCGATGGTAGCTTATCTCTAGGGAGAGATGTGGCGGCTGCATGCCTATGAACTATCTTACAATGAGGCTCAAAGGCCTATTTATTGTCGAGAAACAATGGAAAACCATAAACATCCAAAACCCTAACCCTAGTAGATGAAGTACCGAACTATGGGCCCCGTTTTGGGTAAATTGGTACATCAACTTCTTGGGGTCGTAACTTTGCCATATGATCTCGATTTGATGTGCACAATACCTTGTTAGAAAAATTTATCTGAGAAATACAACTTTGGGAAGAGCAACATCAGTCCATGGAAGCATGTTGTTCCCAGTTTTCCCAAAAAAACATCGTTTAAGGCCTCAAAATAGCTCCAGAAGTTTAGGACCTGAAAATTGCCAAAAAAAGTAAATTGTACTACAAATAAGGAAACTGAAAAACAGAAAGAAACAATGGTGGGGTTCCAAGTGGAATTAGTGGGTGGCCACCAATATCCACCTCAATCATTCCTCCCCCCTTAGGAAGTAATGGTCCTAATTGCGTTGAGTTCCTCCATGAGATGAGGAAACTTCTACTAAACTTGGTCACTGGTGAGCCACTTGCCCTGGTGAAGGAGTTGGCCCACATTGACAACTCGATACAGTTGGATCTTCTGTTTCTGAGTGTGCTTGATATGTGTGTCCATGATCTGATAAGTTGCATCTTGTTCCATGCAATCTGGATTTAACTCTGTTGGTGTGAGTTGTTTTGCAATGTCGCATGTGTCTAGAAATGATGGAAAGTATGACCGAAGGCGGTCCACATTGAACACTGGCTGCTGACCAAGGAATGGGGGAATGCTAAACTCAAATGCATTGTCTCCCATGGCCTTGGTAATGGTGTAAGGACCATATCAAAGTGGTCTGAGTTTCCGATAGGCTTCGGTAAGGTGTTCCTTTTGCAAATGCAACCAGACTTTGTCGCCCACCTAAAACTTGTGTGGCACCCAATGTTGATCATGTCACTGCTTGTACTTGGCATTTGACTTCTCAAGAATGTCATGGACTTGTTGGCAGATATGTTGGATATGCTCAATGAATCTGTTTGCCTTATTTGTTTCGGACTGGACATGAGCTGAATCTGCCTGAGTTGCTGCAAATGGCATGGACACATCAATGGGACATAGTGGTTGGAACCCCAAGCCCACCTGAAAAGGGTTGTGGCCAGTCGAGTTGTTGAGAGCTCGGTTATAGCTGTGCTGAACATAGGGGAGTCTCTCATCCCATGTGCATGGATGCTTTAAGTTTTACATGCGCATAATGTGTACAATCATCCCATTGACAGCCTCTATATGGCCATTAGTTTGGGGATGGAAGGTTGTGGACTTAGTGAGTTTGGTGTCCAGCATTGACCGGAGACTAGACCAAAATGTACTGAGGAACCTACTTTCCGAGTTTGAGATGTTAGACTAAGGGATCCCAAAGTGTACCCACACTCATTCAAAGAAGTGTTTAGCAATGGCTTCTGTTGTGATATTCTTCTTGCAGGCCACCATAATGGCCATCTATGAGAACCTGTCGATGACCATAAAAACATAGTCGTTTCCATGCTTAGTAGAAGGAAATCCTGACATGTAATCCATGGAGATGGATTCCTAAGGTTGATAAGGGGTAGGTAACAAAGTATAGAGGCCTTGCTTCTTGATGGGCGGTTTGGCAATGGTGTAGGTGGTGCAGGATTTGATGTACTTTCTGACAACTGTTGAAGATTTGGCTAATAGAAATACTTCTGCAGTACCGCCACTGTTTTCTCGACCCCGAAATGCCCAACAACCCGATTGCAGTGTGCTTCCCAAATCATCTTGGCATGCTTGCTTGAAGGAACACAAAGGTGACCTAGGTGGCATAAGAGGGCATCCTGGAGGTGAAAATCTGGAACATGCTGACCCTACAAGAGTGTCTGGTATGTGTGGCTAAATTCTAGTGTTGGGTATGGAGCCTGATTATCTTTTGTATTCAAAGGTATCGCTGCATTGGACCCCAGTTCGTAATGGGGCAGCAACGCCGCCCGTAAAATATTCACTGCAGGGGGGTCTAGGGGGGGTGATTGCGACCTCTGGAGCCCCCCCTAGCGGGGGGATTGGGAGCAGAACCCCTGAAGCTAAGAATAGATGTAAAAGCTCCTCGTAAAATGTTGTAATTTTGTAGTTAATCTGGGCCGTTCATTAGGCGGTGATCTGACAGTAGAAGTTATGTTTAATTTAGGGTATTTTTCCCTAGAAGGTAACCCCTCGCTATATATGAGGGAATTGTATTGCGTCTATGTATATCTGTATTCTGAGTGAGGAAGAGGGAGGAGATTGAGAGCGAAGATGGAATTACAACGGATTTGCTGTAGGTTGTATCTCTTCAATTTGTTGGATAATATAAAAAGAAGGACTGGTTGTTTCTCCGTGGATGTAGCCCAAACTGGGTGAACCACACATATTTGTGTCTCTCTTGTTTTATGCGTTTTTTGTGTTTATATTTCTGCAATATTTTATGTGTTCCATTGCTCTGTAATATATAATTCTATAACAACTGGTATCAGAGCTGAAGCTCTTTCTGGATGATAAACTCGCAGGAGAGAAGGGTTCCTAGTTCGAGTGGGAGCAATGGTGGAAGATGGTAGGTTTAGGGTCGAAAATTTTAACGGCCAAAACTACCAACTGTGGAAGATGAAGATGGAAGATTATTTGTACCAGAGAGATCTGTACCAACCATTGAGCGGAAAGACAAAGAAGTTGACGAGTATGAAAGACATAGAATAGGATATTCTCAACAGAAAAGCACTTGGAACAATACGGTTGTGCCTAGCGGTGTCAGTAGCGTTTAATATTCCAAAGGAAACGACAACAAAGGGTTTAATGTTGAAATTGGCCAAACTATATGAAAAACCCTTGGCCTCAAATAAGGTATTTCTTATGAAGCGTTTATTTAATATGAAGATGTCAGAAGGTGGATCTATTTCTAATCATTTAAATGAGTTTAATACAGTTACTAGTCAGTTAAGTTTTGTAGGGGTAACTATTGATGGATTTGTTATTTCTGTGCTCATTGCCATAAAGTTAGAATGGTTTAGTTATGGCCATTAGCAACTCTATCTCTGGATCTAGTACTTAAAAATTTGATAATGTTTTCGGTGCAATCCTTAGCGAGGAAATGCGACGGAAAAGCTCCGGTGAGACATCAGGTAATGCTTTGACTGTAGAGGCTAGGGGAAGAAAAATGGAAAGAAGAAAGAGCCCTGGATATCACAGTAAGTCAAGAAAAGGCAGATCCAAGTCTAGATCGGGGATAGTGTGCTGGAAATGCGGGAAGAAAGGACAATTGAAGAAATACTGCGAGTCTCGAAAGGGAAAAGAAGATGTGCAGTAAGAAAATAACCATGAAGCGAATGTAATGGGTGATGTGTTGCAAGATGCTTTGATTCTTTCATTAGAAAATATTATTGATGCCTGGGTGGTAGTTTCAGGGGCCTCATTCCATGCCACACCTGATAGGAAACATTTTATGATTATGTTCAAGGAGATTTTGGATAAGTTTGATTAGGTGATGATAAACCCTGTAAAATCATTGGAATGGGTACAATTTTCATAAACCAACAAAATGGAAATAAGTGGCTATTGAAGGAGGAAAGACATGTTCCAGATCTGAAGAAAAATTTGATTTCAACAAGGCAATTGGGAGGTGAAGGTTGCATAACTACTTTCACAGATAAAACCTGGAAGGTCACTAAAGGATCCCTGGTAATAGCAAAAGGAGGAAAGGTTGGTACATTGTATTTATGCAATGGTATTTATAATTTTGTTAATGCTTTAACCTCTACAGGAGAAGATACGGTATTGTGGCATCATAGGCTGGAGGCACATGAGTGAGAAGGGGATGCAGATTCTTCACTCAAGAAATTTGTTGCCAGGTTTGAAGCATGTTGATTTAAAATTCTGTGAGAATTGTGTTTATGGAAAACAGAAGAGAGTAAGATTCCTTAGAGTTGGGAAAGAAAAGAAGAGTGAAAAATTAGAGCTTGTGCATACAGATGTATGGGGACCTGCTTAGTTATCATCTCTTGGTGGCTCTCATTATTATGTTACTTTTATTGATGATGAAACCAAAAAAACCTAGATTTATTGTATTCAAAATAAATCTGATGTATTTGATACTTTCAAGACTTGGAAAGCTTTGGTTGAAAATGAGACAGGAAAAAGGTTGAAGTGTCTTAGATCAGACAATGGAGGTGAATATTGCAGCAAAGAGTTTGATATGTACTGTTTAGAGAATGGAATTCATAGAGAGAAGACAGTTCCAGGAACACCACAATAAAATGGTGTGAGAGAAAGGATGAACAGGAAAATCATGGAGCGTGCAAGGTGCATGAGATTGCATGTAAGATTGCCTTTAAAATTTTGGACAGATGTTGTAGATACTGATGTTTATATAATAAACAAAGGGCCTTCAAGTTCCTTGGATGGTGGTATTCCAGAGGAGGCATGGATAGGTAAAAAGGTAAACTATTTTTTTTTAAAGACTTTTGGTTGTGAAGCCTTTGTCCACATTAATAAAGAAAATAGAACACAGCTTGAGGCAAAATAAAAGAAATGTACCTTTATTGGATATGGTGTTAATGATTTTGGTTATTGCTTTTATGATTATGAAAAACACAAAATCATTAGGAGCAGAGATGTCATATTCAATAAAAAGGTTTTGTATAAGGATCAGCTGCAGGAAAAGAAACGGGAAAAAGAAAATAGAGAATACACAGTGCTTGATGAGATCACAGGAAAAGTGATGGTGCCTATGAATCATAATGATCAATAGCCAGAAAAATAACCACAAAAAAAACAAGCACCTCAAGCACCTGAAAGTGGTGTTAGAAGATATACCAGGATAATTATACCACCTGAACGATACTATCCTTCATTATATTATGTATTGTTGACTGATTCTGGTGAACCAGAATGTTATGAAGAAGCAGTGCAGGTAGAAACCATGAAGAAGTGGGAGCAAGCCATGAAAGAAGAGATGGACTCTTTAGCACATAACCAGACTTGGGACTTAGTCAGTTTTCCTAAAGGTAAAACAACATTACAAAATAAATGGGTTTACAAGTTGAAGGAAGAAGATGGAGGTAGAAAAAGCTATAAAGCTAGACTTGTGGTGAAAGGGTTTGCACAGAAAAGGGTTATAGACTTTGATGAGATATTTTCTCCTGTTGCTAAAATGACTTCAATCAGAACTATTTTAAGTTTAGTAGTAGTTGAAGATTTTCATCTTGAGCAGTTAGATGTAAAGACAACCTTTCTCCATGGGGATTTGGAGGAAGAGATATATATGCAGTAGCCACAAGGATATGAGGTAAAAGGGAAGGAGAAACTAGTGTGCAGGTTGAACAAGAGCTTGGATGGCTTAAAACAGGCTCCAAGGCAGTGGTATCTAAAATTTGACAAGTTTATGTCTGAACAAGGTTATACTAGATGTCACTTTGATCATTGTGTTTATCTCCAAAGGCAAAATGATGGCAGCTATATTATATTGTTATTATATGTAAATGACATGCTTGTTGCAGATTCTAACATGTAGGAAATATATGTGCTCAAAATAAAATTGGCAAACTCATTTGAAATGAAGGATTTGGGTGCTGCAAAATAAATCCTTGGTATGAGAATAACTAGAGACAGGAAGAATCGCAAATTAACATTGTCTCAAAGTGAGTACATAGAAAAGGTGTTGAAAAGGTTTAATATGCAGAATGCAAAATGAGTTAGTATACCTTTGGCTAGCCATTTCAAGTTAAGTAAGGAGGAGTGTCCCAAGACTCAGGAAGAAATGGCTCATATGTCTAAAGTTCCATATGCATCAGTTGTTGGAAGCTTAATGTATGCAATGGTCTGCACAAGGCCTGATATTGCACATGCAGTGGGAGTTGTAAGCAGGTACATGAAAAATCCAGGAAAAGAACATTGGATGGGAGTGAAGTGGATTCTCAGGTATTTGAGAGGTACCAAAAATCAAGCATTATGCTTTGGTGGTTCAAACATTACTCTACAGGGATATGTTGATGCGGATATGGCGAGTGATAGAGATAACAAGAGAAGCACAACAGGGTATGTGTTTACTGTAGGTGGAACAACTGTTAGTTGGGTCTTAAAACTGCAAAGTGTTGTTGCACTCTCAACAACAGAAGCAGCGTATGTTGCTGCTACATAGGCTAGTAAATCAATGATTTGGTTACAAAGGTTTCTGCATGAATTGGGTAAGAAGCAGGAGTTGGGCAAGTTATATAGTGACAGCCAGAGTGCCATACATCTTGCAAAGAACTCTGCATTTCATTCCAAGACTAAACATATATAGCTCAAGTACCATTTCATACGGTTAGTGTTGGAAGATGGACAGTTGAAGCTGGAAAAGATACACACTAGCCAGAATCCTACGGATATGTTAACAAAAGTTGTAACTGGGGAGAAACTGAGAATTTTCTCAGTTTCAATTGATCTTCAAGTATGATGAAGAAGATGCGAAATAGCCATCTCCAAAGTGGATTCATTGTCCAGCAAATGAAGCAGCGATGGAGTTGCTATAATTAGTCTCCAAGTGGGAGATTGTTGGGTGTGGAGCCTGATTATCTTTTGCATTCAAAGGTATCACTACATTGGACCCCAGTTCGTAATGGGGCGACAACGCTGCTCGTAAAATATTCGCTGCGGGGGGGGGGGGGGGGGTCTGGGGGGCCGACAACGACCTTTGGGAGACCCCCCCTGGCTGGGGGATCGGGGGCAACACCCCCAAAGATAAGAATAGATGTAAAATTTCCTTGTAAAATGTTGTAATTTCGTAGTCAATCTGGGTTGTTCATTCGGCGGAGATCTGACGGTAGAATTTATGATTAATTTAGGTTTTTTTCCCTAGAAGGCAATCCCTTGGTATATATGAGGGAATTGTATTATGTCTATGTATATCTGTATTCTGAGTGAGGAAGAGAGAGGAGATTTAGAGCGAAGATGGAATTACAGTAGATTTGTTGTAGGTTGTATCTCTTTAGTTTGTTGGATAATATTAAAATAAGTAGTGGTTGTTTCTCCGTGGACGTAGCACAAACTGGTTGAACCATGTATATATGTGTCTCTCTTGTTTTATGCGTTTTATGTGTTTATAATTCTGCAATATTTTATGTGTTCCATTGCTCTGTAATATATAATTCTCTAACATCTAGGTCAGTTTTGTAGATAAGTGGCCAATCAGAGGTCTTGTGCCAACAAGAGTTGAGCACGGTGGTTAACGCCATGATCGGTGGTCGACTGAGGCAATCTGCAACATTATTGGTGCTGCCTTTATTATACTTGATATTCAAATGGAACTGTTGCAGGTATGTGGACCACTTTTGATGGAAATAGTTATGCAACTTCCGTTTTATCTGTATGAACTGCACAGGCCGGTGATCTATGTGGATGACCGTTTCCTTCCCCAAAATGTAATGCTTCCATTATCAACAATCATGCACAATGGAATACATCACTTTGTCATAAGTGGGATGCTTTCATACTGTGGCTGGAAGTGTCTCACTGTGATATGCCACTGGATTTCCATTTTGAGTAGGGACTACCCCAATAGCATAGTTAGAGGCATTTGTCTCGATCTCAAATTATTGTTGCAAGTTTGGTAATGCAAGCATTGGTGCCGAGCAGAGGTGATGTTTCAACTCTGTGAATGCCTTTTGCTGAGATTCAAACCAAAATAATTTTTCTTTCGCTCCTCCCTTGGTGACTTAACTCAAGGGTCAAGTGATATGAGAAAATCGCAACACGAACCTGTGGTAGAAGTTGGCAGGACCTAGAAAGCTATGGAGCTTTATAAGAGTGGTTGGAGATAGCCAATCCCGAATGACTTGGATCTTGGCTGGATCCACACGCACCCCATATCATCAATAATGTATCCCAGATACTGAACTTGGGTCATGCCAAAAGTGCATTTCTCCAAATTGGTACATAACTTGTGTTGTCGTAGTGTTTGGATAACTTGTTGGATGTGGTGGAGGTGCTCTTCCCAACTCTCGCTGATGATCATGATGTCATCCAAGTATACCACTACAAATTAGTTGGTGAATGGTAGCAATATGTCATCCATTATCCTCATGAAGGTTACAAGAGCATTCGCCATCCTGAAAGTCATAACCAACCATTCGAAAAGGCCCTCCTTGGCTTTGAAGGTAGTCTTCCACACATCGAAGGGTTCGATTGGTACCTGGTGATATACTGACTTCAGATCGATCTTGCTGAAATATTTTGAGCTTTTTAGTTGGTCAAGAAGGTCATCGATCTGTGGGATCAGGTACCTATTCCAGACAATGATCTTGTTCAGTGCTTGATAGTCAATATAGAGTCTCCAAGTCCCATCCTTCTTTTGTACCAACACGATCGGGCACCCACATGGTGATGAACTCGGTTGGATGTGACCTTTTTGAAGTAGCTCATGAATCTGCCTCTTGATTTCATCATTCTCTAGAACAAATCACCGATAGATTGCTCCATTGGGAAGCAACGCACTTGGGGTCATATCGATGGAGTGCTTGACCTGACAGTGCAGAGGAACCCTTGTGGGGGAGGTGAAGATGTGCTCGTACTCCTCCATGGCCTTGTCCATTTGTAGTTGTCATGTGGAGGGGCCCTGTCTGGAGGTCGTGGCCATCGTCTTCTTTTTTTCTTGAGGGCGTATCACCAGGAAAACAAATTTCCCAGTGTTTGAAATGATCTTACTGCATTGTTTTGCAGTAACTAGAGAGATGGCGGTTAGCAGTGCTACCTCCGGTATCCTGTACAACGTATTTCCTAATGTAACAATAACAACACGAGGCCTTGACTCATATATAGCATGTTGCTTCCACAATTATGGTTGGCCTAATAATACATCAGAAACATCAAGGGGAACAACGTCACACAATGCCTCATCCGTGAAGGGTGTGATGTTGTATGGAAGGTGACACTGCTGGCTCACGCGAAGATCTTGTCCTTGGTGAAGGCACCCGATGGTGTACGATTGTGGATGTTTTGTGGTCGGTAAGCCGAACTGCTTCACGACCTCTGCCGAAATGAGGTTCTTTTGGCTCTCGATGTCGACAATGAACTATAGCGGGGAGCCCTTTACCCACATCTGGGAGTGGAAGAGGCACTCCTCCTCCTCTGGATCTTTGGTTTCCTCCTTATCTATCTTTGTGGTGGCAATGGTGGCATTGGTCTCTGCATCGATGATCTTCTTCCCTTTGTCATTCCCCTTATCGGGTTCTAGCTCAGAGTCTAAAAATGCATCTAATTCCAAATACTTTAGCTCAGCCACCAGTGACTGCTTGGCCCGACACTCACTTGTGTTATGAGTGGAGCTGTTATGGAACTCACACCACTTTCCCATGTCCTTCTTCGGCTTCACGGTGTTGTTCTTTTCTTGCGGCTTTGGTGGGTTGTCCTGGGCCACCCCACCTTGGATTTGTCCTTCTTTCAGCAGTTTGGGGGCACCTTTCCCTTGCTTTGGATATGCAGATCCAAAGTCTCACTTCTTCTGTTTAAACTTCTACTCGATCTTGACAACATATTTGTATGCTGTGCCAAGCAAGGAGATGTCCAAGGACTCCATCTCATCCTGGATGTATCTATGTAGGAAACCATGGTACTTGAGTAACAAATGCATCTCATAATTCTTGATACTCAACTTTGTACAAAGGGTATGAAAAATATTGGTAAACTTCCGCACATCTTGGTCCCTTCCCAGCCACAACATGGTCCACTTTATGTATTTATCCTCATAGATTTTGACAGGGTAGTACTACTCCTTGATGGCATTCCAGAATGAATTCCAAGTGGGTGCAGCTGAAAAAAGTGCGGCCGTACTTTCATCCTTATGATCGTAGTAGGTTTCCCACCAATCCTTGACGTGGGGGGAAACTTTGAGAAGAGAGAAAGTAATCTTTTCCTGGCCAGAAAAATCATGAACAAAAAAATACCCTTCTAACAAATTTAACCATTTATCTACAATATATGCATCTATCTGACCCTCAAATATGGGAATGTCAAAGTTAACTTGTAACTTAAAGGGTGTGGCACTTCAAGAGTAGCTGCTAGAAGTAGATGTGTCACCCCTGGGTAGACGCTGAAGGACCTGGACAAAGTTGTCCATCATCGCATTCCTTTGTCACTCGAGGGCCTCTTCGAGCAAGAGTTTGATAGGATGTCCTGCCCCCTCGTCTTTCTTACCATCTGCCATGGGTGGCCATCGGGATTTGCGAGGCTGGTCTTGCAAAGGTTCAACCAGTTCAAGCCCTAACTCCTTATATCTCGACCTCGTTGGGGACATGCAAAGAAAAACAGAGAAAGAGCAGACCGCTCTAATACCACTGATCTGGATTTAAATAGGAACGCAACAAATTATAGAGATAACCATAAATAAAGAGATACAGTAGAAATAATACTTTATTCCATTAATGTAAGATACTAAATTTTCTTACAAACAGAAATGGAAATAAATTAACTCAAGTGATGGTAGCTTATCTCTGAGGAGAGATGTGGCGGCTACACGCCTCAGAACTGTCTTGTAATGAGGCTCGAAGGCCTATCTATTATTGAGAAACAATGGAAAACCATAAACATCCAAAACCCTAACCCTAGGAGATGAAGTGCCAAACTATGGGCCTCGTTTTGGGTAAAGTGGTACATCAACTTCCCGAGATCATAACTTTGTAATACGATCTTAGTTTGATGCAAAATACCTCATTAGAAAGATCTATCTGAGGACTACAACTTTGGGAAGAAAAACATCGGTCCATGGACCCATGTTGCTCCCAGTTTTCCCAAAAAACATAGTTTATGGCCTCAAAACGGCTCCAGAAGTCCAGGACCCAAAAAACTGCCAAAAATAGTAAATGGTCCTACAAATAAGGAAACTAAAAAACGGAAAGAAACAATGGTGGGGCTATAAGTGGAATTGGCGGGTGGCCACGAATATACACCTGGATCAATGATCGTCACTCATTTGCACTTACAGCATGGTCTTCCATAGCCATTCCCAAGCGAATGTGATGATGGGGCTTAAAAAATATCATTTGGCTCTGTAAAGCTCTTGCTAAAAAAGGTGTCTGGAAATTGATTCAAGATAGGGAATAGTTTGAGATATGGTAGCACACACTATCCCACCATTGTGAGTTTTTAATACCATTAAAATGATAATTTTAAGAGTGTTTACGTCGAGGGAATAGTTTGAGATATGATAGAACACATTATCCCATGATTGTGAGTTTTTAGTACCATGTTTGTTAACTAGTGAGAAAAAATCACATGGAGAGAACATAGAAAAATAATCGAAATTATGTAGACAATAAAAAAAAAAAAAATTGTAGGAAAAATTCATAAAACAAATGTTATATACTTTAAAAATTTTGTATTTCTAATCTAACTTACAAAATAAAAATTAAAAATTAACAAAATTTATAGGAAAAATTCATAAAACAAATGTTATATACTTTTAAATTTTGTATTTGTAATCTAACTTAAAAAATAAACATACTCGTAGAGGAGCTAATTTATTTGCAGATATTTCCTGGAACCTAAAGCCACCACTTGTATTTTATTAATTTATAAATAGTTTATATTTTATTAATTTATAAATAGATAAACAATTAACACTGTAAATTGTTACACAATTAATGCTATATAAAAAAGGTTAAAATTTTATCTATGACTAAGTATTAATGTTTTAACATGGTCTACGATGAAGCCATTATCACCTAAATCAATTTAAACTATTTATGATTTAATATTCAATAATCCAACAAAAGTACAATGAACATCTTCCACGAGCTTATCATCTTTATAACATATATTGCTTCAGCTGAGATTCGAGTGTGTCGATTTTGTTTCATAACTACGAGTTATCGCTCTGTATAATTTTATTGGTATTAACGTGACCTCAGAGAATTTTTTTGATGAGATAAGAAAACCGCTTTGATCAAAGGATGGTAACGTATTCATAGAAATCATTGGAAAAAATCATTTGGGTATGAGGATTTTCAAGATTTCAATGGAAATCTAGATGTGGGATGCGATGTTACGATGTGGGTCGAAGAGATTGAGCTCTTTCTTTTGCTGGATTATGGGATTTGAATGCAGGATTTGTTTCTGTGGATGATAAAATTATGAGATTGAGGATTGTCGTCTTTGAATATAGAAATTGCTTCTTTGGATGATAAACTTGTGCTTTTTTTATAAACAGTTGTGGGGATTCTCCTAAGCTTTTATTGATTTCTCTTTTGCGTATCATTCTTTTCATTCTCAGCACCATTATCATATCAATGTTTGGGATGGATGAGAAAGACAGGTATGGGATTAGTGAGGGGTTAATGTCTTTTTTGTCATCATAGTCCAGGTGTGTTGAAGGCAGTGAAATGGAAGGGGAATCCCCAAGGTGGCTTGTTGACGATGATTAGACTTGACACAAAATGAGGCGCAGGCTCGTTCTAAAGACCAAGAGAGTGGATTCCTTTGATGTGGAGGCCATGGAGGTGCCTGGTGTTCACAAGGGCCATGATAAGGACCTTTCATTAGGAAGGACGCTCGGCTTGGAATTCCAAACACTTGGAGTGGTCTATGGTTATATGGGTACCAACCCCTTGTATGCTTTCACCAGTGTATTCATCCCAACTCGTACCAAAGGAAAGGAAGATGTTTTGGGTGCATTAGCTTTAGTGATGTACATAATAGCCCTCATCCCTTTGGCTAACTATGTGTTCATTGTGCTCAAAGCCAATGACAATGGTGAAGGGGGGAATTTTCCTTGTACTCTTTGATTTTCATATATGCAAAGGTCAATCTTCAACCCAACCAGCAACCATCAGATGAAAAAATTTCTAGTTTCAAGCTCAAGTTCCCCACCCTGAAATTGGAAAGATCATTAAGAATCAAAGAAAGCCTTCAGAAAAGTACAAAATTGAAGACCCTACTGCTACTCTTGGTTCTCATGGGTACTTCCATGGTAATTGGGGATGGCATACTTACACCTACAATATCAATCATGTCTGCTGTGAGTAGCGTGCAAGATGAAATATCTAGCTTTACGAAAGACACATTGGTCATTGTCTCAATCACATTCCTAGTGATCTTGTTGAGAATAAAACAGTTTGGTACAAGCAAAGTAGGCATGACATTTGCTCCGTCACTCATGATATGGTTTTTCTCTCTTGGTTCTACTGGACTTTATAATATTATTTCACATGATGTGATAGTTTTAAGGGCATTCAACCCGGTTTATATCTATTACTTGTTCAAGAGGAACACTATCAAAGCATGGATGTCCCTAGGAGGTTGCGTGTTGTGCATAACAGGAGTTGAAGCTATGTTTGCTGATTTTGGTCACTTCTCAGTAAGATCCATCGAGATAGCCTTCACATGTGTAGTATTCCCATGCATACTATTGGCTTACATGGATCAAGCTGCATATCTTTTGAAGCATCCCTCTATGGTGGGAAGGTATTCTATGCTTCAATTCCATATGGTTTTATCTGGCCAGTAGTATAGTGGTGAGTATTCCCGCCTGTCACGCGGATGACCTGGGTTTGTTCCCTGGCAATGGTGGCAAATGTTGTACCTGTTTCCTGTAGGCAGTGCTTGGTTGCAAAAACTATGCCAAGAAACCAACTCAACCAGCCTTTAGGTTCAACCTGGCCCTTGAACCAAAGGGGGCTCCCTCAGTTGTTACAAGGCTTTGTTTAACTCTATTTATGTGTCACTGAACAAAAGCCTTTGAAGCACAATTTCCAGATTTATGGTTTTAATTGGGGGTGGTTGGTGATCAATTACAATACCTAATCATGATTAAAGGCCTCTCTCATAGGGTCCCTTTTGAAAGTGTCAACTTCCAGCCTGACAGAATGACTTAGTTTTTTCAAGAATTATGGTAGAAGAATGTAAGGGGATTCCTAATAATTGAGCAGTAAAACTGACTACTTAACAACTAGGGAAATTTGGATGCCTGTAGAAAATTTATACAACCCAACAAAACGTATTCAAAGTATTCAAGAAGGCCAAACTGAAACCAATTCTAAGAAGAGCTATTTCAGATAAATAGTCCAATAAGATAATCTCTTTTAAAGACTATCAGAAGGCATAAAGAAAAAACCAATAAAAGAGGAGTTATCTTGGACAAACAATCCAATAAGCTAATCTCTTTCTAAAGGTTATGATTTTGCAAACCTTCCTATAAACACTTTTAACATGTGTCAAAATAAGATATGAAAAACTGGGAAAACATACTTGAAGCACAAAATTCTATCAAAACTAGAGCCGTTAGGCTTTCATTAGAAAAACTACAACAGAAGCCTTATTACAAAGTGAAGAGTCTTGACATCAAAAGCCAACATCAATTGCTTAAATTGATGAAGTATTTATACAAATTCTAAACTAAAATATCTTGAAAAAATATCAAGATTAGTTACAAATATCTCAAACTATTTTACATTAATATAACTTAAATAAAGGAAATTCAAAACTTATGAATCTATTTGGAACTAATTTTATGGATTTATGGTGACAAATAAGAGAAATTTGAATTTGATAGCAAATCTTAATTGATGATGAGGCATTCCAGTCACTAACTGCATCCTTTCTTTGTGCATTCTGCTCTAGCAATTCTGCAAGATTTAGGGTCCATTTATACCTTTTTATATCTCAATCTGAGATATTTCTGTTAAAATAGAGAGAGTTTATTTTAGATGAATATGTTATTGAGATAAACCACTTTCAGTTTCCCAAAATTAGGCTCCAACTATTCAAAATACTTTTTGAAAAAAGGTATCTAAAAAGGAATTTACACAGTCTGAAAAATAGGCTGTGAAGATGTACTTGTATATCTGATTATGTAATAGCTATGTAAAATCTGAAGTCAGCTATTGTAAGTTAGCATATTAGGAACACAAACCTCCTTCAGTTTCTCAAGAATCATCTCTGATTATCCACAAGCGTTTCTTCAAAAAGGTGGCTTAAATAGGACATTGCACAATTGGAAAAAAAGACTAAACATGATGAGAGTGTATATACCAACCCCTGACACCTGTGTCAAAAGTGAGATAGGTTTTTGTATTTGGGAATCTTATGAACCAAACCTCTTCCAGCTCCTAGATATTCATCTTTGTTTAGTCACACTATCCTTTGCAAAAAGGGGGCTAAAACAGGAAATTTCTGGAAAACATTCCTTCAAAGATGCATTTACATCTCCCAATCCATAATAGATGTTAGAAAACTGAGAGAGGTTTTTGTACATGAGGACCTTGTCAACAAAAACCTCTTTCAAGTTTTGAAAAGTCATTCTCAGCAGTTTGTAAACCATGTTTCAATTTACTTTATTACTTAATTTAATCATGTTTAAATACATGATTAACTAAATCAACTAGCTAATGAAACTTAAATTTACATTTTGAGGGTGCATTTACTCTTGCAGACCCATTTATTATTTCTAAACTACTAAAACCTATTATATCAAAAAATTTAAATTATCAAAACTAATCATGTTATAACAATAGTTACTGTTGTTGCCATGATTGCAAGCCAGGCAATGATCTCGGCAACAATTTCATCTATTAAAATGTCCATGGCCCTAGGATGCTTTCCCAGATTGAAAATAATTCACACATCCCGATGGTTCATGGGTCAGATCTACATTCCTGTCATCAACTGGTTCCTAATGATAATGTGTGTCTTGGTATGTGCCTGTTTTAGGAGCACGACCTAGATATCAAATGCATATGGCATTGCAGAGGTAGGGATGATGATGGTTACTACAAGCCTAGTGACTCTTCTCATGATTCTTATATGGAAAAAAAATATATTCCTTGCGATTGGCTTTCCTATTCTATTTGGATCAATTGAACTAACTTATTTTTCTGCAGTTTTGATGAAAGTGGGGGAAAATGGTTGGATAAATGGTTTTTGCCACCTGCTTCCTTCTTGTGATGTACATTTGGAACTATGGAAGTGTTCTGAAGTATCAAAGGGAAGTGAGGAAAAAGGTGTCAATGGATTTGATGTTAGAATTAGGATCCAAACTTGGGACAATCCGAGTCCCAGGAATTGGGTTAGTTTATAGTGAACTTGTTCGTGGAGTACTTGCAGTTTTTAGGCAGTTTTTAACAAGCCTTCCAGCAATACATTCGATCATCATATTTGTTTGTATAAAGTATGTACCAGTTCCTATTGTGCCACAAGATGAGCTTTTTCTCTTTAGGAGAATTTGTCCAAGGGACTATAACATGTTTCGATGTGTGGCTAGATATGGGTACAAAGACATTCACAAGGAACATTATGAGGCCTTTGAACAATTACTTATTGAAAGCCTTGATAAGTTTCTTCGAAAGGAGGCTTTAGAACTTGCCCTTGAGAATGAGAGTATCAATGTAGACTCGGACGATGAATCAGTCGATTCTAAAGGAGCAGGACCTTCAAATGGTTTCACTGACTCCCTTAGAACACCCCTGATGGCAGACCAGAGACACACACAATATGGTGCCCCATCAAGGCGTCTATCTGGAGCTAGCACATCATTAGGACTACCCACAAGTGTTATGTCTGCAGATGAAGATACAAGTCTTGAGTATGATCTTTCATCTCTGCGTGAAGCTAAAGAATCAGGAGTTGTATATCTTGTTGGTCACGAAGATGTCAAGGCTAGAAAGGATTCATGGTTTCTTAAGAAACTGGTTATAATCTACTTCTATGCTTTCATGAGGGCAAACTGCAGGGTAGGCCCTGCAAACCTCAGTGTACCTCACACCAATCTCTTGCAAGTTAGCATGACATATACTATCTGACTTGAAGGTTTCCATGAATCAGACATGTTGAATGTTTTTCAAGGACCAAGGCACAACATCAATATGGTGATGGATAACAAAGATTTCCTTGAAGGTGATGGAGTTGAAGTGAATTTTAATGTTAAGTTAATAATCGTAAGTTCTGTTGTTGACCAAGATATTCATTACTTAGTCCTTTATTTTGTTTGATAGAAAATAATAGCCATTCCTACAATTAATCACTGATATTTATGAACATAGACACCATTTTTTCAATGAAGGTGATAGGTGGTATTTTATATGCCTAGTTAAGCCTAAGATAAGCCATGTTTTCTACATAGGAAAGTTATATTACATTATATCCATGAAAATGAGAGGAAGATGACATTGCATGTTTCCTCCTATAACTAACATATATTACTTCAGCTACCTCATTCATTACACCATCACTCAATAACTTTGGATGCTTCTCCATTTTTTTGACATCATGTATTGATTATGTTGTTGATGGAGGTTTTACACTAGGCTTTTCAACATTGAGTTTACTAGTACAAATCTTACTAGGGCTTGCACCACCGAGGTTATTAGTAAGAATCTCATGAGGTTTGCAAAACCATGATTATTAGAATCAAAATAGTAGGATTTTCACTAAAAGACAATTCATAGAGCTTTCCTGCTACGGAGAAAATCACAAGTTCAACTTTTGTAGTGCAGAGCACCGAGAGCTCGTAAGCTTTCTTCACAATCCACCTACATTTTTAAAAAGTAGCCTCCCTACTGGCAGTGTTCTCGATCCTCTTCCTCTGCATATTTCCCCTCACTATTCTTGTACATCCTATTTCATTTTTCCCTCCAAACAAACCCTCTCAAATCGAGAAATAAGAACAACTCACTCAATGAGAATCCAATTATCACTTCTAATGGTAACCCAATACGATAGCAGAAGTGATCACACAAAACCTCATTGACTCTTCATTTGTTCGGAAAAGAGCCAAGGATATGTTTCTGATGAGGGTTTCCATCTCAAGTATGGCTCGCATGACGTCGCTTAGTCAATTGCGAGAAAAGTTTTCCACCTGCCTGTCACAAATGGTCTGTCACACGATATATTAAAATCAGGGACAATCCTTCCTCGGAGTGGACAATTCATTTGAATGCATTGATCAAGGCTTTGTGAAATGCTGGTAGAGTGGACCATGCAACGAAGTATCTAATGGAGATGAAAAATTTTAAATCCCGATATAGTTTTCTATAGGAAATCCATTGGCGGCATATGAAAGTTGGGTATGGCGGACGAGGCAGTGACTCAACAAGAGATAATGATTAGAAATGGTCTCTCACCCACATATGCTCTGTACTCTTCACTCATCAAAGCTTGTTGCAAATCAAAGAAAGTTGAAGCTGTTGTCCAGATACTAAATCAATGCTTAGGGAACATGTTGTGCTAAGCTATGCAAGTTTTATCTATGGCATGCATCATCTTGGGAAGGCAGGAAAAAAAATTGAGGCATCAAAAGTTCTTGAGGAAGTGATAGATTGTAAATTATCTATACATGGTAAAGTATAAACAGAAGTAATGTCTCCTCTATTTTAGGCGAGTGAAGTGGAAAAAGCATTACAATTAGAAGACAAAATAATTAGGAGAGGTTGTGAAACTGACTTTTTGACATATGGCCTTTCTGTAAAACAATGTTTCTCTAAGGGAAAAATTGATGAGGTATCCAAGCTTTTAGAAGGCATAAACCAAAGATATCTGGTGCCAGGTATTACATTATGAAAAAATTGAGATGGCATGATTTATTGTTTTTCCAATTAGACCACTCTTGCTTGAAGGAATGGAGAGGGCTTTGCTCGTAAGAAAGTACTAAACCAAGGCCATTGTAAAAAAATGTTGAACCAAGACTATTGTTAAAATGCAATGTTGCTTGGTTGCATGAAAATTTAATTGTCCAAAATTTAATTTTGGACTCTTTGCTTGCAAATTTCATATAAAGGTATGCACTTTTGCCTTATAACGTGATGATTTTAATGAGAATGGAGGAAGGGAATCAATTTCAGAGAATCAACTGAAGTTAAAAAACATTAGATATCAATTATAATCCATAGGAAGGGAGGAAAATAAAGGGTATGGTTGTGCTTAGCCTAAAATGTCTGCCTCTCATTTGAGAACTTTGGAGAAACTCAACTTTACTTCTGAATTTATAAACACAACTCTAAGTTTACATCTAAGTTTACAGGTAAAGATTCGGTTTAAATCAAATCTAGAACTAAGAATAAGCAAATCCAAAACTAAGAATTTGAAGCATTATTATTGTGGCAGAGCAAGGCAACTAAAATTTGAATGCGTGGGAACAAAGTGGGATCTGGAACATGGAAAACTCAACAAAAAAAAGAAAATATTGTGGAAAGTGGAAAAGGGGAAAAAGAGCATCATTCCTTTGTTAATTCTCATACATGATAGAAATTAGATGCATGGTGTGAAGGAAAATGACATTTACAGGTTTGTGGTTGAAATTTATTGGTGTATATGTATGTTTGGCCCCAAATCGTTTGTAGGTATCATACCTGTAATTATGGGTAAGGCCATATTTAATTTCATTTATTTGAAACTAGGTTTGTGGTTAATTCCAACCTAAGAAAAATTGATATGTAGGTTCAATAACCTTGTTGTGTTTTACGCCCTCATTGTGTAGGCTCAATAATCCTCTTGTCATGTGTGCCCTTGTTATATGGGCCAATAACCCCTCTTGAGAGAATGCCTCACTTGAGTTCAACTCGAGCTCTCATTTGTCTTGTCTCATCTTGTGGTTAGAATTTTCCCACACTCTTGCATCTATGTTTTAACTTTTCAACACAATTGTACTTGGGTTTTTCTCTCTCTGATGCACTTTTGAGGAGGCTTTTTCAATATTTTGGGTGAGATTTAATTCCATCACTTCTCTCGTTGACCCTTCTAAATATCAATGGTCATAGGTTATGTAACAAATTCACATGCTTTCATAACTTCGAGTGTTGTAAGTTGCAGCTACAATAACAGTTCATTGCGGCACCATAGGTTTTGGTATCAAGTTCTTTCGGATTATCTGTGATTAAATCCATTTCTGATCATTATTTCAAACCTTCTATCAACAATTAATTTTCAGGACAAGACAATGTCAAGGAAATTAACATGCCTCTCTACTGTTATTTATATTAATATTTATTTAGCTATCGTTGGTTGATTGACTATCAACTTTTCCATAGAATTCATCACCTCATAATGCCTTCAGAAACCATCATATTCATCTTGTTCTTAACAGAAACAACCCCCCAATTTTAAGAGTTGTTATCAAGCACTGGGAGCTATCTCCCCAAATGCAACATTTTGGAAAACATTTCTTTATCTACCCAGGACACACACATTCATTTATCCATTTAAGGCATGTTCACATTCAACAAGATTCCAAGAAAAATATAGTGAAAAATGGCATGTAAGCTAATGCAACATTGCAGGTACACACATATCTATTACTCTTTCATATTCACAAACTTACCCTATCATTTTCTCGTCTTTATATTCATCAACTTTCAAACATAATAAATAAAATAAACCCAAGAAAGTGACTAAGAGTAAGACCTAAGAATTGTAATTATCATGGATACCATAAATAACATGCACAAACCAAAGAGGGCCTACAAGGAATAGCACTAAAACCATTGATGATTTTAATAATAGAGTGTGGGAGGATGCCATCACATCATACCCAGAACTTCCATATCGGAAATACTTAATAAATAAAATCAGCCTAAGATAGTGACTAAGACTAAGACCTAAGAACTGTAATTATCATGGACACCATAAATAATAAGCACAAACTAAAGAGGGCTTACAAGGCATAACACTAAAACCATTGATGATGTTAATACCAGAGTGCAGGAGGATGCTATTGCATCATACAAAGAACCTCCAGATTAGCAAAACTTTGGGCACTTGTAATGCTTTATAAAGCACTTCGTCCATACACACATAATTAGAAGGAGAGTCTTAATGTGGAATCAGATCGCAACATAAGGATAAGCCACTATATGGATGTGGAATCAGATGTCCAACCATGGATACTTAAGATAAATCCATATGAGGTTTTAGTAGTCAACTTTACATTCCAACTACATCACATGCTCGATGAAGGTGTGTCTACAAAGAACCCATGTGATTGGCTTTTGAGGATGGTGAAGTCTCTCAACCCTAAAGTAGTCACAATAGTAGAACAAGAGGTTAACACTAATAGTACACCTTTCTTCTCCTGTTTCATGGAAGCATTAAACTATTACTCATCAGTGTTTGAGTCTCTACATGCTACACTTAAAAGGGATAGCAGAAATCATATGAATGTTGAAAAACAATGCCTTGCCTGAGACACATTGAACATAATTGCTTGTGAGGGAGAAGAAAGAATTGAGAGGTATGAAGTTACAGGAAAATGGAGAGCTAGAGTGACTATGGTAGGATTTAGTGTGTATCATCACAGTGATAATGTTAAGGACACGGTTAAATATTTTCTCGGTTAGTCATACTACAATAGCTACAAGACTAAGGAAGAAGGAGGAGCTATGTATTTACTATTTTGGATGGTTTCAAAAAATTCTCATTGCAACATCTACTTGGAATTGAGACGCAAGGAATGTAAGAATGTTATTGTACAAGAATTTCTTACAATTTATCAATACCATTGCAGAAACTGCATGTGACTTTCATGTGTGTCAGGGAAGAGTTCAGAAACCTGACACAATAACTTATCATAGGGGTAAAATATGAAACTAATTTAAGGAAAGAATGGTTTTTACCTGTCCTATTCAATAATGATATTTATTCATTTGTATTTTACTTCCTTATCCATGTAGACAGGAAAATGCTAAGGCTTGCTAAAATCAGTGATATGCCTGCCTGCACAGTGGGTAATTAGATAGAGATAGTTACTATTTAACTTTTAGGAACTTATGCTTGACTAGTTAAAACGTTTTGGATTTTTTTTCTTATGACCTTGAGTACAGAGTCTCATAATCAACTGGATGAAAAATCAAGTCTATCTTTCAAATGCTTGAACCAGGACTATATCACGGATATTACAACAATAAGATAAATAATTTTAGTCTATAGAAAGGTAGCATAGTAGTAACATACTTGAGTTTTCGGGGTGCTTCAAACAATCTCGTCCTACAGATAGGTTTCCAGGTTGTTTGCAGATTTTAATTGGTGAGGTTGGCTCTAATTTTGGAACTTTGTTGGCTCTGTTGCAGGTATCATTTTTCACAAAATCATTGCGAGGCCATTTTCATGGACTCACTAAAGGAGTCTCATTTTCTGCATCCTTCATATGAGTAAACCTTCGACCCAACACTGGTTTTCAATACAAACTTTCAAAGAGAGAAACTGGCAGTTCGGAGCAAGTTACGAGACCTCCTTCTATAACGGACAGAGATGACCCCAGAATGTGGAAAAAGTTATCCCCTTCAGCGGGTGCTAAAGAAAATAAAGAGCTTCTCTTTGAAATCTCTAATGGTGTGCTTGTATGGCCTAATCTAGTCAAAACTGCAAAAATGTACCATGAGTTTTCCTCTATGTTGTTATATTGTGAAGGATAACGTTTCCCTCAATTACTAACCATTCCAATAGCCCCTGCTTCTTGATCAATTAGTTTTGACTTCTTGAGACAGTAAAGAGCATTAAAGATTGTATTCCATTGAAAAAAGATGAGTTGGAAAGGAAAACCCGTCGGAGCATAGTATTTCATTTTGAGGTATCATATTCTTGGTTCCATGCAAATAGAAACCGCCTGAAGATATCTATGAACCACCTGAATGTTAAAATGTTTAGTCTCAAAAATTTGAAGTAAATTTTTAAAGAATGTAGCATTAGATTTCTTGGCTTAGTGAAATCGCTAATGTTCTATCCTATTTTCCAGTCTTAAAAATCTCGCGAAAACCTATAAAGATTGTGGCATTGTGTACGCTTAGCCTCTAAAAGCCCTAGCATTTTATCTTCTTCTGTGTAATTTGAATAGAACACCATCAGATACTAGAATTATCAATTCCCATTCTCCAAAAACTTTGAAATGTGCAGAACTGAGACATAAATCATTCAATCAAACCACTGGAAATGCATCTAAATGCTGATCTATTAACTCAAAGAACCTCTTCCTAGACTTTGCCATTTTTTAAACAAAATTTTGAGCACAACCTTCTCTAGTCCATTTAAAGAGAGTGTTAGTTTATGAAATCTTTCTTGTAAGCCAAAATAGAGTCGAACTTTTCCATTGAAAGCTCAGAATAACTCAACCAGAAAGAACCCTTGTGAAATTTGCTGCTTAAAACATTGTTTTGAGCAGGGCCTCTTTTGTTAGATTTAGTTCAGATAATATAGTAGCTTATTTAATGAAATATTTCCAGAAAGTCGAAATATGGCCAATTTTTCCAATCAAGAACTCTAAACAATTTCATTAGGACAAAGCGTAGAGGATTCATGACGACGATAAGAAAATAATCGCGCTCTGCAATTTTAGCACTCTCTTGCAGAAAAATACCTTTTCTAAACTCATTTTGACTGTGAAGAAACACAGATGAACTATTGGAAACCATGCAGAGAGAGATCTGGTGGCTCGTGGATCGATTATTGGGCAATGTTTATGTGATTGCAAACCATGATTGTTCAAATGCGAGCTCGTGAGCTCGTTGAGAGGGATTCTAGAAATAGCGCCAAACTACCAAGAGGATTTGAATATAAAGGCAGGATAGAATGTCTACTGTCTGATCATGTCATCAACCACCATATATTTATATTTCAGTGAAACGGATTTTCAAATAATTTGAAATATTATACATTTTATTATTTAAGTTGAATAAATTTTTTACTTGGAGAAATAATTGGGCACATAAAATAAAATATTGATGTGACGCACATAGAACCCCCGAAACAATAATGCACCCTTCTCTAACTCCAAAACAATAATGAACCCTTCTCTAGCTGATGTTTCAATGCTTTCTTTGAAGTATTATGAGAGTCCTAGGCTTCGTAGATGGATAGAACTTAAAGAATTTGAAATATTATACATTTTATTATTTAAGTTGAATAATTTTTTTACTTGGAAAAATAATTAGGCACATAAAATAAAGACATAGAACTAAACAATAATGCACCTTTCTCTAGCTGATGTGTCAATGCTTTCTTTGAGGTATTATAAGAGTCCTAGGTTGTGTAGATGGATAGAACTTAAGAGGACAAAGGAATGAACCTAAACGTAAGTGTGTGGGATAATAATGGTTTATCTCAATTTTTTGAGCCACAAAATTGATATAAATTAAGATTCTACATAAATCAATTAAGTAATTATTCATTATTAAATTGGGATTTTATATAAATTAATTAATTAATTATTAATGTTAATCTTATTTTATAATTTTATAGTAATTTTCAATATATTTTTGACCTAAGTGTGTGGGATAATAATGGTTTATCTCAATTTTTTGAGCCACAGAATTGATATGAATTAAGATTCTACATAAATCAATTAAGTAATTATTCATTATTAAATTGGGATTTTATATAAATTAATTAATTATTTATTGATGTTAATTTTATTTTATAATTTTATAGTAATTTTAATAGATTTTTGTTAAATATAATTGTTTGAGCTATTATTCTATCAAGATTTTTGTTGTGTCTTTCATTATTATATTTTAATCCACTTTAAACATGCTCAAAATATGTTTTCATCTTCATTTGTGGAGATTATCTACTTGCATATTCAAAAAATATTGATGTCGGTTTTGCCTTAACAAATGACTATTGTGATTGTGATGGTGAGAAATTATTCTATAAATAGTGTTAAGGGTTATTTAGAATAAATAAGAAATTCTTTTTGAATATCTCAGACTAATATTTGAGAGAATAGATATATATTCCCTAATTATCACATAAACAAAGGGTTAATCTTGCATTTAGTGCTTTATCTCCGTGGAGTTTCGCTAAACAAAGGGAATACCTCCTCCTGTGTGACTTTGATTGTCCCTCCCTCCTACAGGATTGCAAAGCATTACGAATTGAATCTTCTTTATTTTCAAGACGTAGTCTTGTCGAATATACCAAAAACATAGTAGGATTCTTTCATTATGGAAAAAATCAAGTACATGTGCAAGGGAAGTATTCATCTATGGATGGTTAACAAGTTCATTAATAACTACAAGAAAATGCTTCAAACTATGTATTTAATGATATCTAGTCATCATCTAAAGAGTTTAAGAATCAAATCATTTCCAACCTAAGTTCTAAGTATATGGTAAGCCTCTACTCTAGAGGTTCTATTATTGAAAAATTTCACAACCATGGAAGTTGTGGCAAGGTCTCGGAGGAGGGACTTTATTTTTGGGGCAATACTAACCTTTTTTCAAAAGATAGTTTCTATAATTCAATCCATATTCAATGTCCATTTCTTCAGCCCCACTCTAGATTTCAATATTGAATCTCTCCCTACTTATTTTGGGATGAGATGATCTTTCAAAATCTAACATAAATATATTGGGGACTTACAACAAGATACAAACCAAGCAAGGAAAGGTATACACACGTGTTAGAATTGCATTGAAGTTGACTTAAGCAAAGTTATAACGATGCATATTTAATTAAATATTGGTGATTTTAACAACCATGTCCATTAGATTAAAAGAATGATACTTTATGTGTATCTATGTGCAAAGACAAAATACTTGAAAGTCACCTTCCCAACAACAAAGGTCATTATAAGAAAAATTGAAAAATAACAAGTTGATGGGTGGTATGATTGAATGAAGAATCAAAGAGAAATCAAGAAGAGACATCCAATTTTAGTCCTAACAAAAGATTTTATGGTCCCCTCCAAGGAGTGTGTTATTAAGAGGGACAAAAACATGATCATCGAGTCCGTGCTAAAGTCTTATGGGAGAAATAGGAAGCACGTGAGTGAGATATTATGGATTTCAAAAGAGAAATCATGTTATTCAATCTAATAGAAGCAAGGGGATTGATGCTATTTGAGACTCCACAAGCTGTAAATCAATTGGTTGAAAGAAAAAAGTCTAAAATATAAATGCAAAGAAACCAATATCCATCTATGTACAAATCTACAATAGATAAATTCAAAATTATAAAGTGTTGCCATATAGACAATGTTAGGTCCCTATAATACTAGTGATTCCACCATTACTATTGTCATTGTAGCACTTATTGTTATTTTTGTGCCCCTAATGTCCCCATATTGTTATTATTGTGCCCCATAGAAGCTCACTATTGTTATTTTTGTGCCCTTATATTATAATTGTTATGTTGACTTTGATTATATTGTGACCCCTTAGAATCCTATATATAGAAAGGAAGTTTTGTCATTTATATCATCCAATAATTGTTCATTTGTGTAATGTAAAGGAGGTTTCCCCTCGAAGAGGCTGATTTCTAAGTCATTGATCTATCTTTTCTATCTTTTTGTGAGTTGGTTTCTTAACAAACAACCTAGGTTCGAACCCTAGAAAGTGTAGGGCCTTTGTGAGTGTTTGTGAGGGAATGTGTTTGCCATCGCATAATTGGTCTCCCTTCATCATCAAATTTTTCAAAGTTTGACAGACAAGGGGGGGTGTTGCATTTTGGATCCCTTTCTTTCCTTAAGATCCCTCCAACTGCAGCTAGAGTTCCTAGATGACTGTAAGGAGGAAGCCCCTTTCAGAAAGGGACACACAGTTTGAAGGTATCTAGCTTGTTCGTACTTCCTATATCAAAAAGCTGTATTTTCATAGTCTAGGGGTTGGGAATACACAATTCCCATCCACTCGAGCTCTATTTTATCTCACAGACCTTCATTGAGATCTACCTAAACACATATGTAGACATAGGTGAAAACTCCTTTCAAAATTATTTCCCCATCTACTATGACGAATCTTCCAATAAAATTGCCCACTCTTTCTAAGAGATTTAGATGGGTAAAGTGAATGGGAAAACTGAGAATCTTATCTATACTGGAGTAGTCATTAACGACATAGTGAGAGTATTGAAGTTGGGAAACCATGGCTTCATTGGAAGACCAACTCATCCCCAAAACCATGGACCTTGGTCAAGGATTTTTTTTCTTATCCTTAAGACATTTGAAGATCACCACAAAAGAACATGGGTCTACATCCACCCAAACTGACGTTTATCCAATCCTATCATAATCGAATAGAAAAATGCTATTTTTTAACAGCAAATGGGGAATAAAAGTATCACCCAAGGATAATGCTGATCGCATCAAGCGCTCAATCATAAGGGAGGAGAAATATTTTGACAATCACACGTCTTCGATTTATGTTGATTTAACTCTTAACTCTCACGTAATATCCTATCGATTGGTGAATTAAACACCATTTCATGGAATGGACGAAGATTGAGCCAAAGCCTGGATGAAGCCCGCTTCATTCTCATCTATACACACAATTGTATATACTTCAAAGCTTTTACAATAGCTTTTGACTATCAACACCTCGAGGTTTTGTTTATATGCGGCTACCTTTTATGGTTACTATTGAACGTGTGATTGGCAATAGTAATGGCGGGTTAGGGCTGCCAAATTTCCTTCGATTCCCTCACTACATCCTAACGCAAATAGTTGTTCAATGCCTTGGTTGTCTTTCAAAACTAGCAGGCAACGTCCTCTTCTCTGATATTTCTCGGTGGCTTTAATTCCACTGCAATCACAACTTTCATTTACATAAACTTCGTGTTTTCGAACGAGCGATGACTGTTCCAAGGTGAAATGTCACTTGGATGGTTTCAGTGTTGTTGGCCCATCATAACTAACTAACAGATATGCCATTTACAATTCTTATACCACCCCATTATCAATATCAATTCTGCATGGGAACCAATTAAAGCAACTTTTCACATTAATTTTATATGAGCATGAGAACATGTATTAACAAGCAGCCCATATGAACATGTTTTTAGCTTCACCCTTAACACACTTACTTGACTTGACTCGTGACATTGTGTAACTTAAATAGGATGAAGGTTTGGTCCAAAAGGACGAACTTCTTTAGTTCTTAATTTGTCCCTTTATACCGTTAGTTACATGCTTTGCCCAACAATATTAAAGCTTTCACTCTTCACTAAAGTATCAACCTTTAGTAGTTAAACTTATCTTTGATTTCAATATAACATATATAACAATATATATATGTTATTGTTCCAACATCCCCTTCAAGAAATCATTTTAAGTTTTTATTTCCAGTGTTATGGATTTGGGAAGATTTGTCTTAACCCTGAGTGTAAGACCTAAATTAAGTCCTACAACTTATTCATATATTACAGAGGCAGATTGGCCCATAGGACACAATATTTGAACTTATGCTCTAATACCATTTGTAAAATACCTCTTTGACACCCCATTAAATTTCACCAACTACTGGTAGATACCTTCTAGCCACAGTATTAAAGGAAACATATTGGGTTCCTTTACTAATTTTATCTTGTAATAAATTTAGATGTAATGGTTGTCACATGCATTCATATACAACTAACTCATAACAAAGCTAACACAAGTAGTTCTACCCATGCCTACATCACATCACAGAGGAGGAATCAATCAGGATTATTCAAGATCCCGCATTTGAGTTTCCCTCCTTTGAGGATTCAATCCAACATTCTTGGAGATCAAGTCATCTGTTTACTGTAGCTAGCTTTACCATATAACATGTTCATATTCTTATTGTCATGGCCAAAAGTACCACTGACATATGTCTTATGTAATAAGAATAAATAACTAGAACACCTCAATCGATGCAATTCATCCTATAAGGCATAATGCATATATTAGATAACCTGAACCATAGGCTGTATCGTTTCAAAACAAAATCTAAGGTTCTTGCCATGGATCAACTACCTCCAATTGATCTATGCAATGGGTATTTAATACCCTCTTTCATGATATGGTTTCCATTAGCGGCGTCCCGCTTTTATGGATTTTTTTATCCATTTGCCTAGGCTTATCACAGAAAAGCTCACCTTTATCTTCAGCGACACTTTTCCTCATAAAAGATTGGCTTTCTCTCCTGCACAAATTTTATGTCTTTCTTGATGGATATTGATCTACAATCCATCTAGTTTATCTAGAATTAAATCTGAAAGTTTTATCATGAAAGAATTATCCTTTCCCATTCACCAATGAGATTTAGCAAGAATCTCATCTCTTGGTGTCTCACTTTTCCAAGTGATTAATTTATTAATAATGCATTTACTTTTTATATTATACATCATACCTAGATTTTCTTAGATTAGGTTTGCAAAGTTTGACACACAAGGGAGGGGTGTTACATTTTGGATCCCTTTCTTTCCTAAAGATCCCTGCAACTGCGGCTAGAGTTCTTAGATGACTGTAAGGAGGAAGCCCCTTTCGAAAAGGGACATACAGTTTGAATGTGTCTAGCTTGATGGTAATTCCTACATCGAAAAGTTGTATTTTCATAGTCTAGGGTTTGGGAATACACATTGCCCATCCACTTGAGCTCTATTTTATCTCGTGGAACTTCATTGAGTTCTACCTAAACACATATATAGACATAGGTGAAAATGTCTTTAGAAAGTCTTTCCCCGTCTACTTTGATGAATCTTCTAATAAAATTTCCCACTTTTTCTAAGAGATCTCGATGGGTAAAGTGAATGGGAAAGCAAGGAATCTTACCCATAGTAGAGTAGTCATCAGTGAAATAGTGAGAGGATTGAAGTTGGGAAACCATGACTTCACTAGAAGACCAACTCATCCCCAAATCCATGGGCCTTGGTCAAGGATTTTTTTCTTATCCTCAAGATATTTGAAGATCATCACAAAAAAAACTTTGAACAAAATATCAATTCTAGGTTATGAGTCCAATTTTGATAGATCCAATCCATGAGGGTAGATGATGATGGCCAAAAACCATTGAAACAAAAAATTATTTCTTGATTGAGATACTATGCAACCCTCAAACTGATGCCAACCTCTATTAGTTCCAGGCTAGGAGTGGCCAGAGAGTGCTCAACCACAAAGCCCAAGCTTGAATGATCCTTAAAATTTGAAGATATGGGACTAGGCTTGAGGGCTTCTTGACTTGGTGGTAGAAGGATCCCTTGCTCCCCTGACTCCCCCTTTCAGTTCTACAACGAGGGAGATTAAAGCCTCATTTTGAATGCCATAGTCGCTTAGAAGGAATTCCTCTTGTAGCATCCTGCCTTTGTAGATAAGCCTCGAAAGCGCAATTGGAATTCTTATACATTCTTAGAGTTTGGTAGCAAGCATGGCTACCAAGTTAGCTGTTGAAATTGTGATACAAATAGTCCCTTGTGAGAGAGGTTTTACAAATATTATGAAAGGGGTGGTTATGAATTTGAAAATCCATGCTTTACTAGTTTTTCTGTGGGATGTGAGGGACAAATTCATGCCTGACCTCTTCATCAATGTGAAACATTTTGAAAAACATATCCCAAATGACCCAAGTGCTGCCCCAATTATCTCATTTAGGTGTTTCTTCAAACACTATGCAAGCAACCAAAGAACTTGCACATTTGGGAAGAAACTGGGCAGATTGGACAACTACATTGTAGTAGTTCCCATACCGCGAGTGACCAACTCAATCCAATGCCTTGGGCCATGGTCGAGAATAATGATCTTTTAAAAATTCGTTTGATGAATTTCCGTTTCAGGCCTTAAAAGACAATAGCCACCAATGCCCATATTCCATTGCACGATGTTGATCAACCTTGGTGCCACTACCAACAATCTAATTAGAGGTGGTGATACCAAACCCAATGCTTTGCAAACTGGAAAACTCTTAGCTCCTCTTGGTTGCCTCAAGGTGGCCCACATGAGATTGTTGTGTCGCAGGTTCCAATGTCTTCTCCTTCTTGGCATCCTACTTATGGCTGTCTAGGGAGTCCTTATGATTCAAGCCACCATCGATTGTGGTGCCACAGGTTCCAATGTCTTCTCCTTCTTGGCATCCTAATTATGGTCGTCTGGGAAGCCCTTGTGATTCAAGTCACCACCATGCACTTACCCCTTTACCTTGAAATGATTCAAACTCGGAACAACTACAAAGATGCGATTCTCGTAAAAAATCGAAATATCTTCTCATGTGAACCTAAGTCATCAACCACACTCTTTAAAAAAACTTTAAAGTGAATTGAAACTAGGTAGAAATATCACCATAGTCATCTAATAAGTGATGGGGAGATTTTCAATAATATTAACATACCCATAAGAAATTAAATTAATTGTTCACATGAAATTTGAACAAAGGGATTATTAACTCTGCCTTGCCTGTTAAAATATTTTCAATCAGCAAAAATTGCAAAAAATTAAACAAACTAACTAAACAAACTCAATGGCCTCTCAAATCATTACTTGATTTCATTCAAGGACTTCAGAGCTTCATTGCTATGGGAATTCATTTAAGCGATTCATATCCATTCATAGCTTTGAGCTTGCCTCCTCCTCCGTTATCCGCAGATTTTCATTTTGTAGGATTTCGCCACAATTTCACTGTTAAACCCTTGGCCCCAAGTTTTCTACAAGGTATATTTTACTCTAATATTGAGGCTTTACCAGGATTTTAAAGCTAGAGAGATTACACAGAGACCAACAAATTAGTAGGTTTAATAATAAGTCAGAGTATCCAATGGCTAAGCTCGAGGCCTCGTATAGTTTGAGGTATCCAGTGAAACGTGGTCCTATGGAAGGAGGGCAGTAGTAGTGGGGACTAGTAGTAATAATAATCATAATGCGTAGATATATTCATTAGTGGAATTTCATGGACCTGGCAATCGATGCATGGGGCAGAAGTCCTCAAGTATGGGAAGCACGTTGTCAGCCATAGGGCAAAAAATCGTTAACATAATTTCCATCACCTAAGCCCCCAACTAGCGATAGTTTCTCCAGGTGAGAAAACTTTCAAGCCCATCCACATCTTTTAGGGTTCAATAAGGAGTTACATCCATTTTTTAATTCGATATCCATTAATTTTAAGTTGTTGCTGTGTTGAATGAACTTTGTTGCCACATTATTTAGATTGCATCTTTTGTAGATTTTGTTGAGATATTGTTGTTTTTTTTGTTGTCATTTTAGAATATTCCCTCTCTATTTGTTTAATTAAAATGAAAGTCACCATGAACGTGATGCACATAGTGCATAAATATAATAGTTTTCCATAACCAGGTCCCCTATTTCATTAAACACTAGAGACAAAAAAAGATGACTTAGCGTACGCATCTGTCCTTCCTACAATCTCTCAGATTTACAAAAATCTCTTTAACAAGTTATATGATTTGGATTCAAACTTTCAACTCCAACAAATAGAAAGGTTGCATTATCATTGTAGATACCCTATGGATTGTTTGAATTTTTGCATCTATATTACATGCCTTGCTTTCAATGAAAGTTGGCATTGGTATTGTATGTACCATTTTGCTACCTATTCTCTGGAATGACATTCTCTATAATGAGTGTTTTTCCTATAGAGAGGGTTTTAAGACGAATGGAGAACACAACACTTAAAGGGCCACCATTCAAAGCCCAATTTGAAGGAGAGCTCTTGGAAGAGAGATTTGATCCGAGGATCAAGATATTTCATTTACCCTTTTCCCATTTCTTTCATCGAACTTTGCCTCTGCATCGTGAGGATCTACTATAGGATATTGTATTGGATCTGCTGCTAGTACAACATTGCGCATGGTCGAGTTCTTGGGGAAGGAGTGATGCAAAACTGTAATGTTTCTAAGTATGAAATTAAGTGATACCAAACAAAAGAGACAATCCAACAAACAGAAATGTGAAATAAACATCATACACCCATGAAAACGCTGGAAATAGAGAACTACTGAGCCATTTACACCCATGAAAATGCTGGAAATAGAGAATTGTTGAGCCATTTTATTAAATCATTAAGGGAAAGTACAACATTGAATGGAATGGTGCCCCTGGGCATGGACTTGTCTCCAAGGACAAGCACGATAAAACCTAGGTGAGCAAATGATGATCTGAGAGCTGCCCAACTGTTGCTCTAGAATTGATCTGTGCTATCTGCTAGAACAAAAAGGTTGGAATTGCTACTTCCCATGCTCAGAAAATTATAAAACTTTAGTTCCCACATCCTTAGTAAAAACCCACCAAAACTGTGGAAGGGTTTGGCCTAGTTTAGACTTCTGAAATTCGATCCCCAAGGAGTCTATCCTTTGTTGAAGCTGAAAAACTCAGCCTGTCTGAATGAAGCTAGGAAAAATCTCCAAAACTGCACCATATCATAAGAATGAAACCCCTTATGAATTTCCTTCATTCCCAACTATAATTCTGGTGCTATGGCTCTCTCCCTTAAGACCCACGTGTTGCTCAGTCTGGCCCTCTGCGCTATCTTCCAAGTATGAGTTTCCAACTGCCAAATTGTTGCATTCACCTGATCCAAAACTCCTCCCAAGTGCTGACCTCCTAAAATCCTTCAACTCTGCAGATTCCTCTGGCAAGTGCTGACCCAATAAAGCTCTATCCCAAACTATGTGTTCCCTTCTCTACTGGCCTGAAAATATGCACTGCTGGTTTGTGGCTGAATGTGCTGGCTATGAATCCTCCTTGGTGCTCCTCAAAGTGCTCTGAAAATTCCTTCTTAGGATGGCACTTGTTGTCCCTCGAAGGTAAGGTTGAGTCTCTGGCTTGAGAGATTCATGGCTAAGCGACGAGTTGATTTAGCTAAGCAGCTTGAGAAAACAATGAAGTGATTTTCGATATGCAAGAATGAATGAATCCCCAAGTGAGGAACTATTTCTTCTAATGACTTCGTGGGCCTCCCTCTTCCCCATGTCGGCACCTCCAAAAGCCATATGATTTCATTCCAAGGCAATTCGAATTTCCCAATGCGTTTTCCCATGTGGGTGGCCCCCACCTTCCACTAGCAAATTAATATGGCCTTCATTTCTCCTAAGTTCCTAAGTCAAAATTTCTGGGGTTATTTTCCTTAATAAAATTTATACACAATTGTGGAGAGACAAAACCTGTTACAAATTATTTTGGGAAGGGAAATGACAGGAACAAAACTCCTAGACTTTGGATTTTAGGCAAACAACTCACACTATCTACCTTCTTTTGCATTACTTCATTTTGTTGTTCGTGACAATCTCTTGTTACCTTGAGCGTCTGAATTGAATCTGGGTGCTACTAGACAACTTCATTCACGAGTTGTTGCAACTCAGATAATCTATATTATTTGACTAATTAGGATATTTTTTCATTTTTATCATCGTCCCAGGAAGAGAAACTAGTTGCAACTTCACTATTTTCTAATGGGGAAAATCCTTTCTGCTTGCTGCTACAGTGTCTTCCTTTGACCATCTTGGTAAACAAATAAAAGAGTTTTAAGGTTCGGCAATCCACTAGTCAATTCTTTGGTAGAACGACTGAATTGATGATTACTTATCCACCAAATGACCCATAGAAAATGATATTTCCTTTTGTTTATAGAAAATGTTTCATCAACAATTGCACAACGCATAGTGTCAAGTGGTGATGCGATGGAAAATATAGTGACATAAAAAACCAATGATAATTTTGATGTTATATGTTGTTTGTCAATATATAATTTTGAGGCATGCGACTGAGATACGATGTCATTTTCATTAATTATTGGGTCCATACAATGTATCTTTTTTTCTGGTTGGGGATGGTCATGGAGTTACTTTTAAATTTATTTGATTATGGTTCATTGTTTTAATGAATGAATGAATGATATTTTAACATCCATGAGACTAAAAATAGTCTATGGGATCACCAACCTCCATGCTTTTTGATTTTTGTAATTCAACCATTTTTTATTCAAATTGATGATGAAATGACCCTGATTCAAACATATTGCCATAATTGTCCCTGATGTTTCTGAAAGCATCACATTCCAAAGTGAAATGGGTTGTGGAGCTAATTTTTGACATGGAAAGATAAAATAAATAAATTAACTGGATTTGATTGCGTTAAAAACTAAAAATCATGACAATTATTTGTGTGGTAGTAGGGATTGATTGAGGCTACTACTTTCTGAGTGCAACTTCTGCAAAAATTGACGAAATTTATTTTCCAGTGCTCACATTTTGGTGTGAAAATGTCTTGTTTTGAGTGCCTCTTGAGTCAATTGGAACTTATTGCTTCTGTAGCATTTTTATTTGCAACCAAAGTTTTATCGAGTTCCAAAAATTTTGGGAGTCAACACCACTCTCTGACTTTTACTTGAGTTCGAGTGAGTTTTTGGTGATATTTTTTTTATTTGATTTGTTTTCTCCCCAAGCGAAGGAACCCTCTTGGACCAAGGGCACATACGATAAATAATAACATGCATGGGAGAGAACGCTTAGAGAAAATTTGAAATCATGCTACTGAAGTCTTGGGATTATAAATCCATTTACCAAAATTATTTTCCTGTATTTAAATAAGCATGTCCCATTGTTCCTCAAATGTTGCTTGAAAAGAGAGAGAAATGCCTAGGAATTTGAAAATCTAGCTTGACTTGACACAAACCCACCCTTGTAATTTAATTTAATATGGCATCTTTTGTGAGCTCTACCTTTAGGACAATGTGGCATGTCCTGTGAGGTCTACCTGTAGTAATGGGTTTTAGCTCATTGAATGTTTAGAGCTTAGGGCCTTGCAGAAAATGCATAAGTAATCACTAGCGCATTATTAATTGACTCATATTATAGAACATTGGGTTTTAGCACATTCACAAGCATAATTGGTATGGTTTGTGCAGATGAATCCACTTTAATGAGACCTTGATTGACCCTGTGAGTTATCAGACAGACACTGGCCTTTGTTTGAAAAATTGATAAAAAATGGATTAACTCTGGTTTAACTTTACACCCATTAAGAGAGAGACAAATTTAGGTCTTGTTTTAGTAGCCTTTAGAGAAGTTGGCTCAAATGAAAGAGGTAGAATAAAGGGATACCCCACTATCTTGTAAGTTTTTTTTCGAAGCTAGTTTTTTTAATGAATAAGATGTTATGGCCATAATGACTGGGCCACTCCATGCGCTCACAGACTTCAATAATATTATTGATGATAAATTTCCCTTTGGTGAAACAAGTCTCCTCAAGTTTGATAATAATCATGAAAACATGCTTGATTATGAGTGTTGAGCTTTGGTAATACTATTACATGAGACATTCAACAAAGTGATAGGATTCCAGCTCATATTCACTTTGGAATTTTTAACATTGGATATAAACTTGATAATTCATTTGTTTAAGTTGGTTCTCAATGATTGCTCTGTGATGGGTTCTTTGTAAACCTCTGGAAAATGTTTGGATTGACAAAGTACTAGGTAGCATTATAGAATTCACATTGGAGTCTGTCTAATCCCAGGACTTACCATCATCAGTGTTCATGTTTGAGAGGGTAGCAGGTAGCTTACCCAAAGTCAAAGACTAGTCACACAATATTCTTTGCGCTTCATAAAGTTTGTGACACGACTCAAAGAAAGGGTTGCATGGACGTTCCTCATTTAGTATTTGAAATTGGAAAATATTTTGTAGGGAGAACTGAGAAGTAAATTGTTTCTCAATTTCATATTTTAAGTAAGCCCACCCTTGGTTGATTTGATAGTGGAGATTCTCTTCAAGCCTTCTTTTGAATATAGGGCCCCTAAAAAATAAAAAATCCTTTTGTAGGCCTGTTGCCTATTTTAAGCGAGTGGATGATGGCCTTGGAATTGTGTCCATTTGGAACTTTGAGTCTTGACAATATTTAGATGAAAACCAAGTGTGGCCACCCTGACTTGAAGTGCTTCATTGAAAAGGATATTCTGGAGGCATTGTATTATATATTCCCTTATTATTTGATAACATTTACATTTTTTTTGGATGGAAGAAATTTTTCCTCCCATAGGCCTTAAGGAGAGAGGTACCTCACAAGTTATATAAACATCTTCTTGCCAATCCCAATCAAAACTTATTCTTTGAGGTCCTTGGACAAGTTAAACATCAGACATGCCTTTTTGGCCCCTGAGGGTTGTAAAGTTTCTTAGGCTTGTGATAGTTAAAGTGAGTGAGAGAATCAGAAATATGTTTGTGGAAAGTTCAATATTGCATGGCTATCCCGGTGAACTTGATGCAAACAAGGAAACATAATTGTACGTTTCTCTTTGCCAAGAGTTTATCATACCACCAGGAGAAGACAACTAAGGTGTTTATATGTACCGAGGATTGCTGGAAACGCTTTCATCAAAGACAACTTTATTCAAAAAATAAAACAAAAAGAATCCCATGGTCAAGCTACCAATAGTTTTCCAAAGCCATCCGAGACTCCCCTACCTCCTGCATCCATGCCTTGATGATTATCCACAAAGGAATGTGTTCCATAAAACGTCCAAGTAGTGATTGTTGCTGATAATCAACACACACAAAATTATATAGAGAAAGCTAAATGACTATTGGAGTTGCATCAGGATCAGATCCATTTCATTATGGAAGACTTCCAAAATGAACTTCCTAGGGCATTTTGACCATTCAGGGATTTTTGTCCAGACATAGTTGCATAAACACTAGAATTAATAGTAACCAAAGCATAATTGTCAATAGAAATGTTGGATTCAATGTTTGATTTAGCCATTATGGACTCACAGACTCCCCATGGCATGAAGTTAGGGAAATCAAGGCTAGCACATGCCAGCGAGGTCACAGAAAGTCACTACATCATATCCTAAGAGTGTAAGAGCCAATATATTGGGTGATTTGTGGAGTAGGATTGTACTGAGTTTTTCTGAGAGTATCGTGTTGCAGCATTACATGTGTTAAAAGTGTTAATGAAAGCCCTAATGTGCAACATATTGTAGCCTCTTAACATGTCAGTTATTTCTTACTATTTGCATGGTACAAAAAATGCTTGGAAAAATAATTTATCCATTGTGTTTTAGCTTTATTCTTGTTTTCTTTTTACTGGTTTATTTGTCAAATTTTTATGTCAGGAAAGGAGAGGAACAATTATGCTAGAGAGATATTTTAATAAATGCAAAATAAGAGACGTATAATTTGTTCAAGAAATTCATCTCTTGGAATCGAAATCATGGAACACTATTTCTGTGCAAGAAATTGCCAACATGCTTCACATATTTGAAGTAAAATCAAAAGGTGTATAAAACTTTAGGAGTTGAAGCCATAAATTTTTTTATGGTTATTTTGTTGAAGTGTGTTTTAGAAATAAATGAGTCATTGATTGATATCTTTGAGATGAATTATTTGCTAAGAATTTGACATAGAAGGTCTCATTAGTTCAAATAATCATGTGAGATTCATCATTTTAGTGCCTTATATAGGTCCTGGACTCTTTCAGTCCGTCAATCGAGAAATATAAATGCCGCAAAATTGTCATAAAACAATCTATGATTATTTCAGGTGCTCTAAACCAAATCTATGATTATGTAACATAAATTTTATCTTTTTTGAAATCTTTAAACCTATAACAACACCCTTGCGACATGAATTGCTGGTTGAAATGTCCTACAAACTTAAAACTATGGTTTTTATTTCTCCATGCACATGTGCATGGATTTATATGCATGGACTATTTTAATCTTACAATAAAAAGATCACCACAAAAAAAAAAACTTTGAAGAAAATATCAATTCTAGGTTATGAGTCCAATTTTGATAGATCCAATCTATGAGGGTAGATGATGAGGGCCAAAAACCGTTGAAACAACATGTGATTTCTTGATTGAGATACTATGCCACCCTCAAATTGATGCCAAACTCTATTAGTTCCAAGCTAGGAGTGGCCAAAGAGTGATTAACCACAAAGCCCAAGCCTGAATGATTCTTAAAATTTGAAGAGATGGGACTAGGCTTGAGGGCTTCTTGACTTGGTGGTAGAAGGATCCCTCGCTCCCCTGACTCCCCCTTTCAGTTCTACAACGAGGGAGATTTGTTAGGTCCCTATAATATTAGTGATGCCCCCATTACTATTGTAGTTGTATCCCTTATTAATAATGTTGTGCCCCTATTGTCCCCATATTGTTATTACTCTGCCCCATAGAATCCCTCTATTGTTATTTTTGTGCCTTTATATTATTATTGTTAGGTTGGCTTGGTTATATTGTGACCCCTTAGACTCCTATATATAGAAAGGAGGTTTTGTCATTTGTATCATCCAAGAATTGTTCATTTCTGTAAGGTAAAGGAGGTTGTCCCCTCGAAGAGGCCAAATTCTAAGGCATTCAACTATCTTTTCTATCTTTTTGTGAGCTTGTTTCATAACATTTGGTATCATAGCTTTGAATTCTAGGGTTTCGCTACTCCAAACAGGTCATCGTGGCATTTGCGCTATAACTTTTTTTCTACATCAATTCAGACGCTAAAAAAAACCCATTTGGGCTGAAATCATTATGAACCTCGGGTCCAAATTTCAGAGATTTTCATGCTATATTTGCGGAGATATGATCTAAGGAAGTTGGCCTTTTCGCAGACTCCTGAATTTCATTCCAAACAGGTGACCTGGGGAAAATCGTCATAACTTTTGTTTTGAGCATCAGATTGAAATTTCGTAAGAAGTTACAGAAATAGGATGGAATGTAGTTTCATGTGCATATTTTTTAGATACTAAGGTCAAAACAGTGTCATGTGGCACTTCATACAAGTTCACTTTTCTGGAAAGGTCTATAATCAGGTCATCTTGGGAGATTGTGCATAACTCTGCCTTGGAGAATCTAAATTCGATTAGATTGGTGGCATTGGAAAGAGGATACAGAGGGCTACTGTAGGTCACAATTTCAAAACTGGATGATCCGAAATTATAGAAATACATCAGATTCAATATCAAGCTCCTACAAAGTGAAAAACGATGTGTAGTTTTTTTTTTTAATTTTGCATAAGCTTGGTTTGAAAAATTAGTTTGAAGGAATTCAAAGGGCATAGTAAAGCATTATTATTGGTAATTGATGCCCCGAGGAAAGAAAATTCAAACACCTAGTAAGCAACCCAAAAGCTCTAGTATGACTCATGAAGAAGAGGAAGAAATGCAACATGATATATCAAAATTATGATACCAAGTGCAACAAATGTCACTCGCACAAAAAAGTAATAGAATCTAAGATGGAAGGTTTAAAGAAAGATGTAGAAGGTAAGATGTATGGCGTGGAAGCTAAGATGGATGGTTTAAAAAAAGGCGTAGAATCTAACATGAGTGACGTGGAAGCTAAGATGGATGGCATGGAAGCTAAGATGAATGGCATGGATGATAAGATGGATGGCATGGATGATAAGATGGAAGAATTGAAGACAAATTTGAACAAGTTGCTACAAGAAATGGTCACTAATGATGAAAGGGTAGTAAAGGAAACTCGTAATGAGAACAAAATAAATGTTAATCATGATTTCATAGACTCTAATGTTGGACTGGAGACCCACCATATTCAAAAAATCTATATGACAAAGTTTGATGGCAAGGATCCCACAACATGGATACTATAGATGAAGCAATTTTTCGATCTCCATAATGTGAAAAACACACAAAAGGTACGTATTGCAACTTTATATTTGGAACCAATTCAGTTTGTATGGTATCAATGGCTTTGCTCTCGTAAACAAATTGTCACTTGGGCAATTTTTACGGAAGAAATGATAGCACATTATGAGGATACAAAAAGCAACACCTTTTTTAGCCAATTGATAAGTATCAAAGAAAAGGGTTCAATGATGGAGCACATTGAGGAGTTCCAAAAATTGAACATAAGGGTAAAAGATATTCCAGAGGAGCATAGGATTGATGTGTTCATAGGGACTTTAAAGGACAATATCCAACATGAGGTTCACCTTTGGGAACCTAATTCATTGGAGAAGGCATTCAGGTTAGCAAGAAAAATGGAAAGAAAAATTATGGCAACTAGGAAGCCTACCACTCGCAACTATAAATATGGAAGTGTTGTTGCCCCTAGTCTTCCACAACCTATAAGGTTGACACCACAACAATTGGAAGAAAAAAGATCAAAAGGGATTTGTTACTGTTGTGATAACAAATACACTAAAGGTCATAAGTGTGTTGAGAGGATATTATTCTACATAGATTGTGAAGAGGAAGAAGAAAAGGAATTAGAAGGGTCAAAAGAAAAGGATATACTCTAGGAACAAAGCCTAGATAAAGAAGAAATGAATCCGACCATATCTTGTAATGCATTGGCTGGAATTACCACTCCTCAAACCATCAAGATAGAAGGACATATCAAGAAGAAAAAGGTAATAGTGTTGATTGATTCAGGAAGTACCCACAATTTTATTCATTATAAGATAGAAAAAGAATTTAATTTCTTCCCATATCCAGCACGAGAGTGTCATGTGATGGTTTCAAGTGGAGGAATGATAAATTGCTCTAGAAAGTTCGATAATATCAAGCTATCCATGGGAGAATATTCATTGAATAGCCCAATGCTTTCCATTCCAATGGGAGGAGCTAATGTTGTACTAGGAGTCTAATGGCTACAATCCTTGGCTACAAGTTCTTTTAACTTTCAATAACTTTTCATGAAATTTTCTATGGAAGGAAAGGAAGATGAATTAAGGGGTATTGTAGGGAAACTGGTAAAGATAATAAGCTCTAACGATATGACAAAGCTTCTAGAAAAGGAACAACGAGGTGTAATTACACAATTATGTTCGCTAGATGTTTCCACATCGAAATCATATATTTCTCCAGATCTCCAAAAAGTCTTGGACAATCATTCCAAGGTATTTGAGACTCCCAAATGTCTCCCACCTATTCATGATCATGATCATGCTATTCATTTGATTCCAGGAAGTGTTCCTCCAAACATCAGGTTGTACAGATATCCCTATGCCCAAAAGAGTGAAATTGAACGTGTGGTTGCAGAAATGCTATAGGCTGGTATAATTCAACCTAGCCAAAGTTCTTTCGCTGCTCCAGTAGTATTGGTGCACAAGAAGGATGGATCATGGCGCATGTGTCCGGATTATAGGGAGCTCAACAAGCTCAGTATTAAAGATAAGTTTCCCATTCCTGTCATTGATGAATTATTGGATGAATTGCATGGATAAATTTACTTCACCGAGTTTGATCTTCGTCCAGGATATCATCAAATTAGAATGAAGACTAAAGACATTCTGAAAACAACATTTAGAACTCATGAGGGTCACTATGAATTTTTGGTCATGCCTTTTGGCCTTACGATGCACCTTCTACATTTCAAGTTTTGATGAATTCCATTTTCAAACCCTTCCTTAGAAAATTTTTGTTAGTATTTTTTGATGATATACTAATCTACAGTAAGTCTTGGAAGGATCATGTTGAACATGTTGACAGGGTGCTACAAGTGTTGGAGGAGAAACAATTATATGCAAAAAGATCCAAATGTTTCTTTGGAGTACAAGAGGTGGAATATCTGGGTCATATTGTATCTCATGAAGGAGTTAAGGTAGACCCTAGCAAAATTAAAGCCATTAAGGAATGGAAAATCCACACATCCATAAAGCATCTGCAAGGATTTCTTGGGTTGACAGGGTATTATTGCAAGTTTGTTAAGAATTATAGGAAAATAGCAGCACCTCTAAGAACATTATTGAGGAAAGATGCATTTTCATGGACTCCAGAAGCAACAAAGGACTTCGAACATCTTAAAGAGGCAATGTACCAAGCACCGATCTTAGCTACACTGGACTTCACAAAAACCTTTATTGTGGAATGTGATGCTTCAGAAAATGGAATTGGTGTTGTTTAATGCAAGATGAAAGACCCATTGCTTTCGAAAGTCATCCAATCAAGGGAAAGTATTTACACAAAGCTATTTATGAGAAGGAAATGTTGGAAATACTACATGCACTTAAGAAAGGGTGACCCTACCTAATGGGAAGACACTTCAAGGTAAAAAAAGATCATGATAGCCTTAAATACTTTTTAGAACAAAGATTATCCTCTGAAGAACAACAAGAATGGGTCGCAAAGATGTTGGGTTATGACTTTGAAATCATCTACAAAAAAGGGAAGCAAAATGTTGTGGCAGATGCACTCTCAAGAAAGGATGAGGATGAGGAAGCATTGTTGTGCGCCATGTCTATTATCCAACCAGATTTGATAAACGAAGCAAAGGAGGAATGGAAGAATGACGAAAAAGTGTGGGCACTTATTCGAAAGTTACAACAAGATTCCAGTACATTTGATACATTTAGCTGGAAAATGATTTGTTATGGTACAAAGATCACTTATACCTCTGTAAGAATTCCCAACTCAAATAAAAGATTCTTCTGGAATTGCACACTTCTCCCTTAGGAGGGAACTCAGGATTTTTAAAAACTTACCACAGGGTTAAGAAGGAATTTTTTTGGGATGGCCTTAAATTGGATATTCTAAAGTTTGTGGCGGAATATTTGGTTTTCCAGCAAAATAAAGTTGAAACAATTAAGACACCAAGTCTATTACAACCTTTATCCATTCCAAGCCAATGTTGGGAGGAGGTTTCAATGGATTTTATCACAGGTTTACCCAAGTCTGAGGGAAAGAGAGTCATCATGGTGGTAATTGACAGACTTACCAATTATGCACACTTTTGTGCATTATCACATCCATTTAAAGCCACTACAGTTTCTACTGCATTTATGGAAACAATTCAAGAGCTACATGGAAACCCAAATATTATTGTAAGTGACAGAGATCCCATTTTTATTGGAAATTTTTGGACATAATCTTGTCTCGGTGCTCAACTAGCTCATAGCTCATCTTATCATCCTCAATCTGATGGGAAAACTGAGATAGTAAATAAACGTTTGGAAGGATATCTTCATTGATTTGTATCTGATAAACAGACACAATGGGTCAAATGGTTGCCTCTGGCTGAATGGTGGTATAACACTTCCTTCCATACTACAACAAAAATGACCACATTTATGGCACTTTATGGATATCAGCCACCATCCATCACATCATATTTAAGAGAAAATTCTAAGGTTCAAGTAGTGGAACATCACATTGAGCAAAAACAACAAGTTCTCCAACTCTGAAAGGATAACCTCATGTTGGCGCAGAATAGAATGAAACAACAAGCAGATCAACATCGCAGCGAAAGAAGTTTTGATGTAGGTGACTAGGTATTCCTAAGGCTACAACCATATAAAAAAATGTCCCTTAAGCAAGCTAAGAAGGATAATAAATTATCACCAAAGTATTATGGTCCATACAAGGTGTTGCAAAGGATTGATACTATGGCATACAAATTGGAGCTTCCTGCAACTTCTCGAGTGCACCCAGTTTTCCATGTTTCATGTTTAGAGAAGGTTATAGGCAACAAGCTCCCAGTTCAAACAATATTGCCAGAACTTGACGAGGAAGGAAAAATTATATTGGAATTGAAAGCAGTCACAGAAACAAGAACTCGACATCTATGAAATCGATCCATTTCAGAGTATCTCATCAAGTGGAAGAACTTATCCGCTGAAGATTCCACATGGGATGATGAGAATTTTATATAGAAGCATCCAAAACTACTCAAGCGTTGAGGAAAACACTTTTTTGAAGGAGAGGGGCATGTTAGGTCCCTATAATACTAGTGATGCCCCTATTAATATTGTAGTTGTATCCCTTATTAATATTGTTGTGCCCCTATTGTCCCCATATTGTTATTATTGTGCCCCATAGAATCCCACTATTGTTATTTTTGTGCCTTTATATTATTATTGTTAAGTTGGCTTGGTTATATTGTGACCACTTAGACTCCTATATATAGAAAGGAGGTTTTGTCATTTGTATCATCCAAGAATTGTTCATTTGTGTAAGGTAAAGGAGGTTGTCCCCTCGAAGAAGTCGAATTATAAGGCATAAAACTAAGTTTCTATCTTTTTTTGAACTGGTTTCATAACAAGATTAAAGCCTTATTTTGAATGCCATAGTCACTTAGAAGGAATTCCTCTTGTAGCATCCTATCTTTGTAGATAAGCCTCGAAAGTGCAATTGGAATTCTTATACGTTCCTAGAGTTTGGTAGCAAGAATGGCTACCAAGTTAGCTGTTGACATTGTGATACAGATAGTCCCTTGTGAGAGAGGTTTTACAAATATTATGAAAAGGGGTGGTTATGAATTTGAAAATCCATGCTTTACAAGTTTTTTCCACAGGAAGTGAGGGAAAAATTCATGCCTGCACTCTTCATCATGGTGAAACATTTTGAAAAACATATCCAAAATGGCCCAAGTGCTGCCCCACTTAGCTCATTCAAGTGTTTCTTCAAACACTATGTGAGCAACCAAAGAACTTGCAGATTTGGGAAGCAACTGGGCAAATTGGACAACTACATTGTAGTAGCTCCCATATCGCGAGTGACCAACTCAATCCAATGCCTTGAACCATGGTCGAGACCAATGATCTTTAAAAATTCATTTGATGAATTTCCATTTCAGGCCTTAAAAGACAATGGCCACCAACGCCCATATTCCATCGCACGATATTGATCAACCTTGGTGCCACTACCAACACTCTAACTAGAGGTGGTGATACCAAACCCAGTGCTTTGAAAACTAGAAACCTCTTTGCTCCTCTCGGTTACCTCGGGGTGGCCCACATGAGATTGTTGTGCCGCAGGTTCCAGTGTCTTCTCCTTCTTGGCATCCTACTTATGTTCATTTGGGAAGTCCTTATGATTCAAGCCACCATAAATTATGGTGCCACAGGTTCCAATGTCTTCTCCTTCTTGGCATCCTACTTATGGTCGTTTGGGAAGCCCTTGTGATTCAACCCACCACCATGCAATCACCCCTTTACCTTGACATGATTCAAACTCGGAACAACTACAAAGGTGCGATTCTCGTAAAAAATCGAAATATCTTCTCATGTGAACCTAAGTCATCAACCACACTCTTTAAAAAAAACCTTAAAGTGAATTGAACCTAGGTAGAAATATCACCATAGTCATCTAATAAGTGATGGGGAGATTTTCAATAATATTAACATACCCATAAAAAATTAAATTAATTGTTCACATGAAATTTGAACAAAGAGATTATTAATTCTGCCCTGCCTGTTAAAATATTTTCAATCAGCTAAAATTGCAAACAATTAAACAAACTAACTAAACAAACTCATTGGCCTCTCGAATCATTACTCAACTTTCATTCAGGGACTTCAGAGCTTCATTGTTGTGGGAATTCATTTAAGCGATTCATATCCATTTATAGCTTTGAGCTTGCCTCCGCCTCCGTTATTCGTGGATTTTCATTTTGCAGGATTTGGCCGCAATTTCGTTGTTAAACCCTTGGCGTCAGGTTTTCTACAAGGTATAGTTTCCTCTAATACTGAGGTTTCACTAGGCTTTTAAAGCTGGAGAGGTTAAACAGAGACCAACAAATTAGTAGGTTTAATAATAAGCCATAATTCCCAATGGCTAAGCTCGAGGCCTTGTATAGTTTGAAGTATCCAGTGAAACATGGTCATACGGGAGGAGGGCAGTAGAAGTGGGGGCTAGTAGTAATAATAATCATCACAGTAATAATAATCATAATGCCTAGATATATTTGTTAGTGGAATTTCATGGACCTGGCAATTGATGCATGGGGCAGAAGTCCTCAAGTATGGGAAGCACGATGTCGACCATAGGGCAAGAACTGGTTAACATAATTTTCATCACCGAAGCCCCCAACTAGCGACAGTTTCTCCAAGTGAGAAAAATTTCAAGCCCATCCACATCTTTTAGGGTTCAATATGGAGTTACATACCTTTTTGAATTCGATATCCATTAATTTTAAGTTGTTGTTGTGTTGAATAAACTTTCTTGCCGCATTATTTAGATTGCATTTTTTTTTTAGATTTTGTCGAGATATTGTTGTTTTTATGGTTGTTGTTTTAAAGTATTCCCTCTCTATTTGTTTAATTAAAATGAAAATCACCATGAAGGTGATGCACATAGTTCATAAATATAATAGTCTTCCATAACCAGGTCTCGTATTTCATTAAGCACTAGAGACAAAAAAAGATGACTTAGCGTATGCATCTGGCCTTCCTACAATCACTCAGATTTACAAAAATCTCTTTAACAAGTTATATGATTTGGATTCAAACTTTCAACTCCAACAAACATAAAGGTCGCCTTATCATTGTAGATACCCTATGGATCGTTTGAATTTCTGCATCTATATTACATGCCTCGCTTTCAATGAAAGTTGGCATTGTATTGTATGTACCATTTGGCTACCTATTCTATGGAATGACATTGTCTATAATGAGTGTTTTCCCTATAGAGAGGGTTTTAAGATGAATGGAGAACACAACACATAAAGGGCCACTATTCAAAGCCCAATTTGAAGGAGAGATCTTGCAAGAGAGATTTGATCAGAGGGTCAAGATATTTCATTTACCCTTTTCCCATTTCTTTCATTGAACTTTGCCTCTGCATCCTAAGGATTTACTATAGGATATTGGATTTGATCTACTACTAGTACAACATTGCACCTGGTCGAGTTCTTAGGGAGGGAGTGATGCAAAAATTTAATGTTCCTAAGTATGAAATTAAGTGATACCAAAGAAAAGAGACAATCCAACAAACAGAAATGTGAAATAAACATCATACACCCATGAAAACGCTGGAAATAGAGAACTGCTAAGCCATTTACACCCATGAAAATGCTGGAAATAGAGAAATGTTGAGCCATTTTATTAAATAATTAAGGGAAAACACAACATTGAATGGAATGGTGCCCCTGGGCCTGGGCTTGTCTCCAAGGACAAGCACGATAAAACCTAGGTGAGAAAATGTTGATCTGAGAGCTGCGTAACTATTACTCTAGAACTGATCTGCGCTGTCTGCTGGAACAAAAAGGTTGGAATCACTGCTTCCCATGCTCAGAAAATTATAAAACTTTAGCTCCCAAATCCTTAGCAAAAACCCACCAAAACTGTGGAAGGGTTTGGCCTAGTTCAGACTTCTGAAATTCGATCCCCAAGGAGTCTATCCTCTACTGAAGCTGGAAAACTCAACTTGTCTGAATGAAGCTAGGAAAAATCTCCAAAATTGCCCCATATCACAAGAATGAGACTACTTATGAATTTCCTTCCTTCACAAATGTAATTTCGGTGCTATGGCTCTCTCCCTCAAGACCCACATGTTGCTCAGTCTGGCCCTCTGCACTGTCCTCCAAGGATGAGTTTTGAACTACTAAATTGTTGCATTCAGCTGATCCAAAACTCCTCCGAAGTGTTGACCTCCTAAAGTCCTTCAACTCTTTAGATTCCTCCAGCAAGTGCTGACCCAATAAAGCTCTATCCCCAACTATGTGTTCCCTTCTCTACTGGCCGAAAAATATGCACTACTGGTTTGTGGCTGAATGTGCTTGCTATGAATCCTCCCTGCTGCTCCTCAAAGTGCTCTGAAAATTCCTTCTTAGGATGGCACTCGTAGTCTCCCAAAGGTAAGGTTGAATCTCTCGCTTGAGAGATTCATGGCTGAGCAACCAGTTGACTCAGCTAAGCAACTCGAGCAAACAGTCCAAGGATTTTCGATATGCAAGAATGAATGAATCCCCAAGTGAGGAACTATTTCTTCTAATGACTTTGTGGGCCTCCCTCTTCCTCGCGTGGGCCCCTCCAAAATCCATAAGTTTTCATTCCAAGGAAATTCAAATTTCCCAATGCATTTTCCCATGTGGGTGGCCCCCACCTTCCACTAGCAAATTAATCTGGCCTCTATTTCTCCTAGATTCCTAAGTCAAAATTTCTGGGGTCCTTTTCCTTAATAAAATTTGTACACAATTGTGGAGAGACAAAACCTGTTACAAATTATTTTTGGAAGGGACATGACAGGAACAAAACTCGCAGACTTTGGATTTTAGGCAAACAACTCACACTATCTACCTTCTTTTGCATTACTTCATTTTGTTGTTCGTGACAATCTCCTATTACCTTGAGCTTTTGAATTGAATCTGGTTGGTACTAGACAACTTCATTCACCAGTTGTTGCAAATCAGATAATTTAAATTCTTTGACTGATTAGGATATTTTTTCATTTTTATCTTCATCCCAGGAAGAGAAACTAGTTGACTTTTCACTATTTTCTAATGGGGAAATCCTTTCTGCCTGCTGCTATAGCATCTTCCTTCGACCATCTTGGTAAACAAATAAAAGAGTTTTAAGGTTCAACATTCCACTAGTCAAGTCTGTGGTAGAACTGCTGAATTGATGATTACTTATCCACCAAATGACCCATAGAAAATGATATTCCCTTTAGTTCATAGATAATGTTTCGACAGTGATTGCACGACATGTAGTGTCAAGCGGTGATGCGATGGAATATATAGTGACATAAAAAACCAATGATAATGTTTATGTTATATGTTGTCTGTCGATATATAATTTTGAGGCCTATGACTGAGATACGATGTCATTTTCATTAATTATTGGGTCCATACGATGGATCTTTTTTTCTAGTTGGGGACGGTCATGGAGTTATTTTTAAATTTATTTGATTATGGTTCATTGTTTTAATGAATGAATGAATGAATGAATGATATTTTAATGTCCATGAGACTAAAAATAGTCTATGGGATTGCCAACCTCCATGCTTTTCGATTTTTGTAATTCAACCATTTCCTTATTCAAATTGATGATGAACTGGCCCAACCTTCTGACGTCACCTCACTGAAAAGGAAATGCCGAGGGACCGATGCGAACATATTGCCATAATTGTCCCTGATGTTTTTGAAAGCATCACATTCCAAAATGAAATGGGTTGTGGAACAAATTTTTGGCATGGAAAGATAAAATAAATAAATTAACTAGATTTGATTGCATTAAAAACTAAAAAAAATGACATTTATTTTTATATTAGTGGGGATTGACTGAGGCTACCGCTTTCCCAGTGCAACTTCTACAAAAATTGAAGAAATTTATTTTCCAGTACTCACATTTTGGTGTGAAAATGTCTTGTTTCAAGTGCATCTTGAGTCAATTGGAACTTATTGCTTTTGTATCATTTTTTATTTGCAACCAAATTTTTTTTGAGTTCCAAAAATTTTGGGAGTTAACATCACTCTTTGACTTTTACCTGAGTTCGAGTGAGTTTTTGGTGATATTTTTTTTATTTGATTTGTTTTCTCCCCAAGCAAAGGAACCCTCTTGGACATGTTAACTATTTCGTGTGTTAATGAAGACCTGCGTTTATTTGGTAAAAAGTTGAGTTCAATTTTAGGAATCAAAGCTTGAGACCTCTTTTTGTTTTTGTTTTATTTGATTTGTTTTCTCCCCAAGTGAAGGAACCCTTTTGGACATGCTAATTCTTCTATGTGTTATTGAATACTTGTGTTTATTTGGTAAAAAGGTGAGTTCAAGTTTAGGAATGGAAGCTTGAGACCTCTTTTTGTTTTTGTTTTATTTGATTTGTTTTCTCCCCAAGTGAAGGAACCCTTTTGGACTTGTTAATTATTCTATGTGTTATTGAAGATTTGTGTTTATTCGGTAAAAGGTTGAGTTAAAGTTTATGAATGGAAGCTTGAGACCTCTTTTTGTTTTTTTTTTTGGTGGGTAATGCTTCTTTTTATTATTAATGATGACAATACATACATCATGCATTTCAACCGAAAAGCGGTGCTACTAAGGGATACAAAACTGGTTTGGAAGAAAACCATATAAAGTCTCAAACCTTGACCTTAATACACCTAGCTAGTAAAGTGCCATATGACATGCCAAAACCAAAATCAAGGAAAGTCCAAAATTAAATGCCCTAATCATTAGTACATCATAATAGTTTGTATCAGATCCCGAAGTGGGCATTCCATCCCTTTTTCATTATGTTGGTGGCTTCTTGATGGATTGTTTTTTGGCTCAGTTTTTAGGGCAGTAACTTCTCAGTGATTATTTTCTTGTTGCTTCTCACCCTTTGAAATTGTCGATGGAACTTTGTTTAGCTTATCATTTGGAGGCTGGTCTAGAGGATGAGGCCACCTATGGTGATTCTAGGTATAGACAATGATATGTAGCCCAACAAAGGTCACTTATGACCAGAGTTTTATTAAAAAATATATTATTTCCTGTTTTTCTAAATGAATAAAATTTTTTTAGTTCACATAAGCTGCCAAGTTGAGTGGAAGTCCAAAGTTTACGGCAATTAATATCCAAGGAAGGGATTCCTTTTACGAGATGGAAATGTGAAGTAAGTGACTACAACAGGTCAATACCTATTGCCAAGAAGATTTGGGGAATTGGTACAACCAGAATATATGTTTTCACAACTCAAGACATTTATCAAAAGTTTTTTATTGTGGGGATGCCAAGGTGGATTATATGGAGGTTTTGGCTTTATAACCTTCCAAGCTTTCCATATTCTATGGGCCAGAAAGGTACATTTAATCTTAAAATTATTTAGGGTAGTTATCATTGATAAATAACTGAAGGTTCAGTCCCCTGTAGAAATTTTTACTATGTGAATGCAATTTCCTTCCTTTCCTTCCAGAGCATAAACAATCCACTTAGCATAGAGGGATGGGTTGGAGTGTGACTTCTGCGGATACCCAAGCCACTCCATTCCTTCCATGTGTATTAAGGGTTCCTGAATCTATGAAAATTTGAAGACCATACCCCCATCAAAGTTGGCGCAAAGAAGCAACCAAGGGCACATACAATAAATAATAACATGCATGGGAGCCAACACTTCGAGCAGATTTGAAATCATGCTGCTAAAGTCTTGGGCTCACAAATCCATTTACCAAAATTATTTTCCTGTATTTGGATAAGCATGTCCCATTGTTCCTAAAATGTTGCTTGAAAAGAGAGAGAAGTGCCTAGGAATTTGAAAATCTGGCTTGACTTGACACAAACCCACCCTTGTAATTTAATTCAATATGGAATCTTTTGTGAGCTCTACCTTTAAGCCAGGCTGGCATGTCTTGTGAGCTCTACCTATAGCAATGGGTTTTAGCTCACTGAATGTTTAGAGCTTAGGGCCTTGAAGAAAATGCCTAAGTAATCACTAGCACATTACTAATTGGCTCATATTATAGAACATTGGGTTTTAGCACATTCACTAGCATAATTAGGTATGGTTTGTGCAGATGAATCCACTTTAATGAGATCTTGATTGACCCTATGAGTTATCAGATAGACACTGGCCTTTGTTTGACAAATTGATAAAAAATGGATTAACTCTGGTTTAACTTTACACCCATTAAGAGAGAGACAAAGTTAGGTCTTGGTGAATAATATTTTAGTAGCCTTTAGAGAAGTTGGCTTAAATGCAAGAGGTAGAATAAAGGGATACCCCACTGTCTTGTAAGGTTTTTTTCGAAGATGGTTTTTTTAATGAATAAGATGTTATGGCCATAATGACTGGCCCACTCCATGCCCTCACAGACTGCAATAATATTATTGATGATAAATTGCCCTTTGGTGAAACAAATCTCCTCAGGTATGATAATAATCATGAGAATATGCTTGATTATGAGTGTTGAGCTTTGGTAAGACTATTACATGAGACATTCAACAAAGTGATAGGATTCCAGCTCATAGTCACTTTGTAATCTTTAACATTGAGTATAAACTTGATAATTCCTTTGTTTAAGTTAGTTCTCAATGATTGCTCTGTGATGGGTTCTTTGTAAACCTCTGTAAAACGTTGGATTGACAAAGTACTAGGTAGCATTATAGAATTCACATTGGAATCTATCTAATCCCAAGACTTACCATCATTAGTGTTCATTGAGAGGGTAGTAGGTAGCTTACCCAAAGTCAAAGACTAGTCACACAATATTCTTTGCGCTTCATAAAGTTTGTGACACGACTCAAACACAGGGTTGCATGGACGTTCCTCATTTAGTATTTGAAATTGGAAAATATTTTGTAGGGAGAACTAAGAAGTAAATTGTTTCTCAATTTCATCTTTTAAGTAAGCCTACCCTTGGTTGATTTGATAGTGGAGATTCTCTTCAAGCCTTCTTTTGAATATAGGGCCCCTAAAAAATTAAAAATCCTTTTGTAGGTCTGTTGCCTATTTTAATCCAACGGATGATGGCCCTAGAATTGTGTCTCTTTGGCACTTTGAATCTTGGAAATATTTAGATGGCCACCGAGTGTGGCCACCCTAACTTGAAGTGCTTCACTGAAAAGGATATTTTGGAGGCATTGTCTTATAGATTCCCTTATTCTTTGATAACATTTACATTTTATTTGGATGGAAGAAATTTTCCCTCCCATAGGCTTTAAGGAGAGAGGTACCTCACAAGTTATATAAACATATTCTTGCCAATCCCAATCAAAACTTATTCTTTGAGGTCTTTGGACATGTTAAACATCAGACATGCCTTTCTAGCCCCTGAGGGTTGTAAAGTTTCTTAGGCCCGTGATAGTTAACGTGAGTGAGAGAATCAGAAATATGTTTGTGGAAAGGCCAATAATGCATGGCTATCTCGGGGAACTTGATGTAAACAAGGAAACATAACGATACATTTCTCTTTGCCGAGAGTTTATCATACCACCAAGAGAAGACAAGTAATGTGTTTATATGTACCGAGAATTGCTGGAAACAATTTCATCAAAGACAAATTTATTCAAAAAATAAAACAAAAAGAATCCCATGGTCAAGCTACCAATAGTTTTCCAAAGCCATTCGAGACTCCCCTACCTCCTGCATCCATTCCTTGATGATCATCCACAAAGGAATGTGGTCCATAAAATGGCCAAGTAGTGATTGTTGCTGTTAATCAACACACACAAAATTATATTAAGAAAGCTAAATGACTATTGGAGTTCCATCAGGATCAGATCCATTTCATTGTGG